>JACGCM010001419.1:0-1468687 GCA_014058105.1 Kingdonia uniflora
ATAGAATCTTTAGTTTTTGTTTGTCGGGTTGTCACTTTGTTACAAATTTGTAACTTTCTTTTTAAAGTTAATCTTGGGAGGGAGTATTTTCTGGGATACAAAGAACCGACTCCAAAGAAGTATCACAACACTGGAAGTGGGAGAATAGCTTTGTTTCTGTATATAGCAAAGACAATCCAAACTTGTTATTTAGCATGTGTGTATGCTTATCTTTTCTTTTTGTCTGTATATATAATATATATATTATTATTATTTTTTCTTTTTTTAATTTATTATATATATATTTTTATTTATTTATTTATTCGACATGTGTAGCAAATCTATTATTGTAGGTGTGGGTTTGAAGTTCGAATATTGCCTAAAATAAGGATGGCCCAAGAGGCCTTTAGTAGCACAAAAGATGGAGAATGAAACCTCCAAAACGAGCAGACCAAAGAGTGAACTGCAGTAGCCTTCTTGCGAGTTGATGATGAACACATGAAAGTACAATTTTTTGAGGCAGATTTTGATGTTATCAGGATCAACAATGTTTACAAAGATTGTCAACAAGTGAAACACAGCTCCTATAGATCTTATGACATATTTCCGTGAAGCGACTGTACATACACAGGAACTGTTAGATCTGCTGGTCAAATGTGAAAATAAAATTCAAACCCGAATAAAGATTGGATTAAACTCAAAGATGCCTAACAAGTAAGTTTTGTTGGTTATTGAAGCTACGTATCAACTCTTAGAGCTCAATTCAATTTTATTGTTAAATCATGTTTTCCTATTTAGGTTTCCCCCTGTCATATTTTACACTCCAAAGGATATTGGAGGACTTGGCATGTTGTCGATGGGTCACATATTAATTCCACAAAGTGACCTCAGATACAGCCAGCAAACAGATGTTGGGGTTATTCATTTTTGAAGTGGTATGAGTCACGAAGAAGACCAACAGATTCCAAATCTTTATCGCTACATTCAGGTACAGAGTTCTCTCATTTTGTATGAGTTTATTTCAGTGTGACATCAGTGTCGTAATATTTTTTCTGGTACCTTAAAAGCCATGGGAGAGTGAGTTCATAGATTCCTAGTGTTGTTAATGCAATGAAGTCTGAGATGAGCGGGTAATCTTCTAGCTAAAGCTAGGATGAGGCCTCTTCTTCGATGAACAATAGTTGGTATTATTTAAGTTCTAATTAGTTTACTCTTAGTACTTTATGATTGATAAGTTAGTATATCATATCGAAGGCTTGACCATAGCTTCGGTTTGGTGTACGATTACTTTGGATACAAAAAAATGCTACTAACCGTAGACTTAATTTGGTGATCTAAACAAGAGGAAACATTAGAGAAGTCACTCAAGCCTTGCCATGGTTAAGTTGATAATTCTCTAAGACACTCTTCACCGTCACTTAAAAGCATAACCACTAAATGCTTAACCAAAGATTTAGTAGTTTATTTTACAATATCGTATGTGTCTTAACACGAACATATGATAGGTGGAGATATAAGGATCTAGTTATATATTGATTAGTGCTATGAAAGGTAGCGGCCAAGTCCGAACCTTAGCTCTCTCTCATTAAGTTTTATAATTAGTCTTTATTTATTCTTCTTTGATTTATCTCTTATAAAATGGTATTTTGGCCAAGATTGTATTTGTTTTCCCAAACCTCCTTGTGGATTTGATCTCACTCATCCGCTCTACAATTCGACAACCATACTTTGGGCAGGTATTTTGTTGAGGCCCTTAATACTTCTTATCAAATGGCGCCGTTGCGGGGGAGGCATCGTTGAAAACTATTCTTTCTAATACCAAATTTTCTTTGTTAATTCTTTCTAATACTGTGCCAATGATTTCTATTTTTTTTTCTAATATTCATTGAAAAGTATAGTAGGCCGGTAATGCTATTATATAGTGTTTCTATTTATGTCGTATTTTCTCTAGTTTAAACTAAAAAAAAAAAATTGTTTAGATTTTTTGGGCGTGACAGTAGTTTTGTGGTAGTTTATAATATTTATAAATCTTACAATCGTGCTTTTGGAGGTGGTTAAGAAAGAAGTAATAAATTTTTTAGCTGCTATTATTTATCACAAGCACATCATAATATATTATTTTAACTGTAAAGTCTGTTCCTGAATGTTTTACGATTTCCGATCATTTATACTTCACAGTTGGGAAATATGTATTCTATGATAGTTTTTGATAATTTAAAACCCTTTCTGAATTACTATGGATCCCATTTTTCTGTTTAGTTATTTGAGAGTTATAGCCTTTTGAAACAATAGAAAAAAACAGTCTTTCTAAGCAACGCCACTGTTCATTAATCTTTACAAATTTTAGAAAACAGGGAAGCTAAATTTTAGAAAACTTCATTCTTGTACATTTTTCCTTTGTGAATTATCTTTACAAATTGGTATTATGTAATGCTCTCTCTCAACCGAGCAGAAAGATATGCGAATTTGAAAACCTGTACATCATAGACTTGGAAATTGGATTAATATTATTGTCTCAAGTTCACTAATTATTATTTTCTTGTTTTGCAGGATATTCACAAAGTTGGCACTAAGAGATCGTGAGGAATTTAAAAAGTACACTGGCAAGCTTCTATTTAATCCTTTTTGTGCCACCTAAGTGAAGGGGCATTTCCTTCTTTCACCCCCTAAGTGAAGGGGCGGCCACAGCTTCATCGGGAAACACTTCCCGCAGGTTGGTACCTCTATAAACTTGACATCTAGAAGGGGTTCATATCCACTCTGCCCCGGCACTAGGAACTTAATGTCATGTGGACTGTGCAAATACACGCTGCTCTAATAAAATATTTATTGTGGTTGGATTGACCTATTGACGTGTTTAAATTTCTTTTCATTCCAATATTAGTAAAGGTAAAAATTGTTAGAGACTTGTAGGATTTCATCTCCCAAAAGGCTCTCTAACAAGTAGGACCACCCATTAGGGATACGAAGAAATTCGTATCACACAAAAATTAAACATCCCAGACCTGAAAATAACTAAAAATAAAAAATAGTAGCAAGATTCCCGCGGGATTTTATAACCCAACGGATAGATGAACCGGACCGGGGTACAAATACGGGATAGTAGGATACGGCCCCAGCCAAGCGCCGCAAAATACTAGTTGTAGGTTTGCGTCGTCACCGTTCCAAGTGCTGAAGTACGATAAGGTGACTCGCTCGGGCGTGAGGACTTAACATCTACTCTAACCAAGTACTAGTACAATAGCACTGGGGAGTGTAAGAACCAAAGCCTTTGACCATCCTACACTTTTGTGAACCTAGAGGAATATATGGGAGACCTAATTATTTATTCTAAAAAGAATTGTTAAAGTGCTAGAGTTTTAGGCTTGATTGATTTTTTTACTGCATTGGGTGTTAATTTAATTGTAAAATGTCGTGCATGCAAGATCATTGGAATTCATACAGCTCACATTTTGACATTCCACAATATCCTCAAAATTATTTTTAATCAGGGCACCACCAAAACTCATAAGATGTACGACCTTTCCAACATCAATCCTATATGCATACCCATCAATCCTTCTAGTCACTCTAACATCCAACCCGCTCCACCTAAACCATCTTTAGAAGACACTCTTTCTCTCTTCATGCAATAATCAATGGAAAGTCAAAAATAGGTATTGCTATTTCAGTAACAAATGATACAATTCTAACAACAAACATTGGTAAATCAAACTTCTACGACCCAATCTCTCTCTAGATTGGAGACTTAGATAACCAAGTTTTCAACTACGTGGAATGAAATAGAGTACGAAAAACTTCTAAGTAATGAAGAAGAACAATCCGAAGTTAAATCCCCTAATGATTTAGAAAATGATGAATTCAAGCGTAATCATATAATGTTTTTCCCTTGGGGTGAATGGATACCATATTACGAGACAGATTTAGAAGATAAACATTTTAAGGTTGATGATCCTATTTTACAAGAAGATCTTAAAGAATCGGCTAACAAGTTCACTAAAATTCTTTCTCAATCACCTCTTAATTATGCCCTTAACATTCAACTACCGATGTTATTATCCATCCCTTCACCGATAGAGCCTTACCAATTCACAAATGATATCATGATAGAAACTGAGTATTTTTCAAAATTCTTAAGCGATTTCTCAAATGATGAGGATGATGACAAATGTCTTGGAAGTGTGAATGCAACATCGATTCTTGAGAAAATACGAGCTCCATCTTTATCCTGACCAGTGTCACCTTCTTCATCTTTCTTCCTTGAATCCATACCTCCATCACCTGAGCCTAATGAGGGTATCATGACCAAAAATGATTTTGAGGACTTGTACGGAGATAATTCGTGTTGTATTTCAATTGATGAATGTTTAAATTATTTTGAGGACTCGAATGATCCTGAGATTCGTGAAATGGCACAATCATTAACATCTAAAAATATGTCTTAACTTGGCAATGTCCTTAAGCCAATGAATATCCACGTCAATGGTCAGGATGAGCCCCTTGAGATAAGTTGTAAATTTAGGCATACAAATTTTAAATGTTTATTAGAGTCAATTGTTTCCCGATCTCCAGATCCACAAATTTGTTATATTGTATTTCTTCTACTAAAGGAGAACATCTTTTTAAAAAATTAGAATTTTGTGGATGCCTCACGGACTTGCTTTGTCAGTACCACCTATCACATTTTTTGGAATATCAATGATAACATGGGGGTTTTGAAAATTTTCAAAGAAAATATCTTTCTAGGAAAATCGATTTTAGAATCTAGTACATTTTCCAGGACGAATACTTGTATACCAATCTTCTTATTTACTACAACACGTAGTAATCATATTATTGCATTGAAAATTCTAAAAGAAAATATGTTCCTTGACTATGTGTTTACTTTATCTTGGAGAAAATAGTTTGTCTTTATTTGTCTAAAATTTTTGACTTGGAATCATCAAATGATTGACAAAGTTTTTAGAAAAAAATCTTTTTCATAAAGAATTAGTTTTAAACTGTATCTGGTTTTTACATAATATATCTGCCCAATTTGGGGCTAATATTAAGGATCACCATTCTTGTGTTATCTCACTTTTGAAAGAGAATTTGCAACAAAGATAGTACATCACCTTTTTAACTTTGTACCCTTCCTGTCATATTGAAAATTTTAAGTTTGGGGGTACATTCGTCTGGCTAAAGACGGTAAACTTAGCGCTTCTTGGGAAACAACCCATGACACATTCAGGTGAGAAAATCTATCCTCCATTTTTTTTATGCTCTCAAACATTGTGGGCAATGTCTCATTTAAGTTTGGGGGTAGGAAACCATTTCTTTAAATGTTTTTTGAAGAAAAGTAAAATAATGACACTTTGACAATTTATGATATATTTTTAACAAATTTTCAATCACTTAACCTGATTTTACCTTGACATAAATAATATGGAAAAACCTAAATTTTAAAATTGTACCAAGTATATACAAGAATATTTTGGACTATCTTAAGCTAGATGCATTATCGTTTTATTAGCGACTAATTCAAGTTCGCTCGGCATATTTTGAAAAGATGCACTTAACTATAGTTTTGCAATTAATACCTTCAATAGATTTTTGCTCAGTGTAAGGGAAATTTTGTATTTATGTTTAGAATAGTTTGCTACACGGGAGACAACTGCCTAAGAATAAGTTCATTCCTAAAAATAAATAATAAGCCAAATGTGATCTAAAATCTTTCACGTTGCAAGGCTACTCGCATGATTAAGAGCTGAAAGAGGGAAAATTATCACCAATCTCGAGTTTGACCATGAACTATGTTAAAGGAGCACAAGAAGATATTACTTGTGAGAATTTTGAGTCCAGGACACGATGGGGCACCACACCCTGACAACCTTAGCTTACTAGCAGGGATTGTCGACCAAAAACTCCTTGTAACGGAGGCTTCACTAAGAAACAATGTAGAAAAGTCTTGCAAAAGAAAAGTAAAAAGTAAAATTCTAGGGAGACGAATTAACTAAGGCACTTGTCGAACTGATCATTAAATTTATTCCAGTAAAAACAAGACTACCAAAAACTGAGTAAATTATTCTAGACAACGTATTAGGCGAAAAAACTATTTTAACTATATACTCAAATATAGCTAAAGCAAAATACTTGAATCTCTTTCTAATCTTGAGGTAGTACCGCTAGTTTCGGATAAACTTAAAATATTTTTGGTATACTTTGGAGAATAACAAGTTTAAGTATTTTTCAATCGTTATATTTTTGTCATAACTAAGTAATGATGAGTTCACAGGAAATGAGTAATGCGTATTCTAGAATTGTTTAAAATATCATTATTGACTTTTGTGGGTATAGTCACAGCAAACCCACACTAGACAACACTCGTCCACCAGGCTAAACCTGGGGGTTTAACAACATGTTGCATATGCTAAATGCAATCGCGCTCCATGCGAAAGTGGCTTTTACTTTATTTTACTTGGGACGAGCAAAAGACACGTTTGGGGGTATTTGATGAGTGTATAATTATGACATTTTTAATATACCCGAGCATGTATTTTAGTCATTCATTATATTTAATTTTGGGTACTTATGCGCATTTGTTTGATTGTAGCTACTGGAGATAGATATTTGAAACCAAGCTCTTAAAGTCAAGTAAAATTCTCTCTAGCAGTTCATAGCACAAAAAGTTAAAGACACAATATATTTGGTCTCAAGATTGAAGAAATATATACAAAAATATTCTTGGGGAATAAGATCAAAGAATCTATTGCATCCAAGATCCTTAAAGGTATTTTATATTGAAGATATATGCAAGAGTTTCCATAAATATAAATTTCTACATCAGTTAAGGAAATTAAATGTAATAATATTAGGTAATTGGTTGTAATATTGGATGATATTATTGTGAATATATTCAATAGAATTTAATGTATAGTTTCTAAATTTGGGATCATTCTTCTATAAAAGGAACCCTCCCCCTATTGTAATTGGGTATCTCATATTGGAGCAAGTTTAGAAGAAATAAAGTGTGTTTTATTTAATTATATTCTCCCTCTTTTATTTTCTTTTGAAAATAATTAGTTGTTAATGCGATGAAGTCTGAGATGAGCGGCTAATCTCCTAGCTAAGGCTAGGAAGAAGCCTCTTCTTGGATGAGCAATAGTTGGTATTAATTAGGTTCTAATTTTTTTTCTCTTAGTACTTTATGATTGATAAGTTAGTATATCATATCGAAGGCTTGACCATTGCTTCGGTTTAGTATACGATAAGTTTGGATACAAGCAAGTGATACAAATCATAGACTTGATTTGGAAATCTAAACCAGAAGAAACACAAGAGAACTCACTCAAACTTAGCCATGGTTGAGTTGATAATTCTCTAAGATACGCTTCACCATCGCTTAAAAGCATAACCACTAAATGCTTGACCATAGATTTAATAGTTTATTTTACAACATCGCATGTGACTTAACACGAACATATGATGGGCGGAGATATAATGATCTAATTATATATCTATTAGTGCTTTGAAAGGTAGATGCCAAGTCCGAACCTTAGCTCTCCCTCATTAAGTTTTATAATTAGTTTTTATTTATTCTTCTTTTATTTATCTCTTATAAAATTGTAATTCGGCCTAGAAAGTATTTGTTTTCCCAAACCTCCTTGTGGATTCGATCCTACTTATCCGGGCTACAATTCAGCAACCGTACTTTGACCGGGTGTTTTGTAGAGGCCCTAAAAACCTCTTATCAATAAGGTTGCATTTGTATTTGATTATTGTATCCTTTCAAGAGATATATAAATATTGCTCTTGTGAACTATGGTGAAGACGATAAAAGACTAATCGTTATTGTTAACATTGTTGATCAAAACAGGGTAATTATTTGGCTATAATCACCTCTTACTTACTGTTATATTTGTACATTATAGCATTGTATAGTAAAGTAGCAGTATAAATTATTGGATTGAGATTTTTATAAATCTTAATTAATGGTGTTCTAGGGTTGAAATTAGTACTGGGTATTTGGAGAAATTGATTTAGGTTGAGTTTTTAGGTGTAGGTATTTGTTGCAGTGGGAGTGTAAGTAGAACGGAATGAAGGTGTCCCAATATGAGGGCAAGAAATGGCGAGGTTCAGAATGGATAATATTAAAGTGTAAATTGATTTACTTTAGACTTTGTATTAGCAAAACGCAAGTGTAAAATTTGTGATACTTACTTATATAAGACGAGGCATCTCTGAAATAAGTATACTAGTGAATCATATTCGTTTGTGGGGTAAAAATGAATTGCATGAGCCATTTGAATTGTTTGCGTCAACTAATTAGTACAAAAATAATAAAACTATATAGAGGTAAAACCATGTTTTTCTTTTCTAGTGTATGCCTCTTTTAAAATCCATGAAAAGGTGTATTTATTTTGGTGAGTGTATGGATATTTTTATTATTAACGATCATGATCATGTGATTGCATAGGAAATGCATTACATATCTTGATGTTATTTCAAGGTTAAAAAGCTATATTTTATCCTATTTTTGCAAAACAAAAACTTTCTTATGAGGAATTACTCATATTTTGAAAGTTTAAGCGACAAAAATTCCATATAAAGATCCAAATTATTTAGGTTGTTAAAGAGAAGATCAATTAGGATACGAGGGGTAAGCTTTATAATGAAATATTGTTGTGTTATTTTTTGGGGGCATATTTATCTTTACATACGAAGATTACTTATGTAACATAAAACTAATTGGCTGGGGTGAGCTTATAGAGTTTGGGGTGTATTTAAAATTTCTCAATGGGAAAAGCTTAAACGAGGAAACTTTTGACATCTTAGCATGGTGGAAAACATCTATAATACTAAAGGAATAGCTATGCCATGAGAATCAATCTCGGCTATTGATCACTCTACCATACACATGTTGCGGAAAATAAATGGTTTAGTTTATAACACAACCGTTAGATCATGAGGGTTATTTTGTCTACTCTCGCAATTTATTTAATACTAAAATACTCCTATTTCATATTTACCAAATCCCATACAAAATAACATCTCAATCGTAATTACGTGATGAAAGAAGGGGTATAAATGGAAGTCCAACATACAACTTTTTGTATATACAAAATTAGGGGTATTTTGGGAAGCCTAAATATAAAATCAGGGTTATTTCTGTAAATCTTCCTTTAAGATTTTGTCTCTCCCAAGCGCACCAAACTCCTCTCTTTCAAACCAACCAAAACTTATCTCTCCTCTCTTCCATTAGAAATATAAACCTCCATTTTTACCTAATAACATTGAATCCTCCCCCAATTTGTTTGAAGTTAATCTCCACCCCTATTTCTCAAACCCTAGCTTGTAAGTGGATGGCTGAATTCGAGAACATCATAATTTTTTTGAGAACTGTTTCTTATGCTTGATTGGAGATCTATAGTGGTGAGTAATGTTCAAATATATGGCATTCACGGATGGGGTGCTTTACTTAGTAATAATTTTAATCTGAGGTGTTTTTTTTAGTCAATGACTCAATGGTTATGTTTTGCAGTGCTCAAGTTTTAGTACTTTTAATCTTGGTTGCTATAAAGTTATGATTTTTATAGTGCAGAAGAGTAAATGTAGAGGCAATTATTATGGAATGTTGAAAAGGATGAATCATCTTGTCTAACTGATAACCCCTTTGATGATTGTTGGAGATGTGATTTTAACGGGCAATCGAATCGGCAAAGCTTAGTAGATTGTTGGATTGGGTTTGGCCATGACTCATTTGGCGGGAAAGCTGGTTAGTACTACGAAGTCACTGATTTATCAGATTCTGATGAGAACAACCTAAAACTGGGTACTTTACGGTATGGTGTAATACAGACAAAGCCTCTTTGGATTACTTTCGCAACTAATATACAAATAAAGCTTAAGGAAAAGCTAATTATTAAAAGCTTCCAAACAATCGATGGGCGTGGTGCTAATATGGAGAGAGTAGGGAATGGGTGTTTAACGGTGGAATTCGTTAGCAATATCGTGATACATAACGCGAAAATTAGAACTCAGGAGAAGAAAAGTTATTCTTTATCATCACTTCAATTGCACAGCAAGGTAAAAGAAAGCATTTAGTGTCCTTTTGTATTTTATATATGTTCTTGTTATTGTACTTGTGGTGACATATAATTATTTCAATAATTTTCATCTGTTAGAGCAACAACAATGGAGATGGCTACTACAACTGCCAAGTATGTTGCAGCTACTGATCGATTATAAACAGACGTCTTAAAAGACCCGCAAGCACATGGTATACCGTTAAGTACAAGGGTAAGCGGGGTCGTATCCCAAGAGACTTGTGGTGCGAATTACACTTCAAGCTACTAGTTTTATCCAATTACAACAAGTTTGTGTAGGTTATGAAATAAAAAGAAGAACGAAACAAATTACAAGATAAATTGGAGTGGAAACCAAGGAAACGATTCCACTCCACCCTTTGTAACCATTTAGATAGCATAAATAATTAAAGTAAATTACGAGTTCCCGTATCGCAAATTCGTGGTCGGGCATATGCAATACATCAAAAGATACAAGAGATTTAGTAATTGGGAACTACCCATAAATTAACTTACTCAACCATGGTCCGATTGATAAGAATGAATTATGTTCTCTTCTCCATGTTCATAACCTATCTTGTTATGGTCCAACAAGATGGTTACATAGATTTATTATTCCTCCTAATCCAAGCTATGGTCAATTATAGGATGAAGGAATACGAATATGCAATATTTTGGGATAAAGAGAAAGTAATTACTCTAACTAAGCTACACAATATACACTAAGTCTACATTGAGTAGAGCTTCCTCTAGCCTTGGCTAAGAAGATTAGCTACTCATCCTTTTGATCATTGCCATACTACTATTACTATGATAAAATTAAAAAACAAGAACAAAAGAAAGAATAAGCTTTAGTGTTATGAACTTTGATTTGTACTATCCAAGATGTTCCCTCATGGGTAGGATTCCCTTCCTATTTATAGAGTATAGGAAGGGTTACTAAAAATCACCATTAATATAAAATCCCCTAAACAATGCCTAAAATCATGCATTACAACTCATAAGAATAATATATATCTAATTCTCTTCAATGGGATTCCATGCATGGGCCTTTGGTTGACAATTTCAAATGAGAATCATTATTGCAGTGCATCATCCTTATTCTTCGTTAAAAACTGTAAAATTGTACGACTAGATTATCATGTGACCGATTTCTGTAAATACAAACAAAAGTACTATTAGTGTCACATTTATTTAATAAATAACTAGGTAGATATAAATTTAAGAGTTGTACACATAAATATTACGTGTCTATCAAATACCCTCAAACTTATATTTTGCTAGTCCTTAAGCAAAAATAAACAAAAACCATTTTCGCATGTCACGCAGTTTCATTTAGCGTATGCAACAAGCCGTTAAACCCCCAAGTTTAGCCTGGTGGACGAGTGTTGTCTCGCGAGGGTTTACAGTGACTATACCTACTAAAGTCAATAATGACATTTTAAACAATTCTAGAATACACATGACTCATTTCTTGTGAACGTAACCTTACTTAGTTGTGACAAAAATATATTAATGAAAAAATCCTTAAACTTGTTATTCTCCTAAGTATATCAAAGAATGTTTTAAGCTTATCCGAAACTAGAGCTACTATCTCAAGATTAGAAAGAGATTCATGTATTTTTCTTTAGCTATATTTAAGTGTACAATGAAAATAGTTTTATCGCCTAATACGCTGTCTAGAATAATTTACTCAATTTTTGGTAGTCCAGTTCTCACTGGAATAAATTCAATGGTCAGTTCGACAAGTACCTTAGTCAATTCGTCTTCCTAGAATTTTACTTTTTCTTTTCTTTTCTTTTGTAAGTCTTTTCTTTAGAGTACTTTGTTTCTTAGTGAAGCCTCCGTAACAAGGAGTTTTCGGTCGACAATCCCCGCCAGTTGGCTAAGGTTGCCAGGATGTGGTGCCCCTTCATGACCTAGACTCTGGATTCTCACAAGTAATATTTTTTTGTGCTCCTTTCACATAGTTCATGGTCAAACTCGAGATTGGTGATCATTTTTCCTTTTTCAGTTCTTAATCATGCGAGTAGCCTTGCAGCGTGAAAGTTTTTAGAGCATAATTGGCTTATTATTATTTTTTTCTTAGGAATAAACTTATTCTTAGGCAGTTGTCTCCCTTGTCGCAAACTATTCCTAACATAAATGCTAAATTTCTCTTATACTGAGCAAAAATTTATTGAAGGTATTAATTGCAAAACTACAATAAAGTACACGTTTTCAAAATATGCCAAGTTAACTTGAATTAGTCGCTAATAAAAAGATAGTACATCTAACTTAAGATATTTCAAAATATTCAAATGTATACATGGAACAATTTCAAAATTTAGGTTTTTCCATAATATTTATGTCAATGTAAAATCAGTTTAAGTGTTTGGAAATTCGTTAAAAATATATCATAAATTGCCAAAGTGCCATTATTTCACTTTTCTTCAAAAAACATTTAAATAAATGTTTTCCTACCCCCAAACTTAAATGAATCATTGCCCTCAATGTTTGAGAGCATAAAAAAAATGGAGGAATATAAACTAGAATTTCTCACCTGAATGTGTCATGGGTTGCCACCCAAAAAGTACTAAGTTTATTGTCTTCAGCCAGACGAATGTACCCCCAAGCTTGAAATTTTCAATATGATTGGAAGGGTACAAAGTTGAAAAGGTGATGTACTATCCTGGTTGCAAATTCTCTTTCAAAAACTAGAAAACACATGATCCTTAATATTAGCCCTTAATTGGGCAGATATATTCTGTAAAAACCAGAGAGAGTTTAAAACTAATTCTCTATGAAAAAGATTTTTTCTAAAAACTTTGTCTATCATTTGATGATTCCAAGTTGAAAATCTTAGACAAATCAAGAAAGACTATTTTCTCCAAGATAAATCAAATACATACCCCGGGAACATATTTTCCTTTAAAATTTTCAATACAATCATATGATTACTACATGTTGCGGTAAATAAGAAGATTTGTATACAAGTATTCATCCCCGAAAATGTACTAGATTCAAAACTCGATTTTCCTGGAAAGATATTTTCTTTGAAAATTTTCAAAACCCCCATGTTATCGTTGATATTTCAAATAATGTGATAGGTGGTTCTTACAAAGCAAGTCCGTGAGGCATCCCCAAAATTAAAATATTTCAAAAATATGTTTTCTTTTAGTAGAAGAAAAACTATATAACATATTTGTGGATGTGGGGATCAGGAAATAATTGACTCTGAGAAACATTTAAAATTTATGTACCTAAAATCACAACTTATCTCAAGGGACTCATCCTGACCATTGACGTGGATATTCATTGGCTTAGGGACATGACCAAGTTGAAACATATTTTCAGATACTAATGATTGTACCATTTCATGAATCTCAGGATCATTCGAGTCCTCAAAATAATTTAAACATTCATTAACAGAAAAACAACAAGAATTATCACCGTACAAGTCCTCAAAATCATTAATGGTCATGGTACCCCCATTAGGCTCGTAAAATGGAGATATAGGCATAGGTATAGGTATAGGTATATTTGGTGAATGAGTAACCAAAATAGAATCAGCCCCCAATAATAGTGGTATATCATGTAAAGAAGGGTCGTCTACCCACTGGTTTTCAACATTGTAATTTGTGTCAGGTGGACGCGGCTTAAGGAAAGGCTGAGGTAACTCATAAGGAGACTGAGAAGGAAATGACAAGTTGATAGCATCTGTAACAGGTTCGACAACTTCTAATTTCTTGACTTTGGTACAAATATCATCATCTACAAATTCCTCATAAATTATCGAATAATGAGATGGTGATTCCATATATTCATATTTTATCTCGTCATCATCATCGTCAGAAAAATCATTAAAGGAGAGGGACAAATATTCAGTATCGATCATAGTTTCCTCGAAACAATTTATTGGGTTAAAAAATGAAATGATGGATGGTGACATCGATGGTTGAATTTGGAGGGCATCTTATAGATCTTCTTGTGACATAGGATTGTCAACCTTAAAATATTCATCTTCTAAATCTGTCTCACAATATGGTATCCATTCACCCCACGGAGAAAATATTCCTTGATTACGCTTGAATTCGTCCATTTCAAAATCACAAAGGGATTTATCTTCGGATTGTTCATTTTTATTGCTTAAAAGTTTTTCATGCTCTATTTCACTCCACGTAGTTGACAACTGAGTTATCTCAGTCTCTAATCTAGAGATAGATTGGGCCGCAGAAGTTTGATTAACCAATGTCTGTTGTTGGAATTGCATCATTTGTTGCTGAAATTGCAACACTTATTTTTGACTTTCCATTGATTGTATTATGAAGGGAGCAAGGGTATCTTCCAAAGAAGGTTTGGGTGGATCGGGTGGGAACTGATTGGATGACTGGACGGACTGATGGGCCTGCATATATGAATAAGATTGGAACGGTTCCACGTATTGAGAATTTTGGTGATTCCATGATTGAAAATGATTTTGAGGTTGTTGCGGGATGATAAATTATGAGCTGTAAGGATTCCAATGTGCTTGCATGTATGACATTTTAAAATAAAAGTAACACCCAACGCAATAAACAACCAATCAAACTTATACTCTAGCACATCAACATTTTTTAGAAGTAATAATTAGGCCTCCCCTATATTTTTCTATGTTCAAAATGGGCACGATGGCAAAAGGCTTTGTTTCCTATACTCCCCTGCGTCACTATGATACTACCAGCTTAAAGTAGATGTTCAGTCCTTACGCTCGAGTGAGTTGCCTTATCGTACGTCAGCACTCGGAACGGTGATGTCACAAACCTACAACCAGTATTTTGCGGCGCTAGGCTGGGGCCGTGTCCTATGAACCCGTGTTTATACCCCGGTCCAGTACACCTATCCGTTGGGTAATGAAATCCCGCGGGAATCTTTCTACTCTTTTTTATTATCAGTTATTTTTAGGTCCAAGACGTTTAATTTTCGTGTGATTCGAATTTCTTCGTATCCCTAAAGGGTGGTCCCACTTGTTAGAGAGATTTTTGGGTGAAGAAATCCTGCAAGTCTCTAACAGTTTTTAGATTTACTAATGTTGGAATGAAAAGAAATTTAAACACGTCAATAAGTCAATTCAACCACAGCAAATATTTTATTAGAGTAGGGTGTACTTGCACAGTCCACGTGACTTTATATTCCTAGAGCTGGGGCGGAGCGGATATGTACCCCTTCTAGATGTCAAGTATTAAGAAGTACCAACCTACGAAAAGTATTTTTCGGTGTGGCTGTGGGCGCCCCTTCACTTAGGGGGCGAAAGAAGGAAGGATTTGATGATGCTTTTATCTTTGCATATTATCCGTCTCGTTTCCAACTTTATTACTATCCTGCAAAACAAGAGAAAAATGATTAGTGAACTTGCGACAACAATATTAATTCAATTATCAAGTTTATTGTAGTCTATGATGTCCTGATTTTCAAATGCGCATATCTTTCAGCTCCGTTGAGAGAGAGTATTAAATAATATCAATTTGGAAAGATAATTCAGAAAGGAAAGACATTCAAAGAGGAAGTTTTCTATAATTTAGCTTCACTACCACTCAAAACAAGTGATTAATGAAGACGACGTCCTTTACAAAGACTGTTTTAAACTGTTATTTTCAAAAGGCTGTACCTCACAAACGACTAAACAGAAAAATATAATCTATAAAAATTCGGAAAGGGTTTTTAATTTTCTAAAAATTTCGTAGCAAACGTATTTCTCAATTGTGAAGTATAGATGATCAAAAATGGTAAAATATTCAGGGACAGACTTCACAGTTACTGTAGCACCAAGAGAGTTTGAGCCAATCACTCAAAACAATTTAATTTTTTTCTTGTAAGAACTAAACTAGATAAACGATAATAATAGAAACACTATATGCTATTACCGGTCACTATAATGCAACTTACTAAAAAAATAAAAATGACATAAAAGAAGGAAAAATCGGCTTAAAATAGCATCTCAATAAAATGTACTTTAGTCCCCGACAACGGCGCCAAAAACTTGATTGATTATAAACCGACGTCTTAAAAGACCCGCAAGCGCACGGTGTACCGTTAAGTACAATGGTAAGAGGGGTCGTATCCCAAGAGACTTGTGGTGCGAAATATACTTTGAGCTACTAGTTTTATCCAATTATAACGAGTTTGTGTAGGTTTTGAAATAAAAAGAAGAACGAAACAAATTACAAGATAAATTAGAGTGGAAACCAAGGCATCGATTCTATTCCACCCTTTGTAACCATTTAGATAGCATAAATAATTAAAGTAAATTACGAGTTCCCGTGTCGCATATTCTTGTCCGGGCATATGCAATACATCAAAAGATACAAGAGATTTAGTAATTGGGAACTACCCATAAACCAACTTACTCAACCATGGTTCGGTTGATAAGTATGGATTATGTTCTTTTCTCCATGTTCATAACCTATATTGTTATGGTTCAACAAGATGGTTA
Source organism: Kingdonia uniflora (assembly GCA_014058105.1). Lineage (NCBI taxonomy): Eukaryota > Viridiplantae > Streptophyta > Magnoliopsida > Ranunculales > Circaeasteraceae > Kingdonia > Kingdonia uniflora. Next base: position 16,495 of record JACGCM010001419.1, read on the forward strand.
CATAGATTTATTATTCCTCCTAATCCTAGCTATGATCAAGCATAGGATGAAGGAATACGAATATGCAATATTCCGGGATAAAGAGAAAGTAATTACTCTAACTAAGCTACACAATCTACACTAAGGCTACATTAGGTGAAGCTTCCTCTGGCCTTGGCAAAGAAGATTAGCAACTTATCCATTTGATCATTGCCATACTACTATTACTGCGATAAAATTAAAAGACAAGAACAAAATAAAGAATAAGCTTTATTGCTATGAACTTTGATTTACACTCTCCAAGATGTTACCTCATGGGTAGGATTCTCCTCCTATTTATAGAGTATAGGAAGGGTTACTAAAAATCACCATTAATATAAAATCTTCTAAACAATGCCTAAAATCATGCATTACAATTCATGAGAATAATATATATCTAATTCTCTTCAATGGGATTCCATAAATGGGCCTTTGGTTGACAATTTCAAATGAGAATCATTGTTAGAGCGCATCATCCTTATTCTTCGTTAAAAATCGAAAAATTGTACGACTTGTTTATCATGTGACCGATTTTGGTAAATACAAACAAAAGTACTATTAGTGTCATATTTATTTAATAAATAACTAGGTAGATATAAATTTAGGAGTTGCACACATATATTACGTGTCTATCAGCTACAGTTGCTAAGTACACTTCGGATTCGGCTTTACATCATATCGGGTATTTATTTATTTTATTACTAGAGATGTCTACTACTTATTCCATCTATGTTGAGTATATATATTCTTGGTCTTGTACCTGTTGTGATACTTATTCCACTGATTTTCATCTGTTAGAGCAACAATAATGGAAGGTGCTCCTCTTATGAAAGAACATGCCATTCTGACTGTTCTTTATATTAACTATCATGTTTGTTGCAAGAGACATGTAAACAGCTTTCAAAATAAAGTGCAAAATCTGTTAAGGCTAGAAAAAGAAGTTAAAGTAAAAGTTAATTTATAACGAGATAATGGAGGCTAAAGCAGGTGGTCAAAGTTCAGGGTGAAGTGGTAGATTTAGATCATCAAGCTACAACAATTAATAACAGTTTTGAGGGATGGTGTTATGCTTGTCATCACCTTGGCACAGAATTGGAAAAGAAGCTTGACGAGCTCCTTGCACAGGGTAAAATCTTCAGTAGTGTATCAAATTTTGCTCTTGTCCAATCATCTGTAGGGGAACATTTTGATGCTTTTGCATCAAGAAAAGCCACCAAGAAAAAAATCATTCAAGCATTGATGGATGACCAAACAAAATTGGTTGGTGTTTATGGAATGGGAGGGGTTGGTAAAGCGACCTTGATAAAGGAAATACGCAAAAAAGTGGATAAAATGAATCTTTTCTACAAGGTTGTATTATCAACAGTTTCTCAAAACCGCAAGTTGGAATAGGCCCATGAAAAGCTCCAGACATAAATCACGGAGAGCTTCGGGATTAAAATTAATGAACAAAGCCTGCAAGCAAGGGCCAAAATACTATCGGTGAGGTTGAACCATGAAAAAAATATCCTCCTAATATTGGAAATCTGTGGACGAGATTGGAACAAGTTGATCTGGGGATTATCCTTGGCGGAGTCGGTAAAAATACTAGCAAAGTGTTAATTACGTCAAGGAGATTATACGTATGTACTTCTATGGTGACCACAAAAATCATTGAAGTCAAGGTACTATCAAAGAATGATTCACTCAAGCTATTTCGCCAGGAAGTTTGTGATGTAGACTTCGATGCCAAGTGCAAGTGTTCCAAGAAAATTGTTGATAAATGTAATGGACTGCCTTAACCGATTATTACACTTGTAAGAACTTTGAGAAAGAAGGAAGAAGGTGTTTGGATAGCTGTTATTCAACAACTAAAGAAGTCCATGAATGAAGGTCTGGATCCCGCCAACGCTTTAATCAAAATGAGCTACGACTTCTTCGAATCAAGCAAAACCAAGTTATGTTTCTTGCTTTGTACCATGTTTCCTGAAGACCACATAGTTATAATGGATACACTGGTAGGGTACGGGATGGGGAAGGATTTTCTTTGATATATAGAAACTTTGAGAGAAGCAAGGAGAAACATGCATTTAATGGTAGGTACTGATAGACATGTAATATTTACGTGTACAGCTCCTAAATTTATATTTACCTGGTCATTTATTAAATAAATGTGACACTAATAGTACTTTTATTTGCATTTACAAGAATCGGTCACATGATAAACAAGTCATAGATTTTTCCGGTTTTCAACAAAAAATAAGGATGATGCACTCCAACAATGATTCTCATTTGAAGTTGTCAACCAAAGACCGATGGAAGCCCATTGAAGAGAATAAAATGTAGATATTATTTTCATGAGTTTTAATATCTATGCATGATTTAAGGTATTGTTTAGGAGATTTTACATTAATGATGATATTTTGTAACCCTTCATATACTCTATAAATAGGAGGGGAATCCCACCCATGAGAGATCATCTTGAAGAGTGTAAATCGAAGTTCATAACAATAAAGATTATTCTTTCTCCCTTTTTCTGGTCATTTCCTTTAAGAAAGTAATATGGCAATGATCAAAGGGATGAGAAGTTAATCTTCTTAGCCAAGGCTAGATGAAGCTCTACCCAATATAGCGTTAGTGTAGATTGTGAAGCTTAGTTAAAGTAATTACTTTCTCTTTATCCCGGAATATTGCATATTCGTATTCCTTCGTCCTATGCTTGACCATAGCTAGGATTAGGAGGAGTAATAAATCCAAGTAACCATCTTGCTTGACCATAACAAGATAGGTTAGAAACATGGGGAAGATAACATAATCTATACTTATCAACTGGACCATGGTTGAGTAAGGTTGTTTACGGGTAGTTCCCAATCACTAAACCTCTTTTATCTTTTGATGTATTGTATATGCCCAACCAAGGATATGCGATACAGGAACTTGTAATTTACTTTAATTATTTATGTTATCTCACAGTTACAAAGGGTGAAGTAGAATCTAAGCCTTGGTTCTCACTTCAACTCCTACAACTCATATTTTCTAATATTTGTTTATTTCTTCTTTTTAGTTTGAAATCTACTCAAACTCATTGTTATTGGATAGACCTAGTAGCTCAAAGTATAGTTCGCACCTCAAGTCTCTTGGATACGACCCCGCTTACCCTTGTACTTAACGGTACACTGTGCGCTTACGGGTCTTTTAAGGTGTTGGTTTATAAAATGATCAGGTACACTCGTATCTTCCGATCTATTATTGAAAGGGGAGGATGCCAAATATGTAATGAAGCATGATATCGTTCATGATGTTGTTATTTTGATAGCTCACGAGTCAATCATGAGGGCCAGGCTGGGATTGCAAAAATGGCCAAAACTAAAAGAAGTAGAGAAGTTCTTGCGAATGTTCTTGATGAGAAACAATATCCACGAGATCCCTGCTGATGCATCTGAATGCTCATAACTTGTGACTCTATCATTGGCAAGTAACAGATCGTTGAGAAATATCCCAAATGGGTTTTTAAAGGTATGAAACGTCTTGCGACTTTAGATATGAGAGGCATTGGTATTGTATCACTACCACAATCACTTTCATCTCTTAATAATTGTCTCTTATCACTATATTTGGACAATTGCCGGATGTTAGATAAAGTATCTGTGATCAGAGTCTTAAACCTTTACGTAGTAGACAATCTTCAACGTATAAGAATAATAAGTCATCAGAGTCTTGAACTCATTATTCGTTTTTATACAGTGAAGAAAACTATATAAAACCCTACCGGTGCAAATTCTAAATAATAGTACTTTTCGGCCATGTGCTTAATCCTAGTATAAGTGAAGGCTTTAGAGAATTTAGCCCAATTCTTATAGGAAGCGGCCACACTTTCACAATCACCTTGGTGAGTCTATTAAGAGTATTCTAGTAGCTAGACACCCCAATCAAGAATGAGATATAGAACTCATTAAGAGTTTAAGAAACTCAGCCTCAGAGTCGTTGTAAGATATCATGCATATATATAGTATGTAAAACGAGATTAACTCTGGAGTAACAAGCTCCTAGTTGTATGATTCTATATCACAATGATTTGTTTTTCCCATTGAACCTATTTCTTGAGATCTCCAGTCATTTAGGTTGGGTTCCCACAATTTGTGATTCTATAATAGGCTTTAGTTTTATCCCTGAGGATGTACTATAAACTATGTCACGAGACAGTCCTTTCGTCAAAGGATCTGCCAAGTTGTTTTTTGATCTTACAAAATCTACAGTAACAGTACTAGATATGAGATAACCTCTCATCGTACTGTATTTACGACGTACCGCTAACTTCTTACCATTATAGTAATTATTCTGTACTCTGACTATCGCAGCAGTAATATTTGAGAGGATCAGAATCAGCGGTATAGGTCTACTCCATAAAAGAATACAAGACAAGAGATCTTTTAACCAACTTGCCTCCTCACTAGCTGCAGCTAGTGCTACTAACTCAGACTCCATAGTCGACTGAGCTAGAATTATTTGTTTCTTGGATCTCCAAGAAACCGTCCCTCCAGCTATACTAAACACGCATCCGCTGGTGGCTTTGGAATTATCCAAAAATGAGTTTCAATCTGCATCGCTAAATCCATCAAAGACTGCGGGAAACTTCTGATATTGTAAACCTAATTTCATGGTCCTTTTCAGGTACTGTATAACTCAATCAATAGCACCCCAGTACGCCAAACTTGGCTTACTTATGAATCTACATAGAACCCCTACAGCATAAACTATATATCGGGTCTAGTACAGTCCGTAGCGTAGTGAAGGCTACCAATAATATTTGCGTATTCTTTCTGCTTAACAGCCACCCCCAAGTTCCTTAAAAGTTTAACTTGTGGATCACTAGGAGTACAAGCAGGTTTACGATTAAAATATTTGTACTTCTTCAAGATCTTATCAATGTAATAAGATTGATCAAGAGTAATACCAGTGTCTGGATCGTCATGCCTAAAATTATACTAGCCTCACCTAGATCCTTCATATCAAAATTATATTAAGCATGTTTTTGGCTTCTAAAAAGATATCAAGTATAGAACCAAAATATGAGTATAGACAAATCATAATTAAAATGCTTAGTAATTTTTAAACGTTTACCTCTACGAAGTTCTGGGTCTATATCATGATAATCAACAACTTTAGAAAAAATTTACTTGAGGTACATTAGAAGTCGAAGCCGCAGAAGGTTGAGAACCCCCACTACTACCCCCACTGTCCCTCAGTAAGTAGGGAAACTTATTCTTAAAGAAATCAACATCATTTAAATCTGCTTTAGGGATCATGGCAAGTTTACTCATATGTGTACTAACTTCTTATTAACATGACATAGTCTAGAGTGCCAAATATTAAAAGAAGACAACAAGTAAGCAGAAGCAGATTAATTCATTTCAATACTCATCTTGAACATTCCATTACAAGCAAAACCCTTTCCCACAAAAAACCCACCCTTAGTCAAAATGTACTGATCAGGCCCAATGGTTTGTTGAAATCCTACCTTGTTGAGAAGATAGTCAGAAACAAGATTTTTCCTCATTTCAAGAGTGTGCATCACATCCTTCAAAGTCACTGTCCTTCCAGAGGTAAATACCAGTTTAACATCTCCAGTGCCTAGCACTTTGGTACAATGGGAATCCCCAAGTAATACCTTCTGGTCTTCAGTCTCCTTGTAAGTCTTGAACCAATTACGTTCATAGCATACATACCTAGAAGCGCCCGAATTAGCCTACCACCTGTCGGTTCTACCGACCATGTTGATCTCAATGATCATAGCCACTAAGGGTTCTTCGATAATGTTAGCCTGATCAACAGGTTTGCGGTTCTGGTAGTTTCTAGATATGTGTCCAGGCTTTTTACAGTTGAAACACATAATAGAACCTGTTATGTTATATGGTGAGGAATGTTAGTTCGTTCCTTCATTAGGACTTTGGTGTCCATAATTCTGACAGTAATTTAGATTACTACTATTAGGACGGTTGTTTTGTTTACCACCATTCTTAGCCTGTAAAGGTTTCCCTTTCGGTTTCAGATGGACCTTCCATTTGGCTTGAGCCAAAAGGATTTCCTCTTTTAGGTCTCGTTTCTAGATTCTTCTTTAACCCTCAGATGAGTAATCAAGTTCTCCATGGTCAGTTCCTTTGACTTGTGTCGCAGGATATTCTTAAAGTCTTTCCAATTCGGCGATAATTTGTCAATCATCACGACAACCTGAAATTGTTCATCAAGAGGTATCCTTTCGGACACGATCTCATGCGTAATTCGTTGTAACTCATGTGATTAGGGAATTACTGACTTATTATCGACCATATTGAACTTGAGATATCGGCTTGCGGCAAACTTTTTAGAGCCTGCCTTTTCCGTATCATACTTCTTCTGTAATGTATCACAAACAGTTTTTGCAGATTCGGACTGTAGATAATAATTGTAGAGTTCGTCCGCTAACCGTTCAGAATAAAATTATGGCATTTGAAATCAGCCTCAGTCCAGTTTGAAATAGTATATAAGGTTTTATCATATTCATTTAGAATAAGATCAGGGTCTACCGCAGATACGGGAACAGGAGGTTCAGCAGGGCATTCTTGATCTAGAACATACGCTACTTCCTTAAGTGTAAGATAGAAGAACATTTTGTTCTTCCACCCCTTAAAGTTGAGACTATCAAACTTAGAGGGTTTGTTAGAATCAAACTTCAGCACTTCAGAAGAAAGAGGCATATCACAGATTAAGAATACTCTTTAAAATTGTAAAACTATAATCTTATGAACCTATAATATAGCTTTCCCACTTACAATAGTAGCAGGAGTTTATAGGCAGCAACAACAAGCACGAACCAATTTTTCTTTTTAGCGAATAACGGCAATAACACAGTTGTAACAGCAGCGAGTTAACAGCAAAAAACAAACAGTATCAGGTCTGATTTGTAGTGCAATAGCAGGCAGATTTTAGTTCACGAAACAGGCAGATTTAAGTACAAGAGAAAGGCAGTTTCAGCGCAGCTTCAGGCAGATTTCAGTACAAGAGAAAGGTAGTTTCAGCGGAGCTTCAGGTAAATTTTAGCACAAGAGAAAAGCAATTACAGCGCAGCTTCAGGTAGATTTTAGCACAAGAGAAAGGTAGTTTAAGCAACAAAAACTCAGATGTACAGCAGCAGCAATGTAACTACAAGATCAGTTCTTATTTGCAGCAAAATTAGTTCTAGTTTACAGCGACAGGAAATAGTAGTTTTAGTGGCAATAGGAACTCCAGTAATAAATAACAGCAGCTCCGGCAGGCAGGGAAAGAACTCAGTTCTGGTTTGGTAAACTCCGACAATAAGTAACAGTTATACAGCAGGTCTGAGTCTGAGTTGTAAGAAGCAGTTTCTACAGTAGCGCAGGCAACTAGCAGTAAGTACAGGCGGCAGTTGCAGTAGCAAGAAAGGGCAATTTGTTCTCTGGCAAATAGCAGCAAGAGAAGGCAGTTTCAGTAAAGAACTAAAACTGGTAACAATGCCTACAACAAAGAGAGAGACAGTAGAACAATATCCCGAGGCGTGGGTCATACTCTCTTTAAAGAGTATTTCGACCTACCTCAATACAGGTAGCTGGTCTAATCTCTCCTAGGATACAATGAGCATATACTGTAGAGCTTTAGTACCGGAAGTCTACATAAATTAATTGATAATATCGTACCTCAGGTAAACCGTAAGAGAGAGAAAACACAAAGAAGAAGATATGGTTTTCTCGGTGTTTAGAAAGGTGGTGAAGAGTTTAATTTATAGAGAGAGGTTGCCCAACGGCTCTCTCTCTCTCTATTCAAACGTGTGGGACGTGTCCCTTAGGATTAGGAGTGGAGAGAACAAAGTGAAGATGTGTCCCTGAGGATTAGGTCTCCTATAGGAATGGAGAGAACAAAGTGAAGACCAAGACTAAGGAATTAAACCAAGCCCAAGCCCAAGCCCAAGGAAACTTTTGTTAAAAAGATTAGGGTGAGCCAAGCCCAAGCCCAAAGGGCCTCCAGAGCCTCCAGAGCCAATTGCTCAATCCCAAGTCCAAGTCCAAGTTTTGAAAAATTCTAACATAAGCAGATTGGCAAATCTGAAGATGTTGGACTTGTCTATACCAAGAATCTTAAATGTATCCCACCAAAGGTGATATCAAGCTTGTTTAACCTGGAAGAGTTGTACATGACAAAGTTGGTTTTATATTTATATTCTACATTTAAGTAATATCTGAGAATAAAGCGTGGTGATATTTTTTATCTAAATGGTTTCAAGTCTAGGTCCTCTATCGGACAAGTTAATCTCTTTTCTTAGAGGAAGTAGAAGTTGCAGTATTTATACCAAATAATGCACCCAGGGTCTTGAGATTACTTAATTTGGAGACAGATGTTGACAAGATTGGTAAGTTCTTCTCTTTTCCCTTTTTTTTTCTTTTGTTGTTCGATTTTCTTCTTTAACATGGTTTAAGTTATGTTTGCTTTCTACTAGTTGACGTCGCAACCGGTACTATGAGGATAAGAAGAAAGTTTACAACCAACAAATTGAGGATTTAAAGAAAGTTTTTTCAAATAACTATTTTGCTTGTGGTAAACCTCATATGTCAAGACCGCAAAATACTGTGCAGACTGTAGTAGTCCAAGGTTAAGGATTTTTATAAGGCTTGCAAAGGGTTTTTGAATTGCATGAACTACTAAATAGTATGTCTATTTCTTTATATGTATAAATATATCATTTCAGACCAGCTGCATTTAGGAGTTGGTGATGAAGAGGAAGGTTTACAAAGGTTTCTAAAAATAGAGAGGGAAAGGTTGACATGTGGTGAACATGGCTGTTTATCCTTTCTTTTAGAGGCAGACATGCCTGCTTTGACCAAAACCTTCAATACGCAAGCCCAACCCCAAAATCTTGATCTATATATGGCGGATGAGATCTTCAACAATATCTTTGACTAACAAGTTCCCTTTTCTCTTCTAGAAAAAAGCACTCAGCTTGCTTCGAAGGAAAACAGATGCATTCAGCCACGAGGACAGTTTTAGTTTTATCTTTTCTACTTTCTACATGTCGCTTCGATCACCTCCAGGGTACTTGTCCTATGATGAAGAAATAAGCTTTGGTTAGTTCTTTCTTTTGCCTTAATTGCGTAGCTGAGATTATTTGCTTATATAAATGCAATTTGTGAAAAATAATAGTACATTATATTGACTATGGCCACTTAAATGGAACAAATAAGGTCTGCGATAAATCTTTGATATATGATGAGGCAATAATCCTCTTAGATCCACAATGGTTAGTTATTATGAATCCCAGTTATCCCACAGTAAACAAATAGTTCAATGAATCCAATTCATGCACTATTCCTTGTGTTTACTATATATGGCACAAATTGTTAAAGTGGAGTCCAATCTTATGGTTGATTGGAACAGGTGTGAATTTTCCATACCATGAAATGTGAAGAGATAAAGTGCATAAATAATGTAGCTTCTTATATGAAATACAACCTAAGATGAATCAAGCTCTATGGGAAAGCAATGCAGCAGTTAATGTACTTTCTACTTGAGTATTGCTTTTTTTATTGATGAATTCATACATTCCATATGGATATGTATGATTTTGGGATCTTAGTTTACATTAATATTTTTTTGTATCCAACAAAAGGGCATGACCTTATGTTATTTTGTGCTATAATTTGTCCACTTTAGAACCTTCATCTCACGACTGAGCTTTGATTATATATGGATTGATCACCATCAAGTTATTTGACTATATAGTACAGTTCAAAATTTAATGTTTTAGTTATTTGAGTTAAAAGACTATAGATTGTTATGATTTATTACTATCATAATGATTTGGTCACGTATATGTATATGATTGGCTCTCTATTTCTCTCCACCATTGAAAATTAGTAGAAACAAAGAGCACTCGGTAATTAATTGTACGCATTGATAATCTGGTTTATCTTTCTCAAACGTATTGAAGTTGTTAAAAAGTTTTTTTTTATAGTGAAGATCCATGTATAAACTACTTTTAATTTGTATTAGTAACTAGAATTCAGCCAATTAATGTGTTTCAATGAATGAGATGAGCTCGAGTACTATACAGAAACATCAAAAGAGATCTAAGAAACAAAAAGATGGCATTGCACCCATCTGTCTCTGGACAACATATAAACTCGATGTGTTGTGCTCTCTGGACAACACAACATGTTTTTTTTAACAGAGTACTTTGTTTATGCTAAAGAAAACAAACACATATAAACTCGATCATTTCTAATCGCTATTGGTTTTTTCGCAATGCCAATATATTGTAAATATCATGTTGCAAGAATAACACCATTTTTTCAACAAAAATTAATGAAAAATTATTGTTGGCACACGCGATAGTGCCTACCTGCTAGTATGGACTAACAATATTCTACCATGAGCCACATGAGTGCAAAATTTTATCCAACTTTGGGTGTATGGAGCCTATTCGGGAACAACTTTTGCACCGGTTACTTGTTTAGGAGTTTCATTTATTTATTCGGTTAAGTTTTTTATGTTGAATATGTTTAGCTTTTTTTATTCTATTGCAGCAAGACTTGATATTTTTCGGGAACCAATATATTTACTTGATGGAATATGTTGTATAGCTTGATTATAGTCTAATACTAATGTTTATTATTTCCTTTCTACACAGCAAATAACTCAACAAATTATGCCATATCACCATTGTTGAATAGGCATCTCTTTCTGTGCATCCTCATTAACTGTTAAACATTGATAAAAGTTAGTGATCAACCTTGTACCATGGCTATGAGTCGATATTGGAGATGGCCTTAAATACAGTTTGACAGGTTCACTTGGAAACAATATGTGGTACTACAGTTATCTGACCCTAACGAAACTTAAGTTATAGCTTACTATCTAGGTCTTTCATTTCACTCTAGTATGTCATGCTTGAACTTAATGTTCTTTTTTTCTTTCTTAGAAAGTGAACTGGGGTTGAAAGCTTACGTATCAAGGAGATATGAAATGCCACTTGGAATAGAAACCCCGTGGACTCTTCAGATGGTTTGCTTATTCGTTATTCATACTTATAGAATTTCTACACTGCTAAGAACATTCTACTTTGGAAATTATAATTAACATATAACCAATTTTCTATCTACCACAGATCAAATTTAAAATGAAAAGATACTTAGTTGACAGCTTTTGTGCAAGATGTTAGTTATCACACCCAAAACTTAAATCAAGTCTCACACATTCATTATTTACAATTTAATACAAAATGATTCACATTGATTCCTTCTCCCTTTCGTGATAATTTTTTTGGATGATATATATGTCGTTGTATACAATTCGTTTGAATGCGTCATTACTTAATTACAAATGTTTATTCAATCTATGTTAAGTTCTACAACGATTTTTATCAAGAAATTCACACCGATGCAACGACACAATAACATTTAAAATGCTTCATGACCAAATATAAACAAATTATTCTTCAAAAATATACTTAACTTGCTAAAAATATTGAATAGTATAGTCTCTAACTCAACGTCATTCGTTCTTTTCTTTTTTTCTTTTTTTTTTTCTTTTTTATTTAGAAGGCAAGCCGGTTTTATATAAGGATCCGTAACCCTTAGTTTCCAACCCCATGAGGTTTCGAACCTACGACCTCTCTCTAGGTGGAGAGGTACAACGACCACCTACACGTTCTCCCTTTTCCTCTTATTTAATACTCATTTTCAGTTATTAAAAAAACTTGTTTTTATTATTTTAAGTTTACTTGTTGATAAGGTAACTCATCTCCCAATACACGTGGCATCTCTGATTGATCATGTCTTCTAGGCTTATAATCTTAGGGTCCCCAAAGCATTTCTCTTGCAAATTTTTCAGCCATCTCCAAACCGACAAAATAATTAAAACCAATTGCCTGCTTCTAGAAAATAATTCTTACAATGTAGCAAATTATAACATATACATACAATACAAATCAAGAACGGGACATCAAAAGACGTATCAATGATACAATTGAACTGCAGCCTGCAAGTGTAAGAAGCATGGAACCATTCAGTAATTTCAGTCAAATTGAACTGCAGCCTGCAAATGTAAGAAGCATAGAACCATTCAGTAATTTCAGTCAAGTTCCATATTTCCATTCTTTTAAATATAGATCTCCACGGTTAAATAAGAAATGTTTTACATATATCAAAATTTTCATATATAGTCATAGCCAAATTCATTTTCACCTAAGAAGCATCACGAAGGGAAGGACGTTCGAAGTGAACACAACAATCAAATATCATACACGAGATATCCTATCAGCCATCTCAGGGAGAACAATTATTTAGTAAATGATCCAGGAAGTCTCTTGTTTGAATTTGGTTAGCTTGCAAGTTCCTTGATAACTTCAAGGTCCATCTCAGTAGGGTCAGTGGCTTGAGTCTCGTAATAGATACCATTAAGCTCATGCCTAAACCTGTCCTTTGAAGTAGCATACAACATCTTCGCTCGGATTCTAGAGATTGAATGAGACCTGAAAAATCATAAGCATTAAGATTTTAGAAAGAAGTCAAGTAGAGAAGAACAAGAAACTTTTCCATGTGTTTGGCTTTAGCATTGCCGTGGTCAAACTTTGATTTGATCAACACACTTCACATTACCAATTTGTATTATCAAAAAGTTTAATGCATTGTTATGAGCTTGTTGGCATCTTAGATTGGTATAAAAAGGAGCAAGTGTTATGGGGGTTTCTAGTGAAGAATAAGGATGATTGAATTGGAGATTGCGACAAACAATGCAGTTTTTTTAATCTATGGTATGTCATAAACACATTTAGATGTTTTTGCAATGTACATTGTGTTTAATGCTTGGAACTTGTTTGGTTTAATACATGACACTAAAGCGCATATTACAGAGACAAAACTTGTGAGATCAAGAATATTATGCATAAGCCCTATTATATGAATGGAAGAGTCAGGATGCTGCTTATAAAGCTAGGCAGAGGTATCAAAGATCCCGAAACATCGAGGAAAACAATTCTGGATAACTTCCTTTCTATCTAGGCATAAACCATTTGAGGGTTCTGTGCTATACAGTCCTATGTAAACCTTAATTTCTTTATAAATTAAGTAAAGAGAAAACACTGCATCTCAATCACAATATGTTTTACAAGTAACTATGTTTATCTATATGGCCTACATAATTGAGTAAAGGGAGTGTCGTTTACAGAAAAGATTTAAAAAAAGGCTTATTAAAAAAATAAGATTTGTTACAAAAACTTGATAAAGAAAAATATTCATGACTCTTCTACTAGTGTTTTCTTACAAGAGGCCAACAACACAGCTAAGGCGTAATCTGTTCCCCGACCCTCTCAAACGATGGCCTAATAACATACACCTGCAACAAAAAAACAAATGTAAACCTATCATTATGGATTTTCAGATGAAAATAAATAAATAAATAGATTTTAAGAAAATTGGATAAACTGAAGTACAAACCAGAAAAGTAGCTTTGCAAGGTAATCCCAAGAAGTTCCTACATGTCACTGTTTCGACTGTTTTCTTCTATATTTCCTTCTAGGCTGGATTGGTTTTCTAAATAATCAGGGGCGCCATCATCTTTAAAGAATCTCTGCAATATATTTTGTACTAGTTAATGAATGATTTCCTCCACCTCTAAGGACGACGGTCGAGATAGCTCACTCACCTGTCCAACGAAATTAAGTACAAAACAATCTAATTAAGAAAATGGTACTATTGAGCTTTAGTAGTAAACAAATCAACCTTAAATGAGATTCAAATTCTTATCTAATCTAGCAAACCGTTGTTCACTTGTTTATCAGATTCCATGCGTGTATTTTCTTGCTTCTAAGCATTCAGTTCCTGAGAGAAAGCAGGGTCCGCTCAGTGATAACAACAACAGTACTGGCAGTTCTCAAGAAGTAATTAGTAAACTGGAGCTTAGTGATAACAATAAACAGTACTGAAGGTTTTCAAAAAGCAATCCCAAGAAACAAATTGTAGTGACTGTAGCCTCGAGAAAAAGGAAACAAATAAATATGCAATACATCTCTTTAGGCTTTTCCATAGCTTGTTATCAGTTTTACATGCATTTAGCTTTGAAGTTCCACACTTTAGATAACTGGTTGCCTCTATTTCTTTCCAGCTTATTTATACTGTACAATTATCACATGGTTGGGTGCCCTCTGAATTTTTCTTTCAGAAAATTAATTAAAGACTAAGGAAAATTATCAAGATGGTGGGAAAACTACGTGAAGGCAATAGAACAACCACCAATATATTATGCCCGTCTTTGTGTAGCAAACAATATAGCTAATCTGAACCGCTTAAGCTAAGAATTATAGGTAACATTTCTTTACTCCGTGAGAACCAGCCAAATAATGGTCTCTACAAATGATTGCTAGTTAGAAACATAATCTGCTTGGATAATACCTTTACTGGCACCCTGTAGACTGCAGTGTTGTTAATGAACATATTACAGTGCTTCTCTGATTGCATCGCCAGACAGCCTTCAGTTTAGATGCCCATTATTACCCTCTTGTACAACTTGGTCCCAAGATCAGAGAGATTTCAACCTACCAGAAGGACTCCCTCTCTTTATATAACCTCATACCAAGATTCCTCCAGCAAGGACTTTGACGCATGAACTATAATACTCAAGATCAAAGAAAGCCAAAAGAAAACTTGAAGCTATAGAAACCACCTGAATCAATTAAAATTTTCCTCTCAGTTTTGTTGGTCTATGCTATCAGACTTCTTACCATAGTACGGGAGCGAAGACCTAGTTTAGTAAGTCTAGCTAAACACTGAGCTACCATTGGAATACAATAACCACTCAAAAGGTATCACCATAGAGACTGCAGGAATAGTGAGTGCTTAGAACTTGTAATGCTTAGAACTTGCATGGTCTAATAAACACACACAAAAGTGCAAACTGTCATTTAGAGCAGGACTATCATTTAAAGCATATTAATTCAATAGAATAAACTATGTGTCTGTGGTAACTATAAGTTTTTATTCACGCTACCTTTTTTCCATATACATTTACACAAACACAGAAAGACATCATATAATGTATCATTTTCCGCTATTTATGCATTGTTTGTTACAACATTTAAATTACGTTTTATTTTTTCTACAAAAAATAAATACTAGTATGGGTATTTCATCATATGTATAAAGGTTACATCTAAAACAGTTTTTGTGTGTCGTTGTGTGTCTGTGTAATATGCTGTAAATGATAGTCATGTGTACACTCAAGACAAAAAGTTAGTCTAACACGAGATAAAGCATAAACTGCAAATTTTTTACAGCTCCTACTAAATAATCATCAATCAGATAACATAGTTTTGAAGAGTCATTCATATTCTGTAACCAACAACTGGTCTTTCGACTGTGAAATAACAAATCTAAAAAAATTAGGAAACTATGAATATGTTAGAGGTGCAGCATTTAGCCATTAGGAGCAATGTATTACATACATTACTATCTGTTCTAGTAAAGTTCAAATTCCACTACCAGATTAGATTATATCCGTTTATGGTGATTTTGATTCCTGGCAAAAGCTCTTCAAGAGATCACTATATATTAAGTGTTACACATTTCTCTATATATTTCTCACATTGTAATTATAAATTAATAAACATCTTTTTAGATACTAATTTATGGAAACAATAAATGGTAAAAGTTTTCGATCAAGTGTGATACATTACCTCAACTACATCGATTGAACGTGAAACCCCCATCTTTGAAACCCTCTTCATGATATTCTCCTCAAAGATTAGCTCAATTGTCTCATGAAAAATACTCAAATTCTTAACCTCAGGCACCTCTATCCTACACAAACCACCTTCCCATACCGCGGAATTCATCCTTGAACAATCCTCTATCAAATTTGCAAACACCCTACTATTCGCTAACAACACCTCCAAATCCAAAACCTCATTCTTGATCTCCTCCTCCTCCAATGCACAATCAACCTACCCTTTCATAGGTTCCACTGAGACTACCACGGGGAGACCCTCAAAATCAATTGGTGGGCGACAAGATACGCCTGGGGTCAATTCTCCGTCCAAGGAACACTAATGCGGTTTCGGATCTCAAAGGGGAGTTTGGGATCAAATTGTTTAATTTCTGGGATGTTTTGTGGGGTCGGTGAGAGTGAGATGATGGGGTTGTGAGAGGGTTATCAGGGGATTGAAGAGGGATTCCGAAGGAATAATATAATTAAGCTTTGACGAAGTTTCTTTCGTTGAGACCACGAGAGAGTGAGAAAGATGCTTCTTATTGGAGTAGGATTAGGAAGATTTGATGAAGATTCAAAGCTTACTTTGATCGAAGTAGAGATTTAGGGTGAGATTTGTAGAAGCCTAGTTTTTGCCTTTGGTGAATTTTTTCACTCTAGAGAGGGACTTTCACATCAAGTTGGGGATGAAGCTACGTTAATACCCTTCACGATTTAGTTTTAATCCAATATTTTACAGGGGTAATAATGAGATCCAATACTACCCTCTATACAATCGAATTTTTACACATCTTGACCTGTTACCAATTTGGGATCATGTCATCGACAATACCGGAAACTCATATATTAATACTAATTGGTAATGCAATTAAGAACATTACGCATCTCATCGCGATCCTTCTGTGTTACTTTGATAATTTAAAGTGACCACCCAATGGTGTACTAACGACCATAGAACCATCCATACTTAACTGCTTAAGTACTTTGCCGATGTACTCAGCTTGAGATAACTTAATTATTGCCGCTTTTTATCTCGTGTAACACGCATACCAAGAACTTGTTTTGCAGCACCAAGTCCTTCATAGAAAACTCTTGGGACAACTATTCTTTTAATTTGACAATCTGTCCCATGTTGGCACTTGTTATCAACATATCATCTACATATAGAAGTAGAATGATATATGACTTTCCTGTGTTCTTAATAAAACAACAGTGATCCGTATTGCATTTCAAAATAACCATTTCTGGACATGAACTAATCGAACTTCGAATACCACTGCCTCAGTGCTTATTTCAAACCATACAAGCTTTTCGTGTGCCTACACACTAGATCTTCTATCTCTTTGACTGCTTACCCTTCTGGCTGTTTTATATTGATTTCTTCATCAAGGATGCCGTGAAGAAATATTGTCTTGACATCAAGCTGATCAAGATGTAAATCTTCAACCGCAACTATATTCATCACAATTCGTGAACATTGATGGTCATCATTATTCCCCAATTGTAAGGGGAGACAACTAATATGGTTTCGATTACTTTTTATAATGATGCGCTTCGAATTATGTAAGCAATTTAAACTTTGATCTATGTAAGACGTGTTAAAGGAGGATAACCTCAAAATTCATTTGTGTACATAAATCGTAGGGCATTTTTTAAAATAACAATCCACCCCCTGTCAACTGTCTATCCACGATTGGTGAACATTGATGTCATCATTGTCCATCAATTGTGGGGGAAGACAATTAATATGGGATCGTAGCAATGGTAGTTTGCAGTATACAGAGTTATAACACATTAGATAAGATTGTAACAATGATCAATAATAGAGGGTTGCACATACCTGCACATAAGAAGTTCAACAAGTGAGATTGTCCCTCAGGAGTTGCATGATGAGAGTGATGTCCTTGTATGACTCCTCGCCCAATGTATCCAGCTCAGTAATCGCTTCCTCAAATGCCTGCAAACACCTAAATATCATATGTATCTATGGGAAAAAACATAAAACTGCATGAAAATCATGTAAAGGAGTACTGCTTATTCATTTATATTAGAACATCGTTACTATAAATATTAAAAATAGAAAAAAATAATCCTAAATACTATGTATAAAATTTAACTGAGTCATCAATCAGGAGTTAAAGAGATACATATAAATAGTACTTGAGTAAAACAGAGTTAACATGTATAAGATTTAACTACATCCTACCCTGAAAGAAATACAGATATGCAAATAGAAATTACTTTTTCCAGTAACTTAGAAAAGTATTCACTCTGTGTGAAAAAATACTTTGAAGCAAAGAAAAGGAACTTAGTCATATTATGTTGATCTACTCTCAGAGATGGAAGCTGCTCTTTTATGCATTCTCGCAGGTTGGTATCCATTCTTGTACTATTACTATACTTGAAATCATGTAATCTCAATATGGTTGCTGTAATGTCAATCTTAATATATATAGCTCCAATTCTTTTTATTGAATTTCAGAACACTCAATTTAGTATAATTATGTTTTGCAACCTAACCTGATTGCGAGAAGGGTGTTGTCCATTTTTTGATTATAAATCTTATTGTTGATTGCAAAAAGTGCGCCCAATTAGCCATATGAACCTTTAAGGACTCTAGCTTTCATTAAACGTGTGGTAACTAAACACCGCTATGTTTAGCTAAAATAGTATAACTGAAGGGATGTATAGGTCTACTAATTTGGAGTCTGGAGTATATGATGGATGACACGTTAAACATGCACAAGTGTCTCTATTTTTACATAAAATGTTTGAACTTTCTTTGAACTAAGTTTGCTAAAGAAGGCGATATTACCAGCAGGAAGCGTTGTAGATACCCGACGTGTTATCCATGAACTGCACTTCTCTTGCGAGGATAATGATATTCTTAGCAAGGTAATGATTTCAAAAGCTTATTTCATATACGTAACTAAACATTATCTGTGCTAATATAATTGTTTTTACAATGTAGGTTGTTAGAATAATAATACCATTGCTATGCCACCTCTTCAACACCTTCTAAAGCTATTTTTTAAGAAGCAGCAGTCCTCTTACCAAAAGATGATGTAAAAAGCTTCGTCTTCCTGTCATATTTTATCCTTTTGCTCTAACTTACAAAACTATAAAATGCTTGGTGTTTGATTTATAGGCATATGTGTCATTTAATTATTTACTTTCTGGCAGGCTGATATTTGTCGATGGGTGAAGATGCTAGAAGGTCGTTACTGGGTAAATGGTGATAATTCATATTGTAGCTTCGATTCAAGATCGTACAGCCAATAAGTTATTCTTAGCAATTAACACCTTCCATTCTTTTTTACTTACAAGTAAGAACATGCATAACCCTTAATCATTTTGACCTAAGAGTCTTAAGATATTATTTTGCATTGAAATTGATGCTTTAATTATGGAAATACTAAGACACGTCATGATACAATTTTAAATGTTGCATCATATACGGGGGCGGAGCTAGGATTTCATGTGTTGGGGGGTTGAAGGTAGTGTGATGAATTTTATTAGGATATCCGGGGGTTTGGGGGCGTAGACCCCCAAAAAATTTTGGGCCATTTAGCGGTATTTTAAGGTTAAAAATCAATCAAATACACAACAACAAATATGATAAAAAGCGAGGGAAACAGTTTGTCATTTTTATACAAAAACGCAGGGAATTGCTATCGTATTACCCGTTGTCGCTGGTTAACCGCATTTTGTTCACAGTGCAACTGGCCGTCGTTTTTTAAGAAAAATATGTCGACCTCGAAAAGTCACAAATTAGCGATGGCGAAAAATTGTCGTTTTTTCCCTACTAAAATATGGTTTCTTCAAATTTTGTGACGAATGTACCTCGTCGTTTCTCCAAAGCGACTGTGCATATCACCGTATTTTTGCAAACAATTTGTAAAAAAATCCTAATTTTATAGCTGCCGGTGTTCTATTTGTACCAAAAATTATATGAACCCAAGTGGATTTGAACCACCATCCTCTCAAAAAGTTGAGCGCTCTTTCCATCTTTAGCTAATGAATCTATTAAAAATTATGAGTTAGAAATCTAGGGTTTATCATATTATTAATCAATGTATAATCATAGGATTCAAGCCCAAATTAAAGCATTAAAGCACTTTAGGAAGGATTATATAACATCAAAATTAGCAGAATTACATAGTAAGAATGGTGAGATGCAGCTCCTGGTTCATATTTTCGTTCCTACACAATAAGATAGAGGATAAAATGAGTTACTTGCTTACAATCATTCTAAACCGAACACAAAAAGATTTGAGCCAGCTACGATACTCGAAATAGTGAAACATGCATTTACTCTTAATTAATGTCAACAAAATGCCTTTGATTTATTAATGCCTTGTGAAAATTCAACCTATGCGGCATTGCCTCTATTTCAAAATGCTATGCCCCCTGAAATTAGGTCACGAGTGCTCTAGTGCTTCTAAAAACAATAGAGGGCAATTAAAAAATGGGTGGGTCCATCAATAACAACTACAAAGTGAGGCCAATGATCTCAAATGAATTACTAGTGTAAAAAAGAATGAAGTTAGAACATCTCTAGCAGCAAGTGTGAATTTGGGTGTGGGTTCTGACAAGGGGCGCACAAAAAACCTAACTCACACCCATTCTCTTCTAGCAGGGAGTTTGAGTCTTCTTTTTTTTAAAATTTTAGTCCGCGCGGTAATCTTTAGTCCGCGCATTATTCCTTTCTCCTCATAACTATTCATCTCTCTCACACATAAAAAAAAAATTTAAACGCGGCGGTAATTAAAACACCGCGCGGTAATCCAAACACCGCCAAACTCATTTATTTTAAGCTCCTCACACTCGGTTGAGTTACTGTAGCGCCACGTAGGAGAACCCACACCCACTCACACCCTGCTAGGAGACTTAAAGTGTGAGTTTGAGTATGGGTTTGCAAACCCAACTCAAACTCACACCCTGCTGCGTTTGCTCTTAGGAAGGGGGTATTTTCTTTATTTTTGTGTTGTGACTATGAAACTAAGTACTTGAAGATGTGCTTAAATATGGAATTGAATAGTTGGAAAAGGACTAAGTTAGAAAGGTACATATACAATTTAATCCACGTTTTCATCCCTTTGTTGCTTATATGAAAGGCTAACATTTGGGAAGAAGCCAATTACATTCTTTGGCATGACAAGAACTGCCCTCTGAAGCGAGCTCCTACAAATTTTGAAGCTAATAATACCTTAATGGAAAATCGACAATAACTATAACAAGCTCATAGAACAATTTCAAAAACCATAATTATGCCATCTATGAAGCATGTGTACGCCTTTTTGTACTCAAAGATTTTACATATACGAAATTATGTTGCAGTATATATCGACACATAATTCATGCAACAAGTATGATTAACTTCAAGTTTCAAGATGGAGAAAAAAATTACCATCTATACGACTTAGATGAATTAGTGCAAATTGATAATAGATTTTTGAGCCATAACTAGATAAACCAAATTGTTCAAGAGTTCATGAGAAATCAATAGAAGAAAATTAGTGGAAACCCTATGGCTCTTGAGTTGGATGAGAAAATCGTGCGATAGGGCGAAGAATACTCTTTCATCCACTCCTAAGTTCGAGTAGATTAACATGGATTAGTTCATGAAGTGTACGAATTAGTTTAGTTTGCTAAATACACTTATGGTGGAACTTGACGAACTACTTTTCCTACCAAACACATTGCTAAGATCATATAATTTCATGCTCACATGAACAAGTGTCTTAGCTACAACACCACAAATGCCCACTAAATTATTTAGAAAATATTGTTTTACCATCTACAGTTAGTATAAGAAAAGATGTAAAATACCTTCATTGAATTTTGTATTGCCGATGGATATGGTTCAAGATCCCTACAAACAAATGCATTAGGAAAATAAATAAAATGGAACAAAACCTAAAAGAGGGGGAAATGTCGTATTAACAGAGTATTATAGGCCTGACCTCGGAATGAACCGGTAATGCAAGATTCCTTATCATCAACTATGAACAACCATAACTTTCTTTTGGATATTAATGGAAAACCTAGTAGTTAGTGTACCAAAAAAACCCCATAATAAGCACGTGACAATAAAGTCATGAGACCACTACCAAAATAAAGGCTTTTGGCAACACACATGCTTAGCTTTTAGCAACAAATTATGTCCCTCACAAGTTTGCTACAGTAAAAATCCCTTGCAATTAGTCCATTGTCTATTGCGATATAATTTTTACCAAATTAGACCCCGATACTTTTCTCACATCTCTTTCCCCAAATTCTCTGCCAAAGCTTCCCTCTCTTTTTCAAAAATTTCCCCCAAAAAATTCTTCTTTGGGAACGAATCTGTTATGGATAACCTCCAATACTCCCATGTTTTTCTCCCAATTTCCCTTTTCCCAGGACTCTTTATAATTTGTAGCATCGCGTTCGACGACTACAGCTTGGTTGGTGGTTCTCGCACTCATCGTCTACAATAAAAGGTATCTTTCTCTACCTTTCCTTTTTCTTCTCTAAACAACAATCAATTTCAGTTGATAATTGCTTTGTGGTGGTTCTTCAATTTTGGTAAAATACAAGTTAGGGTTCCAATCAAACTTATTTTTTGAAATTAGGGGTTTTGAGTAACCCAATTACTGTTTTCAAATTATATAGTTTTCATATTAAGATTTACTTTCATAGATTTATGTTTAAGGATTTGTTTCCATTAGATTTCGATTTAAATGTTTGCTTCTTTGAATTTTGGTTTACCTATAATCGCTACTTCCTATAAGGCCATTGTAGTTTGCTAAAATTAGAGTAGTCTCTACCTATCATAAAAACCCTAAGCTTATCTCTTCCAGATTCTAACCTATGGGGAGTTCTCTGTACCACAACAATGTCTTGAGGCATAACATTTGTGGGATTTGACTTGCTAACTTTTCTGATTGTTATCTCAGGCTCTCGACCTTTTAGGAGTTTCAGTATTGCCTTTATTAACACTTACTGCCACTACTTGTTTCCACACTGAATATTTTTTTGAACATTACTCTTTTGGAAACTCCTACATTAGGGTTTTGAGAGCTGACAAAATAAATTCTTTAGACTGCTGTATTACACTTTAATGACTGGATTTGGGAGGTTATGAACAAATCAACCCAAATTCTATGGGAAACTTGGGATTGATTTGAAGTTCTATGTTGGCCATTAAAGGTTGATATTCATCTTTATTCTTTATGGAAACCCACTTTTAAGAGTCAAGGAAGAAATCCATTTGCATTGCTTATCAAAAGTTTTGCATTTAGTTCCAGATAATGTTTACATATTACCAGTCGTAAAAAAGAATTTTCCATAACAGAGAAATTTTGAGTAGTAATCGACCTCCATAGAACCCCTCCCTCTTGCACCTTCATAGTCAATTTCCAATATTAGCATTGAGAATGGTTTACGGTTTGACATCAAGATATTATTTAATACGACGCTCTAGTCTCGAAGAATCATTGCGAAGAAGCCACCACTTGACTAATATCGGCCTATTTATTTAGTCGAACTAGCTGTTGGTCTTGTTGCAACTTACTCATGTGTTAAAAGCATGTTTGCTCGGGTGCACTTCTGTTCTGGGCCTGCTACCCAATCAGTGAAATATAGACCATGATGTCTGAAGCTGGCCTATTGAGCATATAGTCCAGAAAATTCAAGTAATAGTTTTAGGCCTTACTCATGTCAACTTTGCAGAGATTTCCCAACTCCTCGACTGAGTTTTGATATTTGAATTTTCTTTATGGACATCTAAATTGAGCTATTGACCTTAAAATGTCCAAATTTTTTTATTGAGAAGTTGTCAACGAAGTCCAAAGTAGGTCTTATTCATGTAAACGATTAAAAAAACTTCTAATTTCGCATACTGGATTTCAGTGACAAATATTTATCTTTTTTTTTTTTGGAATGTAAGCGTGTGTACTTAATGAAATTTTGAACTAGTTTCTAAATTATGGTTTTATTTATCAATTTCTTTTTAAGAATTTGTTTTCCTTTAAGTGGCACTCTTTCTTTTGAAATAATTCAGCCAAACAGCCCAACACCTCATTAAGTCTTGAAGGAAGAATGTGGAGTTATAACCACTTGGAGCCATCTATTCCTTGAATCGTTTTATCATTTTTCTAAATAAGAGTGAGTTTATTTGATATCAGGAGCACCAAATAATTTCAAATGGGAAGGCAGTTCATAAGAGAACCAACCAACAATCCCTGCACAAAACCTGAAATATTCTCTCATGAAGACCTCAATTTTATATAGGATTTGAGGTCTCCCTACATTTTGTTCAAAGGATCCCTCATTTAGCTTAGCTCCTTTCCTTTCCAGCCAGTTGATCAGAGCTAAAGTTATGTTACTCCAGGTTGCTAAAATTATGTTTTGCTTCATAGTTCAAGACACCAAGGTAGTATTCTTAACCTTCTCCTTAATCTACAATCAAAACCCTAATTTGTGTTCATTACAGGCAATGGTAGCCATTGATTCAAAATCCAAAATCAGTCCCCTTCTATTATTTTTATCCATCTATCTTTGATGCCCAATCATCGTAGCAGATCATCCTCTTGTGGTTTAACTGCAATTATTTGCTCAAGGTTGATAATGTGTATGAGGATAAACTTATTTTGCCAAAATGCCCAACACTACTTTACGATATAGGTCTCAAATAGCCATAAAGAAACTAGAGGGAATTGGTCAAGGTAAGAAAGATTTTTGAGCTAAAGTTGCATCATCAACAACATTCACAACATACATTTGCTGTGACATTTTTTACCGAGGGGAGTCACCATATCTTTGCTTATGAGTTCACAAATGATCTTAACACCTTCAATAAGAGAAAGGATTATTATGCAAATATTGGTAAGGCTTGGAAGCGCATGAAATCTTTTGTATGGGCCTCCTAGGACGAGTAAGTTTACTATGATCGCAACAATCTCTAATCTCTTGAACTAAGATGTGTATGATCGATCTTGAGTTAACATCTATTAAAGACAATTGTGAGTCGAGGAAGTTGCTGTAAGACATCCAATAAAGCTATTACTACAGTCAAGTATATTGATTGTTCTCTCAATCTTATTGGTCAACGGGGTAAATAATAAAGAGAAATATGTGAGTAAAAAAGCTAAAGAAGATAGTAAGGGTAAGGAAAGCAAAGTTACTTTTCTGGGTTGCTCAACTTTATCGATGTATTGTGGTCCTCTTGCGGCGGAGAGTGACGTATAGTTGTTAGTACTAACTATGTGGAACAACTTGATCCAGCTCTTATCTTGTATGGAAAACGTATGTAATTTCCCAGTATTAGAGATCCAGTGATCTTTCCACACATCTATCTTCAAGCCATGTTATGCTATAGTTGATTCATTTTGAATTAAGATTTTCCTAAAAATTGAATTATGATTGTGTTGCTATATATGTGACCCATCAAAGTTCAAAAGATTGCATCTCTTTTTGATGCATTGGATACCATATCTGATCCTATGGACATCATTGAAGCCCAAAGCCCAAAGCCCAAAGCCCAATTTCTATGGAATCTGCGGGTCAGGTATTTGAATTTCTACTCTATGCGTCAGACTATCCAGTCAAGGAAAATGGGAGCGTTCTTTCCATACCAAAGGTGCATGACAGAGCTCAAGTGTTTGTATCTTGTGGAGACCATGGTAGCAGTCAAAAGTATGTTGGTACAATTGAAAGATTGTCGAATAAAGCACTTCGAGTTTCCCGTATCAAATGTTCTTATATCAGATTATATATCCTGGTTGAAAACAAGGGTAGTCTAAATAATGGGACATACATTTATGACAGGAAGATGGAAGCATTCTCCATGGGTGGATGATGTATCTAATTTCCTTTCAAAACTTGAATATGCTGCTGAGAATCAATCCCATAGTGCAATTTCCAGATTCTAAAACTGCAAACACATTTTCTTATAAGAAAATTAAACGACACTCTAGGACCAGTTCAAAAATTCAAGGATTTTATGAAGGTCGCTTCACTATTGACACGATAAACCAAGTTAAGGACACATTCATATCATTCAGTGGATGGGTTAAAGGGGTCACATTCGTCAACAACTTCAATATAGGAAGATTTTGACCGTGTGGCTGGATTGGAAAGGGATGCCCATGCAACTTCAGGCTCAATGGTCTAGTTCACAAGTGAGGTGCTTTTTTGATGAAATATAGGACAAGCTTCTTTTGAAGAATCTGAAAATCAATGTCGATGTAACTTGGTCCAGGTAACTCGGCTGATTATGTATGTAAGAATCTAAAAATCAATTTCGATGATACAGATGCTATTAAGTACTATAGATGTGAAGTCTTCATTAAAGAGAAATGTGAAAATAATAATAGTTCGTCAAGCGCTTCTATGTTTGACAGATGCAGTTGCGGGACATTGATGAATGATGGTAAATCATTTGTTGAGGGGAGAATGTTTATTGTAACTAATAACTTGAAGGTTATCCCACAATCCACAAAACCTTATTGGGCATTATTTAAAGATATTGGAATCAAAGAGGTGGGCTCTCGTGGAGAAAACTGTAAGTGTTTGCTCTAAAGAGATTTTGAGACTACTGCGACTTTCGATTTTCTCCACCATAGCTTTGACAGACATCTTACTACAGCATGGTGATGGTAGCTTTGGTATCATTAATTTGAAGGGGTGTGAAGCGAAAGCTCAAACTGAAGAAAAGATCAGCTCTGATGCGAAGATAACTGTTAAGATTATCATTAGGAAGTCCAACAACAAAATATTGTTTGCTGAAGCTGGGAAATACTTTGTGGATTTTCTATTCAGCATTCTCGCACTTCTTCTTGGGTCTGTTGTAAAATTCCTGGAGCTAACTCCTAATCTTGGATGCATCTCTACACCGTACAAAAGTGTTGAGAGTTCTGAGTTTGATAGATTCATTACTTCATCTTGTCGCAGGAAAACTCTACTCTCTCCCATTATCGCACCGCGCCTTAGGTCTAAGAACCGAATTCTAGACATCGAAGAAATCATTTATCTAGCATACAAGTATAAAGGTATTACTCAAAAAACACCAAGTAATACGTTAGATAAGGTGACATCTTACACTATTGTGAATCCCAATCCCTTGGGTATATTCCTTAAGGTACCAGAAAAATTTATTGTCACTAATTATCTGATTGTGACATCATTTTCTTTCATATCGTCCTTATCCTTCCTTGAAAGAGAGAAGGTTCCAATGGATGATATAGAAGTTCGGGTTGTGAATGTTGGTCATGAAAAGGCTCTGAGGCTATTGGAGGCTTTTATAACGTTTGGATCGAATTTATCAAGTGCTTTTAACATCAAAAAAGTTGAACCAAAGAAGCCAAAGGAAGAAAAGCTTTGAGTCTCTAATAACCACCTAGGTGTCTATAATGTGAAATTCTCTTATATAAGCTTTCGCTTTGTTCTTTTGTTTCGGATATGGATTCTAAAACTAATATTAATTAATCCAAGTTGTTCAATCTAAAAAAATAAAAATAAAAAAGACACCAAGGTATGTTACGAGCATTAAAAGGCCATTAGTGCAGCAGCTGAATCTGATTTAATCCACGCTATTTCCCACCCATTAGAAGGGGCAAAGGCCACTCCTTTAACAATAACAATACACTCTGCCATAAAGCTAGACATAATCCTCAACCCCATAGCCATCTTCCAAACATCATTTGTGAAGACATCTCGAAACCATCTCGACTTGGCAACAACCTTCACCCTGATAGTCATTAGGTTTAGGAATTGGTTTCATTAGGTTCAATGGTCCTGTCTTATTTTTTATTTTATTTTCTGTTAACATATGTTCTTATATATCTTATTGGGCATTGGCTTTCAGATTCCTGTGAGCAAGAAGAATAAGAAAGAAAGCTACCAGGAGGAGTTAGAAGAGCGCATAATATCTTTTATTGCATCATTATTTGGTAAGGCAAGTTCTTAGAACTTTGTATCTATAATTGTTAAATATTTTTTGCGTTCAGTAAGCATACTAATGGTATCTATGTCTACAGAAATGCCTTCAAATTTTACCCACCAAATTGATGCTTTAGTTTCCATACTTGACGTAGATTTAATTTGAATGGTTTAGGCAAGAGCTTTCCAACATTCCGTTAATATTAGGCTCCAGCCTCATGTCAAGCACAACGGATTATAAAAGACCAAAACACTCTTACTGGCAAGTTCCCACGCTAAACATGCTACATTTTGGTTATCTTTTAGTTGCTAAAAGTTTCCTTTCTCACACTTCTTGTGTATAGACATTCCCAAGGGATCTCAACTTAGCCCTTGATCACCATCAAAGTCCATTGTGACCTTTGTTAAGGTCTAAAAGTAAAAAGTGATAGGCAAAGTGTCCATGTAGACAATTCTAAGCTACCAAATAGATAAATAGGTAAAGTTTGAAAATTTAGACATCTGATCTTCAATGTCACAATGCTCGCATATATTATACCAAATTGATATCCTTGTTCTTATTTTTCTATGATTTTTCTCTCTATACTTCTTTCGTCTTCTTCTTCACATTCCACAATAAGTTTTGTAAGCTTCTAGCAGGCAATCTGCAAGAACTAGGGAAACGACAAAAATGAGAATACTGTAAATAATTGGAAAAGAAGAAAAGCAAAGAAATAAATTAAGAAGATATATATAGAAAGGAAAAAAAAATAATTTAAGAAGAAGGAAGTTAAAGAAAGGATAAAATAAATAGTAATAAAACATAGCAAAACTAAAGTAAACAATGACCAGAAAGAAAACAAAACAAAAAACCAATGGCCACACCTTCATCTTTCCGAGTTAAGTTTGATTTTGAGACAAAGACTTGGAATAACCATAGTTTAGGATTTTAGATCACAAAAAGAGGTTTGATAAAGAAAAAGAAGCAAAATCCTTTGTATTCAGGCTTTTCTGTATTAGACGGCCACCTAGAGTATTCCATGGCATAGCTAGCTTTAGGCTAAGCGATTACATAGGCTTGTTTAGCCAATGCACCTTGCCTATGTGACTGGCATTTCAGATCTTTTCACCTCTCTTTTGGCTTAAAGATGCTAACTTGGGATGCCTTAATTACGTAAACTAAGACTATACTAGATGCAAGTGTAATGGTTAGGGGCTCGGCCTCTTGATTTAAAGTTCTTCAGATCAAATATCCACCAACGAAGGCCACCCCCTGAAATTATTCAGATTTAAAGAGACGTGCAAAATTGTGGGGTTTGTAACTTGTCATGCTCTAATATCCAGTAATCGGTAGCTAGACCAATTACTGAGATTCTAGGATGTGCAGGTCGGGGAATCCAAAGATTAGCCCCATGAACAACCGAGCCATAGACAAATTTTGGCTTAGTCATTCATAATAGTATCACAATAAAGTAATAAGGAAAAATAGTAACAGCGGAAGACTAAGATAACAAAATCTAAACGTAAGATTCTACAAACCTCTACGCAGCAAGCCCAACTGCAATAACTTGAGATTGAGCCTCCAACTCAGCTTCCCAAAGATCACCACAACATAGACTAAAACCTGAAACAACCTGCCACTGAAAGGGGGATGCGAGAGTGAGCAAACAACGAGCTCACTAACTCCCAAGAATAGCTAAACGATTATACTAACCAATGAGATGGGTATAATAATTATAATAGGATATAATAATATCTAACGATAAACAATATATATATCTAAGGATATACAAGATGCCTAATAGGTATCTAATAGGTACATAACTAGTCTAATGATTATATGTAACTATACTATAATTATACATACAAATTTCGAGTAAAGGAGTGCTAAGACTATAACTACACTCCAGTCCCAAGGACTACTAACTACACTCTAATCACTACCGTGGCCCGCAGCTCCACAAACAACTAACCTACCTCAGAAATATAATCACACACGAGGGTAAACAGCCCTCGACCAACTACAATCCAACCGGGTTATCCAAACCCCAACCAGGCACAACCTCGAAGCTATCACAAGCTAAGCGAGATCGCCTACAACCAGATACCAGCCTAAAGCGCACAACATCCAAACAAACTAATTAACCTAATAAATTACTTGGATACAGAAGATGGAGGAATAGATACAGAGAGGAGAGGAATCGATACAGAAGGAAGATGAATCTAATTATACCGCAAATCAATTAGGAGAAGAAGAATTTAATAAGCAGAGAAGAATATGAGGAACTAGGATAATCCCATAATTATCCTAATACAATGATATGTTATGATGGAATGAGATAATTTTATGATTATCCCAAGTGTCGAAGATTCTATTTTTAATGTAATGCAGAAAGGGTTAAGGATTTCTATTAGAAGAACCTACGAATAAGGAAGTATGCAGAGATGCAATGATATGCTTGATGATGATGATGATGTAGAATTATTTAGCGATGTCAACCCAAAGGGCTAGCCCCCATGACTAAAGTGGGTTGACAACTGCTGAAAATGGATTTACCTTACCGGATATTGTTGGATAGAAGGGTACGATGTACTGCTCTTGCTCGACCAGACTAAAGGATATTACCTCAATCTATCAAATTCCACATAGCCAACGTTCGAACTACATTTACATTCGGAGGCATTTCAACCTCCTGGATATCCCCTGTACCGGATAGTAAATACTGTCTCATACCATCCCACACTCCCGAATGGGTGACTAGGTATAATAGTATCCATCCTAGACCCACCATCTATTTTGACCCGATTTAAGGAATCCCTGAACCTCTCGAGGGTCAACCGATGCGGAGTTATTTATGTATCCAATCGCAGTAAGATAAGGAGAAAATATATTATCTATGGATATGGGCAAAAATTCTAAAGGCTGAAATACAACTACTATTAATACAGCCAGCACACAATAGGATAACCACCTGCCTGAGATTGTGGCAACCAAAATTAATACAGATGCCCTCGTGTGACTCAGTTGCACCATCTAAACCTAGATAAAATAGCAACTTAACCATCACAACATCTAAACAACATCAGTCTCTAAGATTCCTCAAATCAATATGATTACTATCAAATGCTACAGTACTCTACCTGTCAATACAGACTAGTACTCATGGGGTGACCTACAAGTGTCCAACAAGTAGCCAACAATCCCCAA
The DNA here is from genome assembly GCA_014058105.1 of Kingdonia uniflora. Lineage (NCBI taxonomy): Eukaryota > Viridiplantae > Streptophyta > Magnoliopsida > Ranunculales > Circaeasteraceae > Kingdonia > Kingdonia uniflora. The sequence continues at coordinate 47,348 of JACGCM010001419.1, forward strand.
TAAAAGAACTGCCTCACAATCCTCCTAATCATGTAAATAAGTCATCAACATGGATGTACAGGAACCGGATTCAACAGGAGGTTTTAGTCGCATTCCAACATCTCGGGTGACGTACAACTTCATAATCTACCTGGCTCAGCCGCGTACCTCACTGCGCCATGTTGTCTCATTGCCTCCTAGATGACGGAAGGGAACACAGCCCTAACAGCCTCATCCCGGGGAAGGAAGGCTTACAGTTAAGCTGTATCAGCTTTAAGAATCATGAGGACACTAAGTGCCACAACACGATAAGCAAACAATCCCAATGAAAACTATCAGAAGTTCAACATCCACAACCAACCACCATGGACAAGCCGTCTGCTCACCATCAGCAACCAACAGTCAAGGAGATACCACACTCCCACACAGAATCCAACATTTCAAACAACCCCCGACCACAACGATAGTTCTCAAGGACCAGGCCTCGAGAACACAGAGTACACCTAAGCTTGTCTTAAGACCAATCAAAAGAATAACAGGCAAGAGGACGAGCTCCGAATCGAAGACCATGTCTTACTGAAGCTATGTCGCCCCAAGACTACCCTGGAACCAAGTCTAGCAACCTAAACTAACCAAGGTGCTATACTATAAGGTGAGAACTATAGTTTCTAAACTACACTATCTCAGAGAAATGGTGGCTAAACCACACGCCGTCCATATATCTCCACTAATCGTCAACCTAGTTACTAGTGCCCTGAAATAAGCTGGGCACCCTAAAAACTAACCAACAATACTGCACTCAGTATATTATATACATATATATATATATAGCGACGCAGAGGCGTCGCAACATACTGAGAAATGTCTTTGTTCTCAACCTCGACGAAGAAAGGATTCGTGAGAACCACCCTCAATAAAATTGGTCTAAGGGAATCTCAGGAGTCATCATCGCATCAACGATAACATAGAATAACCTCCTCTGGCTAATCATAACCTACAGATTCTATTTAGTAACTAAACTCACATTATTGCAGGTTTTACAAACTTATCAAACCCTTAAGTACTCTCGTCTAAGGTATGCTAAACGGATAACCAGTAGGTATCCTAAACAATTAACCTTATACTAACCTAATCACGGATGTAATATACTATACGAGGCATTTCTATAACTCATGAATATGCATAATAATCTAGTTATTTAGGAAGATAAAACTCACCTGATAATAATCCAAGTCCAGCGGAAACCAACTCGGAAAACCGAACCAAGGATCGACGACGAGGCAATCAGAATGACGAACAAGCTACCACAACCAATAACAACAATATGTAAACAATCAATTCAAGAAAATGACATCAAACCCAAACCCTAGAAATCATATCTACGCTAAAATCGAGCGAAAGGAACGGAAAAGGAAATCGGGAAAACTTACCGAGGATAGGAGCGAAGCTTGAGACGAAGCGGGAGAAGAATCCTCGAGCGATGGAGAAGAGTAGATAAAGAGTATGGAGGAGAGGGGAATAGGTTTAGGAGAGGAGGGAAAGTGGGAGAGAAACAGGAAGTGAAGAAATGAGAGAATAAAGCAAAAAAAAGAGAGCTAAAAATGCGCCTCTGTTCGAAGAGGAAATGATCCTGTTCGAACAGAGTGAGTTGCATTCAAACAGAGACAAGTCCTGCTCAAATAGAAAGGGTTCTATTGGAACAGAAAAGGTCTAAGAACCACCTCTACCGCCTAATGTCCACAGGAACTCCTAAAACCCAGAAAAAGGAATCTAACGGCTAGAAACTTATCCGAAAGGAATAAATGGATGCAGAATGGATAGAAAAGACTCGTGAGGAATAATATACAAATGTGTGACATGTTGGAGTGTATACGAAAGCTTAACGGAAGACAGAAGGAATCTTTTCTGAAGAAATGGACAGAAAGGAAGAAAATAGACAAAAAGGAATAAAAATGGACAGGAGGAATCTAACAAGCCAGATAGGAGGGGAAACATCAAAGAAGCTCAAATCTACCTTAGGATTCCCTGAGATCACACCACACCACCACACAACAGTGTCACACAACTACCAAGCCACAAATGGCCCCCAAAACCAAACGCAAACACTTCCGCCCCGAAACCAACATAACTACCGAAATGAATCTAATACAAACCTACCAAATGAAATAACACTGATGCATAACGAATAACAATATATGAATAATAGTAACAATACTTAATAATAAACAAAAAAAAATACCTTGAAATTCTGAGACATTACATAACTGGCCTTGGACCCAGGGGAGTGGTTGAGGGAGTAGGGACTAATTATGAAGATGGTAAACCTCTGGTTCCCAAAAGAAAAAGAAAAAGAAAAAAAAATTGGTGTGGTAAAATTTTTGTTTTAGGTCATGTGGGATGTTGACTGGTTCACATACTACCACTGGGACAACCTTCTATTGTGATATTTTCTTACCTATTTTTTTATTTGACTTGAATAATTAGATTTTTAATCCCTTTTAGTATGTACATACCCCAATTGTTCTTCTTTCCTTAATAGTTCTATATACTGATTGAGTTTTCTTATAACCTGTTACAGATGGTATATTGAGGGGATCAAGAAGAGATAGATTGTTAAGTAAGTTTGTAGAGAGTGAGTATGAAAAGATAGACTGCCTTATGGAACTCTTTATGAGGTAATATCATAAAAATTTCTTTTACACACGCTTTATCCATCTGAAGCAGGAGTATAAATATATTTACTCATCTGGTCATTTCTAATTTTTGTAGGTATTCAGATAGAGTTAAAGCAGAGATTGAGCGAATGGACTGACTTGAGTTTGATGATTGAGAGGTACAGTTTATTTTTATTTTTTCTTTGTGAACCAGGGCCATTGTAAACTTAACGTCGTAATCGTGATAAAATGCGGTGTACTTACAGATGAATGAAGAAGAGAGATATAACAAAAAACTTGAATCTAGATTACATAGTCTTCAAGTAAGCCTCCTTTGTTACTTAATCTGGGCTATTTAGTTAATTTTCTAATTCTTTAAAACTCTTCTGATGTAAAGTTAAAGTGGAGTATAAAAGTAGAAGTAAAAATGGTCGAATGCGGTGATGATCTATGACTGGTTAGCTGGTTAGACTTAGAATTTACACGGAGGGTGGTTGGGTAATTTTTTCATAAGGTTTTAAATTTTTACTAAGGCAACAAAAATTGTCAAAGAGAGATGTGAGAGATGTTCTCTAGGTAAATGTTCACTATATTTTTTTCATGCATCTTCATTTATGCTACAGGTTTTTCACATTTAGCTTGTGATGTCTGTGACCCACGTGACCATCCTCGACTCTCGGCAAGTATCTGTTGGAATTTTTTCTCTTGTCCTTTATTAGCTTGGCTTTGTGTAGATGAGCTAGTAAAAGAGTTTCAAAATCATTCTTTATACCTCACCTACAGAACACCCTCTTGTGGTCTTATATAGAAGTGTTTTTCAACTAATCCAATTGCTTGGCCACTTCTTTTGCAGAATAAGTTTATGAGAATCCCTCACAATGCCTTTTGGATCTTAGCTGCACCGCTTATTAAATAGGCAGTTTCCCTTGTCTATGCCTGCTTATGCTTTGTCTATGCTCTGTCTACTTCTTTACTTGAAGCTAATACTGAGTTCTTTTATGATTCTTAGGTCATGGATGTTGCTGTTCATGCTTTCCTTTAAGAGTATTATTGTGTCTTCAATGGCAAAAAGAAGAGGGAAATACTTTGTACATCATAGGTATGTAGTTGCTACATACCTTCTCGAATATTGTAGCTTCCTACTATATGCATAAAAGTTTACCTAGTTTAACAAGGACTTGTTATTTGGCGTTAATATAGTTCGGATCGAGCATCATTGATCTAGCCTCCATTACTAGGACAAAGAAGCCAAGTTAAATAGTTTTTTAGTTATTAGTTGTAGCCTAGTTAGAGATAGAGAATATGATTCAATCTTCTCCATTAATTGTTGGATGAAGGTCTTGGAGATATTAATAAAGTTACCTGAATATATTTTTTGTGTAATAATGCAAGTTTATGTGATATTTTTTGGTAATTTTATTGCTATTATTTTTTTAATGAAAAAACAATTTGCGGCAGACAATGGCCGTTGCCAAAGACATCTTATTAGCAACATAAAATAGCTTTAGCAACAGAGTTTAAGTATTGCTATTGGCAGTGTTGCCAAAGCTGTTACAATAGACAAAACCCATTGCTAAAAGTCTAATAATGGCAATGGACTTTATCTGTCGCAGAAACATTACTTTCGATAGCATACTTTATCTGTTGCAGCCCCATTCGCAACACCCCCTACGACAACACTTATGCTACAGACATAGTCCATTGCAAAAGGGCTTTTGCAACGGATATAGTCCGTTGCTAAAACCTATTTTTTTGGTGGTGGATATTTACCAACGACAAATCAATTCAAATAAGCCCTCCTTCTACTGTATTTTTTTTTGGCTAATATTGATATACTATATAATGAAAGCCATGAGAGATGAGCTAGAAGATTATCTTGCGCCCTGACTAACTTCGACAAATGCTTTATTCTTTTTGGAAAGCTCTTCATTTTCAATTTTAGCCAAGTTACCGCTCCCACTCCCAGAGATAAGATCCTATTTAACCTAGAAATTCAGGAGAAAGGTAATAAACTAATATTGTGATTGTAAAGCGACTAGGTTTCCTATAAATAACTCAGTAAATTTACCACTATGCTTATAAGTATAAGGATAACATTCAATGATAACTTATGTGCCTAATTCACAAAAGATCAGACAAATATCAGTCTCCAATGATGCGCAATTTCCAGGTGCATCTTGACTTAGGAAGTGATGAGCGCGTAATTATAACATTTTTAATATACCCGAACATGTATTTTAGCCGTCCATTATATTTAATTTTGGGTACTTATGTACGTATGTTTGGTTGCAGCTATTGGAGATGGATATTAGAAACCAAGCTCTTATAGTCAAGTAAAAGGGTCTTCAGCAGTTTATAGCACAAAAAGTCAAAGACACAATATATTTGGTCTCAAGATTGAAGAAATATATACACAAATATTCTTGGAGAATAAGATAAAATAATATATTACATCCAAGATCCCTGAAGATATTTTATATTTAAGATATATGTAAGAGTTTCCATGAAGAAATATTTCAACATCACTTAAGGAAATTATGTGCATGAATAGTAAGTAATTGGTTGTAATATTAGAAGATATTATTGTGCAAATATTCTTTAGAATTTAATGTATAGTTTCTAAATTTGGGTTCCTTTTCCTATAAAAGGAACCATCCCCCATTGTAATTGGGCATCTCATATTGGAGCAAGTTTAGAAGAAATAAAGTCTTAATTTTATTTAATTTTCTTATCTCTTTTTTATTTTCTTTTGTAAATAATTAATTGTTAATACGATGAAGTTCAAGATGAGCGGCTAATCTCCTAGCTAAGGCTAGGATGAGGCCACTTCTTGGATGATCAATAATTAGTATTAATTAGGTTCTAATTAGTTTTCTCTTAATAATTCATGATTGATAAGTTAGTGTATTATATCTAAGGCTTGACCATAGCTTCAGTTTGGTGTACGATAACTTTGGATACAAACAAGTACTACTAACCATAGACTTGATTTGGATCTAGAAAAAGGAAACACTAGAGAACTCACTCAAGCCTAGCCATGGTTGAGTTGATAATTCTCTAAGATGTTCTTCACCATCACTTTAAAACATAACCACTAAATGCCTGGCCATAGATTTAGTGGTTTATTTTACATTATCGTATGTGTCTTAACACGAACATATTATGGGTGGAGATATTAGGATCTAGTTGTCTATGGATTAGTACTTTGAAAGGTAGAGGCCAAGTCCGAGCCTTAGCTCTCGTTCTCATTAATTTTTATATTTAGTTTTAATTTACTTCTTCATAGATTTATCTCTTATAAAACCGTAATTCGGCCTAGAAAGTATTTGTTTTCCCAAACCTCCCTGTGGATTTGATTCCACTCATCCGTACTACAATTCGACAACCGTATTTTGAGCGGGTATTTTTTTGAGGCCTAAAAACCTTTTATCAAACGGCGCCGTTGCCGGGGGAGGCATCATTGAAAACTATTCTTTCAAATACCGGATTTTTTTTGTTAATTCTTTCTAATACCATGCTAATGATTTCTAAATTCATTGTTTCTAAAATTATAATTGGCCGGTAATAGCATATAGTGTTTCTATTATTATAGTTTATCTTTCTATTTCTCTAGTTTAGTTTAAAAAGAAAGAAAGATTGTTTTGAGTTTTTGGCGCTACAGTAACTGTGAAGTTTGTTCTTTAATATTTCACCATTTTTGATCATCTGTACTTCACAGTTTGGAAATATATTTTCTATGAATGTTTAAGATAATTCAAAACCCTTTCCGAATTGCTATTGATCATATTTTTCTGTTTAGTTGTTTGTGAGTTACAACCTTTTAAAAAACCTGTAAAAAAACAGTCTCCATTAAGGACTCCACTGTGCATTAATCACCAGTTTTGAGCATTAGGGAAGCTAAATTATTGAAAACTTCCTTCTTGAATGTCTTTCCTTTCTGAAATCTCTTTCCAAATTAATATTATTTATTTCTCCCTCTCAACCGAGCTAAAATATATGCACATTTGAAAATCAGGACATCGTAGACTACAATAAACTTGGAAATTGAATTAATATTGTTATCGCAAGTTCACTAATCCTTTTTCTTTTGTTTTGCAGGATAGTCACAAAGTTGGAAACGAGACGGACAATACGCTAAGCTAAAAGCATCATCAAATTCATCCTTCTTGTGCTCCCTAAGTGAAGGGGCACTTCCTTCTTTCGCCCCCTAAGTGAAGGGGCAGCCACTGCTTCACCGGTGAACACTTCCCGTAGGTTAGTACCTCTCTAAACTTGACATCCATAAGGGGTTCATATCCGCTCTGCTCCGACACTAGGAACATAAAGTCGTGTGGACTGTGCAAATACACGCTGCTCTAATAATTTTTTTTGCTATATTTAGATTGACTTATTGCTGTGTTTAAAATTTCTTTTCATTCCAACATTAGTAAATGTAAAAACTGTTAGAGACTTGCGGGATTTCATCACCCAAAAATCTTTCTAACAAGTGGGACCACCTATTAGGGATACAAAGAAATTTGTATCACACAAAAATTGAACGTCCCGGACCTGAAAATTACTGATAATATAAAAGAGTAGCAAGATTCCCTGGGGTTTCATCACCCAACGGATAGGTGTACCGGACCGGGGTACAAACACGGGTTCATAAAACACAGCCCCAGTCTAGCACCGCGAAATACTGGTTGTTGATTTTTGATGTCACCGTTTCGAGTGCTGAGTTACGATTAGGCGATTCGCTCGGGCATGAGGACTGAACATCTACTTTAAGCTGGTACTAGTAATGTGACGCAGGGGAGTATAGGAACCAAAACCTTTTGCCATCCTACCCATTGAGAACATAGAAGAATATAGGGGAGACCAATTTATTACTTCTAAAAACTGTTGATGTGCTAGAGTTTAGGCTTGATTACTTATTTATTACATTGGGTGTTGCTTTTATTTCAAAATGTCATACATGCAAGAATATTGGAATCCATACAACTCACATTTTGACATCCCACAATATCCACAAAATCATTTTCAATTATGGGATCGCCAAAATTTTCAATACGTGGAACCTTTCCAACATCATTCCAATATGCAGTCTCAGCAATCCTTTCAGTCATCCAAACAGTTCCAACCCACTCCACTCAAACCATCTTTGGAAGATACCCTTTCTCTCTTAATGAAGCAATAAATGAAAAGTCAAAAACAAGCGTTGCAATTTCAGCAACAAATGATTCAATTTCAACAATAGACATTGGTAAATTAAACTTCTATGAACCAATCGATCTCTCTATTAGAGACTCAGATAAGTCAGTTGTCAACCATGCGGAGTAAAATAGAGTACAAAAAACTTTTTAGCAGTGAAGAAGAACAATTCGAAGTTAAATCCCCTTGTAATTTAGAAAATGATGAATTCAAGCGTAATCATGGAATGTTTTCCCCGTGGGGTGAATGGATACCATATTACGAGACAGATTTAGAAGATGAACATTTTAAGGTTAACGATCCTATGCCACAAGAAGATCTTGAGGAAGCGGCTAACATGTTCAATAAAATTCTTTCTCAATCACCTCCTAATTCCGCCCTCAACATTCAACTACCGATGTCATTATCAATCCCTTTAACGATAGAGCCCCACCAGTTCACAAATAATATCATGACAGAAAGTGAGTATTTTTCCAAATTCTTTGACGATTTCTCAGATGATGAGGATGATGACAAATTTTTTGGAAGTGCAAATTTAACATTGAATCTTGACAAAATATGAGCTCCATCTTTATCGAGACCAGTATCACCTTCTTCACCTCTCTTCATTGAATCCATGCCTCCATCACTTGATCCTAATGGGGGTACCATGACCATAAACGATTTTGAGGACTTGTACAGAGATAACTCTTGTTGCATTACCGTTGATTAATGTTTAAATTATTTTGAGGACTCAAATGATCCTGAGATTCTTGAAATTGTACAATCATTAACATCTAAAAATATGTTTTAACTTGGCCATGTCCCTAGGCCAATGAATATCCACGTCAATGGTCAGGATGAGTCTCTTGAGATAAGTTGTGATTTTAGGCACATAAATTTTAAATGTTTCTTAGAGTCAATTATTCCCCGATCCCCACATCCACAAATATGTTATATAGTTTTTCTTCTGCTAAAAGATAACAACTTTTTGAAAAATATAATTTTGGGGATGCCTCACGGACTTATTTTGTCAGAACCACCTATCACATTTTTTGGAATATTAACGATAACATGGGGTTTTGAAAATTTTCAAAGAAAATATCTTTCCAGGAAAATTGAGTTTTGAATCTAGTACATTTTCGGGGACAAATACTTGTATACCAATCTTCTTATTTACTGCAACACTTAGTAATCATATGATTATATTAAAAATTCTAAAAGAAAATATGTTCCCTGGGTATGTGCTTGCTTTATTATGGAGAAAATGGTTTTTTTTGATTTGTCAAAAATTTTGAACTTGGAATCATCAAATGATAGACAAAGTATTTAGAAAAAATCTTTTTCATAAAGAATTTGTTTTAAACTCTATCTGGTTTTTACAAAATATATCTGCCCTATTAGGGGCTAATATTAAGGATCATCATTCATGTGTTATCTAGTTTTTGAAAGAGAATTTGCAACCAGGATAGTACATAACCTTTTCAACTTTGTACCCTTCCAGTCATATTGAAAATTTTATGTTTGGGGGTACATTCGTCTGGCTGAAGATGGTAAACTTAACGCTTTTTGGAAGACAACCCATTACACATTCTGGTGAGAATTTCCAGTTTTTATTCCTTCATTTTTTTATGCTCTCAAACATTGAGGGCAATGTTTCATTTAAGCTTGGGGGTAGGAACCATTTCTTTAAATGCTTTTTAAAGAAAAGTAAAATAATGATACTTTTGTCAATTTATGATATATTTTTGATGAATTTTCAAGCACTTAAACTGATTTTACCTTGACAGAAATATAATGGGAAAGCCTAAATTTGAAAATTATGCCAAGTTTATACTATAATATTTTAGACTATCTTAAGCTAGATGTACTATCATGTTATTAGCGACTAATTCAAGTTAGCTTGACATATTGTTTAAACATGTACTTCATTGTAGTTTTGCAATTAATACCTTCAAAAGATTTTTGCTCAGTGCAAGGGATGTTTATTATTTATGTTAGGAATAGTTCACTACATGGGAGACAACTGCCTAAGAATAAGTTCATTCCTAAGAAAAAAAAAAAGAAGCCAAATATGCTCTATAAACTTTCACGCTGCAAGGCTGCTCGCATGATTAAGAACTAAAAGAGGAAAAATTATCACCAATCTCGAGTTTGACCATGAACTATGTGAAAGGAGCGCAAGAAAATATTATTTATGAGAATTTTGAGTCTAGGTCATGATGGGGCACCACACCCTGGCAACCTTAGCCAACTGACAAGGATTGTCGACCAAAAACTCCTTGTTATGGATGCTTCACTAAGAAACAATGTACTCAAAAGAAAAGGCTTGCAAAAGAAAAGAAAAAAGTAAAATTCTAGGAAGATGAATTGACTAAAGCACTTGTCAAACTGACCATTGAATTTATTCCAGTAAATTCTAGACTACCAAAAAACTGAGTAAATTATTCTAGACAACGTATTAGGCGATAAATTTTTTTCACTGTACACTCAAATATAGCTAAAGAAAAATACTTGAATCTCTTTCTAATCTTGAGGTAGTACTTCCAGTTTCAGATAAGCTTAAAAAATTCTTTGGTATACTTAAGAGAATAACAAGTTTAAGTATTTTTAAATTGATATATTTTTGTCACAACTAAGTAAGGATATGTTCACAAGAAATGAGTCATGTATATTCAAGAATTGTTTAAAATGTCAATATTAACTTTTGTGGGTATAGTCGCTGCAAACCCTCACGAAACAACACTTGTTCACCAGGCTAAACCTAGAGGTTTAACGGCTTGTTGAATATGCTAAGTGCAATCGCGCTTCCTGCGAAAGTAGTTATTATTTTATTTTACTCGGGACGTGCAAAAAATAAGTTTGGGGGTATTTAATGAGTGCGTAATTATGACATTTTTAATATACCCGAACATGTTTTTTAGTCGTCCAATATATTTAATTTTGGGTACTTATGTGCGTTTGTTTGATTGATGCTATTGGAGATGGATATTAAAAACAAAGCTCTTAATGTTAAGTAAAAGTGTCTCCAGCAGTTCATAACACAAAAAGTCAAAGACACAATATATTTAGTCTCAAGATTGAAGAAATATATACACCAATATTCTTGGAGAATAAGATCAAAGAATATATTGCATCCAAGAGCCTTGAAGATATTTTATATTGAAGATATATGCAAGAGTTTCCATGAAGAAATATCTCTACATCATTTAAGGAAATTATATACATGAATATTAGGTAATTGGTTGTAATATTGGAAGATATTATTGTGCAAATATTATTTAGAATTTAATGTATAGTTTGTAAATTTGGGTTCCTTCTCCTATAGAAGGAACCCTCCCCCCATTGTAATTGGGCATCTCATATTGGAGCAAGTTTAGATGAAATAAAGTCTTAGTTTTATTTAATTTTCTTCTCTCTCTTTTACTTTCTTTTGTAAATTATTAGTTGTTAATGCGATGAAGTCCAAGATGTGTGGCTAATCTCCTAGCTAAGGCTAGGATGAGACCTCTTCTTGGATGTGCAATAGTTGGTATTAATTAAGTTCTAATTAGTTTTCTGTTAGTACTTCATGATTGATAAGTTAATGCATCATATCGAAGGCTTGACCATAGCTTTGGTTTAGTGTACGGTAACTTTGGATACAAACGTGATCTACTAACCATAGACTTGATTTTGAGATCTAGGAAAAGGAAACACTTGAGAACTCACTCAAGCCTAGCCATGGTTGAGTTGATAATTCTCTAAGATGCTCTTCACCATCACTTAAAAGCATAATCACTAAATGCTTGACCATAAATTTAGTGGTTAATTTTACAACATCGTATGTCTCTTAACAGAAACATATGATGGGTGGAGATATTATGATCTAGTTGTATATCGATTAGTACTTTGAATGGTAGAGGCAAAGTTCGAACCTTAGCTCTCTTTCTCATTAAGTTTTATATTTAGCTTTTATTTACTTCTTAGATTTATCTCTTATAAGGCCGTAAAGCCTCTTATCAAGAAGCTTTACATACAATACTCTGAATATAGATAATAATCCTGAAATTATGACCATGAAACTTGTTGATTTTAATCGTGAAGAAATGACATACATATTTCGTCATCGTTTCATTTATTAACAATGCACAACCAATCTCAATAAACAATTTATGAACTGTTCCACCTAGAAAACTTAATATACAAATGAAAATTTACAAATGTAAGCATATACTGAATTAAATCTAAATATGTGGAAATAAGCTATATTAGTTGTGACATTTACATGAGTAAGACACAATCCCCAGGAGTGGGTAAGCTGTGAAATCCACAAAGTAGTTTCAAATCTTTTCCTTTGCTTATTTACAATTAGTAAATTTTCAAAACAAATTCAACTGGGATTTTTTCCTTTTAGTTAACACAATCCATCACAAAGATAATCAGGGAAGAAGAACAATAGCTTGTCGCTTCTAAAATTTTTGATTATCAAATCCTAATGTAAGAATTCTAAAGCTTCATATCCATATATGATAAGATCTATCATAACCATCCCCCATACCCAAATCAGACAATCAATGAACAATACCCTATCATTTATAGTAAGAGAGAGAGAGAGAGAGAGATAAACCTGCTTGTTTGTCGAATAATGATACCATTGACATAAGATTTTAGCTTTAGATAATTGTTTGCTTAGTGTTTCTGCGTATGGGGACTTCGAAGATGCCTATAACTCCTTCACTCTATTATCTCCTCCTTTCTCTCTTTAAAGAGTTTGATATCAAAGTAAAAAAAAGGATTTTACGGGGAAGATTAAAATATGAAAAGGGCAAATATGTTAGCTATATTGGCAAAAATATACAATGTAGTAGCCTGCTCGCAGCCTTCGACCCTCTCAGATACCCGAAGTCCACTTCGCAGCCTACTCGAATATATCGAAGCATGGTCAATCCCCAAAGCAAGTCCTCCAGAGATTCGCTGAAGGCGAAGCTTCAACTCAAGAGAAGCTTCGGAAATGGGTTAACATATCACAGCAGAAACCCTTCGACCATACTTACACATGGTCGAAGCATGATAGGATAGGCAGCCAACTCGTTAGATTAGACAGCGCATTAATTGGCCCGTGCAGCTACAGTGATAGGCCCAACCACCGCGCCGCTCAGAGACATCACCAATAAATGTTGCAGTGACAGTACTGACAGTAATGATGTAATCTGATTCGTACTTGGTGACTCAGCTTCCTATGATTCTATAAATAGAGAAGTGGTGGAGCCAAGGCAAGGTTAGAAAAATTAGCCCCAACCCTCTTGTATTTTACCTTCGACTACACTGTAATTGCCAGTATTCGAGCCTCTAATTACTCATCAGTAATAAACTACATCTTAAAAATCCTCATCAAAGGTCGTAGAGCGTCACATTCGGACCTCTACGCAAGTATATGTCTTTAGTTCATTTATGCTTTTGATCGATTGCTTACTTTCCTCTGATTAAAGATCAACCCAGTATTGTGAGATCTAAATTCCCCTCTGAAAGAAGTTTGGCCCCTACAATTGGCGCCATCTGTGCTTCCTACCCTACCATATCCCTTTTTCTTTTCTCCCTCCTTCTGCTCTAAATACCCACTACTTTTCTTCAATGACACCCACCCTCAGCTCCAACTCAACCCTAGCAGGCATCTCCATCGATGGAGTGGCTGCCCAAATCGCCTTATTATCTCAACAAGTCGCTCAAGTTGAGGAGCGCCACCAGGCACAACTTACCTAGGAGCATGAAAACCACCGCCTGACACTAAAACTGAACGGAACCGCCGCCTCGACGATAAAAATAGACAGAACCGAGCAATAGATGGCCTCCGCAACATCGTTAGAGAACTTCAGAGATTACAGTCTGTGGAAGCTGCTCGACCATCCCAAGCACCCGACCCATCGAACATATTTGCCCGTGCCCGTCTGGGACCCTCACCAAACCTTAAAAATACTGCCAGTTCGTACCAGTGTCGAAGGCGCCCCTCGAGCTATTCCCCCAACCGGTTCCATCCACCTCGGGGTTCACCCCATAGAAGACTCTTCAGACTCTACTCTCCGCTCCTCCAGACATCCCAGACACCGTCCTGCTCGAGAACGGCTCAGGGAACGCAGTGCCGAATACATGCCAAACACACAAACTCACAACCTTCGAACGCCCCAACCTCCTCCTCATCCTGCATATGTCACACCGCCAGACTTCGACCACAAAGTGCAACCAGTCATTCGCGTCTGCGCAAGCCAAGCTACCAATTCTTGGTTGCCTCAATAACCCGATTTTCCCTAAACTCTTGGCCATCGACATACCGCCCAATATTCGCGCTCCCAAACTCAGCAAATACCGTAACACTGACCTTAAATCCCACCTTCTCGAATTCGAAAATGCCATGAGCCTCTACTCAACAGTTGACTACCTGTTATATCACCTTTTCTTAACCTTTCTTATCGACAACCCCCTTCGTTGGTACCACAATCTCCTAAATGGCCCGATGCAAAGCTTTGAGCAACTATTACAGCTGTTCCTCACCTAGTTTGCCTTCAACAAGGACAGAGAAGTGAGAGTGGATGCCCTGTTTAACTTCAGAAAATCCAGGAATGAGACACTTGAAATCTTCAACAAGTGATTCCTCGACAAGTCACAGAAAATAGAGAACCTTGACTGGGTGAATGTTATGCTCGCTTGCTCGAATGCCCTGCTGGATCACAGTCGAGTAAAAGAGCACCCTGTTCTCCACAAACCTCAAACTCTCAGAGAGATGTTCTCGGAGGTCAATGGTTACATCGATCTTGAGCGCCTTCAAGAATCCCGCAAGCAGAGCCAGCCTTTGAACACTGCCAACTTCAATAAACCTCGGCAAAACCCAACATTCCAATCCAGTACCCCTGATTGTTCCTGTCTCATAGGAGACTGAGTGCCATAAACATCCTAACTCTGATAACAGTGCAGAAGCTCGCAACAAGCGACCAAAGCCTATTTTGCCCACCCTCAATGCTCCCCTCAGTACCCTTCTACCACATATACAAGCAGACCCCATCTGGCTCATACCCTTTCCCATCGAAGTCAGAGCAGGTGAACCTTATTGCGCTAATCACAAATGTAACTGTCACCATACCAGCAAATGTTTTGTCCTCCAGCGCTCTCTTGACCTCATCCTCAAAGCAGGCCGTCGAAACCAGTACATTGCTGACCTTCCAAGCTATCTTGACGGCTCTTACCCAAAATCTCAACCCACCCCTAGTGCTAACCCAGCTGTGATACATATCTGCAGATCACTTTATCAAAGTTAACAATATGGACAGTAGCAGTTCTCGAAGCAAACGCAAGCGGGTAGGCGAATGTTACAAACTAACCTATCAGGAGAAACTTCCCACACTCCTGCCCAAACCTTGCCGCCGCCCTCGCCTCGAAGGCATTTCTTTCATCGACTCTGACACTTCGCACGTTTGTTTTTCCCATTTTGATCCCCTGGTTATTATGGTCAAGATTGAAAACATCGTCCTCCACACAATGTTCATAGACACAGGAAGTGTAGCTGATGTCTTGATTCTCCCAACTGTTGAAAAAATGAAGAAAAACAAACTCATAACCGCTGCCAATGTCAAATTGAAAGGTTTTAACGGGGCTACCAAAGTCGATATTGGCCGTATCAGCCTACCCGTCACCACAGGCCCCATCACCCTTCAAACCTGCTTCCTTGTCATTGACAAGAAGTTTGAATACCTCGGTATCCTCGGACGCGACTGGCTCCGCGCCATGAGGGCCATACCTTTTACCTTCCACCAAGCCTTTCGTTTTACCATACCTGAAGGTACTTGGAATCTGAAAGGCTCTCAATGCCTTGCCCGTTTATGCGAGTACCCAGAGATCTATCTGATCCAAAAACTTGTCAGCCGTGCATAACAATCAATGCCCCCTTCTATCCTATCAGCTTCGGCAGATACCACCTCACCCATCGAGCCTACTCATTTCAACGAACTCGACGGTCCTGGTCGAGGAACTTTCATTGAAACTTTTCTTACTGAGGCAGAGCACCTCGAGCTCACAGATTTCCTTCGAGAAAATAAAGATGTCTTTGCTTGGACAGTCCAAGAAATGCCCGATGTTAACCCAACCTTGCATGCCACCGCCTTGACCTAATCCCTTGTTCCTCAACAGTAAAACAAAAAAAATGTAGCCTCGCACCATGACTTCGGGAAGGAGTGAACCTTGAAGTAGACAAACTCGTAGCAGTAGGTTTTATCAGAGAGGTCAAGTATGCTGACTGGATATCAAATATTGTGGCAGTTCCTAAGGAGAACGGCAAGATCAGAATTTGCGTCGACTTCACAGACCTCAACAAGTACACTCCGAAAGGCAACTTCCCTCTCCCGATCATTTCAGGACTTCTCGATGCCACAGCTGGACATGAGTGCCTCTTAATGATGGGCACAACTTCGGGTTAAAATCAGGTACCCCTCCTCCCCGAAGATCAACTCAAAACTTCCTTTGTTACTGAATAAGGCCTTTACTATTTCAATGTTATGCCCTTTGGCCTTAAAAATGCGGGAGCCACCTATCAACGCCTTGTCACTACCATGTTTAAACCTTTGCTTGACAAGTTGGTCAAAGTCTACATCGACGACATGTTATGCAAAAGCCTCAGAAAGACACACATATCCATGACCTAACAAAAGTCTTTTCGTTACTTCGAACAAATAACATAAAACTTAACCCAGACAAGTACCAATTTGGGGTCTCCTTTGGAAAAATTTTGGGCCACCTAATCAGAAAAATGTGTTATAGAGATTAGCCCCACCCATATTCGAGCCCTCATCGACATGCCTTCGCCCCGAACCAGAAAAGACGTTCAAAAATGGTTGGCAGGATTCTGTTTCATTTCTAAATCCTCAGACCGATGTGCTTGGCTTTTTTCCCTTTTAAGCGACCAATCCGTCCACAAAGAAAAAAAGAAAAACAATCCCAAAATCAATTCGACACCCGAGTGCGAACAATCCTTCCTCGAACTCAAAATTTATCTTGGCCGTCCACCTATCATCAACACCCCTGTCGAAGGCAAAACGCTCTCTTTATACTTCGCTGCCACAGACACCTCCATCAGTTCAGTGGTTATCCGACTTGATTTAAACATCAAAAAACCTGTATATTTCATTAGTAAAACTCTGACCCCCACAGAAACACGGTACTCCAAACTTGACCGTTTGCTCCTCACACTTGTCTATTCAGCCCACAAACTCAAACCATACTTTATCCGTGTTATCAAAAGTTATCCCCTTCAAGAAGTACTAAGAAAAAAAGAGAAATCCAGGCGAGTACAACAATGGTCTGTTTACCTTGGCGAACGTGACATCACATTCGAAAAATAGATATCCCATAAAGGCCAAGCAGTAACAGACTTTCTAGCCGACTTCTTGGTCGAAGATATCGATTGGATAGAACATAAAGATGACTTATCAGAATATCAACCCAAAAGTACTAATCCCTGGGACCCTCACACTGGTTGGTGTTTATTCACTGGTAGATCCTCAGGACCTAGCGGCTCAGGAATTGGTATAGTCTTGGTAACACCTACTAATGACCGAATAGAGAAAGCCGTCAAACTTACCTTCGAATGTTCCAATAACGAAGCTGAATATGAATCCTTGATACATGGCCTCAACATCGCTTTCGACCTTGGCATTCCCAAACTGACCATCTTTATTGATTCCTAACTTATTCAGAGGCATTTCTCAGGAGAAAATCAAGCTAACGGTCACATGGCTAGCTATGCTCTCTATGTGCAACAGCGCATGGACAAATTTCTCGAAAAATCCGCAATCACTCATTACCCTTGAGGAGAGAACAGACATATAGATGCCCTCGCTTACATAGTAGCTATGCTCGGACAATCAAAATCTCAGACCCTCCATATCGAAGTACTCAAACGCCCAAGTATCGACCAGATGGAAGTCAATACCATCAATACTGGGGGCGAGAGTCTCGATCCAGATGACTGGTAAAGACCATTTTTACTTTACCTCAACAACGTAACCCTCCCTGATGATCCCAAGGCCAAACGGTCACTGTTAAAGAATAACCGCATATACACTATCCACAAAAATGAATTATATCGCAAATCCCCAAATGGTGTACTCCATCGATGCATATCCCTTGCCGACGCCCTTGTAATTCTAGCCGAACTCCAAGATGGAACCTGTGGTGCCCACACTGCTGGCCGTTCAATGGCCCTTCGAGCTATATCTCAAGGAGTATTCTGGCCGAATATGAAAAAACAAGCTGAAGAATATGCAAAATACTGTAAGAAATGCTAATGTCATGCTCATGATATCCATTGCCCTTCTCAAAACCTCCATTTCAGTCAAGTTTCCTGGCCATTCAAAAGATGGGCCATCGACCTCATCGGTCCCTTTCCCAATGCCTCAGGTAGCAGAAAAAATATCCTTGTTGCAACCGATAACTTCACCAAGTGGGTCGAAGCTGTAGCCCTATGTCGAACCAGTGAAGAAGAAGTTATTAAATACTTATGGGAAAACATTATCACATGCTTCGGCTGCCCCCATATGATTCGATGCGATAATGGTCCCCAATTCGTCGGTAGTAAAGTCAGAATCTTTCTCAAAAAACACAACATCATTCTCACACCCTCAACACCTTACTACCCCCAAGGCAACGGTCAAGTCGAAGCAATCAACAAAAACATTGTCGACGGTTTAAAGAAACGAATTAATGCAAAGAAAAGATGATGGGTTCAAGAAAAAAGTTACAGTACATCCTCTGGGCCGACCGAATATCCCCAATAAAGTCTACAGGCTGCACCCCCTTCCTCCTAACATATGGTATTGAAGCCGTGCTCCCTGCTCAATTCGAAGTTCCTACAGGGGATCCTCGCCACCCATACAAAGACAATGAGTTTGAGCTCACATGCAACATGTTATGGATAGAAAAATCCAGAGACCAGGCCATTGCCAACCTCGGGCGCTATCATACATCACTCCAAAAATCCTATAACACGAGAGTTCAACTACAAGGTTTCAACATTGGAGATCTAGTACTTTGACGTGTCAACCAATCATCGAAACCTCGGAATGCCGGCAAGCTAGCCGAATCCTGGGAAGGACCTTATGTCGTGTACAATAAAACTGACAAGGGTTCTTATTATCTAATGACAGAAGACAAATAACCTCTACCAAATCCATGAAACACAATACAGTTGGTCTCCTATTACAGGCCATATCCTCATCCTTATACAATTGATGTAACCTAGAACAATCAATAAACATTTTTCTTTTCACCCTTACTTTGTCTCCTGTCATTGAATTTTTTTGTTTAACTTAGGTATCATGTCAACCCATTGCCCCAACTGATACTTGGGGGCGACCTTGAGATTTTTCAAGCTTCTCATTTTGAAAAAATTTGAGGGACAAAGAAGGTTGACAGACCTAACCCTCGGGGATGCATGGGGGGCGATCAGTAATGCTTCGATCCGACTCTGAAACCGCTGAAGTCCAGTCGATTTCTTGGTTAACCCCGGATATCATGTCCACCCTCACCCCGACTGATACTTTGGGTGACCTTGAAAATTTCAAGTTTCTAACATTCGAGAAAACTCGTGGGGCACGAATGGTCGAGAGACCGGACCCTCGGGAATGCGTTGGAGGTGATCAGATATTGCTTCCCTGTGGCTAAGGCCTTCAAAGTCCAGTGAATTTTTGAGTTTTCTCTGGGTACCACATCCCCTCGGCCCGACTGATACTTGGGGGCGTCCTGGAAAATTTTCAAAACTTCTAACATCGCTGTGGCTTCGGCCTTTGATGTCCAGCAGAATTTATAGGAGTCGATGCAATTATACACGATACTTATCCGGATTTGATCACTCTACAATTATTCAAACAACATCACTACACGCAAGTACTATCTTCAATTCTATCAAATTCAAAGAGCATTCAAAGCATCATCCATCAGAGAGACAGTAGCAATACAACTCAATATCAGTTATCGCAGTAATATGAGGCCAGAACAAGTCTACAATTACTATCAGAAAATCAAGCATCACTTTAACAGTCGTTCAGAGCCAACTTCAGAAGTTCAACAGATAAGAACAACTTACAGACGTAGCAAATTCAAATACCAGCAGCAAAAAAAAAACGAAGGTTCACAATATTATAACTCAACATCAGATCAGAGCAACAAAAAACCAAACCCCAAATTCAATTACCTCATGTCGGAGGGGATTCAGTTTCTTCCTCCATAGGTTCCCCAGCGCCAACAACTACAGCAGCTTCTGCCGAACCTTCGAAAACCAAACCATCAGCAGTGCAACCACTTCCAGTACTTTCAGCCGCCTCATCAACAACATCTGCTTCCTCACCCTTCATCTGTAAATCACCTCCATCAACAAGTTCTGGAGAAATAAGGAACAGCTCCAACGTATGAGGATCATACCCCTTATGAACATTTTCAGCCTGACATTCTCCTTACATTCACCATCATACTGCCCCAGGTACATCACCTTCTATTCTACCATCTCCCTCTCTTTTGCAGCAAGCTTTGCCAACCACTCCCGCTCCTCCCTCGACCTCTGATGCTCGATCCTTTCATCAAACGAGTTAGTGATCGCCACCAGATCCCGCTTTAGCTTTTTGACTTCAGACACCAATGACGCCTCTGTCGCCCGAGAAAGGTCCAGACTCTCCGGTGCTTGTCGTAATTTCACTTTTACTGACTTCATTGCCTTGTTGTACGCTTGTACCCAAACCTCCGTCTGCTAGAATACTCGAGCAGCTAGTATACTTCAAAAACCAAAGAACATAAACAAAATCTCAGATTCTCATAAAAGAAATTCATAGATAGTTACCTGAAATATGTGCCTCTTTATTTCTTACGAAGCCTCGTCCGGGTGGCCTTCGCAAAGCTCAACCATAGATGCCTGTTTGACCACTGCTTGATCTTGTCGCTCTGCCTCAGTCATCTCTTCATCATCATCCACTCCATCATTCTCACCCAACGCCCTATGTCTCTTGCGTTGACTAACCTTTAATTTTTGCACCTCTGGGGCTTTGGGAGCTACCCGACCCTTCCCCTTCTTAGTTTGAGTTGGCACCTGCCTCGACCTTAATCTTGAAGCCTCGCCAGCCACTTCGGGCACAGGCGCTGTCTGCTTCGACTCCCTCCGTGTTCTTGGAACATACTGATAATTCCTTGGTGACTCTTCCCCTCCCATTTTTTTCGGAACTCTTGTACTACCTTTGCCTCTCTTTCTCTTCGATGGCTTTGATGTAATGGGTACGTCCCGAAGCAGGGAATCTGCTTTCTTCCTTCTTTTCCTCTTGATACCTAGACTGTCAAAAACAAAATATACCCAATCCTCACTAGCTTCGAGTAGAGCACCAATATAGTTCCTCGGATTGCTCCAAGAAAGAAAAAAAAAACAAAACATAATCACCACTTATCCGAGATAGACATCAGTAACAATCCATCGACAACAAACTTACTCTGATTATACACCTTATGATTCAACTTATAAGGGTCCTCCCCCTCAACATTCTCATAGTTACCCCGTACTATCAATAAATCTTTATTCCAGCCTCGAACCGTTAAACACAGATTGATGATCCAGGGTTTCTCTGGGTTACATTGAATGTGGTATGTACCAGGATTCATGCTCGCCTTCTTCGAGTAGAAGGTAATAATATCAAACCACTTAATCAAACCTCGACCCTCACCACTCAACTTTGCATTCATCCCCTCTATATCTCAGAAAAATTTCCGCTCATCTGCACCGGGGCCACCTCTCAAAAATTTAATACTTCTTTCACCAGCCTTCTGAGGGGAAGCTCCATCCCCAATTGAATTTGGCCTCTATATGCCATTATCCTCTCCCTAGGGTCTGATTTGAAGGTCAAACCTGCCCCTGCTACACTCAGTAATACCCCCAATTTCGATAGTTCCATCTTGGTAGCAAATTGATCCAGTCTAACTCTATCTCGAGGGTTAACAGTACCTTCGACCTTGTTCAACTCAGTCGAATCACCACTTTCTTCACCCTGTACCCCTTCTCCCCATTTATCACCAGAAGGCCCTACATCACCCTCGCCTCTCTCCCCCCTAGCTGTCTCCTCCTCTTTACTATCCACCGTCACTGCCATCCCACGACGTCTCGTAATCATAGCCGCTTCAGCTGGCAGGACCATCAACAAAGGGGCTTCGGTTACCACATCTAAAAATTCTAAGTCGCTACACTCATCCATTGGGGTGCGCCCAAAAATACTAGCTTCAAATTTTTCGATCTCTTCATCTATCACCTTCCGTCTCGAAGCTTGGCGGTTTTGTATTTTAGTCTACAGATGAAGAGGCACGAAATTAGATCAATAAATTCGATAATTTCGTGTCTGTGACCCATATCCCATCTACCCACTCCAACAAATTTATTGACACCTCGGTCAAAAAACCCCAAGCCTCCTCCATACACACAAAATCCTAGAATGGGTCGAAACCCAGATTCATCAGATAATATTCATCCTCGAAGCTAACCTCCTAACCTTAAATCCCGACTACCCTCCTCGTAGACTCAGAAGGGAAATCAAAACAAAATTGGCAGAGATCAAGTGACATACCTGTCATACAAGTACTATCCTCAAAATCAACACGATCAACGTAGCAGCCGCAACAACTATTTTCAAGCTCTAAATGACGTACATTCTCCTTTCCTCACTCTCTTTGATTTTTTCTCAGTTCAGCAGTACAGTGATTACTCTTCTCACACTTATATACCCTTTCAATAAAACAAAGAACCGCCTCGATTTCCAAACCATTATCATTGCCACGACCCCCTACCCCGGCTTTTCGGCTGCAGTATATTTTGACCGATTTACCCTTCGTCTGCCTCACGTGCGAACAACACACTCACCTCAACTTGCCTGTAAAACTAAAAATTATCAAACCTTTTTACCCATACTCGAAGATAAATAATCAAATCTAAGCAATCAAGTCATAACCTTTTCCCTAATATGAGTAAAACATCATGATTACCTTTTGCACACTTCCCCAGGCAGACGTACTATTCTAACAGACCAACCGCCTGAGTTGTCAGAACAACCAGTCAAATCAAACATAACCTTTGATAGACTTCTCAAATTCGTATAATCCACCCCACCCCACGTTTCGAAGACTCATCAGCAATTAACCTCAAATTTTATTTTTGAATACATCGACCTTCGACCTACAGCACATACCTAAACCTAAAACTTTGTGCCCCCCTTTCCATCGACAGATCACCTTCGACAGATCAAACATTTATGTTCTCAGAACCCACCTCGCGCACCAGCAATTTTATCATCTCAACCCCGAACGACCTCACCTTTGTATCACAAAAATCAGTTTTATCTTCGAAACACCCGAACAATATACATCGACGGTTATACTATTAATTCGATGGCTCAAGACACTATGACAAGCATCCCGACCATAACATTACTACATACAGTACGACAAATCAAGTTATTCCAACAAACCAATTTCATTTAGAAAAATAGAAAAATATTACAAGCGTCATCCAAAGGAAAGGAAGAAGACAAAACAAAAGGAATGCAACAAATAAGACAACCGAAGTTAGAAGTCCATAATTATCAACGGGACGCTCCTCTTCCACCACGGCTGCAGAATCCACATCTCTTGGTCTACCATTTCCTCTGTGAAGCTCTGAAGAAGAGATAACTGATGTCCAGGGAATGGCCCCATCATCTGCAGTATCCCCTACCAGTATGGGAAGGGCATGCCAAGGATGGGTACCCCGGGTTCCATTTCATAAACAGATTGGGTATCTCAGCATCAATATCTTGCTCAATGCCAAACCTCCGTTGAATCCCCAGTAAGGCCGCCTGTATCCGCCTAACTCTCGCAGCAGTCGGCCCTCCTGAACAGGAATATTTGCAGCCATCTTTATCCTACAAACAAATATGTAAAACAAAGGAAGTATGCCGAATGGTGAACAATCTCCTTCACCTTACCCCTTTTTTTCTACATACAAACCCCCTTCAACTTTCCCTCTTCCCCAGCCGCATTAATGATAACCTTCAATTACCCACCTCGAAAAGTCAATAAAGAAACCTTTCCAACTTCCTAGACGTAACCGATTTGTCTGTACCTACATTCAAACTTCACTCCCGAGGACTTCCGTTCGAGTAAACCTCAAACATCGAACACTTGATCTTAATAACCTTCGACCATCATTATACTTCGACCATGTTATAACCCTCGATCCTATAATATCCTATGGTCGTATAATTATACCTCGATATCCCTTTTTCATCCACTATCAACAATTCAAAAACCTGCATATGCTAAGCGCGCTTATGAGATTATTCATTTACATTATCAATCAGACACAGTTATACAAATTTTAAGAGAATATTACCTCCATTCTACTATCCGATCAAAATAATAGAGTACATTGTTACAACTACACCAATACAAGAAACTCCCCCCCCCTAAAAATACCAAAATACAAAGATTCATCATATCAACCATCGGTCTTACCTCCAGAAGGTCCAGCTTCAGTTACCGAGTTTACCTCCTCGATGATTTCTTCTGCACAAACAAGACTATCTGCCAGGGCCATCAGAAAGAGGTAACGCCTCTCAACAGTCGTAAAATAAAACTTTAGTTGGTCCCACAGATAGGCATAAGGTTCTCCATTGATGGACTCATCAGCTTCTACTTTCACAAGGTCGAGCATGTCCAAGTTCAGATCATGTTGCCTAAAAAACTTCATATGCAACTCCGCCATCTTCCGCCCTACACGACGGTCTCGGGCGAACCCCATCCTCTTTTGGTATCGTGTATTAGGCAAGGTATCCGTGCAGATTTCAAGATTTGTACAAGAAAAAACGAATAATGAAGAGAAGCCAGTTACTTCATATCCCTACACAGTACCCATACTTATAACTTTTGCTTCATTTATTACCCTATAACTACCTATACCTCTTAATTACCCTCTTTTACTGCTTACCCGCAAAAAAATAGTCAAACTGCCCAGATTTAGAGACCGAACAGTTTTCTCAGTGAGCGCCTCTCCACATGAAATTGAGCCCCTCGCTGAGAGGGGGAGAATGTAGTAGCTTACTCGCAACCTTTGACCCTCTCAGACACCCGAAGTCTACTTTGCAACCTACTCGAATATATCGAAGCATGGTCAATCCCCAAAGCAAGCCCTCTAGAAATTCTCTAAAGACGAAGCTTCGACTCAAGTCAAGCTTCAGAAACGGGTTAACATATTGTAGCAAAAACCCTTTGACCAAACCTACACATGGTCGAAGCATGATAGGACATGCAACCAACTCGTTAGATTAGACGGCGTATTAATTGGCCCGTGCAACTACAGTGACAGGCCCAATCACCAGACCACTCAGAGACATCACAAATTAATGTTACAGTGACAGTACTGGCAGTAATGATATAATCTGATCCGTACTTGGTGACTCAGCTTCCTATGATTCTATAAATAGAGAAGTGGGGGAGCCAAGGCGAGGTTAGAAAAATTGGCCCCAACCCTCTTATATTTTACCTTCGACTACACTGTGAATCCCAGTATTCGAGCCTCTAATTACTCATCAGTAAAAAACTACATCTTGAAAATCCTCATTAGAGGTCGTAGAGCATCAGATTTGGACCTCTACGCAAGTATGTGTCTTTAGTTTATTTACGCTTTAGATCGATTGCTTACTTTCCTCTGATTGAAGATCAATCCATTATTGTAAGAGCTAACTTCCCCTCTGAAAGAAGTTAGGCCCTTACATAAAATTCGAAGGGAAAAGTAACAAAGCGAGGGCACTGTGGTTGTTTATTAGCTATTAAGTACGTAGTCATTTTTTCTTGTCGTATTTAGCCGATTTTGTTGTAGTGTATAACATTAAATTTGGCTAGCAAATTATCCGAATTCACTTGTTATCAAGTAAAGAAAATCTAAGTTTTTTACGACAATGACATAATCAACGTAAGGTGAAAAAAACATTAAAATCAGGATCTAATTTGATGACATCAAGAATTGAACCTTAGACTCTTGTATTAGGAGTTCTATACTTTATCACTTGAGCTAACTTTCCTTGAAGTCATTATGACAAAGAAAAATGTACATATGATAATTTTTTTTATACCTATATAGGCATCGCCTCCCCCATCTAAATCCACTCCTGATCATATATACTTTTGTTACTTGTAAACTTGTCCCCATATTTGTGAATGCCTTGGTTTTAATTTAAGACATAAGGATCATTATAATGGTACAGGTATTAAACATCATCCTAACACCAATTATAGTAACTCAATCTATTTTATAATCATCTTAAAAGTTGCATAAATAGCGGCATGCTATATTAGGAAAACAACATTTATACGATATCACTTTAGGAAGAGATTAATGTACTATATATATAATTATTACAATATTTTTTCTAAAAAAACAAAGGTTATACTAACTTCACCACTTTGTGGAAGATTCGGTATGGGTTTACTTCAAGTGAGGGTAACCTATGTATTTTGGATTCCCTAGAGAATGAGTGAAGTGGTGAAAAAAGTGTCACAAGTAAGACTTTTACATTACTGATTAGTCGCAGATCTATTCTTTTTTTCATTTGGTATTTACATGAAGTTGAATTCTTATTGATGTAACATTTAGATATTTATGATTAAGAAATTCGTCCATTGTTTTCAAGATGTGTATGATCTATCACCTGTATCTGGTAATGGTTGTTTGTTTGCTATCTATTTGAAGCCATTATGTTCATGTCTGAAATTCCAAGTGGCTTTAATAATTATTAGATTTTTCAAGTTTGTTTCTTATGTCTGAAACAAAATTGCATAATAGTTATTACATACTTATTTGCAGGGGTGATCTGATTAGTTAATTATCCAAATAATCATTGATATGTATAATCCCCATCAATCATAAATATGTAAACTCTTTTCACACTCCAATATACAAGTATAAAGTAAATAATGAACCATGCAACCCTTCCCATGTGGGTTTTCTAGAATGTCGGACTTAGACAAGCACACAATTAATCCTTGATTTTTGTTTTAAAGGAAACGTCTCCCTGAAGTTATATTTGAAACCCTAATTCAAATATTATCATTATTCTGTTTGAATATTTTTTTATCTTTGGTGATAACATTTATCCACCTTTATCACATATGCTTTAGTCTTCATAAGGGCTCCCTTTTAGCTAAGGTGTGCTGAAATTCCTAAATTATGTGTTATTCTTAAACTTTTACAATCAAAACTTTAATTTTTAGTATAATTACTAGCTTTTAATTATTGCTGAATTTGCGCTGCTGAAATTGTATATGTAATGGTTAGTATACATTAGGTTAGGGTAAAATACATCTTGTATTATGTGGAAACTCATTTTGATAGGATTGGAATTATATAAAGATTGTGCAAAATATTGAAGATATTCAAACTTCATAGCTGCAACAAATGATTGAGATATCAGCCATGTAGATTCTTAACATTTTGGAGAGCACCTAAAATATTATACTATTTGAACATAAAGGTAAGGATTTTACAAATAATATTAGGCACGCGCTATTGGGTGTGCCTGATTGCTAGTGGCATATAGAGGAGTTTCCCTAATATAGCAGTGGGAGATTCTAATATAAAGTGACCAAAGGTTGAGCCAAGGTCTTTCCAGTTTGAAGGGGTAATCCATTATTAGATCAATGAGGAAATCATGTTTATCTAAGAGTGAAGGCGTTGCAATTCCTTACCTTTCTGTAAATCCTTGTATATTTTGTAAGTATTTCCTGGCTCTGGTGTTTAGGGTTCCTAGGCTTTCAAAGTTTTCTTGGCTTATTATATTGACGGGACTCATTCTTCTTTGTGGATTAGTTGATTCTAAGAATAGAGCTTTTGAGATGGTTAGTTTGACAAGCTCTTCTCTTGTTCAGCTAGTATATATAAGCACTTAGGCATGCGCTAACGCGCATGCTAGACCGTTATGCTTAGAAAATATTTAGGCTTTAAGTGTATATAGTATTTATATTTATTAGAGAATGGCATTAAGTGTTAAAGGTATATTTGAAGTTGGTTTTGGTTTTTAATTTTTTATCAAAACAAAATATAAATGATTGCATAATATTGGCTATATATTTTTGATATCCAAGCCACTGGGTGGATATTCAACCTTTGAAGATGAAGTAATCCCTGTATCTGTCTGTTGCAAATCTTCGGGTATTGGGTAAGTGTTGTGAAGCATCCATCTGATGGGAAGGTCTCCATAACTCATACATGAGCCCGTGCTCGGTTACACTCTACCTTCCAGAATGTCAATGAAGTAGTCGAGAGGATCAACATGTTCAGGTACGTTTATCCCAATGCCTACAAAGTATTCTTCAATTTTCTTTACTGAGCCATAGTACATAGTAAGACCGCCTTTGTCTAGAAGTATGAAATCGTCAAACATCTTGAATAAAGTATAGATGAAAGAAGAAAATTACTGAAAATTATTAGCATAGTGAGATAGAAATAAAATTCAGATACAAGTATACAACTAGTATTTGCATGTCTAAGATGCCAAGTACAAATATCCACTAGAACCATATTTCAAAGTTTATTTTTTTCTTGGCCAACTCATGCATCTTAAGCTGATATTACTAATATAGGGGTTAAGATAGTTTTCAGTACACCCGCATTTCAGGGAAGATTTCTTACTCTATAGTTCAAACTTTACTTATTTCATGGCCAGCTTATGCATCTTAGGCTGATACTACTAATGTAGGGGAGAATAAAGGAAATATTTGGATTTTCTGGAAGGAGGGTCTCTAGAATCCGAGTGTGATTATGAGTATAAATCAACATATATCTATCGTTTTTATGGAGTGTCTATTCATATTTGTTCATGAAGATTGTCTAAGGTTTTACAGAGCAGAACTTTGGAGCCAAATGTTACAAATTTCTAGTAATAATCAATTATCGTGGCTTTGTACTGGAGATTTTAATACAGTTCTAAGAATGTCGGTAAAAAAGGGAAGGAAACCTCCTTGTCGGTGAGCAGTAGCGGAATTTTCAGATGTGATAAATGCAGCTTATCTTACAGAAAGTATTACATCTGGGATTACGTATACCTGGTTTAATGGACAAATAGGGGTAATGAGAATTTTGAGTGTGCTGGATAGAAGCCTTATCAATGATCGATGGAATGCCAAATTCTTAAACTGGAAGGTAAAAGTATTTCCTCGCACCAAGTCTGACCATTTTCTTCTTTTTGGGGAGTGTAATGGAATAGATAAACAGCGTAACAGTCCATTCCGATATAGGCAGTCTGGGAGCAAGGAACAAAGATTTAGAGAAGTGGTTGAGAATAGCTAGAATCAAACTTTGTATGCTACCACTCTTTTCGTAATAATGCTGAAACTCAAGAGACTGAAGACGACGATTAAAATCTAGAAAATACATGTGCTTGAAAAATCTGTTCGTAACAAGAAAAAGCTAGAGAGAGAGATTCTTCAGCTAGAAATTCGGCAAGAAGATGATGAGACAAATGATCTTCTGAATTTACAGATGCTAAGAAAATCCAAAGAACTGGGAAGAATTGATGAGAAGGAGGTGAAAGACTGGAGATAAAGATTGAGAATCAAATGGTTGTTTACTGGGGATCGAAACACTTCCTTTTTTCATCATTCTGCACCAATGAAAAGGGTCAAGTCATCTATTATGGAAATTAAAGACGAAAATGTGGTGGCGCTCTATAATCAAAACAACATTAAAGACTATATTCGCACTTACTATAAGGAAAAGTTTGCAAGACATGATGTGATAGAATGTCTAGAATTATTTACCCATAACGAAGTATTTGTTACGCAGGAAGTAAACCATTGTCTCTCAGGTATTGCTAATGAGGAGGAAATTCGTGATGCAGTCTTTTCTCTAGATGGACAAAGTTTACCTGGGCCGGATAGATTTTTTGGAGTATTCTTTAGAACATATTGGGATATTATTGGGGAGGATATCGTGGAAGGCATATCTTCTTTCTTCAGGGATGGAGCTCTTCCAGTAAACTTCAACTAGAACCTTATAGTACTGATCCCTAAGGTAAAGAAACCTTCTTATGTGAAAGACTATAGGCCTATCAGCCTTAGCAATTTTATGTTCAAAATTATCACGAGGATTCTTTCCACAAGGCTCTTTCTGATTGCGTCAAGAATTATCTCCACAGAACAAAGCGCGTTTATACCTAATAGTCGCATACAAAGTTAAATTTGCATGGCTTCAGAGTTGGTAAATGAGATGAGATGGAAACGAAAAGACTAGGGGGGAACGTTGGGTTAAAGCTTGATATTACCCAAGCATATGACACGATGAGTTAGGATTTCTTGATCAAAGCTCTCCGATCATTTGGGTTTTGCAATTCTTTTTGCAACTGGATCCAAACTATTATTAACACAGGAATGATATCTATCTCTATATATGGCAGTCCTTCTAGATACTTCAAAGTGTACAGGGGTCTTAAACAAGGTGATCCGCTCTCTCCGCTGCTTTTTGCTATTGCTGAAGATATACTCAGCTCTAATCTTAAGTTCATGGTGGGACAAAAGAAGATCAATCCCACGGTCAGGATAAAAGGTAATACTAGTCCTACTCGCCTTTTTTTGCTGACGACATTTTTTTGTTTATCAATGGAGCTGCCAAATGTTTAAGAAATCTGCACAAAGTACTTCTAAACTATCAACTTGCGTCAGGGCAAATGGTTAGTACTGAAAAAAGAAAAATATTCATTGGTCACATTCCTCACTATAAAAGAAATAAGGTTATTGATATGTTTGGGTTTCGAGAAGGAGGATTCCCAGAGACTTACCTTGGAATTCCACTAGTACAAGGACGGGTAACGAAAAACACTATAGTACCTTTTTTGGAAAAAAATAGGAAGAGAGCGAACAGTTGGAATGGGATGCTATCATTTCAAGGGAGAGTAGTTCTGGCCAAATCTATATTAACCAGTATTCCAATTTATAATATGGCCATTTACAAATGGCCTCAGTCATTAATTAAAGAAGAAGATGCAATTATTCGAAACTTTATTTGGACTGGAGATCCTACAAAGAGAAAGGGGATTACGCTTCGTTGGGAAAAATTGTGCAAATCGGTTAAAGAAGGTGGCCTAGGAATAAGAAGTCTAAAGGAGGTTAACAATGCAATGCTATGCAAATTAAACTGGATCTTCATGCGAAGAGAAGAGCCATGGGCACAAATGATCTATGCTAAATTCTATACAAAAAGAGGGGACTGTATCAAATATCCTAGGAGCTCATCTGTCTGGCCGGGAATCAAATTTGCAGAACCGATTACCAAACCGTTTATAGGATGGATTATTGGAAATGGTAAAAAGATTGACTTTTGGAGAGACACCTGGGCTACTTATATTCTGCTACGAGAACACATAGACCTTCCAAATCATCTTTGGAAACTATGTACAGCCAAGGTCACTGACTTCATTAACCCTGATTGTTTGAACTTTCCTTCAGATATGTCGCTCGCTCTCTTGGCTATGGGTATAAACATTTCTAGTATTACTTGCAACCCAAATTCAGAAGATATTCAGATCTGGAAACTGTGACTTTTCAGTCAAAAATGCTTTCGAAAGTACTCGTGATTGTCTAGACACAGCTTGGTGGTGGAAGTATACTTGGTTACTATGCCTACACCCAGGTCTTAGTGGATTTTTATGGAAAATTATGAACCAATATTGCCTACTGATGACTAGATTCAAAGGAAAGGAATTCAACTTGTCTCCATCTGCAATCACTGTGGTCTCACAGCTGAATCAACGAACCATTTATTCTTCGAATGCAATGTAGCAAAAGTGCTTTGGAGCTGGGCAACAAGTACGTTCTGCATTGCTGCTATTGCTGAGAACTATAGCTGGAAACATATTTTAGACAAAAGAAAAGCGATGAGTTTATACCTGAACAACCTATGGATAACGATGGTCTTCTCAGTGATTCGTTGGCGGTGGAATTCAAGAAACAAAATCCAATTTGATGAAAAAAAATTTACAATAAGAGAGATACAAAATAGGGTACTAATAGAAGTAAAAAATAACACGAAACTGTCTAACCATGGAATGTACAACACAATCTCTGAGTTACAATCCATCAAAGCCCTCTCTATAGATTGAAAAATGGGCAAAGCTTCGGAGATTAAAAGCTGCATGTGGATGATACCTAATGAGAACAAAATTAAATTATGCTGTGACGGTTCAGAGTTGGGAAATCCGGGTCCTTCTGGCATTGGAATTGTTTATAGAGATTGGGAAGACAGAGTCCTAGGAACGTTCTGCAAAGCAGTTGGAATAACAACCAATTACATGGCTGAAGTTAATGCTATCATTGACGGGGTGGAATAAGCGGTACACCGAGGATGGATAAACCTGTGGATTGTTTCAGACTCCACGACAGCAATCAATGTTTTCGTCACACATAAAATATCTTGGAAATTCATAAATAAGTGGACACAAATACTCAACTCTATACAAGCAATCAGATTTAGCTCAACCTGGAGAGAAGCAAATTTTTTGGCCGATACAATGGCTAAAAGGAGATCCAGAGAGAGCATACCTTTGAGGAATGGACTGAGGGAAGACCGAAACTCCTTACAAGGATTGAAGGCCCCCGCACGGAATACTTTAGATTTTG
Source organism: Kingdonia uniflora (assembly GCA_014058105.1). Classification (NCBI taxonomy): domain Eukaryota; kingdom Viridiplantae; phylum Streptophyta; class Magnoliopsida; order Ranunculales; family Circaeasteraceae; genus Kingdonia; species Kingdonia uniflora. The sequence continues at coordinate 79,834 of JACGCM010001419.1, forward strand.
CTGATATCTATAGTTTCGTAGTTTTCTTGTGGTTATTTTAGGCTCTTCTCGCCTAACAAGACGAGGTCCCCCAGTTTGTAAAGGTTGTTTCGTTTGTTATAAAATCTAAACCTTTTGCAAAAAATAATAATGTAGGGAATAAGATAGTTTTAGAACCCCCATGGTTCAGAATTTCCTTGGACAAGCCTTTCCAAATACGTACAAGCCCAAGATTTCTTAGCCCATTCTAATTTTGGTCTATTGGCATTTAGAGGTATCTGGTAATGGAAACCCATTTAGAGTTTAATTTGAGTTGGGCCTGAAAATTGTTATTATAAAGGAAAAAATGGCTTCGTAATATAAACCTACTACTAAAATTAACTTCTTCCTAACTGCCATTTATTATTAGGCAATGATCTAGGGGAGGTATGCCTCAATAGTTCTATTTACTGTAACGCCCCAAAATCACTGTTTGGTAAGGTAACCCAAATATCGTGATTCTGGCACGCTAGTAATCTCAGGAACGACCAAGCCATAAAGAATACAGGCTAGGTCATTCAATAGTAATAATCATCAGAGTTAAAGAAACAATAAGCGGAAACAATAGACATATATATACATCTCAAAGCTAAAAGCCGATACAATGTCCTGAATATATACAACGACACTGTACACAGTCTAAAATATCATACACGAGTACTAAGACTAGGACTGATCTACAACTGCTCGGTAAACACTAAGCTCAACTAGAGTCCTCAGTAAACCAACTAATCAACCTCTGAAATGTTTATAATAGCAAGAGTGAGCAAAACCACGCCTCACTAAATCCCAATAAGACTAAACAATCTACTAATAGAGCTACTGCCGAAAAGAGTGAGAGATGAATGATATGAATAATCTAAAGTCTAATATAACTATAGAGTGACTGTTTCTAATACAGATTCAAGGAACCACACTACCTCTAGCTAACATCATCTAAATACCCAAAGTTGTTAAGAGAAGAAGAAGTACAAAGATTGGGAATAAGAAAAGAAGAATTGAATGAAGGATTTGGAATAGAGTTATGAGGAAGTGAGAATATGCAGAATGTAATGATAAAATGCTATGCAGATATGATAAAGTAGGATAGTCCCATACCTATCCCACCACAAGAATGATCGACGTTAAGAAATATCGGTTGACCAACCGCTAGCGTGATACATTAACAAAGACATCGCTTGGATTGAATTGGTTCGATTTGGTCCGGCTCGACCAGGCCAAGGATAATCCACTTGATCAAAGTGTTCCGGGCTTTTGAACCCACGGAGCCAACGTCCGAACTCTATTTGTAATCTAGAGGTGTTTCAACCTCCCCGGACGAGATGGGTTTCCAGAAAACTATCTCATACCATCCCATACTCCATAGGGTACTCAGGTATGATAGTATATGTCCCAAACTCACCAACTCTATTTCAACCCGGTTTAGGAATCCTAATAACCCTCGGGGGTTAGCCGATCTGGAGTTACGTATCCAATCTCGTTAAGCAAAGGAGTTATGATAAGATTCACATGATCTACAAATGCAACTGATCTACAAGATTAACAACCAATAGCCGTAAACCCAGCAAACACACCTAGGATGACTACTTGCCTAAGAGCGTGGTTAACGATCCTAAACAAAATGAACAGTGACTCCGTCGCACATTTATACGTAGAAGAACCGCGACAAACCAGTCACACAAATCGTGATGAACCGTGACCAAATCCGTCACACATCAAACAAATAAACCGTGACCAAAACCCGATCACTAAGTAAAAATATTAGTCTTTAATAGACTTGACTGAATCAAGACCAACTACCCGAATCAACAAGAATCCTAAAAATATCAGAAGTTTAAGACTGTACCCGTCCAAGCCAAGTTAAGCTAATAAGATTAACAGATAGATAATCAACTACCCTGAACATCACTGAGGTAATTATAGTTAAAATACATGCACCTCTCTAACCAATTGTTTCTCTAAACGACATTAAGTGAACTAGTAGAATAATTTAGTAAAGAAGGGAACTCGCCTGATATGGGGTAACGAAGAATCCGGCCAAGTAAAGTCAGGGCATCCAAACAACCCACAAGTTCAATGATCAACACCAACCCCAAAAGCTCCAACAAGAAAGCCAGAACAATCACTACCATGCTTGCGACAATTACGATCAAGAATTTAATAAAACCCCCAAATTCACCAAACCCTAAAATCACCAATAGCAGCCAACACTGAAATTTAAGCATCCACATGGGAGAGAATAAAGAGAACTACTCACCGGAAGGAAGAACGGCCAATACTCGGCGAAGAGCGGAGACCAATCACGAACGAAGCTAAAATTCTTCCAAATATCAGAACCAGGAGTAACCAGAGTGATAATCTAACCTCAAAACACCTGATAGAGCAAGGGAAGGTGATCAATTTTAAGGAAATTAGGTTAGGGTTCAGTCGGTTGAAGGTCGGTTGGGAGAGAGAAGGAAAATGAAATTATGAGGAAGGTTTGGTATATAAAGAAAATGACAGGTCGTTCGAGCGACTAAATAACTCGTTCGAACGACTCTATTATTCAAGAAGAAAATTCCAGTGGAGTGATCAACTCGTTCGAGTGACAGAGAAACTCGTTCGAATGACAGAGGACATCCAATGGACAAAACGTCCAGAAGACAAGTCTGATTCGTTTGAACGACTAAAGAACTCGTTCGAACGACAACTTAGAATATCTGACATTAAAGAGGAAAACAAAACACCGGTCTCCTGAAGCTACACACCTCTTCCTCCTCTCATCCCAGAGCGAAAACCACAACCCAGAAGCAACCCAGCAATAGGTAAAAGCTTCAACTAATGATAACAAGAATTTCAGAGTGCTAAAAGATACAAATGAAAGATATGAATGCGGATAAGAGATTAAGAATAAAATAATTTTTACGGGACCTTACATTTTCCATGAACATCTTCCTCTCTCTCCTTGAGTAGTAGTATGTTTTTCATCAACTTCTCCGTCACCACCATTTAGATGGAAATAAATCATAGTATCTTGTGAAACAGCGAAGTCTTGAACAGTGGATTGTTTATCATCATTTTCCTTGCTACTAGCAGAAACTATATCGCGATGATCCAAATTGCTGCAAAAAATATATTTATAAATGTATTTGACGGGGTAAACGTTGGCACAATCATCTGAATTTAAACCTTCAACTTCTACAATCCTTAGAGTCTGATAATTTAGATGTGAACTACTTTCCAAAGCATCCTAGCGTAGATAAGGGGATTGATTGTCATCAACTTCCTCATCACTAATATAAACTATTTGGGGATGTCCTTGAATGTTACAACAATATTAAGTCTGCCACATTATATTTGTAACAAGCGTAGAAATATTAAGTCCGCCCCATTTTAATATTTCTATGCTTTCTTAATAAACTATTTGTTGTTGCAAATACGATTCTGCATTAGTTCTTCTTTAGATCAAGATAACATATGACAACATGGGGCTATAAAATTTTATTATGTATAACATCTAACAATTATATATACCTAGAAGTCCTAGCAATCAGCCGATTAATTTTCCTCTTAGAATATATTTTTTTGGTAGTAAATGCAGCAATATCGATTAAATATAATTTGTGCTGTTTATTCAGTTATAATGCCCATAATCAAGATAAGTGATGTGTATACAATTATCTTTGATGAACGGTGGAAAGACATGACTTCGATGAAGGCTGATAAGAACCCCAAGCCTCAAAACGCAAGACTCCTCAGTTCGATTTACCATTAACAGGGTCACTCGTCAGAATTTATCCTGGCATGTGGGTTGGCGCTGGGTTCTTATGTGGCACTAGGATTTGTTGGGAAAATATTAATAAATTATGAACTCGGATCACCCTGGTCTAGAAAATAAATAAATTCAATCTAGGTTTCTTAATGATCATTTGTACATAGGCTCTCTATTTTTTTTTTTTGCTAAGTTAGAAAAATTTAATGCAGAGAAACAAATTTTTTACAAAAGGCATCTACAGCCCTCAAACCATATAAAAGACGAAACAAAGTCAAAAAAATCTAAAATATTCCTGCATAGAAGCTTCAATTTTCTTGAGAAAAACAAGTCTTCCCGTTTCAGACTCGCACACACATTCTTGAAGAAGAGCTCCTTTTTTTGAAAGAGCATGTAATGTCCCGGATTTTCGGGTTATTTTATTTATTTATTATTAAGTATTACTATTACTATTCCTCTACGTTAAGTTCCACACATATATTCCGTATATATTCCGCATGTACTTTTTCATCCATTATGCATCCATTAATTACTTTTCGCAGGTTTTTCCATTAGATTCCTTTTATGCAGTTTCGGTGGTTCGGTGGTTATTCGGAGGAGGAGGTGGCGCTGCGGCCTTGGAAACCCATAGATGGGTTGGTAGGGATGTTTATTTGATGTGTGTATGGTTTGGTGTGTTTCGGGTGAGCCGTTGGATTGGCCGGTAGGTTTCCGGAGTTTCCCGAGGAAAAGATTCCTTTTTGGGGGCTTAGGCGTTTTGGTAGCCGTGAGGCAGTGGAGGTGGTGTTTATACCTTGGGAAACCTTGATTGGGTTTGTAGTAGTGTTTGTGTGGTGGTGTCGGTGGTTTGGTTTGATTCTGGGGTGTCCGGGGTTGGCCGTTAGGTTTTCTGGAATCTTTTTTTTCTGAACAGATCAGTTCTATTCGAACAGGACCTTCTATGTTCGAACAAGATCTTCATCTATTCGAACAAGACTTATCTATTCGAATAGGATCCTCCTTGTACAGATTGATTTTTCCCTAAGTTACTCTGTTTGAGCAGGACCCTCTCTGTTCAAATAGGATTTTCCCTTTGTTCGAGCAGACTGTTCAAATAGGATTCTTCTTAAGCTGTTGAGTTTCTTCGCTTGCCCTTTTTATTCGAACAAGACTTCCTCTGTTCGAATAGGATCCTCTCTATTCGAATAGGAATATCCCTATTCGAACAGAGGCGCATTATATATATATATATATATAATCTATCTTTTCCTCACTTCCTCTCTCCTTACTCACAACTCACACTCTCTCTCATCTCCCGCCTAACCATTTCTCTCTACTCTTTACTTTTAATCCAATCTTCCCCTTCGATCGAGGATTCTTCACCGAACTTTGCCGCGATCTTCACTCCTATCCTTGGTGAGTAATTCATGATTCCCTTTCCGTCAATTTCCCTCGATTCGGCGTAGGGTTTGATTATAGAGCTTGTGATGGTGGGTTGATATTGGGTTTTGTGAATGGGGTGATTGTTGAGTTGAGGAGTGGTGATTATTACAGGTGTTGGATTGTTTAGCTGTGGCTTAGGGTTTCCGATTGTCGCAGGTATTGGGTTTGATTGTGGGTTGCGATTGTTGGGGGATTTGGGTGTTCGGAGGTGGTGTTTGATTGGGTTTAACGCCGGTGTGGGGCGATGAGGTATGATTGATTCATGGCCGGTGGCAGCGATTTCATGGGTTGATTTAGGGTTTGTGACTTGGGGTTTGCGGTGTTTGCGATTATCGCAGGTATTAGGTTTGGTTGTTGGCTGCGATTATTGGGTGTATTGTTGATTTACGGAGTTGTGATGGTTTCAGGTCTTGGGCTTGACGGTGGTGGTGTTGTTTGGGTTGCTGCGATGGTTGCGGTGTTGCGACTGGGTTGTTCCGTGATTCGGGTGGCATGTCCGCGAGATGCTGTCGTTGGAGCTTCGGGTTGCTTGCTCGGATTGATTCTGGTAGAACATTGCATCGGGTTACAAACGAGTTTTATCTTCCTGAATAACTAGATTATTATCCTGATTTATGAGTTATAGGAATGCATGCCTAGTATAACATATTATAACTATGACTAGGTTAGTAAGTAGGTTAATTGCTTATGTCACCTTACTTGTTATCCGTTTGGCATACCTTAGACGAGAGTATTTAAGGGTTTGACATGCTAGTAAAACCTGCTCCAATGTCAGTTTAGTTACTAGATAGAACCTGTAGATTTTGATTAGCCAGAGGAGGTTATTCTCTGTTGTCGTCGATGTGACGATGATTCCTGAGATTTCTCTTAGACCGATTTCATTGAGGGCGGTTCTCACAGATCTTTTCTTCGTTGAGGTTAAGAGCAAAGGCATTTCTCAGTATATTGCGACACCTCAGCGTCGCTATATGTTTATATATATATATATATATATATATATATATATATATATATATATAATATATTGAGTATGGTATTGCTGGTTAGTTATTAGGGTGCCCAACTTGTTTCAGAGCACTAGAAACTCAGTTTGACGATTAGTAGAGACGTATGGACGGCTTGTGGTTTAGCCACCATTTCTCTGAGAAAGTGTAGTTCAGAGACTATAGATCTCACCTTATAGTATAACACCTTGGTTAGTTTAGGTCGCTGGATTTGGTTCCAGGGTAGTCTTGGGGCGACATAGCTTCAGTAAGACATGGTCTTCGATTCGGAGCTCGTCCTCTTGCCTGCTATTATTTTGATTAGTCTTAGGACTAGTCTAGGTATACTCTTTATTCTCGAGGCCTGGTCCTTGAGCACTGTCGTTGTTGTTGGTGCTTGTTTGGAATGTTGGATTCCCTGTGGGAGTGTGGTATCTCCTGGACTGCTAGTTGTTGATGGTGAGCAGACGGCATGTCCGTGGTGGTTTGTTGTGGATGTTGAACTTCTGATAGTTTGCCTTAGGATTGTTTGCTTATCGTGTGGTGACACTTATTGCCCTCTTGATTCTTAGAGCTAATAGAGCTTACCCGTAAGCTTACTTTCCCAGGGATGAGTCTGCTAGGGATGTGTTCCCTTCCACCATCTAGGAAGCAGCGAGACAGCATGGTTCTGTGAGGTCTGGGGCTAAGCCAGGTGGTTTATAAAGTTATACGTCACCCGAGATGTTGGAATGCGGCTGAAACCTCCTGCTGAATCCTGTTTCTGTACATCCGTGTTGGAGATATTTGTACATGATTAGGAGGACTGCGTGGCAGTTCTGTTATTAGGGATTGTTGGCTACATGTTGGACACTTGTTGGTCACCCCATGAGTACTAGTCTATGTTGACAGCTAGAGTACTGTTGGACTTGATTGGTAATCATATTGCTTTAAGGAATCTTAAAGACTGATGCTGTTTAGATGTCGTGACGATTAAGTTACTGTTTCATCTAGGTTTAAATGTTGCAACTGAGATACCGGTGGGCATCTGTGCTAGTTTTGGTTACCACGCTCTCTGGCAGGTGGTTATCCTATTGTGTTTTGGGTGTGTTAACAACAGTTATGTTTCAGAATTTAGGATTTTTGCTCAGATCCATAGATGATATATTATCTCCTTATCTTACTGCGATTGGATACAAAAATAACTCCGTATCGGCTAACACTCGTGAGGTTCTGGGATTCCTTAAATTGGGTTAAAATAGAAGGTGGGTCCAGGATTGATACTATTATACCTAGTCACCCATTCGGGAGTGTGGGATGGTATGAGACAGTATTTACAATCCGGTACAGGGCTTATCCTGGAGGTTGAAATGCCTCAGAATGTATGTATAGTTCGGACGTTGGCTACATGGGATTTGATAGATTGATGTAATATCCACATAGTCTGGTCGAGCTAGTGCAGTACATCGTACACTTGTATCCAACAATATCCGGTAAGGTAAATCCAATTTTAGCAGTTGTCAGCCCACTTTAGTCTTGGGGGCTAGCCCTTTGGGTTGACATCCCTAAATCATTCTGCATCATCATCATCATTATCATCATCATCATTATCATCATCAAGCATATCATTGCATATCTGCATACTTCCAATTCGCAGGTTCTTCTGATAGAAATCCTTAACCCTTTCTACATTTTGGTTAATATAAAATCTTCTGCACTTAGGATAATCATAAGATTATCTATTTCCATCATATCCTCATCATAACATATCATTGCATTGGGATAATTATGGGACTATCCTAGTTCATCGTATTCTTCTTCTCTTATTTAAATTCCTCTTCTCCTAATTGATTTGCGGTGCAATTAGATTTATCTTCTTTGTGCATACTCCTCTCCTCTCTGCATTTATTTCCTCCCTCTTTTGTATATGAGTAATTTATTTGGTTAATTAGTCTGATTGGTTGCTATGAGATTTAGGCTAATTTTTGGTTGTGGGCGATCTTGCTTAGCTTATGATAGCTTTGGGGTTGTGCCGGGGTTTGGGTAACCATGTTGAATTATTATGAGCTGAGGGTGTTTACTTTCATGTGTGATTATATTTTTGAGGTAGGTTAGTCGCTTGTGGCGCTGAGGGCCACGGTAGTGATTAAAGTGTAGTTAGTAGTCATTGGGACTAGAGTGTAGTCATAGTCTTAACACTCATTTGCTCGAGATGTGTATGTATATAATTATAGTATAGTTACATATAATCATTAGACTAGTTATGTACCTATTAAATACCTATTAGGCATCCTATATATATTTAGATATATATATTGTTTATCGTTAGATATTATTATATCTTATTATTATTATTATATCCATCTCATTGGTTAGTAAAATCGTTTAGCTATTCTTGAGAGTTAGTGAGCTCGTTGTTTGCACACTCTCACATCCCCCTTTCAGTGGCAGGTTGTTTCAGGTTTTAGTTGCTACTGTGGTGATCTTTGGGGAGTTGAGCTGGAGGCTCATTCTCCAATTGCTACTGTTGGGCTTGCTACGTAGAGATTTACAGAATCTTACGTTTATATTTTGTTATCTTAGTCTTCCCCTGTTTCTATTTTTCCTTATTACTCTGTTGTAATACTATTGTGAATGACTGGGCCGGAATTTGTCTACGGCTCGATTGTTCGTGGGGCAAATCTTTGGATTCCCCGGCCTGCACATCCTCGAATCTCAGTAATTAGTCTAGCTACCGATTACTGGATTTTAGGGTGTGACAGACTTGGTATTTGAGCTCTAGGTTAACTCCTATCTCGGTATCTAACACTCATAGGTTAAGTTATTCTTAGAGCAAGTTAGGACGATTCCTTGGTGTCCTGTGTTTCTTTTTGCATGTTTGGTTAGAGAGTTGATCTCTTGAGACCTTCTGCGTGCAGGCTTCTAGTATAGGTCTAGCGTGTAGGCTTTTACTGTAGATTTAGAGGACTCAAGATGTTTATCTTGAATCCTTAGAATGGTGTTTGATTGGCTTTTAGTGGTAGTGGTTTCCCTGTTTGTTTTAGTGTTAGGTTTCGACTTTAGATTTATGATTTTATACTACTTGGACGACGTTATGTTTGCCAACGTAGTAGTTTTGACGCGTATTCCATTTTATTGTTTTTCTTATCGAATTTTAGACATTTTCTCTTAATCAAATCCAGATCGATCTGGATATTGGATCTCTCGTTTGGATTGGTTTTCATTATTTATTGAAATGAATAATTTTTAACCGATTATTTGCATCTCTTCTGTCACAGACTTGATCTCATAGAAGACGTGTTATGAGAATAGGGATTGTGTATACATCAATTTGTCGCACGTTGTTCATATTGGGAAAGGGACATCATATTCCACTTTCCCCTTATGTTTTTGGCATTCTTAATATATTTGTTTTTATAATCAGACTATATATATTTTCATACAAATTATATATTAATATATTTTGACCATAATCTATGATAGGTTACTTTTGCTATGATGTCGTGTACCTGGACGGGGAGTTCTGGGGCTTTTTATTTTATCGACCATGTATAACCGCTAGTACGATATGGTTACACATTACATTTTAAATATACTGTACTATACTTAAGTAGGTATTTTAAATTTTGGGACAAAATTCTTCTAAGGAGGGTAGATTGTAATGTCCCTGATTTTCGGGTTATTTTTATTTATTTATTATTAAGTATTATTATTATTATTCATCCACGTTAAGTTCCGCACATATATTCTGTATATATTCCACATGTACTTTTTAGTCCATTATGCATCCATTTATTCCTTTTGGCAGGTTTTGTCAATTAGATTCCTTTTATGCAGTTTCAGTTGTTCGGCGGTTATTCGGAGGAGAAGGTGGCATTGTGGTCACGGAAACCCCTAGATGGGTTGGTAGTGATGTTTATTTGATCTGTGTATGGTTTGGTGTGTTTCCGGTGAGCCATTGGATTGGCCGGCAGGTTTCTGGAATATCCTGAGGAAAAGATTCCTTTTTGGGGGCTTAGGCGTTTTGGTAGCCATGTGGCGGTGGAGGTGGTGTTTATACCTTGGGAAACCTTGATTAGGTTTGTAGTAGTATTTTTGTGGCGGTGTCGGTGGTTTGGTTTGATTCTGGGGTGTCCGGGGTTGTCCGGGGTTGGCGGTTAGGTTTTTTAGAATTTTCTTTTTCCGAACAGACCAGTTCTGTTCGGCCAGGACCTTCTCTATTCGGACAAGATCTTCCTCTATTTGAACACGACCTTATCTGTTTGAATAGGATCCTCCTTGAATAAATTGATTTTTCCCTGCGTTGCTCTGTTCGAACAGGACCCTCTCTGTTCGAATAGGATTTTCCCTCTGTTCAAACAGACTGTTCGAATAGGATTCTTCTTGATCTGTTAAGTTTCATTGCTGCCCCTTTTTAATCGAACAAGACTTCCTCTGTTCGAATAAGATCCTCTCTGTTTAAATAGGAATATCTCTATTCGAACAAAGTCATGTTTTGTATATATTTTCACTCTTTTCCTCACTTCCTCTCTCTTCACTCCAAACTCTCTCTCTCTTTCCTATCCCCTAACCATTCCCCTCTCCTCCTTACTCTTGATCCAATCTTCCCTTTCGATCGTGGATTCTTCGCCGAGCTTTGCTGCGATCTTCACTCCTATCCTTGGCGAGTAATTCTCGATTCCCTTTCCGTCAATTTCTTTTGATTTCTAGAGTTTGCGATGGTGGGTTGATATTGGGTTTTGTGATTGTGGAGATTGTTGAGTTGAGGAGTGGCAATTATTACAGGTGTTGGATTGCTGAGCTATGGCTTAGGGTTTGCGATTGTCGCAGGTATTGGGTTTGATTGCGGGTTATGATTGTTGGAGGATTTGGGTGTTCGGAGGTGGTGTTTGATTAGGTTTATCACCGGCGTGGGGCGATGTGGTGTGATTGATTCTTGGCCGGTGGCGGCGATTTCATGGGTTGATTTAGGGTTTGTAACTTGGGGATTGCGACGTTTGTGATTATCACTAGTATTGGGTTTGGCTGTTGGTTGTGATTATTGGGTGTATTGTTGATTTACGGAGTTGTGATGGTTGCAGGTGTTGGGCTTGACGGTGGTGGTGTTGTTTTGGTTATTGCGATGACTGTGGTGTTACGGCAGGGTTGTTCCGTGATTCGGGTGGCATGTCCGCGAGTTGCTTTCGTTGGAGCTTCGGGTTGCTTGCTCGGATTGATTCTGCTGGAGCATTTCATCGGGTTACAGGCGAGTTTTATCTTCCTGAATAATAGATTATTGTCCTTATTTGTGAGGTATAGGAATGCATGCCTAATATAACATATTATAGCTGTGACTAGGGTAATAAGTGGGTTAATTGCATATATCACCTTACTGGTTATCCGTTTAGCATACCTTAGACGATAGTATCTAAGGGTTTGACATGCTAGTAAAACCCGCAGCAATATGAGTTTAGTTACTAGATAGAACCTCTAGGTTTTGATTAGCAAGAGAAGGTTATTTTCTGTTGTTGTCGATGTGACAATGACTCCTGAGATTCCTCTTAGACCAATTTCATTGAAGTGACGATGACAATAGAGAACAACCTTCTCTCAGTATTGTTGGTTTGTTATTAGGGTGCCCAGTTTGTTTCAGAGCACTAGTAACTCAGTTTGATAATTAGTAGAGTCATATGGACGGCTTGTGGCTTAGCCGACATTTCTCTGAGATAGTGTAGTTCAGAGACTATAATTCTCACCTTATAGTATAGCACCTTGGTTAGTTTAGGTCGTTAGATTTGGTTCTAGGGTAGTCTTGGGGCGACATAGCTTCAGTAAGACATGGTCTTCGATTCGGAGCTCGTCCTCTTGCCTGGTATTGTTTTGATTAGTCTTAGGACTAGTCTAGGTGTACTCTGTATTCTCGAGTCCTGGTCCTTGAGCACTGTCATTGTGGTTGGTGGTTGTTTGGAATGTTAGATTCCCTGTGGAAGTGTGGTATCTCCTGGACTGTAAGTTGTTGATGGTGAGCAGACGGTTTGCTCTTGGTGGTTGGTTGTGGATGTTGTACTTCTGATAGTTTTCCTTAGGATTATTTACTTATCGTGTGGTGACACTTATTGTCCTCTTGATTCTTAGAGCTTACCCGTAAGCCTTCTTTCCCCGGGATGAGGCCGTTAGGGCTGTATTCCCATCCGTCATCTAGGAAGCAGCAAGACAGCATGGCTCAGTGAGGTTCGTGGCTGAGCCAGGTGGTTCATGAAGTTTTACATCACCCGAGATGTTGGAATACGGCTGAAACCTCCTATTGAATCCGGTTCCTGTACATCCGTGTTGGAGACCTATGTACATGTTTAGGAGGATTGCGAGGCAGTTCGGTTATTAGGGATTGTTGGATACTTATTGGATACTTCTAGGTCACCCCATGAGTACTAGTCTGTGTTCACAGCTAGAGTACTGTTGCACTTGATTGGTAATCATATTGCTTTGAGGAATCTTAGAGACTGATGTTGTATAGATGTCGTAACGGTTAAGTTACTGTTTCAACAAGGTTTAGATGGTGCAACTGAGTCACAGGTGGGCATCTGTATTAGCTTTGGTTGCTACGCTCTCAGGCAGGTGGTTATCCTATTGTTTTTTGCCTGTGATAACAGCAATTGTCTTTCAGTCTTTAGGATTTTTTCTCACATCTATAGATAACATATTCTCTTCTTATCTTACTGCGGTTGGATACATAAATAACTCCGTATTGGCTGACCCTCGAGAGGTCCAGGGATTCTTTAAATTGGGTTAAATAGATGGTGGGTCCAGAATGGATAATATTATACCTAGTCACCCATTCGGGAGTGTGGGATGGTATGAGACAGTATTTACAATTTGGTACAGGGCTTATCCTGGAGGCTGAAATGCCTTGAAATATATATATAGTTCGGACGTTGGCTCCGCAGGATTTGATAGATTAATGTAATATCCTCATAGTCTTGTCGAGCTAGTGCAGTACATTGTACCCTTGTATCCAACAATATCCGGTAAGGTAAATCCTTTTTCAGCAGTTGTCAGCCCACTTTTGTCTTGGGGGCTAGCCCTTTGGGGTAACATCGCTAAATCATTATGCATCATCATCATCATTATCATCATCAAGCATATCATTGAATCTCTGCATACTTCCAATTTGCAGGTTCTTCTGATAGAAATCCTTATCCCTTTCTGCATTTTTGTTAATATAGAATCTTCTGCACTTGGGATAATCATAAGATTATCTCTTTCCATCATATCGTCATCATAACATATCATTGCATTGGGATAATTATGGGATTATCCTAGTTCATCATATTCTTCTTCTCTTATTTAAATTCCCTTTCTCCTATATGATTTGCGGTGTAATTAGATTCATCTTCTTTTTACATACTTCTCTCCTCTCTGCATTTATTTCCTCCCTCTTCTGTATATTAGTCTGATTGGTTGATGTGAGCTTTAGGTTGATTGGGTTAATTAGTCTGATTGGTTACTGTTTGCTTTAGGCTGGTTTTTGGCTATGGGCCATCTCGCTTTGCTTGTGATAGCTTCGGGGTTATGCATTGTTGGGGTTTGGGTAACTCTGCTAGATTATTATGAGCCGAAGGTGTTTACTCTTGTGTGTGATTGTATTTCTGAGGTAGGTTAGTCGCTTGTGGCGCTGAGGGACACGGTAGTGATTCGAGTGTAATTAGTAGTCATTGGGACTGGAGTGTATTCATAGTCTTAGCACTCCTTTGCTCGAGATGTGTATGTATATAATTATAGTATAGTTATATATAATCATTAGACTAGTTATGTATCTATTAGATACTTATTAGGCATCCTGTATATATTTAGATATATATATTGTTTATCGTTAGATATTATTATATCATATTATCATTATTATATCCATCTTATTGGTTAGTATAATCGTTTAGCTATTCTTGGGAGTTAATGAGCTCGCTGTTTGTTCACTCTCGCATCTCCCTTTCAGTGGCAGGTTGTTTCACATTTTAGTTGCTACTGTGGTGATCTTTAGGGAGCTGAGCTGGAGGCTCATTCTCCAGTTACTAGTATTGGACTTGCTGCATAGAGGTTTATAGAATCTTGCGTTTAGATTCTGTTATCTTAGTCTTCCGCTGTTTCTATTTTTCCTTATTACTATGTTGTAATACTATTCTGAATGACTGGGCCAGAATTCGTCAACGGCTCAGTTGTTCGTGGGGCGAATCTTTGGATTCCCCGACCTGTACATCCTCGAATCTCAGTAATTGGTCTAGCTACCGATTACAAGATTTTAGGGCGTGACAGAGCATCCGCAATGAAATTGTCCTCTCGCCTGTTTGCCAAAAATTTTATATACCTCATATTTCTTTTTACATTTTCCCATGCGGCTTCTTAGATCCAAGGAATATTATTTGTTTTGAAAGCTTCCACAGCCATCGTGGAGTCCGATTCTTTCCAAGAGATAAGCCAGCCAAAAAAAGCAGCAAGTTCCACCCCAAGAATGATTGCCTCGCATTCAGCCATGAAATTAGTGACTAATCCAAGGCCTTTTGAGAGGGTAACCATCACCTTACCCTTACAATCACAAGATATACAGCCAATGCCTCCTTTGCCATGATTCCCTTTAGCACCACCATCGGTATTTATCTTAATCTCTCCTATCCGAGGAAGCTCCCAAAAACAAGATTTTACCAAGGGATGTGCAGGGACCAGATTTCGTAAAGCTCGAAATAGCTTGAAATCGATCCTTATACCAAGAACTACTATGACAAGAATTAAATAAGGGATAACACTTGACACAAGGGATTTAGCATGGAAAACCTATAAATAGGTAAAAAAACCACGACCTCGAATGGAGGATTTGGTTAAAGTAATATTATGGCTTGAGAGGGAGAGATAATCTAATTACATGAGTTAATCTAAGAAAAGATAGCTAGAGATCAGATAATTATATGTATCGAATTGTCTGTTGACCATGCTGTTTCCTTAGGAGCTCTGCCCTTTTATAGACCCTGCTCTCACCTTGACATCGTGCTTAAAGCAGTTTTCCTGAAAGTGGGAGTCATGGGATGTTGAGTGTGTAACTGCAAGCTCGTGGGAGACATGTGTATGTTGACTTGTTCTATTTACATTTGTTGTGGACGACCCACGTTCTGCTTGAGTTCGTGGCCGAGGTGTAACTGTTGACGTGTATGTAACGTGTTTGGGTATGTGTGAGTCTGGTACTGGATAAGATCGAGTCTTCAGAAGCTCAAGGTATAGATGAGATCGAGTGTCCATAGCTCGAGGGATAGGTCCCTACAATTGCCCCCTCGCAACTGAAGTCACGTGTGGCTTTAGTTGAGAAACCCTAAACTCAGGCCCTGTGATGGCTTAAGAGAGAGTTTGAAAACCCGAATGTCAGTTTTGAGGAGTGTGTTGTCATTATGACGCGTGAGTGTATGGGTAGACTTGTAGTTTTCCTGAGCGGATGACTATCTTGGGAAACAACATTTATTAAATGCGCTATCTCGATAAATAGTGGTCAGATCTGATCACCGAATAACTTACAACAAATCTTCACTGCAGAGAAAAATAAACAAATATATTGTTTTTTTTAGGGGCGAAAAAAAAATCTGAGTTTTTTTGATGCGTACCTTTGCAACATCTTCGTTAAGATGAGGAATCGAGTGTATCATACCCGGCTTTCTTTAATCATGGAGGATCCCCGGATACGGTATTTTGGCAATCAGAGTAGGGAAACTCCATTTGCTGCTTTGTTGAAGGAGTATTGTTTGAAATATTTCTGGGTATTATGTAGCGTCCGATTTAGCGGCTGGGGTGTATGCGATGCAAAATCCCTGGTCTCTAATGATGTTTAAATTTCTAAGGTAGGAGTCCTTTTCAAGGACTACTAACTTCGGGTTAGTGGGGATAAAGAGGAAGAGACGGCGGTGGTGGAGGTGGCGCATAGAAGATGGATCGCTTCCTTCGGCACAATCGTTTTTTCTTTTAATTCATCCTACAGGGAAATGATGGGGAAAAAGGTTTTTTGACTTGTTGAAGTCTTGCATTTGTCGAGCTGTGGCTGAGGTTTCTCTGGAAGATTAGTATTATCTCTGCAATGGAAAAGATCTAGTGACCGGTCCTCGTGCTTATGAAAGTATCTGTAATATCGAGCTTCTAAATGCATGATTTTGTAATTGTAAAGCAACGCTGTAGGGGAAGTCCTTATCCTACCTCTTAAACGACTCGAGCTTAACAGATGTAAAGATAAAGCTTGAAATGTAACCTTTTAGATAGCCCGATTAAGCACAAAAAGATAATAATATGTAGTTGAACCCGAGAAGAGTGGGTTATAGAAACTGAAATACGTTGCGTATAGTCGATCGAAAAATTAGTCCCGTTAACTAAAACAGTATAAAAGTGTGACCTGTTCTTTAAGAAGGTTATTCATAACAATGGTGAAGACTCGCTCTCATAGGGCTATTGAAGCGCGTGTGTTGAATAACTTGCGCTTAGCATTCAAGATTGATGAAATAAGGGAAACTATTTTCGGGCAGCAAGGTTATGATGCGGTTCTGCTAGAGACCCGAGCGAACTACGTGGGTATGACTGATATAGAAAGGGGCGAGGAAATAAACCGCGTGTACTGGTCTGAGTCCATGCGTAACTATTGGCGGAGATCATCAATGAGGATAAGGATATCGCCTCAGGGCTACTGAAAGCTTGTGGTGTCGAAGGGCACACCGGTTGCTTCAAGTGCAAACATCTTGGAGATTGGAGTGATTGACTATTGTATTTTGAATTTTTGAAATGTAACCGCCCGAATTTAATTGAAGAAAACTCTGTTCACGAAAATAGGCTATGACTAGGATTGTTGTTGAAACTAAATTTTTGAATTTGTGTTGCTAGTTGATATTGTCGTTAAAGTCAAGGTGGAAATGTAGGGCAAATAAAGGTACGTGGAATTTTAAAATAGATAATTCAAAATCATGAGTTTGGGGCATTGTGAAAAGAGTAGGACCAAGAGGCTGAGAGATACGCTAAAGTATAATATTTGGTGTAATGATGGGAATGTGGTTTCACCGAAGCGGTATGATTGTCTGACAAGTTCAACGAACAGACGACTTGTTAGGAATCAAGGATTATTTATTCGAAAAATCAAAACCGCCAGCGGTTCGGGGAAAGGTGTATTAGTACTCCCTCTCCTCCTCCCTCTCTGAATATAAAAACCAGAATCAGAAAAGAGGGTTAGGGAGATAGAGATCTGAACTGGCGATTCCATTATCGCCGAAGGAGGAAAGGATAAGAGGAAAACAGTGTCTTGAGTCTCTATTGCGAACAACGTGAGGAGACTGAGATCGAGGATGTTTTGAAGAAGTTGTAGAATTGAGCAAACTGTGTGGGCCAACGCTGTAGACTCTCACTCGGGTGTTTTGAAGGTAAGTCTATCTTTGTGTTATAAGATTTTTTTGTATAAAATATTTATTGTATGGGATATGGATGTAATCCCACCCACACACAAATAAAAATACTAAGGTGAATAATGACTACGGGGGGAGAAAAGCATTGTGTGATAATTGTGATTTTAGAAGTGATCTAGTAGTGCGAGTTAATAATTGATATATACCTCAACCTATATCTGTAGGTAGTGCTGGAACAGCTTCTTGTATAGTAATCCTTCTGTACGTAAGTATGGTTTCGATCTCCGATTATGCAAGGCTAATGAAGTTGACCTAGTAGGGCGTGTATCTCCCGTTATTGGAGTAGGGATGAGGAGGATATTGCAGCATAGTTGGTAGAAGGTCTCATTTGAAGGGTGCTCAAGTTGAGTACCCTATGGGCTGTAGTCAATTTAGGGGTTCTGCAAGGCCAAAAGTAGTATAAATGGATCTGGGGGCACGTCTTCGGATATTGGGTAATTTCTTTAGACTTGCATATTAGTCAAGGAGGGGATTACCTGTATTTGTTGCCTGACTTGGCTAAAGAAAAGAAATGCAGGCGTTCGGGGACGAAGTATCCTTGGAGTACTTTCATGGCGTGACAAAGGAGAGTCGGACTGATGGTTTTTATTGATATTAAGCCCAGTTCGATTATGGGTTGACGTTGCTTTGAGCAATTTGGCTAAGAGTGTTATGAATATGATTGGGCTTGCCCGGCGCAGTTAATTGCAATTTTTGGGAAGTATCCTTACATGCGAACCCTTAATGAGAGATGGGCTGCATCTGGTAGTATGAGTAGGATTACAGCCAAGGATTTTTCTAGAGTATTACGCTGTGAAGTATGTCACAGCAACTGATGGTGCATATCTTTCTTCTAGTTCTTCAAGACCATGCTTCTTCGACCTGTCTTCAGCAAGGTGAGTGTGACGGCAACCTTTATGGGTGTCCGGTAAATGTCTTCAGCGGTCTGATGAGGAGCCCTGGAACTTAAATATAGAACTTAACAAAGTGTAAGTATACCATTGAAAATCAAACTATCATATGCATATTTAACTATATTTCTATAGTTGATGTGTATCTTACGTGGTCTATCTTTATACAGGAATTAGCTGTAAGGTTCGAGGAAGAATCCTTCATCAATTTTGCTGCCAAGAAAGGCACTGAGCTTGAGGCCGTTCTAAAAAATTTAGGGATAAATAGGTCAAAAGGGTAGCTAGTAAGGACGACAAGGTTAAGAGATCTCAAGCGAAGAGGAGAATGGCTGGGAAAACTCCAGGCTCTATGGAAGATATTTTAACTCCTGAACTTAACACTCCTTTGAAGCTTACGTAGCTTAACGAAATGCCAGATAGGCCAGTAGACATGCCCACTGTGTCCACACATTGTACGGAATCTTGCGAAGAGGAAGGCCGTGAAAAAGGTGCTTCTTCTCGTTCTGCTACGTCAGACAGTATGGATGATAGCAGTAAGAGGAGGAAGGTAACTCCTCCCGCAAAGTCACATGTGGTGTAGAGGAAAACGTTAAGATCGCTGAGGGGGCAGACTTGAGGCTGCGATTTAAGGTGGAAACCGGTCTCATGGAGGAACAATGTTGAGTTAAAGCTCGAGAGAAGAGGTTTAGTGTTGTTGAAGATGAGTTTAAGAAGGTTAGTAAATATTTGGTTTTTTTGTTGTATTGTTTTGTCGTCTCGAGCTGACTTATTTCTTGTTGTAGTTTGCTCGTATTTTGAGGGGTGTTCAGCTTAGTCTCCAGGATAGGTCTATTGAGCTGGAAAGGAGGATCTCCCAGCTCGAGGGAGAGAAAAACCAGTTTGAAGAGAGCTTGACTCGGGAGAGGGAAGTTTTTCAGTTGGAGCTGGAGAAAGAAAGGGAAGATGCTGCCCTAAAGTTGAAGGAAGTTAGGGCCGAAAGTGTAGCTGAAGCGGAGTGATTGGTTTCCACGTCTGCTACTTCTCGGAACAACCTTGCAGGGAAGCCCTACCAGCTAAGGTATACAAAGGCGGTGATTTTGGAATTTAGCAAAGGAATTACGAGGAGAAGGAAATTGTGGATGAAGAGGAGGATGAGGAAATGGAGGATGGTCTGAATGTTGCTGAAAAGACTATTGCCGATAATCAGGAAACTATTGATCAGGTAGGATGATCATGAAATGTAACATCGGTTGTGAAACATGAACTCGAGCTTTGTAATATTATACTGCTGTTTGATGCCAACAATGTTTTTCTGATGGAACCTCGTATTGTAGGAGATAAAAACCTTGCGCCTCAGAGTTGTGGACTTAGAGGGCCTGCTTGAAGTGGAGAAAAACTCCTCTGCTGATTTGCAGGTTAGATAATTTAGATAAATTAATAACTAGATGAACATGAATTTAATAGAAGAAGGGATATACACTCTGCCTTACGATCAAAACCTGTTTCTTGGCCTGTAGGCCAAGGGGGCACTGGCTCTCATAAACATGCAGGAGTCTGTTCTGCAAATTTGTCAGTATGCTTATGTCGATCTGTTTCCCAATTAGGTACTGATGTTGTGAGTCCCTGCTAACTGTTATGCAGAAGGAGCTAGATGTTGCTAGAGAGAGAGAAGAGCAGACTCTTTTGTATAATACTGATTATGCAGAAGAATATGAGGCTTTGATCTCTCAGTATGAAGATCGATTGGATGATAATGTGAAGCTTTCTATAAAGCTCAAAGAAGATAAGAGCCAAGTCGAGGATAAGACTACGGTACTTTTGAGCAAGGATTTGGCTTTGAACCAACTTATCAGCGAACTTGCTGAGCTGAAGGGAAGAGCGGCGTCAGGTTCTCGGCATGATGTTGAGTTACCCGAATACGTATTAGAACATTGAATGACGAGATATCTGATATGAAATGTAACATTCGTGCTCTGAACGAGCAGTTGTTAAAGAGAGTGATCGACCTGGATACTGCACGAACTAACTTGGCTGTGTCTGATGCCGATTTTGAAAATTGAACAGTAGTATTGTGGGAAAAGATTAGAATTGCGTAACTCTACACAAATACGTGATAGTTTGATCGCCAGGTTAGATCATTTGAAGGCTAATTTACGTTGTTTAAAAGAGAGAGAGGCTAAGAGCAGGGCTGATTTAGCAGAGGTTCAAGCCAAGAACAAAAATTTGGTGGACGATTTGGCCCACGTTCGCAGAAATGTGAGGATGACGGTGCAACGTGATAAGGAGATGAATGAATTAATTAATTAAATCTGTGCTCGAATTACCGTATTGGAGCGGGAATTACGTGTACGGGAAATGAAGTATAAGAAGGATCTAAAATTAGAATTGGATAAAAGGGATGGTAAAATTGCTTATGGCGAGGGGAGTCGAGAGATGAAGGAATTCCTTTGTCAAAAAGAAGTTAGTGGAAAATATGCGTATTGACCTCACTAATTCTCGGCTGAAGGCGATAGACCTTACGAGGCAGATGAGTGAAAGTATTGATCAATTAACAACAGAATTGGCTGAATCGAAAGCTCGTCGTTTGAGGGATAACCAGTGTGCCACTGTTACTCACTAATCCTTTAAGGAACTAGTAGTTCATGAGCAAGATAAATGTGACGGTGAAGCTTAGCATCAACGGTAATTAAGCGCATTGGTTGTATTTTTTATCGAGGAGATAAAATTTCTGCAGGTTGAGAGGGATTTGATGAAAGATTACTTCTTTGGGAGGACTTCTGTATGTAAACTTGAAATCTCGAGCATTGATCCGATTGGGATTATGGATCGTGGTATTGGGACCATGACTGCTGAAAAGATAGCTCAAGGAGAGAAATTATTGCTAAACGAGCTCTAGAATACATGGCATCCAGGACTGAAATAGGGGGAAGCTTAAGTGCAGTCTCACCTACTCCTCTTATAATTTGTAGATGTTGATACCTCCGTGACTGATTGAATTGATCAGTATTTGATGTAGGCCCTTGAGAGGAGCGTTGTAATTTGAAATGTTGATATTGGAAACTAACATTTTCTTCGCCTACAGTAGATGTTATTCTCTGGTTTGGCCCATCGAATTAGAAGAAGTCCGTGGTGCTGAAGTACGTATTATCTGTGCTTTAATTCTTGGACTTTAGGGAGGCCTAACGGTATCGAGTAAGTTTTTTCTTCACTCGTGCTTTAGGCGTGTTATCTACAAGCTAAGAGGTTCATTATGGCCCCTGCCTTCAGATGTGTGAGTATCCTCAGGAGTTAGGCATGTATTATCTAAGCCATTACCAATATTGGATATTGAAGCTTATCGGCAGCGAGCAAGTTTTTTCCTCACTCGTGCTTTAGGCTTATTATCGTCAGGCTAAGAGGTTAGTTATGGCCCCCGCCTTCAGATATATGAGTATCCTCAGGAGTTAGGCTAGTATTATAATGCCATTACAAATATTGGATGTTAGAGCTTATCGACAATGAGCAAGTTTTCTCCCCACTCGTGCTTTAGGCTTGTTATCATCAGGCTAAGAGGCACATTATGGCCCCCGCTTTTGATATATGAGTATCCTTAGGAGTTAGGCTAGTATTATCTATGCCATTACAAATATTAGATGTTGGAGCATATCGGCAGGGAGACAGTTTTTTCTATACTCGTGCTTTAGGCTTGTTATCTTCAGGTTAAGAGGTTCGTTATGACCCCCGCCTTCGGATGTATGAGTATCCTCAGGAGTTAGGCTAGCATTATCTATGCCATTGCCAATATTGGATGTTGGAGCTTATCGGTAGTGAGCAAGTTTTTTCATCACTCGTGTTTTAGGCTTTTTATCGTCAGGCTAAGAGGTTCGTTATTGCCCCCTCCTTCGGATGTATGAGTATCCTCTTGAGTTAGGCTAGTATTATTTATGCCAATACCTATATTAGATGTTTGAGCTTATCGGCAGGGAACAAGTTTTTTCCTTACTCGTGCTTTAGGCTTGTTATCTTCAGGCTAAGGAGTTTGTTATGGCCCCCGCCTTCGGATGTATGAGTTTCCTCAGGAGTTAGGCTAGTATTATCTATGCCATTACCAATATTGTATGTTGGTTTTACCATTAGGTATTGAGCTAGTATAAACTGTGCTTTAACCCTTGGGTGGAGATAAGTAGAACTGTATAGCAAGGATTCTCGTGTTAAAAAAGAGATTTCATTGATTGAAAAGAGTTTGTACATACATTAAAGGTGAAAACTCGAGGTGGATTAGGCGCTGCTGGGCGATGGAGGAGCTGTTCAGCATAGAAATAACTTTAATCTTCTTGTATTCCATGGATTTGGAATTTTGTCACTGGCTTCCATCATGAGATAGTATGAACCCAGACCGATTTGACCTATGACCATGAAAGGACCTTCCCAGTTTTCTGCTAGTTTCCCAGCATGTGGATCTTTTCTGTTATCTAGGATTTCTTGAAAGACCCAGTCGGTGATAGCGAACTCCCGAGTGCGAACTCGTTTGTTATATGAATTTGCAGTGTTTGATGGTATTGATCAAGATTTATGATAACTTGATCTTGGTTCTCATCGATCCAATTGAGGTTGCACGCCAATTCGAACTCATTTTCTTCGTCTGTGAGCTCGTGATCTTGAACAGGATGGTGGTACTTTGTTGGGATCACTGCTTCAGTTCCATAGGCAAGTAGAAAGGGAGAGCTCTGTGTTGATTTATGGGGCGTAGTTCTATAAGCTCATAAGACTTGAGATAATTAACGTATCCAGTTGCCCTTCTTCTGTGACATAAGGTGCTTTGTTAAACAATCCACGGTGATTTTGTTTGTGATCTCTGCTTGACCATTTCCCTGGGGGCAGTACGGGTTTGATGGAGAATGGATTATGTTGTGTTTGTTGAGGAATGCTATGACCTTGGCTCCATGGAACTAAGGACCATTATCGATACGGATTAAATGGGGACAACCGAATCTTGTGATGATATGCTGCCAAATGAAAGAGATGACCTCTTCTTCTCGAGTTATGCATAGAGGAACTGCTTCGACCTATTTAGTGAAGTAATCTGTGGGAACAGGGAGAAATTTCCTATTACCACGAGTATTGGGGAATTTACCAACTAGATCGAGTGCCCATCGCTTGAACGGCCAGTACACCTTACTGGCATGGTGTTTGAGGGCAGGGGACCAAATTTGATTCCCATGACGCTGACATGTGCGCATTTCTGCGAGTATTCGTCAGCTTTCTTTCGTATCACTGGCCAGAATACTCCTTGGGTAATAGCTCTGTTAGCAAGAGCTCGCCCTACGGTATGGGATCCGCAGGTACCTTCATGTAGATCTCGAAGCATCTTGTCGGAAAGTTCCTTAGAGAGGCACTTGAGGTATGGACCAGTGATTGAACGTTTGTAGAGATTTCCATTTTGTTGGACTGTGTAGCGCTTTGAATTCTCGATGATGTGTCTGCGCTGCTATGGATTATCTGGTAGTGGCCCATTGCGTGAGTTATCTGGACTGAGGTAAGTAACGAATGGTTTCCTCCAATCATCTTCTGCCATCTCATCGCCCCTGGTGTTAATCGCATATATTATAGTACGATTAATACTGGGGCTAGAAATTACTTTGATTTGAAGGTGTCTTGATTTTGTTCCCAATACTCTGGCTAAGTATGCCATGGAGTCAGCGTGGCGATTCTCTCCTCGAGGGAGGTATTCGAACGTAACTTCATGTAATTTGCTTTACTTTTCAGCAACCAGAGCTGGATAATCCACCATTATGCCATTCTTCATGTAATGTACTGTGTAGTGATGAATGATTAGAAGAGAGTCTGTGTAGGACGAGATTTTAGTAATTTCGAGTTCGAGAGCCATATCCAAACCATGAATGAGTGCCTCATACTCTGTGACATTCTTTAAGGCTTCGAAGTTGAAATTGATAGATTTCTCGATTCCGTCGTTGGAAGGTATAATAAGGACGATCCCAATTCCAGACGCTGCGGGTCCTGCTGATTCATCAGTGAGGAGCCTCTGCCTTTTTGAGATATCCATGATGCTCGATCATCAAATGATTTGGAGGATTGAAACTAATCTGCTGCATCTTCGGCGAGATCGGGATCATGTTCTTCCCAGTTAGGGTCTGAAACTGGAAAGTCTGCTAGGAAATCAATAACTGCTTGACCCTTTTCTAAAATTTGCTGCTCGAATTTGATTTCGTGCTCTCCTAAACTGATAGTCCACTGCTGTACTTGTCTGGATTTTTTTTTAGACAATACTTCCTGAAATAGGTAGTTTGTCATAACTTTGATAGGATGTGCTTCAAAATAGTGTTGAGCTTTGGTGTGGTGTAAACGAGAGTTAAAAGTAATCTTTTAATTTTAGAGTACCTAGTTTCCGCTGGAGTAAGTGTTTTGCTGATGAAGAAGATCGGTTTCTCAATTTTTCCTTCGAGCCGAATGAGAACCGAGATGAGAGATTCTTCTGTAACTACGAGGTAGATTATCAGTCCCTCGTTGCCTATCGGAGTGCTCATGATTGGAGCCATCCCTAGGTAAATTTTGAGTTCCTGAAAAGCTGCTTCGCATTCTGGTGTCCAGCTGATATCTTCATTTTTTGAACCTTTGCCTCGTTGAGTGGAACCTCTGAGAAGCATAAATAACAATCTACATCGGTCCAAGAATTTGGATACGAATTTGTTAATTGCTGGAATCTTTCCTGCGTGCTTTTGTAAATCCTTCTTTGTTGATGGTAAACGCATGTCCAGAAGAGCTCGAATTTAATCTGGATCTGCTTCTATCCCTTTCTTGCTGATAAGATGACCCAAAAGCTTGCTCGAGTGAACACCGAATTGGCATTTTTCAGGATTATGCTTCATTCTGTAGGATCGTAATATACCGAATACTGTAGAGAGATGAGAGATGTGATCTTCTTTCTTTAGGATTTTCTAAAGCATGTCTTCAATATTAACTTCGACTGTTTCTCCGAAGTGTTCTTTGAACATACTTGTGACCAGCCTTTGGTAAGTGGCTCTAGCATTCTTAAGGCCGAATGGCATGACCTTGTAATAGTAAAGACCTCTTTCTGTAATAAATATTATATTTTCATGATCTGCTTCCAAGAGGGGAATCTAATTGTACCTCGAAGCGGCGTCCATCATGGACAAGAGTTCATGACCTGCTGTAGATTCGAGGATCTGATGAATGATCGGAAGAGGGAAACTATCATTTGGCATGTGTTTGTTAAAATCTGTAAAATCCACGCTGACCTGAACCTTCCCATTCTTCTTTGGAACAGCAACGATATTAGAAATCGAAATTGGGAACTTGACTTTCTCGATCATATCCTCGAGAGTCTTGGGCTTCTTCAGGAAGAGATATTCTTTAGCTTTGCAATTGAACTGCAGAGCATTTGTGAATCCGGACACGGTTGTCTTCTGATCTAGATTGTCGACCTTACGAGCCAGTTCGAGAAACTTCTTGGAGAACTCTTCGAGATTTTCCCCTTGTGCTTGTTTGAGACTTATAAGAGAATATAAGTTCTCTTCTTTGTCTTTGATGTGGGCATCAGCCTTGATGAAGATTTTTTGAAACTGCTCGAAGGTATGAATAGAACCTTCCGGCAAAGAGTGGAACAAACGGAGAGGTTCGCCCAGGAGACTGGCAGTGAAGAGCCAACAAAGGATGTGATTCAGATTATAATACAAACCCAATGAGTCGCAGAATTATTGAACGTGCTGGCTAGGATCGGTTCCTTTGTATTTGATGTTCTTGGGTGTATGAAAACTTGTTGGGACATTCATATCAAATAATTCTTAAGCAATTGGACTACCTTGTAATTTATGCGTGTCATCCTTCGCGTCTAAAGCCGTTTCTTCGATGATCTCCCTGATACGATGGTCCATAAGCTCCTGAGAAATATAATGCTGAGGGATAGGAGCTGCAGGAACTGCTGGAACTACCAGAACTGCTGGAACTGTCGTAACTATTGGAACCGCTTGACATATGAGTTTGGGAACGTGGTTACCTGTTTCCTCGCTCATATGTTCAGGAAGCAGAGCTCGGTAAGGGGGTCGCAGGAGTTCCTCGGGTTGCTTAAAATGCCTACAATCTCTGCTGATATATGTCTGTGCTACCTGTCCTAAATGAATTGAGACTATCGGTGCTTGTGGATCCTCATAATGAATCCTAGAATTTTCTGTACTGCGTACCTCATGTGGCCCTAACCTTTTGTGAACGGAAACCTTTGAGGTCGTGGGTAATGTCTCGCATTGTCTCAGGGCTGGTGGTGGTTGGCTACTCTGTAATGCTTTCAGAGCTGCTTGAAAAGCTAATATTGAGCTTCTTGTTTCTCTGTCTCCAAAACTTGAGCTTGACGCTCTCGTTCTGACTTCTTCTCACAAAGCTTTCGATTTGCCAATATCAGACGCTCGAGCTGACTCCATTTCTTGCCTTCGGCAATTAAGCTCGCCTGAAGTTCGGCATCCCGATCAGGCCCATTTGAACTTTTAGGCTGAGACCCCGAAGATTGACGTGCTTGAACCACAATTAAATACTGCTTGACTGATGAGTATTTATCGTTGCTCTTAAGTACGTAGAAAAACTGTGCGCTCCCACAGATGGTGTCAAATGTAGGGACCTTATTTCGCAAAGCTCAAAATAGCTTGAAATCGATCCTTACACCAAGAACTACTATGACAAGAATTAAATAAGGGATAACACTTGACACATGAGATTTAGCATAGAAAACCTGTAAATAGGTAAGAAAACCACGACCTCGAGGTGGATTGGGCGTTGCTGAGCGATGGAGGAGCTGTTCAGCGTATAAATAACTTTAATCTTTTTGTATTCCATGGATTTGGAATTTTGTCACAGGCCTCCGTCATGAGATAGTATGAACCCAAACCGGTTCGACCTATGACCAAGAAAGGACCTTCCCAGTTTTCTGCTAGTTTCCCAGCATGTGGATCTTTTCTACTATCTGGGATTTCTTGAAGGACACAGTCGTTGATAGCAAACTCCCGAGTGCGAACTCATTTGTTATATGAATTTGCAAGTGTTTGATGGGATCGACCAAGATTTGCGATAGCTCGATCTCGTGCCTCATCAATCCAATTGAGGTTGCACGCCAATTCGAACTCATTTTCTTCGTCTGTGAGCTCGTGATCTCGTACATGATGGTGGTACTTTGTTGGGATCACTGCTTCAGTTCCATAGGCAAGTAGAAAAGGAGAGCACTGTGTTAATTTCTGGGGCGTAGTTCGATAAGCCTATAAGATGTGAGGTAATTCACGTATCCAGTTTCCCTTCTTCTGTGACATAAGGCACTTTTTGCAACCATCCACGATGAGTTTGTTTGTGATCTCCGCTTATCCGTTTCCCTGTAGGTAGTACAGGTTTGATGGAGAATTGATTATGTTGTGCTTGTTGAGGAATGCTACAACCTTGGCACCAACGAACTGAGGACCGTTATCAATACGGATTAATTGGGGACAACCAAATCTTGTGTTGATATGCTGCCAAACAAATGAAATGACCTCTTCATCTCGAGTTTTGCATAGAGGAACTGCTTCAACCCATTTAGTGAAGTAATTTGTGGCATAAAGGAGAAATTTCAAGTTACCAGGAGTATTGGGGAATTTACCAACTAGATAGAGTGCCCATCACTTGAACGACAAGAATACCTTACTGGCATGGATTTCAAGGGAAGGGGCCCAAATTTGATTCCCATGACGCTGACATGCGTCGCATTTCTGTGAGTATTCTTCAGCTTGCTTTAGCATCCCTGGCCAGAACACTGCTTGGGTAATAGCTCTGTTAGCAAGAGCTTTCCCTGCGGTATGGGATCCGCAGGTACCTTCATGTAGATCTCGAAGCATCTTGTCGGCAAGTTCCTTAGAAAGGCACTTGAGGTATGGACCAGTAACTGAACGTTTGTTGAGATTGTCATTTGGTTGGACTATCTAGCACTTTGAATTCTCGATGATGTGTCTGCGATGCTGTAGGTCATCTGGTAGTGGCCCGTTGCGTGAGTTATCCGGACCGAGATAAATAACGAATGGTTTCCTCTAATCATCATCCGCCATGTCATCGCCCCCATTGTTAATCGCATATATTGTAGTACGATTAATACTGGGGCTAGAAATTACTTCGATTTGAAGGTGTCCTGATTCTATACCAAATAATCCGGCTAAGTAAGCCAAGGAGTCGGCGTGGCGATTCTCTCCTTGAGGGAGGATATCGAGCGTAACTTTGTGAAATTTATTTAACTTTTCTTCAACCAGAGCTGCATAATCGACCATGATACCGTCCTTTATGCAATGTTTTGTGTAGTGATAAATGATTAGAAGAGAGCCTGTGTAGGCTGAGATTTTATTGATTCCGAGATCGAGAGCCATATCCAGACCATCAATGAGTGCCTCGTACTCTGTAACATTGTTTGAGGCTTCGAAGCTGAGATGGATGAATTTCTCGATTCTGTCGTTGGAAGGTGTAATGAGAACGATCTCAATTCCTGACCCTGCGGGTCCTGCTGAACCATCGGTGAGGAGCCTCCACTCTTTTTGAGATATCCATGATGCTCGATCATCAAAAGATTTGGAGGGTGGAAAATCATCTGCTGCATCTTCGGCGAGATCTTAATCATGTTCTTCCCAGTCAGGGTCTAAAACTAGAAAGTCTGTAAGGAAATCAGCAACTACTTGACCCTTTTCTTAAATTCACTACTCGAATTTGATTTCATGCTCCCCCAAACTGATGGACCACTGCTGCACTCGTCTGGATTTTTCTTTTTTAGACAATACTTCCCAAAGTGGGTAGTTTGTCATGATTTTGACAAGATGTGCTTCAAAATACTGTTTGAGTTTCTGTGCGGTGTAAACGAGAGTTAAAAGTAATCTTTCAATTTTAAAGTACCTCGTTTCCGCTGGAGTAAGTGTTTTGCTGATGAAGAAGATCGGTTTCTCAATTTTTCCTTTAAGCCGAATGAGG
Organism: Kingdonia uniflora; assembly: GCA_014058105.1. Classification (NCBI taxonomy): domain Eukaryota; kingdom Viridiplantae; phylum Streptophyta; class Magnoliopsida; order Ranunculales; family Circaeasteraceae; genus Kingdonia; species Kingdonia uniflora. Next base: position 109,280 of record JACGCM010001419.1, read on the forward strand.
ACCGAGCTGAGAGATGCATCTATAACTACGAGGAAGATAATCAGTTCCACGTTGTCTATCGGAGTGCACATGATTGGAGCCCTTCATAGGAAAGTTTTGAGTTCCTGAAAATCTGCTTCGCATTCTGGTATCCAGTTGATATCTTCATTTTTTAAACCTTTACCTCGTTGAGTGGAACTTCTGAGTAGCATAAATAACCATCTGCATCGGTCTGATGATTTGGATACGAATCTGCTGATTGCTGTAATCTTTCCTGCGAGCTTTTGTACATCCTTCTTTGTTGATGGTGAAGGCATGTCCAGAAGAGCTCGAATTTAATCTGGATCTGCTTCTATCCCATTCTTGTTGATAAGATGACCCAAGAACTTGCCCGAGTGAACATCGAACTGACATTTTTTGAGATTAACCTTCATTCTATAGGATCTTAATATACAAAATACTGCAGATAGATGAGAGATATGATCTTCTTTCTTTAGGCTTTTGCAAAGCATGTTGTCAATATAAACTTCGACTGTTTCTCCCAAGTGTTCTATGAACATACTTGTGACCAGCCTTTGGTAAGTGGCTCCAGCGTTCTTAAGGCCAAATGTTATGGCATTGTAACAGTAGAGACAGCTTTCTGTAATAAATGTAGTCTTTTCTTGATCTGCTTCCAAGAGTAGAATCTGATTGTACCCCGAAGCGGCGTCCATCATGGACAAGAGTTCATGACCTGCTGAAGAGTTGAGGATCTGATGAATTATCGGAAGAGGGAAACTGTCTTTTGGCGTGTGTTTGTTAAGATCTGTAAAATCTACGCAGACCCGAACCTTCCCATTCTTCTTTGGAACAACAGCGATTTTAGAAATTCAATCTGGGTACTTGGCTTCTCGAATGAAACCGACCTCGATAAGTTTGTCGACTTCCTTGTTCACCTCGTATCTAAGTCTTGGAGATAACCTTCGTTGCTTCTACTTAACTACCATGGCGCATTCGCCGATATTTACAATGTGGAAAGACTTTGAGGGGTCTACGCCTGGCATTTTTGGATGTTCCATGCGAAAACGTCTTTGTTGGATTGGAGGAAAGAAATATGAGCTTCTTTCTTTGTTTGAATTAATTTCGTGCCAATATAAGTACCTCGGTTAACACCATCGATTTGGACGTATTCCACGGGCTCGACTAGAGAAGGCTGATCATCGAGGTGATCAGCAATCTGTGATTGCTAAACAGTAACCTGGTCGAGAACTGGTGAGACTGTATTCTCGTAAGCTCGAGATAGTTTCTGATAGACACGTAATATTTACGTGAACAACTCCTAAATTTATATCTACCTAGTCATTTATTAAATAAATGTGACACTAATAGTGCTTTTGTTTGTATTTACAGAAATCGGTAACATGATAAACAAGTCGTACAATTTTCCAATTTTTAACGAAGAACAAGGGTGATACACTCTAACAATGATTCTCATTTGAAGTTGTCAACCAAAGGCTCATGCATGGGAGCCCATTGAAGAGAATTAGATATATATATTATTCTCATGAGTTGTAATGCATGATTTTAGGCATTGTTTAGGGGATTTTATATTAATGGTGATTTTTAGTAACCTTTCCAATACTCTATAAATCGGAGGGGAATCCTACCCATGAGAGATCATCTTGGAGAGTGTAAATCAAAGTTCATAGTAATAAATATTATTCTTTCTCTTTTTCTTGTCTTTTACTTCTTCCGTAGTAATAGTAGTTTGGCAATGATCAAAGGGATGAGTTGCTAATCTTCTTAGCCAAGGCTAGAGAAAACTCACCCAATGTAGCCTTAGTGTAGATTGTGTACCTTAGTTAGAGTAATTACTTTCTCTTTATCCCGGAATATTGCATATTTGTATTCCTTCAACCTAGGCTTCACCATAGCTAGGATTAAGAGGAATAAGAAGTATAAGTAACCATCTTGTTTAACCATAACAAGATAGGTTAGGAACATGGAGAAGAGAACGTAATCCATGCTTATCAACCAGACCATGGTTGAATAAGTTGGTTTATGGGTAGCTCCCAATTACTAAATCTCTTGTATCTTTTGATTTATTGCATATGCCCGACCAAGGATATATTATACGGGAACTCGTAATTTACTTTAATTATTTATACTATCTAACGGTTATAAAGGGTGGTGTGGAATCAATGCCTTGGTTTCCACTCCAATTTATCTTTTAATTTGTTTATTTCTTCTTTTTATTTCAAAACCTACACAAACTCGTTGTTATTGGATAAAACTAGTAGCTCGATGTATAATTCGTACCACAAGTCTCTTGAGATACGACCCAACTTTCTTTTGTACTCAACGGTACACTGTACGCTTGCGGGTCTTTTAAGACATCGTTTTATAATCGATCAAGTTTTAGGCGCCGTTGCCGGGCACTAAAATGCGTTTTATTGAGATGTTATTTTAAGCCAATTTTTCTTTCTTTATGTTATTTTTATTCTTTTATAGTAAGTTGCATTATAGTGACCGGTAATAACATATAATATTTCTATTATTATCGTTTCTCTAGTTTAGTTTTTAAAGGAAAAAAATATATAAAAAAATCAAGTTTTTGGCACTATAATAGCTTTGAAGTCTCTCTCTGGATTTTTCACCGCTTTTGATCATCTATACTACAAAGTTGGGGAAAATATTTTCTACGAAAGTTTTAGATAATTCAAAACACTTTCGGAATTGCTATAGATCATATTTTTATGTCTTGTCGTTTGTGAGTTACAGCATTTTAAAAAACAGTACAAAAATAGTCTCCCTTAAGAACGCCGTTGTACATTCATCATCTGTTTTGAGCATTAGGGATGCTAAATTATAGAAAACTTCTTTCTTTAAGATTTTTCCTTTCTAAATTATCTTTTGAAATTGATATTATTGAATATTCTCTCTCAACTGAGTTGAAAGATATGCGCATTTAAAAATTAGGACATCATAGACTACAATAAACTTGGAAATTAATTAATATTGTTGTCGCAAGTTCACTAATCTTTTTTCTCTTATTTTGCAGGATAGTCACAAAGTTGGAAACGAGACGGACAATACGTAAAGCTGAAAGCATCATCAAATCAATCCTTCTTGTGCACCCAAGTGAAGGGGCACTTCCTTTTTCGCCCCCTAAGTGAAGGGGCGGCCACAGCTACACCGGGAAACACTTCGCGTAGGTTGGTACTTCCCAAAACTTGACATCTAGAAGGGGTTCATATCCGCTCCACCCCGCCACTAGGATCATAAAGTCATGTGGACTATGCAAATACACGCTCCTCTAATAAAATTTTTGCTGTGGTTGGATTGATCTATTGTTGTGTTTAATATTCCTTTTCATTCTAAAATTAGTAAAGGTAAAAATTGTTAGAGACTTACGGGATTTCATCACCAAAAAAGCTCTCCAACAAGTGGGACCACCCATTAGGGATACAAAAAAATTTGTATCACACGAAAATTGAACGTCCCGGACCTCAAAATAATTGTTAAGAAAAAAGAGTAGCAAGATTCCCGCGGGATTTCATCACCCAACGGATAGGAGTATCGGACCAGGGTACAAACACGGGTTCATAGGATACGGCCCCATCCAGCGCCGCGAAATACTGGTTATAGGTTTGCGACGTCACCGTTTCGAGTGCTGACGTACGATAAAGCGACTCGCTCTGGCACGAGGACTGAACATCTACTTTAAGCTGGTACATGCATAGTGATGTAGGGGGGTATAGGAACCAAAGCCTTTTGCCATCCTACCCATTTTTGACATAGAAGAATATAGGGGAGACCTAATTATTACTTCTCAAAAATATTGATGTGCTAGAGTTTAGGCTTGATTGGTTATTTATTGTATTGGGTGTTGCTTTTATTTCAAAATGTCATATATGCAAGAACATTGGAATTCATACAGCTCACAATTCGACATCCTGCAACCACCTCATAATCATTTTTAATCATGGGATCACCAAAAATCTCAATGCATGGAACCTTTCCAATCTCATTCATATATGCAGGCTCATCAGTCCGTTCAGTCATTCAATCAGTTCCCACCCGCTCTACCCAAACCATCTTTGGAAGATACCCTTGCTCTCTTCATGCAGCAATCAATGGAAAGTCAAAAACAAGTATTGCAATTTCAGCAACAAATGATACAATTCCAGCAACAGACATTGGTGAATCAAACTTCTACGACCCATCTATTTCTAGATTAGAGACTCAGATAACTCAGTTGTCAACTACGTGGAGTGAAATATAGCATGAAAAACTTCTAAACAATGAAGAAGAACAATCCGAAGTTAAATCCCCTTGTGATTTAGAAATGAATGAATTCAAGCGTAATCTAGGAATATTTTCTCCGTGGGGTGGGTGAATGGATACCATATTGTGAGACAGATTTAGAGATGAATATTTTAAGGTCGACGATCCTATGTCACAAGAAGATCTTGAAGAAGCCCTCCAAATTCAACCATCGATGTCACCATCCATCATTTCATTTGTTAACCCAATAAATTGTTTCGAAGAAACGATGAACGAGACTAAATATTTTTCCCTCCCCTCTAATGATTTTTCTGATGATGATGATGACGAGATAAAATATAAATATATGGAATCACCATCTCATTATAAGATAATTTGCGAGGAATTTGTAGATGCTGATATTTGTACCAAAGTCAAGATATTAGAAATTGTTGAACCTGTTGCAGATATTATCAACTTGTCAATTCCTTCTCAGTCTCCTTATGAGTCACCTCAGCCTTTCCTTGAGCCGCATCCACCTGACACAAAATGTAATGTTGGAAACTAGTGGGTGGACGATCCTTCTTTACAGCATATACCACTATTATTAGGGGTTGATTCTATTTTGGTTACTCATTCACCAACTGTGCCTATACCTATGCCTACATCTCCATTTCACGAGCCTAATAATAGGGTACCATGACTATAAATTATTTTGGGGACTTGTAATGAGATAATTCTTGTTGTATTTCTATTAATGAATGTTTAAATTATTTTGAGGACTTGAATGATCCTGTGATTCATGAAATGGTACAATCATTAGCATTAAAAAATATGTTTCAACTTGGCCATGTCCCTAAGCCAATGAATATCCACGTCAATGGTCAGGATGAGTCCCTTGAGATAAGTTATGATTTTAGGCACATAAATTTTAAATGATTATTAGAGTAAATTGTTCCCCGATCCCCACATTCACAAATATGTTATTAACTGCAACATGTAGTAATCATATTATTGTATTGAAAATTCTAAAGGAAAATATGTTCTCTGGGTATGTATTTGCTTTATCTTGGAGAAAATGGTTTTTCTTGATTTGTCTAAAATTTTCAACTTGGAAGCATCAAATAATAGGCAAAGTTGTTAGAAAAAATCTTTTTCATAGAGAATCATCTTTAAACTTTCTCTGGTTTTTACATAATATATCTGCCCAATTAAGGGCTAATATTAAGGATCACCATTCATGTGTTATCTGGTTTTTGAAAGAGAATTTGCAACTAGGATAATACATCACCTTTTCAACTTCGTACCCTTCCATTCATGTCTCCTAGAAAAAAATGAAAATTCTAGGAAGACGAATTGACTGAGGCACTTGTCGAACTGACCGTTGAATTTATTCCAGTAAGAACGAGACTACCAAAAACTGAGTAAATTATTCTAGAGAATGTATTGGGCGATAAAACTTTTTTCATTGTAGACTCAAATATATCTAAAGCAAAATACTTGAATCTCTTTCTAATTTTGAGGTAGTACCTATAGGTTTGGATAAGCTTAAAATATTTTTTGATATACTTAAGAGAATAACAAGTTTAAGGATTTTTTCATTGGTATAATTTTGTCACAACTAAGTAAGGCTAAGTTCACAGGAAATGAGTCATGTGTATTCTAAAATTGTTTAAAATATCATTATTAACTTTTTGGGTATAGTCACTGCAAACCCTCACGAGACAACACTCGTCCACCAGGCTAAACCTGGTGGTTTTACGGCTTGTTGCATACGCTAAATGCAATCGCGTGACAGGCAAAAATGGTTTTTGTTTACTTTTGCTCGAGAACTAACAAAATATAAGTTTGGGGTTATTTGATAGACACGTAATATTTACGTGAACAACTCTTAATTTATATCTACCTAGCCATTTATTAAATAAATATGACACTAATAGTGCTTTTGTTTGTATTTATAGAAATCGGTCACATGATAAACAAGTCGTACAATTTTTCGGTTTTTAACGAAGAACAAGGGTGATACACTCCAACAATGATTCTCATTTGAAGTTGTCAACCAAGGCTCATGCATTGGTGCCCATTGAAGAGAATTAGATATATATATTATTCTCATGAGTTGTAATGTATGATTTAGGCATTGTTTAGGCGATTTTATATTAATGGTAATTTTTAGTAACCTTTCTTATAATCTATAAATAGGAGGGGAATCCTACCCATGAGAAATCATCTTGAAGAGTGTAAATCAAAGTTCATAGCAATAAAGCTTATTTTTTTTTTTTTCTTGTATTTTAATTTTTTTGAAGTAATAGTAGTATGACAATGATAAAATGGATGAGTAGCTAATCTTCTTAGCCAAGCCTAGAGGAAGCTCCACCCAATGTGGCCTTAGTGTAGATTGTGTAGCTTAGTTAGAGTAATTACTTTATCTTTATCCCAGAATATTGCATATTTGTATTCCTTCATCCTAGGCTTCACCATAGCTAGGATTATGAGGAATAAGGAATATAAGCAACCATCTTGTTTGACCATAACAAGATAAGTTAGGAACATGGAGAAGAGAAGATAATCCATGCTTATCAACCGGACCATGGTTGAATAAGTTGGTTTATGGGTAGCTCCTAATTACTAAATCTCTTGTATCTTTTGATGTATTCCATATGCCCGATCAAAGATATGCGATACGGGAACTCGTAATTTACTTTAATTATTTATGCTATCTGACGGTTATAAAGGGTAGAGTGGAATCGATGCCTTGGTTTCCACTCTAATTTTACTTGTAATTTGTTTCTTTCTTCTTTTTATTTCAAAACCTACACAAACTCGTTGTTATTGGATAAAACTAGTAGCTCAAAGTATAATTCGCACCACAAATCTCTTGGGATTCGACACTGCTTTCCTTGTACTCAACGGTACACCGTGCGCTTGCGGCTCTTTTAAGACGTCGGTTTATAATCGATCAGTTTCTGACTTCCTTTGATTTCATAAATACTATTGTTATGTATGAAACGGAGTACTTGGTGGAACGTGGACGGGATGGCCACCATATTGTACAGCTAACAGTGTCCTAGTATTCTTAAATACCTTAATTGGAATTGATGCCGTAAAAAATGACGTCGATAGTGGTAGGTCCTGCTGTGATTGGGAGAGTAATCTTCCCAACTCATACTTCTTTAGGCCCATTAAACCCACTGATATCTATCTCACTTTGAACGGCCTGATCTGAGAGTCCCATCTGGTCAATCGTGCTCTAGAAAATGATATTAATCCTTCTTCTTGTGTCCACCATCATGATGTGGATTACGAAGTTCCTCATTTTGAGCATAATTACTAGTGCATCATGATGAGATACTTTACATGTCTTGTGTCGCAGTCTTCGAAGGAGATTCCCTTTCGACGACTGCTTGACTCTTGGAGGAGCTTGGCTCCCTTGTCCTGGACAGCAAGGTCACAGCACTCGCCTAACTTCTGCCTCTTGATTATGGAGTTCGAAATCTGATTGATCTCTATCATATTGCTGCAGTAGAGATGATATAGATGCTTCACCTCTACTTATTTTGTTGCTTGAGTCACGTCACCATGTTTCAGATAGCTCCCATCTTTATAGCTGGGAATATCTATGATGTATTCGAGCAGTTGTCGTTGTTGTGGTACTTAACCTTGTGATATTCGCAATAAGGTCGACCTGCTATTGGATCAAGAGGTTGAGCTGGATAGAAACATTTATCTTTCTGGAGAATGGGATAAATTACGGAAAGCTTGGTATTCAATTTTGGTATGACTGTTTTGGATGATTTCTGCGCGACCTCTAATTGTTATCTCTTCCTGGCTTTGTCTTTGCTCGTTTAGGATCACCTTGATCACTTGAGCTGTGGTTGTTGCTAGAATCTGTAGAAGGAACCTTGGTGTTGCAGACTGCCTTTACGGGTTTATTCTGTTCGGGCATCATCCGCTCCAGATCGATGTAATTGTTGACTTTCTCGACCATATCTTCGAGAGTCTTGGGCTTCTTCAGGAAGAGATACTCTTTAGCTTTGCAATTGAACTGCAAAGCATTTGTGAATACGGACACGGCTGTCTTCTGAACTAGATTGTCGACCTTATGAGCCAGTTCCTAAAACTTCTTGGAGATCTCCTCAAGCTTTTCCCTTTGTGCTTGTTTGAGACTTATAAGAGAATATATATTCTCTTCTTTGTCTTTGTTGTGGGCATAAGCCTTGATGAAGATTTTTTGTAACTGCTCGAAGGTATAAATAGAAACTTCTGGTAAAGAGTGGAACCAACAGAGAGGGTCTTCCTGGAGACTGGTAGCGAAGATCCGACAAAGGATGTGATTCTGATTAGAATACAAACCCAATGAATCGTGGAATTGTTAAACGTGCTGGCCATGATCGGTTCCTTTGTATTTGATAATCTTGGGTGTATGAAAACCTGTTGGGACATTCATATCAAATAATTCATTAGAAATTGGACTACCTTGAAATTTATGCGAGTCACCCTTCGCGTCTAAAGCCGTTGCTTCGATGATCATCCTGATACGCTGGTCTATGAGGTCCTGAGAAATATAATGCTGAGGGATAGGAGCTGCTGGAACTGCTGGAACTACCAGAACTGCTGGAACTGTCAGAACTGTTGGAACCGCTTGACGTATGAGTTTGGGAACGTGGTTACCTCTTTCCTCGCTCATATGTTCAGGAAGCAGAGCTCGGTAAGGGGGTCGTAGGACTTTCTCGGGTTGCTTAAAATGCCTACAATCTCTGCTGATATCTGTCTATGTCACCTGTCCTAAATGAATTGAGACTATCGGTGCTTGTGGATCCTCTCAATAACCCCTGGAATTTTCTGTACTACGTACCTCATGTGGTCCTAACCTTTCGTGGACGGAAACCCTTGAGGTCGTGGGAAATGTCTCGCATTGTCTCAGGGATGGTGGTGGTTGGCTACTTTGTAATACTTTCAGAGCTGCTTGAAAAGCTAACATCTGAGCTTCTTGTTTCTCTGTCTCCAAAACTCGAGCTTGACGCTCTCGTTCTGACTCCTTCGCACAGAGCTCTCAATCTGCCAATATCAGACGCTCGAGCTACTCCATTTCTCGGCTTCGGCAATTAAGCTCGCCTAAAGTATGGCAACCCGATCAAGCCCCCTTGAACTTTCAGGTTGAGCTCCCGAAGATTGATGCGTTTGAACCATAATTGAATACTACTTGAGTGATGAGTATTTATCGTAGCTCTTAAGTACATGGAAAAACCGTACGTTCCCACAGACGAAGCCAAATGTAGGGACCTGATTTCGCAAAGCTCGTAATAGCTTGAAATCGATCATTACACCAAGAACTACTATAACATGAATTAAATAAGGGATAATACTTGACACAGGTGATTTAGCGTGGAAAACCTGTAAATAGGTAAAAAAAACCACGACCTCGAGTGGAGGATTTAGTTAAAGTAATATTATTGCTTGAGAGAGAGAGAGGGAAAATCTGATTACAAGAGTTAATCTAAGAAAAGATAGTTAGAGATCAGATAATTATTTGTACCGAATTATCTGTTGACCATCCTGTTTCCTCAGGAGCTTTGCCGATTTACAGACCCTGCTCTCAGCTCGACATCGTGCTTGAAGCAGTTCTCCTGAAAGTGGGAGTCATGGGCTGTTGAGTGTGTAACTACTAGCTCGTGGGAGACAGGAGTATACTGACTTGTTCTGTTTACATCTGTTGTGGACGACCGATAGTCTACTTGAGTTCGTGGTCGAGGTGTAACTGTTGACGTGTATGTAACGTGTTAGTTTATGTGTGATTCTGGTACTGGATAAGATCGAGTCTTCTGGAGCTCAAGGTATAGATGAGATCGAGTCTTCATAGCTCGAGGGATAGTCCCGACAGGATGCTTACATGAATGAACAGCCACACCAAGACAACGGAGGATGCCCAAGTCGGTCTGATTATTATGCATGAGGCTAGTAGACAGAATAGCTGAATCCTGAATCTGATTTATCCATTTTCTTTTTTCATTTGCCAAAGAGACATTCAGATCTTGGTATAGACAGTTATTACGAGCTTTCCAGATCAGGTAGGAACCACCCAAAACAGTACCAGTCCATAGATCTTTTAGGTACGGACACATCTTTATGCCTGCTCTGAGGAAAGATAAAAGATTTTAATCCTAATTTCTGAGGAAAAATAGTTCAGCCATCTAGTTCCATAAATGGACACTGAAAGGATATTCCCAGATCAGATGAAGTAGTGATTCAGAGGTGTTCTTACATAGGCAGCATCTAGAGGACAGAGAAGCACCTTTAGTTTAAATTTTATCATCCTTAGGAATCTTGCCGTGGCATAATCTCCAGCCCCACATAGCAAGTCGAGGATGAATAGCCTTATTAGAGAGAAATGGGATCCACCACACCGGCTAACCTTTATTTCGAATAGCCTCGAAGGCTCCTTTGACAGAGAACTTTCCCATAAGATCAGGTTTCCGTACCCTCCTATCGGCTTTGCTTTTGTTGATCTTGATAGTATGAATATCTACTCCTAATCGGTGAAGCAGCAGCTGAAGATCTTCCCTCAACTATAATACTACTCTCCTTAGCATGCAAGTCATTCCAAGGGATGCGATCATCATTAATCCAATCTTTGAAGGAAATTGGAGAGAACCAGTTGTCTCACCATAGGTCGATACAAGCCCCATCCCCAATCACCCAACCCGAATGGGCACGGACATCTTCAATAGATCCTCTAACACCAGCCCAAATAAAAGAACCTTTGGTAATTCTTGAGAAGTTGTCCAATTTAGTGATGAATTTTGCTCGCATGAATTCATACCACGCATCCTTATGATTCAGGAAGTTCCAAGAGAGTTTCATCATCAGAGATTGGTTGATCTCCTTTAGTCTTCGAAGATTTATACCCCCTTACTTAAAAGGTTTACACACCTTATCCCAAGCCACAACACAAGCTTTTCTAGAACCAGGATCCCCAGACCAAAGGAAATTAAGAAGTATGCTTTCTCCCTCTTTAATCACAGAAGTAGGCCATTTGTAGATACCAATGCTGTATAACGATATGCTACTCAGCACAGATTGAATTAACACTTCCCACCGTAGCAGAGATAACATGCTACCAGCCCAGCCTGTGGCTCTTCATTTTATCGTAACCATATGAGGACGCAGAGGTGTCTGTGTGACTCGCCCTTGAACCAAAGGTATGCCAAGATAAGTTGTCGGTAGAAAACCTTCTTCAAAACCCAGTATAGCTTTAACTCTCTGTTTTTTTTGTTTGTCATAGCTCTCAAGAAAAGTTTACTTTTTTTAGTATTGAAAATTTTCCCAGAGGTCTCCTGGTACATCTCTAACCATTTACTAAGGTGTTTCAACCCCTTAGTGCTTCCATTCGCAAAGACGAAGATATCATCAGCAAATAGAAGGTAGGATGGAGCCATAACCCCCTTGGTGATCACCGTAGGAAGCACCATCTTACTACTCATCAACTATGAAAGACCTTTACTGAGAACCTCCTCGGCAAGAGCAAAGAGAATTGGCGATAAAGGGTCCTCCTGATGAAGCCCCCTTCGTGGGAATTGAAACAAATCCACTTCTCAGGAGTAATCTATTCCACTTACATCATTTGTGATGGAAAGCCATATTGGTCAGGACTTGAAGTAAGAAATCCCAGCTTAATGTGCCAAAAGCTTGCGCAATGTCAAGCTTAATCCCCACATTTCCACCAAATCGTTTCTTCCGAAGCTCATTGATCATTTCGGAAGCGAAGCCAATACTACTATGAATGTTCCTCCCTTGAATAAACCCACATTGCTCATTAGATATAATATTAGGCAGAAGGACATACATTCTCGAAGCCAATATTTTTAAGATAACTTTGACCAAAAAATTACTCATGCAGATTGGACGAAACTGCTACAACTTTGAAGCATTCTTAACTTTAGGAGAAAGTATGATGAAGTTTGCATTGAATCCTCTAGGAAGAGTAGAATAAACATAGAAGGATTAAACAACTCTTACCATGTCTATCCCCACAATCCCCCAACAAGCTTGGAAGAATCGGCCAGAGAATTAGTTTGGACCAGGAGAGCTGCCTGGATTCAGCGCAAAAGTAGCCTATTTTATCTCATCCTCCTCAGGAAAGCCAATCAATAAATTGTTATTCGCCGTTGAGATGACCTTTGTAACCGGATTAAGCACCAAATCAAGCATAGGGTGGGCTTTAAAGGCAAATTTTTCAGAAAGAAGTCGACTATGTGTGCCTTGATCTCATCTTGCTCCTCAAGGAATCTGCCATCATCTGTCTGGATAGAATGGATCAACCTTTTTATTCCTTTTAATGCGAGCGAGCGCGTGGAAGTAAGCAGTGTTCCTGTCCCCAGATTGAAGCCAGTTCACTCGATCTTTGTGCTTCCATAGTTCTTTCTCATAGTTAACAGCAGAAGTCTGTAGTTGGTTGGTTTTCGTTAGTTCTCCTGCAACATCATCATTATCAATCTCATAATCAAGATGCAGTTGAAGAGCCTCTACCCTGGCAGAAAGTTCCAGAATATGATGTTTATTTTTGGACAAAGACCGTTGTATTCCACTCCTTTAGCCTGCTTTTGAGACACCACAATTTACTACCAATTTGTAAAAGAGGATCTCCTTCTATTTCCAGCCAGGGAAGAGGTTCGACCGAGCTTGATTACAAAGTATTCTATCAAGTTTGCTAAGAATCCAATTGTTACCCATTTGCCCATTGCACCAAGTATACTCCCAGCCGGAAGAGTTTGGCTCAAGAAGACAAAAGTTATTCACAAAATTTTGGAACTCTACAACTGCTCTCCACCTCACACCTCTGCCACCTTTCTTTTCTCCAACCCTGAGAACAATATTGAAGTCACCAACCATAATCCAGGAAAGATTTGAAGAGCCACTCACACTAAGATCTCTCTAAAGCTCCCTTCTTCGGATATAAGAACAATCAGCATGGATACATGAGACCATCACATTTTCAATCAAAATGGAAATATGTTGTCATGAACAAGCCAGAACCACAGGTTTCGTCATCCCGTTTCGCTAAAGTACCCAAATATTTGGGCAGCTTTGGTCATTATACATGAATAAAACCTCCCTTTCCATCGAGAAAAAGTTTTTCCGACGAAGTTTATTCACATCCTACTTCACATTGGGTTCCCCAATGCAAAACAAGTCTGGAGAGTCGATTTTCATCAAATCTTTAAGAAAATTGGAGGTATTCAAGTTGGCTATACCTCTACAATTCCAAAAGAGAATCTTCATCATAACCGTCTCGAGACTTGCCTCCATGTCTACTGCTTAGTAGCTGGAAGGTTACTAGCTTTGAATTTATTCTTCTTGACATTTTTTCTTCTTAAAACATTGTGCCATTGCTCGGCTTCCTGAGTTTGATAGACCACATCCTCTGAGAACCTATTGCCAATGATGGAGCTGAATTCTGAGCTGCGACTCTCACTCCCAGAGCTTTCCTCATTCTCTACTTCTTCCGTATTAACCTGAATAGCGCAATAGGCTTCTTCGACCATATCAGCCCAGGATTTGTTAACCAGACTTGCTTCTTTGTCAACTTCTTGAGAGTCATCTTTTTTAGAGTTGATCGTTCCATCCTAATTCCTAATAGTTCTATCCCGCAATTCCGTTACACCTTTAAAAATCTTGTGAGGCAGAATTGGTTGAGTGGTTGAAGGAGTTTTGTCAGTAAAAGGCTCTTTTTGTTTATCAGCCTTCTTCAGCCCTTCGGCAACTTCCTCTATCCCGGGTTTATCCTGTTCGCTCTTAGCTGGTTTCTTCCTATTTCTTCTCTTCTTTTTTGGTTCCTTGTCAACCTTATTTAGAATGACTTTTTCTTGCACAATTTCTTTCACCACATCTCTGCATTCGGACGCAAGATTACCCTCACCCTTGCAATGAGAACAAATCTTTGGTATTCGTCCAGCTGAATCTCTTGGCAGAACTCGAATCCCTCCCGTTCCACCATGATTTTAGTTGGAACTAGTTTTAAGAAATCAACATCCCCAAGCACCGAGGCATAGAATCCTGTATTTCGACATAAGGTGCTGCTATAAACTTGAACTGGATTCCCACTATTCTGGCCATTGACATAAGCACATCTTCTACCCAATATTAAGTTCCCAATCCAGGAAGTTTTTCCCAAACCATGGCATGAGTACTTTTCAATTTGTTGATGTCGAAGTCCGGTGTCGACATGGTGACTCGAAGTAATTGTCCTTCGATGTGCCAAGGTCCTCCACCCCAGATTCTGAGTTTATCAGCTTCATTGTCGAGTAATATCGTGAAGTAACCTTTACCTAATGGGATAAATTGACATTTGCCTGAAAGATTCCATTTGTTCATTGCTTTTGTTCTTGCCACTGCCAACTTCACCTTCATCAAATCAAGTCTGCCAATCAAGCTAAATTTGTATCAATCAATCCCTCTGAGAAACCCCACTTCTGGAATTCGAATAGAGGGAAAATCTCCTCTCATTGTTGGAACTAGAAGAAGACTAAGATCCGTCGATTTAGGTTGAAGTAAATATGCGAATGTGGTTTTCTTTGCCCCATTGTTCAGTGCCTTGACCTTAGAGGTCACTTCCATCTCCCAAAAATCCATTTGAGAAAGCAGATCATTCGATCATGGAAGAGATTGAGGAAGAAAGCAGCAGCAAAATCGCCGAATGTTACCTTCCAAGGATTTTCTCACATTATATTCTAGCAACCTGCCTGCCAAGTTGCTATACATTAAACTACTCTCGATAGTAACCTCTTGATAATCTATATCCGATCAAGATTTTGCAAACCCTCCAGACACGCTCCTTGTATTCTCATCAACCTGAACCTTTCTTATAGGCTCTCTATAAACTCTCTTACTGTAGAACGAGTCGGTTACGGCAACCCATCAGCTGTGCAACTCTTAATTGTCAATCTTTGCTGCATGGGTTATACTAGTGTTTAAATAGTTTAGATAAATTTAAAGGTATAAAGGGTTTAGTTTTGACTCATCTGGACAAACAGAAACATTTGAAAACACTGAATCGTAAAAGTAAGAGGCAATGTTCTTGCTTATATGAAATTCAAGATAGTAATGAAGTAATGTCTTATACTTGAATATGAGGATAAATGGCATGAATGAACAGTTTACGAGTCTTATGCACATTTTTTTATAACAATTGAGATATCGTGGAGAATGTCAAAATGGAAGATATACAGAGCTAAACCGCGTAGCATTCCATTCCGATATATGCAATCTTGGAGCAAGGAATAAAGCTTTAGAGAAGTGGTTGAGAAAAGCTGGAATATGACTTTGTATGCTGCACCACTATTCGTAAAAAAGCTTAAACTCAGGAGACTGAAGACGGTGATTAAAATCTATAAAATACATGTGCTTGATAAATCTGTTCGTAACAAGAAGGAGCTAAAAAGAGAGATTCTTCAGCTGCAAATTCGGCAAGAAGATGATGAGATAAATGATCTTCTGAATTTACAGATGCTAAACAAATCCAAAGAACTGGGAAGAATTGAGGAGGAGGAGGAGGAAGACTGGAGACAAAGATCGAGAATCAAATGGCTATTTGCTGGGGATCAAAACACTTCCTTTTTTCATCATTCTGTGCAAATGAAAAGGGTCAAGTCATCTATTATGGAAATTAAAGAAGAAAATGGGGAGGTGCTCTCTAATCAGAACAACATTAAAGGCTATATCTTCACTTACTATGAGGAAAAGTTTGCAAGACATGATGTGATAGAATGTCTGGAATTATTTACCCATAACAAAGTATTTGTTACGCAGGAAGAAAGCCATTATCTCTCAGGTATTTCTAATGAGGAGGAAATTCGTGATGCAGTCTTTTCTCTATATGGACAAAGTTCACCTGGGCCGGATGGATTTTATGGAGCATTCTTTAGAACATATTGCGATATTATTGGGGAGGATATCGTGAAAGGCATATCTTCTTTCATCAGGGATGGAGCTCTT
Source organism: Kingdonia uniflora (assembly GCA_014058105.1). Taxonomy (NCBI): domain Eukaryota; kingdom Viridiplantae; phylum Streptophyta; class Magnoliopsida; order Ranunculales; family Circaeasteraceae; genus Kingdonia; species Kingdonia uniflora. The sequence continues at coordinate 125,495 of JACGCM010001419.1, forward strand.
CCAGTATACTTTAACTCGAACCTTAGAGTGTTGATCCCTAAGGTAAATAAACCTTCTTATTGATATGTTTGGGCATCGAGAAGTAAAAATCCCAGAGACTTTCCTTTGAATTCCACTGGAACAAGGACGGGTAACGAAAAGCACTATAGCACCTCTTTTGGGAAAAATTAGGAAGTGAGCGAATAGTTGGAATAGGAGAATGCTATCATTTCAAGGTAGAGTAGTTCTGGCCAAATATATATTAAGCAATATTCCAATTTATAATATGGCCATTTACAAATGGCCTCGGTCATTAATTAAAGAAGGGGATGCTATTATTCGAAACTTTATTTAGACTGGAGATCCTACAAAGAGAAAGAGGATCACGCTTCGTTGGAAAAAATTGTGCAAATCGGTTAAAGAAGGTGGCCTAGGAATAAGAAGTCTAAAGGAGGTTAACAATTCAATGCTTTGCAAATTAAGCTGGATCTTCATGCGAAGAGAAGAACCATGGGCACAAATGATCTATGCTAAATTCCATACAAAGAGTGGGGACAGAATCAAATATCATAAGAGCTCCTCTATCTGGTCGGGAATCAAATTTGCAGAACCAATTACCAAACCGTTTATAGGTTAGATTATTGGAAATGGCAAAAAGGTCGACTTTTGGAAGGACACTTGGGCTAGTTCCATTCCGCTACGAGAACACATAGACCTCCCAAATCATCTTTGGAAACTATATACAGCCAAGGTTAGTGACTTCATTAACCCTGATGGTTTGAACTATCCTTCGGATATCTCGCTCGCTCTCTTGGCTATGGGTATAAACATTTCTAGTATCACTTGCAACACAAATTCTGAAGATATTCTGATCTGGTAACCGGATATACATAGTGATTTTTCAGTCAAAACTGCTTTCGAAAGTACTCATGATTGTCTAGACACAGCTTGATGGTGGAAGTATACTTGGTTACAATGCCTACACCCAGGTCTTAGTGGATTTGCATGGAAACTTATAAACAAAATATTACCTATTGATGACTTGATTCAAAGGAAAGGAATTCGACTTGTCTCCATCTGCAATCACTGTGGTCTCACAACTTAATCAGTGAACCATTTATTCGTCGAATGCAATGTAGCAAAAGTGCTTTGGAGCTGGGCAACAAGTATATTCAACATTGCTGCTGTTGCTGGGAACGATTGCTTGAAACAAATTTTAGACAAAAGCAAAGCGCAGAGTTTATACCTGAACGACCTATAGATAATGATGGTCTTCTCGGTGAGTCGTTGGCTGTGGAATGCAATAAACAAAATCCGATTTGATGAAGCAAAATTAACAATAAGAGAGATACAAAAAAGGGTGCTAAGAGAAGTAGAAAACACCGCGAAACTGTCAAGGCACGGAATGTACAACACAGTCTTTGAGTTACAAACCATCAAAGCCCTCTTTGTAGATTGCAAAATGGGTAAAGCTTCAGAGATTAAAAGCTGCATGTGGATGCTACCTAATGAGATCAAAATTATATTATGCTGTGACGGTTCGGTGTTGGAAAATCCGGGTCCTTCTTGCATTGGAATTATTTATAGAGATTGGGAAGGCAGAGTCCTAGGAACGTTCTGCAAAGCATTTGGAATAACAACCAATTTCATGGTTGAAGTTAATGCTATCAATGACGGGGTGAAAAAAGCGGTACACCGAGGATGGAAAAACCTGTGGATTGTTTCAGACTCCACGGCAGCAACCAATGCTTTCGTCACGCAGAAAATATCTTGGAAATTCAGAAATATATGGGCACAAATACTCAACTCTATACAAGCAATCAAATTCAGCGCCACCTGGAGAGAAGCAAATTTTTTGGCAGATACAATGGCTAAAAGAGGATCCAGATAGAGCGTACCCTTTGAGGAATGGACTGAGGGAAGACCAAAACTCTTTACAAGGATTGAAGACTCCCATACAAAATACTTTAGATTATTTTGGTATCAGTAGTTTCGTAGTTTTCTTGTGGTTATTTTGGGATCTCCTCGCCTAACTAGACGAGGTCCCCCAGTTTGTAAAGGCTCTTTTGTTTGTTATAAAATCAAAACCTTTTGCAAAAAAAAATAATGTAGGGCTTATGATAGTTTTAGAACCCCCATGGTTAAGAATTTCTTGGGCAGGCCTTCCCAAATACGCACAAGGCCAAGATTTCACTGCCCACTCTAATTTTGGTCCATTGGCATTTAGAGGTATATGGTAATGGAAGCCCATTTAGAGTTTAATTTGAGTTGGGCCTTAAAATTGTTATGATAAAGGAAAAAATGGCTTCATAACATAAACCTACTACTAAACTTAACTTCTTCATAACTACCATTAATTAATAAGCAATGATCTGGGGGAGGTATGCCTCAATAGTTCTATTTACCATAAACATCATCCTCTCTCTCCTTGAGTAGTGGTATGTTTATTATCAACTTCTCCGTCACCACCATTTAGTTGTAAAGAAATCATAGTATCTTGTGAAACAGCCAAGTCTAGAACAGTGGATTGTATATCATCATTTTCCTTGCTACTAATAGAAACTATATCGCGATGATCCAGATTGCTGCAAAAAATATATTTATAAATGTATTTGATGCCATAAACGCTAGCACAATCATCTGAATTTAAACCTTCAACTTTTACAATCTTTAGAGTCTGATAATTTAGATGTGAACTACTTTGCAAAGCAGCCAAGCGTAGATATGGGGATTAATTGTCATCAACCTCGTCATCACTAATATAAACTATTTGGGGATTCCTTGAATGTTACAACAATATTAAGTCTGCCACATTAAATTTGTAACAAGCGTAGAAATTTTAAGTCCGCCCCATCTTAATATTTCAATGCTTTCTTAATAAACTATTTGTTGTTGCAAATACAATTCTGCATTAGTTCTTCTTTAGATCAAGATAATATATGGCAACATGAGGCTATAAAATTTTATTATGTATAACATCCAACAATTGTATATACCTAGAAGTCCTAGCAATAAACGGATTAATTTTCCTCTTAGAATATATTATTTTGGTAGTAAACGTAGCAATATTGATTAAATATAATTTATGTTGTTTATTCCGTTATAATGCCCATAATCAAGATAAGAGATGTGTATACAACTATCTTTGATGAATGGTGGAAAGACATGACTTTGATGAAGGCTGATAAGAACCCCAAGCCTCAAAAAGCAAGACTCCTCAGTTCGATTCACCATTAAACGGGTCACTCGTCTGGATTTATCCAGGTATGTGGCTTGGCACTGGGCTCTTATGTGGCACTAGGATTAGATGGGAGAATATTAATAAATTATGAACTCAGATTACCCTGGACTAGAAAATAAATAAATTCAATCTAGGTTTCTTAATGATCATTTGCACATAGGCTCTCTATTTTATTGTATTTGCTAAGTTAGAAAAATTTATTGCAAAGAAACAAAATTTTTACAAAAGGCATCTACAACCATCAAACCATAGAAAAGACTAAACAAAGTCAGCAGAATCTAAAATACTCTTGCATATGAACTTTAATTTTCTTGAGAAAAGAAAATCTTCCCGCTTCAGACTCACACACGCCTTCTTGAAGAAGAGCTCCCTTTTTTGAAAAGCATCTGCACTGAAATTGGCCTCTCGCCAGTTTGCTGAAAATCTTATATACCTCATATTTCTTCAGGCATTTTCCCAAACCGCTTCTAAGATCTAAGGAATATTGTTTGTTTTGAAAGCTTCCACAACCGTCGTGGAGTCCGATTCTATCCAAGCGATAAGCCAACCAAAAGAAGCAGCATGTTCCACCCCGAGAATGATGTCCTTTAGTCTTTGAAGATTTATAACCCCTTCCTTAAAAGGTTTACACACCTTATCCTAAGCCACAACACAAGCTTTTTTAGAATCAAGATCCCCTGGCCAATGGAAATTACAAAGTATTCTTTCTCCCTCTTTAATCACAGAAGTAGGCCATTTGAAGATACCCATGTTATATAACGATATGCTTCTCAACACATATTGAATTAACACTGCCCACCATAGCAGAGATAACATGCCACCAGCCCAGCCTGTGGCTCTTCATTTTATCTTAACCATATGAGGACGCAGAGGTGTCTGTGTGACTCGCCCTTGAACCAGAGGTATGCCAAGATAAATTGTCGATAGACAACCTTCTTCAAAGCCCAGTATAGCTTTAACTCTTTGTTTTTTTTATTTGTCATAGCTCTCTAGAAAAGTTTACATTTTTTAGTGCTGAAAATTTACCTAGAGGTCTCCTGGTACATCTCTAACCATTTACTAAGGTGTTTCAACCCCTTAGTGCTTCCATTCGCAAAGATAAATATATCATCACCAATAGAAGGTGGGATGGAGCCATAACCCCCATGGTGATCACCGTAGGAAGTACCTTCTTACTACTTCCCAACTCAGGAAGACATTTATTGAGAACCTCCTTGGCAGAGTAAAGAGAATTGGCGATAATGGGTCCCCTTGATGAAGCCCCCTTCCCGTTTGAAAGAATCCGCAAGGGCCACCATTCACGAGAATGGAAACCAATCCACTTCTCTAGAGTAATCTAATCCACTTACATCATTTGTGATGGAAACCCATATTAGTCTAGACTTGAAGTTAGAAATCCCAGGTTAATGTGTCAAAACCTTGCACAATGTCAAGCTTAATCGCAACATTTCCACCAAATCGCTTCTTCCGAAGCTCATTGATCATTTTAGAACCGAGGCCAATATTACTATGAATGTTCCACCTTTGAATAAAACCACATTGCTCATTAGAAAATAATATTAGGCCGAAGGATAGACATTCTGGAAGCCAATATTTTTTAGATAATTTTAACCAAAAAATTACTCATGCAGGTTGGACGAAACTACCACAACTTTGAAGTATTCTACACTTTAGGAGCAAGTATGATGAAGTTTGCATTAAACCATCTAGGAAGAGTTGAATCAACATAAAAGGACTGAGCAGCTCTCACCACGTCCATCCCCACAGCCCACCAACAAGCTTGGAAAAATTGACCAGAGAACTCGTTAGGACCATGAGAGCTGTCTGGATTCAGTGCAAAAACAACCTGTTTTATCTCATCCTCCTCAGGAAAGCCAATCAATATATTGTTATCCACCATTGTGATGACCTTTGTAACCTGATTAAGCACCAAATCAAGCTTAGGGTGGGCTTTAAAGGCAAATTTTTCAGAAGTGATGTCGACTATATGTGCCTTGATCTCGTCTTGCTCCTCAAGGAATTTGCCATCTTCTGTCTGGATAGAATGGATCAAGCTTTTATTCCTTTTAATGCGAGCAAGCGCGTGGAAGAAGGCACTGTTCCTATCCCCAGATTGAAGCCAGTTTACTCGAGCTTTTTGCTTTCAATGTTCTTTGTCATAGTTAACAGCAGAAGTCTGCAGTTGGTTGGCTTTCGTTAGTTTCCTAGCAGCATCCTCATTATCAATCTCAGAATCCAGATGTAGTTGAAGAGCCTCTACCCTGGCAAAATACTCCAGAATATGCTGTTTATTTGGCCAAAGACCATTGTATTCCACTCCTTTAGCCAACTTTTGAGACACCGCAATTTACTACCAATTTGAAAAAGAGGATCTCCATCTAAAGGCTGATCCCAATTATCTTTCACCACCTGCAGAAATGAGTCATGGCGAGTCCACATATTGCATAAACAAAAGGGAGCATTAGCGGGCTTTGTAATATCCACATTCCAGCCAAATAGAGGTGAGTGATCAGAGTTCACCCTAGCTGACACGGCCCTAGCCGGGACCGACTCTACAGTTCCCGGAGTGCAGCGGAATAGGGGACCGTGCGGCGCACACGGACGCGAGGTCGGCGTGTACCAGCCATCTTCACTGGCGCGGCGCGCCAGTGGCATACAACCCACGGATGCTAGAGCGACATCCGGATTATCCTGGATACTCGTGAGGGGTCATTGAATATGTATTCAGTAAAGGCAACAACGCTGAAGGTTCCCTCAATAATCCCTACAGCGTAATCTCTCACGACGCGCGCGAGATACGGAAGCACACCTGTCCTGTAGCGGATCAGGGTAGCTCAATATGCCGGTTTCCACCTTAGGGACTCATATCTCAAGGGGCGACGAGCCTGGACTAATTATACTGTCCATCTGAAAGGGGCGGTGCATCTCGGATAGCCCGCGGGGCATAGCGGCGCCATATGAAGCCCTCTAATGAAAACCGGCCCGCATTGCGAGGCAATGTCCCCTAGCCTACCCTAGGCCTAGGAGAACTCATAACTATCCCTTATAGATAGTCCATGAGCCGGGGTCCTTGATGACCAAGCATTAAAGCTCTTTTAGTCATGGGGAGGATCGGACCAAGGTTCCTCCTTAATATAGCTACTAAGTAAATAGTCAACTTCCAAAAGGAAACGTTAAAACATGAGACGAAGCGTACTGGACCTTTTCGCCCCCTTAACTGAATCCGATTGCGACGAAACTTGGCGTGCTGCTATATTAGGATATAGAGAACAAATACATTCGGACAGAACTCAAAACGCTCGGGTAAATTTGGCCGGCGTTCGGTAGGTCGTCACACCCTCCCGCACTTAAAATAATCTCGACGTCCTCGTCGAGGACCATCGCCAACACGGCTCTGCAAGGATTCAATCTTCTGCATCTACAAGAAACCAACAACTCTCCCGCACTTAGTTCAGAGTACTATATCTTCTTCTGTACTAGCGGATACTGAGCCCAACTGCTAGTCTCGATGCTGACAACTGTGTCTTCAGAACTGAACCTTAACTTCGCCCATTCCAACTGAAGTGCGTAGTGACCGAACCTTCATACGACTGGAGTCTGCCTTCTCCTCTGGGTATTGTCTCTTGGTCTCGAACCTTCTGAAAAATGTATGGGCGGTGCACTCTAGCATCGCGCCCTCTGAAATGCGCTGCATCCCTGCTGCAAAGCGCCTTCTCCCCTGACACTGTGGAATGTCGCTCTTCTCGACAAACCAAGGGCGTCTCCTCCGGACAGCCCGACGAGGATATCTCCAATCCCGTCCAAAAGTGCGCTCACTTCCAAGTCGCACAATGCCTTCGCTGCTCGAGAGTTCAATCTTCTGTGAATCTCGGCTTCAAACTTCACTCTTCATCTGCGAGTGGCAAGGAGCAAGTCTTCTAAAACAAAGGGGTAACTCACCCCAACTGCACGGAACATCTGCCGCACACTGAACTGCCTGACTGCCCTTCAATCAACTCCGCGAAGGTCTTCCAACCTTGTCCGCCCTTCTTACGGACCATCGGGGATACAACATCAAGATGCGGCACTCTAGCCTTACCAGTATAGAACTGAACTGGTACTCATTGTTCACTTGGGCGAGGGAGGGTAGCTCCTAGAAGGTAGCATACTCTCAACGAGGCGCGGGTACTCTGTTCCCTACCGCCAACAAAACCATCGAGGCAGCCTATCTAGGCGCGGGTACTCTGTTCCCTACCGCCAGCTAACCATCGAGGTCCGCCATAAAGGCGTCCTGTGTGAACTTCTAAAACCCATGAGACATCTATCTGTGCAGCCGCGTTTCTGCTCTACCACTTCGTAGTAGGCCATCATCTAACCCATGTTACGCTAGATGGCATCTGCACCTAACTTGGCTGCAGGAAGGGTGATCGCCACTCCGGCGTCCCCAAAGGTCTCTCCACTCCGGAGGACTCTAATCTGCCTCACTCTCCAAGGAGGACTTCCCAATGCCTCTTCTCTGACGAGGACTTCTCAATGCCTCTTCTCTAACGAGGACTTAACATTGGCATCTGTACTTGCCAAACTCTGGTGGTGGTGACCCTTGCTGGAAACTGCGTACATCTGCGTCACAACTTACAGCTCTTCCCACACTCGATAAGCTCGACGTCCGCGTCGAGAACAAAGCTGTGACATATAACTGACGGACTACTGAAGCGTTTCTCCATCTCTACATCCCTACTCCAACCTGAGTACTTGGGGAACTTGGGAACAAGATACTGTCACTGTACCTATCGCCCTGAGCTCGTTGGCTTGCCATGTCCAACTGCTATCAAACTCGCGGAGACCAACCTTCATACTGTCGCAATCATCTTTGAACTGAAGCGTAGCCATTCTCTGTCTCTTGAACTAGCTTCAATAAACGCAGCCAACTCAAACCGGTCACTGAGATGTGGTCTTCTAAAGACACTCCATCGATATAAACAAAGAACGAGGCGCGGGAACTCTATCCCTACCGCCAACCACCAAGTGATAAGGAATTGGGAAACTAACATCCAATTCCGCTCAGGATCTTTCATCCTAGAGCAATCTTCCATCTGAGATCATGTCTGAGGTAACCCGCACAACTGACTGAAGCTCAACTCTGTTCTGCGACAACCACGTAACTTACTAACCTTCGGAAACGTGAGTCTTCCATCTGAGAGCTTAAAATGACCCAGAACCATCATGTGGAACAACATGGATCAACTCGGCTAGAGCACTCGAACGCCGACAAACCTGAAACTCACCTCGGAGCCAGAAAACAAACATCACTCGGCAACTTGCCTTCTTGGAGTGATCAAAGCAGGTCCCAAGTAGCTGGGGACCAACTGCGGATAAGCGACAACCCATCTGGGAGGTCGCAGTTCATGTCGCGTCATAACGATCACTCTGCCCTCAACGTCTACCTGACGACATCACTGTGTGCAAACTCGGGACCCAAACCATGTCTTCATCTCTTACTTCATGCCGCTTCATCTTCGGCTCATGACATTCACCTCTGGAATGTCTCAATGTCCAACTCAGGACAATCACAACGAGTATCTCTCAGGATTCTTCAATCTTTAGTAGACACTAAGGAATTCCAACCAAACCAAGCATCGCGGCTTCCACACGAAAGTACTCGGTAACTGACGCTGACCATATCGATCTCTGCTGAGGGGCATCGTCCTTGCTCACAACTGTTACTAAACTTCGCAGCGCGGATACGGACCGAATGCAATAACAACCTGCTAGATCGCTCTATTACTATTCTTCATAGAGCATCTGCGACACTGATCAGCCTTCTAGAGACAACCAACGATATAGATCATCGCGTCCAACTCAAATCTCAATCCTCCTCTTAGCGTCATTGTCCAAAGCACATTTAACTTGAGCAATCTCGCGCTCGGATATGGAGCCTTTCTCTTGCGTCCAATATCGACTGACATGTAGGCAACACACTCTACAAGCGTTCACAACGGTGCTTGGAACATCTCTAGGGAGCAACTACGGCTCTGGAGAGAACAACAGCCAAATGGGTAACCCATACTACCAACTCGGGAATCATTACTCCGTTTACTCCGACGGACGTAGGCACAACCCATCTACGCTCTGACAAGCAAACTCCCAGCAAGCCTTGCTCGGATAAGCCTAGACCCAACTCTGTCTAGCTCTGGCAGACGTAGGCACAATCCATCTACTCTCTACCAACTCAAGAGCTAAGCTTCAACAAGCTATTCTCGCTCTGATACCAACTGACACGGCCCTAGCCGGGACCGACTCTACAGTTCCCGGAGTGCAGCGGAATAGGGGACCGTGCGGCGTACACGGACGCGAGGTCGGCGTGTACCAGCCATCTTCACTGGCGCGGCGCGCCAGTGGCATACAACCCACGGATGCTAGAGCGACATCCGGATTATCCTGGATACTCGTGAGGGGTCATTGAATATGTATTCAGTAAAGGCAACAACGCTGAAGGTTCCCTCAATAATCCCTACAGCGTAATCTCTCACGACGCGCGCGAGATACGGAAGCACACCTGTCCTGTAGCGGATCAGGGTAGCTCAATATGCCGGTTTCCACCTTAGGGACTCATATCTCAAGGGGCGACGAGCCTGGACTAATTATACTGTCCATCTGAAAGGGGCGGTGCATCTCGGATAGCCCGCGGGGCATAGCGGCGCCATATGAAGCCCTCTAATGAAAACCGGTCCGCATTGCGAGGCAATGTCCCCTAGCCTACCCTAGGCCTAGGAGAACTCATAACTATCCCTTATAGATAGTCCATGAGCCGGGGTCCTTGATGACCAAGCATTAAAGCTCTTTTAGTCATGGGGAGGATCGGACCAAGGTTCCTCCTTAATATAGCTACTAAGTAAATAGTCAACTTCCAAAAGGAAACGTTAAAACATGAGACGAAGCGTACTGGACCTTTTCGCCCCCTTAACTGAATCCGATTGCGACGAAACTTGGCGTGCTGCTATATTAGGATATAGAGAACAAATACATTCGGACAGAACTCAAAACGCTCGGGTAAATTTGGCCGGCGTTCGGTAGGTCGTCACACTAGCCATCACCTTATATTTCCATCTCGGGAAGAGGTTCGACCAAGCTTGATTACAAAGCATTCTATCAAGTTTGCAAAGAATCCTATTGTTACCCATTTTCCCATTCTACCAAGTATACTCCGAGCCGGAAGAGTTTGCCTCAAGAAGATAAAAGTTATTCACAAAATCTTGGAATTCCCCAACTGCCCTCCACCTCACACCTCTGCCACCTTTCTTTTCTCCAACCCTGAGAACAATATTGAAGTCACCAACCATAATCCAGGGAAGATTTGAAGAGCCACTCACACTAAGATCTCTCCAAAGCTCCCTTCTTCGGATATAAGAACAATCAGCATGGATACATGAGACCATCACATTTTCAATCAAAATGGAAATATGTTGTCATGAACAAGCCAGAACCACAGGTTTCGTCATCCCGTTTCGCTAAAGTACCCAAATATTTGGGCAGCTTTGGTCATTATACATGAATAAAACCTCCCTTTCCATCGAGAAAAAGTTTTTCCGACGAAGTTTATTCACATCCTACTTCACATTGGGTTCCCCAATGCAAAATAAGTCTGGAGAGTCGATTTTCATCAAATCTTTAAGAAAATTGGAGGTATTCAAGTTGGCTATACCTCTACAATTCCAAAAGAGAATCTTCATCATAACCGTCTCGAGACTTGCCTCCATGTCTACTGCTTAGTAGCTGGAAGGTTACTAGCTTTGAATTTATTCTTCTTGACATTTTTTCTTCTTAAAACATTGTGCCATTGCTCGGCTTCCTGAGTTTGATAGACCACATCCTCTGAGAACCTATTGCCAATGATGGAGCTGAATTCTGAGCCGCGACTCTCTCTCCCAGAGCTTTCCTCATTCTCTACTTCTTCCGTATTAACCTGAATAGCGCAATCGGCTTCTTCGACCATATCAGCCCAGGATTTGTTAACCAGACTTGCTTCTTTGTCAACTTCTTGAGAGTCATCTTTTTAGAGTTGATTGATCCATCCCAATTCCTAAGAGTTCTATCCCACAATTCCACTACACCTTTAAAAGTCTTGTAAGGCAGAATTGGTTGAGTGGTTGAAGGAGTTTTGTTAGTAAAAGGCTCTTTTTGTTTATCAGCCTTCTTATGCCCTCCGAGAGCTTCCTCTATCCCCGGTTTATCCTGTACGTTCTTAGCTGGTTTCTTCCTATGTCTTCTCTTCTTTTTTGGTTCCATGTCAGCCTTGTTTTGAACGACTTTTTCTTGCTCAATTTCTTTCACCACATCTCTGCATTCGGACACACGATGACCCACAACTTTGCAATGAGAGAAAATCTTTGGTGTTCGTCCCAGCTGAATCTTTTGGCAGAACTCGAATCCCTCCTGTTCCACCATGATTTTAGTTAGAACTGGTTTTGAGAAATCAACATCCACAAGCACTGTGGCATAGAATCCCATATTTTGACATAAGGTGTTGCTATCAACTTGAACCGGATTTCCCACTGTTCTAGCCATTGACATAAGCACATCTTCTTCCCAATATTCAGTTACCAATCCAGGAAATTTTACCCAAACCATGGCATGAGTATTTTTCTGTTTGTTGATGTCGAAGTCCGGTGTCCACATGGTGACTTTAAGCAATTGCCCTTCGATGTGCCAAGGTCCTCCACCCCAGATTCTGAGTATATCAGCTTCATTGTCGAGTTCACCTTGCAACTGCCAACTTCACCTTCATCAAATCAAGTAAACCAATCAAGCTAAATTTGTATCGATCAATCCCTCTGAGAAACCCCGCTTCCAGAATTCGAATAGAGGGAAAATCTCCTCTCATTGTTGGAACTGGAAGAAGACTAAGATCCGTCGATTTAGGTTGAAGTAAATCAGCGAATGTGGCTTTCTTTGCCCCATTGTTCAGTGCCTTGACCTTAGAGGTCACTTCCATCTCCCACAAATCCATTTGTGAAAGCTGATCAGTCGATCATGGAAGAGATTGAGGAAGAAAGCAACAGTAAAATCGCCGAATGTCACCTTCCAAGGATTTTCTCACATTATATTCTTGAAACCTGCCTGCCAAGTTGTTGCACTTTGAACTACTCTTGACAGCAACCTCTTGATAATCTTTATTCGATCAAGATTCTGCAAAACCCTCCAGACACGCTCCTTGTATTCTCATCAACCTGAACCTTCCTTATAGGCTCTCTATAAACTCGCTCACTGTAGATCAAGTCGGTTACGGCAAACCAACAGCTGTGCAACTCTCAATTGTCAATCTTTGCTGCATGGGTTATACTAGTGATTAAATAGTTTAGATAAATTCAAAGGTATAAAGGGTTTAGTTTTGACTCATCTGGACAAACAGAAACATTTGAAAACAATGAATCGTAAAAATATGAGGCAATGTTCTTCCTCATATGAAATTAAAGATAGTAATGAAGTAACGTCTTCTACTTGAATAAGAAGATATATTCCATGAATGAACACTTTAAGAGAGTTATGCACATTTTTATATAACAATTGAGATATCGTGGAGAATGTCAAAATGGAAGATATACAAAGCTTTGTACTCAATCGTGTGTCCTTCTAACGGAAATACAGATATGAATGAAGTGCTCTGCGTACATCATTTTTTTTCCTAACAAATTGAAGGGAATGCCAAATTTAGGCTTGATCCCTTGAGTACATAGACAAACTTAATATTTGGCTTTTCTGATGAGCATCGACCAAAGTCTTATGCATCAGGTTTATCAAAAATTTCCCTGAATACTTTACTTTTCTCAGAGACTGTATTATCAGAATTATGATTATAGGAGTCATTATCTGGAGTTTAAGAAGCATCTTCAAGATCCCTTAGCGATATTTCTTCATCAATGGAGGGTTCCTCTTCAAAAATCTCGGGCAATAAAGTTTTTATCACATCATGTAGGGTAAAGATTTTACCTATAAGCACAGTGTGTATAATAAGTTAGAGAAGAATTTAGTAGTTAGGCCATGATACACATTATATTCATCAAAGAGATACAATATCGGCACACTGAAAATATGACAAGGAGATAGTGCGAGTTAAATTCTTGATATGGCACCAACAACGCCTTTAAAGTTGTGAAGTGCCTTTCTTGTATGGGCTACAACATTGTTTTGGTGTTTGACAACAATACAAGAAAAACAATTCTCGACTTCACCGAACATGGTAACATTTTTTTGATTATACATTATTTTCTTGTATAGTAGTCTTTCTTTTAAGGTCGCACTTCCAGATTTCCTTTTGGCCTTGAAAACTAATTCGGAAATCTTAAATACTGACCACTCGGGCTAAAAGCAATTGCAAAATGCTTATCGCAAATTAGTTGGTTTGTGTAGCTCAGGATGATTTAGTATTTTAAAAAAGATTATCCAGGGTCATAAGCAAATTTATCCAGGTCCGTAAGGACGAATAAAAAGGCTTTTTAGAAATATACCATTAGCTATATTTCACAACTTAGCTTGACGTAAACACAACAAGGGTACAGTGGGACTATTTCCTCTACGATATCAGCCAATCACATAGTAGTCACAAACTTACCATCATCCCTGAGAATCTTAACTGGTTAGTTTATGTATGAGATTTCGTCCCAACTATCAATCAGCGGTAAATATGTTAGATCGTATATAGCCTTGTCAATATACCGCACGCACAATCTTACAGGAACTCTGCTTGACCGAAGGTCCAATAAACCAAAACAAAAACCAAAAATTAAGGGAAAATGAGCTGAATACAACCTAATACCATCTATGAATAAATATTCTTCTATAAATTAGCGTGCACATTAAAACTGTACCTCGTCCAATGCAAAATATGACTCCTAAAGTGGGACAGGAGAGTATGAAATGGAAAGATTGTAAGTGTGTCTTACACCACACCAGTATTGCACTAGGGAAAGTTCTATTACAAAATCTAGAGTCCAGTGAGAGCAGCAAAACTTGAAATCCTCAGGTTAGTGAAATGTTGAGTGTAACTATCAAGTTTATTTGTCTTAAGAAACAGTGGTTTCTGGTTTCAATACCTTGCTACCGTTTAGTGGCTGGCCTCAAAAAGATTGAAAAAACTAGGTCAGAGGTTGTAGCTATTCGGTGGCTCTATAATCACATGGAAAAGGTCTGGAAGGTGATGATAAGAGGCTTTTTAGGCGTCCACTAAAAAAATACCCGCTCAAAGTACGGTTATCAAATTGTAGCACGGATAAGTTGGATCAAATCCACAGGGAGGTTTGGGAAAACAAATAATTTCTACTACGAATAAAGTTTTATAAGAGATCAATTGAAAATAAAGAAATAAAACAAACAATTAACAAGAGAACAGATACAGCTAGAATTTGGCCCAACAAAAGCAATATAGTTATTATGTAGTTTTACTAGGCGGATTATTCATATAAAAAATTCATAGCAAGGCATTTTCGATGTAAATGACAACCCTAGATCCATGGTTAGACATCTAGGATACGAATTTTGCTACATTTCTTTATTATAAGTAATTTTAAGGTCTGGGACCTTCAATTTTTGTGTGATATGAATTTTTTCGTATCCCTAATAGGCGATCCCACTTATTAGAGAGCTTTTTAGGCCATGAAATCCCCTAAGTCTCTAACAGTTTTTACCTTTACTAATGTTGGAATGAAAAGAAATTTAAACACGTCAAGTGGTCAATCCAACCGGAGCAAATATTTTATTAGAGCAACGTGTATTTGTACAGTTCACACGACTTTATATTCCAAATACCAGTGCGGAGCGGATATGAACCCCTTTTAGATGTCAAGTTTATAGAGGTACCAACCTACGGGAAGTGTTTCCCGGTAAAGCTGTGGCCTTACCTTCACTCAGAGGGGCCAAAGATGGAAATGCCCATTAACTTATGGAGCACAAGAAGGATTCGAAAGAAGCTTACCAATGTACTTTGTAAATTCCTCACAATCTCTGTGTACCAACTTTGTGGCTATCCACTCAAGAAAAGTGA
Organism: Kingdonia uniflora; assembly: GCA_014058105.1. NCBI lineage: Eukaryota > Viridiplantae > Streptophyta > Magnoliopsida > Ranunculales > Circaeasteraceae > Kingdonia > Kingdonia uniflora. The sequence goes on from JACGCM010001419.1 coordinate 140,731, forward strand.
TTAATGAATTGCGGCATCCTTTACTGAGACTATTTTTACTGTTGTTTCAAAAGGTTGTACCTCTCAGACGACTAAGCAAAAAAATATGATTTATAATAATTCAGAAAGGGTTTTGAATTATCTAAAATTTTCATAGAAAATGTATTTCCTAATTGTGAAGTATTAATGGCCAAAAACCATAATGCATTCAAGAACACACTTTTCGTTGAAAACTAAGTATGCTTCTTTCAAAATTAATATCTCCGAAACTGCTTATCAGAAAATATTGAGACTAACTTATTCATAATAAGATCACAGTAAAAATGAACCTCTATTCCTTGTACCCGAACATCTACTAATGTTATAGTTTTGTGCAACTTTGTAATGTAAACAGAACCCCATTAAAGGTGTATCAAACGAGGAAAGCAAAGCTGATGGAGGTCTTTTGATTATTGATTTTTTATTATTTATTATTATATATATATATATATACAGCTGAACTATAAAAGGAAAAAAAAATAAAATAAATAAACTTGGCATTAAAAAAATATCATTTTTGCCATTACTTTCCCTGCAACTGCGCCACTTGATAAGAGGTTTTTAAGGGTCTTCTCGCAAAATACCAACTCAAAGTACGGTTAACGAATTGCAGCGTGGATGAGTGGGATAAAATCCATAGGGTGGTTTGGGAATACAAATACTTTCTAGCCGAATAAGGTTTTATAAGAGATCGATTGAAAAGAAAGAAATAAAACAACCAATTAACAAGAGAATAACTACAACTAGAATTTGACCTAACCAAAGCAATATAGTTATCATTTAGCTTTACTAGGCGGATTATCCATATTAAAATTTCTTGGTAAGGTATTTTCGATGTAAACGACAACCCTAGATCCATGGTTAGGCATCTAGGATTTGGTCATAATATGTTAGCCTAAATTCAATTTGTAGGAGAAATTCTTCAAACTGTGGTTAAGTTTGGTCAAATATCTTTAAAGGAGTCCTCTTTGTTTTTACCCTAAAATCCGGTTTAATGGTTAAAACACAGGATATCGGCTAAATAGTCTAAATCTTCTTACTAGCTATTGTTAAGCCTTGAAGTCGATTATAGTTTTTTTAGAAGATTGTAAAAGAGGACTAATCCTTGAACTACAATATAACTATTGCTATTTAGGTAAGGGTTTCCTTCTAGTCATAGCTAGAAGAGATTAGCCTTCTATCATTCCCAAGATCATTGCATGAACTAGCTAACTATTTACAAAAGAAAATAAAATAGAGAGAAGACTGTAGGGGCCTAGCTTTGTACGAGCGGAAACCGACTCATACACTAAGGGTTTTATCCTCGACTAGGGGGTTTCAAGCATAAAAACAATAATAATGAGATATACCACGGAGATTATATACTTGCGTGGAGACCTAGAATGGGTTGCTCCACAACCTCTGGTGAGGAATTTTAAGAGTAATATTATATAAGTAGAGTAGTCGAAGTATCGAGAATCAGGCAATTTTAGGGTATTCGAAGGTAATCTTGTAAGGCCTGTTGGGAGAGATTTTCTAACCTCTTCCTAGTGTCTCTTTCCTCCTATTTATAGAGTATAGAAAGGGCAGAGTCTCCATGAGGGGCCAAGTTACATGTATATCCTCCGGGGACAACTGACATGTTCCTGGAATCGGTTCTGACACTGTAGCTATTGGTTTTGACAATATAGTTTTTGGATCTGACACTGTAGTTATTAGATCTGGCATTGCAGTTGTAGAGCGGCTTGTTCTACTATTCTATCTTGTGAGATGGCCGTCTATCTTTGACTATTGCAGTTAGCTTTGATGATTACTTTCGAGTGTTCGATTAGTCTCGTTAGGCTTCGTGGACATGATTATTATCTTACTCGGATTTGAGTCTTTATGTAGGCTTTGATGTAGCCTTCTAGTATTCGACAATTGTTAGAAGGTTGCGAGAAGGCTACTGCATTCGCCCCCACTCAGCAGGGGTCTCGAGAATTGGCGCAGAGGGCACGTGCTGAGAAAAATGGTTGAGTTAGGGAAGTTGGAAAGTTTGACTGAGTTATTGTTGTAATTTTGAGAAGGGTAATTAAAGACTGTGATTAATGCAGGCTTTGATTAAAAAGGGATTAAATGCACCTACCTTCAAGTATAAGTAGGGGGTGTTAGGAGAGCTTTAAACTATTTGCATTTTCTTCCCCAAGTAGTCGAACCATGGATGCCACTCCTAATACCAGGTACCAGAGTATAATAGCGGCAAGATACCATCGTATATGGGAGAAGACGATTGATCTGAAGCAGAGGATCTTTAGTGACCAAAGCCTGGATCGGGTGATGCCCGACTTAATTAATCTGGAGCCAGAAGAATTGATCAGTAGGATACCTACCGTATGCACACTGGTGGAGGGTACTTCAATTGATGAACCCACTCATCAGCAACCCGTTCTACTTACTGTAATGTATGGCCAAAGATCTGGAGGATACAGAAGAACACATTGAGGATAAGGAGGTTGGTCAGTGCAAGAACTGCCCCATCTACAAATAGGGGCGCCTTGGTTTTGGTAGTAGCACTAGCGTGGGATGGTGGGAAAGGAAGTTGCAGTTGATGTTTGATGTTTTTGTACTTTTGTTTTGTGTTGCTGTTGTTTTTTTTGTTCTTTGTAAGGGTTTATGGTCGAATAAAATTGGATGATTTTGAAGTAAATTGTCGATGTGTGAAATTGAACTATTTTTGAGTAAGCGTGACAGACACAGTAAACGAAGATAATGTAGGCGCGATAGCAGTTTGTTGAACATCAAACTTTTAGGAACGATTATTAGAAAAGGGTTAGAAACTAGGGAAAAGTTGAATAATTGAAAAATATGAATCGAAGTATCGAATTCTTTATATGTATGGATGAATGTTCGATGTAGAATGTGGACAATGGTTCACAAACGTGATCAGGAGAGGTTTGAAAATTTTTGTTTGTCCAAGGTAAATGGGGTTCCGTTTCTCAAAAAGATTGGGTATTTCAGCATCAATATCTTCCTCGATCTCAACCTTTGTTGAAGACCCAGTAAGGCCGCCTGTATCCACCTAACTCTCGTAGCAGTCGGGTCCTCCTGAACAGGAATGCTTGCAGCATCTCTATCCGACAAACAAATAAGTAAAATAAAGGAAGTATGTAGAATGGTGAACAATCTGCTTCACCTTACCCCTTTTTTTTATACTTACAAACGCTCTTCAACTTTCCCCCTTCCCCAGCCGCATTAATGATAACCTTCAATTACCCACCTCGAAAAGTCAATAAAGAACCTTTCCAACTTCCTAGACGTAACGGATTCGTCTGTACCTACATTCAAACTTCACTCTCAAGGACTTCCATTCGAGTAAACCTCCAACATCGAACGCTCGATCTTAATAACCTTTGACCATCATTATACTTCGACAATGTTATAACCCTTGATCCTATAATATCATTTGGTCGTATAATTATACCTTGATATCTCTTTTATATCCACTATCAACAATTTAAAAACCTGCATATGCTAAGCGCGCCTATGTGATTATTAGTTTACATTATCAATCAGACACAGTTATACAAATTTTCAGAGAATATTACCTCCATTCTACTATTCGATCAAAATAACATAGTTCATTGCTACAACCACCCCAAAACAATAAACCCCCCCCCCCCCCCCCCTGAAAATACCAAAATACAAAGATTCACCACATCAACCATCGATCTAACTTCCAGAAGGTCCAGCTTCAGTTGCCGAGTTTTCCTCCTTGATGATCTCTTCTGCACAAACAAGACTATCTGGCAGGGCCATCAGAAAGAGGTAACGCCTCTCAACAGTCATAAAATAAAACTTTAGTTGGTCCCACAGAGAGGCATAAGGTTCACCATTGATGAACTCATCGGCTTCTACTTTTACAAGGTCAGGCATGTCCCAGTTCAGATCGTGTTTCCCAAAAAACTTTATATGCAACTCCGCCATCTTTCACCCTATACGAGGGTCCCGGGTGAACCCCATCCTCTTTTGGTATCGTGTATTAAGCGTGGTATCGATGCAGATTTCAAGATTTGTACAAGAAAAAAAGAAGAATGAAGAGAAGCAAGTTACTTTATTGCCCTACACAGTTCCCATACTTATAGCCTTCACTTCATTTATTACCCTATAACTACCTATACCTCTTAATTACCTCTTTTATTGCTTACCCGCAAACCAACAGTCAAACTGCCCAGATTTTAAGACCGAACAATTTTCTCAGCGAGAGCCTCTCTACATGGCTTCGAGCCCCTTGCTGAGAGGGGGCCAATGTAGTAGCCTACTCGCAGCCTTCGACTCTCTTAGACACCTGAAGTCTTCTTTGCAACCTACTCGAATAAATCGAAGCATGGTCAATCCCCAAAGCAAGCCCTCTAGAGATTCTCTAAAGACGAAGCTTCGACTCAAGTCAAGCTTCAGAAACGGGTTAACATATCGTAGCAGAAACCTTTCGACCAAACTTACACATGGTCGAAGCATGATAGGACATGCAACCAACTTATTAGATTAGACGTTGAATTAATTGGCCCGTACAGCTACAGTGACAGGCCCAACTACCGCGCCGCTCAGAGACATCATAAATTAATGTTACAGTGACAGTACTGAAAGAAATGAGGTAATCTGACCTGTATTTGGTGACTCTACTTCTTATGATTCTATAAATAGAGAAGTGGGAGAGCCAAGGCAAGGTTAGAAAAATTGGCCCCAGCCCTCTTGCATTTTACCTTCGACTACATTGTGAATCCTAATATTCGAGCCTCTAATTACTCATCAGTAATAAACTACATCTTAAAAATCCTCATTAGAGGTCGTAGAGCGTCACATTCGGACCTCTACGCAAGTATGTGTCATTAGTTTAGTTATGCTTTAGATCGATTGCTTACTTTCCTCTGATTGAAGACCAATCCAGTATTGTAAGAGCTAACTTCACCTCTGAAAGAAGTTAGGCCCCTACATAAAATACTAAGGGAAAAGTAACAAAGAGAGGGCACTGTAGTTGTTTATTAGCGATTAAGTATGTAGTCATTTTTTCTTGTCGTATTTAGCCGATTTTGTTATAGTGTATAACATTAAATTTGGCTTGCAAATTATCCAAATTCACTTGTCCTCAAGTAAAGAAAATTTAAGCTTTTTACGACAATGACATAATCAACGTAAGGTGAAAAAAACATTAAAATTAGGATCTAATTTGATGACATCAAGAATTGAACCTTAGTCTCTTGTATTAGGAGTTCCATACTTTACCACTTGAGCTAACTTTCCTTGAAGTCATTAGGACAAAGAAAAATGTACATATGGTAATTTTTTTTATACCTATAAAGGCATCGCCTCCCCCCCTAAATCCACACCTGATCATATATACTTTTGTTAGTTGTAAACTTGTCCCCATATTAGCGAATGCCTTGCTTTTAATTTATGACATAAGGACCATTATAATGGTATAGGTATTAAACATCATCCTGATACCAATTATAGTAATTCAATCTATTTTATAATCATCTTAAAAGTTGCATAAATAACGGCATGCTATATTAGGAAAACAACATTTATACGATATCAATTTAGGAAGAGATTAACGTGCTATATATATAATTATTACAATATTTTTTCTAAAAAAACAAAGATTATACTAACTTCACCACTTTGTGAAAGATTCGGTATGGGTTTACTTCAAGTGAGGGTAACCTATGTATTTTGGATTCCCTTGAGAATGAGTGAAGTGGTGAAAAAAGTGTCACAAGTAAGACTTTAACATTACTGATTAGTCGCAGATCTATTCTTTATCTCATTTGGTATTTACATGAAGATGAATTCTTATTGATGTAACATTCAGATATTTATGATTTAGAAATTTGTCCATTGTTTTGAAGATGTGTATGATCAATCAGCTGTATCTGGTGATGGTTGTTTGTTTGCTATCTATTTGAAGCCATTATGTTCATGTCTGAAATTCCAAGTGGCTTCAATAATTATTAGATTTTTCAAGTTTGTTGCTTATGTCTGAAACAAAATTGTATAATAGTTATAACATACATATTTACAGGGGTGATCTGATTAGTTAATTATCCAAAAAATCTTCGATATGTATAATCCCCATCAATCATAGATACGTAAACTCTTTACACACTCCAATATACAAGTATAAAGTAAATAATGAACCATGCAACCCTTCCCATGTGGGTTTTCTAGAATGTCGGGCTTAGACTTGCACACAATTAATCCTTGATTTTAGTTTTAAAGGAAACGTCTCCCTGATGTTATATTTGAAACCCTAATCAAAATATTATCATTATTCTGTTTGATTTTTTTTTGCTTTGGTGATAAGATTTATCCACCTTTGATCACATATGCTTTAGTCTTCATAAGGGCTCCCTTTAGCTATGGTGTGCTGAAATTCCTAAATTATGTGTTATTCTTAAACTTTTCCAATCAAAACTTTAATTTTTAGTATAATTAGTTACTTTTATTTATTGCTGAATTTACGTTGCTGAAATTGTATATGTAATGGTTAGTATACATTAGGTTAGGGTAAAATACAACTTTGTATTATGCGGAAACTCATTTTGATAGGATTGGATTTATATAAAGATTGTGCAAAATATTGAAGATATTCAAACTTCATAGTTGCACAAAAGATTGAGATATCAGCTATGTAGATTCTTAACGTTGAGGAGAGCACCTAAAATATTAAACTATTTGAACACAAAGGTAAGCATTTTACAAATAGTATTAGGCACACACAATAGCGTATGCCCGATTGCTAGTGGCATATAGAGGAGTTTCTCTAATATAGCAGTGGGCGATTCTAAAATAAAGTGACCAAAAGTTGAGCCAAGGTCTTTCCAGTTTGAAGTGGTAATCAATCATTGGATCAATGAGGAAATCTTGTTTATCTAAGAGTGATGGCGTTGGAATTCCTTACCTTTCTGTAAATCCTTGTATATTTTGTAAGTATTTCCTGGCTCTGGCGTTTAGGGTTCCTAGGCTTTCAAAGTTTTTTTGGCTGATTATATTTGATGGGACTCATTCTTCTTTGTAGATTAGTTTATTATAAGAATAGAGCTTTAGAGATGGTTAGTTTGACAAGCTCTTCTCTTGTTTAGCAAGTATATATGAGCACTTAGGCATGCGTTACCACGTATGCTAGACCGTTATGCTCAGAAAATATTTAGGCTTTAAGTGTATATAGTATTTATATTTATTAGAGAATGACATTAAGTGTTGAAGGTATATTTGAAGTTGGTTTTGGTTTTTAATTTTTTATCTAAACAAAATATAAATGATTGCATAATATTGGCTATATATTTTTGATATCCAAGCCACTAGGTGGATATTCAACCTTTGAAGATGAAGTAATCCCTGTAACTCTCTGTTGTGAATCTTCGGGTATTGGGTAAGCGTTGTGAAGCATCCATCTAATGGGAAGGTCTCCATAACTCATACATGAGCCCGTGCTCGGTTTCACTATACCTTCCAGAATGTCAATGAAGTAGTCGGGAGGATTAAGATGTTCTGGTACGTTTATCCCAATGCCTACAAAGTATTCTTCAATTTTCTTTACTGATCCATAGTACATAGTAAGATCGCCTTTATCGAGATGTATGAAATCGTCAAACATCTTGAATAAAGTATAGATGAAAGAAGAAAATTACTGAACATTATTAGCATAGTGAGATATAAATAAAATTCAGATACAAGTATACAACTAGTATTTGCATGTCTAAGATGCCAAGTACAAATATCCATTAGAAACATATTTCAAAGTTAATTTATTTCATGGCCAGCTCATACATCTTAACCTAATATTACTAATATAGGGGTTAAGATAGTTTTTAGTACACCCGCATTTTAGGGAAGTTTTCTTACACTATAGTTCAAACTTTACTTATTTTATGGCCAACATATGCATCTTAGGCTGATACTACTAATGTAGGGGTGAATAAAGGAAATATTTGGATTCTCTGGAAGGAAGGACTCCAGAATTTGAGTGTGATTATGAGTACAAATCAACATATATCTATCGTTTTTATGGTGTCTATTCACATTTGTTCATGCAGATTGTCTGCGGCTTTACAGAGCAGAACTTTGGAGCTAGATGATACAAATTTCTAGTAATAATCAATTACCGTGGCTCTGTACTGAGGATTTTAATTAAGTTCTAAGAATGTCCAAAAAAAAGGGAAGGAAACCTCCTTGTCGTCGTGCAGTTGCAGAATTTTAAGATGTGATAAATGCAGCTTATCTTGCAGAAAGCATTACATCTGGGATTACGTATACCTGGTGTAATGGACAAAAAGGGGTAATGATAATTTTGAGTGTGCTGGATATAAGCCTTATCAATGATCGATGGAATGACAAATTCCAAAGCTGGAAGGTAAAGGTGTTTCCTCACACCAAGTCTGACCATTATCTTCTTTTTGTAGAGTGTAATGGAATTGCTAAACCACGTAACATTCCATTCCGATATATGTTGTCTTGGAGCAAGGAACAAAGCTTTAGAGAAGTGGTTGAGAATAACTGGAATAAGACTTTGTATGTTGCCCCTCTTTTTGTAATAATGCTGAAACTCAGGAGACTGAAGACGGCGATTAAAATCTGAAAAATACATGTGCTTGATAAATCAGTTCGTAACAAGGAGCTAGAGAGAGAGATTCTTCAGCTGCAAATTTGGCAAGAAGATGATGAGACAAATGATCTTCTGAATTTATAAATGCTAAACCAATCTAAAGAACTGGGAAAAATTGAGTAGAATGAGGAGGAAGACCGGAGACAAAGATCGAGAATCAAATGGTTGTTTGCTGGGGATCCAAACACTTCCTTTTTTAATCATTCTGCGTAAATGAAAAGGGTCAAGTCATCTATTATGGAAATTAAAGACGAAAATGGGGAGGTGTTTTCTAATCAGAACAACATTAAAGACTATATCCTTACTTACTATGAGGAAAAGTTTACAAGACTTGATGTGATAGAATGTCTGGAATTATTTACCCATAACGAAGTATTTGTTACGCAGGAAGAAAACCATTGTCTCTCAGGTATTGCTAATGAGGAGGAAATTCATGATGCAGTCTTTTCTCTCGATGGACAAAGCTTACCTGGGTCGGATAGAAATCCTGGAGCATTCTTTAGAACATATTGGGATATTATTGGGGAGGATATCGTGAAAGGCATATCTTTTTTCTTCAGGGATGGAGCTCTTCCAGTAAACTTCATCTCGAACCTTATAGTGCTGATCCCTAAGGTAAAGAAACCTTCTTATGTGAAAGACTATAGGCCTATCTGCCTTAGCAATTTTATGTTCAAAATTATCACGAAGATTCTTGCCACAAGGCTCTCTCTGATTGCGTCAAGAATTATCTCCACAGAAAAAAAAAAGCGTTTATACCTAATAGAAGCATACAAAATATTATTTGTATGGCTTCAGATTTAGTAAATGAGATGGAAACGAAAAGACAAGGGGGGAACGTTGGGTTAAAGCTTTATATTACCCCAGCATATGACACGATGAGTTGGGATTTTTTGATCAAAGCTCTCCGATCATTTAGGTTTTACAACTGCATCCTAACTATTATTAACACAGGAATGATATCTATCTCCATAGATAGCAGTCCTTCTGGATACTTCAAAGCGTACAGGGGTCTTAAACAAGGTGATCAACTCTCTCCGCTGTTTTTCGCTATTATTGAGGATATACACAGCTCTAATCTTAAGTTCATGGTGGGTCAAAAGAAGATCAATCCCATGGTCATGATAAAAGGTAGTACTAGACCTACTCACCTTTTTTTTGCTGATAACATATTTCTGTTTGTCAATGGAGCAGCCAAATGTTTAAGAAAGCTGCACAAAGTACTTCTAAACTATCAACTTGCGTTAGGGCAGATGGTTAATATTAAAAAAAGAAAAATATTCATTGGTCACATTCCTCGCTATTGTAGAAATGAGGTTATTGATATGTTTAGGTTTTGAGAAGGAGGATTCTCAGAAACTTACCTTGGAATTCCACTGGCACAAGGATGGGTAACGGAAAGCACTATAGCACCCCTTTTGGAAAAAATTAAGAAGAGAGCGAGCAGTTGGAATGGGAGAATGCTATCATTTCAAGGGAAAGTAGTTCTGGCCAAATCTATATTAACCAGTATTCCAATTTATAATATGGCCATTTACAAATGGTCTCAATCATTAATTAAAGAAGGGGATGTTATTATTCAAAACTTTATTTGGACTGGAGATCCTTCAAAGAGAAAGGGGATCAGGCTTCGTTGGGAAAAATTGTGCAAATCGGTTAAAGATGGTGACCTGGGAATAAGAATTCTAAAGGAGGTTAACAATGCAATATTATGCAAATTAAACAAGATCTTCAGGCGAAGAGAAGAACCATGGGCACAAATAATCTATACTAAATTTCATTCAATAAGTGGGGACATGATCAAATATCATAAGAGCTTCTCTGTCAGGCCGGGAATCAAATTTGCAAAACCGATTACCAAACCGTTTATAGGATCGATTATTGGAAATGGTAATAAGATCGACTTTGGGAGAAACACTTGGGCTACTTCTATTCCGCTACGAGAACACATAGACCTTCCAAATCATCTTTGTAAACTATGTATAGCCAAGGTCAGTGACTTCATTAACCCTGATGGTTGGAACTTTCCTTTGGATATCTCGCTCGCTTTCTTGGCTATGGGTATAAACATTTCTAGTATTACTTGCACTCAAAATTCATAAGATATTCAGATCTGGAAGCCGGATATACCTGGTGACTTTTTAGTTAAAAATGCTTTTGAAAGCACTCGTGATTGTCTAGACACAGCTTGGTGGTGGAAGTATACTTGGTTACAATGCCTACATCCAAGTCTTAGTGGATCTGCATGGAAACTTATGAGCCAAATATTGCCTATTGATGACTTGATTCAAAGTGACTTGATTCAAAGGAAAGGAATTCAACTTGTCTCCATCTGCAATCACTGTAGTCTCACAACTGAATCAGCGAACCATTTATTCGTCGAATGCAATGTAGCGAAAGTGCTTTAGAGCTGGGCAACAAGTGCGATCAACATTACTGTTATTTCTGAGAACAATAGCTGGAAACAGATTTTAGACAAAAGCAAAGCATTGAGTTTATACCTGAACGACCTATGGATAACGATGGTCTTCTCGGTGAGCCGTTGGCTGTGGAATGCAAGAAACAATATCCGATTTGATGAAACAAAATTAACAGTAAGGGAGATACAAAATAGGGTGCTGAGAGAAGTAGAAAACAGCGCGAAACTGTCAAACCACAGAATGTACAACACAGTCTTTGAGTTACAAACCATCAAAGCCCTCTCTGGAGATTGCAAAATGGGTAAAGCTTCAAAGATTAAATGTAGGATGTGGATGCTACCTAATGAGATTGAAATTAATTTATGTTTGTGATGGTTCGGCGTTGGGAAATCCGGGTCCTTCTGGCATTGGAATTATTTATAGAGATTGGGAAGGCAGAGTCCTAGGAACGTTCTGTAAAGCAGTTGGAATAACAACCAATTACATGGCTGAAGTTAATGCTATCATAGACGGGGTGGACAATGCGGTATACTGAGGATGGAAAAACCTGTAGATTGTTTCAGACTCCACGGCAGCAATCAATGCTTTCGTCACGCAGAAAATATCTTGGAAATTCCGAAATAAGTGGACACAAATACTCAACTCTATACAAGCTATCAGATTCAGCGCCACCTGGAGAGAAGCAAATTTTTTGGCATATACAATGGCTAAAAGAGGATCCAGATAGAGCGTACCCTTTGAGGAATGGACTGAGGAAAGATCGAAACTCTTTACAAGGATTGAAGACTCCCATACAGAATACTTTAGATTTTGTTGGTATCAGTAGTTTCGTAGTTTTCTTGTGGTTATCTTGGGCTCTCTTCGCCTAACTAGACGAGGTCCCTCAGTTTGTAAAGGCTGTTTCGTTTGTTATAAAATCTAAACCTTTTGCAAAAAAAAATAATGTACCGCTTAAGATTGTTTTAGAACCCCCATGGTTCAGAATATCCTTGGACAAACCTCTCCAAATACGCACAAGCCAAAGATTTCACAACCCACTCTAATTTTGGTCCATTGGCATTTAGAGGTATATGGTAATGAAATCCCATTTTGAGTTTAATTTGAGTTGGGCTTGAAAATTGTTATTATATGGAAAAAAATGGCTTAGTAACATAAACCTACTACTAAACTTAACTTCTTCATAACTTCCATTTATTATTAGGCAATGATCTGGGGGAGGTATGCCTCAATAGTTCTATTTATCATGAACATCTTCCTCTCTCTCCTTGAGTAGTGGTATGTTTGTCATCAACTTCTCCGACACCACCATTTAGTTGGAAAGAAATCATAGTATCTTGTGAAACAACCAAGTCATGAGCAGTTGATTGTTTATCATCATTTTCCTTGCTACTAACAGAAACTATATCGCGATGATCCAGATTGCTGCAAAAAATATATTTATAAATGTATTTGACGGTGTAAACGTTGGCACAATCATCTAAATTTAAACCTTCCACTTTTACAATCTTTAGAGTCTGATAATTTAGATGTGAACTACTTTGCAAAGCAGCCAAGCGTAGATAAGGGGATTGATTATCATCAACTTCGTCATCACTAATATAAACTATTTGGGGATGTCCTTGAATGTTACAACAATATTAAGTCTGCCACATTATATTTGCAACAAGAGTAGAAATATTAAGTCCGCCCCATCTTAATATTTCTATGCTTTCTTAATAAAGTATTTGTTTTTGCAAATACGATTATGCATTAGTTCTTCTTTAGATCAAGATAATATATGACAACATGGGGCTATAAAATTTTATTATGTATAACATCCAGCAATTGTACATACCTAGAAGTCCTAGCAATCAGCCGATTAATTTTCCTCTTAGAATATATTTTTTTGGTAGTAAACGTAGCAATATCGATTAAATTTAATTTATGTTTTTTATTCAGTTATAATGCCCATAATCAAGACAAGAGATGTGTATACAACTATCTTTGATGAACGGTGGCAAGACATGACTTTGATGAAGGCTGATAAGAACCCCAAGCCTTAAAAAGCAAGACTCCTCAGTTCGATTCACCATTAACATGGTCACTCGTCAGGATTTATCCAGGCATGTGGGTTGGCGCTGGGCTCTTATGTGGCACTAGGATTAGTTAGGAAAATATTAATAAATTATGAACTCGGATCACCCTGGTCTAGAAAATAAATAAATTCAATTTAGGTTTCTTAATGATCATTTGCACATAGGCTCTGCATTTTTATTTTTTTTGCTAAGTTAGAATAATTTATTGCAGAGAAACAAAATTCTTACAAAAGGCATCTACAGCCCTCAAACCATAGAAAAGACAAAACAAAGTCAACATAATCTAAAATATTCTTGCTTAAGAACTTTGATTTTCTTGAGAAAAGAAAGTCTTCCCATTTCAGACTCACACACGCCTTCTTGAAGAAGAGCTCCCTTTTTTGATAGAGCATCCGCATTGAAATTGGCCTCTCGCCAGTTTGCTTAAAATCTTATATACCTCATATTTCTCCTGGAATTTTCCCAAGCCGCTTCTAAGATCCATGGAATATTGTTTGCTTCGAAAGCTTCCACAGCCGTCGTGGAGTCCGATTCTATCCCAGCGATAAGCCAACCAAAAGAAGCAGCGTGTTCCACCCCGAGAATGATTGCCTTGCATTCAGCCATGAAATTAGTGACCAATCCAATGCCTTTTGAGAGGGTACCCATCACCTTACCATTTCAATCACAAAATATGCAGCCAATGCCTCATTTGCCAGGATTCCCTTTAGCATCCCCGTCGTTATTTATCTTAATCTCTCCTATCTGAGGAAGCTCCCAAAAACAAGATTTTACCAAGGGATGCTTACATGAATGAACAGCCACACCAAGACAACAGAGGATGCCCAAGTCGGTCTGATTGCTGTGCATGAGGCTAGTAGACAGAATAGCTAAATCCTGAATCTGATTTATCCATTTTCTTTTTAAATTTGCCAAAGAAACAATCAGATCTTTGAATTGACAGTTGTTATGAGCTTATCAGATCAGGTAGGAACAACCCAAATCAGCACCAGTCCATAGATCTTTCAGGTACGGACTCATCTTTTTGCCAGCCCTGAGGAAAGATAAGAGATTTCTGTCCAGATTTTGGTGAAGAAATAGTTCAGCCATCCAGTTCCATAAATAGACACTAAAAGGACATTCCCAGATCAGATGAAGTAGGTTTTTCAGAGTAGTTCTTACATAGGAAGCATCTAGAGGCCTGAGCAACACCTTTAGTTTGAATTTTATCACCCGTAGGAATCTTGCCGTGGCATAATCTTCAGCCCCACATAGCAAGTCGAGGATGAATACCCTTGTTAGAGAGAAATGGGATCCACCACACCGGCTGACCTTTGTTTCGAATAGCCTCGAAGGCTCCTTTGACAGAGAACTTGCCCATAAGATAAGGTTTCCACACCCTCCTATCGGCTTTGTGTTTGTTGATCTTGATAGTATGAATATCCACTCCTAATCAGTGAAGCAGCAGCTGAAGATTGAAGGAATAACCCATCTACCCTCAACTATAATACTACTCACCTTAGCATGTAAGTCATTCCAAGGGATTTGATCATCATTAATCCAATCTTTGAGGGAAATTGGCGAGCACCAGTTGTTTCACGATAGGTGGATGCTAGCCCCATCCCCAATCACCCAACCCGAATGAGCACAAAGATCTCTAATAGCCCATCTAACACCTGCCCAAATCAAAGAACCTTTGGTAATCCTTGAGAAGTTACCCGATTTAGTGATAAATTTTGCTCGCATGAATTCATACCTCGCATCCTTAGGAGTCAGGAAGTTCCAAGAGAGTTTCATCATCAGAGATTGGTTGATCTCCTTTAGTCTTCAAAGATTTATACCCCCTTCCTTAAAAGGTTTACACACCATATCCCAAGCCACAACACAAGCTTTTCTAGAATCAGGATCCCCAGACCAAAGGAAATTACGAAGTATTCTTTCTCCCTCTTTAATCACAGTAGCAGGGCATTTTTAGATACCCATGTTGAATAAGGATATGCTACTAAACACAGATTGAATTAACACTGCCCTCCCGTGTAGAGATAACATACTACCAGCCCAGCCTGTGGCTCTACGTTTTATCTTATCCACAAGAGGATGCATAATTGTCTGTGTGACTCGCCCTTGAACCAGAGGTATGCCAAGATAAGTTTTCGGCAGATAACCTTCTTCAAAGACCAGTATAGCCTTAACTCATTGTTTTTTTTTGTTGTCATAGCTCCCTAGAAAAGTTTACTTTTTTCAGTGCTGAAAATTTGCCCATAGGTCTCCTGGTACATCTCTAACCATTTACAGAGGTATTTCCACCCCTTAGCGTTTCCATTCGCAAAGACGATGATATCTTCAGCAAATAGAAGGTGGGATGGAGCCATAACCCCCTTGGTGATCACCGTTGGAAGCACCTTCTTACTACTCCTTAACTCTGATAGACCTTTACTGAGAACCTCCTCAGTAAGAGACAAGAGAATTGGCGATAAGGGGTCCCTCTGACGAAGCCTCCTTCCCGTTTGAAAGAATCTGCAAGGGCCACCATTCACGAGAATAGAAACAAATCAACTTCTCAGGAGTAATCTAATTCACTTACTACATTTGTGATGGAAACCCATATTGGACAGGAATTAAAGTAAGAAATCCCAGTATAATGTGTGAAAAGCTTGCGCAATGTCAAGCCTAATCCCTACATTTCCACCAAATCACTTCTTCCGAAGCTCATTGATCATTTTGGAAGCGAGGCCAATATTACTATGAATGTTCCTCCCATGAATAAACCCACATTTCTCATTAGAAATAATATTAGGCAGAAGGACAGACATTCTAGAAGCCAATATTTTTTAGATAACTTTAACCAAAAAATTACTCATGCAGATTGGACGAAACTGCCGTAACTTTGAAGCATTCTTCAGTTTAGGAGCAAGTATGATGAAGTTTGCATTGAACCCTCTAGGAAGAGTAGAATCAACATAGAAGGATTAAACAACTCTCACCACGTCCATCCCCACAATCCCCAACAAGCTTGGAAAAATCGGCCAGAGAATCCGTCAGGACCCGGAGAGCTGTTTGGTTTCAGCACAAAAATAGCCTATTTTATCTCATCCTCCTCAGAAAAGCCAATCAATATATTGTTATCCTCCGTTGTGATGACCTTTGTAACCTGACTAAGCACCAAATCAAGCTTAGGGTTGTCTTTAAAGGCGAATTTTTCACAGAAGAAGTCGACTATGTGTGCCTTGATCTAGTCTTGCTCCTCAAGGAATCTGCCATCTTCTGTCTAGATAGAATGGATAAAGCTTTTATTCCTTTTAATGCGAGAAATCCCGTGAAAGTAAGCAGTGTTCCTGTCCCTAGATTGAAGCCAGTTCACTCGAGCTTTTTGCATCCATAGTTCTTCGTCATAGTTAGCAGAAGTCTGCAAATGGTTGGCTTTCGTTAGTTCCCTATCAATATCGTCATTATCAATCTCAGAATCCTGATGCAGTTGAAGAGCCTCTACCCTGGCAGAAAGCTCTTGAATATGCAATTTATTTTGGCCAAAGACCGTTGTATTCTACCCCTTTAGCCTATTTTTGAGATGCCGCAATTTACTACCAATCTGAAAAAGAGGATCTCCTTCTAAAGGCTGATCCCGATTCTCTTTCACCACCTGCAGAAATTAGTCATGGCGAGTCCACATATTGCAAAAAAAAATGGAGCATTAGCGGGCTTAGTAATATCAACATTCCAGCCAAATAGAGGCAAGTGATTAGAGTTCACCCTAGCCATCACCTTATATATCCAGCCTGGGAAGAGGTTCGACCAAGCTTGATTACAAAGCATTCAATCAAGTTTGCAAAGAATCCTATTATTACCCATTTGCCTATTACACCAAGTATACTCCGAGACGGAAGAGTTTTTCGTAAGAAGGCAAAAGTTATTTACAAAATCTTTGAACTCCTCAACTGCCCTCCACCTCACACCTCTGCCACCTTTCTTTTCTCCATCCCTGAGAACAATATTAAAGTCACCAACCAGAATCCAGGGAAGGTTTGAAGAGCCAATCACAGCAAGATCTCTCCAAAGCTCCCTTCTTCGGATATAAGAACAATCAGCATGGTACATGAGACCATCACATTTTCAAACAAAACAGAAATATATTTCCTTGAACAAGCTAGAACCACCAATTTTGTCTGCCCTTTCCGCCAAAGCACCCAAATATTTTGGTAGCTTAGACAATTATCAAAGAATAAAACCTCCCTTTCCATCGAGAAAAAGATTTTCCGATGAAGTTTATTCACATCCAGCTTCACTTTGGGATCCACAATGCAAAGCAAGTCAGGAGAGTTGTTTTTCATCCAATATTTAATAAAATTGGAGGTATCCAAGTTAGCTATACCTCTACAATTCCAAAAGAGAATCTTCATCATAACCGTCACGAGGCTTGCCTCCTTGTCTGCTGCTTAGTAACTGGAAGGTTACTAGCTTTGGATTTACTTTTCCTGATATTTTTTCAGCTTAAAGCATTGTGCCATTCCTCGGCTTCCTGAGTTTGATAGACCACATCTTCCGAGAACACATTGTCAAAGTTGGAGCTGAATTCTAAGCCGTGACTCTCACTCCCAGAGCTTTCCTCATTCTCTACTTCTTCAGCATTAACTTGAATAGCGCAATCGGCTTCTTCAACCATATCAGCCAAGGATTTGTTAACCAGACTTGCTTCTTTGTCAACTTCTTGAGAGTCTACTTCTTGAGAGTTGATCGATCTATCCCAATTCCTAATAGTTTTATCCCACAATTCAACTACACCTTTAAAAGTCTTGTGAGGCAGAATTGGTTTAGTGGTCGAAGGAGTTTTGTCAGTAAAAGCTATTTTTGCTTATCAACCTTCTTTAGCCCTTCGGCAGCTTCCTCTATCCCCGGTTTATCCTGTTTGTTCTTAGCTGGTTTCTTCCTATTTCTTCTCTTCTTTTATGGTTCCTTGTCAGCCTTGTTTTGAACGACTTTTTCTTGCTCAATTTCTTTCACCACATCTCTGCATTCGGACACAAGATTACCCTCACCCTTGCAATGAGAACAAATCTTTGGTATTCGTCCAGCTGAATCTCTTGGCAGAACTCAAATCCCTCCCGTTCCACCATGATTTTAGTTGGAACTAGTTTTGAGAAATCAACATCTACAAGCACCGAGGCCTAGAATCCCGTGTTTCGACATAAGGTGTTGCTATCTACTTTAGCCGGATTCCCCACTGTTATGGCCATTGACATAAGCACATCTTCTTCCCAATATTCAGTTCCCAATCCAGGAAATTTTACCCAAACCATGGCATTAGTATTTTTCTGTTTGATGATGTGGAAGTCTGGTGTCCACATGGTAACTCTAAGCAATTTCCCTTTAATGTGCCAAGGTCTTCTACCCCAGATTCTGAGTTTATCAGCCTCATTGTCAAGTAATATCGTGAAGTAACCTTTACCTAATGGGATGAATTGACATTTACCTTAAAGATTCTATTTGTTCATTGCTTTTGTTCTTGCTACTGCCAACTTCACCTTCATCAAATCAAGTCTGCCAATCAAGCAAAATTTGTATCGATCAATCCCTCTGAGAAACCCCGCTTCCGGAATTTGAATAGAGGGAAAATCTCCTCTCATTGTTGCAACTGGAAGAAGACTAAGATCCGTCGATTTAGGTTGAAGTAAATTATTAAATGTTGTTTTCTTTTCCCCATTGTTCAGTGCCTTGACCTTAGAGATCAATTCCATCTCCCATAAATCCATTTGAGAAAGCAGATCAGTCGATCATGGAAGATATTGAGGAAGAAAGCAATAGTAAATTCGCCGAATGTCACCTTCCTTGGATTTTCTCACATTATATTCTAGCAACTTTCCTGCCAAGTTGTTACACTTTGAACTACTCTCAACAGTAACCTCTTGATAATCTATATCCGATCAAGATTCTGCAAACCCTCCAGACACGCACCTTGTATTCTCATCAACCTGAACCTTCCATATAGGCTCTCTATAAACTCTTTCACTGTAGAACGAGTCGGTTAAGGCAACTCATCAGCTGTGCAACTCTCAATTGTCAATCTTTGCTGCATGGTTTATACTAGTGTTTAAATAGTTTAGATAAATTCAAAGGTATTAAGGGCTTAGTTTTGACTCATCTGGACAAACAGAAACATTTGAAAACACTGAATCGTAAAAATAAGAGGCAATCTTCTTGCTTATATGAAATTCAAGATAGTAATGATGTAACGTCTTCTACTTGAATAATAAGATATATGCCATGAATGAACAGTTTAAGAGTCTTATGCACATTTTTATATAACAATTGAGATATCATGGAGAATGTCAAAATGGAAGATATACAGAGCTACATACTAAATCGTGTATCCTTCCAACGGAAATACAGATATGAACGAAGTGCTCTGCGTACATCATTTTTTTTCCTAACAAATTGAAGGGAATGCCAAATTTAGGCTCGATCCCTTAAGTACATCGACAAACTTAATATCAGGCTTTTCTGATGAGCGTCGACATAAGTCTTCTGCATCAGGTTTATCAAATATTTCCCTGGTTACTTTACTTTTCTCAGGGAGTTTAATATCAGAACTCTAATTATAGGAGTCATCATCAAGAGTTTTAGAAGCATCTTCAAGTTCCATTAATGATATTTCTTCATTAATGGAGGGTTCGTCTTCAAAAATCTCGGGCAGTAAAATTTTTAACACATCATGTAGGGTAAAGATTTTACCTATAAGCACAGTATGTATAATACGTTAGACAATGATTGAGTAATTAGGTCATGATACACATTCTATTGATCAAAGAGATACAATATCGGCACACTGAAAATATGACAAGGAGATTGTACGAGTTAAATTCTTGATATGGCACCAACAACGCCTTTAAAGTTGAGAAGTGCCTTTCTTGTATGGGCTACAACATTGCTTTGGTATTTGACAACAATACAAGAAAAGCAATTCTCGACTTCACCGAACATGGTAACAGTTTTTTTATTATACTTTATTTTCTTGTATAGTAGTCATTCTTTTAAGGTCGCACTTCCAGATTTCCTTTTGGCCTTGAAAACTAATTTGGAAATCTTAAATACTGACCACTCGGGCTAAAAGCAATTGCAAAATGCTTATCGCAAATTAGTTGGTTTGTGCAGCTCAGGATGATTTAGTATTTTAAAAAAGATTATCCAGGTCATAAGCAAATTTATCCAGGTCCGTAAGGACGAATAAAAAGGCTTTTTAGAAATATACCATCAGCTATATTTCACAACTTAGCTTGATGTAAACACAACAAGGGTACAGTGGGACTATTTCCTCTACGATATCTGCCAATCACATAGTAGTCTCAAACTTACCATCTTCCCTGAGAATCTTAACTGGTTACTTTATGGATGAGATTTCGTCCCAACTATCAATCAGCGGTACATCTGTTTGATCGCATATGGCCTTGTCAATATACCTACAATCTTACAGGAACTCTGCTTGACCAAAGGTCCAATAAATCAAAGCAAAAACCAAAAATTAAGGGAAAATGAGCTGAATACAACCCAATACCATCTATGCATAAATATTCTACTATAAATTAGCGCGCATATTTAAATTGTACCTCGTCCAATGCAAAATACGACTCCTAAGGTGGTACAAGAGAGTGTGAAATGGAAAGATTGTAAATGTGTTTTACACCACACCAGTATTGCACTAAGGAAAGTTCTTTAAAAATATCTTGAGTCCAAGTGAGAGCAGCAAAATCTGAAATCCTGAGGTTTGTGTAATGATGAGTGTAACTATCGAGTTTATTTTTCTTAAGAAACAGTGGTTTCTGGTTTCAATACCTTGCAACTGTTTAGTGGCTGACCTCAAAAAGATTGAAAAAACTAGGTCAGAGGTTGTTGCTATTCGGTGGCTCTATAAACACATGGGAAAGGTCTGGAGTGTGATGATAAGAGGTTTTTTAGGCGTCTACTAAAAAAATACCTGCTCAAAGTACGGTTATCATATTGTAGCACGGATGAGTTAGATCAAATCCACAGAGAGGTTTGGGAAAACAAATAATTTCTAGTCCGAATATGGTTTTATAAGAGATCAATTGAAAATAAAGAAATAAAACTAACAATTAACAAGAGAATGGATACAACTAGAATTTGGCCCAACAAAAGCAATATAGTTATCATGTAGTTTTACTAGGCAGATTTTTCATATAAAAAATCTTTGGTAATGCATTTTCGATGTAAATGACAACCCTAGATCCATGGTTAGACATCTAGGATACGAATTTTGCAACACCTTTTTATTACAAGTTATTTTCAGGTCTGGGACTATCAATTTTGGTGTGATATGAATTTCTTCGTATCCCTAATGGGCAATCCCACTTATTAGAGAGCTTTTTAGGCCACGAAATCCCCCAAGTCCCTAACAGTTTTTACCTTTACTAATGTTGGAATGAAAAGAAATTTAAACACGTCAAGAGGTCAATCCAACCACAACAAATATTTTATTTATGCAGCGTGTATTTGCACAGTCCACACGAATTTATATTCCTAGTACCAGAGCGGAGCGGATATGAATCTCTTTTAGATGTCAAGTTTATAGAGGTACCAACCTACGGGAAGTCTTTCCCGGAAAAGTTGTGGCCTCCCCTTCACTCAGGGGGCCAAAGAAGGAAATGCTCAATCACTTAAGGGGCTCAAGAAGGATTCGAAAGAAGATTGCCAATGTACTTTGTAAATTCCTCACAATCTCTATGTACCAACTTTGTGGCTATCCACTCAAAACAAGTGATTAATGAAAAGCGGCATCCTTTACTGAGACTATTTTTACTGCTGTTTCAAAAGGTTGTACCTCTCAGACGACTAAGCAGAAAAATATGATTTATAATAATTTGGAAAGGGTTTTGAATTATCAAAAACTTTAATAGAAAATGTATTTTCTAATTGTAAAGTATAGATGGTCAAAAACCATAAAACATTCAAGAACACACTTTTCGTTGAAAACTGAGTATGCTTCTTAAGAAAATAATATCTTCGAAACCGCTTATTAGAAAATATTGGGACTAACTTATTCAGAATAAGATCACAGTAAAAATGAACCACTATTCCTTATACCCGAACATCTAGTTACGTTATAGTTTTGCGCAACTTTGTAATGTAAACAGAACCCCAATAAAGGTGTATCAAACGAGCAAAGCAAAGCTGATGATGGTTTTTTTTTTTTTCTTTTTTTTTTTATTATTATTTATTTATATATATATATAGTTGAACTATAAAAGGAAAAAATAAATAAATAAATAAACTCGGCATTAAAAAAATATCATTTTTGCCATTACTTTCCCGGCAACGGCGCCACTTGATATGAGGTTTTTTAAGGGTCCTCTAGCAAAATACCAGCTCAAAGTACGGTTATCGAATTATTGCGTGGCTGAGTGGGATAAAATCCATAGGGTGGTTTGGGAAAACAAATACTTTCTAGGCCGAATAAGGTTTTATAAGAGATCGATTGAAAAGAAAGAAATAAAACAACCAATTAACAAGAGAATAACTACAACTTGAATTTGACCTAACCAAAGCAATATAGTTATCATGTAGCATTACTAGGCGGATTATCCATATCAAAAATCATTGGTAAGGTATTTTTGATGTAAACGACAACCCTAGATCCATGGTTAGGCATTTAGGATTTGGTCATAATATGTTCGCCTAAATTTGATATATAGGAGAAATTCTTCAAACTATGGTTAAGTTTGGTCGAATATCTTCAAAAGAGTCCTCTTTATTTTTACCCTAAAATCCGGTTTACTGGTTATAACACCGGATATCGGCTAAATAGTCTAAATCTACTTAATAGCTATTATTAAGCCTTGAAGTCGATTATAGTTTTTTTAGAAGATTGTAAAAGAGAACTAATCCTAGAACTACAATATAACTATTGCTATTTTTGTAAGAGCTTCCTTCTAGTCATAGCTAGAAGAGATTAACCTTCTATCATTCCCAAGATTATTGCATGAACTAGCTAACTATTTACAAAAGAAAATAAAAGAGAGAGAAGACTGTAGGGGCCTAGCTTCGTACGAGGGGAAGCCGACTCAAACACTAAGGGCATTATCCTCGACAAGGAGGTTTCAAGCATTTAAACAATAATAATGAGATATACTACGGAGATTATATACTTGCGTAGAGGCCTAGAATGGGTTGCTCACGACCACTAGTGAGGATTTTTAAGAGTAATATTATATAATTATAGTAGTCGAAGTATCGAGAATCAGTTTATTTTAGGGTATTTGAAGGTAATCTTGTAAGGCCTTTTGGGAGAGATTTTCTAACCTCTTCCTAGTGCTTCTTCCCTCCTATTTATAGAATATAAAAAAGGGGCTGAGTCACCATGAGGGGCCAAGTTATATGTATATCCTCCGAAGACAACTGACTTGTACCAGGAATCAGTTTTGATACTATAGCAGATGAGTCTGACACTGTAGCATTGGGTTTTGACACTGTAGTTATTGGATCTAGCATTGCAGTTGTCGAGCGGCTTATTCTACTATTCTGTCTTGTGAGCTGGCCGTCTGACGTGTCTGCCTTCGATCATGCACGACCAAGGTCAAAGTATTTTTGGTATTGATGCTGAGTTTAGGCATTCTTCATCTATCTTTTACTATAGCAGTTAGCTTTGATGATTACTTTCCAGTGCTCGATTAGTTTCGGTAGGCTTCGTGAACTTGATTATTATTTTACTGGGCTTCGAATCTTTAGGTAGGCTTCGATGTAGCCTTCGATCATTCGCTAATTGTTAGAAGGTTGCGAGTAGGCTACTGCATTCGCCCCCTCTCAGCAGGGGCATTGGCGTAGAGGGCACGTGCTGAGAAAAATTGTTGAGTCAGGGAAGTTAGAAAGTTTGACTGAGTTATTGTTGCAATTTTGAGAAGGGTAATTAAAGACTGTGATTAATGCGGGTTGCGATTAAAGAGGGATTAAATGCACCTTCCTTCAAGTATAAGTAGGGGGTGTTAGGAGAACTTTAAACTATCTGCATCTTCTTCCCCACATAGTCGAACCATAGATTCCACTCCTAATACCAGGTACCAGAGTAGAATGGTGGCAAGAGACCATCGTCTAGGAGTGAAGATGCTCGAGCTGAAGAAGAGGTTCTTTGGTGACCAAAGCCTAGATTGGGTGATGCCCGACTCAATTAAACTGGAGCCAGAGGAATCTCAGTAGGATACCGTATGCACACTGGTGGAGGGTGCTTCAATTCATGAACCCGCTTATCAGCAACTGGTTCTACTTCCTATAATGTATGGCCAAAGATCTGGTAGATGCAGAATCCCGCATTGAGGATAAGGAAGTTGGGCTCTGCAAGAACTGCCCCATCTTCAAATAGGGGCGTCTTGGTTTTGGTAGTAGCATTGGCGTGGGGTGGTGGGTAAGGAAGTTGTTGTTGATGTTTGATGTTTTTATATTTTTGTTTGGTGTTGTTGTTGTTTTGTTTTTAGTTCTTTGTAAGGGTATATGGTCGAATGAAATTGGATGATTTTGAAGTAAATTGTCGAAGTGTGAAATTGAACTATTTTTGTGTTAGTGTGACAGACACAATAAATGAAGATAATGTAGGCGCGATAGCAGTTTGTCAAACATCAAAGTTTTAGGAACGATTATTAGAAAATGGAAAGAAACTTAGGTAAAGTCAAATAATTGAAAAATATTAATCGAAGTATCGAATACTTTATATGTATGGACAAATGTTCGATGTAGAATGTGGACGATGGTCCACAAACGAGATAAGGAGAGGTTGGAAATTTTTTGTTTGTCGAAGATAAATGGGGTTTGACTGTAAAACCTGATAGCCGAAACAGCTGGCATGCCAAAAGTGATAATGTTCCTAGGGCAGAGTGCCCTGCAGGTCATCATAATGTTTCCTCGGGTTATGGGAAAAAGGCGGAAGTGACATGTGGGTTTGAGCTGATAGTTTTGGCCGTGGTGCTCAAAGGTTTGAAGGGCTTATAAAATATTTTGGAGGGGGGGCGTATGATACGCATGTGGGGACAGTTGAATGGTAAAATTACAAATACCCATCTTAGCCAAAAAATGAGGGGGAGTGGAAGAGTGGTAATGATGGTGAGTGGGGATACTGGGGCAGTTTTGTCTAGGGTATTTATAGGGGGTGAGGGATGAAATAACTGCTCCTCAAATATTTAATCATAGAGAGAAAATCAGAAAGAAGGAAAGAAGACCTGCGACATTGTTGAAGTAGAGCTCTGTTGGAGAATGGAGAAGGAAACATCGTTGCTGCACATACGGATAGGTACTTCTTCTACCCTTCATTGCAGATAGGTTATTTTGTAGATTTCTTACTAGTTTCATCTGTATGTTGCTTGTATTGTGTGGTAGGTGTTGTTTAGGGGTTTTTCCATTAAGGGACTTGTCGACGAAGGGGGTAACCCAAGTGGCTGGAGGTATGGCCCAATGGGGAATTGGGGATATTTAGGTGGTTACTAGAGTTGTAATCGAACATTTGACAATGGGTTGGGTGAGTTGGGGGGGGGGGGGGGAATAAGACAAAATATGATATCGAAACGTGATAGTCAAATATATTAATTTAATTGCGTGCCTCTTCTTCTGTAGGGTATAATGCGTACCCGTCAATCTTTGAGGCTGAGGCTGATAAATGAGAAGATCGAGATAAATGAGCCAAGTATGTTTGGTCATGGATCAAGGGGTGAGAGCAGTGACGTAGAGGTGTTAGACATTGTAACAGATGTCCCTCTAGCTGTGGTAGTACCAGAAGGTCGGGCATCGTGTAAGAGACGCCATAGAGCTCGTATGATCGGGGAGAGTGATGGAGAGGAGATGAATGGAGGGGAGGGAAGGGGACACGATGGTAGGGTCGAGCCTTCGAGGGATGAGAGAGAAGAAGGGGAGCAGAGCGACAGTAGTAAGAGTTCGACTGATTCGAGGGGAGTTGCGGGGTCAGTCTCAGCTCAAGAAAAGGTAAGATTTGATCGATTCATGGCTAAGCATGACTTATCGAAGTTTGGGGTGATACTAATGCCAGTAGGGTCTGAGTACACGTTCAAGGATATTCCTCGAGAGGGTTTCATGGCATTTAGAGGCCAGATTCGGCTAGGGATGCAACTACACCTTTGAAGGCTGGTGAAGGAGGTATTGAACTACTGGGATGTCGCTCCGTGCTAGATAAATGGTAACTTCTAGGAGATGATGAAGGTGGTCGAGGGTATGAACTTTGAATTAAAACGTGAGAAGAGGGGTTTCATTGAGTGGTTTGATATTGTATCGTTCTACTCGAGGAAAGCTATTAAGAAGGTAGATACGTGCCACATCCAATGCCATATAGACAAGCCATGGCTATTTGATGTGGGTTCAATGGGTCGAGGGTGGGATAAAGACTTGGCTGTGGTAAGAGGGAATTGCGAGAATGCCGCAGGGGAGGATGCTTATAACCTACAGTACAGGGTGTACAATCCAAGTATGTTGATAGTCGAAGGTTGTTTACTATGTTGATGGAATAGTTTGCTAAATTTGTTTTCGCTGTTTTGCAGATCCTGGTAACTGAACTTTGAAGAATCCGTGGTGATATATTGACGAGTTGATCGACTTGGACGAGGAGTGGGCGAACGAGGTATTCGGGAAGCTAGGTATTGTGAGGAAGATGCGGAAGATGATAGACACATTACTTTGAAACGTTCCTATCGGAGCTAGTCCAGCAAAGAAGATAGGAGGAGAAGGTACTTCAAGAGGGGCCAAAGAAATGGAAAAAGCAAGGTTGATTAGGAAATCAAACTATGTGCCAAGTGGTGGGTAAGGAGATTCAGGGACTGTACAGCCGAGTGTGGCTGAAGTAGTACCCGAGGTGCCGAGGCGTGCTGATAAGGGAAAGAGCAAGGTCATTCCCGAACCTTCGACAATCCAATTGCCGAAGACTACTCAATGTAAGAGGCCTCCGGGGGTGGGGGCTGATGATGCGGATAATGCCGATGAGGCACGATGCGAGGATGAACTAGAGGAACATGCTCGGGCAGCGGCCGTGTCGATGGCTACCATCTGTGAAAATGACCCAGACGAAGTTGGAAAGCAGATGAATAAGGTACTTCATCAGGTAACTATTTTATAAGATTCTAGAATTATGATAACATTCACTATCCTTTAAGAAGTACTGATGGTTCGTGTATTATAGCAGGTACATGCTTAGTCCCAAGCTTTTGCTAAAGCTCAGAAGGTAACAACGAGGCAGCTGAAATAGATGATGGACAGTCTGGAGCTCGCTCAAGGGACCGAGATGTCACTGGAGTCTGAGGTTAATGTGCTAAAGTGGGAGAGGTTAACAATCAGAGTTGAGTGTGCGAGAGAACTCGAAGTTGAGCATGCCAAGCATCTTCAAATACGAAAGATACTTGAGTTGAAGCTTGCTGAGAAGGGGAAGAAATGGAAGAACAGAGGGAAACCTTCCAAGGGTAATTTGATGGGGAGTGTAAGACGACTACAACTTTAAAGATCTTTATAGAGAGTTTGGGGTATGATCCCTTAACTCTGAAGTGCTTTCCTACGCCCGAAGGGCCTTCGATCGATGATGTTGTACAGATAGAAGCGATGGAAGTGGATCCTGCTAGTGGAGGTGTGGGAGATGGCGTAGAGGCTCCCGTGTCCGAAGGGGCTGCAGCTGGCGCGGTAGGTGATGGGGTGGCTGATGCTGTGAGACCGAATCATACTGTTAAAGGTACTGGAGGCAATATTGTTGAAGAGACTGTAGGAGGAGTTGGTGCAGCCACTTCCGTATGAGGCATTCTAGCTGTCTGCTTGCTATAACAAACTCTCTTTTAATCTTTCTGTAATGTGTAAATTTGATTAATGGGTAGTACATCATATTTGAGCGTGCATTTCTTGTAGTTGACTTGGATTGCTGGTGCACAGAACTTGAATTGCTGATATAAATTGTACTGGAACTTCTTACATGTATTTAAATTGTTGATATTCCTGTATGCTTGTATTTGTGTGTGTTGAGAAGTATCGAATGCTTGCAGCAGGGTTTGAACTAGAACCTTGGAGAGCTTCGAGGTCGTTCACGAGTATCAGTCTGGTCGAAGGATTGGACATGATACTTAGGTTATATGAAGGATTTTACTAGACTTCGAAGGTCACCCCCGGGACTATCTGCAGGATTGAGCCCAAGCGAAGCATGATGTGTTTGCCCCCAATACATTCCCGAGGGTCCAGTCTTTCAGCCATTCATGCCCCTCTAGTTTGCTCTAATTAGAGACTTGAAAAACTTTGAGGTCGCCCCCAAGTATGGGTCTAGTCAAAGGGTTGACATGATACTTAGATTAGACCAAGAAATTTACTGAACTTCGAAGGCCTAGGCCTGAGCGAAGCATAATGTGGTTACCTCCAATGCATTCTTGAGGGTCCGGTCTGTCGACCATTCTTTCCCCTCGGGTTTGCTCAAATTGGAGACCAGAAAAACTTCGAGGTCGCCCACAAGTATCTGTCGGGTTGAAGGGTTGACATAATACTTAGGTTAAACCAAGAATTTCACTAGAATTCAAAGGCCTAGGCCTGAACAAAGCATAATATGGTCGCCCCTAATGCATTTTCGAGTGTCCGGTCTGTCGACCATTCATGCCCCTCGTATTTGCTCTAATTGGAGGCAACAAATTTTTTGAGGTCGCCTACAAGTATCTTTCGGGTCGAAGGGTTGACATGATACCTAGATTAATCCAAGAAATTCACTAGACTTTGAAAGCCTAGGCTTGAATGAAACATAATGTGGTTGCCCCTAATGCAATCCCGAGGGTTTGGTCTGTCGACCATTCATGCCCCTCAAGTGTGCTTGAATTGGAGACTTGAAAAGCTTCAAGGTCTCCCTCAAGTATCAGTCGGGTCGAAGGGTTGACATGATACTTAGGTTAGACCAAGAATTTCACTAGACTTTAAAGGCCTAGGCCTGAACGAAGCATAATGTGGTCGCCCCCAATACATTCTCGAGGGTCCAGTCTGTCGACCATTCATGCCCCTCGGGTTTGCTAGAATTGGAGACTTTAAAGGCTTCGAGGTCGCCCCCAAGTATCAGTCGAGTCGAAAGGTTAGCATGATGCATAGATTTGATCACAAAATTTAGTAGAAGGCAGGATATGAAGTTTTGAGGGTAAAAAATATGTTCATTGATTATACTGTATTTACATCAGTTAAACAAGGTGGTGGTCGTAGCCTGTTATATGGGGCTAACTGCATTATATTCCATAGGTTAGGTAGAGGCACTTTGTCTTCTGTCATGATATAATAAGATCCTTTATTGTTCTTATCATACACGATATAAGGTCCTTCCCAGGATTTGACTAACTTGCTAGCATTGCGAGGCTTCAAAAAGGGTATGACTCGCCGAAGTATAAGAGCTCCGATTTTGAAGCTTCACAGTCAAACCCTTTAATTTTATGACTTATGGAGGGAGAGGTGATAACGGCCAAGGTTAGCGATGTCTCGGTCTCTGATTTCATCGATCCATAACATATTGCATCCGAGTACTAACTCGTTATCTTCATCGGGGATGTTGGGGTCGCGTGTTGGCACTTCGAATTGAGTAAGAAGTACAGCTTTGGTACCGTAGGCTAGGAGAACAGGTGTGCAGCCCGTCAATTTTTGCGGTACTGTTTTATAGGCCCAGAGTACATGTTGAAGTTCTTGAACCCATCGCCCTTTCTTCTCATCGACTCGCTTCTTAAGACCTTCAACTATGGTTTTATTGATTGCTTCGACCTGACCATTCCCCTGGGGGTAGTATGGTGTTGAGGGGGAGAGGATGATGTTGTACTTCTTGAGGAAATTATGGACTTTGTTCCCAACAAACTGTGAACCATTGTCATATCGAATCATATGAGGGCAGGCGAAATGTGCAATGATATTTTTCTATAAAAACTTGATGACTTCTTCTTCTCTGGTTCGACATAATGGAACGGCTTTGGCCTATTTAGTAAAGTAATCTGCTGCAACAAGAATATTTTCTCAGCTTCCTGATGCATTAGGAAAAGGATCGATGAGATTGATGGCCTACCGTTTGAATGGCTATGAGACTTGGCTGTAATGGAGGTCTTGTGATGGGCTATGGATGTCATGGGCATGACGTTCGCATTTGTCATAATGTTTTGCATATTCTTCAGCTTGTTTATTCATATTAGGCCAGAATAAACCTTGGGATACGGCTCGAAGGGCCATAGATCGACAAGCAGTATGACCACCGTAGGTACTTTGGTGGAGTTCGGCAAGGATGGTAGTGGCTTTATTTTAAGAGACGCATTGGAGGTGTATGCCATTTGGGGATTTGTGATGTAACTCACCTTTGAGGATGGTGTATCTGCGATAATTATCCAGTAACGACCATTTGGCTATGGGATCATCTGGGAGGGTTAAACTGTTCAAGTAAGCAAGAAATGGTATTCACCAATCATCTGGATCGAGACTCTAGCCCCCAATATTGATGGCATTGACTTTCATCTGGTCGATACTTGAGTGTTCGAGTACTTCGATATGGAGTATTCGAGATTCAGACTGGCCTAATATGGCTGCTATGTAGGCGAGGGAATCGGCGTGTCTGTTTTCGCCTCGAGGGTAATGTGTGATGAAAGCTTTTTTAGGAAAATGATCCATACGCTGGTGGACAAGGGCTGCATACTAAGCCATGTAACCGTTGGCCTGATTTCCCCTGGTGTACTGTCTTTGAACAAGTTAGGAGTCTGCAAATACTGCAAGTTTAAGAACGCTTAGTTCTAGTGCGTGATCGAGGCTAGGTAACAAGGCTTTGTACTCAGCCTCATTGTTAGAGCATTTGAAGTTTAGCTTGACCGCATTTTTAATTCGGTCATTAGTTGGGGTAACCAGGACAACACCGATCCCCGAACCGTTTGGTCCAGCGGATCCATCTTTAAAGAGGTGCTAATCTGTGTGAGGGTTCCATGGGTTGTTCTATTCAGGTTGGTCTTTTGGTAGATCATCTTCGTGTTCCTCCCAGTTGATCTCTTCGATCGGGAAGTCGGCAAGGAAATTAGCGACTGCTTGGCCTTTTTGGGATATTTGTTTCTCAAATTTGATGTTGTGTTCACCAAGATAAATAGACCACTATTGTACCTGTCTGGATTTTTCTTTCTTGCTGAGTATCTCTCAAAGTGGGTAACTTGTGATAACACATATGAGGCATGATTGAATGTATGGTTTAAGTTTTTAAGCAGCGTAAATGAGTATAAAGAGTAATCGTTCGAGCTTGGTATATCGAGTCTCTGCAGGTGTCAAAATTTTGCTAATAAAGTACAGGGGTTTCTCGATGCAAGATTCGATTCAAATAAGGACTGAATTGATAGAAATGTCGGTAACAGCAAGTTATAAAGAAAGCGTTTCACCTCGATGGGGGTACTGATAATGGGTGGGCGACCAAGGTATGTTTTGAGTTCGAGGAAAGCCTGCTCGCAATCAGGTGTTCAATTAATTTTGGGGTGGTTTTTCATTTTGGCCATGAGGACACCTTGGTCACGTAAGAGGGATAAAAGGCAAGCACAACAGTCAGAAAATTTGGATATAAAATGGCTGAGGGAAACTATCTTGTCAGTAACCTTTTGGACATCTTTTTTTGTTTGAGGGGAAGGCATATCTATGAGGGCTCAAAAGTGAGTGGGGTCGATCTCGATACCTTGTTTGCTGATGAGGTTGCATAAAAACTTGTCAGATGAAACACCAAATTGGCATTTGTCTAGGTTTAGCTTCATGTTATATTTTCGAAGTATCGAGAAGACTTTGGTTAGGTCCTGAATTTGGGTGTGTTTTTGGAGACTTTTGCATAACATGTCGTCGATATAAACTTTAACCGAATTGCCAAGGAAAGGTTTAATCATGGTGGTAACAAGACGTTGGTAAGTGGCACCCATATTTTTAAAGCTGAAGGGCATGACGTTAAAGCAGTAAAGACCTTGCTTAGTAATAAGCAAAGTTTTAAGTTGGTCCTCGGGGAGGAGGGTACCTGATTGTATTCCGAAGCCGTGTTCATCATCAATAGTCATTCATGGCCGGCTGTGGCATCCAGGAGTACTGAAATTATCAGGAGAGGAAAACTGTCCTTCGGTATGTGCTTGTTGAGGTCTGTGAAGTCTATACATATTCTGATATGGCCATTCTTTTTGGGAGCAACAACAATATTCGGTATCTAGTCTGCATATTTGACTACTCTAATGAAGCCAGCGGCAAGAAGTTTGTCAACTTCAAGGTTGATGGCTTCTCGAAGCTACAGGGCCAAATTATGCTTCTTCTGCTTCATGGCGGTAGAGTAAGGGATGAGATCAAGATGATGGCAGGCTAAAGCTAGTCGACTCCAGGCATCTCATGGAACGTCCATGTGAAGACATCTTTATTTGCCTGAAGAAAGTTGGTGAGCTCGGGGCATTCGGCCTCATCCAGAAAAGTGTCGATGAATGTACCTCGACCAGGACTATCGAGTTTGATATAGACAGCGGGTTTGATGGGTTTAGTAGAAGAATTCAAAGGTGTAGTAGAAGGGTTCGATGGTGTGTGGAATGCAAGAAGCATTGATTGCTATGGTTTGGCAAGTTTTTGGGTTTAATCGATCTCCGGGTGCTCGCATGAGCGGGTAGGGCGTTGAGAGCCTTTCATATTCCATGTGCTGGAGGGGGTAGAGAAATGAAGTGTTTGGTCATAAGTCAAAGGTATGGCTCGTATGGCATGGAGCCTGTCGCGGCCAAGAATGCCTAGGAATTCAGATTTCTTGTCGACGACGGGAAAGCTAGTTTGAAGGGTTACTGGTCCTGTAGTGTCAGGGAGGCTAATGCGGCCGATGGCAACTTCAGTAGTACCATTGAAGCCCATGAGTTCAACATTATATGGGGTGATGAGGTTGGTTTTCTGCATGGCTCGAGCAGTATAGAAGAATAGTACGTTGGCTGCAATGCCCGTGTCGATGAGTATGATAAGGAGGGCGAGGTGTTCGTCCTTCATCATGTTGACTAAAGGGTCGGAATGGGGGAAACGAGCATGCAAAGTGTCACAATTGATAAATGATATACCCGCTAGTTGAGGGTTTTGGCTCGATTCTAGTAGGAGGATGGGAAGCTTCTCTTGATAGGTGAGCTTACTGTACTCGTCGACTCGTTTGCGTTTGCTTCGGGTACGTCCACTGTCATTGTTGTTGACTTTAATAAGGTAGAGCTAAAATATATAAATCTTGATTGGGTCGGTAGCTGGGGAAAGTTGTGGCTAGAGGTATAACCCGTCGAGGTAGCTGGGAAGGTTGGCATTATATTGATGTAGGCCACCCACTTTAAGAATCATTTCGAAAGAGCGTTGCAGGGCATAACACTTATTGGTGTGGTGGCAGCTATATTTATGAGTATGGCAGTAAGGTCTGCCTTGTTTGATCTCAATGGGGTAGGGGGTACGCCATATAGGGTCGGCCTGTATCTGGGGAAGAAGGGTGCTGATGGGGGCGGTGAGTTTGGGGAGGACCGACTTAGGTCTTCTTTTGCGGATCTCGTCAAGGGTAGCATCGGGGTGAGGACGCTTGCAGCTCTTGGTCTCCTGTGAGACGGGAGCGACCTGGGGTGGAGCAAGTTGTCGAGGTTTGTTATGGTTGGTGTTGGTGGTTGAAGGTTTCCCCTGGCGATTTGACTCGTAGAGGCATTCGAGGTCGATGTACCCATTAACTTTGGATAACATCTCCTCGAGGGTTTGCAGTTTATGAAGCATAATATACTCCTTTACACAACTATTATCTGGTAGAGCGTTAGAGTACGCAAGAATGGCATTCACACAGTCAAGGTTTTTAACTTTACGCCACTCGTTTAGAAACTGCTAGGCAAAGGCTTTGAGGGTTTCATTGAGGGATTTACAGAAGTTGAAGAGAACGCTGACTCGGACCTCATGGCACTTGTTGAAGGAAAATTGGGTGATAAAAAGGGCCGACAGTTGTTCGAAACTTCTAATGGAACCATTAGGGTGGTTGTGGTTCCATCTGAGAAGGCTGTCTGTGAGGTTGATAGGAAAAAGTTGACATAACAGGTGGTCAGCCATAGAGTAAAGGCTTAAGGCTATAGTAGCCTACTCACAACCTTCTTCCCCCAGTCGAATATTCGAAGGCTACCTCAAAGCCTACCTGAATACCTCGAAGCCTAATAAGTCCACAATCAAGCCTTCTAAGACTACACGAACATTCAACAGTAAACTTGCCTCGAAGCCGAAGGCCGATACATCAACACATGAACTCCACATCAGCATCAAAAATACATCGACCATAGTCATACATGATCTAAGTCATACATGTCAAACAGCCAGCTCACTAGACAAGAACGAGGACATTGCTGGTCTTGATAATTACAGTGACAGAACCAACATCGGCTATAGTATTATAGCACAGTACCAGACCCAACATTTACGGCGTTAACACCAACTCTAGGATACCCGTCTGATACCCGGAGGGTACACTTGTAATGTGACCTCCCATGGTGACTCAGCCCTTCCTATGTTCTATAAATAGGAGGGAAGGGGAACCAAGGAGAGGTTACAAAATCTCTCCCCTGAACCCTTGAAGTTTACCTTCGATCACCCTGAAATTCAGCCAGTACTTGAAACATTGACTACTCGACAGTAATATCAATACTCTTAAAAATTCTCATCAGAGGTCATGGAGTATCCCATTCTAGGCCTCCGCGCAAGTTTATTGTCACTAGGTTAGTCATATCATTGATTATATACTTGAACCCTTTAACAGAGGATAAATTATGTGGTGTAAGAGCCAATTTCCCTTTCTCAAGAAGTTAGGCCTCTGCATTTGGCGCCGTCTGTGCTTTCCCACCCTACCAGTCCCCCCTACCTCATAATTTTCCTTTTCAAATTCCTAAAAGCCACTTCCAATAGCCCCCACCCCACCGTTCTACTTCCAATGCCCAGCTTGTCCTACTTACCCAGTAATTTGCTCAGGCTGAGGAGCGACACCGAACACAATTACATCACGAACGCGATGAGCACCGACAAGAGTTTGAAGCCGAACGGTAACACCGTTTAGATGTTACCGATAGGCAATATCGTGCTATCGATGAACAATGCAATACAGTTTACGAATTGTAGTCTCTAGATGCCCCTCTGAACCTCGAATACCCGCCCCATCGCGCGTATTTACCCGCGCTCGATTGGGGCCATTACCAGATCTTGAAGTACTCCCGGTCCATCATGGTTCCGAGGATGCTCCCCCTACTATTTCCCTTACTGGTTCCATTCATCGTGGCCTCCACCCCATGGTGGATTCCTCCAATTCTACCCACTATTCCGCCCCAAACACCGCTCTGCTCGAGAGAGCCTCTAAGAGCGCAGTGCTAAGCATACACCGAATATTCGGCCTCACCCCATTCGACTACAAAGATCCCCCCTCATCCTGCCTATTTACGATAGCAAGACCTCGACTATAAAATCTACCCTATCATCCGCGTCAGGGTGAGCCCAACACCAAACTCATGGAGTCTGTTAACAACCCCCTCTGCCCCAAACTCCTCGTTATCGAGGTGTCTTCAAATTTCTGGGCCCCCAAAATCAATAAATATCGCAATACTGACCCTCAATCGGACATCCTCGAATTCCAAAATACTCTAAGCCTTTACTCCACGGCTGACCACTTGATGTGTCAACTTTTTCCTACCACTCTCACAGATAGCCCTCTCCGTTAATTCCATAGCCTTCCCAATGGCTCGATTCGAAGCTTCGAGCAATTGTCTAGTCTGTTTATCGCCCAGTTTGCCTTCAACAGAGCCCGAGAGGTCAGAGTCGATGCCCTTTTTGATTTTTAAAAATTTACAAAAATCCTCGAGTGGAAGAATTTTGTAAAAGTATTTTTTGTGATTGAAATAGGTATCTTATTGCACGTGATCTTTAAGCTTAGAAATGCTTGAATCTTGTAACTGTGAAGTTTGAATAGTTTAAGAATCTAGACAAGTGATTTCTTGTGTAATTTTCCCGGACCGTCTCTTCTGGAACTTCTTCTTTATATAGGCGTCCTCCGCAACTCTTCGTCATGCAGAAGCACATTTTCTAAATAATGTGGTTAGTAGTAGTTTGATTGAGTAACTGACGAGTTCGTGAGAGACAGGTGTCTTTGACTTATTCAGGATCTTCGGTTTAAGCTCGACCCACGTTCTTCACTAGTTCATGGGGTTGGTTGAAATATTGACTGGAAGAGTTATGATGATAAATGTGTGGTCCTGAGATGGGAGAGAATCGAGCTGGCGACAGCTCCATTTTAGGTGTGATCGAGGGATAGGTCCCCCCAGTTACAGTTGTCATCTATAAAAACACTTTTAGTTGGGCTGTATTCCAAGGATATTCGAGCTGCATTTCGTCTTCAGTCATTAGCCAATAAGTCCCACTATCGGTTTTGTCACTAGCAATATATGAACCTTCCCAGTTTTCTAACAATTTTATAAAATTCTTAGGTCGAGTACTATCTTGAATTCATCAAAGGGAAAGGTCGCTGATGCCAAATTTTTGCTTTCAAAACTTTTTGTTGTAATCTTTCTTGAGGGTGTCATGGTACAGTCCCAAGTTCATAATTGCTTTGTCTCGGGTCTCTTCGATCTAGTTGAGGTTGCAGAGGAGACCTTGCTCGTTGTCTACATCTGTGACTTTTTTCGACCACTTGGTAGATCAAGGTCTGAAGGTATGGCTGCTTTAGTGCCGAAGGCCATCTTAAATTGAGTACAGCCTATTGAAGTTCAAGGAGTTATCCGATATGCCCATAGAACGTTTAGAAATTCATCGACCCATTTGCCTTTCTTCTAATCGAGAGGTTTGCGTACTCCTGATTTGATGCTTTTGTTGATGGCTTCAGCTTGTCCGTTACTCTGAGGATAGTATGGTGTCAAAGTAGATAGTTGAATTTTGTATTTGTGGAGGAAACTACAAACTTTGTTGCTGATGAATTACTTGCCATCATCAGATCGTATCATGTGTGAGCAGCCAATTTTTGCTATGATGTGCTCCCAAAGAAACTTAATGACTTTATTTTTGTCAGTGTGGCATAGAGGAACTGCATCGACCCATTTTGCAAAGTAGTCTATGGCCACAAGGACGAATTTATGATTTCCAAATGTTGGGTGGAAAGGTCCAATTATATCGATCCCCCATCTTTTGAATGGCCATAGGACATTACTTATGTATAAGTCGAGTACTGGGTTATTGATGTCTTGAGCGTGAATTTGGCATTTGTAGCACCTACAAACAAAGTCTTCGCAGTCTTGTCGTATCTTCAGCCAGTATAACCCTTGAGTGAATGCCCATAGGGCCAACGATCATCCTGAAATGTAAGTTGCATAGATCCCTTCATGTGAAGTTCTTTGATTTTGATTTGAGACTATTTTTGAGATATGCATTAAATTAGTGGTCACCCTCCTGTAAAACGATATAGGATTTTATCTTGAACTGTGAATCTGGGGCATTTGGCCAAGATGGATCGAGTTCCTATTTGTTACTTGGGAGGATGTTGGAATTGAGATATGCATAGAATTGTCTTCTCCAGTTATCTTCTTATTCGTCTTTAGTAATATTTATTTGCATCATATAACTTATATCTAGACTAGAATGTTCGATAATCTCGATATTAAAGTTTTCTTTTCACTGTCTATGAGCATTGCGGCAATATATGCCAATGCGTCAGCGTGACAAATTTTGTCTCGAGGGAGGTTGGAGATTGTTGCTGACTTGAATTTTCTCATTTTATCTTCAACCAAGGCTGGATAATCAACCATCTTGCCTGATGTCTTAAATGTCTTTTTGTCATGTTGGCGACGAGTAAGGAGTCGACATATACAGTTATTTTTTCCACCCCAAGTGCTATAGCAAGAACCAGTCCATGAAGGATTGCTTCATATTCTATTTCATTGATGGTGGCATAAAATTTGAGTTTAATAACTTTTACGATACGATAATTAGATAGTATAATGAGAACAATGCCAATTCCTAATCTTTCTGGTTCTGCAGATCAGTCCGTGAAAAGTCTCCATCCTGTACTTCGTGACCAGGGGTCTGGCTCTAGAATTAAGTCATTAACTAATACTTCTTCGATTTCTTTCCAGACATGGTCTTTAACGGGAAAATCTGCCAAGAAATCAGCTACTGCTTGTCTTTTGATTGATATCTTAGGCTCGAAGGAGATGTCATATTCACAGAGGAATACGGGCCATTGCTAAATTCCTAGAGATTTAGAGAGTACAAGTTTAAGAGGATACTTAGTAATAAGTTTCATGGGATGAGCTTAGAAATAAGCTTGAAGTTTTTGAGAGCTGTAGACCAAGGCAAGTAGTTATTTTTCAGTTGTTGTATATCTTTTCTCAGCATGCATGAGAGTCTTGCTGATGAAGTAGATTGGTTTTTCTACACCGTCATCTTCTCAAATACTGACAGAGCTAATCGAATCATCAATTGTGGATAATCGAATCAACTGGAGTACTCATGATAAGAAAGCACCCCAAGTATCGTTTAAGATCTTCGAAAGCCAATTCACAGTCAGGAGTCCAAATGATTTCCTTGGGCTATTTTTTGGATAGTGGAGTTGGATTTCTATGAAGAATGAGGTAAAGAAGGTTACATCGGTCAGATGAATTTGAGATGAACCTATGAAGAGTAGCAATCTTACTAATAAATTTGTGTACATCTTTAATTGCTCGGGAAGATGGCATTGCCATGAATACCTTGATTTGTGCCAGATCGATTTTGATTCCCCTTTTAGTAACCAGATATCCTAAAATTTTTTGCAGATGTAACATAGAATTGGCATTTTTTTGGGTTGAGTTTTATCTGGTAGATACGAAGGATATCGAAGATGGTTTGGTGGTTGCTGCAGTAATCTTCACGCTTTAAGGTTTTACAGATCATATCATCGATGTATACCTCCATAATTTTGTGAAAATGATCTTTGAACATTTTTGTGACGAGCCGTTGGTAAGTGGCTCCTGGATTTTTAATCTAAAAGGCATCACTGTATAACAGTAAAAACCTATTTTTGTGACAAAAGTTGTTTTTTCCAGATCTTCATTGGCGAGAGGAACTTAATCGTAACCAGAGGCTACATCCATAATTGAGAGAAGTTTATACCTTGCGATAGAGTCAAGGAGTTGGGGGATCAGGGGGCGAGGAAAGTTATCCTTGGGTATAAATTTATTGGGTTCGGTAAAATTAGCACAGACCCAGATTTTTCTATTCTTCTTTGGGACTGCACTATGTTATAGCCCCATTTCGAATATTTTGCTTATCGAATAAATCCTACACGAAGAAGTTTATCAAAATTTTCATTTACGATATCGCGATGGCGGGGAGCCAGATTTCAACGCTTCTATACAACTGCTTTGCTATCTGGAATAAGGTGGAGTTTATGACATACGATCAAGGGATCTATGCCAGACATTTCTTGGAAAGACCATGCAAAGATGTATAATTTTTTCTTTAGGAGTTGAATTAGGATTTGGCTTTCATTAGACAACATTTTAGAGCCAATGAAGGTATTATACCCAGGCCCATCGAGTTCAATGAAATTGACTACCTCAGTATCATGTTGCTCGAATGTGGGGGGGGTATCCTGCTGCAGTTGTTATTGTTTAAGAAGTTTCGCTATATAAGAGTTGGTTGTGGTATTTTCGTACATACGTGTAGCTTCTTAGCTACTTTTGATTTCATAGATACCTTGATCTGTTGGAAATCTCAAAGCTTGATGATATGTCAAAGGTACTACCTTGATCGAGTGTAGCTAACTCCACCCTAAAATTCCCAAATACTTGGACTCAACATCTATTTCCACAAATTTAATAAAAGTGGTTTGTAATCCCGCTTGAGCTGGCAGGGTGATTTCTCCTGTGGTTGACTCTTTTGAACCGTTAAAACTTCTAATGGTGGTTGTCGAAGGTTTCACAGAGTCTTTGAGTCATAGAACTTCAATTGCCCTTCTAAACAGAACATCTGTGGTACTTTTTGTATCAACGAAAGGCGTGTGTAGGTAGTCTTATCCTACTTTGAGCATAATGACCAGAGGGCTATTATGAGGGTACTTGACATGGCTGATATCATAGTCCTCGAAGGTAATATGGTACGGACGTTTTGATTTGCTCGAGTTGGGGAGAAGTTTAGTTGATTTGTCTGAGGACATCATTTTGGAATAAGATGTAATTCGATTGCCTAATTTTCATTTCTTTTCTTTTTTAATCTCGATCATGTAAAGATTGAAAGCTTATCCTTGGCCTTATTCTTGATCAGCATCTTTGTTTTTAGTTTCTTCTTTGAGGAACTTTTAAATGTCAACTACATAATTATGAAGTCTTCCCGTTAATAGAATGCGATGAAAATTTTGAATGAGGGAGTAGCAGTTGTCAGTTTTATGACTATGCACGTTGTGATACTGACAGAGCAGTTTGTTAGGGATTTCAGAAATTGTATCTGCTGCCCGATAGAACTCATCTCCATTTATCGTTGGTAAGATAGCGGAGAGGGTTATTGTCATTGGAGGAGGAACTGGGACATGTCTGTCTGGCCTTCCGTCTCTTCTTCTAATGTTGTCGGCGCTTCTTCCGTGTTGTTTGGGTGCTTCGGTAGTGGTTGATTTTTGGGGTGGAGATGAAAATGTTTCACAAGAATGGATGACTGAGGAGCTTTTCATCATATCCTTCTTGGATCATTCTAATTTGATGTAGTTATTAATAACATCAATCATCTTTGTCACCGTTATGGGCTTGTGTAAGGTTAGTTCTTCCCAAACTTTTGAGTCGATTTACAAGGTAGAGGTGAATGCTGGAACGATAATCTTCGGATCTGAGTTCCCAATTTTCTATATTTCTTGCAAGAAGCGCTTGTAAAAGCTTTCCAAGGTTTCTTTTATGCCTTACTCGAAGAAGAATAAAGAATATATAGTTATCTCACACTTCTTAGCATGAGCATAATTTGACTCGAAGAGACGCTGTAACTGGTTGAATGTGGTGATGGAGCCTTCGGGGTTAATATGGAACCATATGAGCGGTTCCTCTTTCAGGCTCATGTTGAATAATTTGTATAACACGTGGTCGAGTTTGGAGTGTAATCCAACTCTGGCTTTGAAGTCTCAGACCTGGGTAAGAGTTTCAGTAAGGCCTGTATACTGAATAAATTTTAGCATCTGGAAATTATCTGGATTGGGCATAACTTCAAGACGAGGAAAAATTGGATTTGTCTCGATTTTATTGAGAACAGACCTTCGACCTGGGATATCAGAGATTCTGGCTTTGATCCTATTATTTAAGTCGTCCAAGGTGATGAATTGTGGCGGAGGAATAGCTATGGTGGCAACCTGTGGATTAAAATCTCTCTGCCCTTAAAATCCCAATTGGCTTTTGATATGTCATTTTTCTAGTGGTGGTGGAGTTTGATGATGCGTGCGTTGACTTCCTTGGGTTATCGATGCTGAGGATGTTAATCCGAAATGTCAAGAACCACTATCTAGATTTCTGGATCTGGATTAAGAAGTTTGTACTCTTTCCTCTCTTGGATGGTTCTCTCTTTGTGTCACCCTGGTACGATGATTACCTCGGGCCTGAGGAGGCGACGTTGAACGGCTAGTAAGCCGATCCTGAATTCTCCATAAATTCTCTATTTCTTTATGATGTGTCCAACTCTGTTGGTCCAACACCTTTCTCCTTTTGTCTCTTTCTATTTGAAGGGCTTGGGCGTGAATGCGCTGATCTTCCAACCTCAAGACTCAGTCAGATTCCATTTGCCTCTGTAGTTCGATCACTGCACTGTACAAATCGACTATTTCAGGTATCGGGTTGATTTTATGATTCCTCAGCATAGTAGAATGGCTTCGAAGATTAATCTTTGTCATTAGATTACTTTTGGATCAGGGCAGGTAAAGAAAAGTATGGTTTTCCCGCAGACAGTGCCAATTGTAATACCATGTTTTCTGGGAGGATAATCTTCGTCAATACTTTTTGTAAGGATGGGGCAATAAAAAGTTTAAACGAATAAGATTTTACGTGGAAACTCAGTAAAGGCTATGAAAAACCATGACCTCGAGAAGGATTTTGATGAAAAATCCAATAGGTTGCTAGTTATTATAGTTTGTGGTATGACAGTAAAGTAGGAATGAATGAATAGTATAGTTGTGGATCAGAATAACCCCTTCTTTACCTATATTTATAGTAGATACATACAGTTTACAAAAAGAAAATAAGTTTCCAATTTCGGGGGTAGTGGGCAAACTCTGCGGATATCCAACG
This sequence comes from Kingdonia uniflora, assembly GCA_014058105.1. Lineage (NCBI taxonomy): Eukaryota > Viridiplantae > Streptophyta > Magnoliopsida > Ranunculales > Circaeasteraceae > Kingdonia > Kingdonia uniflora. Next base: position 183,104 of record JACGCM010001419.1, read on the forward strand.
GCTCTCATTGACCATGCACAACGGCTACTTTTAGTAGGTCGAGGACTTGTAGTTTGTCGAGGTGACATCTTCTTAAATGGTGGGATGCCTTCGATTATGTTATACTGGCTTATCCTTATCGAATTTAGGAAATATACTACTACAGATTTATGACATTGTTAATGTGTGTTTAAAAGATTTTTATGGTTTTCAAATTTCAAAAAATTGTTAGTTATAGTAAGTTTGTAAAACTTTATTTTATATATGTGTAAAAAAGTGATATGATATAATATATGTATATGTATGATGAATGTGTAAAAGATAATAATAGAATACCTAGACCTGCATGTAGGTCGAACGTGAGGAATATCTGTGTATAATTAAATCTTATCCCTAGATTTATAATTGAGATGGAGACTTCACCTGTTATGAAGGCATCGACCTCTAGTCGTTCGGCTAAGATTGAGAATGTAGTATCTGATAGGGAGGACGAGATAGGAGTTGTTCAATTTCCAAATATCCCTGGATAAATTGTATCATACCCTTCGAACTCTGATGTGTTTAGAGTGTTCAGTAAATCCAAGGCTCTTATATAAGAAATATGGGGAAACTTTGTAGAACATGCTAGTAGGTAGTTTAGAAGTTGTATTGTAGAATCTGGGGAGGAGCATTTCTTTCAGCTACCTGATTTAGAGAAGGAGAAATCGGATAGGGGGGTAGGCGAATCAATCTCCTTAGAGTATTTTAATAAAAATATCCAGGGTGACCTGGAAGAGAGTTTTTTGTGCTACCTATCTCAATTAGAGTACGAGTTAAGTTTACCCCTTAGGAATCTTGCGAAAGAGTTAATAAATACCTTAGGGGCATTTCCTACCCTGTTGAACGGGAACATGTAATCGGTGATCAATGTATGTGAGTATTTGAATAGGTTATAGGAGGAGAATGAGATAGAGGGGAGAATATCTCCTGAAGATGTTTTACAGTTTTATGGTATGAAAAATTATTTTGCAAGTGAAGAGGCATACTTCTTTGTGAGCTTGTCTCGACCACTTTTCTTTGATCTGAATTCAGCAAGTCGAATGTGGAATGATAATATGATTTGGGTGAAAGATGATTGCCTTCATAGAGTAGATGATGAACCCATGGAACTTTTGAATAGAACTGTGATGAAATGTAAGTATAATAGTGTATAATATCGAACTGCTATAATTGAATATTGTTCTGTTGTTTATAATGTGCTGTTGTTTGATAGTCGAAAGTAAAGAAGAAGGAGCCCCTGCTAGATACAGTTGCTCAGGAAGGGGTCAAGTTTAAGGCAGTGCTAAAAAACCTCAGTATTAATGTAAATAAACTAATTAATAATAGGTTCGAGAAGGTTCAAAGCCTTAAGAAACGAGACTAATGATGAGGGTTGAAACCTGTAAGAAAAGAGGGGTTAACGGAGCAAAGCGAGTGGTTTTGTCGAAGGCCACTGCCTTGGACTTAGCAGATGTGCCAAAATCTACTACTTTTTGCAAGTTAGCTCAGTAGTTTATGAAGAAGAGGAATACGAAGTGTGGATCGGCCTCTGGAACCATAGGGAGCGGTAAGGTCGAGGGAGAGGCAAAAAAGATAAGGGTAGATCCTCTTTCTGAATTGATTGGGGCAAAGGTCACGAAGAATTGCCATTTGAGGAAGACGAGATGAAAGTTGTGGAGGATAAGACGAGGCTTGAGCTCGCAAAGGTGTGGAGGAGATGAGCAAAGTGGGAAGTTTCACAACAGTAGATGTCAAAAAATAGAAATTTGTAATAAATAAGATTCCTATATCATGATTGAAGGTATTGGTTGAGTGTTCTTGAATCAAACTTGATGTATTATATCTGTGATATTGGTCAAATTGGAGGCAGCTCACTTGAGTGAACAAGAGACGCTCCAATAAAATTAAGAGTTTGCAGCAGAGTTTGATAGGATAAGAGGGGCAACTGATGATAGAGAGGATCAACACGTCAAGGGACATTTCAAGTATGTCGAGGCCATATAAACTATTGATGATCTAACTTGGAAGATTGAGGGGAAATATGCCAAAATTAGAAGATGGAAAAATGAGCTCGCGGAGGCGAAAGAGGAGGCAGCGAAGCTCAAAAGTTGGAATGATGTGTTGATGGTGAAGAGTGAGGAGGCGGACATGGCTCGATATTGTATCCCGTCGTTAGAAACGGTAGAGAATGAGTTAGGATGATTTGTAACCAGTCTGAAGGGCCAAATGATTAGAAAAATGATCAAGCAATAGCAGACTCGAGCTGATCTAGATAGTTTCAAAAGAAAACTGGAGCGTTTGAAGAGTAAAATGGTTGAGAAAGATAGCGAGCTGGAGAGACCTCAAAATGACCTATCTAAATCTGAAATTGCGGTTGAACAGTTGAATGAGGTTTTACCTGTTAAAAATTTAAATTTCGAGCTGGTGTAAAGATGATGCAATGAATTGAATGGGAGGGTGGCTCAACTAATGACAGATTTGGCTGTGGCCAATTCGTATATCAAGAAGGCCGAGGCCGGAGAACGGTCAAGGGAGAATAAAGATGATACCAGGGTCTCTATTGTAAAAAGGGATGTGGTTAGCCTATCAGCTTGAATTAGAGAGATGGAGAGAGATGTAGCTCATACTCAAGTTCACGTACAAAAAGGAAATGATCGTTTAAGGGAGCACCAAGGTAAGTTGGATGCTGCTCATATTAGGAGGCATGAGTTAGAGCGGGTGATCAGGGGTAAAGATCAATTGATAAGGTAAAAGATGAATTATTAATGAAGTCTCCTATTGGGGAAAGTGTAGGTAAAGAGAGTGAGCTTGTGAAACTTCAAGCTTAGGTGGCAGAATTGAGTACGATGAACCAAGCTGAGTCAGATAATGTAACGGAGAAGGCAAAGGAAAATAATAATCTTATATTCTGCGCAGATAATCACATGGAATGGCAAGACGCACAGTATAAAAATTTGTAATAGCGTCATTAGAAAGTGAGAGAGAACTTTTCTAAGGCAGTTAAGTCTGAGGTAATCTACTTATAGAAGCTAATGGCCATTATTGCCTATTTTGTGGAGAAAGTAAGAAGGCTGGAATTAGAGAGGGATACCTTGCACGATTGTTTGTCAAGAAGAAAGTATATTTGTAGAGTCTCTGTAGATCGAGGAAACTGTATGAACGCCATAGAAACGGAGTTAGGTTCTTGACCTGCTGAATTGGTAGAGCAAGGCAGGATTACCATAGCTGCTCGAGCTTGAGATTTTATGGCTGATCGTCCTCCTGTTGTAGGGGAAAGCGTAGCTGACCTCCCATCAGTCGAGAAGAATCCTTAAAATTGGCTTGTAGATATAACATGTAAAAGTATCTGTTGCTGACATATTAAGAGATGAAAGCTAGTCTTACCTTTGTTTTATCTTATGTCTGGTTGAGTTCTTTGATAAAAAACTAGTATTACCTTTGCTTTAATCACAGAGTATGTATAAATGGGGTATGTAAAGCTAGTATTACCTTTGCTTAAATCAGTATAGAGTTTGATTAAAAGCTAGTTTTACCTTTGCTTTAATGGGTACCGAGTTCGATTGATATCTAGTTTTACCTTTGCTTTAATCGGTACAGAGTTCGATTGAAAGCTAGTTTTACCTTTGCTTTAATCGGTATAGTGTTCGATTGAAAGCTAGTTTTACCTTTACGTTAATCGGTACAGAGTTCGATTGAAAGCTAGTTTTACCTTTACTTTAATCGGTACAGAGTTCAATTGAAAGCTAGTTTTACCTTTGCTTTAATCGGTATAGAGTTCAATAAAAACCTAGTTTTACCTTTACTTTAATCGGTTTAGAGTTCCATTAAAAACTAGTTTTGCCTTTGCTTTTATCGCTATAGAATTTGATTGAAAGCTAGTTTACCTTTGCTTTAATCGGTTTAGAGTTCGATTGAAAGCTAGTTTTACCTTTGCTTTAATCGGTTAAAAGTTTGATTGAAAGCTAGTTTTACCTATACTTTAATCGGTATAGAGTTCGATTGAAAACTATTTTTACCTTTGCTTTAATCGGTTTAAAGATTGGTTGAAAGCTAGTATTACCTTTGTTTTAATCTATTTAATGTGGTAGAGTCTACATAAGTAGAGAGTAATGTAGGAGAATACTTGGAAGTTTTAATTGACTAGATTAGAATGTACACTGCATGGAGTTCAAATCTCACTTTTGGAATGGAAAGAGCGAGAAGTTTGAAGTGGGGAAGTGAGGAACTTAACGACAGTACCGTTTAAGTCGCCTAGTGTTCTAAGGATTTGAGCTTCAAACTCCTTGCTCCGTCATGAGGTAATATGATCCCAGACCAGTTCGACCAATGAAGAGGAATGGACCTTCCCAATTTTTTGCCATTTTTTTCAACATGCTTCTCTTTTCTATGTCGAGGGATTTCTTTGAGGGGGAGATCGTCAATTTAGAATGTACAGCTTAAAACTCTTCTGTTATACGAGTTTGCTAACATATGGTGATAGGAAATAACGTGCTACTTAGTTTTATTAATCTAATTAATGTTGTAGACAAATTTGAACTCATTTTCTTCATCGGAAAGCTTGTGATCTTTGACTGGATGGTGGTATTCCTTTGGAATAACGGCTTTTGTGCAATAGGCGAGGAAGAATGGGCTACAGCCGGTTGATTGACATATAGTGGTACGGTATGCTCATAAGATATGTGGAAGATCTCTTATCCATTTACCTTTTTTTAATGATTGAAGCCTTTTCATGAGTCCATCCACGATGGTTTTGCTGGTGACTTTGGCCTGGCCATTGCCTTGAGGGTAGTAGGGATTGGATGGTGAGTGGATGATGTTGTGTATTTTGAAGAAGGATACATTTTTTTCACTAACGAACTGGGGCCCATTATCGATTCGAATCAGGTGGGGGCATCAAAACTGTGTGATGATGTATTCCCATATAAAAGAGATAACCTCTACTTCTCTAATTCGACGGAGTGGAACTCCTTCCACCCATTTTGTAAAATATTTTGTTGCTACGAGTAGGTATTGTCAGTTACCTGGAGTATTTGGATATTCTTCGACAAGATCGAGCGGCCACCGCTTGAATGGCCAAAACACCTTGCTTGTATGTAGTTTGAGCGTAGGGGTGCAGATCATGTGTCAATGTTATTGACATGTATCGTATTTGCATAAGTACTCTTGCGCATGCCTGGCAAAAATGCTCCTTGTTTAATTACTCTGTTAGTGAGTGATCGACTTATGGCATTGGAGCCACAAGTCCCTTCGTGTAAATCTCTGAGCATTCTGTCTACTTTCTTCTTGGAGAGCCACTGGAGGTAAAGCCCCGTGATTAAGCGGCGGTATAAAAAGCCATTTTGAACTGTGAAAGGCTTCGAGTTTTTGATCAACTGTCGACGTTCTTTCGGATCAGTTGGAAGGGTCCTTTTCATTTGAAATTGGGGCCAAGATAGGCAATGAAGGGCTTTCGCCAATCATCGTCCCCATCTTCATCGCCCCACTACCAAAATAAAGGCTTTTGGCAATACACATGTTTATCTTTTTGCAACAAACTATGTCCCTCGCAAGTTTGCTACAGTAAAAATCCCTTGCAATTAGTCCATTGTCTGTTGCGATGTAGTTTTAACCAAATTAGACCCCGATACTTTTCTCACATCTCATTCCCCAAATTCCCCGCCAAAGCTTCCCTCTCTATATCAAAAATTTCCCCAAAAAAATTCTTCTTTGGGAACGAATCTGTTATTGATAACCTCCAATACTCCCATGTTTCTCTCCCAATTTCCCTTTTCCCAGGACTCTTTATAATTTGTGGCATCACATTCGACGACTACAGCTTGGTTGGTGGTTCTCGTACAAATCGTCTACAATAAAAGGTATCTCTCTCTACCTTTCCTTTTTCTTTTCTAAGCAGCAATCAATTTCAGTTGATAATTGCTTTGTGGTGGTTCTTCAATTTTGGTAAAGTACAAGTTAGGGTTCCAATCAAACTTATTTTTTGAAATTAAGGGTTTTGAGTAACCCAATTACTATTTTCAAATTATATAGTTTTCATATTAGGATTTACTTTCATAGATTTATGTTTAAGGATTTATTTCCATTAGATTTCGGTTTAAAGGTTTGCTTCTATGAATTTTGGTTTACCTATAATCACTACTTCCTATAAGGCCATTGTAGTTTTCTAAAATTAGAGTAGTCTCTACCTATCATAAAACCCCTAAGCTTATCTCTTTCGGATTCTAACCTTTAGGGAGTTCTCAGTACCGCAGCAATGTCTTGAGGCATAGCATTTGTGGGATTTGACTTGCTAACTTTTATGATTGTTATCTCATGCTCTCGGCCTTTTAGGAGTTCCAGTACTGCCTTTATTAACACTTACTGCCACTACTTGTTTCCAGTCAGAATATTTTTTTGAACATTACTCTTTTGGAAACTCCTATATTAAGGTTTCGAGAGCTGACAAAATAAATCCTTTAGACTGCTGTATTACACTTTAATGACAGGATTTGTGAGGTTATGAACAAATCAACCCAAATTCTGTGGGAAACTTGGGATTGATTTGAAGTTCTATGTGGGCCATTAAAGGTTGATATTCATCTGTATTCTCTATGGAAACCCACTTTTAAGAGTCAAGGAAGAAATCTATTCGCATTGCTTATCAAAAGTTTTGCATTTAGTTCCAGATAATGTTTACATATTACCAGTCGTAAAAAAGGAATATTCCATAACATAGAAATTTTGAGTAGTAATCGACCTCCATAGAACCCCTTCCTCTTGCACCGTTATAGTCATTTTTCAATATTAGCATTGAGAATGGTTTGCGGTTTGGCATCAAGAAATTGTTTAATCCGACGCTCAAGTCTCGAAGAATCATCGCGAAGAAGCCACCACTTGACTAATATCGACCTATTTATTTAGTTGAACTAGTTGTTGGTCTTGTTGCAACTTAATCATGTGACAAAAGTATGCTTGCTCGGATGCGCTTCTATTCTGGACCAGCCACCCAATACGTAAAATATAGACCATGATGTCTGAAGCTGGCCTATTGAGTATATAGTCCAGGAAATTCAAGTAATAGTTTTAGGCCTAATTCATGTCAACTTTGTAGAGATTTCCCAACTCCTCAACTTAGTTTTGATATCTGAATTCTCTTTATGGACATCTGAATTGAGCTATTGACCTTAAAATATCTAAATTGTTTTATTGAGCAGTTGTCAGGGAAGTCCAAAATAGGTCTTATTCATGTAAACGATTAAAAAAGCTTCCAATTTCGCCTACTGGATTTCAGTGGCAAATATTTATTTTTATTTTTTTGGAATGTAAGCGTGTATACTTAATGCAATTTTGAACTAGTTTCTAAATTATGGTTTTATTTATCAAATTCTTTTCAAGAATTTCTTTTCCTTTAAGTGGCACTTTCTTTTAGAATAATTCTGCCAAATAGCCCAACATCTCATTAAGTCTTGAAGGAAGAATGTGGAGTTATAGTCACTTGGAGCCATCTATTCCTTGAATCGTTTTATCATTTTTCTAAATAAGAGTGACTTTATTTGATATCAGGAACACCAAATAATTACAAATGGGAAGGCAATTCAAAAGAGAACCAGCCAACAATCCCTGCACAAAACCTAAAATATTCTCTCATGAAGACCTCAATTTTATATAGGATTTGAGGTCTCCCTACATTTTATTCAAAGGATCCCTCATTTAGCTTAGCTCCTTTCCTTTCCAGCCAGTTGATCAGAGCTAAAGTTATGTCTCTCCAGGTTGCTGAAATTATGTTTTGCTTCATAGTTCAAGATACCAATGTAGCGTTCTTAACCTTCCCCATAATCTACAATCAAAACCCTAATTTGTGTTCATTGGAGGCAATGGTAGCCATTGATTCAAACCCCAAAATCACTCCCCTTCTATTATTTTTATCATTCTATCTTTGATGCCCAATCATCGTAGCATATCATCTTCTTATGATTTAACTGCAATTATTTGCTCAAGGCTGATAATGTGTATGAGGATCAATTTATTTTGCCAAAATGCCCGACACTATTTTACGATACAGGTCTCCAATAGCCATGATGAAACTAGAGGGTATTGGTCAAGGTTAGAATGATTTTTGAGCTAAAGTTGCATCATCAACAACATTCACAACATACATTTGCTACGACATTTTTTGCCGAGGGGAGTCACCATATCTTTGCTTATGAGTTCACAGATGATCTTAACACCTTCAATAAGAGAAAGAATTATTATGCAAAAATCGGTAAGGCTTGGAAGCGCATGAAATCTATTGTATGGGACTCCTTGGATGGGTAAGTTTACTATGATCGCAACAATCTCTAATCTCTTAAACTAAGATGTGTATGATCGATCTTGAGTTAACATCTATTAAAGACAATAGTGAGTCGAGGAAGTTGCTGTAAGACATCCAATAAAGCTATTAGTATAGTCAAGTGTATTGATTGTTCTCTCAATCTTGTTGGTCAACGGGGCAAATAATAAAGAGAAATATGTGAGTAAAAAGGCTAAAGAAGATAGTAAGGGTAAGGAAAGCAAAGTTACTTTTTCTGCGATGCTCAACTTCATCGATGTATTGTGGTCCTCTTGCGGGGGAGAGCAAGGTATAGTCGTTAGTAGTAACTATGTGGAACATCTTGATCCAGCTCTTATCTTGTATGGAAAACGTATGTAATTTTCTAGTATCAGAGATCTAGTGATATTTCCACACATCTATCTTCAAGCCATGTTACGCTATAGTTGATTCTTTTTGAATTAAGATTTCCTTAAAATTGAATTATGATTGTGTTGCTATATATGTGACCCATCAAAGTTAAAAGGATTGCATCTCTTTTTGATGTAATAGATACCATATCTGATCCTATGGACATCATTGAAGCCCAAAGCCCAATTTCTACGGAATCAGCGGGTCAAATGTTTGAATTTCTACTCTATCCGTCAGACTATCCAGTCAAGGAAAATGGGAGCGTTCTTTCCATACCAAAGGTGCATGACAGGCTCAAGTGTTTGTATCTTGTGGAGACCATGGTACCAGTCAAATGTATGTTGGTACAATTGAAAGATTGCTGAATAAAGCATTCGAGTTTCCCCTATCAAATGTTCTTCTAATATCAGATTATATATCCTAGTTGAAAACAAGGGTTGTCTAAATTATGGGACATACATTTATGACAAGATGATGGAAGCATTCTCCATGGGTGGAAGATGTATCCAATTTCATTTTAGAACTTGAAAATGCTGTTGACAATCAATCCCATAGTGCAATTTCCAAATTCTAAAACTGCAAACAAATTTTCTTATAAGAAAATTAAATGACACTCTAGGACCAGTTCAAAAAATCCAGGATTTTATGATGGTCGCTTAACTATTGACACGATAAACCAAGTTAAGGACACATTCATATCATTCAGTTGATGGGGTAAAGGGGTCACATTCGTCAACAACTTCAATATAGGAAGATTTTGACCATGTGGTTGGATTGGAAAGGGATGCCCATGCAACTTTAGGCACAATGGTCTAGTTCATTGGTGAGGTGCTTTTTCGATGAAATATAGGACAAGCTTCTTTTGAAGAATCTGAAAATCAATGTCGATGTAACTTGGTCCAGGTAACTCGGCTGATTTTGCATGTAAGAATCTAAAAATTAATGTCGATGATACAGATGCTATTAAGTGCTATAGATGTGAAGTCTTCATTAAAGAGAAATGTGTAAATAATAATAGTACTTCAAACGCTTCTATGTTTGACAAATGCAGTTGCAGGACATTGATGAATGATGGATAAATGCTCTTGCACAGATGGTAAATCATTTGTTGAGGGGAGAATGTTTATTGTAACTGATAACTTGAAGGTTATCCCACAATCCCCAGAACCTTATTGGGCATTATTCAAAGATATTGGAATCAAAGAGGTGAACTCTCATGGAGAAAACTGTAAGCGTTGGCTCTAAAGAGATTTTGAGACTACTGCGACTTTCTATTCTCTCCACCATAGCTTTGACAGACATCTTACTACTCCATGGTGATGGTATCTCTGGTATCATTAATTTGAAGGGCTGTGAAGCGAAAGCTCAGACTGAAGAAAAGATCAGCTCTGATGCGAAGATAACTGTTAAGATTATCATTAGGAAGTCCAACAACAAAATATTATTTGTTGAAGCTGGGAAATATTTTGTGGACTTTCTATTCATCATTCTCGTACTTCCTCTTGGGTCTGTTGTAAAATTCTTGGAGCGAACTCCTAATCTTGGATGCATCTCTACACTGTACAAAAGTGTTGGGAGTTCTGAGTTTGATAGATTCATTACTTCATCTTGTCGCAGGAAAAATTTACTCTCTCCCATTATCGCACCGCGCCTTTGGTCTGAGAACCGAATTCTAGACATCGGAGAAATCATTTATCTAGCATACAAGTATAAAGGTATTACTCAAAAAGCACCAAGTAATGCGTTAGATAAGGTGACATCTTATGCTGTTGTGAATCCAAATCCCATGGGTATATTCCTTAAGGTACCAGAAAAATTTATTGTTACCAATTATCTGATTGTGACACCATTTTCTTTCATATCGTCCTTATCCTTCCTTGAAAGAGAGAAGGTTCCAATGAATTGATATAGAAGTTTGGGTTGTGAATGTTGGTCATGAAAAGGCTCTGAGGCTATTGGAGGCTTTTTTAACGTTTGGATCAGTTTTATCAAGTGCTTTTAACATCAAAAAAGTTGAACCAAAGAAGCCAAAGGTAGAAAAGCTTTGAGTCTCTAATAACCACCTAGGTGTCTATAATGTGAAATTCTCTTAAATAAGCTTTCGCTTTGTTCTTTTGTTTCGGATATGGATTATAAAACTAATATTAATTAATCCAAGTTGCTTAATCTAAAAAAATAAAAATAAAAAAGACACCAAGGTATGTTACGAGCATTAAAAGGCCATTAGTGCAGCAGCTGAATCTGATTTAATTCACGCCATTTCTCATCCATTAGAAGGGGCAAAGGCCACTCCTTTAACAATACCAGTACACTCTGCCATAAGGCTAGACATAATCCTCAACCCCATAGGCATATTCCAAACATCATTTGTGAAGACATCACGAAACCATCTTGACTTGGCAACAACCTTCACCCTGATAGTCATTAGGTCTAGGAATTGGTTTCATTAGGTTCAATGGACTTTTTTTTTTTTTTCTTCTAACATATGTTCTTATAAATATTATTGGGCATTGGCTTTCATATTGCTGTGAGCAAGAAGAATAAGAAAGAAAGCTACCAGGAGGAGTTAGAAGAGCGCATAATATCTTTTATTGTATCATTATTTGGTAAGACAAGTTCTTAGAACTTAGTATCTATAATTGTTAAATATTTTTTGCATTCAGTAAGCATACTAATGGTAACTATGTCTACAGAAATGCCTTCTAATTTTACCCACCAAATTGATGCTTTAGTTTCCATACTTGACATAGATTTAATTTGAATGGCTTAGGCAAGAGCTTTCCAACATTCCGTTAATATCAGGCTCCAGCTTCATGTCAAACACAACGGATTATAAAAGACCAAAACACTCTTACTGGCAAGTTCCCATGCTGAACATGTTACATTTTGGTTATCTTTTAGTTGCTTAAAGTTTCCTTTCTCACACTTCTTTTGTATAGACATTCCTACGGGATCTCAACTTAGCCCTTGATCACCATCAAAGTCCATTGTGACATTTGTTAAGGTATAAAAGTAAAAAGTGATAGGTGAAGTGTCCATGTAGACAACTCTAAGCTACTAAATAGATAAATAGGTAAAGTTTGAAAATTTAGACATCTGATCTTCAATGTCACAATGCTCGCAAATATCATACCAAATTGATACCCTTGTTCATATTTTTTTATGATTTTTCTCTCTATACTTCTTTCGTCTTCTTCTTCATATTCCGCAAGAAATTTCGTAAGCTTCTAGCAGGCAATCTGGAGGAACTAGGGAAACGACAAAAATGAGAATAGTGTAAATAATTAGAAAAGAAGAAAAACAAAGAAATAAATAAAGAAGATATATATAGAAAGGAAAAAAAAAAAATTTAAGAAGAAGGAAGTTAAAGAAAGGATAAAATAAATAGTAATAAAACAAAGCAAAACTAAAGTAAACAATGACCATAAAGAAAACAAAACAAAAAATCAATGGCCACACCGTCATCTTTCCGAGTTAAGTTTGATTTTGAGACAAAGACTTGGAATAACCATAGTTTAGGACTTTAGTTAACAAAAAGAGGTTTGATAAAGAAAATGGAGCAAAATCCTTTGTATTCAGGCTTTTCTGTATTAGGTGGCCACCTATAGTATTTTGTGCAATAGCTAGCTTTGGGCTAAGCGATTACATAGGCTTGTTTAGCCAATACACCTTGCCTATGAGACTGGCATTTCAGGTCTTTTCACCTCGCTTTTGGCTTAATGATGCTAAGTTGGCATGCTTTAATTATGTAAACTATGACTATACTAGATACAAGTGTAATGGTTAGGGACTCGGCCTCATGATTTAAAGTTCTTCAGATCAAATATCAACCAACGAAGGCCACCCCCTGAAATTATTCAGATTTAAAGAGACATGCAAAATTGTGGGGTTTGTAACTGGCCTAGGACCCAGGGGAGTGGTTGAGGGAGTAGGGACTAATTATGAAGCTGGTAAACCTCAGGTTCCCTAAAGAAAAAGAAAAGAAAATTGATGTGGTAAAATTTATGTTTTAGGTCGTGTGGTATGTTGACTGGTTCAACATACAACCACTGGGACAACCTTCTATTGTGATATTTTCTTACCTAATATTCAATTTGATTTGAATAATTAGATTTTTAATCCCCATTAGTATGTACACACCCCAATTGTTCTTCTTTTCTTAATAGTCCTATATATTGATTGAGTTTTCTTATAACCTGCTACAGATGGTATATTGAGGGGATCAAGAAGAGATAGGTTGATAAATAAGTTTGTAGAGAGTGAGTATCAAAAGATAGACTGCCTTATGGAACTCTTTACGAGGTAATATCGCAAAAATTTCATTTACACACGCTTTATCCGTCTGAAGCAGGAGTATTAATATATTTACTCATCTGGTCATTTCTAATTTTTTGTAGGTATTCAGATATAGTGAAAGCAGATATTGAACGAATGGACCGAATTGAGTTTTATGATTTAGAGGTACAGTTTATTTTTATTTTTTCTTTGTGAATCAGGGCCATTGCAACCTTAACGTCGTAATCATGATAAAATGTGGTGCACTTACAGATGGATGAAGAGGAGAGAAATAACAAAAAACTTGAATCTAGATTACATAGTCTTCAAGTAAGCCTCCTTTGTTACTTAATCTGCTCTATTTAGTTAATTTTCTAATTCCTTTAAACTCTTCTGATGTAAAGTTAAAGTGGAGTGTAAAAGTAAAAGTAAAAATGGTCGAATGTGGTGGTGATCTGTGACTGGCTAGCTGGCTAGACTTAGAATTTACACAGAGGATGGTTGGTTAATTTTTTCATGAAGTTTTAAATTTTTACTAAGGTAGCAAAAATTGTCAAAGTGAGATATGAGAGATGTTTTCCAGGTAAATGTTCACTATATTTTCTTCATATATCTTCATTTATACTACAAGTTTTTATCAATGAGCTTGTGATTTCTGTGACCCACGTGACCATCCTCGACTCTCGCCAAGTATCTATTGGAATTGTTTCTCTTGTCCTTTATTAGCTTGGCTTTATGTAGATGAGCTAGTAAAGGAGTTTCAAAATCATTCTTTATGTCCCACTTACAAAACGCCCTCTTGTGGTCTTATATAGAAGTGTTTTTCAACTAATCCAAATGCTTGGCCACTTCTTTTCCAGAATAAGTTTATAAGAATCCCTCGCAATGCCTTTTGGATCTTAGTTGCACCGCTTATTAAATAGGTAGCTACCCTTTGTCTATGCCTGCTTATGCTTTGTCTATGCTCTGTTTGCTTCTTTACTTGAAGCTAACACTGAGTTATTTTATGATTCATAGGTCATGGATGTTGTTGTTCATGCTGCCCTTTAAGAGTATTATTGTGTCTTCAATGGCAAAAAGAAGAGGGAAATATTTGTACATCATAGGTATGTAGTTTCTACATACCTTCTCGAATATTGTAGTATCCTACTATATGCATAAAAGTTTACCTAGTTTAACAAGGATTTGTTATTTTGCATTAATGCAGTTCGGATCGAGCATCATTGATCTAGCCTCCATTACAAGGACGAAGAAGCCAAGTTAAATAGCTTTTTAGCTATTAGTTGTAGCCTATTTATAGATAGAGAATATGATACAATCTTCTCCATTAATTGTTGGATGAAGGTCTTGAGATATAAATAAAGTTACCTGAATGTATTTTTTGTGTAATAATGCAAGTTTATGTGATATTTTTTGGTAATTTCATTGTTATTATTTTTTTTAATGAAAAAAGATTTTTTCCGGCGGACAATGGCCGTTGCCAAAGACATCTTATTATCAACATAAAATAACTTTAGCAACAGAGTTTAAGTATTTCTATTGGCAGTGTTGCCAAAGCTGCTGCAATAGACAAAACCCGTTGCTAAAAGTTTAATAGCAGCAATAAACTTTATCTGTCGCAGAAACATTACTTCCGACAACAGACTTTATCTGTTGCAGCCCCATCCGCAACACCCCCTATGATAACACTTATGCTACAGACATAGTTCGTTGCGAAAGGGCTTTTGTAACGAATATAGTCCGTTGCTAAAACCTATTTTTTTGGTGGTGCCCCAAGTGTTGATCGTGCATACAGAATGGCAATCAATGATAAGATTGATATCACTTCGCTCTGTAGATATCTGGCTTCAGTACACAAGACCCCAATTAGATAAGCCAAGGAATCGGCGTATCAATTTTCACCTCGAGGTAGATAGTCGAGAGTTTCTTTCGCAAATCTACTAATTCTGTCCGCAATGAGCGTTATTTACTCGATCATCTTACCATTCTTATTATATTTGTTCAAAGTAATGGTGGACGATGAGTAGAGAATTAGTGTAGACTGAGAGCTCTGAGATGCTAAGCTCGAGTACGTGGCCGAGTCCATGAATTAGAGCTTCATATTCTGTAATGTTGCTGGAGGCTTTGAAATCCAAGCGGATTGATTTCTCGATTTTATTGCTGGAAGGGGTAATCAATACGATTCCAATTCCTGACCCTGCGGGTTTTGCTAAACCATCCGTAAGAAGTCTCCACCCTTTCCTTGTAACCCATTCAGCTCGCTCGTCAAATGCTTTGGTGGGTGAATTTTCTGTAATTTCTTCTGTAAGGTCAGGATTGGGCTTCTCCCAATCGGGATCTTCCACAGGAAAATCTACGAGAAAAATCGACAACAGCCTGACCTTTTTTAGAATGCCATTATTCGAACTTGATATCATGTTCTCCCTAACTGACTGACCATTGCTGTACTCTTCTAGATTTATCTTTTCTGGACAAAACTTCCCAGAGTGGGTAGTTTATCATGACTTTGACTGATGAGCTTAAAAATAGTGCTTAAGTTTCTGTAAAGTATACACAAGAGTTAGAAGAAGTATCACGATTTTAAAATACCTCCTTTCTGCTGGAGTGAGGGTTTTTCTGATGAAATTGACTGGCTTTTCAATCATCCCCTCAAGTTGAATGAGAACCGAGCTGATAAAAGTATCTGTAACTGCTAGGTATATGATCAGTTCCTCATTATCTACTAGGCTGCTCATAAAGGGAGACTTCGCCAAATAGGATTTGAGTTCCTGAAAAGCTGCCTCACATTCCGATATCCACTTGTTCTCTTTGTTGGGCTGAACCTTTCCCCTTTTGGTACAACCTCGGAGTAGTAGAAACAACCAACGATAGCGATCTAAAGATTTAGAAATGAAGCGGTTGATAGTGGCAATCTTGCCGGCAAGTTTTTGTACGTTCTTCATTATTTTTGGAGATGTCATGTTATGGAGAGCTCAAATTTGATTTGGATTGGCCTCAATCACCTTCTTGCTGATGAGATGGCTGAAGAATAAGCCTGATTGTATGCCGAATTGGCATTGGTAAGGATTGTGACGTATCCTATAAGATCGATGATTATTGAATATTGTGCTAAGATCTGTGGTATGGTTGTTTACCTATATACTTTTGATTAAGAGATCAGCGATGTAGACTTCAACAAATTTCTCAAGATATGCCTTGAACTTAGTCGTCATTTATCGTATAACTTTATAACAGTAAAGTCCTCTCTTAGTGATGAAAGTGGTCTTTTCTTTATCATCTTCCAAGAGATGAATCTGATTGTATCCAAAAGCAGCATCCATCGTAGATAAGAGTTCCTGATCTGCTGCAGAATCAAGAATTTAGTGGATGATGGGAAGAGGGAAACTGTCTTTTGGAGTGAGTTTATTTAGATCGGTAAAATTTACAAAAACATGAACCTTTCTATTTTCTTTAGAACAGCGACGATGTTGGATATCCAATCTGGATACTTGGCTTCTCGATTAAACCTCACTTTGATTAATTTCTCAATCTAAATGTTGACTTCATCTTGAAGATGAGATGAGATTCATCACTATTTGTGCTTGACCATCGTTGCATTGATGTTGATGGCCAATTGGTGACATGCTTTGGTCGGATAGACCCCAGGCTTCACTTCGAAAGTCCACACAAAGATGTCTCGATTCATTTGTAAGAATTAAATTGGAGCATCCTTATCACGCTGGACCAATTTGGTACTGATGAAATTACCTCTGTTGGGTCCATCAATGTCGTTTTATTTTGTAGGCTCTTCTGTGGAAGGCTGATCATCGAAGTGACCAGCTTTCTATAATTTATATATAGCATATATGTCAGGGGTATCAAGAATGGTAGAGATGGTATTCTCGAAAGCTCGAGAAAGATTTTGACCACCTTTGATTTCATAGGTGCAATCATTGTGTTTGAAGCGGAGTGTTTGATGATAAGTGAAAGAGATTGCTTCCATGTTGCAAATCCCGCAGTGGCCCATAATCCTGAGATAACGAGATTTGGCATTGATGACGTTGAAGACAACGTCGATAGTGGCTGGTCCAGCGGTGATAGGTAAGATTATCTTGACTACTCGTTCTTCTTTGGAACTATTAAATCCACTGATATCAGTGTCGCTCGGAATGACTTGATCGGCCAATCCCATCTGGTCGATTATGCTTTATAAGAGAATCTCAATACTACTTCCACTATCGATCATCATCGTATGCATGACAAACTTCTTCATCTTGAGCATTATGACTAATATCGCAAACTTCGAATGATATCCTGAGCAGGGGATTGCTCGACTCATATATAAGCTTTGCCTCTTTATCTTGAGGTGTGAGGTTGCAACATTCTGATAGTCTCATGCACTTGAATTTGCAAGAGTTCTTGATCTGATGAATCTTGATCATATTGTTGTGGTACATATGGTAGAGATATTTCTCCTCAACTGGGTCTTTAACCTAGACTACTTCGAGCTGCATCTTATAGCTGCCATACTTGTAGGATTCCAGGTCGATGATATATTTGTACATCCTCCCCTCTTTGATAATAAATTATAACAACCTCTATAAAGCATAGCAGTTATTAGCAGCATGATGATTTACATTGTGATGTATGCAGTACGGGTAGCTTTTGATTGGATTTAATGGTTGAGATGGACAGTATAGCTTATCCTTGGATAAAATTGGAAAAATTGCAAAGATTCGGACATTCATTTTAGGGAGGACCGATTTAGGTAATGTACCGCCTTTCTGAGGGTTGCCAGTATTGCCCTTGGAATGCTTTTGATCACTTTAATCCTCCTTCGGTTCATTATTTTGTTCTGTAGGTAGACCTTTTGTGGTTAGGATAGATTTCGTAGATTTATGCCTTCCGGGCATCATCCTTTCTTGGTCGACATGCCCATTGAACTTGGTGATTATAGGGACCTCTCCCTCGATCTTACCTTAAAATCAATCTATCTCCAGTTCGAATTACCTCCATGTCAGACTCATGCATTCTCCACACGACTTCCCCTGTCAACATTGTCACAAACTTCATGAACTGATAAAAAAAGTGGGTCGAGCTCAAACTGGAAAACATGAACAGGTCAAAGCCACCTGTCTCTCACGAACTTAGCAGTTACTCATTCAACAGCCACTACGTACATTATTTGGAGAACGTGCAATAGCACGATGAAGAACTACGGAAGAGGCCTATAAAAAGAGAAAGTTTCAGAAGAAACATGGACCAGAAAATTACACGAGAATCAACAAGAAAACTATATTTTTTAGGATTCTTAACACTCCAAAATTCTTATTCGTAAGATCAAACATTTCAAAGTCAAGAAATAACTTGTAATAAGATATCATCAGCCTCAAGCAATAAAAGTCACTATTACAAAAATACTCAACACAAAGTTGTGGTTTTCAACCTATTCATAGGTTTTCCACGCTAAATGTAACGCCCCAAAATCACTGTTTGGTAAGGTAAGCCAAATATCGTGATTCTGGCACGCCAGTAATCTCAGGAACGACCAGGCCATAAAGAATACAGGCTAGGTCATTCAATAGCAATAATCATCAAAGTTAAAGAAACAATAAGTGGAAGCAATAAACATATATATATATATACATCTCAAAACTGAAAACCGATACAATGTCCTGAATATATACAACGACATTGTACAAAGTCTAAAATATTTTACATGAGTACTAAGACTAGGACTGATCTGCAACTGCTCGGCAGGCACTAAGCTCAACTGGAGTCCTTAGCAAACCAGCTAATTAACCTCTGAAATGTTTACAATAGCGAGAGTAAGCAAAACCACGGCTCACTGAATCCCAACAAGACTAAACAATCTACTAATAAAGCTACTGTCAAAAAGAGTGAGAGATGAATGATATGAATAATCTAAAGTATAATATAACTATAGAGTGACTGTTTCTAATATAGATTCAAAGAACCACACTATCTCCAGCTAACATCATCTAAATACCCAAAGTTGTCAAGTGAAGAAGAAATGCAGAGATAGGGAATAAGAGAAGAAGAATAGAATGAAGGATTTGGAATAGAGTTATGAGGAAGTGAGAATATGCAGAATGTAATGATGAAATGCTACGCAGATATGATAAAGTAGGATAGTCCCATACCTATCCCACCACAAGAATGATTTACGTTAAGAAATATTGGTTAACCGACCGCTAGCGTGATAGATTAACAAAGACATCGCTTGGATACAATTAGTTCGATTTGGTCCGGCTCGACTTGGCCAAGGATAATCCACTTGATCAAAGTGTTCCGGGGTTTTCAACTCACGGAGCCAACGTCCGAACTCTATTTGTAATCTAGAGGTGTTTCAACCTCCCCGGACGAGATGGGTTTTTGGAAAACTATCTCATACCATCCCATACTCCATAGGGTGCTCAGGTGTGATAGTATCCGTCCCAAACTCACCCACTCTATTTTAACCCGGTTTGGGAATCCTAATAACCCTCGGGGGTTAGCCGATCTGGAGTTACATATTTCAATCTCGTTAAGCAAAAGAATTATGATAAAATTCACATGATCTACAAGATCAACAACCAGCAGCCGTAAACCTAGAAAATACACCTAGGATGACCACTTGCCTAATAGCGTGGTTAACGATCCTAAACAAAATGAACAGTGACTCCGTCGCACATCTATACGTAGAAGAACCGCGACAAACCAGTCACACAAATCCTGATGAACCGTGACCAAATTCGTCACACATCAAACACATAAACCGTGACCAAAGCCCAGTCACTAAGCAGAAATATCAGTCTCTAATAGACTTGACTGAATCAAGACCAACTACCCGAATCAACAAGAATCCTAAAAATATCAGAAGTCTAGGACTGCACCCGTCCATGCCAGGTACAACTAATAAGATTAACAGATAGATAATCAACTACCCTGAACATCACAAGGTAATTATAGTTAAAATACATGCACCTCTCTAACCAATTGTTTCTCTAAAGAGACATCAAATGAACTAGTAGAATAATTTAGTAAAGAAGGGAACTCGCCTGATATGGGGTAACGAAGAATCTGGCCAAGTAAAGTCAGGGCATCCAAACAACCTACAAGTTTAATGATCAACACCAACCCCAAAAGTTCAAACAAGCAAGCCAGAACAATCACTACCCTGCCTGCGACAATTACGATCAAGAATTTAACAAAACCCCCAAATTCACCAAACCCTAAAATCACCAATGGCAGCCAGCACTAAAATTTAAGCATCCACAAGGGAGAGAATAGAGAGAACTACTCACCAGAAGGAAGAACGGCCAATATTCGGCAAAGAGCGGTGACCAATCACGAACGAAGCCGGAATTCTTCCAAATATCAAAACCAGGAGTAACCAGAGTGATAATCCAACCTCAAAACACCTGATAGAGCAAGGGAAGGTGATCAATTTGAAGAAAATTAGGTTAGGGTTCAGTCGGTTGAAGGTCGCTTGGGGGAGAGAATGAAAATGAAATTATGAGGAAGGTTCGGCATATAAAGAAAACAACAGGTCATTCGAACGACTAAAGAACTCGTTCGAGCGACTCTCTTGTTCAAGAAGAAAATTCCAGTGGAGTGATCGACTCGTTCGAACGACAGAGAAACTCATTCGAACAACAGAGGACATCCAATGGACAAAACGTCCAGAAGACAAGTCTGATTCGTTCGAACGACTTAAGAACTCATTCGAATGACAACTGGGAATATTTTACATTAAAGAGGAAAACCAAACACAGGTCTCCTGAAGCTACACACCTCTTCCTCCTCTCATCCCAAAGGCAAAACCACAACCCAAAAGCAACCCAGCAACAAGTAAAAGTTACAACTATTGATAACAAGAATTTTAGAGTGCAAAAAGATGCAAATAAGAGATATAAATGCGGATAAGAGATTAAGAATAAAATAATTTTTACGGGACTTTACATTAAACACCTGTGTCATTTCATGTTTATTAGATTTTTGTCATAGGTACATTAGTTTAAGGACTAATTTTTGGCCACTTCGAGCTCACAGAATTAGTCTATTACATTTGGCATCGTCTGTAAGGAAGAGATTCTTTCCACGATATCCTAAGGCATTCAGTAAATCTACTATAAAATTTTAATCATGGTCACATCCAGGCAACCAGCTACCGAAGTCTAGCTCGATCTCTTAGTTAAGCTGTAATAACTTACAGAGCTGCGAGCAAATCTCAGTACTGAAATAGAGAAATGTAGCGAGCTCGAACAATAATTAACTCATGATCGAGAGCTCAATGAGAAAGAGTTTGATACTGAATGACAAGCTCGTTTAACAGCGCTCAAATGCCATAAAGATCAAATGCCAATAATACAGACTGCCTTGCCAGCTCTGTAGAACACTCAGCAGGCTCCTACAACACGAGATCATGATCAGGTACCAGAAGCCTCTCGGGTCACTGGGCAGGATAGATTGGGACCTCAAGGAGCTACCAGTAAAGCTATTTCTAGACATATTCGGAATGAGCCTCAACCTTCCATTCATTTTGGGGGAGATATTCAATCTGAGATCAGTCGGGGTCACCGATGTTCCATACGTTAGGAAGAACAACAACGACCTTAGCTTTGAGTTCTGGCGCGAGATCGTTTAAGTGAAGGCACCGGTACTCATATTTCGCAACCACATCATCAAACCACTCAACTGGCCCGTCATTATGTCATACAAGAACATATAGGCCAACGTATTAAGGAGTTGATCGAAGCACAAGTTTTGGGCACTACCGACGACGAGATTTCCATACTTCAAAAATTTGTAAATACAAGTGTACCGATCCCAAGGAAAACATTCAGCAATACCATGATTCATTAGGGTTATACTCCAATTTTAACCACATTCTCTACCGTCTGTTCGCCACAAATCTATAGGAGGAACCACTCTGATGGTTCCACTCTCTACCTAAAGGCTCCATATACACATTCGACCAGCTGTAGAAACAATTCATCAACACGTATGCTCACCACAGGAACATAGAAGAGAATTTGTATTCTCTCACCAGTCTCAAATAGTCCAACAGAGTGAAGCTTGAGGCATTTACTTAGGCATCATGCTGCTACAACAGTTTTTTAATCAAGATAAAGAAGTTTGGAATACACACAATGATGATCGATACTGGCAATGGTATCGAGATCCTCATTCTAAACACTATCGACCAAATGGGATTGGCCGATCAAGTCATTTAAAGCAATATCGCTATCATCGGATTTAGTGGTTTTAAAGAAGAGCGAGAAGGGAAGATCATTTTACCTATTACCGCAGGACCAGCCACCATCAACGTCCTTTTCTATGAGATCAACGCCAAATCTTATTATCTCAGGATTATGGGCCATTGTTAGATTCATAATATGGAAGAAATCGCTTCCACCTATCATCAAGCACTCCGCTTCAAACATAATGATAGTATCTATGAGATCAGCGGTAGTCAAAAGCTTTTTCGATCTTGCAAAAATACCATCTCTACGATTCTAGATACCTCTAATAAGTATGATGCATAACAATTACAGTAAGCTGGTCACCACGATGATCAGCCATCCATGTAAGAAACCACCGAATACATTAGCATTGATAGATCTAGCAGAGGTACATTCATCTGTACTAAGTTGGTTCAACACGAAAAGGATGTTCTCATTCAGCTCTTGCAACTAAATCGAGATGTTTTTACGTGGTTTTCGAAGAAATGCCTAGGGTCGATACGGCCAAGGCATGTCACAAACTGGCCATCAACATCAATGCCACCGCAGTCAAACAGAAGCAGCGATGCCTATCACCACGTCTTCGAGATGAAGTTAACATGAAGATCAAGAAATTGATCAAAGTGGGATTCATTCGAAAAGCTAAGTATCTAGATTGGATATCTAACATCGTCGTTGCCCCAAAGAAGAATGAAATGGTCCGCGTTTGTATAAATTTCATCGATCTCAACAAACATGCTCCAAAGGACAGTTTCCCTCTTCCTAATATTCATCAAATCCTAGATTCCACCGCAAGTCATGAACTCTTATCAATTATGGACACTGCTTCAGGATACAATCAGATTCTACTCTTGGATAAAGATCAAGAAAAGATTACTTTCATCACTGAAAGAGGACTTTATTACTACAAAGTCATGCCCTTCGGACTCAAGAACGCAGGTGCAACTTATCAATGATTAATGACTACTATGTTCAAAAAACATCTCAGGAAAATTCTGGAAGTCTACATTGATGATCTCTTGTATAAGAGCATATAGTCTATCAATTACATTTCAGATCTTAACATAATATTCAACATACTTCGTTCTTACAGGATACGTCTCAATCCTGATAAGCTTTAATTTAGAGTACATTTAGGTCAATTTCTAGGCCACCTCATCAACAAGAAGTGGATTGAGGCCGATCCAGATTAGATTCAGGCACTTCTCGGCATGCCATCGCAAAATATAACGAAAGACATTCAGAAACTTATTGGCAAGATTACCGATATCAACCGTTTCATTTCAAAATCATTAGACCGCTGTCGTTGGCTGTTCTTATTACTCTGCGGGTACACCAAACGAGGAAAAGTTCAGCCAAATGCAAAGGTTCAGTGGACATCAGAATGTGAAGCAGCTTTTAGGATCTCAAAGCCAATTTGAGGAAGTCTGTAATCATGAGCACCCTAATAGATAATGAGTAACTGATTATCAGCCAAACAGTTACATATACTTTACTCAGCTCGATTGTTATTCGACGTGACGGAAAAATCGAGAAACAAGTCTACTTCATCAGTAAAACCCTTACTTCAGCGGAAACGAGGTACTCTAAAATCGGGAAACTTCTTCTCACTCTTGTTTATACTTCACAGAAACTCGAGCACAACTTCCAAGCTTATTCAGGAGTCATGACGAACTACCCACTTCGGGAAGTTCTATCTAAGAATGAAAAATCAAAAAGAGTGCAACAATGGTCAGTCAGTTTGGAAGAACATGATATCAAATTCGTTCATCGTCATTCTAAAAATGGGCAGGCCATTGCCGATTTCTTCACAGATTTTCCAATGGAAAATCCTGAGTAGGAGAAGCACGATCCTGAGCTTTTAGAAGAATTTACAGAAGATCCACCCCCCCCAAAGCATTTAATGAACGAGATGAATGGGTTACAAGGAAGGGGTAGAGGCTTCTTACAAATGGATTAGCACGACCTACAGGGTCAGAAATTGGAATCGAACTAATTACTCCTTCCAACGACAGAATTGAGAAATCAATCTGCCTGGATTTTTAGGCCTTAAATAATGTTACCGAGTACAAAGCTCTCATTCATGGACTCGATCTATCGCACGAGCTCGGCATCCCCAAACTCTTAGTTTACACAACTCATTGTTCACCATTACTTTGAGCAATACAAGAAGAACTGTAAGATGATCGAATATATAGCCCTCATTACAGATAGGATGAGTAAGTTCGCGCAAGCAACTCTCGATTATCTCCCACGTGATTAAAATAGACATGCCAATTCCTTGGCATATCTAGCTGGGGTCTTAGGCATAGAAGCCCGATATCTTCAGATCAAAGTAATTTTAACCCCCAGTATTTATCGTATTTTTGTTTGCGCGATCAACACTAGGGCGATAAAGGGAAAGATGACGATTGGTGAAAGACTTTCTTAGTTTATCTCGGTATCAACAAAAAATGTAAAGGACCACTTCCAGAAGATCTATAGAAGCGCCGACAGCTGATAGAAAACTCAAAGCGCTACACCAATCAAAACAGTACCTTGTATCACTATTCAGTCAAGGGGCCTTACCTCAAGTGCCTCTCCAAACAAAAAGAGAACGAGTTGCTCTTTAATTTACATGAAGGGACTTGTGACCCCCATGCCGTAGGTTGATGACTGGCAAACAGAGCCATTACATAAGGAGTATTCTGGCCTGGCATGCGCAAGCAAGCCATAGAGTACTTCCATAAATGTGACGCATGTCTGCAACATGGAAAGAGGATGCACGCTCCTGCGCTCGAATTCCATGCAAGTAAGGTGCTTTGGCAATTCAAAAGATGAACACTTGATCTTGTCGGAAATTTTTTAATTCTCCAAGTAACCGCCGCCACCTCCTAGTAGCTACTGATTATTTTATAAAATAAGTAGAAGCTATTCCCCTCTGTCAAGCTAGAGAAGAAGAGGTAATATCTTTTATCTAGGAACACATTATCACCGGTTTGGTTATCCCCACCTAATTTGTATCGATAATGGGCCCCAATTTGCTGGGAAAAAATTCGCAGCTTTCCTTAACTAATACAACATTATTTACTCACCATCCAATCTCTATAACCCTCAAGGCAATGGCCAAGCCAAAATCACCAACAAAACTATCATAGATGGACTCAAGAAAAGGCTACACTCTCAGAAAAAGGTAATTAGGTTCAAGAACTTCCTCATGTATTAGGGGCATATCGTACCACTCTACGTCAGTCAACAGGCTGTACTCCTTTCCTCCTTACCTATGGTACTGAGGCTGTCATTCCCTCTGAATACCATCATCCAGTCAAAGGCCACGAGCTAACTAAAGAAGAAAATTAATTTGAATTGGTTTGTAGCCTCAATTGGATCGATAAAACCAGGGAACGCACCATCGCTAACCTAGGCCGATATCACCATATGTTGGCCAGTTCATCCAATAAACGAGTCAGAAGCCGTACCTTCCAAATCAATGATCTTGTCCTCAATGAAATACCTCAACATCGCAAAGAACCTTATGCTATGAAATTAGCAGACAATTGGGAGGGTCCATTCCTTGTCACAGGTCTCTCAAGCCTGGGATCATATTACCTTATGACAGAAGAAGGCGTCCACATTTTGATTCTTTAGAATACTAGGTGATTGAAACGATATTATCGTTATGTCCATCACTACTCAATTTCAGTTTCTTACTTTTTTCATTCCAGAAGTTTGATTTCCATCTCCATCTAATGTACAACCTTTTTCAGAATTAAATGAAACTTACAAGTCTTCTCCATACATCTCTCTACTTTGTAGACAATATATAGATTAAAGCATAGATAATACTAGCTTTCAATAGACATCATTCGAGTTAAATCAAGAATATACTTGGTTTGGCTGACTCTACTAAATCTCCTTCGATTAGGGCAAGGTAGTACTTGTTTTCAATCAAGGAACTCTACCATACATAAGATAAAGCAAAGGTAATACTAGCTTACATCTCTTTTAATATGTCTGCGACATCATACCAGTTAAATCAAGAGTATACTTTGTTTGGCTGACTCTACTAAATCTCCTGCGATTAGAGCAAGGAAGCACTTGCTTTCAATCAACAGACTCTACCAGACATAAGATAAAGTAAACGTAATACTAGCTTTTATCTCTTTTAATATGTCTGTGATATCATACAAGTTAAATAAAGAATACACTTGGTTTTGCCGACTCTACTAAATCCTCTGCGATTAGAGAGAGGTAGCACTTGCTTTCAATCAATAGACTCTACCAGATATAAGATAAGGCAAAGTTAAAACTAGCCTTCATCTCTTTCAATATGCCTGCGATATTCTACAAGTAAACTTTAGGTTATGCCTGATTTGACTGACTCTGCTCAACTCTGAGATTAAAATAAAGGTGATGCTAGTTTTCAATTGAAGAGCTCCACTAGAAACAAGATAAAGCAAATATAAAACTAGCTTTCATATCTCAACATGTCTTTGGCATTTATTTATTTTGTAGGTTTATATACAACCCTACAATGGAGTCTTTTTTGTTATGGTGATGTCAGGTTCGCTTGCTCTCATAACAGGAGGTCGACTAGCCATAAGTTCACAAACTCGAGCAGTCACAACAATCCTACCCTCCTCTATTAATTCAGCAGATTGAGGGCCCATATCCATTCCTATGGAGCTCGTGTAATCTCCTCAATCTATATCAACCATGCAAAAATATCCCATTTTTAACATACAGTCAAACAAGGTATCTCTCTCTAACTTAATTCTTTTTACTTCATCCACAAAATAAGTAATCACCGACCTCAGTAATTCTGAATGCAAGGCCTGAGTTAGAACTGAGTGAGAAAAAGTTGTCTGTAACCTATGAAGGCAATCTTCTAACCTTTTATACTTAGCCTTCTGACTTTCTATTTTTATTTCTATTCGATCTGTGGCCACTTGAGTACGAAGTTTCTCGATCTCCTTGTTCAGTTCGTTAACATCTGGATTTTTTTTAATAATTTTACTTTATCCTTTATCCCAATCTCCTTCGATGTGATAACACTCACTAACTTTCTTTCACAGATGAGAGCAGTGTCCAACTTTAGTTGACACACCCGTAATTGCTCAACCCCTTTGCGTACATCCCCTTGTATGCAAGCAAAATCTCCCTCCAGATCCCTTATTCGAGCTGACAAGCTTTCAATATCCCCGGGAACAAGAGAAACTCTACCATCATTATTAATCTTCTTTGAGCGCTCCCCAGCCTCAGCATTCCTGGCACGTAAGTTAACCTGAGCCAATTTGGCCTTCGGGTGTACCACCCTTTCATTCAATTTATTGCATTTTCACTTAACCATCCAAAATTCCATATCCTTTGCCATAAAGTCTATAATTAGTTGATTAGCAAAAGTTTTAGATGCAGATAGATCACCTCAAGCTACCTTTAGCTTATTGTCTTTATCAACTAATTTCTTCTTCAATCACCCAAGCTCGTTCATATTATTCGCCAGATCAGATCGAATTTGCTCCTGATCATACATTTTTCTGGCTAGATCCCTTCTAAAACCAGCCACCAACTGATTTAAATCTTCCTCTGATCTTTCTAGAGCCTATATACGGTAACGGGTAATGTCGGCCTCCCTGCTCTTTACCGTCAAGGCATCATTCTAGCTTTTGAGTTTCACGGCTTGCTCTTTTAACTCCTCAAGCACTTTTTGCCCTTTTTCAATTTCAACATCCCTCTCTTCAAGTTGCCGAGTGAGATCGATAGCAGTCTGTATTGTCTCAGCACATTTGAAATGCACCTTCAAATGTTGGTCTTCACTATCTTCATTTGCCTCCTTCATCCTGTCAAACTCCTCTACAAATTCCAGGATGCATTGGTGAGTATCAGCTTCGCACAAGCGAATTGACTTTAATTCGATCTACACATTGCACTGTGTATTATATCATGTTCGATTTAAAACACTCATCACTACATTTCTCACATCTAACAAATATATCTATTTTTTGACATTCACTCTGTAAACTGCTTTTAAACTTAAGGTCAAAGTATAATCTCAGATGGATGCTCCATAACTTGCATGTCTAAGGTACACATTCTCTATACTTGACAAGCACCATGCCAGTGCCGTTTTCCCCTAAATCGGTAACGGGTTCTTGTTTGGTCTCTACGCTCAATTAATAATTTAGTAGCTCTATACTAATGAAGTATACATATTAAATATTTCTTGCATTATTCAAACTTGCAGATCCGCTTACGAAGACAATATAAATACTGAAGTCTCTCTCTCTTTAGCAAGCTCAACCTCTAAATATTTTATTCTGAGGTGTAAGTCCTTAGGTTCCTACAACAAGGTTTTCAAAAATAACTTAGCCTACAAAATTCAATCTAGAATATACCCAATCTGTTTACATACATTCCATAATATTCAGACAATGACACTGCTATCACACTATCCTACCTTCTCAGTTTTAATCTCTGGGCGTTAATTGTCATCCATTTGATTATTCCTCGCCGTCTGAGGAGATACGCCATCCAGCCCATCAACTACATCAACAACATCATCTTCAACCTCTTCATCCTCCTCCACATAGGTATCAGTTCTGATGACCTCTACCCCATCTTTAGAATATCAATTGAACATAAGGTGACGCCCGAGCCTGCCAAGCTCAGCTACCACCACATCCAATTCTACCCTCGCCACCCCTGCAGCATACTCATCTCTATTACTTTAGAAGCCTTCAGGGCCTCTAGGCATTTCCCCTCCTTGTACAAATCAGATTTTAATCAAGCTACGTTCTTTTCGAGCTCGACCTTCTTCTTTTTCAGCTCCGCTCTCTCTACCTCGACCCCGAGGCATAGTCTCTTCATCAACCGTGTGGCCTACAAAAATCAAGCAAAATTGACCTTGTTGATTAGCTCAAATCATAAAATAAAAATCCATCAGGAACATATTACGAGCGTGTGAACCTACCATTTTCCGCATCTCCTCCACCCTGTGGAGAGCTGTCAACCTAGCTCTTTCCATTCATCCACCACATTAGGTCGATCTTCAACGATCTCCCCCCCGACCCTTCAAAAGGTTTAGCCCATCTCTTTTTCACCGTTTATGAAGCCTTACCACTTCTCGTGGCCTAGAAGACGCAGGACGCTTCAACATCTGCCACTTGGGGAATGTTCGAACTAATTTGCTCGACGTAATGGACTCAGGTAGTCCTGTAGAGTCTACTCTATGGGCCTTAGATGAGCTTACTCACCTATCCTCATCAGCCCTCTTCTTCATGCTGCCTTCAGCAATCGTCACACACCTCATCGACTGGGATTTCAAAACTTTTCCAACTCGGCTGTTTTCATGTTTTTTCCTGCTAATACTGAGATCATCCAGTACCACATTAAGCCCAGTCTTCTCTTGAGCAACTTTATCCAACAACAACTTTTTCCTCATCACCTATGATTTAGGACCTGTCATATACAAAGCATCAACATCAGCATATATCATACAATTTTAACTATCAATCTCACATATTATACATTGTTATACTTACGTTCTTTTATAGTTCTAAACAAAAGTACCATGGGTTCTTCATCATCTCTCTGAAGGCAGTCACCCTGCACCCATATTACATTATCGCTCCAAGGTCGACCTGCCGAGTTCAGATCAAAAAAACGGAATTGAGTCACGCTCAAACATAAATATGCCCCTCCACTTGCAAAAAAGAAATTTACACCATAAAACTACAACACATCCTCAGGGGATATCCTTCTCTTTCTATCATCTCATTCCCACCGTATGTTTAAAGTTTCACAAACATTAATCACCTCCCATATGTTCCCATTCATTTGAACGGGACATGCACCGATAAGATTCATAATCCCTTTAGCCATATTACTAAGGGGATGACTCATCCCATACTCCAACTGAGACAAGTAACATAAAAAACCCTCCGAGAGTTCACTCTAAACATTACCACCATAATACTTTGTGGAGATCGACTCCTTTATACCTCTATCCTATTTCTTCTTCACCAAATCGGCCAACAGATAAAAATATTCCTCTCCAGTTGCTGCAGTGCAACCTCTAAATTACCTACAGTGCAACCTCTAAAATATGCCTTGGGTTTATAAAACTCATTTGAATGCATCCGAGCGTGGAAAACTGGACACCAATCTTCCAGTAAAATCTGGAAATTGATCAACACCTACTTCCTCCTCACTTCCAGACACTCCATTATCAGACTTAGCTGGCCGACCAGAGGTTGATGCCTCACTTACAGGAGAGTTCCTCATATCAACTATAGGAAAAGATTTTTATCCTGCACAAGACTCCGTGCGACTCTGATTCAGCAACTCTCTCATGCTTTGACTGATGATCCCTTCTGCTTAAATCTCTACAAGTATTTGTACTATTTTTGCCTCTCTTCTTCATTCCTCTCTCAAAGCTATTAAAGTTTTCAAAAGTTGTAAAACGTTTGATTGAGAAAGATGAAGTGGTATTTATATTTTCTCTCTCTAACTACTGACAGTTATATTTTTTTTCTCTATCCATGTCAGGTGTTTTACACATTTTTGGTAAAAACGTCTGCCCATCATTGCCCTTTCCCTTATATTTTTATATATTTTTATCTTTATTTTCCAAATTTTCCTTTAACCTAACCACACTCATTATGACTTACTCTTACGCATAACCAAGTTTTCACAATGTTGCCATAAGAGATAAATTCAGAAGCTCCCTGTTTTTTCTGTACATACTTCTTCTTTTACTTTTCTAGTAACAATGATGTCATTTCCAAAGCTCTCATAACAAATTTTTAAATTTGTTCAAAAAAAATTTTACACAATAGTCATAAACAACATCCACCAAAATAGAGGATCTATATAACAATAATTTCTTTCCAATTACTCAAACTCATAACAGTTATATTCTGTCAAACCTATTTTATATTCGCTCCATTCACCTCGCATATAATTACATCTAAAATAGACTTAATGACCTGGAACACCACAACCAACCAGTGAACATCCAGCGATCCTCGCATCCTCAAATTCAATCTCCACCTCAGCAATCAATCCCACTACCTCTTCTCAATCTATATGATCTTTTACCAGTTCACGAAAAAATCCCACAAAGGTAAAATGGGCATACTTAAGCTCCCTACCCATTAAATCTAATCCTTTAAACTGGCATTCCCTTACTGGCAGCTCAACAACTTAACCCAACAGTCCAAAAATTCTTTCCCGCACTTGAGCCGTACTTCAGCAATCTTTATTATCAATCGTCCTTTAGCGCCACTACAGATTCTTTTGGGATCAAGTCCACACCATTCTTATCACTTCCCTCATATTCAGAGATCATTCTACCCATATTTATACATTTTTTACTACCGATTCCCATTTAAAAATGATAATACCCTTTTATCTCATAATAGAAACCCTAAAATCTTGAGAAAATTATTTGAACTTATCTCTTCCCCTCGAGCTCAATAATTTCAAACCTTTTCAGGTCGAGCTTATTCTTTCCATATTTAATTTTTTACGTAGACCTCTGTAAGATTGAATTTCATTCTAAAAATTCTTATAAATTTTTCTCTCCCACATTGCCAACACATTGGTCAAATCATTTTTTCTAAAGAACATATACTCTTACAGATATATATCAGCTCGAATGTTACAAGTATTTGTACTTTTTGCACTCATACATTTCATTTCATACATTTTTCAAATCATGCAACTCAATTTCTAAAGTGGTTTTATATCTATATCAGCACGAAATTTAATAAAAAAATTTATTCATCACGAAACATATTACAAGTATTTTTTAGAGATAACAAATCTTTCAAGTACTCGGCCTCATATACTTTACAGATAACAAGTTTGTTCAGTACTCAACTTTAGGTACTTTATAGATAACAATTTTTTCAGCGCTTTTATAACTAGCAGGTCCCTCAGGCACTCTGTCATGTCAAATCCTTCAGTTCGCCCTGCTTCAGTGATTTTTTACCCTAATACAAAGCAGAAATTGGAAATTACAAGTATCCCTAGCCCCATAAGTCTGGAAAAAGTTTAGACAATCTTCAAATAGAAATTATGAAAGTTGGAGACTCAGTGCTTGAACTAACCCTTAAAACTAGAGGTCTTCTTAGTGCCAAAAAATGATGGAAATACAAAAGAAAACTTCCACTTTTCATCTCCTACCACCACTACCACCGTCGCTTCTCCTATCTCCACCACCCTCGCTAAATTAGTAGAGATGAAGAGGGCCCGACCTTAAAATCTATTGTGATACAAGAAATCAGCGCAACTAAATCGCAGTTACGCCTATCCCCGCATCTGTCTCCCCAACCTTGTCTTCCACAAGAATATGGAGACAAACCCAACGTTGATCGCCTATTAAGACAATGTGGTAAAACCTCCATCTTCAGTAAATCTTTTCTACAGCTTCAGCCACATCATTCTCCAACATGCCACTGTACGTCAGTGGAACAGAAGCAGGAATAGGATCCTCCATGGATTGGTCCCTGAAGGACTTCAACTTTAACCTCTATATTTGAGAAGAAATTCACTCTTCAAGAGCCATTCTGCCACTATTTACCATCTTCAAAAATTGCAGAGAATTTTGCAACAGTTAAAGCCTCAGTACAGGTACTTTTTATATAACCCTATATTTATTATACAGGTACATTTTCCCAAGTGTCATTATTCAGTACAGACGTAACTCATCAAACCTTAACCGTCGCATACATCAATATTCCCATCAACATTCAATGCACGTCCAATCCCCTTTGACAAGTGCATTTTCCATACAGCCAACAACATCATTACTTCTTACAAATTTTAAAACTCGAATACCCATATATCCTAATTCTTTCTCAACTAATGTCACTCGTGACTTCGGTTGCAAGGGGGCGATTGTAGGGGCCTATCCCTTGATCTAACCTAAAATTGAACATTCTCCTGTTCAATTTACCTCCATGTCAGACTCACGCATTATCCACATGACTTCCCCAGTAAACATTATCACATACTTCAGAAACTGATGAATTACGTGGGTCGAGCTCAAACAGAAAAACCTGAACAAGTCAAAGCCACCTGTCTCTCATAAACTTAGTAGTTACTTAGTGAACAACCATAAACCACATTATTCAGAGAACGTACTTCGGCACGATAAAGAACTGCGGAAGAGGCTTATATAAAGAAAATGTTCTAAAAGATTCAGGGATCAAATAATTATACGAGAATCACCAAGAAAAGTATATTTTCTAAGATTCTCAGCACTTCAAAATTCTTATTCACAAGATCAAACATTTTTAAGTCTAGAAATAACTTGTAATAAGATATCATCGGCCTTAAACAATAAACGTCACTATTACAAAAACCCTTAACACGAGGTTATGGTTTTTAACCTATTCATAGGTTTTCCTTGCTAAACACCTATGTCATTTCTTGTTTATTAGATTTTTGTCATAGGTACATTGGTGTAAGGAATAATTCTAGGCCACTTTGAGCTCATAGAATTAGGCCATTACAGTGATCATATCCTCTAAGGTTACGGGTTTGTTAAGGAAAAAGTGCTCTTTGTCCCTGTATTCGAGGTGGAGTACGTTAGTAAAAGCAGTAGCAGTAGTTTTCTGATCAAGATAATTTACTTTTTATGCGAACTCCATAAACTTCTTTGCAGATACCTCGAGCGTCCCTCGAAACCATTCTCCCTAAAGAAGAGACGCTCGATGTATCTAGATTTACTGAATGGTCTTTAGGGTACCTCGAGGTATCTTGTTCAATTCTCTACCTCGAGGTATCTTGATCGAAACCATTCTCTTTAGGGAGAATGGAACAACCAAAACCATTCTCCCTAAAGACTTGTTGCGAAAAGATGACAGAGAATGTGGTTGAGATTGGAGTACAATCCCAGTGAATCACGATATTGTTGAATGTGCTTATTTGGATCGGTGCCCTTGTATTTACGTATCTTAAAAGTTTGGAAACCTTTCGGCACTTCCATATCAAATAGCTCTTTGACAATCAGACTTCCTTACAACTTGGTAAGGTCATCTTTATTATCTAGAGTCTAAGGTTTAATCAACTTCTTGATACGCTGATCCATATGTGCTTGTGTGACGTATTGACATGTGGCTTGAGTAGCTTAGCGAGGAGGCTGGAGATTATGAGTGTCGGTGCCCTCACTCAAGTGATCACCTACTGGAATTTGTGGGTGAGGTCATTGTTCTTCCTCTTGATGTTTGGAATGTCAGAGACCTCTGTTGATATCAGACTGAACATCATCGCCCAAATAAATAGATGGTTGAGGTTCGTGCAGAACATTTCTTAAAATAGCTTTGCTGGTGGCCCCTCGAGGTCCTAATCTTTCCTGCACAAAAACCTAAGAGGTCTCAGGCGTTTGATCGCGATCTCTAGTTTGGGGAGCCGGCAACGCAGCCTGCATGGTTGTCATATAGTCTTCATGTCGTTTGAATACTGTTAAACAAGCTTGTCTCTCCATTCGAGTTCTTTCTCTCAGAAATCTCTGTCAAGAGTTAACTGACGTTCGAGCTCATTACGTTTTACTATTTCGGTTTGGATATTTGCCCGCAGTTATGTTAATTGTTCTAGCTCAACTGAGACATTGGGCTAGATTCCGATTGCTGGTCATTTGGAAGTAGCCGTGATTGAAGATTATGAGTAGAGTGAATGTATACCTTTGGATATCGTGAAAATGTTTTCTATCCCACAAACGGTGCCAAATGTACTGGCCAAATCCTGTAGCTCGAAATGGCCCAGAATTATCTCTTACACCAATGTACCTATGATAAAAACTAATGTAAAGCAAGAAATAACATAGGTGATTTAGCGTGGAAAATCATTAAATAGGTAAAAAACCACGACATCGAGTTGAGGGTTTTAGTAGCAGTAATTTTTATTGCTTGAGGCTGATAACCAATTACAAGTGATCTCTTAGACTAGAAATACTTGATCTTGTAAATAAGAAATTTTGTGTTTAGAATATAGAAATTCTAGTTTTCTTGGTAGTTTTTCATATATTTGTCGATTCTTGAACTTTTACTTTATATAGGCCTTACCCATAGCTCGTTATCGTGCTTGTAGGGACTTATCCCTCAATCTTATTCAAAGTCGAGCTCATCCAGCTCGAATTACCTCCTTCTCAGGCTCATGCATTTTAAGCATTCTAGTCAACATCCTAACCAGTCCTACGAACTACTCAAGAACGTGGATCGAACAAAACCCGGAAAACATTATTCAGTCAAAGACACCTGTCACCCACGAACTTTTCAGTTATTCAGTCAACCGCCACTAACCACATTATTCAAAAAACGTGCTCCAGCACGATGAAGAACTGCGGGAAAAGCCTATATAAAGGAAAAGTTCCAGAAGAGACAAGGACTGGAAAAATTATACAAACTTCTTATTTACGAGATTTAAACCATTTAAATATTTTGAAATCACTTGTAATAAAGATATCGGCCTCAAGCAATAAAGAATTTTCACAAAAGCCCTTCATACGAGGCTGTGGGTTTTTACATGTTCAGTAGTTTTCCACGCTAAAAACCCATGTTTCCATAATGTACTTTCTATTGGAGTATTGTTACAGGTTCATTGGTATGTTAGCGAATTCCTAAAAATTTCAAGCTTACAAAATTTGGCCATTACATTTGGCAGCGTCAGTGGGAAAGATTGCATTTCCACGATACCCTAAGGCAGTCTTTCACTACAATTTTCAATTATGGTTTCTTCCAGACGACCAGCCGCAGGAACTCAGCCCAAAAATTTTGTAGATCCGGGACAGCTCACAGAGTTACGGGCAAATATCCACGCTGAGGCAGAGAACCGCGCCAAACTCGAACTTCTGTTGTCAAAGGATCGCGAGCTCCAAGAAAAAGAGCTCGATGCAGAATGATAAGCTCGTTTGACACCGCTCAAATTTCCCTCAAGGCTCTGCATAATACTCAGCAAGCTCCTCCATCCTGGGGTCGCAATCAACATCCAGAAACCTCCCGCATTTCAGCAAGGGAAAGATTAGGGACTCGGGGAGTCTCCAGTAAAGCCATTTTCAGAAATCTACAGTACGCACTGCAGCCCTCCATCCATTTGGGGGGAAAAGTTCAATTAGAAGTCAGTCAATTCAACCAATGGGAACTCATCATCCCCAGCCAGCACATCCAGCGATTTAACCAGTACGCCATTTTGTCGCAAAAGAACACATGGACCAACGGATTAAGGAGTTGATCGAGACACAAGCTTTGGGTACTACCGGCGATACCACGAAGTTGCAAGGATGTCAAATTGCCAAAGAACTGTTCGATATGGAGATACCGAAAGGTTTCCATACTCCCAAAATTCGCAAATACAAAGGTTTTGACCCGAAGGAGCATATTTAGTAATACTGTGATTCATTGGGGTTGTACTCCAATCTTAACCGCATCCTCTGTCGTCTGTTCGCCACAAGTCTACAAGATGAACCACCCCGATGGTTCCATTCTCTCCCTGAGGAATCCATCTACGCATTTGATCAGCTGTAGATGCAGTTCACCAAGACATATGCTCACAACAGAGACAAATAGGAGAACTTTTATTCTCTTATCGATCTTAAGCAGTCACATGGAGAAAAGCTTGAAGACTTCTCAAAGAAATTCCAAGAGCTCGCGAGAAAAGTGGATAACCTTGACCAAAAAATAGCTATTACCGCTTTCATTATTGCTCTCCGGCTCGACTGCAAGGACAAAGAATACCTCTTCCTTAACAAACCTACGACATTAGAGGTGATGATCACTAAAGTCAATGATTACGTCAACTTGGATAGGATGATGTCAGAATGATAAAAGTCTACTAAATATGTCCTCTTCACCAAAGCCCCGTCTATAGATCGAACCAGCGAACCCAAGGAGGAACAGGGAGATTAGAAATACACCAAGGGGAATACTAGGTACCCTCAGAAAAGAGGTCTGCAAAACAAACCCGTCCTCCCAAGGCTGAACGTCTGAATCTCCATAATTTTTCCACTGTTATTGAAGGACCAACTCTACCGTGTTTCTCAACCACTGGAACCCATCAAGAATTAACCATTTTGTCTGCATCATAAAGTAAATCATTATACTATTGACGATTGCTATGCTCTAAAGCGGTTGCCCGAGTACATATTTAAGGAGGGACAGATGCTCGAATGCATTGCTGACCTGAAGTCATTCAAGGATGGCAACTATCAAAAATAGCTTGAAGTTGTTCAGGTCAATGATAGAGCTGAGGAAAAGCATCTCGACTATATGCACCTCAGCAACATGATCAAAATCAACCTGATCTCCAATTCTAACCGATCAAAATGCCGGAGGCTTTCGGAATGCTATGATCTTACATCTCAAGAAAAAGAAGCCAAGCTTCTTCCCGAATCGAGCAATCACCGACTCAGAATCTCCTTCGTAGATTGCGATACTAGCCATCATGATGCATTAGTTATAATGCTCAAGATAAAATAGTTTGTCATGCACACAATGATGGTCGATATTGGAAGCGGTACTGAAAATCTTTTCAGAGTACGATCTACCAGATGGGGTTGACGACCAAGTTATTCAGAGTGATACCAACATCTGTAGATTCAATGGCTCTTGGGAGGAATGAGTAGGCAAGATCATCCTACTTATTACCGCAGGACCAGCCACTATCGACATTTTTTTCTATGTCATCAATACCAAATCTCGCTATCTGGGGATTATGGGCCGCTGCTGGATACACAATATGAAAGCAATCACTTCCACCATCATCAAGCACTCCGATTCAAACACGGCAACAATATTTATGAGATCAGAAGTAGTCAGAAACTCTCACGAGCTTGTGAAAATATTGTCTCTGCCATTCTAGATACTTCAGACAGATTGGCAGCATAGAAATTATATAAAGTTGATCACCTCAACGATGAACCACCTAAAGAGGTGCCCATAAAATATGTCAACATTGATGGACCTAGCAGAAGTACGTTCATCAGAACCAAGCTAGTTTAGCACATAAAGGATGTTCCTATTCAATTCTTGCAACTCAATCGAGACGTCTTTGCATGGCCTTTCAAAGAAATGCCTGGAGTCGATCCAGCCATGGTGTACCACAAGTTAGCCATCAATATCAATGCCATAGCGGTAAAAAAAAAACAGCGACGACTTTCATCACGCCTTCAAGATGAAGTTAACACCAAGATTACGAAATTGGTCAAAGTAGAATTCATTTGAGAAGCCAAGTATCCAGACTGGATATTCAACATTGTCGTTGTCCCAAAGAAAAATGGAGAAGTTCGAGTTTGCGTAGATTTCACAAATCTAAAAAAACATACTCCAAAGGATAGTTTCCATCTTCCCAACATTCATCGGATCCTTAACTCCACAGCATGCCATAATCTCTTATTAATGATTGATGCTGCTTCAGGGTATAATAAAACTCATTTTTGAAAGAAGATTAAGAGAAGACAACGTTCATCACCGATAGAGGCCATTATTATTACAAAGTCAAGCCCTTCGGGCTCAAGAATGTAGGTGCCACATATCATCAATTGATGACTGCTATGTTCAAAGCACACATAGGGAAAATTGTTGAAGTCTATATCGATGATGTTTTATGCAAAGACGAACAGTCAGACGATCACATCTCAGATCTTAACACTATATTCAACATTCTTGATCTTACAGAATGCGTCTCAACCCTGATAAATGTTAATTTTGGGTTCAATCTGGCCTCTTTCAAGGCCACCTCATCCGCAAGAAAGGGATTGAGGCCGATCCGGATCAAATTTGAGCTCTCCTTGACATGCCTTCTCCAAAGACGACAAAAGACATTCAAAAACTCGCCCGCAAGATTACCGCAATCAACCGTTTCGTCTCTAAATTTTCAGACCGCTGCCGTTGGCTATTCATATTACTTTGCGGATGTACCAATCGAGGAAAGGTTTAGCCAACTATAGAAGTCACATGGATACCAGAATGCAAAGAAGCTTTTTAGGATCTCAAAATCTATTTGAGGAGGTATCTCAAATTGAGTACCCCAGTAGGTAATGAGGAACTGATAATCAACCTAGCAGTCACAGATACTTCTCATAGCTTAGTTCTCATTCGCCTGGAAGGGAAAATAGAAAACCAGTCTTCTACATCAGTAAAACCCTCACACCAATGGAAACAAGGTACTCTAAAATTGAGAAATTTCTTCTCACCCTTGTTTATACTTCACATAAACTCAAGCACTACTTCTAAGAACATTCCGTCAAAGTTATGACGAACTACCCACTTCGGGAAGGTCTATCCAAAAAAGAGAAATCAAGAAGAGTGTAATAGTGGTCAGTCAGTTTGGGAGAACATGAAATCAAGTTCGAACAACGTCATTCTGAAAAAGATCTAGCCGTTGTCGATTTTCTCGCAGATTTTCCAGTGGAGGATCCCGAGTGGGTGGAGCATGACCCGGACCTTACCAAAGACACCCCAAAGAATCCACCCCCTAAGCCATTCCATGAACGGGCTGACTAAGTCACAACGTCATGGTGGAGGCTTCTCACAGATGGATCTGCAAAACCCACAGGGTCAGGGATCGGAATCATTTTGATTACCCCTTTTAATGACAGAATTGATAAATTAATCCGCTTGGATTTTAAGGCTTCAAATAATGTCACCGAGTATGAAGCTCCCATTCATGGACTCGACCTCGCACTTAAGCTCGATGTTCCCAAACTCTCAGTTTACACAACCCTCATTGCAGATAGGATGAGTAAGATCGCAAAAGTAACAACTCGAAGCGTTATATTACTCAAAACGGTATGCTATACCGCCTTTTCGTCACAGGGCCTTACCTCAAGTGCCTCTTCAAGTTAAAAGTAGACGAACTGCTCTACAAATTACACGAAGGAACTTGTGGCTCCCACGCCACAAGTAGATCATCAGCAAATAGAGCTATCACTCAAGAAGTATTCTGGCTCGGCATGCGTTAGAAAGTAGAAGAGTACTCCTGAAGATGCGACACTTGTCAGTGATATTAACATATGATACGCGCCCCTGCGCTCGAACTCTATGCAAGCAAGGTTTTCTTGCCATTCAAAAGATGGGCACTACACCTCGTCCGCGAATTCTCAAACTTTCCAGGTAATCTCCGTCGCCTACTCGTAGCTACCAATTACTTTACAAAATGGGTAGAAGCAATTCTACTATGTCAAACTCGAGAAGAAGAGGTCATATCTTTTATTAGGAACCACATAATTACTCGGTTCGGGTGCCCCTACCTAATTCGTATCGATAACGGCCCCCAATTTGTGGGAGATAAGGTCATGACCATCATAAACCACCACAATATCATCCACTCTCCATTAAATCCATATCCTTAAGGAAATGGCCAAACCAAAATCACCAACAAAACCATCGTGGATGAACCCAAAAAATAGCTTCACTCACAGAAAAAAGGAATTGGTTTCGTGAACTGCCTCACGTCCTGTGGGCATATCGAACCACTCCCCGGTAATTCACTGGGTGTACCCTATTCCTACTTGCTTATGGCACTGAGGCTATCATTCTTTCTAAATATCATCATCTAGTTCGCGATCACGAGCTGACTGACGAGAAAATGAGTTCGAATTGGCTTGCAACCTAATTATGATAAATGAGGCCAGGGAATGCGCCATCACTAACCAAGGTCGATATCACCGTATGCTTGCCAGATCGTATAATAGCCGAGTCAGGAGCCGTACTTTCAAAATCAAACATCTCATTCTCAAATAAATTCCTCAACATCGCAAAGAGCCTAATGCTCGAAAATTAGCCCACAATTGGGAGGGTCCATTCATTATCGCAGGTCTCTCAGGCCTGGGATCATACTACCTCATGACAGAAAAGGGAATCCTCATTTTAAATCCTTGAAACATTAGGCGACTAAAATGGTACTATCGTTAAAGCGTTTTACTACTCCATTTCGATTGATCGCTTCTATTTTTACATTCCAAAAGTGTAATTCTCATCTCCATCAAATGAAAATTTTGAACTTATCAATGAAAGTTATTTTTTAGCAATATCATTCTCCTCACGACCATACAACCGCATTCTATAGATTAAAGCATATATAATACCAGCTTATAATTGATCTTATCCAAGTTAGATCAAGGATATCACTTGATTTAGCTTCTTCTACAACATCTCTACGATTATAGCAAGTGTAGAAACTTGTTTCACATCAAAGACTCTACCAGGCATAAGATAAGGCAAAGGTCATACTAGTCTTCATCTCTTTCAATATGTCTATAACATTTCTATAGATCAAATCAAGTTTTAACTTTGTTTAACTCAACCCAATTCTGCGATTGAAACGAATGTAAAAATTTGTTTTATATCAAAGACCCCACTAGGCATAAGATAAGGCAAAAGTCATACTAGCCTTCTTCTCTTTCAATATGTCTGCGACATTTTTATAGTTCAAATCATGTTTCAACTTGGTTTAACTCAACCCATTTCTGCGATTATAGCAAGTGTAGAAACTTGTTTCATATCAAAGACTCTACCAAACAAGAGATAAGGAAATGGTAATACCAGTCTTCATCTTTTTCAACTTCTTTGGGTTATTTATAACGGCTGGATCAAGGATATCACTTGGACTGGCTGACTCTACTAAATCTCTACGATTTTATCAAGTATAGAAACTTGTTTCACATCAAAGACTCTACGAGGCATAAGAGAAGGCAAAGGTCATACTAGCTTTCATCTTTTTTAATATGTCTGCAACATTTTTATAGTTCAAATCAAGTTTCAACTTGAATTAACTCAACTCATATCTGCGATTGAAACGAACGTAAAAATTTGTTTTATATCATAGACCCCACTAGACACAAGATAAGGCAAAGGTCATATTAGCTTTCATCTATTTCAATGTGTTTGCGACAGATACTATTTATTTTCAGGTCAAATTCATATTATAAGAGATTATTTTTTGCTGATGGAGTGTCAGCAGTGCTTCCCCCTACATCACGAGGTCAAACTTTCAGTTTGCAGATTACAGCAGCTCTACCTGGCTCTATTTTCTCAGTTGTTCAAGGTTCCAAATGGGACTCCAGGTCGCCCAGGCAGTTCCCTCAATCTATCTTAGCTCCACAAATGCATCCCTTATGTGTCGGCAGTGCTTCCTCCTACATCAAGACGTCAAATTTATAGTTCATGGATTATAGCTGCTCTACCTGACTTTATCAGCTTAGCAGCTCGAGGGCCCAAATGGGTCTCCATGACGCCCAGATAATTCCCTCGAACTATCTTAGCTCCACAAATACATCCCTTATGAGACAGTATTTTGAACAAGGCATCTCGTTATGACTAAAGTCTATTTACTTCATCAACAAAATATGCAATAATCGCCTTTAGCTGGACGAAGCGTGACGCATCAGGTATGACCATTATTGCAAATCTTGTTCTTACCTTCTCAAGGCATGACTCTAACCTAGCATACTCATTCTTTTGTTTAGTCATTTCTGGATCGACCTTAGCATGATATATTACATTTTCTTCCTACTTTTTTATATACTTAGCTGATCCAGCAAGGTACATGTCTTCTAAATCTACTACCCGGGCATGAAGTCTCTGAATTTCTACGTTCAACTCTTCCCTAGCCGGAACATCTTTTAATAATTCTTCTTTCCTCTTCATTTGTAATTCCATTTCTATGATCTCCCCTTCCAGAAATTTCTCCCTGATAAGAGTAGCATCCAACTTCTATTGGCATTCCCTCAAGTTTACATTTCCCCTCTGAACATGCCCCTGAATACAAGATACATCACTCTCTAGCTCTCTAATTCGAACTGAGAGACTAACTGCATCCCCTCAAACTAGAGGAGCCTTAACCTCAGTTATACTTCCCCCTGAGCACTCTCTATCCTCTGCTCCTTTGGCACACGTAATGGCCTACGCCAGCTCAGATTTAAGTCATGCAGCCCTCTCGTTTAGATCGTTACACATTCGCTGCATTTCTCGAACTCCATATCCTTAGCAGGTAGGGCTATTTACAAGTGTTCAGCTGCGACCTCCAAAGCTGATAGATTTTCTCGAGCAACCCTCAGCTCATTGTCTTTCTCAACAACTTTTTATCTCATTCACTCTAGATTGTTCCTACAGTTCTGAAGATCAGATCGAAATTGCTCCTCCGATCATTCCAATGCCTGAATATGGTATTGAGCCGTGTCTGCCTACTTACCCTTCACAGCAATTGCGTCAACCAGACTTTGAAGCTTCTCGACGCGTTCTGCTACCTCTGCTAGCTCTTTTAACCCCTTACCTATATCGGCATCTCACTCTTCAACCTAAAGAGTCAGGTCAGAAATGGCCTGGGTTACCTCCACAAGTTTAAAATGTGCCTTTACGTATTAATCTTATCTATTCTTGTTTGCCTCCCTCATCCTATCAAATATCTCTACAAATTACCGATTATGCATGATTTAATCGCCCTCACGTGAGCGAGATAAATCTAATTCAACCTGGGGAATATAACAATTTTTAGTACAGCTCGATTCAGGAAAACCTTTAAATATATACATACTGTATTTCTAAAGAGTCTATGCGATTACTAAACATCTGCGGTGTTCAAATACTTTTAGACCAAAAGTTTGGAGAGTATTATCAGATAAGCACTTCATGAGGTTTCTTATGGCATATAAGTTACATACTTTCAATATGCTATTTTATATTAGTAACATTGGATTTATACCATGTATTATACTAGTGTTATCTGCGTCTATATCCTATTTAATTGATAACTTAACGTTGGTATAACATACAGGTCGAAAGACATATTCTGATCTAACGTAGAGCTCGCTTGAGCAGACATCAAGGCTTTAAGGGCTTCTCATTCCCTGGCAAGTCCAGACCCTAGATTTTTTATTCTGAGACTCATTTCACTAAGTCCCTACAAGAGGTTTATAAAACAAAGTCAATCTACAGAAATTTCTTCCCCACACACAATTCAACAACATACAAATATTTATTAAAACACATGTTTCTACCATACCTTCTCACTATAACCCTTTGGAATTTTGCCATCATCTCCTTGGTTGTCCAGCACCGTCTGATGGGAGACACCATCCAGACCATCCACGATTCCCACCGCTTCTGTTTCCTCCTCAACATAGGTGTCCGCCTTAATGGCGTCCGCCTCCTATACAGAATAGCCTTTCAGCATCAAATGATGCCTCAGTCTGTCATGCTCCTAAACCATTTTGTCTAGATTGGCCATTGTCTCCACCTGTAGCTGACCAATTGCCATGGCATGAGAAGCTTTCAGCTGCCTGACTTCCTTCAAAGCTTTTGTCCTGAATCGAGCTAATTCCTTTTTCAGCTCAATATTTGTCTTCTTCAGCTCAGATTTTTCATCCTCAATGCCGAGCCAAATCCCCTTAATAAGACGAGTAACCTGCAAAAAATAAATTGATCTCAGCGATTAGCTCAAAATGCATTTAACAACTCTTTATTATAATATAAACTTACCATCTTGTTCATGCCTTCCTCTCCATGGAGAACTGCAGGCCTGGTCCTCTCTTCGACCTCTTTGAGATTGCCTACTACAGCAGATCACCCCTC
Organism: Kingdonia uniflora; assembly: GCA_014058105.1. Lineage (NCBI taxonomy): Eukaryota > Viridiplantae > Streptophyta > Magnoliopsida > Ranunculales > Circaeasteraceae > Kingdonia > Kingdonia uniflora. Next base: position 227,851 of record JACGCM010001419.1, read on the forward strand.
AGGGACCTTCTCTCTTGACTCCCCAGTAGGTTCGACTCTCTTCCTTTTCTCCTTTGTGACCTCACCACTTCCAGTAGTACCAGAGGCCGGCAGAGCCTTTAACATCTACTTTTTCAGATATTTTTGAGTTATTTGGCTCGAGCCTCCCCACCACTTGCCTTTTCCCTTCATCAACACCCACCATCGGCCTGGTCGACTGATCTTTTCAAACCTTTTTTGACCTGCTATCAACCCTCTTCTTTCTACTCAGGCCGAGGGCCTCCAGCACAAATTCGAGCTCAATCTCTTCCTCCGCAACTTCGTCCAATAGAGATTCCTTCCTTTCCACTTTAGACTTCACACCTGCAATTCACAATATTTTTTTTATTATCAACTACAGTTATCAGTGAAATATAATAATAATTATATCTATGCATGTCTATACTTACTTTGTTTTACAGTTCTAAACCGAAGGTCCAAAGGTTCTTCGACATCTCTTTGATACAATTACCCTTTACCCATATGACATTGTCAATCCAGGTTCGACCTACTAAATTAAGATCGTAGAAGTGACGCCGAGTTGCGCTCGCACAGAAGTATGAACCCCCATTGGATTTATAATTTTGCACCCCATAAAACTGCAAAACGTCCTCAGGGGTTACTCTCCTCACTTTTTCCTCCTTTTCCAATTTTTAATTCAGATGATCACACATGGTTATTACCTCCTTCATATTCCTGTTCAATCAAACAAAACATGCCCCATTAGCATTTAGAATCCCCTTCGCCAAATTGGTGAGGGGAAGACTCAACCCATACTCTAATTGAGATAGGTAATACAAAAAAGCCTCCCAGAGGTCACTCCGAACATCCCCGCTGAAGTATTCTAACTAGATCGATTCATCTATACCCCTATCTCACTTTTTAACTTCTAAATCTGCCAACCGATAAAAGTACTCTTCCCCCTCCGCTATTGTACGACCTCTAAACTGCCTACCGGCATATTCTACATAATTTCCCCACTTCCCTCTTACAGCCACTTTAGCTTTACAAAACTCTCTAAAGGCATCAGAACTTGGAGGGTATGATATCAATTGGCCAGGAAAACCCGGGAATTGTTCCAATCCTACTTCCCCCTCACTCTCAGAATCATTCATCCGACCAGAGGTCGATACCTTATTAACAGTGGAACTACCTATCTCAACAACGATTTCTGCAATCAATTTTTCAACTCTATACAAATACCTCTCACGCTCGACCTACATACAGGTTAAGGTATCTATCATTCTTTCACCTCTCTCTCTCTATATATATATATATATATATATATATCAATCGTTTACATACAATATATATCTTTAACATACTCAGTATATACGTCAACATAAATTGCATACAACTCTATTAACCTTCAGTATCTAAATGAGAATCTATAGTAGCACCAAACTTTTCCCTCACGATGCTGCTGCATAGCCACCAATGAGATTTAGTATCTTTCACCCTCTTCGACCATTGATCCCCTTCGGATAATTCCTTATCAAATCCCCTGATATTTCGTCTCTCTCTCCGTGTGCTCTCCAAGTTCATAGAAGTTGAAAAACGCTTGATTGGAGACGAAGAAATATTATTTATCTTCTCTCTCAAGTCGCTGGCATTTATTATGCCTCGCACGACCCGTCCTCGATTTCAGAACTGAGGCATCCTTTCCACTCTCTATGTTAGACGTCTTGTACCTTTTCAATAAAACTACCTTTCCATCATTACATCTTCCCTCATTATTTAACAAATTTCTCTCTCCTATTTCCATATCTTTTCCTGACCTTCCCTCACTCAAGATGACTCACTCTATATGATGTCAGATTCCTACTTCCTTATATACAAAACAAAACCAGAAGCTTATACATTTCCTCAATTTTGTTTCTCTATCCCTGCTTATCATACTTATAGTAATTAATGGCATTTTCTAAACTGCGCAAATTTTCAAAATTATTCAAATTATTTGTTAAAAAAGTCTCAAACAGATTTGCACCCTTTTTTGGATCCGATTGACTTATATTTTTTTTGTTACACACAAATCAATTATGTTATTTATTTATGAGCAACGCATTATACAACATCTATCATAGCCTTAGTAAACTAAACGATGTTATCCCATCACATTATTCGTTGGTCCTCAGATCTTCGAATTCGATCTCAACTTCAGCAATCAAACGCACCAACCTTTTTCGTTCAACCGCATCCCTAGCCAATTCACGAAAGCATTCCTTATAAATATAATAAGCATACTCAAGATCTTGGCTCCTTACCCTTAATCCTCCAAGCTGACATTCCCTCACTGGTAGCTCAACATCATAACCAAGCAAACCAAAAATCCTCTCCTGCATTTCAGCAATTTTTATAGCCAATCATCCTTCTGTGGCATGGCGAACCCCCTGAGATCGAGTCTGTATCATCCTATTCCTTCCTCCGCTCATTTGTTATAAATCATCCTACCCGTATTTATACGTTTTTCACACACTTTCCCCTCAAAAACGTGATTTTTACATTATATTTCATAACATAAAACCCAGAATCTTGGAATAAATTATTTGAACTTATCCCCACACCAGTACATACATTATTTACCAGACTCAACCTTATGCTACCATGAGTTGAGCCTCTATCGGCCTGTAGCCGCTCGAAATTCCACGATTACATATTCCCTACAATTTTTCTCCCTCACCTTTTTAAAAACATTAAAAATCATTTTTTCATCACAACGTCATTATCAGCACGTATTTATCTTAGTTCAAACGTCACTACAACATTGTTTCATCACTTATAAACTCCTATTCATTATTAAAACACCCTGCACAATTCGGCTAGATTCTGAGAAATTATTTTCTATATACAGTTTATTGTTTAACAGCTTTTATTCATGTCAAAAACATTAAATAGGATTTACAGATAACAAGCCTTTCAGTTTATCGATCTCAGGAATACAGTGAACCACTCCCCGTCTTGCACCAAACTCTAAATACTTTACAGACAACAGGCTTTTCCCTATTTGTTAGAATTCACAGGTTATTCAGGCACGCCGAGGCATCATGTCCTCCAGTTCTTCTTGCTTCAGTGATCTTTCACCTAGATGTAAAGCAGGCATTGGAACAAACAAAGAGCCTCCCTAGTATGAGTTTAGTTCAAGTCTGGTCAAACTTTAAATAGAAACTATACAAGCAGTAAACTCAGTGCTAGAACCAAATTCTCAAACAATGAGTCTTTTGAGCGCCAAAACGAGATGGAAATGCAGAAGTAGACTCCCACTGGTTGTCTCCCTCCTCCACTACCATCATCCCCTCCTCTGAAACCGCCACCTTCGAAGTGTTGGTAGAAATGAAGAGGACGAGACCATAGAATTCATGGTGACACAAGAAATCAGCATATCTTCGCCGCAGATACACCTATCCCTACATATGAAGCCCTAACCCTATTTTCCGCAAGAGTACGAAGACTGGCCCAATGGTCCTCGCTTGTTAAGAAGATGACATGAAACTTCCACTTATAGTAGAATTCCTCCCCAGCTTCAACCGCTTCTTCTTCCGACATACCTTGATAAATCGGAGGAACAGGAGCAGGAATAAACAACTCTAGGGATTGGTCACCAAAATATTTCAACTTCAACCTCTTCATTTCAGTCGCTATCCTCTCATCAAGAACCATCCTCCGAGTCTTCACAATTTCAACAAAACATTCAAGTTTCGGAAAAAGTTGCACATGCAGTCACTATTTCAAAGATTTGCTACAGGTACCACTTATATAACCCTACATTTATTGTGCAGGTACATTTTCCCAAGCGTCGTCATTTATTACTGATATGACTATTCAATCGCAACCATCACGTACATCCGCATCCGCATCATCATTAAATACCCATCACTTTCCAATATCACGTAACTTCTACCCAGTCAAACTCCACCATTACTCCATTTCGAATTTAAAATTTTTAGCACATTCTTTCTCAACCAAAGCAACTCGTTATTTTGGTTATGAGGGGGCAATTATAGGGACTTATCCCTCGATCTCGTTCAAAGTCGAGCTCATCCAGCTCGAATTACCTCCTTTTTTGGCTCACGTATTTTTAGCATTCCAGCCATCATCCCAACAAGTCCCACAAACTATTTAAGAAGGTGGATTGAACTAAACCTAGAAAATATTATACAATAAAAGACACCTGTATCCCAAGAACTTGTTAGTTATTCAGTCAACCTCCACTAACCATATTAATCGGAAAATGTGCTCCAGCACGATGAAGAGCTGTGGGAAAAGCCTATATATAGGAAACGTTCCCGAAAGGGCAGGGACTAAAAAAATTATGCAATCTTATTTTTTACGACATTCAGAGAATTTCTATGTTTAGAAATCACTTCTAATAAAGATATCTGCCTCAAACAATAAGGATGCCTACACAAAAATACTTCATACGAGGTCGTGGTTTTTTACATGTTCAGAGGTTTTCCATGCCAAAAACACCTATTTCCATTTCTTACTTTCCATTAGAGTATTGTTACAAGTTTATTGGTGTGATAGCGAATTCCTTACAATTTAAGCTTACGAAATTTGGCCAATACGGTGCTGATGCACGTTCTCCGAATAATGAGGTAAGTGGTAGTTAACTGAGTAACTATGGAGTTCGTGGGAGACATGTGTCTTTGACTTGTTCATGTTCTTCTGTTGTGCTCGATCTATATTCTTTATCAGTTTGTGGTATAGGCGTCAATGATGAATGTTCATGTTAGGTATAAAATGCGTGAGTCTGATAATGAGGTAGTTCGAATTAGGTCGTGGGATAGGTCCCTACAACAATAATCATAAAACCCAAGGGGGATGGTCAGTAAGGGAACAACTTCAAAGATGGATCTTCAACCAATAGTGCCAACAAAAATTAAATTTTGGCAAGGACTTCGAAATCTTAGCTATTTGATTCGTTAATTTGGGATGGCATCTCTTCAAGTATGATGGAGCAAAACCTAATTAGAGAAGATCATGAAAACAGACATTAGAGTGATTAAGAGCAGGGATTCGTACTTAGGGTTGGGATCATGATATAGAGAAGGAGAGAGTAGTGATGAACAAATACCAAAATTTTCCATATGATTTGATTTTAATGTGGAAAACTAATGTTGTTTGACAAAAAATTTAACCTAATTCAGCAGATCATCTACAGTTTATAAGTGTTAAGCAATTCTGAAATTTGTTGTGTGATCCGACAGTTGGGACTTAATTTTAAAGCCTAGGAGAAATCTGAGCAGTCTAAATAATCATCGACTCATGAGAGATGGGTATCGAAGGGATTGTATTGAAAATTGGCTAATAAGTGATTTCTTTAGCTGTATAGATGTCTCATATTTTATTTTTGGCGTACCCTTAATGACCCTATAAAATCTATTCTAATGTACCCCCATTTGCCATACAATTTGGTGACTGGAGTGCCCAGGTTGAAGGTAGTTTGAAATTTGAAAAGCCTTATGTTTTACGTCTCTGCTTTAATTTGATTGATAATTATCTGCATAATAGTAGTGGTGTAAACTTTTGAAGGGGTTTGCTTTCGAAGACTTAAGTATGGAGTTAAAAGTTTGAAATGAAACAACAGGAATCCAATCCATGATATATGAGGACCTTTGATAACTTATCATGGATGGTTTCTAACTGTTTGAAAAAGAATAGCAAACAGACAGCTGAATGTTCTAAAGGGTTAGGTATGCATTACATCGCATGAAAATGCAATGTTTAATGAAGGATTTACTATACCATTATCTGCGTCGAAGGTAATTTTAACTTTTGAAACCGACCTCCGATTGTACTATGAACTTCTTATGCTTAATACTTTCAGGTGGCAGTCCCCCATTAGCATCAACAAACTTTGGAAATCTAGCCAATAGAATCACATTAGGCTAATCACACTACTTCGATCACATAGCTTTGGGTCATGTTGCACATTAATCCCTTAACATTTTTAATGAAAACCATTTTTTATGCTGCATCTTCTGGGTCATTTTTTCTCCTTAAAAGATAACTCACTTAAAAGGTATTTATTAGATATGGAGGTTCCATCTCAAAACATAATTGATTATGGAAAGAGTAGCCACATAATCTTATAGTTTGAGGTGCAAGGCTTAATATGCCTAATGTGGGACAACTATATGTAGTAGCCTACTCGTAGCCTTCTAGCTTCAGTTGAACACTCAAAGGCTACATCGAAGCCTACCAAATGACTCGAAGCCAAATAAACCCGTAAACAAGTCCCCCAAGACTATACGAACACCCGACAATGAACATGCTTTGAAGCCCAAGGCAGATATATCAGCGCATGAACTCCGCATCAGCACCAGAAATACTTTGACCATGGTCGTACATAGTCGAAGGCAGATATGTCAGACAGCCAGCTTACAAGACAGAGCGGCACAGCAGGCCGCTCGATAGCTATAGTGTCAGAACTAATAGGCTACCGTCAGGAACAACGGCTACAGTGTCAGACCCAACAATTATGGTGTCAGAACCGACCGCGGGTACAAGTCAAGAGTCCCCGAAGGACATACTTGTAATTTGACCTCCCATGGTGACTCAGCCCTTCATATGCTCTATAAATATGAGGGAAGGGGAACTATGGAGAGGTTAGAAAAACTCTCGCCCCACAGACCTTGAACTTTGCCTTCGAATACCCTGTAATCAACCTGTACTCGAACTTCGACTACTCAATATTTATATCAATACTCTTAAAAATCCTCATCAGAGGTCGTGGAGTATCCCATTCTAGGCCTCCACGCATGTATATTGTCAATAAATTAGTCACATTATTAATTATATGCTTGAATCCTTTTATTGAAGAAAATATTTGTAGTGCAAGAGTCAACTTCCTCTCTCGTAAAGTTAGGCCCCTACACTATATACGTCAACATTATCGATAAGGGTTTGCTTTATATATCCCTTGCATCCTACCTTTTTTGCACCCTTTTTTTAATATGTTAGCGCTTCTTTCTTCATTACTTAATCCCGTTCTTATTCATCTACGCCCAACCTATGCTCACCACTTCCATTTCATGTCTCCACAACACCATCATTTGACACAGCCCCAATTGCAGTCTTTGGAAACACTCAATACCCTCAAAAAATACCTCTATTACTTCTATTGCAATGATTTGATTTTTGTCAAATAAACAATGTCATCTCCATTCACGTTGATGTGGTTTATGAAATTTTAGTTTTCCTTAAGTATTGGAGGAAAGGATACGTACTATTTGTGTATTCCAGTTAAAATTGTGCCCTTAGAAGCTTTACACAATGTACTTCGCTCTCATACGTCACAGTACTTTCCACAAAAAAATATAATAAAACTAAACAAAGCTTACAACAAGTTAAAGGCTGAGAGGTGGGCTGCTTTATTAAAATATCTCTTAATACAATAAAAAGAAGCCTTCAGATTATTACAAAAATGGAGAATGCCTTCACATTTGGAATATTCATGCCACTGAATAGATGTCCTTTTGGAACAAGCATAAAAATATTTACTTATTGTCCGTACGCATTAAAAAAATTGTTTATCTTCTGCCATCACTTAGGTCGATGCTGATGAACATTTTTTTAAGCATTCCTTAATAACTCGGTCAAGTATGAATTTACTGTTGTAGAAATTGCCGAGTAGGGGTCGTACCACGAAGAGTGTCAAGATGCGCAAATCTAATCCTAGGCCGATTTATCTATGATTTAGTATTTTATTCAAAACTAAGAGAAAACTAAGGAAACAATATCAAATTAAAAGAAACTAGCCATGACTAAAGTTCCACCCAATAGAAATAGCAATAGATCAAATAGTTTTACTAGGCAGATTTATGTACCAAAAATCTCGAGTAGGGGATTTTTAGTATAAATGTTAACCCTAGATCCATGGTTAGTCATCTATAGTTTAATCATTAAGTTTCACTTAATCCGATTTGGTAGAAAGATTTAACCAACTATGGTTAAGCTTGTTTGGATTTCCTCTTACGCGTTTCTTCACTTTATTGCCCTAAAGCCTGACTTAGTGGTTATAATGACAAAGTTTGACAAAAGAGTCTAAATTAATTTTCTAACTATCGTTAAGCTTAGAAGTGAATTAGAGCTCTTAGAAGATTTGCCAAAAAAGAGCTAATCCTAGACAACTATATATATCACTATCGCTACTTAGGTAGGGGCTTCCTTCCAGTCATAGGTAGAAAGGGATAAGCCTCATATTATCCTTAGGATTATCTCATTAAAATTGATCCATCAAATAAAAGAGGGAGATGGAGAGAGAGAGATATGCTTTAATAAAATGCCTGAACTCTTATATTTCTTCAATTCCTTATAATATGAGATATCTCAATAATAATGGGGGAGGGTTCCTTTTGTAATAGCCTACTCGCAGCCTTCGAACAGGCAGCCGAAGCCCACTTCATAACCTACTCGAATATATCAAAGCCCTCTCAACCCCTATAAAAAAGGCTCCTCAGAGATCCCCCAGAGACGAACCTTCGACAACGGACAGAACTTCAAGAACGGATCAGTACATTACAGCAGACATCCTTCGACCATATCTACAAATAGTCGAAGTATGATAAGACAGACAGCCATCTCACAAGACAGAACTTTGTGAACGGATTAACGTCTTAGCAGCAGATATCCTTCGACCTAACTATCACATGGTCGAAGCAAGATAAGGCAGACAACTACCTCATCAGATAAGACAACGCATTGATTGACCCATGCATCTATAGTGACAAGCCAACCACCACGCCATTATGAGCCATCACCAATAAATGCAGCAGTAAAAGTATCGACAAGACCGACGCTCGTCACTCGCCTTGTTTTTCTAGCAACGTAATCATGTAAACCGGACCCACGCTTGATGACTCAGCACCCTATGATTCTATAAATAGAGGAGAGGGGAAACCAAGCGAGGGTTACAAAAATCTCCTCCATCCTTTGAATTTTTACCTTCGACCACCCCATAACTTCTGAACTCGAACCAGTAATTTACTCTTTAGTAATACAATTTGTCTTAAAAGTCCTCATCAGAGGTCGTAGAGAGTCACATTCGGGCCTCTATGCAAGTATTTACCTTTGGTTATATCTTATCTTTGGTCAATTGCTTGTTTCCTTCGATTGAGGATTGAGTCTACTTTGTAAGAACCAACTCCCGCCCAAATGGAGTTAGTCCCCTACAATTGGTGTCGTCTGTGCTTCCCACCCTACCAATCTCCCTCCCTTGTTCCCCTCTCTTTGTTTTCCACACCAGCAGATTATCCTCAATGGCACCCATACGCCATTCCAACTCCACCCAGGCTGGAAATTCTATCGACGGAGTCACTACTCAAATAGCATTACTATCCCAACGAGTCGCTCAGGCAGAGAAGCACCACCATAACCAACTGAATCAAGAACATGAAAGCCACCGTTTGGATTATGAAAACTGACAAAAAATACAGCAATCGATGAGCTGCACAATACATCTGAGAGCTACAAAGATTACAGCCCATGGAACCTGCCCGCCAGTCCCAGGCACCTGACCCATCACGCGTTTCTTCCCGTACTCGCCTTGGCCCTTCTCCAAACCTCGAGTTACCCCCAACTAATACTAGGGTTGAAGGTATTCCCCGCACTATTCCCTAAACTGGCTCTATCCACCTCGGGATTCATCCCACAGAAGATTCTTCTGACTCAACCCTTCGCTCCTCCAGACAACCCACACGCCATCCTGTTCGAGAACGGCTCGGGGAACACAGTGCTGACTTTATACAACATACTCAGCCTCACAACCTTCGACTTCACCACTCTCCCCCACATCCTGCATACGTTACACTACAGGAATTCGACCACAAAATATAACCAATCATCGAGGCTGCCACGAGTCCAGCTACAGACTCCTGGAGCCACCTCAATAACACGATTTGCCCTAAACTTTTGGCCATCGAAATACCCTCTAATATTCGCACTCCCAAACTTAGCTAGTATCGTAATACAGACCACCCTAAATCCCACATCCTCGAATTCTGAAATGCCCTAAGCCTCTACTCCACGGTTGACTATCTTTTATGTCGCCTTTTTCCAACGAGCCTTACCGATAACCCCCTTCGATGGTACCATAACCTCACAAATGGTGTGATTCGTTACTTTGAGCAACTTTCACAACTTTTCATCGCCTAGTTCACCTTCAACAAAGACAGAAAGGTCAGAGTTGACACTTTTTTCAATTTCAGAAAGTCTGGCAATTAGAACCTCGAAGCCTTCACCAAAAGATTCCACGACGAATATCGCAAAATTAAAAACCTTGACTGCTCGAATGCTATTTTGGCCTACTCGAATGCTCTGTCCGATCACAGTCGAGTAAAAGAACATCTCATTCTCCACAAACCCAAAACATTCAAAGAGATGCTCTCGAAAGTCAATGGCTTTATTGACCTCGAGCGCCTTCAAGAGTCCCACAAACAGAGCCAGCCACCGCATAAAGCAACTTTCAATAAACCTCGGTAATACACCCACTCTGCCCCCACACCCCAGATCGCTCCTATCTCACAGGAGACTGATAGCCGCAAACGCCCCATGATTAATAGCAACACGGAAGCGCGCAAGAAGCGACTAAAGCCTATTTTGCCTACACTCGCTACTCCCCTCAGCACCCTTCTACCACACATACAGGCAGACCCCATTTGGCGCATCCCTTTCCCAATCAAAGTCCGACCAGGTGAATCTTTCTGCGCCAACCACAAATGCAATTGTCATCATACCAATAAATGTTTCGCCCTTCAGCGCTCTCTTAAACTTATCTTCAGAGCATGATGTTTGCACCAATATATTGTTGATCTACCAAGCTACCTTGATGGGTCCTACCTCAAATCCCTATCCACCCCTACTACAGACCCAGCCGAGGCGCACATCTATAGAGTTAAGTTCATCGAAGTCAGCAATATAAATAGTCGATTCCCCAGGAGCAAGAAAAAGCGCGTTGAAGAATGTTACAAGCTCACCTATCAGGAGAAATTCCCTATCATCTTGCCAGAAACCAGTTGTCACCCTCGACTCGAAGGCATCTCTTTCATCGACTGCGATACTTCACACGTCCGTTTACCCCATTCCGATCCATTAGTCATCATGATTAAGATCGAGAACCTTGTTCTCTATACAATACTCATAAATACTGGGAGCGCAGCTGACGTCCTATTTCTCCAAGCATTCCAAACCATGAAGAAAACAAACCTTATAACCGCAGCTACGTCAAGCTAAAAGGTTTCAATGGATCAACTAAAGTTATTGGGGGCCGCATCAGTCTATCTGTCACTACAGGTCTCATTACCCTTCAAACCATCTTCATTGTCATTGACCAAAAGTCCAAATACCTTGGTATACTCGGGCGAGATTGGCTTCATGACATGCGAGCTATACCTTTGACCTATTATCAGACTGTTGAATTCAGCAATCACGAGGGTACTTGGAACTTGAAAGGTTCTCAATGCCTTGCCCGCCCATGCGAGCACCCAGAGATCGACCAAACACAAAAAGTTGTCAAGTGCCCATGGCAATCGCAGCATCTTCCTATACCCTCAACTTTGACAGATACCACACAACCCATCAAAACCAATGCTTAAATCAAACTCGACGGTCCTGGTCAGGGTACATTTATTGGAACCCTCCTTCACGACTCAGAGCACCGTAAACTTTCCGAGTTCCTTCGTGCAAACAAAGATATCTTCGCCTGGACATTTCAGGAGATTCCCACCGTCAACCCCAACTCGGCGTGCCATCGCCTTGATCTCATCCCCTATTCCTCAGCAGTAAAGCAAAGAAATGTACACTGGCACCACGACTTTAAGAAGCTGTGAACCTTGACGTTGACAACCTCATAGCCACTGGGTTTATCAGAGAAGTAAAGTACGCAGACTGGATATCGAACATCGTAGTAGAACCTAAGAAGAATGGCAAAATCAGAATTCTGCGCTGACTTTACTGACCTCAGCATGCATACAGCGAAGGACAGTTTCCCCTCCCAACTATCTCAGCACTCCTCGACGCCACTGCTGGACACGAACGCCTATCTATGATGGACGCGGCTTCGGGTTAGAATCAGGTACCCCTCATCCCTAAAGATTAACTTAAAACTGTATTTATAACCGAATAAGGCCTTAACTGTTTGAACGTTATGCCCTCCGGCCTTAAAAATGTCGGTGGTACCTACCAACGCCTTGTCACAACCATGTTTAAACCCTTGCTTGGCAATTCAATCGAAGTCTATATCGATGAAATGTTATCCAAAAGCCTTCATAACTATATCCAAGACCTAACAAAAATCTTCTCAATACTTCGCACATACAATATAAAACTCAAACAAGATAAGTGCCAATTTGGCGTGTCATCCAAAAAAATTTTGGGTCACCCTATTAGTAAACGCGGGATAGAGATCGATCCCACCCACATTCGAGCCCTCATAGACATGCCTTCGCCCCAAACAAAGAAAGACATCCAAAAAGTAGCTGGCAAGATAGCATCCCTTAATCGTTTCATTTTGAAATCATTTGACCGATGTGCTTGGTTATTTTCCCTCTTACGCGATCAGGGTGCCCCCAAAATAAAAAAGAAAATCAACCCTGAGATCAATTGGACCCCTGAGTGCGAACAAGCCTTCCCTGAACTTAAAACATATCTTGGCTGTCCACCTATTATCAGTACCCCTATCGAAGGTGAGACACTCTCTTTATACCTTACTGCCACAGAAACTTCCATCAGTTCAGTGCTCATTCGACTTGATTCCCATATAGAAAAACCTGTATATTTTATCAACAAAGCCCTAACCCCTACAGAGACCCGGTATTCAAAACTCGAACTTTTACTCCTCACACTTTTCTATTCAGCCCGTAAACTCAAACCATATTTTCAGGCTCATCCCATCCGTGTTATTGCCAGTTATCCCCTTCGAGAAGTACTCAACAAAAAAGAAAAATCTAGACAAGTGCAACAGTGGTCCCTATACCTTGGCAAACACGATAATACCTTCGAGAAACAAATATCCCAGAAAGGCCAAGCTGTAACAGACTTTCAAGCCGACTTCCCGGTCGAAGATGTAGATTAGGAAGAACACGAAGATGATCTCGTAGACTATCAACCCGAAGAAGTAGATCTGTGAGACCCTCTCAATGGTTGGCATTTATTCACAGACGGATCAGCAGGATCTAATGGCTCAAGAATTGGTACTGTTCTAGTAACACCCACTAATGATTGAATAGAGAAAGCTGTCAAATTTATCTTCGAATGCTCCAATAACGAAGCAGAGTATGAAGCCTTGATCTACGGCCTCGACCTCGCACTCGACCTCGGCATCCCCAAACTTGCAGTCTTCACAAATTCTCATCTTATTCAGAGACACTACACAGGAAAAAAGCAAGCTAATGGTTGGATGGCCGACTACGCCCTCTTTGTGCGACAACGAATGGACCGGTTCCCCAAAAAATCTACAATCACACATTACCCTCAGGGAGAAAATCTACATGCAGATGCCCTTGCCTAGATAGCAGCTATGCTTGGCCACTCAGAGTCGCGGATACTACATATCGAAGTACTCGAACACCCAAGTGTCGACTAGATGGAAATCAATACCATCAATACTGGGGGAGAGTGTCAGGATCCAGATTATTGGCGGACACCGTTCCTTCACTGTTTTAACAATGATACTCTCCCAGATGATCCCAAAGCCAAACTTTCTATCTTAGAAAATTTCCGCAGGTATATAATCTACAAAAACCAATTACATCGCAAATCCCCAAATGACATCCTCCTTCGATGTGTATCCCAAACCGAAGCCTCTCAAATCTTAGCCAAACTTCACGAAGGAACCTGTGGTGCTCATACTGCAGGTCACTCTATGGCCCTTCGTGCTGTTACCCAAGGATTATTTTGGCCCAAAATAAAGAAACAAGCTTCAGACTAAGCAAAACAATGTGATAAATGCCAGCGTCACGCCCACGACATTTATTGCCCCTCTAGAGACCTCCATGTCAGCCAAGTTTCATGGCCATTCAAAAGATGGGCCATCGATCTCATTGGACCCTTCCCAAAAGCCTCAAGTAGCAGAAAAAACATCATTGTCACAACCCACTACTTTACTAAATGGGTCGAAGCTGTTCCTCTATGCCAAACCAGAGAAGAAGAAGTTATCAAATTCTTGTGGGAAAATATTTTCACTCGCTTTAGCTGCCCCCATATGATCTGATACAACAACGGTCCCCAGTATTTTAGAAGCAAAGTTCGAAACTTCCTCATAAAACACAGCATCATTCTCTCACCATCAGCACCTTACTATCTTCAGGGCAACTGTCAAGTCAAAGCAATCAACAAAACAATTGTCGATGGTCTTAAGAAGAGAGTCGATGCAAAGAGAGGACGATGGGTCCAAGAGTTACAGCATATCCTCTGGGCCTATCGCAGAACACTAAAAAAATCTACAAGATGTACCCCTTTCCTCCTTATATATGCGATCGAGGTTGTGCTACCAACCCAATTTGAAGTACCCACCCGAGACCCTAACCTCCCAGACGAAGATAATGAGTACGAACTTGCGTACAACATGTTATGAATTGATGAGACCTGAGACCGAGTTATTGCCAACCTTGGGCGCTACCACATTTCACTTCAAAAATCCTACAACAAGAGAGTTCGACAAAGAAGTTTCAATATAAGAGATCTAGTGCTTCGACATCTCAATCAATCTTCGAAACCTTGGAATGCTAGCAAGCTAGTCGAATCTTGGGAAGGACCCTACTCCGTCTACGATAAAATATACAAGGGTTCCTATTACCTAATGACGGAAGACGAAGTGCCCCTACCACACCTCTGGAATTCAATACAATTGGACTCCTATAACCGGCCATATCTACAATCATGTACAACTGATATTCAATAAACAAGTTGTTCCATTCCGACTTCGTCTATTGTTTCATTTTTTTAATTCTTGGTTGAACATAGGTATCATCTCCACCCTCGCCCTGACTGATACTTGGGGACGACCTTGAATTTTTCAAAGTCTCCAATTTTGAGCAAACTCGAGGGGCAAGGAAGGTCAAAAGACCGGACCCTCGGGGATGTATTGGCGGCGATCAGATATTGCTTCCCTGTACCTTAAGCCTTAGAAGTCCAGTCCTCTTCTTGGTTGAACATAGGTATCATGTCCACCCTCGCCCCGACTGATACTTGGGGGCGACCTTGAGCAAGGATGGTCGAAAGACTAGACCCTCGGGAATGCGTTGGAGGCGATCAGTTAATTTTTGGGTTTCCTTTTGGTATCACGTCCCCTCGGCTAGACTGATACTCGGAGGCGACTCGGAAGTTGTTCAAAATTTCAACATCGCTGTGGCTTTGGCCTTCGATGTTCAGCAGAACATTCAGTGTTCGATATATATATCTCTGATACCCTTCAGACTTCGATCATACTACAGCCAATCAAACAGATCAACTACCTATTTTGAACAGTATAAATGTCTACTTAAAAAATACCAAAACACTAGCTATAATGCCATCAAATGCAAAGAACACTCACCATATTATCTGTCAGAAGAGCAGTTGCAGTATAATTCAAAAATCAATCAGCAAGAGTCCAGAACATGTAAAATCAACAGCATGTGCATTCAAATTCTAACAATTCAAGGTTAGACTACAATAGGAAAATTCATCCGCAAATCAGATTTCAAGTTAGAAGTTCAGAATCAGTATGTTCAGGAAACAAGCATCAAAATGTTCAGCATCAACCGCCGAAGTTTAACAGATAACAAAAGCAAAAAAAAAACCCTTACTGAGCTCCAATACCAATAGAAAACAATAAACATCATTCACAATATTATAACTTAGCATCACATCCAGCAGAAGAAGACATACGAGTCCTACCTCAAAATGCCTCATGTGGGAGCGGTTGTACCCTCTGGCACCACAGTCGCCCCAACACCACCAACCTCAGCAGCCTCATGCGACACTTCGATCAGACCATCAACAGTTCCACCAATGGGCGCTATAAGAAGAGAAGTATCAGCATCACCCCCAGTACCCCCAATTGCTTCCTCAACAACGTTCACCTCCCTTCCCTTCATCTGCAATTCATCCCCCTCCAGAAGTCCCGGAGAAATAGGATAACGCTGTAACGTATCGGTATCATACCCCATACCATCGATAAAATTTTTCAACCTCACATTCTTCATGCATTCCTTATCATACTACTGCAGGAAACCTACCTTCTGTTTTTCTTTTGCCTTCTCACACGCCTTCAGCTTGGCCGACCACTCACGCTCCAACCATGACCGTTGCTGCTCGAGCCTCCATCATATGAATCAATAAGCATATCAATATCTTGCTTCAGTTTCTAGACTTGAGATACCCATGATGCCTCCTTCCCAAGAGAAAGATCCAGATTTTCTTTTGCCTGTCGCAACTTAGCCTTTACCGACTTTATCGCCTTGTTGCATGTCTCTACCCAGACTTCCGCCTGCTAAAAATACTCAAGATATCAGTGAACCTCGAAACTTGAATAATTTGCAAGTAACTTCGAAATACTACTTCACAGAGCTATATATAGTTACCAGAGACATGTGCTTCTTTATCTCCGTCGAAGCTTCATCAGGGTCATCCTCCCATAGCTCGACCATCGAAGCCTACATCGCCACAGCCTGCTCCTGTCGCACAGCCACCATCATTTCTTCATCTTCCTCCATTGTATCATCCTCCCCGAGTATCTTACGTTTCTTACATTGAATAACCTTCCATTTCTGCACCTTAGGGGCTTCGGGCGCTACTCCGCCCTTCCCTTTCTCGACTTGAGAAGACTTTTGTTTTGCTTTCATTATTGATGCTTCTCCAGCCCCTTCGGACACTGGCGCCGCTTGCTTCGCACCCCTCCGCGACCTCACCACAAACTGTTAGTTCCTCGGTAACTCTTCCCCTCCCATTTCATTTTTCTCTTTCGAAACACCTACCCCTCTTTTTCTCTTTGATCGATTCGGCGTAGTGGATACGTCTCGAAGCTGGGAATCCACATGTTTTCTCCTTTGCCTCTTGATCTTTAGACTATCAAACACCAAATTAACCCAGTCGTCACTAGCCTTGAGCAGAGTATCAATGTAATTCACCGGATTATCCCAAGATGAACTTCCCGGACCTGCAGAAGTAAAGCAATAACACAGTTATCACTTATTTTAGAAGAATATCAACAACAAACCCTTCGACAGCAAACTTACTTTTGTTAAAAACCCTATGATGTAATTTGTACGGGTCATCCTTATCTACATTCCCGTAGTTACCCCTTATTATCAGTAAATCTTTATTCTACCCTGGGCCTGTTGAGCAGAGATCAAAGAACCAAGGATTCCCTGGGTGACATTGGATGTGATAAGTACCCGGGTTTTGACAAGCCTTCTACGAATAAAAGGTGATAATGTCAAACCATTTAATTAAACCTCGACCCGCACCAGCCAATTTCACATTTGTCCCCACTATTACCCTCATCATCTCATAAAAATTACCGTTCATCTGCACCGGAGCTACCCCCCAGAAATTTAGCACTTCTTTCACCAGTCGCCAAAGAGGAAACTCCAATCCCAATCGAATTTGACCCCTATACACCATAATCCATTCCCCAGGGTCCGATTTGAAGGTCAACCCCGCCCCCGCCACACTTAGATGCACCCCCACCTTCAAGAGTTCTGATTTTGCGACAAACCGATCAAACCTAACCTTATTTTTTGCCGAAATGGCATCC
This sequence comes from Kingdonia uniflora, assembly GCA_014058105.1. Classification (NCBI taxonomy): domain Eukaryota; kingdom Viridiplantae; phylum Streptophyta; class Magnoliopsida; order Ranunculales; family Circaeasteraceae; genus Kingdonia; species Kingdonia uniflora. Next base: position 245,606 of record JACGCM010001419.1, read on the forward strand.
TCGACCTCATCCAACTCAGTCGAATCCTCGTTATCACCCCCTTGCACCTTATCTCCCTCCCCACAACCCGAAGGTTTTACATCACATCCCATCCCCCATACTGTTTCCTCTTCATCACTATCTTTGGTCACTATCGTTCTTCGATGTCTCGTGACCGAATCATCTCTAGCCGGAAGAATCATCGATAACGGGGCCTCGGTTACCATATCTAACACCTTTAAATCGCTACCCTCACCCATTGGGTCTCGACCAGACGTGCTAGCTTCATCCACCAGTCTCCACCTCGAAGCCCGACGGTTATGCATTTTTTGCCTACAGAAGAAGAGGCACACAATTAGAGTGGAAAATTCGACAATACCATGTCTATCACCCTTATCTCATCTATCCCCTTCAGATATTTCTCCTACTGCAAATATCAGACACAATAACTCCTCCAAAATAAAAAACCCTCACTAAAATTCCAGACTAGGTCGAAACCAAGTTCTAACAAGCCTTCATACTCCCGAAAATAACCTCTTCACTCCAAATGCAAAATCTTCAACCCACCCCCTCAAACAGAGAAAAAACAGAGTAAACATGACAGAGATCAAGTGACTTACCAGTGGTTTACAACCCTCTCCTCGAACGAGCAAGATCAAACCAGCAAAAGAAGCAGCAACCCCCAAGTTCAAAATAACGTATGTTTTCTCCTCCCAACCTTTTGATTCTCACAATAAGATAGTAGAGTTATTAATCTTCTCTCACTTATATATCTTTCAAAAAAAATTAAACTACCTTGATTTACTCACCACTATCATTACAACGACCCCACTACCCCGGCTTTTCGGCTCCAATGTCATTTGAACACTTTACCACTTGCACCTCCCACATGCGCACAACACCCTTACTACCATCTTCTCGCAAAACCCGAAGCTTCTCGAACCTTTTTTTCCTCCCTTACTCGAAGCCCAACAGTCCAATCCAAACAGCCACACCATTACCATTTTCCGTCATACGAGAAAAACAACATCATTACCTTTTACACACTGCCCCAGACACTCGTACCAGTCTAACTGGCCAGCCGTCTGGGTTGTCAGAATAGCTAGTCAAATCAAACTCAATCTTCGATGCATTCCTGCACTCGAGCATTCCACCATTATAACCATCGATTATTACAAAGCAGTATTTCATCATACCTTTGTCTATAACTCATTCTGACCATCATAACCAGATAATAACCTTCGTTCATCATTACCTTCGAGCTTATCACTGTACCTCGCGCCTATATGAGTATTCCCTTACATTCGTCTATAATATCAATCAGACATAGCAATATAAATACGGAGAAAATACTTTGTCCATTCCAAATAGTAAATTCAACAGACAAATTACATTTCAACTATCAACCCCACACAACATAAATAACCCCCTCCAAACAAAGCAAAACAAAAACCTACAGAAATTCAAAACATTCCCACCCTCAACCCGAAGCCCTACTACCGGAAGGACCAGACCCGCTCGCCGCATTCAGCTCCTTGATGATCTCCTCAGCACAAGCAAGACTTTCGGCCAGTGCCATCAGAATGAGATAGCACCGTTCAACAGTCGTAAATTGAAACCTCAACTGTTCCCAAAGATTAGAATATGGGTCAGCATTAAAGAACTCCTCAGTCCCCGCTTCCACAAGGTCTGGCATGTCCCAGTTCAGGTCATGTTGCCCAAAAAACTTCATATGCAGTTCTGCCATCTTTTGCCCTACTCGATGGTCCCGAGCAAACCCCATCCTCTTCTGGTAATGTGTGTTTGGCATTGTATCCATCCAAATGTTAAGAATATGGAGATCAGAGAAGAAGACTATTATAGATGGAAGAAGATGTAGTGTACCCCCACAATAGCCCATACGTATAGGCTTCAATGCATTTATTGCCCTATAACCAACTGCATCCCATGAAAACCCCCTTTTACTAATTTCTCAAAAAACAAGACAGTCAAACCGCCCAAATTTCAAGACCAAAGAGTTTTCCCAGTGAATACCTCTCTACCTTGCTTCGAGACCTTCGTTAAGAGGGGGTGAATGTAGTAGCCTACTCGTAGCCATCGAACAGACAGTCGAAGCCCACTTCATAGTCTACTCGAATATATCAAAGCCTTCTCAACCCCTAAAAAAAGGCTCCTCAGAGATCTCCTAGAGACGAACCTTCGACAACGGATAGAACTTCAAGAATGGATTAGTGTATTGCAGCAGACATCCTTCGACCATATCTATATACGGTCGAAGTATGATAAGACAGACAGCCAGCTCACCAGACAGAACTTTGAGAGCGGATTAACGTCCTAGCTACAAATATCCTTCGACCTCACTATCACACGGTCAAAGAAAGATAAGTCAAACAACTACCTCATCAGATAAGATAGTGCATTGATTGGCCGTGCATCTACAGTGACAAGCCCAACCACTGCGTTGATCAGAGCCATCACCAATAAATATAGCAGTAACAGTACCGACAAGACTGGTGCTCGTCACTCGCCAGGTTTTTTTGATAACGTAATCATGTAAACCGGACCCATGCTTGATGACTCAGCTCCCTATACTTCTATAAATAGAGGAGAGGGGAAACCAAGCGGGGGTTACAAAAATCTCCTCCAGCCTTTGCATTTTAACCTTCGGCCACCCCATAACTTCTGTACTAGAAGATGTAATTTACTCTTCAGTAATACAATTTGTCTTAAAAATCCTCATCAGAGGTCGTAGAGAGTCACATTTGGGCCTCTACGCAAGTATTTGCCATTGGTTATATCTTATCTTTGGTCAATTGCTTGTTCCCTTTAATTGAAAATTGAGTCTACTTTGTAAGAACCAACTCCCGCCCAAACGGAGTTAGTCTCATATACCTTTTATAGGAGAAGGAGCCCAAATCTTTAAGAATATTATACATATCTAGAATATTATAATATATATTATTACAATCAATCACTATGATATATGAGAATATCTTCATATCATTTCCTTATTGAGTGCATAAATCTTCTAACCGTGAAAGTACTTGAGTATATCTTTGTTGTAGAATATCTTTTTAATATAATTCTTGGATCTTGAAAGAAATCTCTCTTTATATTATTCTCCAAATATATTTGTGTATATATTTTTTCAATCTTGAAACCAAATATATTGTGTCATTGACTTTTTGAGCAATGAATTGTTAGAGACACTTTTACTTAACTTTAAGAGCTTGGTGTTAAATATCTATCTCCAATAAGTACAATCAAACAAACGCGCATAAGTGCCCAAAATTAAATATAATTGGCAACTAAAGTACATGTTCGGGTATATTTAAAATACAATAATTATGCGCTCATAAAATACCCTCAAACTTGTGTTTTGCACGTCCTGAGTAAAATAAAACAATAGCCACTTTCACAGGGAGCATGATTGTATTTTGCATATGCAACAAGCCGCTAAACCCCAGGTTTATCCTGGTAGGCGAGTGCTGAGGGATTTGCAGTGACTATACCCACAAAAGTCAATAATAACATATTAAACAATTCTAGAAGACACATAACTAATAGCCTATAAACTTATCCTTAGATAGTTGTGAAAAAAATATACTGATGGGAAATCTTTAAACTTGCTATTCTCCCAAGTATACCAAAAAATATTTTAAGCTTATCCGAAACTAGAGGTACTAGTTAAAGATTCGAAAGAGATTAAAGTATTTTTCTTTAGTTATATTTAAGTGTACAGTAAAAATAGTTTTATCGCCGAATACGTTGTCTAGAATAATTTACCCAGTTTTTTGTAGTTTAGTACTTACTGGAATAAACTCAACGGTCAGTTCGACAAGTGCCTTAGTCAATTCGTATTCCTAGAATTTAACTTTTTTTTTGTATGCCTTTTCTTTTTAGTACATTATTTTTTAGTGAAACCTCCGTAACAAGGAGTTTTTAGTCGATAATCTCTACCAGTTGGCTAAGGTTACTGGGGTGTGGTGCCCCATCATGACCTAGACTCAAGATTCTCACAAGTAATATTTTTTTGAGCTCATTTCACATAGTTCATGGCCAAACTCGAGATTAGTGATAATTTTTCCTCTTTCAGCTCTTAATCATGGGAGTAGCCTTTTAGCATGAAAGTTTTTAGAGTAAATTTGGCTTCTTAATTTTTTTTTATAGGAATAAATTTATTCTTAGGTAGTTATCTCCCTTGTAGAAAATTATTCCAAACATAAATGTTAAATTTCTCTTTTCCCTTACCCTGAGAAAAAATATATTGAAGGTATTAATTGGAAAACTACAGTGAAGTGCATATTTTCAAAATATGCGAAGCTAACTTGAATTTGACGCTAATAGAAATATAGTATATCTAGCTTATGATAGTCCAAAATATTTTAGTGCATACTTAGTTCAATTTCAAAATTTAGTCTTTTTCGTAATATTTCTCTCAACGTAAAATCAGTTTAGGTGTTTAGAAATTCATCAAAAATATATCATAAATTGTTAAAATGTCATTATTTTACTTTTCTTCAAAAAGTATTTAAAGAAATAGTTTCATACCCCCAAACCTTAATGAAATATTGCCCTCAATGTTTGAGAACAAAAAAATAAATAGAAAAGGAAAACTGAGTTTTTTTACCTGAATATTATATTGGTTGCCTCCCAAGAAACATTAAGCTTACCGTCTTCAGCTATATGAATGTACCCCCATACTTAAATAATGTTGTAATGGTACTATAAGGGTACACAATATAAGCTTTGATATACTGGATCATCTAGAAATATTGTTTCTTCATCAAAAGTGTAGAAGTCAAAGTATGGTTTTAATCGTTGGCCATTAACCATAAAAATATTTCCATTCTATGGATCATCTACCTTTACGCCCCCATGATGAAAAATAGTTTTAATCTTAAAGGGGTCATGCCAATGGGATCGTAGTTTCTCGAGAAATAAACGATGCTTGGAGTTTTAAATCAATAACTTTAGATCGAGCTCAAAGCTTTTATGAATAATTGATTTATCATAAAAACTTTTGTACGTTCCTTGCAAAATTTTGAACTTTCACAATCCTTATGGCAGAGTTCATCTATCTCGAAAAGTTAAAGCATTCTCTTGGACCCAGCCTGGTCTATCTCAAAGTTAAGGGTCTTTATGGACCAAAGAGCTTTGTGTTCTAGTTCTACAAGTAAGTGGCACACCTTCCCAAAAACAAGTCTATAGGGTAATATTTCAATCGAGGTTTTGTAAGTCATTCTATAGGCCCAAAGAGCGCCATGAAGATGATCTAACCAGTGTTTGCAATTAATTCGAGCAACTTTTTCTAAAGTTATTTTAATCTTTCGATTAGAAACTTCCATTTGACCACTTGTTCGTGGATGGTAAGGTGTGGTAACTTTATAAGTGATGGAATAATTTTTTAATAAAATTTTGAAAATATGATTACAAAAATGCCTTCCTCCATCACTAATAACTACGCGAGGAGTGCTAAAATGATTAAATGTTCTTCATCAATTTGACCACAGGCTTATGGTCAATTTTTGGACATGCTACTGCTTCGACCCATTTGGAGAGATAGTTTACTACGACTAGAATATAAAGGTTTCTATGAGATGAAGGAAATGGGCTCATAAATTCAATGCTCCAAACATAAAAAAGTTTAACAATAATAATGCTATTTTGGGGCATCATATTATGGTGAGAAATATCGTCGGTCCTCTAGCATCAATCACAAGTAGAACAAAAGGTCTGTGTGTCATAGAAAATTATTGGCCAATATATACCAGATTAAAGAATTTTTGCAGCCATTTTCTTGGCATTTAAATGCCTTCCACAAGCATAGGTGTGGCAAAACATGACTACCCTCTCGAACTCATCATTTGGAATGCATCTTATAATAACTTGGTTATAATAAAACTTATATAGATAAGGATTGTCCCAACTAAAGTGTCTAACCTCATGTAGGAATTTAGATTTATCTTGACTAAACCCGTGGTTAGATAATCATTCAATAGAAAGATTATTGACAATGTCGGCATACTAAGGTAGTTGTATAACAGCCATGAGCTGTTATCAGGAAATGTCTCTAAGATAGGGAGGAGATCTTCACCATCTTCGATGAGAATTCAAGATAAATGATCCGCTACAATATTTTCAGCACCTTTCTTATCTTAAATTTCGATGTCAAATTCTTGTAATAAGTAGATTCTTTGGATTAACCGAGGATTAGAATCCTTCATAGATAACAAATATTTTAAGGCCGAGTGATCGGTGTGGACAATGATTTTGGACCCAATAAGATATGACAAAAACTATTCTATGGCAAACACAATGGCTAATAACTCTTTTTCAGTAGTGAAGCAATTTATTTATGTATCATTAAGTGCGCAACTAGCATTGTTAATAAAATGAGGTTTTTATCTACTCTTTGCCCTAAAATGGCACCAACGGCGGAGTCAGAGGTATCTCAGATCAATTGAAATGGAAGATCCTAATTGGGCGGATCAATGTGGTAATCAGCGTCCTTAAAAAGCAAATTACAAAAGGGCTGGAAAATTTTTGCCAAATTTTTTAATAAACTGACGACAAAACCTGGTATGGCCTATAAATTACCAAATAGCCTTAACCGTCAGTGGAGGTATGGAATAAATAATGTTAATTTTGGCCTTATCAACTTTTGTCCCTTTATTGGAGATGATATGCTCAAGAACTATCTATTATATCACCATGAAGTGGCACTTTCCCAAGTTTAACACCAAATTGGTTTGTGTCTGTCATTCTAGCATGAACTCTAAATGGTATAAACATTCATCAAAAGAGGAACCAAATAATACAAAATTATCTATGAAGATTTTGATAAAGTTATCAACCATATCAGAGAATATGCTTATCATACAACATTAAAATGTAGCGGGTACATTACATAAACCAAATGATATACGTCAATAAGTATAAGTCCTGTAGGGACAAATGAATATGATTTTTGCTTGATCATCTGGAGTGATGGGGATTTGATTATATCCAGAATAACCATTAAGAAAGCAGTAATGACTCTTTCCGGCTAATCGTTCAAGCATTTGATCAATGAATGGAAGAGAAAAATAATCTTTCCTAGTGACTGTGTTTAACTTTCTTGAATGATGGATACAAACACGCCACCCGGCAGTCATACGGGTGGGGATTAATTTATTATTCTCATTTTTAACTACAGTAATCTCATATTTCTTGAGTACAACTTTAACAAGGCGGGCCCAGCTATAATCTGAAATGGGGTATATGATACCCGAGTCTAAAAGCTTAAGAACTTCCTTTTTAACCATCTCCATCATAATTTGATTTAAACGCCATTGTATCTCATTCAAATTTTTAGCACCTTCTTCGAGATTGATGCGATGCATGAATGCGACCAGGCTAATTCCCTTCAAGTCTGCTATAGATCACCCTATGGCTGATTTATGTTTTCCAAGGACACTCAACAGTTTACCTTCCTGGTCAACATCTAGATTAGAAGTTATTATCATAGGTAGTGTATCAGAATCACCTAGAAAGGCATACTTAAGAGTATTGGGTAATGTCTTGAGGTCCAACTTGGGTAGTTTAACAATGGATGGAATAGGTAAAGTAGGCGATGGCTCAAGAGATTCCATTCTATGTAATAGGAGTTGGGTAGAGTAAGGCATTAAGCTCTTCAACCATCGTGTCTTCATAAAAGCCTGTACCAAAGTTTACAAGACATGATTCTATGGGTCCTCATAAAAAGATTTGGGGAAAAGTTATAAACTAGAGAGTCAATCATATTGACTCAGCCATATCATCAGAATTAGGGACTTGGGTATTATTGCTAAAAACATTGAATTCGATTTTTAAGTCGCCTATAGATAGTTGTAAAATCTCATTAAAGAAATTGTGAATGTCATAGACAGTAGCAAGAAAAGGGCGGCCCAATATGACAGTTATCTTACAACTACAATTTTTGGCATCTTCAGTATCTAATATGACAAAGTTTATAGGAAAAATTTGGTCATCAACCATGATAAGAATATCCTTACGGATACCACATGGGTGTCATATTGACCTTTCGGCCAATTGGATTGTCATCCGGGTAGGTTCGAGTTCTCCAAATCTTAATTCCTGATAAACTAAGTATAACAAGACATTTACGCTAGCCCCAAAGTTGAGTAATGCCCTATCCACATTGTGATCTCTAACCTTATAAAGGATGGTCGGGCTTCCAGGATCCCGAATCTTAGGAGGGATCAATGCTTCAGCCAAAAAGACTTTCTTGTGCACATTCATTTTCCTTTTTCTACTACACGCATCCTTAAGAAATTTGCCATAAGTATGGATAAACATGATTGAATTGAGTATTGGAATATTTATATGAACTTATTTTAATGTATCCAATATCTCGCCAAATTGTATCACTTTGTTAGCCGGAAGAAGGCATTGCGGATATTGCACATTTAGCTCAAAATGAGCCTTCGGTACGGGAACGGAGGAAGTAGATACCTCTTTAGATGTCTTATAAGGTTATTGGTTGCTGACTACCATTGGTTCATTTGTACGTACCTCATCCTCAATCATAACAGGTAGTCACTCAACCCTAGATGTTTTAACTCAGTTATCAATTTGTCTACCACATCGAAGGGTTGTAATGGCATTAAGTTGTTTGGGGACCGAGTTAGGCTCAAACCCAGGTGGTCCTTTAGGATTAGATTTAGGTTGGCTAGGTAGCTTACCTAGTGTTCTCTTATTCATTATATTTACTAATTGCCCTATCTGAGTCTCTAGATTAGAGATTGATTGGGACGTAGAGTTTTGATTCAACAATGTATGTTGCAGGAATTATATCATGCATTGCTAAAATTGTAATGCTTGTTTTTTACTTTTCCTTAATTATTGCATAAAGAGAGAAAGGGTGTCTTCCAAAGATGGTTTGGGTAGAACAGGCGCGAACTGTTTGGATGACTGAATAGTTTGCTAAGATGCTTAAGGATAGGACAGAGAATGGGGATTCCTAGGAAAATTATTAATTAAGGTTTCTGGCTCTTCAAAACCTGAATTGGGCATGTTGTTCTTCCACGAAAAATTTAGGTGGTTCTGCCAAGTTGGCTTGTATGGGCTAAATAAAGGCATTCAGTTTCTCATGATTATTATTCATTTCATTGAACATCGGACACAAATGATGCAACCCTGTAACTGAACTTGGTTCACACTACCCTTAGATTAACTCATAGCCATAGCCTCGATTTTTTAGGTAAGAGTATCTAATTAGGCTTTTATGGTCGTTCCCTCACTCAGTTCACATAAGCCACCTTTCTTGGATGTAAGTACATTTCTATATGGATCAAAATCTCACTAATGAGAGTTCTCAGCCAATGTTTCAAACTCCTCATAAGCTCTATCGGGTTCAAGGTCCTGGAATTTGCCACTATGCATGGATTCTAGCCTATAACAATTCTCAAAGGTTATTCTACGATAGAAGATCTGGGCTAAATGTTACTTCTCAAAACCATGATGGGGACATTATGAAAGAACATCTTTATATCACTCCCATGACTCATAAAATGTATTACTATCATTTTAAGAAAATTCAACAATTATATTTCTAAAAGCAAAGGTTTTTCCCATTGAAAACAATTAAGTTTTGAACATGATCTTCATTTGCTCCCATTAATTAATAGGTGCTGGTACTAATGAATCAAGTCAAGAACTCGCCTTGTCTTTTAGTGAGAATGTGAATAAATGAAGGTAGATGGACTCCTCAGTTAAATATTGATATTTTCATAGCACACAAATTTTCTTAAACTCGTGGACGAGTATATAAAGGCTCACAGAATCAAGCCTATGAAATGTAGGTAACATTTGGATCACACTAGGCTTGATTTCATAATGATCAAATGTAGCGGCATGCAACACGATGTATGAAGGTATATTGCCCACCTGTAGGGTCCAATAGTCCCTAAAAGATTTGACTGCAGATATGATTGGGGGTTCGACTTCAAGCTCAACAAGAAGTTCAATTGAGTCAACTCTAGATGGAATACTCTCTGCCAAAATTGGGGAAACTCGAGATGGATCACTCTCCACCTAAATCGGGGATCTGATGTCCTCTATTCTGTTGACTAGGTGAGGTGGTCGCCCTCTCATCTAAGGCTGAGGTGGTGGACCGTAAATAGGCAAAGGTTATGGCAAACATCCCAAATAATTTTTTCAACGTGTCTAATTAATCATGCACAAACTAATATGCGATAAAATTTTATACCAAATGCAATAAACAATCAATCAAACCTATAATATAACACTTTACATTTCTTAAGAAGTAATAATAAGGTCTCACCTATAATCTTCTATGTTCACAAAAGGGTAGGATGGTCAAAGGTTTTCGTTCTTATGCTCCCATGCATTACTATAATAGTACTAGCTTAAAGTAAATGTTCATTCCTCATGCCCAAACAAATTTCCTTTTCGTACGTCAGTACTTAGAACGGTCATGTCGCAAACCTTCAACTAGTATTTTGTGGCTCTAGGCAGGGTCCGTGATAAGAGGATTTTTGAGTCCTTCTGTAAAATACCCTCTTAAATTACGGTTATCGAATTGTAGTACGGATGAGTAAGATCGAATGCACAAGGATGTTTGGGAAAACAAATAATTTTTAGGCCGAATTACAATTTTTTAAGAGATAAATTTAAAAGAAAGAATTAAAAGCTAATTATAAAACCTAATGAGAAAGAGATCTAAGGTTCGGACATGGCCTCCACCTTTCATAGTACTAATTGATATACAAATAGATCCTAATATCTCTACCCATCATATGTTCGTGTTAAGACATATACTATGTTGTAAAATAAGCCACTAAATTTATGGTCAAGTATTAGTGGTTATGATTTTAAGCGATGGCAAAGAGTATCTTAGAGAATTATCAACTCAACCATGGCAAGGCTTGAGGTAGTTCTCTAGTATTTCATCTTTTTAGATCTCCAAATTAAGTTTACGGTTAGTTGCACTTGTTTGTATCCAAAGTTATCGTACACCAAATCGAGGCTCTGGTCAAGCCTTCGATATGATGAACTAACTTCTCAATCATATAGTAATAAGAGAAATCTAATTTGAACCTAATTAATACCATCTATTACTCATCCAAAAAGATACCTCATCCTAGCCTTAGTTAGGAGATTAGCCGCTCATCTCGAACTTTATCGCATTAACAAATAATGAAGATATTAGCAAAAATTAAACTAAAGAAAAGAAGTAGAAGAAAATTAACTTTATTCACTATTACCTTTCAACATGAGATGCCCAATTACAATAGGGGGGTTCCTTTTATTGATGAAGGAACCGAAATTTAAAAACTATACATTAAATTCTAAAGAATATTTTTCACAATAACTACTTTTTATATTACAACAATTCACCTAAGATTCTTCCATATAATTCCCTTAAGTGATGTAGAGATCTTTCTTCATGGAAACTCTTGCGTTTATCTTCCATATAAAATATCTTCAAGGATCTCTGATGCAATATCTTCTTTGATCTTATTTTCCAAGAATATTTTTTGTATATATTTCTTTAATCTTGAGACCAAATATATTGTGTCTTTGACCTTTTGTGATATGACCTGTTGGAGACACTTTTACTTGACTTTAAGATCTTGGTTTCAAATATCCATCTCCAATAGCTACCATCAAACAAACGCGCATAAGTATCCAAAATTAAACATAATGGACGACTAAAATACATGTTCAAGTATATTAAAAATATTATAATTACGCGTTCATCAAATACCCCTAAACTTATCTTTTCCTCGTCCCGAGTAAAATTAAATAATAGCCACTTCCGTAGGGAGCGCGATTGCATTTAGCATATGCCTCAAGCCGTTAAACTTTTAGTTTTAGCTTAGTGGACGAGTATTGTCTCGTATGGGTTTGCAGTGACTATACCCATAAAAATTAATAATGACATTTTAATAAATTCTATAATATACATGACTCATTTCCTTTGAATTTATCATTATTTAGTTGTGACAAAAATATACCGATGGAAAAATCCTTAAACTTGCAATTCTTCCAAGTATAGAAAAGAATATTTTAAGCTTATCTGAAACTAGAGGTACTACCTCAAGATTAGAATTATTGGGGTGTGATGCCCCATCATGACCTAGACTTTGGATTCTGAGAAGTAATATTCTTTTGTGCTCCTTACACATAGTTCATAGTCAAACTCGAGATTGGTAATAATTTTTCCCCTTTCGGTTCTTAGTCATGCGAGTAGCCTTGCAGCATGAAAGTTTTTAGAGCACATTTGGCTTATTATATTTCTTAGAAATAAACTTATTCTTAGGCTGTTGTCTCCCCTGTACCAAACATTCCTAATCTAACTGCTAAATTTCTCTTACATTGAGCAAAAATCTATTGAAAGTATTAATTATAAAACTACAGTGAAGTACACGCTTTCAAATATGTCAAGCTAACTTGAATTAGTCGCTAATAAAATGATAGTGCATCTATCTTAAGATTGTCCAAAATATTCTAGTGTATACATGGAACAATTTCAAAATTTATGCATTTCCATAATATTTATGTTAAGATAAAATCAGTTTAAGTATTTGGAAATTCGTCAAAAATATATCATAAATTATCAATGTGCCATTATTTAACTTTACATTAAAAAAAATTTAATAAAAAATGGTTTCCTACACCCAAACTTAAATAAAATAATGCCTTCAATGTTTGAGAACAAGAATATAATTGGAAGAGGAAAACTGAAATTTCTCACCTGAATGTGCTATGGGTTACCACCCAAGAAGTGCAAAGTTTACCGTCTTCAGCCAGACTAATATACCCCCAAACTATAGGGGTACACAATATTAGCTCTGATATATTGGATCGTCTCAAAATATTGTCTATTCATCAAAAATGTAGGACTTTAAATAAGGTTTTAATCGTTTGCCATTAACCTTAAAAATATTTCCATTCTTAGGATCCTCCACCTCCATGACCCCATAAGGAAAAAGAGTTTTAGCCATAAAGGGGTTATGCCAATGGGATCATAGTTTCCTAGAAAATAAATGAAGCTTAAGAGTTATAAAGCAATACCTTTTGATTGGGCTCGAAGTATTTACAAATAATTGATTTAATGTAAAAAGCTTTAATAAGTTCCTTGTAAATTTTTGAACTTTCATAAGCTTCATGATGGAGTTCGTTCATCCAACTCGGAAAGTTGAAGCTTTTTCTTGGACCCAGCTTGGTCCATCTCAAAGTTAAGCGCCATTGTGGCCCAAAGAGATTTATGTTCTAGTTCTACAGGCAAGTGGCAAGCCTTCCCAAAGACAAGCCTATATGGTGACATTCCAATCAGGGTTTTATAAGTTAATCAATTGGCCAAAAGAGTAACATACAGATGATCTCACCAGTCTATACGATCAGTTTGACCAACTTTTTCTAAAATTCTTTTAATCACCCGATTTGAAACTTTTACTTAACCACTTGTTTGTGGATGATAAGGTGTGCCAACTTTATGAGTGATGGAATAATTTTTTATAAAGTTTGAAAAATGCGATTGCAAAAATGTTTCCCACAATCACTAATAACTGCTCGAGGAGTTCCAAAATGATTAAAAATGTTTTTCATCAATTTAACCATAGACTCATGATCATTTGTTCGACATGTTGCCGCTTCGACCCATTTGAAGACATAGTCCACTACGACAAGAATATAAAAGATTTTTTGAGATAAAGGAAACGGACCTAAAAACTTTATGCCCCAAACATCAAAAAGTTCAACAATAAAAATGTTGTCTAGGGCCATCAAGTTACGGTAGGAAATATTACTGGTCCTCTGACATCTATCATAAGTAGAACAAAAGGTCTGTGCAACATAGAAAAGGGTAGGCCAATAAAGACCAGATTGAAGAATTTTTGCAACCATTTTCTTGGTACTGAAATATCCTCCACATGCATAGGTGTGGCAAAACATGAGTACAATTTAGAACTCATCGTTTGGAATGCATCTCCTAATAACTTGGTCATAACAAAAAATTTATCGATAAAGATCGTCCAAACTAAAAAGTCTAACCTCGTGTGAGAATTTGGTTTTATCTTTCTTAGACCTGTGGTCAGGTAATCATTTTGTAGTAAGATAATTGACAATGTCAGCATACCAAGGTAGTGGTATAATAGCCATGAGCTACTCATCAGGAAATGTCTATAAGATAGGTAGGAGATTTTTACCACCTTCGATCAGAAGTCGTGATAAATGGTCGGCTACAACATTTTTAACACCTTTCCTATCTCAAATTTCGATGTCAAATTCTTGTAATAAGAAGATCCATCGGACTAACTGAGGCTTAGCAACCTTTTTGGATAACAAATATTTTAAGGCCGTGTGATTGGTATAGACAATGATTTTAGACCCAACATATTGAGCTAATCCATGTCATTAGAATTAGGTACTTGAGAATTATTGCTAAAAACATTGAGTTTGATTTTCAAGTAGCCCATAAATAGTTGTAAGACCCATAGATGCAATTTATAATGGCATGGGAAGTAGTAAGAAAAGGGTATCCCAATATGACGGGGATCTCACAGCTAGGATTCGTAACATCTTCATTATCTAATAACAAAGATAATAGGAAAAATCTGAGCACAAACCTTGATAAGAATATCCTCAAGGATACCACGTGGGTATCGTATTGATCTATCAGCCAATTGAAGTATCATTCAGGCAGGTTCGAGTTTACCAAGTCCTAATTCCTGATAGACCGAGAAGGTAAGACATTCACACTAGCCCCCAAGCCGAGTAATGTCTTATCCACTTTGTGATCTCCAATTTTATAAGGGATGTTTGGGTTTCTAGGATCTTGAAGTTTTGAAGGGGTTAATGTCTCAGTCAAGAAGACTTTCTTGCGTACATTGATTTCCCGTTTCCAAATATACACAATCTTAAGGAATTTGGCATATGCAGGAATAACCATGATGCATCGAGTACTAGAATATGTATATGAACATACTTAAATGTATCCAATATCTCGTCAAATTGAATCCCTTTATTAGCCGAAAGAAGGAGTTGTGGAAAAGGTACATTTGGCTTAAGACGTGTCTTTGTTACAGAAATGGATGAGGCAAGCAACTCCTTAGATTTCTTAGAAGGTTCATGGTTGTTTACTATAACTGGTTCACTCGAACCTACCTCATCCTTAATTGTAACTGGTGTTGGCTCAACCCTAGGTATTTCAACCCGGTTATCAATTTTTCTGCCACTTCAAAAATTGGTTGGCTAGAATCAAAACCCGGCTCATCCTTAATTGTAATTGGGATTGAGCTAGAATCAAAACCCGGTGGTCCTTTCGGATTAGATACAGGTTGGCCAGATAGCTTACCTGGTGGTCTCTTATGCAATGCATTTGCCAATTGTCTTATCTGAGTCTCTAAATTTGAGATAGATTGGGATATAGAATTTTGATTCACCAAAGTTTGTTGTAGGAATTGTATTATTTGTTGAAGAAATTGCAGCGCTTTTTTTTTTTACTTTTCATTGATTATTTTTAAGTTTCCATTAATTGCTGCAAGAAGAGAGCAAGGGTGTCTTCCAAAGATGGTTTAGGTGGAGCGGGTGGAAACTATTTGGACAACTGAAAGGATTGCTATGATGCCTGAGGATATGATTAAGAAAGGGGATTCCTTGGTAAATTATGACCTAGGGTTTGTGGCTCTTCAAAACCAGAACTGGGCTAAATGTTGATTTTCAAAATCATGATGGGGACATTGCGAAAGAAGATCTTTATATCTCAGAGGTTATTCAACGATAAAAGATCTGGGCTAAGTGTTGCTTTTCAAAACCATGATGGGGATATTGTGAAAGAAAATATTTAAATCTCTCCCATTCCTCGTAAAATGTTTCGCTCTTATTTTGCGCAAATTCAACAATTATTTTTCTAGGAGCGAGTATTTTTCCCATTGAAAACTATTTGGATTTGAACTTGGTCTCCATTTTGTCCCACAAATTGATAGATGTTGGTACTAATGAATAAAGCCAATGACTCGCCTTGTCTTTTAGTGAAGATAAGAATAAATAAAGGCGGATAGAATCCTCAGTAAAATGTCGATATTTTTGAGAGTACACAAATTTACTTAAACTCATGGACATGCTTATACGACCTCTCAGAATCAACCCCATGAAATATAGGTAACATTTGGATCACGCTAGTCTTGATTTCATAATAGTTTCTTATGACAAATGGTAATAGGATACACGAGGGTATATCGCCCACCATTAGGGTCCAATAGTCCCTAAGAGATTTGGCGGCAGCCATGATTGAGGGTTCAACTTCTAGCTCAGCAACAAGCTTAATTGGGCCAACTCGAGATAGATTACCCTCCTCAAAAATTGGGGGTCCTAAGCTCTATATTGTGTTGATTAGTCGAGGTAGTCACCCTCTTTGCTTTGGCAGAGGTGGTAGGCCATAAATAGTTAAAGGTTCTGGTAAACCTCCTAAAGGTTTATCTCTACATGTCTAATTGATCATACACAAACTAATATGCGATAAATTTGGCACCTGATGCAGTAAATAATCAATCAAACCAATAATCTAACACTTCATCATTTTTAAGAAGTATTAAGTAGGTCACCTCTATATTCTTCTATGTTCACAAAAGGGTAGGATGGTTAAAGGCTTTGGATCCTACACTCCCCTATGTCACTATGTTAGTACTAGCTTAGAGTAGATACTCAGTCCTCATACCCGAGTGAGTCATCTTATCGTACATCAACACTCGGAATGGAGACGTCGCAAACATGCAACTAGTATTTCGTTGTGTTAGGCTAGGGTCATATCCTACGAACCCGTGTTTGTACCCCGGTCCGGTAAACATATCCGTTGGGTGATGAAATCCCGCGGGAATCATTCTACTCCTTTTTATTATCTGTTATTTTCAGGTCGGGGACGTTTAATTTTAGTGTGATACAAATTTCTTTGAATACCTAATAGGTGGTTCAACTAATTAAAGAGCTTTTGGGTAATGAATCCCATAAGTCTCTAACAGTTTTTACATTTACTAATGTTTGGAATGAAAAAAAATTTAAACATGTCAATAGGTTAATCCAGCCGCAGCAAATATTTTATTAGAGCAATGTGTATTTGCACAGTCCACACGACATTATGTTTCTAGTGCCGGGGCGGAGGGGATATGAACCCGTTCTAGATGTTAAGTTTATAGTGGTACCAATCTATGGGAATTGTTTCCCGGTGAAGTTGTGGACGCCCCTTTACTTAGGGGCGATGGAAATTGCACCTTTACTTAGAAGGTTCAAGAACGATCAGTGAACGCGCGATAAGAAAATAATAATAATCCAATTTCCAAGTTTATTGTAGTCTATGATGTCCTGATTTTAAAATACGTATATCGTTCAGCTCAGTTGAGAGGGAAGATTAAATAATATCAATTTGGAAAGATAATTTAGAAATGAATATTGGGTGATGAAATCCTATATGAATTTTGATACTCTTTTATATTATCAGTAATTTTCAGGTCCGGGATGTTCAATTTTTGTTTGATATGAATTTATTCGTATCCGTAATGGGTGGTCCCACTTGATAGAAGGCTTTCTTGGTAATGAAATCCCGTAAGTCTCTAACAATTTTTGCCTTAACTAATGTTGGAATGAAAAAAAAATTTAAACACAGCAGTAGGTCAATTTAACCATAATAAAAAAAATTATTAGAGTAGTGTGTGTTTGTACTATCCACACGACTTTATGTTCCTAGTGTTGGGGCAGGGCGGATATAAACCCGTTCAAGATGTCAAGTTTCAAGAAATACCAACCTATGGGAAGTGTTTCTTGGTGACGCTGTGGCCGCTCCTTCACATAGGGGGCGAAAGAAGGAAATTGCCCATGCACTTAGGTAGCTAAAGAAGTATAAATTTGGTGATATTTAAGCTTTGCGTACTTTCTGTCTTGTTTTCACACTTTAGTACTCATTCAACCGTGTACCGCAAGAACAATCTTAAAAAGAGAAAGAACGACAAAATTAGACACAGTGCTTAACCAAAAACATGAAATCAAAACATGACAGATGGTTTAATAATAATGCAAACATGTACATTTCTTGTAAATCAGAGGCACATACCCTTGAGTCAAACTGTGAGTCTGAGACCAAAATAACCAAACAAGCACCTTCACATATGGTTTGAGCACAACCACATATGCTTCATTAAAAACCGTCTTAATAAAACAAAAAGAAGCCTTCAAATTATTACAAAAATGGAGAATACCTTCACATATGGAATATGCATGCCACAGAATGGATGTCTTCTAGCGCATGTACAAAAATACTTGTTCGTTGTCCGTATGCATTAATTTTTTTTCCTATCTTCTGCCATCACTCAGGTTGATGTTGATAAACCTTTTTTCAAGCGTTCCTTAATATTCGCTCAAATACATATTTACCGTTGTAAAAATTATGGAGTGGGGCTCGTACCACGTAGAGTGTCAAGATGTGAAAAACTAATCCTAGGTCAGTTTATTAATGATTTGGTATTTTATTCAAAACTAAGAAAAACAAAAGAAATAATATTAAATTAAATGAAACTAACCATGATTAAAATTCTGCCTAGCAGAAATAACAATAGATCAAATAGTTTTACTAGGCTGATTAAAGTACCAAAAATTCTGACAAAGGCATTTTTAGTGTAAATATTAACCCTAGATCCATGGTTAATCATCTATGGTTTAATCATTAAGTTTCACTAAATCCGATTTGGAGGAAAGATTCAACCGACTATGGTTAAACTTGGTTGGATTTCTTCTCACGTGTCTCTTCCCTTTATTGTCATAACATATGATTTATTGGTTATAACATTGGATTTTGGCAAAAAAGTCTAAACATACTTTCTAGCGATGGTTAAGCATAGAAGTAGATTAAAGCCCTTAAAAGATTTATCGAAAAAAAGCTAATCCTAGAAAACTATATATCACTATCACTACTTAGGTAGGGGCCTCCCTCTAGTCATAGCTAGAAAGGGATTAGCCTTGCATTATCCCTAATATCATCGTATTAATATAGATAAAGCAAATAAGAATGATAGAGAGAGAGAGAGCGATACTTAAATAAAATGTACTCTTATATTTTTTTAATTCCTTCCAATATGAGATGCGTCAATTACAAAAGGAGAGGGTTCCTTTTATAGAAGAAGGAACCCAAATCTTTAAGAATATTACACATATCTAGAATATTATAATATATATTATTACAATCTATCACTAAGATATATGAGAATATCTTTGATGAACGCATAATTATGACATTTTTAATACCCGAACATGTATTTTAGTCATTCATTATATTTAATTTTGGGTACTTATGCGCGTTTGTTTGATTGTAGCTATTGGAGATAGATATTTGAAACCATGTTCTTAAAGTCAAGTAAAAGTGTCTCCATTAGTTCATAGCACAAAAAGTCAAAGACACAATATTTTTGGTCTCAAGATTGAAAAAAATATATTGCATCCATAATCCTTGAAGATATTTTATATTGAAGATATATGCAAGAATTTCCATGAAGAAATATCTCTACATCACTTAAGGGAATTATATGCAAGAATCTTAAGTGATCGGTTGTAATATTAAAAGATATTATTGTGAAAACAATCTTTCAAATTTTCTGTATATATAGTTTCTAAATTTGGGTTCCTTCTTCTATAAAAGGAACCCTCCCCCCATAGTAATGGGGTATCACATATCGGAGCAACTTTAGAATAAATAAAGTCTTAGTTTTATTTAATTGTTTATTCTCTCTTTTATTTTCTTTTGTAAATAGTTAGCTAGTTCATGCAATTATCTTGGGAATGATAGATACTTAATCTCTTCAACCTATGATTAGAAGAAAGCCCTTACCAGAGTAGCAATAATTATTTTGCAGTTTATGGATTAGTTATCTTTTGCAATCTTCTAAAATAATTATAATCTACTTCTAGGCTTAACCATAGCTAGTAAGTTAATTTAGACTATTTAGCCAAAATTTGGTGTTATAACCATTAAACCAGGTTTTAGGACAAACACGAAGAGAACACGTAAGAAAAATTTGACCAAGCTTAACCATAGTTGGAAGAATTCCTCCTACATATTGGATTAAGTAAAACCTAATTTGACCAAACCTTAGATGTCTAACCATGGATCTAAGATTGACATTTACATCAAAAATGCCCTACCCGGGATTTTTGACTTGAATAATCCGCTTAGTATAGCTACATAATTACTATTATTACTTTGGTTGGGCCGAATTCTAGTGGTAGCTACTCTCTTATTATTTGTTTATTTTATTTCTTTCTTTTTAATCGATCTCTTATAAACCCTTATTCGGCCTAGAAAACATTTATTTTCCCAAACATCTATATGGATTCGATCCCACTCATCCGTGCTACAATTTGATAACCATACTTTGAGTAGGTATTTTGATAGAGGACCCTAAAATCCTGTTATTAAATGGCGCCATTTCCGAGGAGGTAATGGTGAAAATGATTCTTTTTAATACCGAATTTATTTTCTTTAAATTATTTTCATTTATTTTAGCTTGTTGGTGTGTTATCAAGTTTACTTGTTGAGTTTACCAATTAGTTTTATGATTAGATCTATGAGATTTCTTTCTAAATAAATTAGCTTTAACAATTTTTGATAAGCAGTTTTGGAGAAATTAATTTTGGAAGAAACATACTCAGTTTTCAACGAAGAGTGTGTTCCTAAATATTTCACGGTTTTTGACCATCCTTAATTCACAATTAGTAATACATTTGTAATGTAAGTTTTAGATAATTTAAAACTCTTTCCGAATTGTTATAGATCATATATTTATGTTTAGTCATCTGAGAGTTACAGCCTTTTGAAACAACTATAAAAATAGTCTCAATAAAGGATGCCGCTGTTCATTAATTACTTATTTTGAGCAGCAGGGAAGCAAAATTTTAGAAAACTTCCACTTTAGATGTTTTTCCTTTCTGAATTATCTTTCCAAATTGATATTATTTAATGATCTCTCTCAATCGAACTGAACGATATACACATTTGAAAATTAGGACATCATATACTACATTAAGCTTGGAAATTGGATTAATCTCATTTTTTATGATGTCGCAAGTTCAGTAATCCTTTCTCTCCTATTTTATATCTTTTGAGTACGTATTTGGAAAGGGGATATTGGGTGCAACTTGCGCAAAAATCAAAGCATCATCACCTACATCCTTCTTGTGCACCCTAAGTAATGGGGTAGTTCCTTCTTTCGCCCCTTAAGTGAAGCGGTGGCCACAACTTCACCGGGAAACACTTCTCATAGGTTGGTACCTCTATAAACTTGACATCTAGAAGGGTTCATATCTGCTCAGCCCCGGCACTAGGAACATAAAGTCGTGTGGACTGTGCAAATACACGCCGCTCTAATAAAAAATTTGCAGTGGTTGGATCGACCTATTAACGTGTTTAATTTCTTTTCCAGCAATAGCAAAGGTAAAAATTGTTAGAGACTTGCAGGATTTTATCACCCAAAAGGCTCTCTAACAAGTCGGATCACCCATTAGGGATATGAAGAAATTTGTATTACACCAAAATTAAACGTCCCAGACCTAAAAATAACAGATAATAAAAAGAGCAGCAAGATTCCCGCGGGATTTTATCGCCCAACAGATAAATGTACCGGACCAGTGTACAAATATGGGTTCGTGTGATATGGCCCCAGCCTAGCACTACGAAATACTAGATAAAGGTTTGCGACGTCACCATTCCGAGTATTGACGTATGATAAGGTAACTCGCTCGGACATGAGGACTGAGCATCTACTTTTAGCTGGTACTAGCATAGTAACGCAGGGGAATGTAGGTACCAAAGCCATCAGCCATCCTACCTACCCATTTTTAAACATAGAAAAATATAAGGGAAACCCAATTATTTTTTAATTATCTATTACCCTTTATCTGTGAAGTGCTAGACTTTTAGTTTTGATTGATTTTTTTTATTGGGTGTTAATTTAATTGCAAAATGTCATACATGGAAGAACATTAAAATTCTTATGGCTCACATTTTCAATCTGGCATCACCAAAACTCAAAATATGTGGAACCTTTTCAACCTCATTCCTATATGCAGACCCATCAATCATTTCAATCACTCAAATAGTTTCTACCCGCCCCACCTAAACCATCTTTGGAAGATACCCTAGCTCTCTTCGTGCAGCAATCAATGGAAAATCAAAAATAATCATTGGAAAGTCCATAACAAGCGTTACAATTTCAGCAACAAATAATATAATTCTAACAATAAACTTTGGTGAATCAAAATTCTACATCTCAATCTATTTCTAGGTTAAAGACTCAGATAACTCAGTTGTCAACCACATGGAGTGAAATAGAGCACGGAAAACTTCTAAGCAATGAAGAAGAATAACTTGAAGTTAAATTCCCTTGTGATTTAGAAAATAATGAATTTAAGCGTAATCAAGGAATGTTTTCAATATGGGTTAAATGAATACCATATTACGAGACATATTTAGAAGATGAATATTTTAAGATCAATGATCCTATGTCACAAGAAGCGGCTAACATGTTCAAAAAAAAATTCTCAATAACCTCTTAATTCTGCCCTCAACATTCAACCACCGATGTCATTATCCATCCCTTCACAGATAAAGCCCTACCAATTTACAAATGATATCATGATAGAAAGTAATTATTTTTTAAAATTCTTAGATGATTTCTCAGATGATAAGGATGATGACATATTTCTTGGAAATGTGAATTCAACTTCGATTTTTGAGAAAATACTAGCTCCATCTTTATCCCAACCAGTGTCACCTTCTTTATTTCTCTTCCTTGAATTCATACCTCCATCACCTCAGCCTAATGAGGGTACCATGACCATAAACAATTGTGAGGACTTGTACGGAGATAACTCTTGTTGTATTTTTGTTGATGAATGTTTAAATCATTTTGAGGACTAGAATGGTCCTGAGATTCATGAAATGGTACAATTATTATCATCTGAAAAAGTGTTTGAACTTGGCCATTCCCCTAAGCCAATGAATATCGACGTCAATGGTCGGGGTGAGTCCTTTGAAATAAGTTATGATTTTAGGCACACAGATATTAAATGCTTGTTAGAATCAATTGTTCCCCGATCATCATATCCACAAATATGCCATATAGTTTTTCTTCAACTAACAGAAAATATCTTTTTGAAAAATTATAATTTTGGAGATGCCTAACGGACTTGCTTTGTCAGAACCACCAATCAGATTTTTTGAAATTTTTCAAGGAAAATATCTTTCCAGGAAAATCAAGTTTTGAATCTAGAACATTTTTGGGGACGAATTCTTGCATACCAATCGTATTATTTACTGCAACACGTAGTAATCATATGACTGTATTAAAAATTCTATAGCAAAATATATTCCCTGGGTATGTGTTTGATTTATCTTGGAGAAAATAGTTTTTTTTTATTTCTCTAAAATTTTCTTAGAATCATCAAATTATAGGCAAACTTTAGAAAAAATCTTTTTCATAGAGAATTAGTTTTATACTCTCTCTGGTTTTTACAAAATATATCTGCCCAATTAGGGAAAAATATTGAGGATCGTCGTTCAGGTGTTCTCTGGTTTTTGAAAGAAAATTTACAACCAGGATAGTACGCCACCTTTTTAACTTCGTATCATTTCAGTCATTTTAAATTTTTAAAGTTTATTGGCACATTCGTCTGGCTAAAAATAGTAAACTTAATGCTTCTTGGTAGGCAACTCATGATACATTCAGGTGAGAAATTCTAGTTTTTATTTCTCCATTTTGTTATGCTCTCAAACATTGAGGGCAATGTTTTATTTATGTTTGGGGGTAGGAAATTATTTCTTTAAATACTTTTTGACGAAAAGTGAAATAATGGCACTTTGACAATTATGATATAATTTTGACAAATTTCCAAACACTCTAATTAATTTTTCTTTTACATAAATAATATGGAAAAACCTAAATTTTGAAATTGTACCAAGTATACACTAGAATATTTTGGACTATCTTAAGCTAGATGTACTATCATTTTATTAGCGACTAATTCTAGTTAGCTTGGCATATTTTGAAAACGTGCACTTCATTGAAGTTTTGTAATTAACACATTCAATATATTTTTTCTCACTATAAGGCAAATTTAGCATTTATGTTAGGAATAGTTGGCATCAAAGGAGACAACTGCCTAAAAATAAGTTTATTCCTAAGAAAATAAATAATAAGCCAAATGTGCTCTAAAAATTCACGCCGCAAGGCTACTCACATGATTATGAACTAAAAAGGGAAAAAAATATTCACCAATCTCGAGTTTGACCATGAACTATTTGAAAAGAGTACAAATAAATGTTACTTGTGAGAATCATGAGTCTAGGTCATGATGGGGCACCACACCCCGATGACCTTAGCTAACTGGTGAGGATTGTCGGCTAAAACCTCCTTGTTACGAAGGCTTCACTAAGAAACAATGAACTCAAAAGAAAAACCTTGTAAAAGAAAAGACTAAAATAAATAAAATAATTCTAGGAGGACGAATTGACTAAGGCACTTGTCGAGCCGACCGTTGAATTTATTCTAGTAAAAACTAGACTACAAAAAACTGAGTAAATTACTCTTGACAACGTATTAGGCAATAAAACTATTTTCAATATTGTAACGGCCTAGTTTCGTAAGCTCGAAGTGTCTTAGGATTACCTCTTACATCAATGTACCTGTGACACAAACTAATGTAAAGCAAGAAGTGACTCTGGTAATTTAGCGAAAAAAACCTTTAAATAGGTAAAAAACTGTGACCTTGAGTTGAGGGCTTTTATAATAGTGACTTTTATTTCTTAAGGCTAATATCTAATTACAAGCGATCTCTTAACTTAGAAATGCATGATCTTGTGAATAAGAAGTTTTAAGTTTTGAGAATCTAGAAAATGTAGTTTTCTTGGTAATTTCTCGTGTATTTTTTTGGTCTCTGTCTATTCTAGAACTTTTTCTTTATATAGGCCTTCTACACAGTTCTTCATCATGCTGAAGCACGTTCTCTGAACAATATAGTTAATGGCGGTGGATTGAGTAACTATTGAGATCGTGAGAGACAGGTATCTTTGACGTGTTCAGATTTTTTTTGTTTAAGCTTCACCCCCGCTCTACATTAGTACGTGGGGTAGGTGGTAATGTTGACTATTAAAGTTAAGTGTAGAATGCGTGAGTCTGATATGGAGGAAATTTAGATTGGAGACAACTCAATTTGGGTAAGATCGAGGGGTAGGTCCCTACAATCACCCCCTCACAACTGAAGTCACGAGTGGCTTTAGTTAAGAAAGAGTATATAGATATATGGGTATTCGGGTTTGAAGTTTAAAAATGAAAGAAGAAATGATGTGGATTTGATTGCATGGAGAATTCGCGTGATATAAAGGGACAGTTTTATATTAAATGATGATGGGAATACTGATGTATGTATCAATTAGGGTTGGAAGAGTTTCGTCTGTATTGAATGATAACGCTTGGGAAAATATTCTTGCATAATAAATGTAAGGTTATATAAATAGTACTTGTACCCAGGTTTGTGGCAAAGTACGCTTGTTTATTGCCAAATTCTCTGAAAGTTTTGAATATGGTAAGCATATAGTGAATAGTTCTTGAAGAATAAATTCCTATTAAGATGTAAAAGTTAAAGTTGAAATATTTTGGTGATCAGTCCTTGGAGATACCTACTCCCGTTCCCATTCCTCCGACGTATCAAGGTATTTCGAAAGATGAAGTGGCTGAAGTTGAGGAATATTTTTCTAGTATGTGGAGATTTCACCATGTTGTCTTTACAGGCAAGTAACGTTGAGTTTGTCTTTATATCCTTACAGAAGATAAGGATGGGGAGACAGATGCGGGGTTCGGTGTAACTGCAGGTCAGTTGCGCCGATATCTTACGTAGGATTGGATTCTAATACCGGGCCCTCTTCATCTCTACCAACTCCGCGAGGGTGGTGGTTATAGACAAGGCGGCGATGGTAGTGGAGGAGGAATATGAAGAATGGAAATATGCTTCTGCATTTCCATTATTTCTTTGGCGCTTAGAAGACCTTCTGCTTGAAGAGTGGGTTCAAGCACGGAGTCCATCTCTTTCATGCCCAAACTTCCTCCAAACTGAGTTTTTGGTTAGAGTAAGATGATGCGAAGGAAGAAGGACCTATTGTGAATTCTAATGCCTGCATTGCATCAGAGGATTCTTGAAGTAAAACATCACTAAAGTCAGATGAACTGAAGGATTTAATGTTTCAGAGTGCCTGAAAGACCTATTATCTGTAATGCACTTAAAAAACTTGTTATCTGTAAAGTACCTGATTTCGAAGTACTTGAAAGACTTGTTATCTATAAAATATCTTAAAGATTTTGTATCTGTAAAGTACCTGTAATTTGTATTCGAGTTGAATATAATTTGTTATCCAAACTCAGTGCTGGTATAGAATAGAATAACTCTAAAAATTGAGCAATGAATAATTCAAAAACTTTTGAATATATTATTAAATGAACTGTATATGATTAGAACTTACAACTTTTTGTAATATATGATGCTTGACCCGGGGGTAAAAATTGGGGGAGCGAAAAAATTGTTAAAAAATTTGGAAGGGGAACTCGAGCTAAGAGAGGTCATCTTAAAAAATTTGATTTGAAAAGAATGAGCTTGAAATGGAATAGGATGAAATGACAGAGGTCGATAGGGAGAGATATGTTCAAATAACTTTTCTCAAGATTCTAGGGTTCTGTTATAAGATAATAGTATAATATCACGAGCCGCGGGGGATTCGCAGTAAAAAATGTATAAATGGGGGGAATGAGTTTTAATCAAGTGGAAGAGGATAAGAATGGTATGGACTCGATCTGAGAGAATTTTTTATGTCGCTGAGGGGCAGTTGGCGATAAAGATGGCTAATGTGTGGGAGCAAATTTTTGGACTGCTAGATTATAATGTTGAACTGCCAGTGAGGGAGGTTCAACTTAAAGGTTTTGATGGGATTGGGAGAGAACTCGAGTATGAACGTCATTTCTACGAGGAGCTATTTTGGGAAATAATGGTGAATTATGAAGCTCAAAAAGATCGATGTTGTAAATGAGATTGAATTGGAAGATGTGAGGATTGTGGTAGGAAATCAGATAGGATTTTTAGGTGTAACTACATGTAAGGTGAATATTAATGAATGTAAATCTGGGTGGTGTAAATGTATGTAACTATATGAGTTTGAATAATTAACAAATAAATAAGCAAAAATAAAGCTTGAATCGATCCACTATTGCTGAGAATGATGTTTGTGACTATTGAAAAAATAGATCTGAATATATTTGAAAAAAATTTGAGAGCTTTAGAAATGACGTCAGTACTGCTATAAGCTGAGGAAGCAAGAATAGAAAAAGTAGAGAACTTCTAATTTTATCCATTGTGTAAAAGCTATAAAAATTTGATTGCGTGAAAGTGTGAGTCATCATGAGTGTGGTGAGGTCAGAGGGTGATTTGGAAAAGAGAGATAAAAATAAATTAAAATATAGGGTAAAGGTCAATGATGGGAAAGCATTTTCACTGAAAAGGTGCAAGTCGTCTGACATTGATAGTAGAAGGGATGCCTCAGTTCCAAAACCGAGGATGGATCGCATGAGGCAAAATAACTGCCAACAATTAGAGAGGGAAAATATAAATAATGATTCATCTTCGTCATTCAAATATTTCTCAACTTCTAAAAACTTGAAGAACAGAGAGAGAGGAAGGAGAAAAAATAGCAGAGAGTCTCATAAGGATTTAATCGAAAGTGACAAACAGTCAAAGCGAGAGAGAGTTGCAGAGATTGAGTCATGAAGGTGGTTATAATGCAGCATTATGAGGGAAGGATATGGCATTGCGTCAGATACTCATTATGACAGAGAATGTTAGTAGAAGATTTGTGATGTATGAATGTGTTTTTGAAGATCATATTCTATATTTAGGCAACTGATCTAAAAATTAATATTTATAGTAATCCATAAAATCCTGTTTGATTTATGATATATGAAAGATATTTGTATGTGGTTGACGTATATATAAAGATAATGATAAATACCTAGACCTGTATGTAGGTCGATTATGAGGAGTGTTTATGTATAATCAAACCCTCGTCTATAGATCTATAGTTGAAATGGGGACTTCACCTATTAATGAGGCACCGACCTCTGTTCGATCGGCAGAGTAAAATTGTAATGTCTAATAGTAAGGAAAAAGTAGGGGTTGATCAATTTCTAGACTTCCCTAGAAGATTGGTAATCAATCCTCCTCGCTTTGATGTGTTCAAAGATTTTTGTAAAGCCAAGGCTTTTGCAGGGGGTAGATAGGGTAGTTGTATTGAACATGCCGGTAGGCATTTAAGGAGTTGCACTGTAGCAATTGGAGAGGAATACTTTTATCTATTTGCTAATTTGGTGAAGGAGAAAATAGATAGTGGTATAAATGAATCAATCTCTTTATAGTACACTGATGGGAGCGTCCAGAGTGACATGGCAGAGAGCTTTTTGCATTACCGGTCTCAGCAGGAGTACAGGCTGAGTTTTCCCCTTAGCAATCTAGCAAAAGGGATTATGGACATCATCGGGGCATGTCTTGTTCAGTTAAACGGGAACATGTGAGAGGTGACAAGCATTTGTGAATTTTTGAATATGTGGTGGGAGGAAAATAAAATTGAATGGAGGATATCTCCTTAGGATGTTTTGCAATTTTTGGGGTAAAACACTTTTCTGCAAGTGGAAGGGCATTTCTTTGTGAGCTCGACTCAGCCACGTTTCTTTGATCTGAACTAAACAGGTCGACCATGGAATGATAATGTGATATGGGTGAAGGGTGATTACCTTCAGAGAGATGACGAAGAACCCATGAAACTTCTGTATAGAACTCTAAAGCAAAGTAAGTATAACAATGTAATATATAAGATTGATATGTTGAAATTGTATGTTGTTCTACTGATGATAATGTATTGTTATTGACAGGTCCTCAATCCAGGGTGACGAGGAAAGAGTCTCTACTGGATATAATTTCTTGAGAAGGGACAGAACTCGAGGCTGTGCTAAAAGAACTTTGTATTTTCAGAAAGAAACATGCTAACAGCCGATCTAAGAAAGTTCAAAAATTACAATCGACGAGGCTAATGACGGGCGTTGATGGCAGGAAGCAGAAGGGAACTGATGGGGAGAGGTGAGTGAACTTTCCCAAGGCCTCTAGAGTAGACTACGTCAAGCATGCTAGCTCAAACTTTTCCTAAGAAGCTAATGCTAAAGTATAGTTCGACCTCTGGAACTACGAGAATTGGCGAGGTCACAGGAAAGGCAAAAAAGGGAAGGGTTGAACCTTCTAAAAAGCTGGGGATGAAGGTCATAGAGGATCGACCTACTGTAGAAGACGAGTTGAATGAGGTGGAGGAAAGGGCTAGGCTGGCAGCTCTCTACGGGGAAGAGGAGATGAGAAAAGTGGTAGATTCATACGCTTGAATATGTGATAAATTTTTTGTATTGCGATTCGAACTAACAATGAGGTTAATTTTGTTTTATTTTATAGGTTGCTAGCTAGATGAAGGGGATATGCCTCGGGATCGAGGAGGATAAAGCTGAGCTGAGGAAGGGAAAAGTTGAGCTTAAGAAGAACGTAGCTCGATTAAAGACGGACTTTATCAAGGAGGGGATGCGGCTTGAGGCCCTGAAGCCTTCCCAAGTGGTAAAGATCAACAATCTGACAGCGGAGGTGAGAGTAAATTTGGAAGAGGTGGTAACTGAGAAAGATAGACTCGGGCGCCACCTTATATCAAAGGGGTATTCTGAAGATGAGGTAAATGCCATTATGGAAGACACCTATGTTGAGGAGGAGGAAGATGATGTGGTGGAAGATGTTGTGGTTAGAGTAGTGGATGGTCTGGATGGTTTTTCTCTTCAAATGCTGCGAGACAACCAAGGGGATGAATGAGCGTCCAGAGGGGGAAAATGAGAAGTTAGAGTAGAATGATAATTCTGTAATTGTATGAATATTTTGGAATGTTTGTAAACTGATTGGATATTGTTTGTTGGATAGAAATTTATAGGCTAAGTCACTTTTGTAAACCTTGTTATATGAACTTAAGGACATGCGTCTAAGAATAAAAGATTTAGACACTGAGCTCGCTAAGGTGAGAGACGCCTCAGCATCCTTGTTGTCTTCGCCAGTGGAGCTACAGGTTAGAAGAGGGAAATAAATATTTAATTTGTATGTTTCATTTGTATAGAGCAACAAAGTAATAAATAGAGTGTACAGACAGACCAAAAAACCTATTATCAGTTTTGGGGCAATGGTATTGATATGGTGTATAGGAAATACCAAAGTATTGACAAATTAAAATATATAGAATGTGTACCTTAGACTTGATAGTATATGTTATGGAACATCCATTTGAAATTGAACTTTGACCTTATGTTTAGAAGTAGTTTTACACAGTATATGTCAAAAAATAAATATTTTGTTAGAAATAAAATATATGTGTTGAATGAGTGCTCAGAATCTAACTTGATAAATTGTATCTATAATGTACAGGTCGAATTGGAGTCAGCTCGCTCGAGTGAAGGTGAGGCACACCAATGTAACCAAGAATTCACAGAGGAGCTTTAAAGAATGAGAGAGGCAAATGAAGACAGGGAAGATCCGCATGTAAAGGTACATTTCAAATTTGTTGAGGCAATCCAAACTGTTATGGACCTCGCTAGGAAGATTGATGAGAAGGATGCTGAAATTTATAAAGGGCAAAAAGAGTTTGCGGAGATGAATAAACACGTAGCGAAGCTCAAAATTCAGAATGATGCGCTGATGGCAAAGTGTATAGATGTTGACATGGCTCGATACCGTATACATGCATTAGAAAGATCAGAATAAGGGTTAAGCTATTCTGTGGCAATTCTAAATGGCGAATTGATCAGGAAAATGAACAATCAGGAGAAAATTCGAGCAGATCTAGTAAATACCTGAAACGAGCTGGGCCGATTCAAAAAGAAAATGGTTAAGAAAGATAGCGAGCTGAAGAGAACTTGAGATGATCTATCTACCTCTGAAGTTAAAATTGAGGAATTATCGACATCCTTACCTACTAAAGATATGAAGTTTTGGACGGTGCAACAGAAGTGTGATGAGTTGAATAAAATGGTGGCACAATTGAAGACTGAATTGGCGCAGGCCAATTCCTGTGCCATAAACGCCGAGGCTGAAGAGCGTTTGAGGATGAATTAAAGTGATGCCAAGTTCTCCCTTGTTCAATGGGATGTAGTCAGCCTGTTAGCTCGAATAAGAGAGTTGGAGGGGGATGTAGCTCGAGCTCAAGGTTATGTGCGAAAAGGAGTTGAGCTATTAAGGGAGTGCGAAAGGAAGTTGGATACTGCTATTTCCTGATAATAACTATTAGAGTGAGTTATTAGAGGGAAGGAGATTTTGATTCAGAAGAAAGACAAACTATTGCTAAAAATTTTGTCTGGGGAAGATTTAAATAGGGAGATTAAGGAACTTTGAGCTCAGGTAGTAGTTTCGAGGGCAATTAATCATGCTGAATCAGATAAAGCAGACAAGAAGGCAGAAGAGAACATCGCATTCGCAGCTCGAGTAGATAGTGAAATGTAAAGGAAAAAAGAATGGTACAAGCGGTTGGAGGATCACCTTCAGCGGGCGAGAGTAAATTTTTCTAAGGTGGTTATACCCCATGCAGTGCACTCAAACTTGTTGAGGGGCGGTGATTGCATATTTTGCAAAGGAGGTAAAAAGGCTTGAGTTAGAAAGAGGTACCTTGTTCAATAGTTTGTCAGACAGGGAATGTATTTGTAGAGCAGATATAGATCGAGGAAATTGTATGTAATCCATGGAAATGGATTTAGGCCCTTGATCTACTGAATTGATAGAGCAGGGCAAGATTATTGTGACTGCTCGAGCTCAAGTATTTTTGGTTGATAGACCTCCTGTTACAGGGGAAAGCGTAGCTAACATCCCAATAGCATAAATAAATCTATTATAGTGGTTGTATATGTAACCTCAAAAAAGTAGCCGTTGCAGACACATTAAGAGATGAAAACTAGTGTTACATATACTTTATCATATGTATGGTAGAGTCTTTGATTGAAAACTAGTATTACCTTCATTTTAATAACAGAAATTTATTAGAGTCATTCAAACCAAGTGTTATCCTTGTTTTAACTGGTATAATGTCACAGCCATATTGAGGTAGATGAAAGCTAGTTTTACCTTTATTTTATCCTATGTCTGGTAGAGTCTTTTACAGGAAACTAGTATTACCTTCATTTTAATCGTAGACATTTAGAAAAGTCAGCCAAACTAATTGTTATCCTTGATTTCACTGGCATGATTATAGGGACCTAACCTCGTTCGGATTGGAAGTTGGTTCTTACAATGTAGAATCAATCCTTAATCCGAGGAGACAAGCATTTGACCTAAAGTAAGATCTAACAATGGGCAAATACTTGCGTAGAGGCCCGAATGTGACTCTCTACGATATCTGATGAGGACTTTTTAAGACAGATTGCATTACTGAATAGTAAATAACTGGATTTGAGTACAGAGTATCTGTGAATTCGAAGGTAAAATACACGGGGTTGGAGATGATTTTTCTAACCCCTCATTGGTTTCCTTTCTCCTCTATTTATAGAGATATAGGGAGCTAAGTCGCCAAGTATGGGTCAGGATAACATGATTACTGTCAGGAAATCCCAACAAGTAATGGGCGCCAGTCATGTCGGTACTGTCACTGCAACATTTATTGATGATGTCTTTAAACGGCGCGGTGGTTGGACCTGTCATTGAAGCCGCACGGAGCAATCAATGTACCATCTAATCTGATAAGATGATTGTCTATTTTATCCTGCTTCGATCGTGTATTAGTAAGTTGAAGGATTTCTGTTGTAGTATAATAGTTCGTTTTAGAAGCTTTGTCTTGTGTCGAAGCTTCGTCTTCGGCGGATCTTTGGGGAGTCTGCTTTAGAGATTAAGTAGGCTTTGATACATTCGAGAAAGTGTGAAGTGGGCTTCGACTGCCTGTCAAAGGCTACGAGTAGGCTACTACATTCACCCCCTCTCAACGAAGGTCTCGAAGCCATGTAGAGAGGTGTTTGCTAAGAAAACTGTTTGGTCTAGGGATTATAGCAGGCTGACTGTTGGATTCCGGGTAGGAAATAAAAGAGGGTTTTTAAAAGATGTAGGTAGTTATAGGGTAATAAATTAAGTGAAGGCTATAAAGATGGGTTATTGTATAGGGGTGTTGTATCCTCTTCCATTTACAGTATTATTTTTCTTCTTTCTTCTGATTATGAACATTTGAGTGGATACCACGCCAAACACGTATTTCCCGAAGAGGATGAGGTTCGCTCGTGGCTGTAGTGTGGGGCAGAAGATGGCAAAACTGCATATGAAGTTTTTTGGGCAGCATGATCTGAATTGGGACATGCCCGAGCTTGTGGGTGTAGGACCTGAGGAGTTCTTCAATGGTGATTCTTATTCCTCTCTGTAAGACCAGCTAAGGTCCCATTTTACGACTACTGAGGGGAGCTATCTCTTTCTGATGGCTCTGGCCGACAGTCTTGTCTGTGTGGAGGAAATCATCGAGGAGCAAAATTCGACCACTGAAGCTGGACCTTCTGGTAGCAGGACCAATGGTTGATCAGGTTATCTTTGTATCTTTGTATGTCTTTGTTATCTTTTTATCTTTTTTTTTTTTAGGTTGGTAGTAGAAATGTAATTTGCTTGGTTGAGCGGATATTTGGAATGGAAAAAATATTTTTTGGTTACCTGCATTACTATTTATGTCTGGTAGTGTAGACGAATGTAGACGTTTACTCTTATAGGCGTGATGTATAATGATATGCTTGAAGGTAATGATGATCGAATGCTCGACGCTGGAGGTATACTCGACTAGGAGTCCTCGGGAGCGAGGTTTGAATGCATGTATCGATGAATCAGTTACACCTGGGAAGTTGGAAAGTTTGTTTGCTGACTTTTCAAGGTTGGGAATTGAAGGTTGCCATTAATTCGGTTAGGGAAGAGGGAAAGTTGTGGTGGGTTTGTAAGTATAAAAGGGGATAGGCTGGAAGGAATTTCATCATCTGTCCTTCAACTTTCACTCTATCTACTACTTCGTTTGTTGATCAACATGGCCAAAAACCTATCGGTTCAAAGAGATCAAGTGGCGGTGAGGGCCAGGAGAATCCAGGAGGCCTTGCTGGGTCTTCAACGGAGGTTCGAAATAGAAGAGGATATTGAAGCTGAAATGCCAGACCTTTTGAAGCAGAACCGGGGGTACCACTCTATGACATGCCCTTCGCGTACTCGTGGGGAATAGTGCAGATGATGGGGCCATTTCTCGGCCATCGGCTATCTCTCCTCAAAGGCTTCACGGAGGATATGGTGGACCAGAAGGACGAAGATGTAGCGGCCGTTGTTGAAGAGAAGCAACATGTCATCAAATAAGGCTCTTTCTTGTATGCTTTTTTGTTGTTGCTTTATTGTTTTCTTCCTTCTTTTCTCTTTTCTTTTTTGTATGAAGCATGTAATATTGTCTGAGTTGCTGAATGAAAATGGTTTTTGTTGATAACTGGCTTTGTCGAACTCTGCATTCTAGTAATACTATCTGATTTGTAATTTGAGGTATTAAAGGGATAATACAGTTGTCGAAATAAATTGTTTGTGTTGGTCGAAGATAAAAATGTCTTTGTCGAAAAGGTAAACTGCGTCGAAGTAGAAAACTTTATCTGTAAGTATGAGATCGTTGAATGTTCGAAGATTGTGACTGTATTTGGTCAAAGGATCAAAACTTTTGCGTTAAAGGATGTGTTGGATGTCGAAAGTCGATATATTTAGATAAGTTTATTTTAGGCTATCTGCTGCAGATTGTTCAAGATATAAAATGGTCGAGTACTTGAGTTCGGGGATTGTGTCGTCGGTTAAGCGAGATTTGACTGGCCGATCTGACAGCCCAAACGTCTGGTCTGTTAGACTGGTACGGGCGCCTGGGGCAGTGTGCAAAAAGTAATGATGATGTTTTTCTCGTATGACGAAAAAAGTTATGATGTGACTGTTTGGACTTGGTTGTTTAACTTCGAGTGAGGGAGAAAAAGGTTTGAGAACTTCAGCTTTTGCAGGCAGTTAAAAGTGAGGGTGTTATTCGCACGTGAGAGGTACGAGGGGTATATTGGTCAAAACACATTATAGCCGAAAAGTTGGGTACTAGGGTCGTGGTAATGATAATAGTTAGAAAATCAAGGAGGCTTTGGGTTTCTTGAAAGATATATAAGAGGGAGAAGAGTAATTACTGTATTGTTTTACTGTGAGAATCAAAGAGTAGAGAGGAGGGAACATACGCCATTTCGTACTTGGGAGTTCTTGCTGCGCTTGCTGGTTTAGTTTTGCAGATTCGAGGGTAGTGCTGCTACCCACTGGTAAGCTACTTGACCTCTTCTGCTTGTACTTTGTTTTTCATTTTTGAAAATGTAGATATGGCAATCTTTGTTTGGGGTTTTAGAGGTTATTTTTTAGGGTAAAGAAATTTGAGGGATTTGGGTTTTGACCCATTTTGGGGTTTGGGGGGCTTTGGAGGGGGTACTGGGTCTGAGATTGAGGTTGTGATGAATATCTGAGGGAGATGGACAGGATAGGACTGATAGGCACGGGAATGTCGAATTTTCCACTCTAATTGCATGCCTCTTCCTCTGTAGGCTAAAATGCTTAACCGTCGGGCTTCAAGACGGAGACTGATAGATGAGGACTTTGAGGAATTTGTAGCTAGTTTGGTCAAGCCTCAATGGATGAGTCCAGTGATGTAGAAGTGCTAGATATTGTAACTGAGGCTCTATTGTCAATAGTTCTACCGCCTGAGGAGGTTCCAGTTTTGAGGCGTCGAAGATGATAGTTACCGAAGATAGTGATGAAGAGGAAACAGTATGGGGGGAGGGGTGTAATGTAGGGCCTTCTGGTGGTGGAGAGAGAGATAAGGTACAAAGTTAAGATAGTGGGGATTCGACTGAGTCGGATAGGGTCGAAGGTGCTGTTTTAGCTAAATAGAGGATTAGATTAGATCGGTTTGCCGCCAAATTAGAACTCTTGAAGGTATGGGTGTATCTGAGTGTTGCAAGGGTGGGGCTGACCTTCAAGTCGGAACCTGGGGAAGGGATTTTGGCTTATAGAGGCCAAATTCGATTGGGGCTGGAGCTTCCTCTCCAAAGACTGGTGAAAGAAGTGTTAAATTTCTGGGGAGTGGCTCCGGTGCAAATGAACGGTAATTTTTATGAGATGATGAGGGCTGTAGAGGGGGATGAATGTGAAACTGGCTAGTGAGGGTCGAAGTTTGATTAAGTGGTTTGACATTATCACCTTTTACTCGTGGAAGGCTAGTTAGAACCCGGGGACCTATCACATCCAATGTCACCTAGAGAACCTTGGTTCTTTAACCTGTGCTCGACAGGCAGAGGGTGGAATAAAGATTTACTGATAGTAAGGAGTAACTATGAGAATGTAGATAAAGATGACCCGTATAAATTATATCATAGGGTATATAACGAAAGTAATTTTACTGTCGAAGGGTTGTTGTTGATGTGTATCTGAGATAAGTAATAACTGTGCTCTTGTTTTAATTTGTAGGCCCAGAGAGTTTGTCTTGGGATAATCTGGTAAATTTTATTGATATGCTGCTCGAAGCTAGTGAAGACTGGGTAAATTCGGTATTTGACAGTCTCAAAATCAAAAGGCAAAGGCGGAAGAAGGAGGAATCCCTGCTTCGAGACGTACCCGCTACGCCGAAGCTACCAAAGAGAAAGAAAGGTGAAGGTGTTTCAAAGGGGCAAAAAGAGATGGGAGGGGAAGAGTTGCCAAGAAACTGCCAATTTGTGCCAAGATCGCGGTGGGGTTTGAAGCAAGCAATGCAAGTGCCCGAAATGGCAGGAGATACGCCGAAGTTGAGGCCGAGGCCAGTAGCAGCTCAAACTGAGAAGGGGAAAGGCGCGGTAGTCCCCGAAGCTTCGAAGGTGCAGCAATCGAAGGCTGGCCAACACAAGAGGCATAAGGTACTGGGGGAGGATGATACACTGGAGAAAGATGAAGAGATGATGGAGGTTGAGCGACAGGAGCAGGCTGTGATAAAGCAGACTTCGATGGTTGAGCTCTGGGAAGATGACCCCGATGAGGCCTCGAAGAAGATAAAGAAGCACATGTTTCAGGTATCTATATGTTGTTTGCTGTTATGGTACTTTGAGATTTCTTGAAAATTCTTTGAGTTTTGAGTTGTACTAATTTCTAGAAAATTTTAGCAGACGGATGCTTGGGTGGAAACTTGCAACAAGGCAATAAAGGCAGTGAAGGCGAATTTGAAGCAAGCAAAGGACAATCAGAATCTTTCTCGTGGAAAAGAGGTATCACTAGTGTCTGAAGTCAGGAAGTTAAAGCAGGATCTGGGGGTGCTTACCAACTCTTATGACGAGAGGCTCAAGTTGCAGCGGTCGAGGCTGGAGCGAGAGTGGTCTGCGAAGCTTGTGGCGTGTGAGAGGGAGAAAGTTGAGCAGAAGGTAAATTTTCAGCGGCCGTATGATGGCGAATGTAAGGCGAACATTAAGTTGAAAAGCTTTAAAGATGATAAGGGGTATGACCCTGAGACATTAGAACCTTATCTTGTGTCTCCAGAACTTGTGGAGGGGGATAATTTGCAGGTGAAAGGAGGGGAGGTAAACATTGTTGAAGAAGAAGTTGGAGGTACTGGGGGTGGTGCAGATACTTTTCTTGTTGGTGCGCCCATTGGTAGAACAGTTAATGGTTTGATCGTCAATGGTTCGAATGAAGCTGCTGGGGGATGTGTGGAACAAGAAGGTGTAACCACGCCGATATGAGGTATTTAGGATTGGGCTTCTAGGTCTTCTTCTGTCGATCATAATGTTGAGTTATAATATTTTGAACGATGTTACTTTCTTTTGGTCTCTGAACTCGGTAGGTTGTTTGTGCTTTTGTTATCTGTTTGAACTTCTGAAATTGATGCTGAACATATTGATGCGTATTTTGTGATTATACCGATTCTAAACTTCTAATTTGATATCTGATTTGTTGATGGATTGCGCAATCGTGCTCTGACCTTGAATTATTGGAATTTAAATGCACATTCAGTTGAGTTTGCCTATTTTGGACTCTTGATGATTGGTCATTGAATTGTACTGCAACTGTTCTTCTGATGGATAATATGTTGAATGTGCTCTGGAATTGTAGATAGTATTTTTGTATACGGTTACTGTTTGGAAGTGTAGAAGTTCGATCGGTTTGAGTAGAAAATTGATCTGCATAAATGACTGCAGTGTGATCGAAACCTGGGGAGTGTCGACGATGTAAAGATCGAACACGGAATGTTTTGCTAGACATCGAAGGCCGAAGCCACAGCGATGTTGAAATTTTGAAGAATTTCCAGGAAGCTTCTAAGTATCAGTCGGGCCAAGGGGACGTATACCTAGAGGAAACCCAAAAATCTATTGGACTTTGAAAGCCTATGCCTCAGCGAAGCAATATATGATCACCTCTAACGCATTCCCGAGGGTCGGGTCTTTCGACCATCCTTGCCCCTTGAGTCTGCTCAAATGTTAGAAACTTAATCAATTCAAGGTCGCCCCCAAGTACCAGTCGGGAAGAGAGTGGACATGAGACCCGGGGTAAACTAAGAAAAGGACAGAACTTTGACGGTTTCAGAGCTTGGACGAAGTATATCTGATTGCCCCCAATGCATCCCCGAGGGTCCTATCTTTCGACCATCCTTGCCCCTCGAGTTTGCTCAAAATTGGAGACTTGAGCAATTCAAGATCACCCTCAATTATCAGTCGGGGGGAGGGTGGACGTGATACCTAAGGTCAATCAAGAAAAGGACTGGACTTTGAGCGCCAAAGCCACAGCGAAGCAATATCTGATCGCCCTCAGTACATCCCCGAGGGTCCGGCCTTTCGACCATTCTTTCCCTACGAGTTTGCACGAAGTTGGGAGCTTGAAAAAATCTCGAGGTTACCCTCAAGTATCACTCAGGTTGAAGATTGACATGACACCTGAGTTAAATTAAGAAATTCAAAATAAAGCAGGAGACGAAGTAAGGGCTGAAAAACTTATTTATTGAATGCTCTGGATTATATCAGTTGTACATGGTTGGAGATATAGCCTGTTATAGGAGACTAGTTGTATTGTATTCCAGGGGTTCGGTAAAGGTTCTTCATCTTTCGTCATTCGATAATAAGAACCCTTATCAGTTTTATCGTAGACAACATATGGTCAATCCCATGATTCGGCTAACTTGTCGGTGTTTCGAGGTTACCCTCAAGTATCACTCAGGTCGAAGATTGACATGACACCTGAGTTAAATTAAGAAATTCAATATAAAGCAGGAGACGAAGTAAGTGTTGAAAAACTTGCTTATTGAATGCTCTGGATTATTTCAGTTATACATGGTTAAAGATATGGCCTGTTATAGGAGACTAGTTGTATTGTATTCCAGAGTTTTGGTAAAGGTTCTTCATCTTTCGTAATTCGGTAATAAGAACCCTTATCTGTTTTATCGTAGACAACATATGGTCATTCCCAAGATTCGGCTAACTTGCCGGCGTTTTGAGGTCTCAAAGATTGATTTAAACATCAAAGTACCAGATCTCCAATGTTAAAACTCCGTGGTCGAACTCTTTTATTGCAAGATATCTGAAGTGATGTGTGGCACCGGCCAAGGTTGGCGATAGCTCGATCTCTGGTTTCATCGAACCATAACATGTTGCATGCAAGCTCGAACTCAAGAGATTAGGGTTTCGAGTGGGTACTTTGAATTGGGTTGGTAATACAGCTTCGGTCCCATATGTTAGGAGGAAGGGGGTGCATCCTGTAGATTTCCTTGGGGTTGTGT
This sequence comes from Kingdonia uniflora, assembly GCA_014058105.1. Taxonomy (NCBI): domain Eukaryota; kingdom Viridiplantae; phylum Streptophyta; class Magnoliopsida; order Ranunculales; family Circaeasteraceae; genus Kingdonia; species Kingdonia uniflora. The sequence goes on from JACGCM010001419.1 coordinate 285,516, forward strand.
GATAGGCCCAGACGACGTGTTGTAACTCTTGAACCCATCGTTCTTTCTTTGCATCGGCTCTCTTCTTATGACTATCAACGATGGTTTTGTTAATTGCTTCGACTTGACCGTTGCCCTGGGGATAGTAAGGTGTGGAGGGTGAGAGGATGATGTTATGTTTTCTGAAGAAGTTTCTGACTTTGCAGCCAACGAATAGGGGATCATTGTCGCATCGGATCATATAGGGATAGCCGAAGCAAGTGATGATGCTTTCCCATAAAATTTTGACAACTTCTTCTTCTCTGGTTTGGCATAGAAGTACCGCTTCGACCCATTTTGTGAAGTAATCGGTTATGACGAGGATATTTTCTCTACTACCCAAAGCTTTTGGGAGGGGTCCAATGAGATCGATTGCCCATCTTTTGAATGGCCAGGAAACTTGACTGAAGTGGAGGTCTTGAAAGGGGAAATAGATATCATGAGCGTGACGCTGGCATTTTTCACAGTGTTTTGTGTAGTCTGAAGCTTGTTTTTTCATACCAGGCCAAAATAATCCTTGTGTAACAGCTCGAAGGGCCATAGAATGACCAGCAGTATGAGCACTGCAGGTTCCTTCGTGAAATTTGGCTAGGGTTTGAGAGACTTTGGCTTGGGATATGCATCGAAGGAGGACGTCATTTGGGGATTTTTCATGTAGCTGGTTTTTGTGGATAGTATATCTGTGGCAGTTTTCTTGCAAGGACCGTTCGGCTTTGGGATCATCGGGGAGGGTGGCATTGTTGAGATAATGAAGAAATGGTGTTTGCCAATCGTCTAGATCGTGACTCTTGCCCACAGTATTGATGGTATTGATTTCCATCTGGTCGATACTTGGGTGTTCGACTACTTTGATATGAAGTGTCCGAGATTCTGATTGGGCGAGCATAGCTGCTATGTAGGCGAGGGCATCTGCATGTCTATTTTCTCCTCGAGGGTAATGTGTGATTGTGGATTTTTCGGGGAACTGGTCCATGCGCTGTCGCAGAAAGAGAACGTAGCCAGCCATGCGACCGTTAGCTTTGTTTTCTCCTATATAATGTCTCTGAATGAGTTAGGAATTTGTAAAGACTGCCAGCTTGGGAATGCCAAAGTCGAGTGCGAGGTCGAGGCCGTGGATCAAGGCTTCATACTCAGCTTTGTTATTATAACATTTGAAGGCCAGCCTGACAGCTTTCTCTATGCGGTCATTAGTGGGTGTTACCAAGAAAATACCAATGCCTGAGCCATTAGGTTCTGCTAATCCGTTTGTGAATTAACGCCAGCCGGTGTGAGGGTCCCAGAGATCTACTATTTCGGGTCGATCTTCAGATAGATCATCTTTGTGTTCTTCCCAGTCGACATCTTAGACCGGAAAGTCACCTAGAAAGTCTGCTACTGCTTGGCCTTTCTAGGATATTTGCTTCTCGAATGTAATGTCGTGTTCGCCAAGGTATACGGACCACTGTTGCACTCGTCTGGATTTTTCTTTTTTGCTAAGTACCCCTCAAAAGGGATAACTGGTAATAACACGGATGCGATGAGCCTGAAAATATGGTTTGAGCTTATGGACTGAATAGACAAGTGTGAGGAGTAAGCGCTCAAGTTTTGAATATCGAGTTTCTACGGGGGTTAGGGTTTTGCTGACAAAATATACAGGTTTTTCGATGTTGGAACCAAGTTGAATGAGCACTGAACTAAGAAAGGTTTCTGTGGTAGCAAGGTATAAAGAGAGTATTTCTCCTTCGATAGGTATGTTGATGATTGGTGGACGGCCAAGATAAGTTTTAAGTTCAAGGAAGGCTTGTTCGCACTCAGGTGTCCAGTCAATCTCGGGATTGTTTTCCTTTTATGATTTGTAGACACCTTGATTGCATAAGAAGGAATAGAGCCAGGCAGATTGATCTGAGGATTTGGAAATGAAACGATTGAGGGCTACTATCCTGCCCGCTACATTTTGGACGTCTCACTTGGTTCGGGGCGAAGACATGTCTATGAGGGCTCGAATGTGGGTGGGGTCTATCTCGCTCCCGCATTTACTGATAAGGTGACCAAAAAATTTTCTGGATGACACGCCAAATTGGCACTTATCTGGGTTGAGTTTCATATTACACATGCGAAGAATCAAGAAGATTTCTGAGAGGTCTTGGATATGATTGTTTTTCTGAAGGCTCTTGCAAAACATATCGTCGATATAGACTTCAACAGATTTGCCATGTAAGTTTTTGAACATGGTTGTAATAAGACGTTGGTAGGTGGCACCAGCATTTTTAAGGCCGAAGGGTATAGCGTTGAAACAGTAAAGGCCTTGTTCAGTTATAAATGAAGCTTTAAGTTGATCTTCGGGGAGGAGGGGTACCTGATTATAGCCCGAAGCCGCATCCATCATGGATAGGCGCTCGTGTCCAGTAGTGGCATCAAGGATTGCTGAGATAGTTGGGAGGGGGAAGCTGTCCTTCGATGTGTACTTGTTGAGGTCTGTGAAATCGACACAGATTTAGATCTTGCCATTCTTCTTAGGAACTGCTACAATGTTTGATATCCAGTCTGCGTACTTTACTTCTCTGATAAAGCCTATAGCTATGAGCTTGTCTACTTTGAGGTTCACGGATTCGCGAAGTCATGGTGCCAGTGTACGCTTCTTTTATTTTACAGGTGAGGAATAAGGGAGGAGATCGAGGCAATGGCAGGCCAGGCTGGGGTCGACGCTAGGCATTTCTCAAAATGTCTAGGCGAAGATGTCTCCGTTTGTTCGAATGAACTTGGACAGTTCGAGGTGCTCTAATTCATTGAGGAAGATTTTGAGAAATGTACCTCGACCAGGACCGCCGAGTTCAATATAAACAGTGGGTTCGATGGATGGGGTGGAATCTGTCAAAGTCGAGGGGATAGAAAGATGTTCTGATTGATATGGGCGGCTGACAAGTTTTCGGGTTTGGTCGATCTCTGGGTGTTCGCAGAAGCGGGCAAGGCATTGAGAGATTTTCAAATTCCAAGTACCCTCGTGATTGCTGAATCGAATGGTCTGATGGTAGGTCGAAGGTATAGCTCGCATGGCATGAAGCCAATCTCTTTCGAGTATACCGAGGTATTCAGACTTCTTGTCAATGACAATAAAGTTGGTTTGAAGGGTAATGGGGCCTGTAGTAACCGGTAAGCTGACACGTCCAACAGCGACTTTGTCAATCCATTAAAACCTTTTAGCTCAATGTTGACAGTGGTTATGAGGTCTGTTTTATTCATAGTTTGGATTATTTGGAGAAAGAGGACATCAGCTACACTCCCAGTATCTATGAGCATTGTATGGAGGACGAGGTTCCCGATCTTAATCATGATGACTAACGGATTGGAATGGGGGAAACGAAGGTGCGAAGTATCACAGTCGATGAAAGAGATACCTTCGAGTCGAGGGTAACAGCTTGATTTTGGCAGAAGGGTAGGAAATTTTACCTGATAGGTGAGCTTGTGACATTCTTCGACGCGCTATCGTTTACTCTTGAAATTTCCACTGTCTATGCTGTTAACTTTGATCAACTTGACTCTATAAATATGAACCTCAGCTTGTTCTGCAGTAGGGGTGGATAGAGATTTGAGGTAGGACCCATCGGGGTAGCTTGGAAGATCACCAATAAACTGGTGCAATCGTTCTGCTCTAAAAATAAGTTCAAGGGAGCGTTGAAGGGTGAAGCATTTAATGGTATGGTGACAGTTGCACTTCTGGTTGGCGCAGTATGGTTCGCTTGGTCTGACATCGATGGGGAAAGGGATACACCAAATGGGGTTTGCCTGTTTGTGTGGAAGAAGGGTGCTGAGGGGGGCAGTGAGTGTAGGCAAAATAGGCCTTGGTCGCTTTTTGTGAGTTTCGGTGCTATTATCAATGCTAGGGCATTTGCGGCTCTCAGTCTCCTGTGAGACATGAGCGATTAGGGGTGCAGGAGCAGGATGGGGGGTGTTGCCAAGGTTTATTGAAGTTTGCAGTTTGCAAAGGCTGGCCCTGTTTGCAGAACTCTTGGCGGTGTTCAAGATCAATATAGTCGTTGACCTTCGAGATCATCTCTTCGAGTGTTTTTGGTTTGTGGAGGACTAGGTGATCTTTTACTCGGCTGTGGTCGGGCAGGGCATTCGAATATTCCAAAATAGCATCCGAGCAGTCGAGATTTTTAATTTTCCAGGATTCACGAAGGAATCATCTAGTGAAGGCTTCGAGGGTCTCACTGCCAAATTTTTTGAAATTGAGGAGAGCGTCAACTCTGACCTCTCTAACTTTGATGAAGGCAAGCTGGACAATGAAAAGGCGTGAAAGTTGCTCGAAGTTAAGAATCGACCCATTTGGGAGATTATCATACCATCGAAGGTGGTTATCGGCAAGGCTCATTGGAAAAAGGCGACATAATAGGTAGTCAACCATAGAGTAGAGGTTCAGGGAGTTTTGGAATTCGAGGATGTGGGATTTGGGGTCTGTGTTACGGTATTTGCTGAATTTGGGGGCACGAAAGTTGGAGGGTATTTCAATAGCCAAAAGTTTGGGGCAGATTGGGCTATTGAGGCGGCTCCAGAAGTTTGTGGTGGGGCTCGTACTAATGCAGATGACGGGTTGTATTTTGTAGTCGTGTCCTGCTCTATAACATATGCAAGATGTGGGGAAGATTGATGAATTTGAAGGTTGTGAGGTCGAGTCTGTGATATAAAATCAGCACTGCATTCGCCGAACCGTTCCCGAGCAGGACGGCGTCTGGAGTGTCTGGAGGATCGGATGGTTGAGTCGGAAGAGTCTTCTATGAGGTGAATCCCGAGGTGAATAGACCCGGTTGGGGGGATAATACGGGGAAAACCTTCGGCACTGGTGTAAATGGGGGGTATCTCGAGGTTTGGCAAAAGTCCTAGGCGGACGCGACCAGAGATGCGCGTTGGGTCTGGTACCTGTGATGGGCAAACAGGTTCCAAGGGCTGAAATCTCTGGTAGAGTCTTTGATTGAAAACTAGTATTACCTTCGTTTTAATCGCAGAGATTTAGTAGAGTCAGCCAAACTAACTATTATCCTTGATTTAATTGGTATAGAGGTTTATTGAAAGCTAGTATTATCTATGCTTTTATCAATGTATTGTCTACTAAGTAGAGAGATTTGTGGGAAAAAAACTTTTAAGTTTCATTGAATAGAAAAGGATGTACATTGGATGGAGATGAAAATCTCACTTTTGGAATGGAAAAAGCGGGAAATTGAAATAGAGTAGTGAGGGACTTAACGATAGTACCGTTTCACTCACCTAGTGTTCTAAGGATTTGAGAGTGAACTCCCTCTTTTGTCATAATGTAATATGATCATAGGCCTGAGAGACCTGTGATAAGGAATGGACCCTCCCAATTATCTCTTAGTTTTCTAGCATAAGGCTCTTTTCTTTGTTGAGGGATTTCTCTGAGCACGAGAGCGCCGATTTGGAATGTACAACATCTAACTCGTTTGTAGTATGAACTAGCCATCATATGATGATATTGACAGAGGCTAGCAATTGCATGTTCCCTGGTCTCATCGATCTAATTGAGGTTACAGGCCAATTCAAACTCATTTTCCTCATCAGTTAACTCGTGATCTCTGACTGGATTATGGTATTATATAGAAATTATGGCTTTAGTGCCATAGGCAAGTAGGAATGCAGTGCAGTCAAATGATTGTTGTAAAGTGGTACGATATACCCATAAGACATGTGGAAGTTCTCTAACCCAATTCCCTTTTTTCTGTGAATGAAGCCTTTTCCTGAGTCTATCAACGATGGTTTTGTTGGCAATTTCAGCTTGGCTATTGCCTTCAGGGTAGGAGAGATTGGATGGTGAGTGAATGATATTATATTAGTCAAGGAAAGCTACGACTTTTTCTCTATCGAATTGTGGCCTGTTATCGATATGAATCAGGTGGAGGCACCCAAACCAAGTAATGATGTATTCCCAGATAAAATAGATGACCTCTTTCTTCCCTAGCTCGACAGAGTAGAACTGCCTTTACCCATTTTGTAAAATAATCTGTAGCAACGAGTAGTTGCTAGCGGTTACCTAGAGAATTAGGAAATTCACCGATAAGATCGAGTGCCCATCTTTTGAATGGCCAAAACACCTTGCTTGCATGTAGTTCGAGCGCAGGGGTATGTATCATTTGACCATGTCGTTGACATGTGTCACATTTGTATGAGTACTCTTCTGCTTGCTTGTGCATGCCTAGCCATAATACTTATTGTGTAATTGCTCTATTTTCTTGTAATCATCCTGCGATATGGGAGCCATAAGTTCCTTTATGTAAATCGTTTCAATCTTGAGTGGCACTCGAGGTAAGGCCCCATAACTAAATGGCGGTATAAGGCACCATTTTGACTTGTGTAGAGCTTTGAGTTATCGATCAGCTGTCAGCGCTCCTTTGGAATAGCTAGAAATGGTCTATTGCATTTGTTATCGATACCGAGATAGGCTAAGAAAGGCTTTTGCTAGTTGTCGTCTTCCCCTTTATCGCCCCCAGTACTGATCGTGCATACAAAAATACCATCAATGCTGGGGGTTGAAATTACTTTGATCGAGAGATATCGAGCTTCTGTTCCCAAGACCCCGGCTTGATATGTTAAGGAATCAGCGTGTTTGTTTTCACCTTGAGGAAGATAATCGAGAGTTACTTGTGCGAACTTACTCATCACTCATCCTATCTGTATCGAGGGTTGCGTATTCGATCATCTTGTCATTCATCTTTTATTACTCAGAGTAATGGTGGACGATGAGAAGTTAATCTATGTAAACTGAGAGTTCTGGGATGCTGAGCTCAAGTGCGAGGTCGAGTCCATGAATGAGAGTTTTGTACTCGGTGACATTGTTTGAGGCCTCAAAATCCAAGCAGATTGATTTCTCAATTCTATCGTTGGAAGGGGTAATCAATACAATTCCAATTCCTGACCCTGCGGGTCCTGCTGATCCATCTATTAGAAGTTGCCACCCGTGCCTTGTAATTCATTTTGTTCGCTCGTCAAAGTCTTTAGGGGGTGGATCTTCTATAATTTCTTCTGCAAGGTCAGGATCATGCTCCTCCCACTTGGGATCTTTCACTAGATAATCTGCGAGAAAATTGACAACGGACTGACCTTTTTTGAAATGACGTTATTCGAACTTGATATCATGTTCACCCAAATTGGTTTACCATTATTGCACACTCCATGATTTTTTTTAGGCAAAACCTCCCGAAGTGTGTAGTTTATCATGACTTTGGCTGAATGAGCTTGGAAGTAGTGCTTAAGTTTCTATGAAGTGTAAACAAGAGTGAAAAGAAGTTTTTTGATTTAAGAGTATCCCGTTTCCACTGAAGTGAGTATTTTACTGATGAAGTAGACTGGTTTCTTAATTTTCCCTTCAAGTCGAATGAGAACTGAGCTGAGTGAAGCATCTATGACTACTAGGTAGATAATTAGATCCTCATTATCTATTAGGGTGCTCATTATGGGAGACCTCCCCAAATAGGTCTTGAGATCCTCAAAGCTACTTTGCATTCTTATATCCATTGGACCTCTACATTTGGCTGAAGTTTCCTCGTTTGGTACAACTACAGAGTAGTAGTAACATCCGACGACATCGGTCTGAAGATTTAGAAATAAATCAGTTGATAGCAGATATCTTGACGGCTAGTTTCTGTACGTCTTTCGTCATTTTTGGAGATAGCATGTTGAGGGTAACCCGAATCTGGCCTGGATCGACCTCAATCCCTTTCATGCAAATAAGATGGCCAAAAAATTGACCTAAATGTACTCCAAATTAAAACATATCAGGATTGAGACTCATCCAATAAAATTAGAGTATGTTGAATATTGTGTTGAGATTTGAAATGTGGTAAGTGGACTATTTGCTCTTGCACAAGAGATCGTCAATGCAGACTTCCACGACTTTCCCAAGATGTGCTTTGAACATAGTAGTCATCAGCCGTTGATAAGTTGCGCATGCATTTTTGAGTCTGAAGGGCATGACTTTGTAGCAGTAAAGTCCTCTTTTCAGTGATGAAAGTGCTATTTTCATGATCTTCTTCCAAGAGTAGAATTTCATTATATCCAGAAGTAGCGTCCATCATAGATAGAAGTTCGTGACCTGCTGTGGAATTAAGGATTTGATGAATGTTGGGAAGAGGGAAACTATCCTTTGGAGTATGTTTGTTTAGATCGCTGGAATCTACATAAACTTGGACTTTTTTATTCTTCTTTGGGACAGCGATGATGTTGAATATCCAATCAAGATATTTGGCTTCTCGAATGAATCCTACTTTGATCAATTTCCCAATCTCCATTTTAACTTCATCTCGAACTCGAGGTACTAGTCATTGCTATTTTTGTTTGACCACCGTGGTATTGATGTTGATGGCCAATTTGTGACATGCCTTAACCGGATCGACCCCAGGTATTTCTTCAAAAGACCACGCAAAAATATCTCAATTTAGTCGCAAGAACTTAATAAGAGTGTATTTTTCATGCTAAACCAGCTTAGTACCGATGAAAGTACCTCTGTTAGGTCCATCAATGTTGGTGCATTCTGTGTGCTCCTTCGTGGAAGGCTAATCATCGAGGTGATCAGCATTCTTTAATTATTATACAACATATCTGTTTGAGGTATCTAGATTTTCTAAGACGGTATTTTCGCAAGCTCGAGAAATCCTTTGACTACCCTTGATTTTATAGATTTCATTGTTGTATTTGAATCGGAGTGCTTGATGATAGGTGGAAGCGATTGCATCCATGTTGTGAATCCAGCAGCGACCCATAATCCTGAGATAACGAGATTTGGCATTAATTACATAGAAAATGATGTCGATGCTGGCTGGTCCTGCGGTAATAGTTAAGATGATCTTGTTTACTCACTCTTCTTTAAAACTATTGAATTCACTGATATTGGTGTCGCTTGGAATAACTTGATCGGCCAATCCCATTTGTTCGATAGTACTCTGAAAGAAAATCTCAATACCGCTTCCTGTATCATTCGTCATCGTGTGCATGACAAACTTTTTCATCTTGAGCATTATGACTAATGCATCATGATGTGGAAACTTGACATGACTAATGTCGTAATCTTCGAATAAGATCCCAAGCTGGAGATTGCTCAACTCAGGCAGAAGTTTAGCTTCTTTATCTTGAGGTGTAAGATCGCAGCATTCTGATGGTGTCATGTGCTTAAATCTGCTAGACTTGGTGATCTAATGGATTTTGATCATGTTGTTGTGGTGCATATGGTAATGATTCTTCTCAGCTTGATCTTCGACCTGGACAACTTCAAGCAGATTTTTATAGCTGTCATCCTTGTATTATTCCAGGAAAATAATATATTCAAACATCCATCCTTCCTTGAAAATGTACTCCAGCAACCTTTTTAAAGCATAGCAATTGTCAGTAGAATGAAGGTTTACCTTATGATGCATACAGTATGGGCGATTCTCGACTGGTTCTAATGGTTGAGAGAGATGGCAGAGGATTGGAAAAGCTGCAGAGATTCAAACATTCATCCTTGGGAGGACCGGTTTGACTTGTGAACCACCTTTCTAAGGGTTGCCAGTATTTCCCTTAGAGCGCTTTTGGTCACCCTGATCCTCCGTTGGTTCAGTGCTTCAATCTATAGATGGACCTTTCGTGGTAAGGACAGATTTAGTAGATTTATACCTTTAAAACATTATCCTTTCCAGGTCGACATAAGTATTGACTTTGGTGATCATATCTTCCAAGGTCGTAGGTTTGTTGAGGAAGAGGTGTTTTTTTGCCTTGTAATCGAGCTGGAGCGCGTTTGTAAGAGCGGTAACATTTATTTTCTGTTCGAGATTGTCTACTTTACGCGCGAGCTCTAAAAACTTATTTGTAAAGGCTTCGAGCTTATTTCTGTGTGACTATTTAAGACTAATAAGATAATATAAATTCTCTTCTTTGTCTCTTTTGTGAGCATACGTCTTGATGAATTGTTTTTGCAGTTGGTCGAATGTGTGTATGGAGCCTTCAAGTAGAGAGTAGAACCATCAGAGCGGTTACTCCTGCAGGCTTGCGGTAATCAAACGGCAGAAGATGTCGTTGAGGTTGGAATACAATCCCAATAAATCACGGTATTCTTGAATGTACTCCTTCTAATTGGTGTCTTTGCATTTGCAAATTTTTAGAGTATGGAAACCTTTCGGTATTTCCATATCGAATAGTTCGTTGGAGATTGGACTTCCTTGGGCCTTGGTAAGGTCTTTTATATTGCCCAGAACTTGTACTTCGATCAACTCCTAAATACGCGGATCTATATGCTCTTGTGTGACATAATGATGAGTCGGTTGAGTTTCTTGATGAAGAGGTGGAGGATGGTGAGTACTGTCTCCCTTACTCAAGCGATCGCGTGTTGGAACTCTAGGTTGAGGTCGTTATTTTTCTTCTTAATGTATGGAAAATCGGTGACCTCAGCTGATCTCAGACTAAACTTTATCCCCCAAATAAATAGAAGGATAAGATTTGTGTTAAATATTTCTGGAAATAGCTTTGCCGGTGGCTCCACGAGGCCCCAATCTATCCTGCACAGAAACCTAGGAGGTTTCTTGTAATTGATCGCGATCTCTTGTTGAAGGAGTCCGTTGAGTATTTTCCAGAGCTTGCAAGGCAGTCTACATTGTTGTTATCTTGTCTTCATGTTATTTAAGCACTGTCAAACGAGCTTGTCGTTCGGCGTCGGGTTCCATCACACAGAGCTCTCGGTCAAGAGTTAATTGACGTTTGAGCTTATTGTGTTTCTCGGTTTTAGTGTTGAGATTCGCCTGTAGTACTGCAAGTTGTTCCGGCTCAACTGAAAGATCGAGCTGGATTCCAGTTGCTGGTCGTCTGGAAGAGACCATGATTGAAATTTATAGTAGTATGAAAGTATGCCTTAGGATATCGAAGAAATATAATCTTTCCCTCAAACGGCGCAAAAGGTAACTTCTTAATTCCATAAGCTCAAAGTGGCTTAGAATTAGCTCTTACACCAATGTACCTGTAACATAAACTAATGTAAAGTAAGAAATGACACAGGTGATTTAGCGTAGAAAGCCTTTAAATAGGTAAAAATCCACGACCTTGAGTTGAGGGTTTTTGTAAGAATAACTTTTATTGCTTGAGGTTTATATCTTATTACAAGTGATTTCTTGACATAAAAATGCTTGATCTTGAGAATAAGAAGTTTTAAGTTTTGAGAATCTAGAAAATGTAGTTTTCATGGTAATTTCTCATATATTTTTTTGGTCTCTGTCTCTTCTGGAACTTTTTCTTTATATAGGCCTTCTCCGCAGTTCTTTATCGTGCTAAAGCACATTCTCCGAACAATATGGTTAATGGTAGTTGACTGAGTAACTATTGAGTTTGTGAGAGACAGGAGTCTTTAACTTGCTCAGGTTTTTTTCTGTTTGAGCTTGACCCACCAACCTCATCAGTTTGTGGAGTAGGTGGCAATGTTGACTGTTGAAGTCATGTGTAGAATGTGTGGGTTTGATATGATGGTAATTCAAACTGGAGACAGCTTAATTTACGTAAGATCGAGGGGTAGCCCCCCAACAACAATACACTAAAATATGGCTAAAGTAAAATACTCAAATCTCTTTCTAATCTTGAGGTTGTACCTCTAGTTTTGGATAAGCTTAAAATATTCTTTGGTATACTTGGGAGAATAGGAAGTTTAGGGATTTTTCCATCGGTATATTTTTGTCACAACTAAGTAAGGATAAGTTCAATGGAAATAAGTCATGTGTATTATAGAATTTCTAAAAATGTCATTATTGACTTTTGTGAGTATAGTCATAGTAAACCCTCACGAGATAATACTCGTCAACCAGGCTAAACCTGGGGGTTTAACGGCTTTTTGCATATGCCAACGACTTGTCCACCAGGCAATACTTTTATCGGTATAATTATAACATTTTTAATATACCCGAAAATCAATTTCAGTCGCCCATTATATTTAATTTTGGGTACATATGCGCATTTTTTTATTGTAGCTATTGGAGATGGATATTTGAATCCAAGCTCTTAAAATCAAGTAAAAGTATCTCCAGCATTTCATAGCACAAAAAGTCAAAGACGCAATATATTTGGTCTCAAGATTGAAGAAATATATACACAAATATTATTGGAGAATAAGATAAATGAATATATTGCATCCAAGATCCTTGAAGATATTTAATATTGAAGATATAAACAAAAGTTTCTATGAAGAAAGATCTCTATATCACTTAAGGGAATTATATGCTAGAATCTTTGGTAATTGGTTGTAATATTAAAAGATATTATTGTGAAAATATTCTTTAGAATTTAATGTATAGTTTCTAAATTTGGGTTTCTTCTCCTATAAAAGGAACCCTCCCCCCATTGTAATGGGGCATCTCAAATTAGAGCAAGTTCAGAAGAAAATTTGTCTTAGTTTTATTTAATTGTCTCTTCTCTCTTTTATTTTCTTTCGTAAATAGTTAGTTTGTTCATGCAATGATCTTGGGAATGATATAAGGCTAATCTTTTCTAGCTATGACTAGAAAGAAGCCCTTACTCGAGTAGTAATAGTTATGTTGTAGTTCTAGGATTAGTTTTCTTTTGCAATCTTCGGAAATAACAATAATTTTTTTCTAGGCTTAACCATAGCTAGTAAGTGAATTTAGACTATTTAGCACAAATTCGGTGTTATAACCATTAAACTGGATTTTAGGGCAAACACGAAGAGAACTCGCAGGAAAAATTTGACCAAGCTTAACCATAGTTGGAAGAATTCCTCCTACATATTGGATTAAGTAAAACCAAATTTGAACAAACCTTAGATGCGCAACATGGATCTAGGATTGACATTTACATCAAAAATGCCCTGCCAGGGATTTTTGACATGAATAATCTGCCTAGTTAAGGTACATAATTACTATTAATGCTTTGGTTGGGCCAAATTCTAGCCGTAGCTATTCTCTTATTATTATTTTGTTTCATTTCTTTCTTTTCAATCGATCTCTTATAAAACCTTATTCGGCCTTGAAAGTATTTATTTTCCAAAACCTCCCAATGGATTCGATCCCACACATCCTTACTACAATTCGACAACCGTACTTGCTAAACACATAATATTTATCTGTGCAACTCCTAAATTTAAATCTACTATGTCATTTATTAACTAAATGTGATACTAATAGTGTTTTTGCTTGTATTTATAGAAATCGATTAGATGATAAAAAAGTTATACATTTTTACGGTTCTTACCAAAAAAGAAATTCTTGTGCACTCCAACAGTTCATTCCCATAGTAATTGTTAAGCAAAAGTCCAATAAAGAGCATTAAAGAGGTATTGATGGAGATTATTGAGCCATATCATTTTGTGCATGGACTAAGGCATGGAGTAAGGGATTTTAAAGCTCTTATATTTTTTGAATAATGGAAGGTATTGTTTAGGGGATTTCTCATTTATGTTGATATTTTGTAACCCCTCTTATACTCTATAAATATGAGAGGAACCCCACCCATGAGAGACATCTTGGAGAGTATAAATCAAAAGGTACAAAGTAATAAAGTTCTTGTTCTTCTCTTCTACTTGTCCTTTACTTTTATTGTAGTAATAGTATTATGGTAATGATCACAGATTTAAGTAGCTAAACCTTTTAGCCAAGGCTAGAGGAAGCTCCATCCATTGTAGCCTTAATGTAGATTGTGTAGTTTTGTTAGAGTAATTACATTCTCTTTATCCTGAGATAATGCATATTTGTATTCCTTCATCCTATGCTTAACCATAGCTAGGATTTGGAGGAATAAGGAATCTAAGTGACCATCTTGTTTGACCATAACAAGATACGTTAGGAACATGGAGAAGAGAACATAATCCATGCTTATCAACCAAACCATGGTTGAGTAAGTTGGTTTATGGGTAGCTCCCAATCACTAATTATCTTTTCTCATGATGTATTGCATATACCCGACCAAGAATATGCGATACGGGAACTCATAATTTACTTTAATCATTCATGCTATCACACGGTTACAACTGGTAGAGTAGAATCTAAGCCTTGGTTCTCACTCTGACTCATACAACTCATACTTTTTAGCATTTTATTTTGTTTACTTGAAAGCCAACAAAATAAATACATTTTTATTGGATAAAATTAGTAGCTCAAAAGTATAATTCGCACCACAAGCCAATTTTTCTTTTTCTTCTCTTTTTGTACATTTTTGTTTTAGATTTTGGAATACTTGGGTTTAAACACTAGCCATTGTTTGGTGCTCAAGAGATATTGGTAGGGAGATTATAACAGAGCTTATAAATTAATCTTTCGTTACTGTCCCAAAAGGTGTAACATCTGTGGATGTGGGGAACTTGGGACATTAAAAATTGATTGGCATAACTTGCTACAGTTCAAAGCTTTATACTATTAGTATGCGGTACTCCAATATTTTTGTTAGTGGTGTAAAACCAATACTTCATATGTGGTGGTTAGATTTTCCATAAGCATTTTGTTTGAAGATTTGTAGGTATAGTACCACAACAGTTAAAATTAGAATAGCCCCACCTTTGTTTTCAATTCTTTATTTCATGCTCATGTTGTCTTGTATTTAAGGTTTACTTGCTAAGTATAAAGAAAGAAAAGGTTATTGAGGTGCTGTACTAATTACTTTTGCAAGTTTCAGTACCATAATTTTACCCAATCCTCTTTCTTTGTTGGTATTGTAATGCATTTAATCGTTGGTAACATTTCACCGATATTTGCATAAATATACACCGATCCCACTTTGTTCATTTTGGGCATCGGGAATCAAGATAAAAGAACGAAAAATGTATAAATACGAAAAGCTCAAAGCTCACTTTAAAATCCTTTTTGTGCCCCCTCAGTGAAGGGGCAGCCACAGCTACACCAGGAAATACTTCCCATAGGTTGGTACTTTTCTAACTTGACATCTAGAAGGGGTACATATCCACTTCGTCCCGGCACTAGGATATATAAAGTCGTATGGACTGTGAAAATACACGCTGCTTTAATAAAAAAATTACTGTGGTTAGATTGACCTATTGTTGTGCTTAATATTCATTTTCATTCCAACATTAGTAAAGATAAAAACTGTTAGAGGCTTGCGGGATTTTATCAACCAAAATGCTCTCTAACAAGTTAGACTACCCATGAGGGATACGAAGAAATTTGTATCACACAAAAATTGAACATCCCAGACCTTAAAATAACTGATAATAGAAAAGAGTAGCAAGATTTATATAGGATTTAATCACCCAAAGGATAGGTTTATCAGACCGGGGTTCAAATACGAGCTCATAGGATACATCCCCAGCCTAGCACTGCGAAATACTTGTTATAGGTTTGTGACATCACCATTCTGAGTGCTGATGTACGATAAGGCGACTCGCTCGGACGTGAGGACTTAACATCTACTTTAAGCTGGTACTAGCATAGTAACGCAGGGGAGAATAGGAACCAAAGCCTTTTGTTATCCTACCCATTGTTAACATAGAAGAATATAGGGGAGGCCTATTTATTACTTCTAAAAAATATTAATGTGCTAGAGCTTAGGTTTGAGTGGCTGTTTATTGTATTGGGTATGGCTTTTATTTCAAAATGTCATACATGCAAGTACATTGGAATTCATGCAGCTCATAATTTGACATCCCGCAATAACCTCATAGTCATTTTCAATCATGGGATCACCAAAAATTTTAATACGTAGACCTTTTCTAGCCCCACTCCTATATACAGAACCATCAGTCCATCCAGTCATCCAATCAGTTCCCACCCGCTCAACTCAAACCATCTTTGGAAGACACCCTTTGTAGTGTCGCAGATTTTTATTTTGTTTTATTCTATTTTTACTTGCTATTTATTCATCATGTATCCACTCATATCATTATTCATCATGATGCATCTTCACTTTCTGCATTTGCATCTGCATCTTGTTCTCTTATCAGGGTTTTACTCCTTTCTTCCTTTTTGGGTTTCGGTAGGTTCGGTGGGTGTTTGGCGGAGGAGGCGTGTTGTGACTTCGGGAAGCTCGTAGTTGGCTTGGAGATTATGGTTGTTTGTTGTTGTTGTGGTGTGGTGTGATCCGGGAGGGATCCGTGGTCTTTTCCTGAGTTTCCATCAGTTTTCCTTGGAAAAGAATCTTTTGGGTGTCCTGGGTACTTTTTGTCCCATTTTATTCGAACAGACCTTGCTTATGTTCGAATATATCCTTACCTGTTTTATTCTGTTCGAATAAGATCCTTTCTATTCGAATATATTTCCATCCACTTTGTTTTATTCGAACAAACTCATTCATGTTTGAATGCATTCCTTCCTATTTCTTTCTGTCTGAATAGAAATATCTTTTGTTCGAATAGATGTCAGTTCTGCGGATTTCCACCAATTCCAGTTTTATTCGAACAATATCCTTTCTGTTCAAATAGATTCCTTTCTACTTCATTTTATTTGAACAATATCTTTCCTGTTTGAATAGACTTCTTCCTGTCTAATTTTATTCAAATAGAAATATATTCTATTCGAACAGAGGCGTGCATGATCAACCAGGTTGGGTCTTTCTTCACGATTCTTGGCCGCAGGATTGCCTCGAGTGGAGTGTGGGATCTTAGGTTTTAATTTCCCATTTCCTTTTCATTTTTTCTCTCACTCTTTACTCTCTCACTCACTCTCCAAATTGGAATTCCTCATCACTCTCTCACTCTTCGGCTACGATCGATTATTGGGCTGATCTTGCGACTTCATTGGGTGAGTATTCCCCTATCCCTTTCTTTGTGTTTGATTTGTTTGTAGCTTTGGTGGAACCCTGTGATTTAAGGTTTGTGGTGTTGGGTTGATTGTATCTCTTGCAGGTGTTGGGTCGTTGGCATTAGTATGATTGTTGCTAATTGTGGAGGTTAAGGTTAGGTTAACCTGTCGATTGGCGGATTTGTGGGTTATCCTTTATCGGGCGAGTGTCCCTCCATTGCTAAATTTTTATACTAATTTAACCTGTGTTAGATAGACCATGCATTTGGCATTGAGGTGTTTGTGATTGGTTTGGACTATTGTTCCGTCAGTTGCAGTTGTGGCTTCAGGGTTGTCGTTCCCTATGGTTAGGCATGTAGGATGTATTCCCTTTTTTCCATTTAGGAAGTTGTACATTTGTATGGCATTCTCATGGGTTGTCTTTAACTGTTGTGTTCCAGTCTTGTAGAGACTGATGCTTGTTGGATGTTGTGACGGATTAGTCACTGTTTACATCTGTATTAGGATTGTTTGCCATCCTCTGAGGTAGGTGGTTATCCTACGTGTGTGCTGGCCAGGTTGTGGCTGTTGGGTTAGGATTGTTGTCCCTTCTCTCAGGGAGGGGTTATCCTATGTGTGTTGGCCGTGTTTGGCGACCGTTGTGTTCTGATCCTTAGGATCTGCTTGCAGTGGGGGGTTGTATTCTTTTAATATAATTGGGTCGGATACATAACAAAGCTCTACATCGACTGACCCTCGATAGGACCTAAGATTCCTACATCGGGTTAAAATAAGTAGGTAAAGTTCTAGTTGGACACTATCATATCTATTACCCTTTGGGAGTGTGGGATAGTATGAGTCAGTTTCCTTTGGTATTAGTCTCATTCTCCGTGATATTAAAATCCCTTGAAATAAGTGAAATAAACTTCGGACGTTGGCTTCGTGGGTTGCAAAGCCCAGAACACTCTGATCAAGTTATAAATCCTAAGCGTGGTTGAGCTTACAAACTAATTGTACCTATTATATCCATTTGAGATCTCGTTAAGGTTATTATGCATTAGCGGTTGATCAACCCAATACATTGATTTATAGGGTCAAGTTCTTGATTTTATAACATCATAAACATTTACTTAGGGCTTTAGTTCAGCATGTCATATCACCCATCATTTGGGATAATTATGGGATTATCCTCATTCATCACGTCACGTCACATCATTAGCATTTCATCATCATCACAACATAATCTGTATATCTTTATTCCTCATATTTCCTTCTCCTCCTACTCTCTATTTCTACACTTATAAATTACTGTCCTCTTAACATATTATATCTCATTCATCTCTCCTCTTTCTCAGTACCTGTTATATTAGTAGGCTATTTATCCTTGTTGGGCATTAGTGAGCCGTGGTTTTGCTTTCTCTCACTTTGTTCCTCCCTTTTCAGAGGCGGAGTAGTTGCAGGCGTTGCTGAGGTTTCAGCTATTGGTTCTAGTGTTTACTGTTACAGTTTCTGAGCCATTTTTAATATTTTCTTGTATGTTTTCAGCTTTTGACGCTGTATAATATTTGAGACATTGTATTTACGTTTTCAGTTGATGTATATATATATTTTACTTCTGCTTTATTTTCCTTTTACTCTGATGATATTGTTATAGTCAATGACTGAGCTTCAACTTGTCTATGGCTCAGTCGTTTGTAGGGGCAAATCGGTTGAATTCCCCGGCCTGTACATCCTGAATGATAGTTATTGGTATAGCTACCGATTATTGAATTTTGGGGCGTGACAGACTTGGTATCAGTGTTATAGGCTATTTTTTATCTCTGTTCTAGAAATCATATGACGAGTAATTCTTTCTAGATGGAGATAGGATCAATTCCTTTTGGTTTTACGTATTTTATCATCTTTCCTCCTTTCCTGAAGTGTACCTTTTATTATGTAGATGGCTTGGGTTGGCAGAGGTAGAGGCCGTGCAGTTGGCTGTGGCTGTATAGGTTTGCGCAGTGGTACACTTGCTGATGAGCCGGTGCTCAGCCAGGAGAGTTTGGGGTCAGTCCCAATTTATCATGGTGTTCCTCTAATACCAGTAGTTCCAGAGCAGCCTGTCATTTTACCTACCCCTATTGTTCCCGGTATTTCAATAGAGATGAGGCAGTTTATGGAGAATTTCAAAGCTCATTTTCAGCAGGCCAGGAGTCCAGTGGCCAAAGAGTATAGTTACCTCGAGCAGCTGTAGAAATACAAGCATCCAACTTTTTCTGGCATGTTAGTTCCGTCTGAGGTAGAGACATGGTTCAAGTCTATAGAGAAGACTTTGAACGCGATGAAGTATCCGGATGATCAGAGGGTGATACTTGCAACCTATCTCTTACAGGGTGAGGCAGATCATTGGTGGGATACCGCCAAGAGGACTATTGCAGAGACTCTTGTGCTTTGGGCATCCTTTCTGGAGTGGCTCTTTGAGCAGCATTTCCTGCAGAGTTACAGAGACTCTTGCATTTCTGAGTTCTACGCGCTTGAGCAAGGTAACATGAGTAATGTGGGATACGATCTGCGATTCAATGAGCTTTCTCGATATGTTCTGTTTATTGTCCAGGATGAAGAACAGCATAAAATGAAGTTTCTGAAGGGTCTTCGTCCATATTTTAGGAAGTTCTTGATTGCTTCAGGGGTTAGCACTTATAGAGAGGTTTTGTCTAAACCTTTGGCGATAGAGCAGAACGATGTTGAGCGCAACTCCAAGGACTTGAGGAACCAAATGAGGAAGGATCAGAGGGCCGATAAGGGCAAGGCGGTTTAGGGTCATTATAAGAGCTTGGGTCCGAAGAGGCAGAAGTTTAGTGATGCTGATGGTGCGCCAGCTAGAGTTGCGGGAGGACAACATTCTGATAGACCACGGCTTGCCTTTGGCTAGTGTTGGAACTATGGGGAGAAGGGGAATGATAGGAAGTTTTTTCCTAACCCAACCAGAAATCCTCATCCATTGAGACAGTTTCAGGGTTCTGTTGGTCACCAGCAGAGACCGCAGCAGATTCAGCAGTTTTAGCCGAGAAAGTTTCTGGGTCCCCAGAGTAAGCAGATTATTCCAGGTCCTCATGGTGGACAGAGACCGCAGCATCTGTTCCAGCAGCAGGGCAAGGGTCAGGGCCAAGGGGAGAGTAGGATGTACGCAGTAGGGAGGAGAGGTACTCACTTCACTCGACCTATGGCGGAAGGTACGATTCATATTTCTTATTCGCCCGCTCGTGTTCTTTTCGATTCTGGTGCAACGTATTCAATCATAGCATATACATTCCACTGCAATATTGGTTTTGAGTCTTCTTTATTCCATGATGAGATTTTTGTGGGTACTCCTCTCGATACTTCGGTATCTACTTCCCGTATTTCTTGAGATTGCCCGATAGTTGTTTGTGGCCGGGTTCTTTCAGCAAATTTGTTAATACTACCAATGCATGAGTTTGACATCATCTTGGGTATGGATTGGTTATCGGTGCATCAAGTTACATTGGACTATTTTGAGAAGACAGCTACCTTCAGTATCCCAGGGGAGAAGCGATTTATGTTTACTAGTTCGGAGCCAGCGTGGTCAGGAGATAGCTTGTTGGCATTCTTGAAGTAGGAATTCTCTAGTATTGATGTTAGTTCCATTCTGGTGGTGTGTGACTTTTCAGACATTTTCTAGAAGATTCCCGGTATACTGCCGATGAGAGAGATTAATTTCAGTATATATCTTTTACCTGGTACAACTCCGATTTCAAAGGCTTCGTATCGTATGGCACCTGTTGAGCTGAAAGAGTTGTATGATCAGATTTTTGAGTTGATGGATCAGAAGTTTATTCGGCTGAGTACTTCACCGTGGGGAGCGCCAGTTTTGTTTGCGAAGAAGAAGGACGGATCTATACGCCTCTGTATTAACTATCGTGAGTTGAACAAAGTTACGATCAAGAACAAATATCCTTTACCTAGGATCGAGGACTTGTTTGACCAGCTTCGGGGAGTGCAGTTCTTTTTGAAGATTGATCTCAGATCAGGTTACCATTAGCTGAGGATCAAGAAGGAGGATGTTTCGAGGACAGCATTTTAGACTCGTTACGGGCATTATGAGTTTTAGGTTATGCCATTTTGTTTGACAAACGCGCCCGTAACTTTTATGTATTTGATAAACTGGGTTTTCTGACCTTTTCTAGACTGGTTCGTCATTGTATTCGTCGATGACATTTTTATCTATTCGAAGACCGAGGCCAAACACGAGGAACATTTGAGGATCATTTTACAAACCTTACGGGAGAACAAGTTATATGCAAAGTTCGAGAAGTGTGACTTTTGGCAGAAAGAAGTGAAATTCCTAGGGCATGTGGGGCCCAAGGATGGAATTGCAGTAGATCCATCAAAGGTTGAGGCCCTTACAGATTGGGTTCAGCCGACTAGTGTCACAGAGATTCGCAGCTTTTTGGGTTTAGCCAGGTATTACCGTAGATTCATTAAGGGCTTTTCTTGGATTGTAGATCCGCTGACTCAATTAATACAGAAGGACGTCAGATTTGTTTAGGATGACAAGTATGGATTGGCTTTCGCAGAATTGAAGAAGAGGTTGACTGCCGCTCCAGTTCTTATTGTTCCTTCCAGCAGACTGAAGTATATGGTTTACGAAGATGCATCGCTCAACGGACTTGGTTGTGTGTTAATGCAAGAAGGGAAGGTCATGGCTTATGCTTTAAGACAACTTAAGGTACATGAGAGGAACTATCCTACTCATGACCTCGAGTTGGCAGCTGTGGTATTTGCGTTGAAGATTTGGCATCATTATCGTTACGGTGAGAGGTTCGAGCTCTTTTCATATTGCAAGAGTTTGTGGTACCTTTTCTCTCACAAGGAGTTGAATATGAGGCAGCGCAGATGGATGAAATTCTTGAAGGATTATGATGCTGACTTACAGTATCACCCAGGGAAGGCGAATGTGATGGCTGGCACTTTAAGCCGTTTTCCTAGGGGATTCCTTGCACGTCTGATGATTCGTGAGTGGTTGATGTTTCGCGATGTGGAAAATTCCAGACTGAGTTTGTGTTCACGGGGTAAGGGTGGTTTTATTGCTAATTTGAGAGTTCAACCATCTTTGATTTCTTGGATTATAGAAGCTCAACAGCATACTAAGTTACAGTCATGGGTATCAGATATTAGCAGACCAGATGGGACAGTAAGTTCAGATGGCAATATCAGATACAGGGGAAGGTTATGTTTGCCAGATTCAGAGGTATTGAAGCATGAGATTTTGAGCGAGGCTCACGGTTCAAGGTATACTATTCATCCAAGAAGTACGAAGATGTACCAGGACCTGAAGAGGCATTGTTGGTAGGACAATATGAAGCGTGAGATTGCTGAATTTGTTTCCAAATGTCTTATTTGTCAGCAGGTAAAAGTCGAGCATCAGAAACTAGCGGGGCAGCTCAAACCTTAACCTATTCCAGAGTGGAAATGGGAGTACGTGACGATGGATATCATTTCGGGTTTGCCACGGATGAAGAGAAACCATGATTCTATTTGGGTGCTTGTAGACCGATTGACCAAATCGGCACATTTTATTCCGGTTCGCAAGACTTTCACGGTTGACGAGCTGAAAATATTATATGTGAGAGAGATAGTGCGTTTACACGGGATTCCAGTGTCTATAGTATCAGATCGAGATACCAGATTTACCAGTAACTTTTTGAAGGATTTCGAGCGAGCTCTGGATACCATATTAAATTTCAGCAAAACATTTCACCCCTGGACCGACGGTCAGACGGAGAGAGTAAACCAGATTCTTGAGGATATACTTAGGGCTTGTGTTTTGGACTTCAAGGGTAGCTGGGACGAGTACTTACCTTGGGCAGAGTTTGCGTACAGCAGCAGCATTCAGTCGAGCATTGGGATGATACCAAATGAGGCTTTATATGGTAGACCATGCAGATCACCACTGAGTTGGGCAGAGGTTGGTGGGCAGAGTTTACTGAGGCTAGATTTAGTTCACGAGAGTACTGAGGCAGTTACTATTATTAGAGATTGGTTGCGTACAGCTCAGTGTCGGTAGCCGAGTTATGCGGACATTCGCAGGAGACCTTTAGTGTTTGAGATTGGTGATTATGTTTTACTGAAGGTTTCTCCGATGAAGGGCGTGATGCGTTTCAGCAAGAAAGAGAAGTTGGTTCCGAGATGTATTGGACCTTATAAGATTCTTGCCAGAGTTGGAGAGTTGGCTTGCCGTTTGGCATTGCCGCCGCAGCTAAGTCGAGTTCACAACGTATTTCATCTATTGATGCCCAGGAAGTATGAATGCGATCTTACTCACGTGATTGATTGGGAGCACCTAGAGGTTCAGGAAGATGCCTCGTATATAGAGCATCTGGAGTGTATTTTGGGCCGAGAAGAGAAGATTCTTCGCAGTAAGGTTATTCCCTTTGAGAAGGTGCAGTGGACTCACCATGATCCTAGTGTGGGTTTTTGGGAGTTAGAGGCGGACGTGAGAGGCCGTTATCCTCATTTGTTCTTTAGTTGAGGTATGTGAATTTTTGGTTGAGGAATTCCAGGGTGGAATTCTTTTTAGGAGGGTAGATTGCAGTGTCTCAGATTTTTATTTTGTTTTATTCTATTTTTATTTATTATTTATTCATCATACATCCACTCATATCATTATTCATCATCATGCATCTTCATTTTCTGCATCTATATCATATTCTCTTATCAGGGTTTTACTCCTTTCTTCTTTTCTGGGTTTCGGAAGGTTCGATGGTTGTTTGGTGTAGGAGGCGTGTTATGGTTTCGGGAAGCCCGTAGTTGGCTTAGAGGTTATGGTTGTTTGATGTTTTTGTGGTGTGGTGTGATCCGGGAGGGATCCGTGGTCATTTCCTGAGTTTCCATCAGTTTTCCTTGGAAAGGAATCTTTTGGGTGTTCTAGGTACTTTCTGTCCCATTCTATTCAAACAGACCTTGCTTCTATTCGAATACATCCTTACCTATTTAATTCTGTTCGAACAGGATCCTTTCTGTTCGAATATATTTCCACCTATTTCGTTTTATTCGAACAAACACATTCTTGTTCGAATACATTCCTTCCTATTTCATTCTGTTCGAATAGAAATATCTTTTATTTGAATAGATGTTTGTTCTTTGAATTTCTACCAGTTCTAGTTCTATTCGAGCAACATCCTTTCTGTTTGAATAGATTCCTTTCTGCTTCATTTTATTCGAACAACATATTTTTTGTTCGAATAGACTTCTTCCTATCTTGTTTTCTTCGAATAGAAATGTATTCTATTCGAACAGAGGCGTGTTTAATCGGCCAGGTTGGGTCTTTCTTCGGGATTCTTGGCCGTTGGATTGCGTCGAGTGGAGTGTGGGATCTTAGTGTTTTAATTACCCATATCCTTTTCATTTTCTCTCTCACTCTTCACTTTCTCACTTACTCTTTAAATTAGAATTCCTCTTCACTCTCTCACTCCTCGGTTGCGATTGATTGTTGGGTTGATCTCGTGACATCATTCGGTGAGTATTCCCCTATCCTTTTCTTTGTGTTTGATTCATTTGAGGCTTTGGTGGAACCCTGTGATTTAGGGTTTGTGGTGTTGGGTTTATTGTATCTCTTGTAGATATTGAGATATTGGCGTTGGGGTGATTATTGTTGGTTGTGGAGGTTGAGGTTGGGTTAACCTGTCGATTGGCGGATTTGTAGGCTATCCTTTATTAGGCGAGTGTCCCTCCAATGCAAAATTTCTATACTAATTTAACCTGTGTTAGATAGAGCATGCATTTGGCATTGAGGTGTTTATGATTGGTTTGGACTATTGTTCCATCTGTTGTAGCTGTAGTTTCAGGGTTATCATTCCCTATGGTTAGGTATGTAGGGTGTATTCCCTTTTTGCCTTTTAAGAATTTGTGCATTTGCGTGGCATTCTTGTGGGTTATCCTTGACTGCTGTGATCCAGTCTTGTAGAGGCTGATGATTGTTGTTGGATGTTGTGACGGATTAGTCACTGTTTACATCTGTATTAGGATTGTTTGCCATCCTCTGAGGCAGGTGGTTATCCTACGTGTGTACTGGCAAGGTTGTGGTTGTTGTGTTAGGATTGTTTGCCCTTCTCTCAGGGAGGGGTTATCCTATGTATGTTGGCCGGGTTTGGCGGCCGTTGTGCTCTGAGCCTTGGGATCTTCTTACAGTGAGGGTTTGTATTCTTTTAACTTAGCGGGGTCGGATACATAACAAAGCTCTACATCGGCTGACCCTCGATAAGATCAAGGATTCCTACATCGGGCTAAATAAGTAGGTGAAGTTCTGGCTGGACACTATCATATCTATTACCCTTCGGGAGTGTGGGATGGTATGAGACAGCTTCCTTAGATACCAGTCTTATCCTCCTTGAGGTTGAAATCCCTTGGAATAACTTAAGTAAAGTTCGGACGATGGCTCCGTGGGTTGCAATTCCCGGAACACTCTGATCAAGTGATAAATCCTAAGCCTGGTCGAGCTTGTAAACTAATCGAACCTAATGTATTCATTTGAGATCTTTTTAAGGTTATTATGCATTAGCGGTTGATCGGCCTAATACACTTATTTATAGGGTCTAGTTCTCGATTTTATAACATCATAAACATTAACTTAGGGCTTTAGTTCAGCATGTCATATCACCCATCATTTGGGATAATTATGGGATTATCCTCGTTCATCACGTCACGTCACATCATTAGCATATCATCATCATCACATCATATTCTATATATCTCTATTCCTCATATTTCCTACTCCTCTTACTCTCTATTTCTGTACCTATAACTTATTGTCCTCTTAACATATTATATCTTATTCATCTCTCCTCTTTCTATGCACCTATTATATTAGTAGGTTGCTTAGCCTTGATGGGCATTAGTGAGCCATGGCTTTGCTCACTCTCGTTTTGTTCCCCCCTTTCAGAGGTGGAGTAGTCGCAGGTTTTACTGAGGTTCTTGTTGTTGGTTCCAGTATTTGTTGTTACAATTTCTGAGCCGGTTTTAGTATTTTCTTGTATGGTCTCAGCTTTTGACGCTGTATAATATTTGAAACATTGTATTTACATTTTCAGTTGATGTATATATAACTTTTGCTTCCGCTTTATTTTCCTTTTACTCTGATGATATTGCTATAGTCAATGACTGCGCTGGAACTTTTCTATGGTTCAGTCATTTCTGTGGGCGAATTGGTTGGATTCCCCGACCTGCACATCCCGAATGATAGTAATTGGTCTAGCTACCAATTATTGGATTTTGGGGCATGACACCCTTTCTCTCTTCATGCAATAATTAATGGAAAGTTAAAAACAATCATTGGAAAGTCAAAAACAAGCATTGCAATTTCTGCAATAAATGATAGAATTCTAACAACAGACTTTGGTGAATTAAAATTTTACGACCCAATCTATCTCTCGATTAGAGACTTAGATAACTCAGTTGTCAACCACGTAGAGTAAAATAGAGCACGAAATACTTCTAGGCAATGAAGGAGAAAAATCCAAAGTTCAATCCCATTGTGATTTTGAAAATAATGAATTCAAGCGTAATCAAGGAATGTTTTCCCTGTGGGGTGAATGGATACCATATTACGAGACAGGTTTAGTAGATTAACATTTTAAGGTCGACGATCCTATGTTATAAGAAGATCTTGAAGAAGTAGCTAGCATGTCCAATACAATTCTTTCACAATCACCTCCAAATTCAGCCCTCAATATTCAACCACCAATGTCACCATCCTTCCTTTCATATGTCAACCCTATAAATTATTTCAAGGAAACTATAACAGAGACTGAATATTTTTCCCTTTTTTCTAATGATTTTTTTGACGATGATGATAACGAGATAAAATATGAATATATGGAATCATCGTATCATCATACAATAACATAAGAGGAATTTGTAGATGATGATATTTGTACCAAAGTCAAGTAATTGAAAATTGCCATACCTGTTGCAAATGTTCTCAACTAGTCATTTCTTACTCAGTCTCCTTATGAGTCACCTCAAGCTTGCCTTGAGCCGCGTCCACCTAACACAAATTGTGATATTGAAAACTAGTGGGTGAACGACCCTTCTTTACATGATATATTACTACTATTTGGGGCTGATTATGCTTCGGCTACTTTATTGTGCCTACTTTATTTATCAATATTTAAATTATTTCAAGTACTGGGGCGACCCTGCAATTCTTAAAATAGTGCAAGTATTATCACCTGCAACTAAGTCATACAAACTTGAGCCCGACCTACAACCACCCGATCGATATCACTTTATTGGTTTAAGTCACTCTTTAGAAAATAATGAATATCAAGATACAATTTTGGTGAATGGGGTTATACCTTGTAAAATATCTCAAAGTGAGATTCCAAATAAATTAAATAAGGAAAATCTTTATCCTGGGGGATTAGACTCTAAGTTATTTTTATATATCATGATTGCATCAGCACAATTATGTATAAATAAAGAGAACCGCAATTTTTTTATTATCTGGTTATTCAAGGATAAGGACAATTTTGGTGCTCATTGGTTATTTAAGGAGAACTTGCAACCTTGATAGTTCATCAATTATTATACTTTGTACCCCTTATATGCCTTATTGTTATATTTATGTTTGGGGTACATTCGTCTGGCTGAAGATGGTAAAACTTGGCGCTTCCGAGGAGGCAACTCAAGTCACATTCAGATGAGAAGTTCTAGTTTTTATTTCCCATTCCAGGTATTTAATTTAGTTCTCAAACATTAAGGACAATGTTTTATTTAAGTTTGGGGGCAGGAAAACTACATTTACTTTTTTATGAATAGTAAAATAATGACTATTTTGGCAATTTATGATATATTATTGGTAAATATCCAACACTTAAACTAATTTTATTTAGGCAAAATGATATGGTAATTGGAAAACCCAAAAAAACTTTGATATTTTACTAAGTGTACACTAGAGTATCTATATATCGTGTTCTTAAACTCGATGTACTATCTTGTGATTAGCAAAAAACTTAAATTGTTCTTGGTATATTTTCAAAACTTACACTTCACTATAGTTATACTACTAATACCTTCAACAGAGTTATTGACCAAAATATAGAAAATTTAGCATTAATGATAGAAATATATCGCTCCAAGGGAAACAACTGCATAAGAATAAGTTCATTCCTGAAAGTATAAAAGAAAAGCCAAACTTTCTCTAAAACTTGTACGCTGTAAGGCATACTTGCATGATTACGAACTAAAAGAGGAAAAATTATCAACAATCTTAAATATAACAATAAACTATGTGAAGGGAGCAAGAAAAGTATTTCTTGTGAGAATCTTGGGTCAATGTCAAGAAGGGGATTCAAACCCTAGCAACCTTAGCCAACTGGCGGGGATTATCAACAAAACTCTTTGAGATGGAGGCTTCACAAAGAAACCATGTATCAAAAGAAAAAATGGCTCGTAAAAGAAGCATACTAGGAAGACGAATTTACAAAGGTACTTGTCGAACTAACTAATGAATTTATTCCAATAAGTACTAGACTACCAAATACTGACACAACTCTTCTATAAAATATATTGTGTTGTAATACTATCTTCACTACACTGAGATATACTTAAGGAAATTATTTGAATCTTTTTCTAAGCATGAGGTAGTATTTCAAGTTTTGGATTTTGAAAATGATATTATGGTAGTCTTGGGAAATATTGAGTATTAAAGAATTTTTTGTCATAATATTTTTCTTATTATAACAAAATAAGAATAAATTGACATGAAATAAGTCATTTATAATCTAGAATTGTCAAAGTGTCATTATCAATTTTTGCGAGTATAATCATTGTAAAACCTCACGAGACAACACTCATCCACCAGGGGAACCTAGGGGTTTAACGGCTTGTTGCATACGCTCAATATAACCGCGTGACCTGTGAAAATAACTTTTATTTATTTTTGCTCGAGGACTAGCAAAATATAAGTTTGGGGGTATTTGATAGATACGTAATATTTACGTGTGCAACTCCTAAATTTATATCTAACTTTTCATTTATTAATTAAATATGATACTAATAGTGTTTTTTCTTGTATTTACAGGAATCGATCACATGATAAAGAAGTCGTACGTTTTTACGATTCTTAACAAACAAGAAAGTCTTGTACACTTCAACAGTTCATTCCCATAACAATTGTTAACCAAAAATCAAATAAAGAGTATTAAAGAGGCATTGATGGAGATTATCAAGCCATATTATTTTGTGCATGGGCTAAGGCATGGAGTAAGGGATTTTAAAGCTCTTATATTTTATGTATAATGGAAGGTATTGTTTAGGGGATTTCTTATTTATGTTGATATTTTGTAACCCCTCCAATACTCTATAAATAGGAGGGGAATCCAACCCATAAGAGACATCTTGGAGAGTCAAAATCAAAAGGTACAAAGCAATAAAGTTCTTATTCTTTTCTTCTTCTTGTCTTTTACTTTTATTGTAGTAATAGTATTATGGTAATGATCAAAAGGTTGAGTACCTAAACCTCTTATCCAAGGCTAGAGGAAGTATCATCCAATGTAACCTTTGTGTAGATTGTATAGTTTAGTTAGAGTAATTAAATTCTTTTTATCCTAGCATAATACATATTTGTCTTCCTTCGTCATATGCTTGACCATAGCTAGGATTTGGAGGAATAAGAAATCTAAGTAACCATCTTGTTTAACCATAACAAGATAGATTAGGAATATGAAGAAGATAACATAATCCATGCTTATCAATCGGACCATGGTTGAGTAAGTTAGTTTATGGGTAGTTCCCAATCAATAATTATCTTATCTCATGATGTGTTGTATATACCCGACCAAAGATATGCGATACGGGAATTCATGAATACTCTAACTAGGTATAGTATCTCAAGGTTACAATGGATGGAGTGGAATCACGCCTTGATTTCCTCTCCAATCGTATAAATACCTTTTCTATTTTGTATTTTATTTTAATTTTTTTACTGATAAAAACCAAAAACTCATTCTTATTGGATAAAATTAGTAGCCCAAAACATAATTCGTACCAAAAGTCTATTGGGATACGACCCCACTATCCTTTGTACTCAACGGTACACCATCCACTTGTGGGTCTTTTAAGACGTCGGTTTTATAATCAATCAAGTTTTTGATTTATGGGACTGCCCAAGGCAGTTACTAAATTTCACTTACGTTATTGTACCAAAAAATGTAACGTAGCATTAACAAGTTGCTACAATTACTGGTTTTTAAACTATTGCTGTGTGGCCTTCTATATTTTTGCCAAGATCATTTATGGTTGGTGGGACTTCGGATCTTTATTGTAACGCTTCAAATTTTATGTACTCTTCACAATTTTATTGCATTGGTGTTGGTGAATATATGGGTTGCATGTGATTTCTCTAAATGTGTGCAATAAAATATATTTAAGATAAAAACTCATAAGGCATTAGCAACTGTGCATGTGGAGTATATATTCATCTTTGAAACTCATTTGTCTTGCCAACCATTTTTCATGTAGTTGGAACTGAGTTGGTACCCGATTTGATTTTGCGTGTTCTATTGTTTTGTACCTTTTGATTTGCACTCTCCAAGATGTCTCTCATGGGTGGGATTCCCCTCCTATTAATTGAGTATAGGAAGTATTACAAAATATCAACATAAATGAGAAATCCTCTAAACAATACCTTCCATTATGCACAAAATATAAGAGCTTTAAAACTACTTAATCCATGCCTTAGCCCATGCACAAAATGATATGGCTTAATAATCTCAATCAATGCCTCTTTAATGTTCTTTATTGGACTTTTGGTTAACAATCGTTATAAGAATGAACTGTTGGAGTGTACAAGAATTTCTTCTTTGTTAAGAACCACAAAAACATACGACTTCTTTATTATGTGATTAATTCCTGCAAATACAAGCAAAAACACTATTAGTATTACATTTAATTAATAAATGAAAAGTTAGATATAAATTTAGTAGTTGCACACATAAATATTACGTGTCTATTAGTACTTTAAGTAGGCATTTTGATAGAGGACCCTAAAATCATCTTATCAATCTTCATATAATTTCCTTGTTGAGTGCAAAAATCTTCTAACCATGGAAATACTTGAGTATATCTTTGTTGTAGAATATCTTCTTAATATAATTCTTGGATCTTGAAAGTAATCTCTCCTTATATTATACGCCAAATATATTTGTCTATATATTTCTTCAATCTTGAAACCAAATATATTGTGTCTTTGATTTAATATCTATCTCTAATAGCTACAATCAAACAAATGCACATAAGTACCCAAAATTAAATATAAAGGATAACTTAAGTACATATTCGAGTATATTAAAAATATCATAATTACGCGCTCATCAGATGCCTCTGCGGATAGCCCTTGCTTCCGCTTCTTCAATTGATCCCCTTGAGCCTATGTAGTAACCTACACTAACAACCTTGGAATTAGGATCTAACATAAGAAAGCCAAAACCTGTAGTGTTTGTATTTTTATTCCAAGCTGCATTAACCATGATAATATAACTTCCTTTTTTAATTGGTTCTGCAATTCCTAAGATAGTTTGATAGAATTGGTTTACTTGTTTTGAAAGAGTACTTTGAGAAGGAGGAACAATAAGAGTATTGATGAGAAAGCATTTAGGAATAGTAGACCTTTTGATTTAAAAAATTCCAACATTTCTAGCTTGCCAGACCAATAGCTAATTGTTTCTAAAGGTTCACTGTACAAAACCATTGGTTAATTAACCAACCAAAGATAGTATCAAGAATGATAGAAGGGGGCCAGTCCGGAATCCCAAACTCTAAAAACAAAAGGAAAAGCAAACCGGAATCCTTTGGCAAAGTCATAACCAAATAAGGCATCAAGCCCATCCTCATAAGCATTATCACAAATAAGACATTTAGAAGTAGTAATAATATGATGGGATATGCAGAATATTTAAGATCAATTACCAAGAAAAAACCTGAATTCTAGGCAGAATCCTATGAGCTTACAAATAGACTTAGTAACATCTCCAATATTTTCATGAAGCGAGAGTAGGAATCCATAAATAATTCATATATAAATATCTTAGGCATTCCCGACTTCCCAGACCAGTTGAGTTTGAATAACATATCTAGTAGAGAGTTTGTGGAATGAACTTGAATTATGTTCGTAGATGTTCATTGGAGTTTGTATGACGAACGAGGATCGAAGACGAAAGGAAAAGATCATTCAGATGATTTTTCGGTGCTTTGTTCAAATAGACTTTAGGTCTATTCGAACAGAAGAGGCAGAACGTACTTTATTCAAATAAAAGTCTCAAAACTTGTTCTATTCGAATAGACTTTGTGCCTATTCAAATAGATACCACAGAACTTGATTTGTTCGAATAAACTTCGGTCTCTATTATTCTCAATATGATCTAAACATTCTAATAACACTTTGAAAGGAGCCGAGAAACACGAGAACTCGGGTTGGGTACGTTAACTCCCTATATCACTTGTTACTCACGGATGGTGATGAATCAGAAAGTTACTTGGAGGCTTTAGATATGGAAGCCAAGAGCAAGTGAGAGTTTGCTATGGACGATAAGATGCAGTCATTGTCAGTAAACTAAAATTAGTTCGATTACCCAAAGGGAAGAGAACATTGTGCAACAAGTGGGTATAGAGACTAAAGTAGAAAGTTGATGGTTCAAAGAGATTCAAGGCTAGACTTGTGGTGAAGGGCTTTCAGCATAAAAAAAAGGAGTCGATTTAAAAAAAAAAATTGCTTCTGTTGTAAAGATGTTTACTATCCGGGTTGTAATGAATATAGTTGCAGTTGAAGACATCTTGAGCAGCTTGATATTAAGATAGTATTTCTTCACGGCAACCTTGATGAAGAAATTTATATAAAATTGGGTATGCAGTCAAAGGGAATGAAGATCTAGTGTATAGGCTCACGAAGAGCTTATATGATTTAAAATAAACGTCGAGGAAGTGGTATTTGATGTTCTATATGTTCATGTCCAGAAATGGTTATTCGAAATGAAATGCCGGTTACTGTTGTTTTATCAAGAATATGGGAAATCCATATATTATTCTACTTCTGTACGTAGATGACATGTTGGTAGAAAGTACCAACATAGGAGAGATTGTCAAGTTGAAAGAACAGTTGTCTCGAGAGTTTTCTATGAAGAACTTGGGTGCTACAAAACAAGTTTTTGGTATGCGTGTTACATGAGACAGAAAGTGGTGAGAATTGAAGTTATCTCAAGCTGAGTACATCGGCAAAGTACTTAAGTAGTTTACTATGGATAGTTCTAAGGTCGTTAGTACACCACTGGGAGGTCACTTTAAATTGTCAAAGCAGTATTGTCTGAAGACGCAGAAGGATCGCGATGAGATGCGGAATGTTCCTTATTCATTCACTGTTGGTAGCCTTATGTATACTATGATTTGTATAAAATTGGATATTTCCTAAGCAGTGGGAGATGGTAGTAGGTATATGAGTAATCCAGACAAAGAGCATTGGAGAGCTATGAAATAGATACTTAGGTATCTAAAAGGGACTCAAGATATGGCATTATGTTTTGGGGGTTTTCAGATATGGTTACAAGGTTTCGTTGATTCTGATATGGCGGGTGATATTGATAGGCGGAAGAGCACTAGTGGCTTCGTATTTACCATATGAAACAGTGCGGTTACATGAGTTTTGTGGCTACAAAAAATAGTAGTTTTGTTTACGACGAAGGCGGAATATGTTGTGACTACGGAAGGTTGCTAGTATATGGTTTGTCTTAAAGGGTTGATGAAAGAGCTCGGTAAAGAACAACAGCAAAAGCGCGATACACTTCGCGTAAAATATAGCTTTCCACTCTAGGACCAGGCATATTAATATTCGATATCATTATATTCGCTCACTTCTCGAGAATGGTGTGTTGAAGCTCGTGAAGATTCATACTAATGTGAATCTGGCTGATATGTTTACGTGACGACGTGTACAACTTTTGTGGGTCTTCATGGTTGAAGGTCCAGATAGCGCGAGCAATTCATTATTAAAAATTTGTAGATGGGTTACAGTAGATTCAATATCAAGTAGGAGATTGTTGTATAATGAACTTGAATTATATTCGTGGATATTCATTGGAGTTCGTGTGATGAACGAGGATCGAAGACGGAAGGAAAATATCATTCGGATGATTTTTTCGGTGTTCTGTTCGAACAGAAGAGGAAGAACATATTTTGTTCGAATAGAAGTTTCAAAACTTGTTCTATTCAAATAAACTTTGTGTCTATTCAAATATATGTCTCATAATCTGGTTTGTTCGAATACACTTTGGTCTCTGTTCGAATAGACCTTTTAAAGTCAATTTTAAAAGTTTAAAGAGAAGACATTGGCTTGCCTCGTGATCCGTACTTTGAGCCTTAACTTATGTACAAACCTTCCAAGTATATAAGGGATACTTAGTGTATTTCTTAGTTAATCTTGTAGTGAGTTTAATCTCAGAAAGTAGGGTTTGTGAAATTCTTTGAAGCTTCAAGGAAGCTTGAGAGATCGGATTGTAACCTATTTGATTTATAATGGATTATTCGCAGGGAGTGTTATTTTGTTCTTTGTTGGTTTATTTTTCGTTTGGCAATTTCCGGCATTTCATTCTTGTCGTAGAAGAGATTAGCTACCTCAATTCTCAACAGTGAGAATATTTTGCCAGAAATAAGAATCTGAAGCTTTTTTAATAGACTGAAGGACGGTAGAATTTCTAAAATACTTGGCTTTAAGTAAGAAATATATGATTTTGCAAAATATATCTGTACAAAGGCCATATGAAATTATATGTACTCGTTGAACACCAAATATAATTTAACAGACATAATAATTATAGTGCAAAAATTAAAAAGAACAACAAATATGAAAGAAACATGAGGGCAGTATTTTTCCTCCTCTTTATCTACCCTTTCTCATTTCCTCTATAAAAGATTAAACATCATAGGATCATAAACATATAACTTATATGTTTAGAAAAAGATAAGATAAGGGAAAACCTTCAACATAGGCAATCTTTTACACTCCACATATAAACACACAAGTTAGGCTTCGTCTACATGGTCCACATCCCCGAAGTGTAGGGCACTCCACTGGATTTCACCCAGGTATCGCCTCCAATGAACTTTGCGGGAGTGTATTCTAAAACTTGATCAGTTGTGAGTGTCTTGATTCCTTTCCATTCCACTCTCTTTGTAAGGACTGCACCCGGACCAGTGTTTGCATATTCGGCATAGAAACATGTGTCAATACCATAGGTTCCAAACCACGGTGCCCACCCATTTTCATTAATGAAACCATCGATCACAGTGTTCATGATTATGGTCCTTGAGAATTCTTTCGCAGGGCGACCAAGGTAAGATGGGTTTGTAGCCTTGATGGGGATTAAAGCTTTATCTGCACTGATGGTGCAACCCTGGAGAACAATACCTGTTGGCTCACGTTTGTCTTTCCTTGCTTGGGCAGTCACAGTACATTTTTGGTCGTCAATTGGCTTTCTCACTACAATTTTGCAGTTTTGGAAGAGAGCCAATGCGTTTCCCCAGATGATATCGATTGTACCAGAGACAACACAATCACGGTAGAACTGACGCTTGGTGTGAGTGTAGAGGGAGGCTTGGTAACCATCGATATGGCAGTTGTGGAAGATGGACGCATCGGATTGAACCCTCAATGCCACGGCTTGATGCTTTCCAGGACCTGCGGTGTTTTCAAATCCAATGTCCTTAGCAATAAAACCGTCTCCGATCACAGCTGCAATATCGAGATTTAAAAATTAGTAGCCATTGAAACATGATTAGAAAATACTTGTCATTGAAGTTAGGGTGAAATCTTATAAAATTAACCAGTTAAGGTTTACGGGTGACTACTATTAATATGATTACGTACCAACTGTTGCGGTGTTGAAGGTGGGAACCCCGTCAGCGAAGCTTTTGCTACCGGTGATTTTGGTTTTTGTGGGGCCATCTCCGATCAATATAACATGGGTCATGCTCGAGTTAATGTGCACAATTTCATTATAGATACCTTCCTTGATGTATATCACGAATTGTCTCGTGCCATTCAACGGGATATGATGTAGTGCAGCATTGATGCTCCTATATGCCCCGCTTCCGTCCTTAGCTACGACAATATCGGCCTTAATGGTACCCTGTGTGGCAGCCAGAAGGTGTCTTCGTTGGTCAGGTCTAACCCAGCTAGGAGGGTCATCGGTGAGGAGACGGCGGTTGAAAAGTGGAATTTCCAAGGTTGTAAGCATCGTTGAGAATCCGGTAACAATTGCAAGGCCATTACTTGTAATCTGGCTGGAAGTGTTCAATGCCTGTCTCATCTTCTCTCCGGCATTACCGGTTGTGTTTTCAAACCCATCCATACAAGTCTGTTGGTATGTGATTGCGGCACTAAGCCACACTTTTAGGTCAGTCATGAGTTCATCGACCTTGCTTAAGTCAAGCTGGCCCAACTGATCAAACGAGCTGTATAATTCAGACACGGCAGAGTCCATGAGTACATGACAATTCCTTAGAGCTTGTTTGCTCCTCAAGTCCTTCTCCAACTCTTGCAACACCACAGATTTCTTCATGGCATTCTTAATTTGCTCCATCGCAACCGTGAACCCGACTTTAATTAATTCTTTCGGGTCGGTATCATTCCCGGCAGCCTTAGACAGACTATCAACACAAGTTTGCCTGTAATCAGTGGGCTGACATATGGCGTTGATGGCTTTCATCGATGCTTTAATCTCAGTTGATTGACCAGCTTTGCTGGAGTCAGAGGAGCTATCCTTGTTATTGTTCACAGAAACCGCCACAGCAACAACCATGGCTACCAATACCAAAGAAGAGCAACTTATTATGAGGATTCTCTTCTTTCGCCCACTGTTTTCGGAATGATCGCCGTAGG
This sequence comes from Kingdonia uniflora, assembly GCA_014058105.1. Lineage (NCBI taxonomy): Eukaryota > Viridiplantae > Streptophyta > Magnoliopsida > Ranunculales > Circaeasteraceae > Kingdonia > Kingdonia uniflora. The sequence continues at coordinate 322,134 of JACGCM010001419.1, forward strand.
CCATTTTTGATTGAGCAGCTCTTTTTTGCCCTAAGAAGAAAAACAATTTTTTTTCCCGAGAACGACGAAGCCGAGGGGTTTATTGGGTTATTTTCACGCCGTCAGCTTCAGAAAGTTCCCTTTAAGGCAAGAGAGCTGCTACTATAAGAGAGAGTGAAGAGGAGGGAGACTTATAAAGCCCCTTTTATGTTTGAATGAAATATATGTTGATGTTGATGGACTTATATATGAGAAGGGATACCTAAAAATAGTTATACTTGTTCATAAATAGTATGTCCTAATAGAAAGGAGAGTCTCATAACATAATTAGAATGTTGTTTCATGGACGAAGAGGGTCTCGAACCAGTGATTTAAGGTAGAGCCTTAAAATGGTTGTTTGGTTTTGATGGTTCACACTTCACAGTTGTTGTTATTTGAGGCTTTTGAGGGAGAGAGATGGGGAGAAAGAGAAAATGAAGGAGAAGATGTCACTTTTGTTTGAGAAAATGAAGGAGGACAGATGGACATAATTGGCAATGGGTCGGGTTTGGGGCGGGTGGAGTAATACCATCCCCATATCTGCCAAATAACCCTACCCCCAATACCATTGAACTTAAATGGGGAATACCCAAACCCGTCCCGTTTAAATTTGCTTATACCAAATCTGCCCCTGCGCCCGTTTAACACCCATATAAAAATCTATATGTTTAATACAATATTATTTAATATTGTTAACAGAATCTAAGTTTTACATGACTCTAAAGAAACACAGGTATTATTAATACACCAAAGATGGGATGCGATTCAGACGAGAAAAAGGTAAACATTTGACATCATAAGATTGGTGTGAGATTTGATGAAAGCAATTTTCACAAAAAATTGTTGAAAATGAAAGTTAGTTTGGTGAAGAATGTTGTTTTAGGTATGAAATTGAATTGAGTCTCATACCGATTGTAATGATGAAGTACATAGATGGAGATAAATACTGGTACATAGATGATCAGAATTAGTAAAAAATGAAATGAGTCACCAGTTGAGTAAAAAGAGGAAATGGGGTTTAAAGAATTCAAACTAAAAACTAAAAATTTATAATCTTTTTAATGAAAGCAAGTAGTAGTAGTAATCAAAAGGGATGAGAATACTAATTGATTTAGAAAAAGAGAATGGATACCTTTCAAACAAAGATCTTTTCATTTACTTCTTATCTTCTTTATTTTGATCTCTGAGGAAAGAAAGAAAGAGAAATCCAAAATCTTCTTATTAGAAGAAGAATGTGAGTTTCATCATAGATCCATTAAAATCAAAACACTCACTTGACTTGAGCTACAAATAAAAATTAGTTTGGTGAAGAATGTTGTTTCGAGGTTAAAATGAAGAGAAACTGATGATAAAACACAAGAGGCTAGAGGTTGAAATGAAGACAGGAGAAGAGACATGATGTTGGACTTAACTAGCATGTCATTAGAATTAGGTTTATCTTAAGGGTATTCAAGTCATATCCTTTATAACTGGGTCGGGAGATGGGAACCCATTTATTTGGGCCTAAAACCAAACCCACCCCAATAAATAAATGGTTTTTTTTTAAACCAAACCCGCCCCATACCCGCTATAGTCGGGGCGGGGATCCAGCGGGGCGGGTTAAATTGCCAGCCTTATAACAAACACTTTTTAAGTGTAGCAAGGCATTTTTTATTTTTAGCCTAAAAATAACATGTGAAAGTATAAATGATATCGCCTGATAAGGGAGAGGATTCGCCTACACTCACTTTGGGCTACACTTTCCCTACACTCTCCTCACACCACACACCTTGACAGCCTAGACTGCCTATGTGGAGACAATAATAACAATAAAAAATAGTCACTCACTCTCTCTCTCTGTCGGCATCCCTCCAAAATTCAATTTTCAAAAGCAACTCTCTCCCTCATCCACTATTATCTTCGGTTAAGGTACTACTCACTTACACCACTCACTCACTCGCTCGCACACTCTCTCTCTCTCAGTCTCTCCATTTCTTTTCAGATTAGCCTTTTCTGAGAGGTTGTTGGAGGTATCTTCTTTTTTACCATTGGTGTCATCCTGTTTAACAAACAAAAAAAATTACCAACTTACAGAATAGACATTGAGGGTTATTGTCGAGATATGTAAAAAGAAAAGACAAATATTGACAATCAGTCTAAAACTATTATCGACTTATTAAGAAGTCGACAAAAAAATGCTAAAAAATTGTTGAAAGAGAATACATCGACAAATATTTTGTCGAAACCACTAACAATCGACATTTCCCCAGACTAAATCATAAATAAATTGTCGATACAACATCGACAATCAACAATAAAGTATTCCAAAATTGTCGATTCTCCAATACATCGATAAATTATTTGTCGAAACCACTAACAATCGACATTCTCCAATACATCGATAAATATTGTACTTATTATGTCATTTTTCATATAAATGACGTTATTTAAGTGACATAAAAGCCTATTTTTGTTGTAGTTAATAAAGTTTTATAAAATTATCGATTGTCGATTGTCGATACAGCATCGACAATTGACAAAAAAGTTTTCCAAAATTATCGATTCTCCAATACATCGGCAAATAATTTGTCGAAACCACTAACAATTGATATTTTCCAAACTAAATCATATAGAAATTATCGATACAACATCGACAATCGACAATAAAGTATTATAAAATTGTCGATTCTCCAATACATCTACAATTAAATTATCGATTACTTCTCGACACAATCCAAATAAGCATAAAATTTGAGTTATGCTTTACTCGAGGATCCTTGTACATGTAAAATTGTCGGTTTTACTTGTTCGATTGTTGTATTGGGCATCATCAACTAGTGTACAATTACAGTTATCAGATTACAGCTCATATCCCTAATATATGTGAACAATTGGTAATGGATCACCGGGAGAGAGAATGTGACTAAGAGAGGATTTATAACTTCCCTAGCACCTTTTCAAATGGCGATGATCGTCAGAGATGATGGTAGAGAGAGAGAGAGAGAGAGAGAGAGAGAGAGAGAGAGTGTGTGTGTGTGTGTGTGTGTGTGTGTGTGTGTGTGTGTGTGTGTGTGTGTGTGTGTGTGTGTGTGTGTGTGTGTGTGAGTGAGTGAGTGAGTGAGTGAGTGAGTGAGTGAGTGAGTGAGTGGTATGATACATGTGAAAAGAGTAACATATATTTCTCAAGGGTACAGCCTAATACATTTCAGTATTACAAAACATTGAAAAAATATATGTTGTAGTCGCACGATTCGTAATATGACGTGAATACTACAAACGCGGAAGTGAGATTCGTAAGAAAATCACGTTGTGTTTGAGAGTTAGAGAAAACTACTAGTTTCTACAAAACAAATCAGCTTTCTTTAATCAAAATCAACTAAGAAACAAATAACCTAGGCCTCCCCTTTTATAGAATATAAGGGGGTTAGAATTAGAGTTCCTAATTCTAATTGAAATAGAATTCTACTTAAATTAGGAAACTGCTAATAACCTAGATTGGACCTGTCCAACATGCTTTAAGCTAAAGAGTAAAATACAAAGCATTCAAAACATTAAATAAACATAGCTCATACAGTGGGTGGACGATCCTATGAGGGATGTGCTACATCAAACCCTCCGTCTGAGAAGATTTCATCCACAAAATCAAGGGGCGGTGTTCTAAAGGACTCACGTGCGTATGTAGTATGTATCCTAGTTTTTTCATCTTCATCCTGCAAAACGCATAGGAAATCTATACTGTAGAATTCTTTGGGAAATCATGAAGTCTTCCACGGAATTTTCTGTACCCTGTGATCGTACCCAAGGTCTTCAAAGTCCTACGTCGATCGACACCCAAAAGAAAAAGGACAATATGATCCGCTTCACAGAACTTGCTAAAAACATCTTCCTAGAATGGGTCAACAAACGATGTCGAGCTCAGCCTGTCGGACTTTTGAGTTATGGACATTTGTTGTATGTAATGCTGGGGGTGAAATGGAGAAGCACATGCTCAAAATGTGTTGGAGTTTGATATAAGGATATAAGTAGGGTAAACCTATAACACCCACACCCAATCTCCATCTCTTATTTCTCCCTTACGAACACACACCGTCATTGTTAAAGCTTAGAATATCTTCCCGAAGGTTTTGGTTGCAATTTTGACGTCGTCTTGTGCTGCTGTGGGGTCAAGAATTGTCCCAACTCTAGGTTTAATGCTGATGTCGCCGACTATCCTTGAGACTTTCTCCCTCCTTTGCCACGGTGGTCGCCATATTCATTTTCTTCTAATCGTGAATCCTCTTCATCACTTCTCTGATTTCTCTCCTTGATTATAACCTATAATAAAGCCGGTTATATCTCCAGTACTGTTGAGTACTACACTATGAATTTGAATGTTTTCTATGGTTATCAATCTCCCTTTCACCGAATCTGCAGTAATAATTTTATGGTTTTGTGAACTGATGTTCCTAGTTAAAGCTCCAATCAGAGATTCATCATGGACTCCGTGAGGCAATCCAGTATCCTTTAGCTCGAAACCTGAAACTATTGTGGATTCTAAGGTTTATGAATCGACTAAATTCTTGGTCGATTCCTTTTTTGGTTTTGCTGTTATGATGACGACGACAGTTGTGGTGACTACCAGAACTCTGGGATCGTCAGTTTTCATGGTAACGACAACTTTCTCTTCATCTGTGCTACTCGTGATTGCTAATGGTTGGTCATTAACTGGACTTTCCAAAATGGTCGGCGTCTCTTTGCTCGCCATATCAAATATCAGGGTTTCCGATATCACGTCATTATCGACGAGAAGACATACAAACGGGGTTTCCGTTTCACCGATCTGTGTGGTGGTACTCCAATCATTAGGATAATCATCATAAACAGGCGGTAAAATCGAAGTTGATTGGGGGCGGGAAAAAGGCTCCTCTACCCAAAGCCTCGACAAGCTCTTCAAGCTTATCAAGATTATCTAATATCCTCGCTACATTGTTGGCAACCGTAGGTTTCTTTGTAGCGGGTTTTCCACGATGCATCTTTTCTCTTGAAACTGACTATGCTGGATTATAACGCGGCTCTAAAACCAATTGACGTGAATACTACAAACGCGGAAGTGTGATTCGCAAGAAAATTACATTGTGTTTGAGAGTTAGTAAAAACTACTAGTTTCTACTAGACAAATCAATTTTCTTTAATCAAAATCAACTGAAAAATAAATATCTTAGACCTCATCTTTTATAGAATACGAAGGTTAGAATTAGGAACCCTAATTCTAATTTAAATGGAATTCTACTTAAATTGGAAAGCTGTTAATAACCTAAGCTGTGCCTCTCCAACAGGCTTTAAGCTAAAGATTAAAATACAAAGCATTAAATAAACATAGGTCATACGATGGGTGGATGATCCTATGAGGGATGTATCACATCATAATAATTCATCTCTAAATGATCTTTTATTATACAAGAAATCAACTGGAACAATGAAATGACAATTAAAGACAGGGAAAACATCTCTTAATTTCATAGTAAACCCCCCAAGAATGGAACTTCTGTTTAAGGTAACCGTAAAATTCCCCGTAACGATTTCATTGATCACATGGTAATCAGGCCATGTGACTCTGCTACTCGTATTTTATCCTAGCCCGGTATTGGTGAGCATGAGATAGCTTTCTAACGTAGGTACTCAACATAAACCACAACAAAACGTTCACATTATATGCTATATAAACTAAACTGAGAAAAGATACTTTTCCTTTGATGCAATTTTATCAAATGTCCCAAGAAACTTAGAATTTGGTCCAACACTTGCAAGCAGATCAACCATAATAAATTGATGTGCTATTTGCATCAAGAGAGAAGTTTTTCTCTGTCATTTCATTCCGAAGTTGCATTGCTTTGTCGAGTTTGTTATTCTTGAGCAGTCTTCAAAACATAGTATTGTATGTGAGTTCATTTGGAGTAGGACCCTTGTCTAACATCTTTGCAAACAAATCCTCTGATTCTTGAAGCAAGACTTCAGTTAAAAGTCCATATATCCTTAATATAGTAAATATTATAGCGTCACATTTCAAGTTCTTTGACTGTCAAAGAGTTTCTTTGCCTTATCCAAGTTGTTTGATTTACATAAACCCTCTATTATGGAACTATGCATGATAGTATTAGGAGCTAATCCCTTGTTACACATCTTCTAGAATTTGCGTGGACTCATCCAAATATTTAGTCTTGCAATACCCATTAATCAAAATGCTATAAATGATAACATTAGGCTTCAAGCCCTTATTTACCATTGAGAAAACTTTTGCTGCCTCAACCATTTTAGCTTTGCAAAGAGTACTCATTCATCAATGAATTATGGGTGATTATGTTTGGTTCTACTCCCCTTGCAATCATCACATCAAACATAACTCATGTACATTTTTTACTATATCTTCAAAAAAATTACATTACCTTATTAACATTTCTTAGCCTCGCAATACCCATTTATCAAAATGTTGAACCTAATAATGTTAGGAATTCATACAATTAACTATGATCAATAGCATAATCTGTAAAGTTGATTATACTAAATTCTTCTATTGCTCACTAAAAAATCATTTGTTTTTGAGTAGAGTCTTCCCTTGGATTGGCTACAGACCTCAATGTGATGGTTTCTATGTTTTGGCCTCCAAGAAGGACTTCCTTTCTATTTAAGATGATCGGGTTATAGTGATTTTCCAATTATACCCTTCAACCCTAATAAAGAATAATGCTAGTTCCTACCTACCTTAACTTGGTGTAACAATTGGGCAGAACCAATAACACTTATTCGACATATTAACATGTGTGCTCGTAAACCTGAAGGGTAGTGCCGGTATAGATGAAAAATCCAACGATCTCCCACCCGGCGCTAACTCAATTTTAAGAAAAATATTTTTAGCCTGATTCACGATTTTTTATGAAAAGCGGGTGACCATCCTTTGTTTATTAAAACCACACATGATAATTTATCGAAGGCAATGTTATATCGAACTTGACTGTTACTCTACGACTATAATGATGGCTAACACGGTTTAAAGATAAATTTTGGTCAGGCCTTTGAGCACATGCCTAATTCATATCGTGAACATCAACCAAACAACTTCAATAGTTTTCAAGTATAATTTATTTACTGGTGGAGTTTAGCATGTGAATGGCAAATGTACACCTTAATAATGAGCTGGTACATTTCCATTAGTGTCCTGCAACATTTGCTTACCAAACACTTATCATTTCAATACTTAGGCAAACTGTCATGCGAAGACCATTGCTCATACTGAAATGAAGGCCAAATGATGTAGAGCCTACCCATATCTAACCCAAGTAAACTTGAGAAACCTTTTAGTATTCTCTATAGGCACTTGATACTTAGGCAAACGTCATGTGATAAAATCACTAAAATCCTAAACTTTATTGCATTTGCATAATTTAAGCTGAATATGTGCACATATGATAATGGATCCAAATATAATAGCAGCTAGCACCACACAAAAAAGGTTTCGGCGACGGGTTTCACACGTCGCAAAAACCATTTAGTGACGGGCAAAGACCGTCGGACCGCTACCGCAATTGATGGTATCAGCAAAAATTTGGCGACAGTAAAAACCATCATTGTATACCATAATTTTCGAGACAAGTATTTTACGTCGCTGTTTCTTGCTTATTCACGATGGCAGATTCCGTCGCTAAACATTTTGGGACACTGCCTTTTCCGACAGTTTAAGTTATCATCTAAGAGAATCATTCGTCGCAAAAAATTATCTGTCACTATCTATTGCGACGTTATTTATTTGTCGCCGACAAAAAATTGTTCGCCATTTCTTCTTTTGAATTTTGGCTTTTGTGATAATCGACTTTTGTCGGCATTGAGTTTTATGAACAACATTTTCCGACGGATAATACTCATCGCCAAAAATATTTATACGAAGGAAAAAGAAATATATATATATATATATATATTTACACACACGGCTGTATAGGATAAAAAAAGTAATCTTGCAATTAAATTAGAATTGTATCTTAAATTATAAAAGTTGAAGTCAGATATAGAAATAAGCAAAAAAAATTTAAGATAAACATTCCTACTGCTATAACTTGACAATATAGTAATAATATATTCACAAAATAATGGAATTCATAAAAACCAATTTCATTCATTCGTAAGTGTTTGAGTATTCAAGTACACTTGCTCTATAGGTGAATTGAATGCAATAATATGTGGTATTATTCAAGGAAAATAATGAAAAAAGAATAATTGAATGAGCAACTTCATAACCAATCCATACATGTTATTTGAACGTTTTAATTGAATATGCCGTTGATCTGTAGTTTTAGACAACCATTGTAGTTTTAAATCTATTGCAAATCAAATAATACTCCGGTTGATCCATCCAAAGTTGTGCCCTAGAATCGGATTCCAACTCGGAATCGTTGAGTTCAATGACGATTCGAGAAGATGCTTGAGGCATCAATGGCAGTTCTAGTGAGAGAGAGGGCTGAATCTATCACAGTACATGTATCAAAGTAGGTTATTCTCATGTTTTCAGAAGTAGACCTTCAGGGGTCCTGCACCTGAAATAATCAACGGCAAACTTATAATAACAGGATTGGTTGCTGCGGAATTGGCAAGAGGTGAAGTTCTAGTAGCTTAATGGGCCAACTGTTCGCGAAGACAAGAGTTTAACTTTTTCTTCCATCTTGATTCCCTTATTGAAAGGTGTGACTATTGAATCAAAATCAGACAGGGTAATGAAATCTACTTTCGGGATGCTGACTAGTCGATTCCAATGTTGGGTTTGGCAGTCTTATTCCTACAGAATAAATCAGCGGTGATACCAGATCAGGAAGAACCCAACGAGTGAGTGAGAAAAGCAGAATCTTCTGACATGAATGAGTTCAGGAAGTTATTACCTGAGAGGCTGCGCAGGTGTTACATACATGAGGAATTCTGACTCGCGACTAATTCTCCTAGATGCTTTATGAATGATTTTTATTGGTTTGAAACGGTTCCTGCTATGGACTTGAGAGCGTAAAACTATCATCATCGTACCAGCGGAGTTGAGAAGCATTTTAAGTTGTACCTTCTGCATTGAGCAAAGACATGAAGCCCTCAGGATATACTCACAGAAAAATTAGTTGTGCTTTCAAAAGTAAGACTGGGACTAATGCAATGTCTGTCAATGAAAAGTGTTATGTACCTTGAAATTATGTTGTACCTTCTGCATTAAGGAATACCTGTACCACAATTCAGTTCAGATAGCAGATATAAAGATTAGTTCAAAGATGTAAACGATTCTTATGGATTTGATCATCATATCAGACAATCTATGTGATATACAAAATCATCATAAATGTTCAATAGAATAGGACATATAATTATGAGAAAAACTTATATATGTGGGACTGCCAGATGTGGGAATTTCGGTAAAGGCAAAGAATCCTAGCATAGCATTAAATGCACTATCTAGACTCACTACTCAGTACTCAAAACATAGGTTCCTGGTTTATGTATTCGAAAATAGAACCTATCTGTATTCATCAGGAAAAACAAAACATAATAAGATATTAACTAATCCTATAACATAAAACGTTGATCAACAGAATATAACTAATTATCCTATAACAGAACGTCGATCAACCGTCGATTTTATTTTAACTAACAACGTCAGTAATTCCATGGTAAACATTGGTTTTAACTACAGATTATGTTCCACCTATTGCATGGGAAATATTATACCCTGCTTCTCAGTAGAAAATCTCTGAATAAATTGACATGACATTTAAATACATTTTAATATGCACTATAGCAAATAAAGAGGTCGGGATACCAAAGTAGAGCAAAGGAAACTGAGATTTATACTAGAGATAAAACCAATATATAATGCTAACTGTGTGTATATATTATATTAACCTGGACTAACTTTTTCACCGGAATAGAAAAAAGAAAAAAAACTCACACCAATTCGTATTAATAACTGCAGCTAGACTTTAAAGCAGAGAAAAAACCACAAGCAATAACGACTCTCCCTATATCCTCTCTTGTTTGCTTTCATCATTTTTATGGGGCTACTATTCCACTCTGAATTTAATTTGCAAATGACAATAATTTAGTCAAATTGATAGATTATATGAACTCATCAATTGAGAGAGGCAAAGGAAGAGGGAGAGAAAAAGCGAAAGAGAGAAATTTACATTGGGAAAGCGAAGGAGCGTGTGCTGGTTGCACTGCTATCCGAGCGGAAAAATATGTTACCAGAATAAGGTATCGTCCCCAAGTGAGCTCCCAAACTTAATATACCCACTTCAAAAAAATCAAGACTCTCCGCGAACATGTTTAGTAGCATAATATCTTTGACTCAATGTCTTTCGATCATCCAATATTCCAACCTCGAGGCTTCTAGAACTTGAAGTCTGCGCAAAGACCTGATTACTTTCATTTTGCAAGTCTTCCTCGTTCTTTGCCGATGATAAAAATTCAGAATCTGAAGGGACTTTCTTGCTTTCGTAGTGCAATTATTGTAGTGTAATTATCAGGTCATACTCTACGTTAATTAACAACGGAAAGAGTCAGGACTAACTTATGAAACAAGTGATAATAGAAAACTTACAAATTTAATGAAATTGAACCTGCATGTTCGAAGGATATTCTGCATATGCCACTCCCCAACAATGGTAAGATGATAAGTCATAGCCATACTCACATGGACAACACTGCCCATCCTTCTCTTTCTTAATGCAATGGTATATTCTGGTTATGAAGCTTCCAAAGAGGAGGCCACTCAGGCTGTCAAGGCCTCCTCTGTTAACAATCAATGGGAATCTGATTATGTGTCTGCAGGGGCACCCATTGGAGAAAGTAACTGTGAAGAAGCTACGGAGTTTGATCCAATTAAGCATCACAACCTTTTCTGCCCATGGATGAATGGAAATGTCACTGCTGCTGGCTGTGGCAGCAGTGGTGGTTCAAGTTCCAATGCTGGAGCTATAGCTATTTGTGGCTGGAATATGACAATAGATGCCTTAGATGCAGCTTTACAAAGAACATGCAGCTTTACAAGGAACTTCAATTTTAAATTTTCTTTATATCATTCATGTACTTGTAGGCTTGCAACTCATAAGGGGGATTATATAGGAGAATTAAGGTGTTTAAAAAGTCTTATTTGCTGCCATTTAATGGAAAGATTTGTAATCCTCTTCATCAGTTTAGAATGGATTTGTTAAAAGAGCTCTTATTAGCTCAGAATCTGTGGGGGGAAGACTACAGTGTGGTTTAGGGCTTGCTCAAGTTGAGGGTCTAAATGGTACAGTTACAGCTGCAGGGTCACCAAAGTTAAAATGTGGTACAGATACAGTGAGCACTGTACAGTTGCTCAGTGGGCAATAGTGGTAAAGTTGCTCCATCAAACACTAATCTTAGTACTCAGATGCAAGTGGAATCTCAGTACTATTATTCAAATTCAATTTGCGGAGATGGATATCAATCCCCACAAATAAGTTTATTCTAGAAATTTTTTTCTTAATAATCAATAGTATGAGTTGATGGAAAGAGATGAAGAGGAGAATTTAAACTTACTTAAAATGTTGTGGATACTAATGATCAAGAGGGCTGGGAACGTCGAGGGCTGGGAAATACCTAAGAGTGCTAAAAGAATGTATAACAAAAACAAAATAGCTATGCAGGTAATGAAGGATCCTTCTCCTCCAACTACCAGGGCTAAATCAAACAACCCCAAGCGTTAGTTCTTATGAAGATTCGTTAATGGAATGCTATTTGTTTTGATAAGTAAGCTTGATGGAATGCTAGGGGTGTGGGATAAAAAGAAAGAATAGTACTTTTCTTAAAGCTAAGGTTTCAGAACTTAAGCAATATATTGTATGCATTGTTGAGCCTAAATTCTACTAATGAGGCTATACTTAGACTAGGAGTGAAAGATATGTCTACCATAATTCTGCACAATGATGATGAGGACCATTTGGGTAACCTGTGGTTTTCTGGGGGAAATATATCAACATGTGATGATAGCAGAATTATAGCAGTTTATGAAAGTACAAGATACATTCTACATATCAACATGTGATGACTTCTATACTAACATATATATATAATTATTCTTGCAAAAGAATAGTTTATGAAAGTGCACTAAATAATTGATCACGAATTAGAAATTCGGTAACGAAAAACATGGAATTAGATAGATGAAAGATTTGACTCACAATCACAGACAGGCAGCGCTAACAATCATTCTTTTTTGGCTTTCTTCTTCAAATCTAATAGAAACAAAGTAAGCACAAATGCAGAGAGAGAGAGAGAATTAGGGCAAATGCTGAGAAAGGTTACCTATGATTTCCAATCTCTGGATAGCAATCAAGGTTACCTATGATTTCCACTCAGGCTGTCAAGGTTCCAGATGATTTCCTTCCAAAGAACTTCAAATTTAAATTTGTTTTATATCATTCATGTACTTGTAGGCGTGCAACTCATAAGGGGGATTATATAGGCATCTCTGATTGGCTTTGTGTTCAAATTTCAAGCCACCTGAAAATCACACATTTTAAAAGTATTATTAGACAATTGTAATAGGTCATACAACATACAGTTCAAGTGTTAATGATAAGAATATTTTACCTAAACATACCTTTGGATCATTCCTAGTGTTAGCATAAAGAGTTGGCAGGTAGTAGCTACTTGAGATACAACCATAGCCAATATAATGTATAAGCATAAAGTCTAGCAAAATAAGCCACACCATAACCATATATATTTATATTAAGAGCAACCACTATCAAAGCTATCAAATATAAAAAGACAATCAACTTTAGTTTTCCACATTAATTTAAGCATGAGGGCAATATAATAAATCGTGTCAATAGTTTTCTTAAATAATTTATGCATAAGGGCAATTAAACAAATCATGTTAATTGTAATTTTCTGAAAGATAAAAATATTATTAAAGTAAACATTATCATGAAGATATCAAGCAAAAAATTGCATTGATCATCAAAGACAATGAACTAACATTAAATGAAAAACAAACTCAGTCAAGCTTCACAACAAATATAAGGAGAATGTAGGTATTCATTGATAAACATCAGTTCTTCTCGGCGTCGACAAATACTTCCTCAGAGATTAATAACTCATTTTCAAAAAGAGCTTCATTGTTGTTTTGTCCAATATCCAGATCAGTTATATCAATTTTTTCTGACGTAAGACATAATTCATCTTCAATGTAAACCTTTGCTGGGACATCCAAGACTACACTCCATTCCGAATCTTTAGGATCCTTGGAATAAAAAACTTTCCATGGATGCTCTGCTAGAATAAATGGCTCATCTCCTATTTGGTTTGAGTTGATAAAATTATATAATTTCACTAGCCTTAAATTTGCTTCTTTATCCAACATAAAACCATTTGTTACCTTTACCCAATTGCACTTAAATAGAACAGGTTTGTACCCTTCACGGTACTCTAGCTGTATAATCTCCCTTAGAACTCCGTAGTATGTCGTTGACTCGTCCTCTGTAAACATGTCCTTACTACTCGCCTGAAAAGTGGTTACACAATTTGTGTTAACTCCACTGTTTTGATTTGTTTTAGTTGCCTCATAATCCTTTGTGACAAAAAGAAACCCATTAACACAATACTTATTAAGTCTTGTAGCCACTGATATTGGTCCCCTTACTATGTCAGAAAAAACTATATCATTTGATTCCATGAATTCTTTCTGAAAATATAAAAACAATAAATTAACTATAATTTTACCCTAAATGGTGACGCCAACTAATGAAAATGCAAGACGGAATTAACATACCTAATTTTTCAACCATGGTATGAACTCTTCTTCTTGAGCTAATTTGTAGTGACCTGGCTTCTTCTTTACAGCAATCCGGCGGTATTTTATGAAATCGGCATGTTGCCTAAAGATAAAAGTTAAAGAAAATAAATATATAAATATTTAAGCACACTTATAACTTACGTAAGTTAAATGTCTTACTTTTCCCAATCCTCGTAATCTGGATGGCTCTTCAACACCCATTTACGAGCTTGTTCATATTCGGTACGTGAAATAATGAATCTTTCACTCAGACCAACTATCCCACAATTTCCACAATACTCGTTTTCATTAATATGATCAAACATTGTCGGTGGAAGTGGAGACCGCTTACTCTATATTCAGTGCAATATATTAATGTTTCATCCAGTTTATATGCTTCTGCAATACACCCCTCGGGGCGCGCTTTATTGCCAATGTACCCCTTGAATGTCTTCATAAACCTTATACAAATAAGATTATACAATATTATTACTATGTACAAGACTAAACGCATATAAGCTTAAATATTAACGCCATGTACTTACCGTTCAAATGGATACATCCATCTATAGAAAACCGGTCCACACAACCGAGCCTCGTATGCTAAGTGAATTGGAAGATGCATCATCACAACAAAAACTGAAGGGGGGAAAATTTTCTCGAGCTCACAAAGGGTGTTTGCAATACCTTTCTCCAAAGTTATCAGCATATCAACATCTATTACCCTTGAGCATAATGCCTTTAAAAAGGTACATATGCTTCTGATTATCGGACGAATTTCTTTCATATCCTTAAATGTATTTTGAATAAGAACATGGAGCAAATACTGCATCAGAATGTGATAATCGCGGGATTTCATGCCTTTTAAATCCATTCCATCTTTAACAATATTCTACCAATTACAACTAAACCAAAACGGGACCATTAGATCACGCAAAGTCTGGAGGAATAGTTGTTTTTCTTCTTTTCGAAAACAATAATGGCCTAGCTTCATGGATTCTTTCCCATTTTTTTTAACCAGCCACATGCGCTTTTTAAGTCCTAACCTCTTTAAGTCTTTACGTGCATTTGCATCATCCTTCGACTTCATTTTCGTGTTTAACATTAGTGCCATAAGGATTTGACAAACATTGCTTTCAATGTGCATGACATCTAAATTATGACAGACCGCAAGATGTTCCCAATACTTGAGATCAAACAGTATTGACCGCTTAAAAAAACTAGAAGGTTCATCCTTCTTCCCCTTTTCTTCATCGTCTTCTGCATCGATTTGTTTCTTCTCTTTGGTTTTCCCCCATCGCATATTTAAGTTGGCAACCATCTTTTCAACCTCAATCCCAGTTAAACGTTTGGGTTGTCTATGAAGTTCATCTTTCTTATTTAATGTGCCTGCACTTTTATCCTTTCGGCGCTCATCTTTCCCTTGTAACCATTGTCTGTGGCTCATATAAACCCATTTTCTTCAATGATAAAGTCTTAATGGCGCCGTATTTGGACCACAACAGGGACATGCAAGCTTTCCTTTTGTGTGACAACCTGATATGTTACCATATGCAGGAAAATCGTGCATTGTCCACAATAATACAACATGCATGTTGAATGTCTCTTTATTATATGCATCAAATGTAGTTGCTCCTTTTCCCCATAACTCCTGTAGTTCGGCTACCAAGGGTTGTAAATAAACAACAATGCCTTTTCCCGATTGTTTGGGGCCTTCAATAAGAAACGATAGCATCGTAAATTCTGGCTTCATACATAAACCTGGTGGTAAATTATACGGGACACACATTATAGGCCAACAGCTATGTGCACTACTAAATGAGCCAAAGGGGTTGAAACCGTCGGTGCCCAATGCCAACCGAACATTATGAGATTCTCCTGAAAATTCTTTGTATTTCTCATCTAAGTTCTTCCATGTCGGAGAGTCAACAGGGTGTCTCATTTTTCCAGGAGGCATGCGCCCAGTCGAATGCCAAGCCATCTCCTTTGCCACCCATGGCATACTGTAGAAAAAAAAATCATCACATAGATACAACAATTTAAATGATCTACTTGCATAGAATTAGGTTAGAAAATGTACCTATATAACCTTTGTAGCCTTGGCATTATTGGAAAATATCTTAACACTTAAGCAGGGACATTTTTCCGTACCAACAATTTTCTTCTCGAGTTCGAAGCCCATTCAGTAACAACCTTGAACCTTGAAAGACCACATGTTGGACAAGTTGTTCTAGACTCGTGCTCTCTCCAGTACAAAATACAATCATTAGGACAAGCGTGGATCTTTTGATAATCTAAAGACATATTTGTAACGATCTTCTTTGCACGGTAAGTACAACTTGGCATCTTTTCCTGAGGGTAACACCTTTTGTAGTAGTTGAAGCAGCCTCGTAAGACTGTTCTCGGTCCATCCGTTCTCCACCTTTAACTTATATAGCTCTTGAACAAACTTAAGTACACTAAAATCGCAGCCAGGATATAACTCAGACATAACCTCCCACAAATTTGAATCAAACTTGATAGATCCATCATCTTCAACACCTACAGGATTATGCACTATATTTGGCTCATCTTGAATGACTCCATCAATGTTATTGCCAAGGTTGTGAAGTAGAGAGTTCTGGACCTCATGTGCATTATCAATCAGCATATCCTCACATCGAGGTGGAAACTTGGTGATGCAAGTGAAACCCCCTCAAGCGTTCCAACCTCTCCATGATAGTTCCAAAACCTATATGTTTTGAGGAAACCATATTTAGTAAGATGGTACTCCAATTCGTCATAAGGTATTGGAAGCCTTTGGTTTCCACAATTTTTACATGGACAAGAAATAGATGTTCGACCGGGAAAGAGCTCTCGCGCAAAGTTTAAGAATGACTCAATGACATCCAAATAACGCTGGTAAAAGTGACCATGCTCATTAAAAGAAAGAGAAATTCAGTTCCTATGCATCGTATGTTCTCTATTTTGAACCTAAACATGGAAAAAATTATCAAATGTATAAAATCAATAACGAAAATTTGATAGATTTTCCTATGTATATTCGACAATTCGAAACTTGTAAAATATATTTATGAGAAACCCAATAACATTGATCATATCACAATGTATATACCCATAACTGCAAATGGGGAATTTAAGCAAGCATAGTTAAATTCAGTTCAACCCTAGTTCTAAGCAAGAGAGTGGTGCAACGGAGATAACAACAAGAATCTAACCCTAACATGTAATTATGTACCTAATTGATCATAATTTTCATTACAAATGCACTACAATCATGCAATTAGGTTAAATAAAGTGTCAAATTTAAGATCAAATTGGATGATTCGGGGGCGAATTATCATACCTTCGATCTATTTCGTTTTGAGACCAACGAGGTTCGTCGCGGATAAGAGTGAGGCGTTCGTTGATTGTTTCAAAGCGATTGAGAGAGAGTGAGAGAAGAAGAAAATGAAGAAAGAGCGTTTGATTTGAGAGAGATATGGGGGAGAAAGGGCAGATGGGGAAGAGAAGAGATATATGCAGACCCAAGTGTCTAAAAAATACTCTCTTCGGCTGTCTGATTAATTAAGCCACCCCGATTTTTCCCGCATATAACCTATGTTGATATATTGACTTAGGTATAGTACCTCTATAATGTAGTTATCATATCTTGTCGAAATTGCACGAAATAAGCGATATTTACACCGCATAACTAATATTATATATTTTTAATGAATTTAATTCAATTCAATTTTTCATATTTTATAAAATATATGCCACATTTTTTGTTTCGTAATTATACATATAATTCATAAAACACAAGTTTTCTCGAAGCCTCGTGCTCATATCTCTCATCAAAGGGTGTTATTCGATAATGCATGTCTAGTAATGCCCCTGCTAACCCGAGCGAGCATTGAAATAGCATAAAAAATACAAGTATTAGTTGCATAGCTTTAAAGTGATAAAATTAATTATTAAATATCGATTATAAATAATATCTTATATTTGATGGATAAATTATTTGTATTTTATTTACTGGTGATAAACTGGGTAATACCCTATACTGAGCCCACAGTTTGACCTTTTAGTTAATAAACTCAAGTCAATGGTGATATTTTGAAATATGATATGCATATTTTACTTATCATGATAATTAATCAACTAAAAAATAAATATTACAACTAGTTGTATTTTAGCCATAAATATTATATGATAATTTTGGTATTATTAAATTTTCTTACATTTGTAGATATGTCAAAATAGCAGTATCAAGTTTGAGAGAGAGAAAAATGAAAGATGAAAGTTCCAAGCTTTCAATTTTAAGATAGAAATGTTTTTTGAGGTATAACTGTAGATATTTTGAAAGAGAGGTCATTCAATCAAATGTGTTGTTTAATAGTGAATACTTTCGTGCGTAGTCTTTGTGTTAGAGATTAAGAGATTGATACTGACATTAAATTCTTCAAAAAGAACAAGTTAAAGAAGACGTGAAAGAGAAAATATAGAACATGGGTGGTTGGGAATGATATTTTGAAATTTATCGTGATATAATGAGCAAGATATACATCATAATTTTCATTATGATACTTTTGCAGATGTATGATTGAAAATCTGATCCCCTTTTAGTGAATTATTTCTATCATATCTTGGCATTATATTGTGAGTAAGTCAAATGTATCGTACAATATCTACACCGTATAATGTATTTGTTTAAATATATCCAATAATAATACTGATTATTTCAAACAATTGAGGAAATTTATGGCACTTATGTTATCTTTTCTTATAATTTTTAATATACTGTCATTTGTCTAATAAGAATATTGCAAAACATCGTAGATAAAATCTATATTTTTTGCATATTCAATTGTCGATATATTAGGCCAGTATAAAAAATTCATCCTATACCTAAAAATTCGTCTTATTTTGTGTATATGTATTTTAATTACAAAATATCTAAAACTGTTCTTTGCTCTGATGGTTGTTGGGCATTATGCAATAGGATGGTATTAGTTCTTTTTAGAATCCAAAGGCAAATATGAAAAAACTTTTTTGGGCATATATTTGATATGATTGAATAATGGAAATAAAGTTACAAGAGAAGAGGGAGACTATAGCCTGACCTCAAATAAAATACATCATTTTCTTAAAGGCTGCCATAACATATTTAACCACAAGACATTCATGTCGGTCGCTCGATGGACAGATTAATATTATCTGAGAGCACAACAAAATCTTATCACACAGCTTCAGTTATCTGCTCAATGTTCTACACAATGGCTCCACAAGTTTTTTTTTGAACGGTGAATAAAATAAATAAAGAAGGAAAAAATATGTACAAAGTGAGGACAACGCACTCAATCTACGGACAGAAAGAGAGAGAGCCTGAACACCAGAGAATCACAAGCGAAAAATACAATACATCCACCAAAACAACAACCACAATCAACACTTCTCATGGAGACAATCAATTCACCACAAGAGAGGGGACTAGCTGCATAACAAAGAGGAACTGCATCACAGCTAGCCCTTCAAGCATCCAAAAACTAGCCCTTCAAGTACGAAGTATATGCTAATCAAAGCAAAGCAAAGCTCAGCTCCACAAAATCAACTTTCTCTAAATGACAGAACTTGCAGCAAACTGCTTCCTACTACAAGTTATGATAAAGGCAGGCACTCAAGGCCCAATTACGGCGTACACGAGAGAAGTCAAGGACTGAACTTGCAAAAGCACCCATTTCAATCTTTAATAGGAAGAAGAATTTCAGCAAGGATATATATTCAACAACACAGAAAGAAATGGGAGTGTATCTTATAAGTCTAGACTTATACTGGACTGGCTTCAAAATGTTAAGGATGAGGCGATTGAAATATGGGAATGCATATTACCTGGCAAACAAGAGCAAAAGCAGAAAGCTACGCTTGGGAATGCAACAAAACCCCATCTGCCACAATTTAAATCTTACAGAATGCATGAAATCTGCTTTTGTGACTTGCATATCTAAGAACTTCCCTCATTCACTGAACTGTCCAACTCCCTATCACCAAGAAGACTTCTTGCATGTTATAATGCATCATTAGAAACTGACATTGATCATCCACCAGCACTTTGAAACATTATCGGAGGTGGTTTATGTGCCACTTTACATATCTCAAAACCAGAGACATTTGGAAGGACCTCCTAGGAGTGATATCTGGATGTACACGTATCAGTCAGACAACTCTTCCCACTTAAATTTCAGATAAAGCTTCGCCATCGAAAATGTTCCGTTTGCAATATGCTGAGCCAAAAAGGTAATTGTGGATAATAAATAGGTGATCGATTATAAACCGACGTCTTAAAAGACCAGCAAGCGTACGGTGTACCGTTGAGTACAAAGGAAAGCGGGGTCGTATCCCAAGAAACTTATGGTGCGAATTATAGTTCGAGCTACTAGTTTTATCCAATATCAACGAGTTTGTGTAGGTTTTGAAATAAAAAGAAGAACGAAACAAATTACAAGATAAATTGGAGTGGAAACCAAGGCATCGAATCCACTCCACCCTTTGTAACCATTTAGATAGCATAAATAATTAAAGTAAATTACGAGTTTTCGTATCACATATCCTTGGTCGGACATATGCAATACATCAAAAGATACAAGAGATTTAGTAATTGGAAACTACTCATAAACCAACTTACTCAACCATGGTCCGGTTGATAAGTATGGATTATGTTCTCTTCTCCATGTTCATAACCTATCTTGTTATAGTCCAACAAGATGGTTACATAGATTCATTATTCCTTCTAATCCTAGCTATGGTCAAGCATAGGATGAAGGAATGCGAATGCAATATTCCGGGATAAAAAGAAAGTAATTACTCTAACTAAGCTACACAATCTACATTAAGCCTTCATTGGGTGGAGCTTCCTCTAGCCTTGGCTAAGAAGATTAACTACTCATCCCTTTGATCATTGTCATACTACTATTAATATGATAAAAGTAAAAAGACAAGAACAAGAGAAGAACAAGAACTTTATTGTTTATTAAACTTTGATTTACACTCTCCAAGATGATCCATCATGGGTGAAATTCCCCTCCTATTTATAGAGTATAGGAAACGTTACTAAATATCACCATTAATATAAAATCTCCTAAACAATGCCTAAAATCATGCATAGATATTATAACTCATGAGAATAGTATCTATATCTAATTCTCTTCAATGGGCTTCCATGCATGGGGCTTTGGTTGACAACTTCAAATGAGAATCATTGTTGGAGTGCATCACCCTTGTTCTTCGTTAAAAATCGGAAATATGTACAACCTGTTTATCATGTGACCGATTTCTGTAAATACAAACAAAAGTACTATTAGTGTGACATTTATTTAATAAATGACTAAAAATATATAAATTTAGGAGTTGTACACGTAAATATTACGTGTCTATCAATAGGCACAAGAAAATCTTTGCTATTTATTGTTATTACATTTTTCACTACAATGAGGATGGCTCTCTCTTGTATGACGACTTCACTGTTTTTGATTATCACAAAGATTAGTTGTCCGTACTTGCTGTAACATCTGCATTTGAGGGAAAAGGGGGAGATTATTCACCATTTGCAAATTATACAGGCAGAACACAAGGGATATGATATCTATCTTTGGCATTGTCCATTCCTCAGGTCTTCGTACAATGATTTTTAGTTGTGTCTATATTTCTGTTTATGTTTTTAACACTAGAGCATTTCCTGGTCAGAACAACACCAAAGCTATTAGTTTTTTGATCACCTGTTTAGAGAAACAGTGACAACTAATGAAGATATTATACTGTGGATTGAATTTGATAAAAAAAAACTAAAAAAACTAGGGGTGCAGGTAAAACAATACTGGTTATGGGATAAATAACATAGGAATATCTTTTTGAGTCATGATTTTTTGAAGGATATATATACCTACCACCAGCTTTAATGTGGTTGAGATCTTCACTAAAACTCCCACCTAATACCAGATTTGAGACAAGCTAAACTCATAGTCTTCTGAGCCATCTTCACAGGTGTTTTGAGACACTTCGCCATCTCAGCCAGACATACTTAACTACGTAGCACTCAGTGGAAAAGTTCTTGGACATTTTCGCTTAGTTCGTTTACCGGTCTTGATAGGCTCGCCTGCATTATATTTTTCAACTTCAATACTAATGGGAAATGGTGAAGGCATTGAAGAAATGCTACTTTCCTGCATCCAAAAGAAAGCTATAGGTCAATCACGAATATACTTGGCACAATTTGCTTTGCACAAGCTTCTGAATTGTGTAGGCCAAGAACATTAATTCCAGGACTATATGCCCTGATTACGTACACCTGGAACTCAGAATTGGTGACTAGCTAGAAGACTAAAGCATCCCCCAAACCTATGTTGTGAGCGGCAAAGAACCTTGACCATCCCTTAGTAATTCACTTTTGTGTTTCGCTTCAGTCTAGAAGAGAAAAATGATTACAGTAAAAAAAACATCAATTTAAAGGGTTCTCTATGCTCGTATTATCTGCATACATAATTGGCAATCAACATCTATACAAATTCAACCGATACTCATGATCATATGAATGTGTGAATAATAACTGAACTTCTGGAACTGGCGCCTTGAAGAATAGATTCACAACTGAAACTAAATCTCAACCTCAATCCAGTGTAAACATTCAGCTCCCTTTATTGGTACCGGAAATCTTTGGACGATTTTGCATTCTTATGTCAAACAACGAGAGAAGTGAGACAACTGGGTTTCAAACTTTTGTTAACCGAATCAGACTCACTCCAGATGAATCCCACAAATATTTCAAGAGTTCCTTAACAGTCCATTTTTTGCATTTGATCATATCTCTCCAGTTCGTTCTTTTTCCTTCTTGTAAGCTATGAATCTAACCCTCTTGCCACCATTAGTCTCATCACGTTCTCCACATCCTCCCATCTACCCGCTTTCCCATATATCATCATTAAAAGCTCAAAGTTATGTGCATTGTCTGGCTCCAACTCGAAGAGCTTCTCTGCAGCAATCTCTCCCACATCCACATTTCCATGAAGAAAGCAAGCATATAATAAAGCTCCCCACACAGTAGGACTAGCATTAGACACCATCTTTTGTACTATCATTTCATAAGCTTCAGTGATTAAATCCGCTCTTCCAAATAGATTCACCATGCATGCGAAATACTCCATGCGCGGTTTTATTCTGTATTTGTTTTGCATCTCCACAAACAACCTCCGCCCCTCTTCCACGAATCCAAGGTTAGCACAGGCCGACAGTACTGATATAAACGTGACACTGTTCGGCAAAATATCAGATTTCTCCATTTGTTGGAATATGCTACTGCATACGGGTCGTTACAATGACCTGAAATTATAGAATTCCAAGATATAACATCCCTCTTCGACATGAAATTAAACAACCACCGCATTCTCTCCAACTTCCCTTGATCCGAGTACACAACAATCAGTGAATTAACAATGGATAAATTACTCTCAAGGCCCCTTCGAACAACCCACCCATGAACTTCGAATCCAAGTTTTGACGATGAAAATACAGCGAGAATTGTGGATATAGCAATTGAGTCTGGCTCAAAATTTGCAAGGTATTCTATGTCATCCTTATCTACCAATGTAATCATGACATCATTCTTCCGTAGGTGTGAATTGAAGAATTTGCAAGGTAGACGGATCCACATAGGTTGAAGAACGGATGTTCAAGGCATATATTCTGGAGATATTTGGCTTTTTACAAGCTCCTGAATTTTTGAGACCTAAACTGCCATCAACTCCGGATGAACCATATGCTCTGATAATATACGCTTGGAACTTGGCTGGCTTGACTAGCTCGAAAACTAAAGCATCTCTTTCGACTAAGTTGTTATCATTGGAGAATGCTTTCCATCCAACACCAAATTTCCTACCTGATAATCTAACCGTGAATGGCACTTCATTTTCGTTTACCAAAGTAAAAATGACATCCTCTTTGGATAGATATTCATTGCATAATCTATGAGGGTTCAATATGAAAGCGCCACTAACTTGTGAAGGTTTCAGAAAGCTTGGGTGCTTAGGATCTAGATTTCGTTGAACGTCTTCTGCTCGCTCTCTAGCCCATTCTGTAGCTATACTATTATACATGAACCTTCTTGCAGAGCTCTCACAATGATCTTCAACAACCTCGCATAGAGCCATAGGAGTTGTTGTAGAGGTGGTGCTGCTTGAAAAATCGACCAAGGCCATTGTGTCTTTCCCTCTATTGCCTTCCCTAAACTCATTTCAATGTTGGATTTTGGGTTCCCAAACACTCATGGTTCCTATTGCTCCATAATTCTGACCTCCTTGTGCATAAGCTATTGCATGCTATTATACAAACACAAAGCAAAAATAATGTATTAACAAAAAGAGAGAGCAGCAAGAAAACTAGAACAAATAAAAAGGACTTCATTTTTTTAATCCAGCTTTGTACATGATGACCACTCTCATTGACAAGGTCAGGATAAGCATACCTTGGATTAGGCCAGCAAAGAAGTAATCCCATGTTCAAATTTGACAGGCGTCAAACTATGGAGTTAGAATTGAGACTTGTCCAGGCTATCGAAGTAAGGGTGATCAAGCACTTCCTTTGCAGAGATCCTATCTGCAGGGGCGCACTGAAGCATTTTCTGCAAGATTTACATGAATAAGAATAAATTTCAGAAATCACCACTCTCAAAGTTATGTACAACTAATTTGCAGTCCAAAGTTATGTGTACTTACAGACAAGAGATCGACACCCTCAGGCTCCAATGATGGAACTACACGTGCTAGGTTTTGAGGTTTCCAGTGTGGATACTCATGTCAGTCCCTCAGAGCGCTAACTCCAGTACATTGCTCCTCAGTTGGAGTTCCCAACAACCTTTACACAGAAGCATAGCAAAATGTAAACCATGAGACTGGTGCACAAAAGTAAGATGGCAGCTAGAGAAGATGCAAACGTGGGGGTGACAGCTATAAATTTTCTATAGAACATTTACGGATTTTTTTTACCAACATTAGGGTGATAGCTAGAGTAGACTAGAAAATACTTTCAGTTCACTCAATTCAATGGTTGAGCCTAATACAAAGGATATGAATTGCCACAGGTTTATAAGGTACAGGGTGCCCCTACGTCTAGTTTTTGTGCTTTTGACCAAACATACACTTGGTTGTAATTTTATTGATCATTAACATAGAAGTTTCAGTCAGGTATGGCTAAGATGAGGTTAGCTTTTGAGAACAACAAAAGGGAAGTACCTGAAAATATGAAGCAGCTGCTGCAGCTCTGAGTCGCCAGGAAATAAAGCTTGCCTTCTAGCCATTTCAGCTGAGCCAAGTAAATTTTATAAGAAAGTTATAAGTTTAAGCATACATAAATACGAGAAGGTATAAACATAAAAAAAAAACAAGAAATGACCAACATCTGCAACCTAAAACCAATCTTAATAGATTTTCCGGGCTCTTTGATTGTTTTAAGCAACCTGTATACAAGCACAAAGTGGATATGAGAAATACATTAATTTAAAATAATGCAATAATAATTAATATAAAATTATAAAGAACTTACTAGTTATGGTTTGTTACATAAGCAATACCAATCATATTTTCCAAGTCTTGTACAAGGATACATAAGCATAAACAAAATCAATCTCGGAGGCACATATATGGAACATCAAGAAACACGTTAGTATTCAACTAATATAGCATAATTATCCATTAAAAAAGTTATCATAACGAAGGTGAAGCAGAAATAGTCGGCATGGAGAGAGGCTCCACGGGGTTGATGGGAGGAGGGATGGCAACACCACCCGAGGAGGAGCACGAAGCCATCGAAAAGGGGACGGTAAAAAGGGGGAAAGAGGAGCAAAAGGGGGGGAACGAGATCAGCAAGGAGGAACAGCCACAAAGGGAGAAGAGAGCAATGAAAAGCAAGATCAAGAGAGAAACCCTAGGAAGGGGCTAGGGTTAGGGTTTGAAGAGGAGAGACGACTCTCATCCCTATTATCTATGCTTGAATCTGTAAAATGTGGACTAATGTTCGTGAAGAGAAGGACATTGTTCATTCTAAACTTTCATTGATAAGTTCATAATTTATATTGGATGGAGATAAGAATCTCACTTTTGGAATTGAAAAACAAAAAGCTCGCAATGGAAATGGAGTAGTAAGACGCCTAACGATAGTACCGTTTTAGTCGTCTAGTGTTCCAAGGATTTGAAATGGGGATTCCCTCTCCTGTCATGAGATAGTATGATCCCAGGCTTGAGAGACCTGTGATAATGAATAGACCCTCCCAATTGTCGGCTAATTTTCTAGCGTGAGGTTCTTTGCGATGTTGAGGAATTTCTCTGAGGATGAGATCTCTGATTTCAAAAGTACGGCTCCTGACTCGGTTATTATACGATCTGGAAAGCATAAGATAATATCGACCTAGGTTAGCGGTGGCACATTCCCTGGTTTCATCAATCATATTGAGGTTGCAAGCCAATTCAAACTCATTTTTCTCGTCAGTCAGCTCACGATCACGAACTGGGTGGTGATATACAGAAGGAATTACTGCCTCAATGCCATAAGCATAGAGGAAAGGGGTACACCCAATGGAATGTCGGGGAGTGGCTCGGTACGCCCACAGGACGTGAGGTAGTTCGCGAACCTAATTTCCATTTTTCTATGAGTGGAGCCATTTTTTGAGTCCATCCACGATGGTTTTGTTGGTAATTTCATTTTTGCCATTCCCTTGAGGGTAGTATGGATTTGATGGTGAGTGGATGATATTATGGTGATTTAGAAAGGTTACGACCTTATCTCCCACAAATTGGGGCCCGTTATCGATACAAATTAGGTGGGGACACCCAAATCGAGTGATTATGTGGTTCTAGATAAAAGAGATGACCTCTTCGTCTCTGGTTCGACATTGCAGAATTGCTTCTACCCATTTTGCAAAAGTTCGGTAGCTACGAGTAGGTGACAGCGATTACCTGGAGAGTTAGGGAATTTGCCGACGAGGTCTAGTGCCCATCTTTTAAATGGCCAGGAAACCTTGCTTGCATGGAGTTCGAGCGCAGAGGCACGTATCATATTTCCATGTCTCTGGCAGGTGTCGCACGTGCGGGAGTACTCCTCTGCTTGCTTTGGCATGCCGGGCAAGAATATTCAAGGAGTTATAGCTCGGTTCACTAATGATCTACCTGCGACGTGGAAGTCACAAGTTTCTTCGTGTAATTCGCGGTGTAGTTCATCTGCTTTTGACTTCGAGAGGTACTTGAGGTAAGGCCCTATAACAGAGAGGCGGTAAAGCATACCGTTCTGAGTGATATAATACTTCGAGTTGTTGATCAGCTGTCGGTGCTCTTTTGAATCTGCTGGGAGTGGTCCTCTGCACTTGTTGACTCTGAAGTAGGCCAAGAAAGGCTTTCACCAATCGTCGTCTCTCCCTTTATCACCCCCAGTGTTGATCGTGCATACAGATATGCGATCAATGCTGGGGGCTGAAATGATCTCGATCTGAAGATATCGAGCTTCCGTTCCCAAGACCTCGACTAGATATGCCAAGGAATCAGCGTGTCTGTTCTCCCCTCGAGAAAGATATTTAAAAGTTGCTTTCGCGAACTTACTTATCCTATCTGCAACAAAGGCTGCGTATTCGATCATCTTCACATTCTTCTTGTACTGCTCTGAATAATGATAAACGATGAGTAATGAATCTGTGTAAACTGAGAGTTCGGGGACATCGAGCTCAAGAGCGAGGTCAAGTCCGTGAAAGAGAACTTTATACTCGGTGACATTATTTGAGGCCTCAAAATCAAAGCAGATTGATTTCTCAATTATGCCATTGGAAGGGGTTATCAAAATGATCCCGATTCCTGACCCTGCGGGTCTAGCTGGTCCATTTGTGAGAAGCCTCCACCCTGACGAGGTAATCCAGCCAGCTCGTTCGTCGAGGTAATCCAGTCGTGCTCCTCCCACTCAGAATCCTCCACTGGAAAATTTGTGAGAAAATTAGTAACGGCCTGACCTTTTTCAGAGTAACGTTATTCGAACTTGATATCATGTTCGCCCAAACTGACAGACCATTGTTGCACTCTTCGTGACTTCTCATTTTTGGATAGAACTTGCCGAAGTGGGTTCATCATAACTTTGACGGAATGTGCTTGGAAGTAGTGCTTGAGTTTCTGCGAAGTGTAAACAAGGGTGAAAATAAGTTTCTCAATTTTAGAGTACCTTGTTTCTGCTGGTGTGAGTGTTTTACTGATGAAGAAGACTGGTTTCTCTATTTTCCCTTCCAGGCGAATGAGAACTGAGCTGAGAAATGTATCTGTGACTGCTAGGTAGATTATCAGTTCCTCATTACCTACTGGGGTGCTCATTATGGGAGACCTCCCCAATTATATTTTGAGATCCTAAAAAAATACATCGTATTTTGGTATCCAGGTGACTTCCGCAGCTGGCTGAACCTTTCCTCGTATGGTTCATCCGCGGAGTAACAGGAATAGCCAACAACAGCGGTCTGAAGATTTAGAGGCGAAACGGTTGATTGCAGCAATCTTGCCGGCGAGTTTTTGAATGTCTTTTGTTGTCTTTGGAGAAGGCATGTCGAGGAGGGCCCGAATTTGAACTGGGTCAGCTGCAATCCCTTTCTTGAGGATAAGGTGGCCTATAAAGCAGCCAGAATGTGCCCAGAATTGATACTTATCAGGGTTGAGATGCATTATGTAAGATCGAAGGATGATGAATATTGTGTTGAGATCTGAGATGTGATTATCTGACAGTACGCTTTTGCACAATAAAACATCGATGTAGACTTCAACGATTTTTCCCAGGTGTGTTTTGAACATAGCAGTCATCAATCGTTAATATGTGGCCCCTACGTTCTTGAGCATGAAGGGCATGACTTTGTAGTAGTAAAGGCCACTTTCGGTTATAAACGTTGTCGTCTCTTTATCTTCTTCAAGAAGTGGTATTTGATTATATCCTGAAGCAGCATCCATCATAGATAAGGGATCATGGCCTGCAGTGGAATCGAGGATCTAATGAATATTAGGAAAAGGGAAACTGTCCTTTGGAGTATGTTTGTTCAGATCTGTGAAATCTACACAAACGTAAACTTTTCCATTCTTCTTTGGGACAGCGATAATATTGGATATCCAGTCTAGATACTTGGCTTCTCGAATAAATCCCACTTTGATCAATTTCTTAATCTTGGTGTTAACTTCATCTCGAAAATGAGGTGAAAGTCATCATTATTTCTGTTTGACCGCTGGGGCGTTGACGTTGATGGCTAACTTGTGGCAAGCCATAGCTGGATCGACTCCGGGCATCTCTTCGAAAGACCATGCAAAAACATCTCGATTGAGTTGTTGGAATTGGATAAGAGCGTCTTTCTCATGCTGAACCATCTTGATTCCGATGAACCTGACCCTGCTAGGTCCATCAATGTTGACATATTCTGTGTGCTCCTCCGTTGGTGATTGGTCGTCGAGGTGATCAATTTTCTGAAATTGCTATACGGCCAATCTGTCTGAAGTATCTAGGATGGCATAGATAGTATTTTCACAAGCTCGAGAAAGTTTTTGACTACCTCTGATCTTATAAATACCATTTTCGTGTTTGAACTGGAGTGTTTGATGATAGGTAGAAGCGATTGCTTCCATATTTTGTATCCAGCAGCGGCCCATAATCCTAAAATAATGAGACTTGGCATTGATGATGTAAAAAAAGACGTCGATAATGGCTGGTCCTGTGGTAATAGGTAAGATAATCTTGCCTACTCGTTCCTCCCGGGAGCCATTGAACCCACTGATGTTTGTGTCGCTCTGGATGACTTGGTCGGCCAAACCCATCTGGTCGATTGCACTCTGAAAAAGAATTTCAATACCGCTTCCAATATCGATCATCATTGTGTGCATGACAAACTGTTTTATCTTAAGCATTATGACAAATGCATCATGATGTAGAAATTTGACATGGCTAGTATCGCAATCCTCGAATGAGATTCCGGGCCGGTGATTGCATTCCGAGAGCCTCCGGCACTTTGATTGGCTGGAGTTGGTGATCTGGTTGATTTCGATCATGTTGTTGAGGTACATATAGTAGAGATGCTTCTCCTATGCTCTATCATTGACCTGAACAACTTCGAGTTATTTCTTATAGTTGCCATCTTGGTATAACTTCAGGTCAGCAATGTATTCAAGCATCCGTCTTTCCTTGAAAATGAGCTCGAGTATTCACTGTAGAGCATAGAAATTGTTAGCAGAATGATGATTTACCTTATGGTGTAGGCAAAATGGTCGATTCTCGATGGGCTCCAGTGGTTGAGAAATGCGGTAGAGCGTGTCTTTCAACAGCAGTGGAAAAATTGTGGAGATTTGGACGTTCAGCTTTAGGAAGACGATTTTATTTTGCGGACCACTTCTCTGAAGGTATCCAGTGCTTCCCTTGATGCATTTCTGATCTCCCTGTTCCTCCTTAGGCACGTTGGTTCATTCATCATGTGGGCCCTTGGTGGAGAGGACAGACTTAGTTGACTTTTGTCGCTCAGACATCATCATCTCCAAGTCGACGTAACCGTTGACTTTGGTGATCATATCTTCTAACGTCGTAGGCTTGTTAAGGAAGAGGTATTCTTTGGCTTTGCAATCGAGTCGGAGAGCATTGGTGAAAGTGGTTACAGCTGTTTTTTGGTCGAGGTTATCCACCTTTCTCGCAAGCTCTAGAAATTTCTTTGAAAAATCTTCAAGCTTTTCTCCATGTAACAGCTTAAGACCGATAAGAGAATACAAGTTCTCTTCTTTGTCTCTGTTGTGAGCATATGTTTTGATGAACTGCTTTTGTAACTGCTTCTATAACTGGTTAAATGTGTAAATAGATTCATCAGGAAGAAAGTGGAACCATCAGAGTGGCTCCTCCTGTAAACTTATGGCGAACAGTCGGCAGAGACTGTGATTGAGATTGGAGTACAACCCCATTGAATCGCGGTATTGTTGAATATGCTCCTTAATTCGCTGATCCATATGTTCTTTTATCACGTAATGACATGTTGGCTGAATCACTAGACGTGTTGGCAGGGGATGATGAGTTCCCGTACCTTCACCCAAGCGATCTCGTGTTGGAACTTGATGTAGAGGTCGCTGGTCATCCTCCTAACGGATAGAAAGAGGGTGACCACGGCTGGCTTCTAATTGAACTTCTCCCCCCAAATGGATGGAGGGCTGCAGTCCATTTGGTAGAATTTTGGAAATGGCTTTACTAGTGGCTCCCCGAGGTCCCAACATTTCCCTTGCTGAAATGCGGGAGGTCTAAGGAAGTTGATCGCGACCCTTGGCAGAAGGAACCTGCTGAGTATTTTACAGAGCCTCGAGTGCAGTCTGCATCATCGTTATCAGATCTTCGTGCCATTTGAGCACTGTCAAACAAGCTTGTCATTTTGCATTGAGCTCTTTCTCTCAGAGCTCGCGATCCTTTGTCAGTTGAAGTTTGAATTCGGCGCGTTTTTCTCCCTCGATGTGAAGATTCGCCCTTAACTCGGTGAGTAGTCCGGGATCCACAGAAATTTCTAGCGGAGTCTGGAAGAAACCATAATTGAAAAATGTAATGAAAGACTGCCTTAGGGTATCATGGAAATGCAATTTTTCCCACAGACGGCGCCAAATGTAATGGCCAAATTCCTTAAGCTCGATTTGATTAGGAATTAGCTATCACACAAATGAACCTGTAGAAATACTCTACTTGAAAGTAAGAAATGAAAACAGGTGTTTTTAGGGTGGAAAACCTCTTAATAGGTAAAAACCACGACCTCGTATGGAGGATTTTTGTAAAAGTATCTTTATTGCTTTGAATGGATATCTTTATTACAAGTGATCTCTAGAATCTAGAAATGCTTTTGATCTCGTAAATAAGAAGTTTTGAGTGATTTTTCTGGTCCCTGTCACTTCTAGAACTTTTCCCTTTTATAGGCTTCTCCAAAGCTCTTCATCGTGCTAGAACACGTTTTCTGAATAATATGGTTAGTGGAGGTTGACTGAATAATTGACGAGTTCATAGGAGACAGGTATCTTTGACTGAATAACGTTTTCCGGGTTTAGCTCGGCCGACGTTCTTGTATAGTTCATGAGGCTGGTGGGAATGTTTGACTGGAGTGTTAAGTGTTAAAATTACGTGAGCCTGAGAGGGAGGTAAATTGAGCTGCGTGAGCTTGATTATGAGTGAAATTGAGGGATAAGTCCCTACACTATGGGAGTTTGACGAGTTTCTTGGTCTGATCAATTTTTGGATGTTCATATGAACGGGCGAGTCATTGGGAGCCTTTTAAGTAACACATACCATAGGGGGTATTAAAACGAAGGGGTCTGCTGATAAGTTGAAGGCATGGCGTGCATGGCATGGAGCCAGTCGCGCCCGAGGATGCCGGGGTACTCAGATTTCTTATCAATGACAAGAAAGTTGGTTTGAAGTATCACTGGGCCGGTAGTAACAGGAAGACTAATTCGACCAACAACAACTTCAGTAGCTCCATTAAATCCTTTCAGCTTTATAGTAGCCTACTCATAGCCTTCTACCCCCAGTCGAACACTTGAAAGTTATCTCGAAGCCTACCCGAATACCTCGAAGTCTAATAAGTCCATAATCAAGCCCTCCAAGACCATACGAACCTTCGACAACAAACATGCCCCGAAGCCGAAGGCAGATATGAACTTCATATCAGCACCAGAAATATTTTGACCATAATCATACCTGGTCGAAGGCAGACAGTCAACTCACCAGATAAGAATGGCGCCGTTGCTGGTCCTGATAACTACAGTGACAGACCCGACATTTATGGCGTCAACACCAACTCCGAGATACCCGCCCGATACCCAGAGGAAATCCGGAAGGTACGCTTGTAATGTGACCTACCTTGATGACTCAGCCCTTCTTATGTTCTATAAATTGGAGGGAAGAGGAACCAAGAAGGGGTTACAAAATCTTTCCTCAGAACCCCTGCAGTTTACCTTCGATCACCTCTAACTTACCCAATACTCGAACCTTCGACTACTCGACAGTAATATCAATACTCTTAAATTTCCTCATCAGAGCTCATGGTGTGTCACATTTTAAGCCTCTACGCAAGTATATTGTCAGCAAAATTAGTCATAATATTGATTATATGCTTGTATTCTTTTGATAAAAGATAACTCCCGTGGTGTAAGAGCCGACATCCCATCCTCGTGAAGTTAAGCCCCTACATTTGGCACCGTCTGTGCTTTCCCACCCTACCTATCTTTTTGCCTCGTATTTTTCCCTTCACAAACTCCTACAAACCACTTATAATGGCACCACCCTCCGTTCTACTTCTACCCATACCGGCAACTCCACTGACGGAGTGGCCGCCCTGCTCGCCCTACTTTCCCAGTAATTTTCTCAGGCTGAGAAGCAACACCGAACACAATTGCAACAGGAACGCGAAGAATACCGCAAGAGTTTGAAGCCGAACGGCAACACCGTTTGGATGATGCCGATAGACAATACCGTACTATCGATGATCTTCACAAAATAGTCTGTGAGTTAAAATATTTGGTTGAAGACGGTGAGGCCGAATATTTGGCGTATGCTCGGTACTACGCTCCCTGAGACGATCTCAGGCAGGGCGGCATTTAGGCTGCCTGGCAGAACGAAGTGTAGAATCAGTGGAATCCTCTATCGGGTAGATGCCGAGATGGATAGAGCCAGTAGGGGGGATAACAGGGGGAGCACCCTCGGTACCAAGATGGACCGGGGGTACTTCAATATGTGGTAGTGGCCCCAATCGAGCGCGGACGGGCACGCGGGATGGGGCGGGTATTCGGGATGGCAGAGGGGAGTCTAGACGCTATAGACATTTTAACTCACAGACTATTTTGTGAAGATCATCGATAGTACGGTATTGTCTGTCGGCATCATCCAAACGGTGTTGCCGTTCGGCTTCAAACTCTTGCGGTATTCTTCGCGTTCCTGTTGCAATTGTGTTCGGTGTTGCCTCACCGGCCTCAACCTGATCTTTGATGATGCCGATAGAATAATTGTTTCACATTCTACCAACCAATATGAGCATACAAAAGAGTATAGAAATAAATGCATACACTAGCTACAAATATCTTTATAAATGTCACTGTTTCTCATCCTCTCTATGCTTTAGATTCCTGTGTATTTTTAGATTATGAAGTCCAACTTCGAACCCTTAAGAGACCGACATAGACAACAAAGATCAGGTTAGGAGAGAGCAGACAATAGAATCCCATGTTGCAAGCTCATGGAACATTTGGAGAGATAAAAAAGGATGGAGATCTATACGCGAGCACAGAAAAATGTCGAGGGAATAAAGTTTAAAGCGATTTGTGCATGAAACGGATTTGAAAGCAAATCCACCTAAAGTAGTTGTTCAGCTGTGAGTTGCAGAGCTTGTGATCTAGACATAATGAAAGACAAGATTAGACTTGCATGAATGCGTGGATCGGGATGGCCCTTTCGGTCAGTTCTACACCTACCCCCCAAGTGAGCGATATACCAGGTGACAATGGTGCCTATTTCCATTGGTGTCTAGTTCTTTCTGAAATGGAGCGACTGAGATATTCTACTTACAAAGCTTGTAGTTGTCGTACCCTATGAGGCATCTTCGAATGATCAGAGATGTCATGGCATGTTGTTATGGCATGTTGAGGTATTGACTTGTTGCTATAGCAACAGTTGACATGCTAACTATAGATAGTATTATGCATTGTTATTGACATCACTGTAGGAGATGATGTTAATGCTACTATTGCAAGTCTGATGGGCTGAGGCGCCGACATGTGCATCTTTTGTTTCCATTGCAATTTATACTATTTTCTGATCAGACGTTCTCTTGGCCGACTCTAAAGGGCTGTGAAATGTAACATCTACAATTCCAACATTTAATCAAGGGCATCTTCTTTAGACATGTAGTCATAGTCAAAGATGATTTTGTTCACCCCATTTTAGTGAGAAAGAAAAAACTATCCATCATAATTCCTTAGAGCAATAAGTGTTATAAAAAAAAGGTATAAACCCTCTGATTACCTCTAAAAGATCCACTACGTCAAATATATTGGTATGTATCCAACTGGAAAATTCCCTAAAACAACCACTCAAATGGCACCCTCACGGATCACTTCCTGTATTAGAAAACATTATATGATTTAGCACCGAATATATTTTCCTTGATTAACTTCTGCTAAAAGTAGTCAGAATGATTGATATACATACTTGAACGCCATCTGTTATCGAGCGGACGACATGAGGCACATAGGTACTGATTTCATCAACTTATTTCCCTTGGAAGAAAGCGTAGTTGCAGTGGTTGCCTCCGATCTCCCCAACAAATACAAGAGCCCTTTGAAGCAGTGGCGAAGCCAGGATTATTGGTAAGGGGGGGCAGGGAATTTTTGGGGGCGGTAGCCTCCAAAATGTTTTGGAGGGATTTATAGGGTATTTTTGTAATTTCACTTATAAGATGCAATTTATTTAATCTACAAAACATTTTACATTAAAATTCCTAAAGAGGAATTTAAAATAAACAATATCATTTATAGATATTATGATAAAAAAGATTGCACCCTCATTACCAACGTATATACGAAAGTTATCATCAACGCCATTTACGGAAAAGCGGACCATCTTCTTTGCGTCTTAAATAACAATTGGATTTTTCTTAATAGCATATACCAAGGTACAATAAGGTATGCCCCATCTTGTTTTTCGACTAAGCTTATGGCTACGTCCGACCAAAAAGTGAAAATGGTGGCAACAAAGTACACAACTTGACATATTACGCTCCCTACTCTAACCACCACATTCATTTTCTCTCCCTAAGATAATCTTTGAAACCCTCAATTTCATCGTGGACCTATATGCTTGCATTCTAAACCACACACAAACCCTTAATCATCACTAATGAGTAATGACACTAGTGAGCATTGACATTATAACTACAAAGTTGATTCTACAAAAACATCCATATTTTACGCAATTATCAACTAAACTAATAAAGCAATAGAATAGATGATTTCAGAGATCCTAACCGTTCTAACGGTTGCGCTCGAGCGGCAATGGCCGATTAAACCCTCCTCTCCTATTCATATACTGCCGCGGTTGCCCTTCGTCACAGCCCTAATTCCGCTAATATTAGCACCAGCCACCGGTTTCCCTTTTGTCGAATCGAACCGAGGCAACAGGAATCCCTAATTTCTTCATCATCTCTACCTCATCCGAATCAACTTCACCTACATCTCCACTCTCCGGTTTGTCAAATCGCAGAGGAAATGAGGAACCCAATTAAGTTTTTTTTTTTTTTTTTTAATGCATATAATAACCTTTTTTTTAAGAAAAGTGAGTGGGGGCACTGGTCCTCATGTGGCTCCGCCCCTGCTTTGAAGCCTCTTCTCACAATCTGAAATGATTAAGCAGTAACGGTACAATTAGAATGCCATATTAACTGGAAATAACAATCTAGTCAACTTAAGAAATATTTTCAAAAGCTAACCTTTGTGTTTGGCAAAGTACTTGAGTTGGTTTCTAAACCAATTGAGCTGTAAATTGTGGGGACTACTACGCTGGGTACATGAATACCCCTTGCCGTGAAAAAGGAACTATTCAGTGCAGTACTACCGGCAACTGCAAAGTTAACTCCGTCATCCTTTGGCACAAACGGGTACAGATACGGGTTTAAAAGAGGAAGGTTAAGTGCCATAGCTGTGATGAAAAACAACCGAATACAGTTAGTCTATTGCGGCTAATATAGTGTACAGTACAAGTATAAAATATATGTTATGGTTCAATCTATCTTTTCTGATATTTCTGCTGCAGGAATGATATATTCTCGATATAATGTATACATATGTGACTACTGTGATTGTATAAAGAAATCACCTTTCGGAATATACCCTAATTTTGCAGATTTATCATCTTAAGTTATGTTTTCTTATTTAAAAAAGTATATGTTTATATATGGAAATTGTATATCGCATGATGAATATCCTAATACTTTTGTTATACGATATGATGGATTATGTGCATTATGGATTAAAGTTATGCGTATTTACGATATTCTGGGTCTTTTGTAGTAAAAAAGATGGTTATCAGATTTGCTAAGTGTCCTTATCAGCCTAGTTTTAATATTTATCAGCTTGGATCTTATGATTGGAAATATGTTTTACAATGGACACATCCAAAGCTGCAACAACGGTATGTTCTTGATTTTCTAATTCTCAGTTGATAAATAATTCTTTTATGGAGTACATCAGACGTATTTTTATCTTGATTTACATGAAAATAAAAACTATCCAGTATATTGGACCGCTTTATAGATGATACCAATGTGCAATTTGTTTATCTTGGTATATCATAATATTTCCAGTTTATGCAAATATCTTACGATTGTAAATATTTTTTACAACCAAAACATCTAAAGTTACAAGAACGGGATGTTCTTGATTAATCGATAAATGATATTAATACTACAAATGTCAAGATATGTCTGACTTCAGGTATTTTTTATTTGTGTGTGTGTGTCTATGTGTGTGATTTGTAGGTAAATTGATGTTTTAATAACATGGGGTTATGCTTTGTAGGACTGGGTTGAATCTGGAAAACTTTACAAGGTCTGCTGGGGGCAGTGTTGTTCTTCAAATGCTACCATAACTTTGATTGGAAGAGCTTTGATTCAAACAAAGTGTGTGAAATCAAGCTTGCAAGAGTTCAGGTCAGATTTCATCATCATCAAAATATGTTTGAGCTATCTTTATTTGTTTATAAGTGAGATCAAAGTATCAAACTATTAACTTTTGTTTTGTTTGTGCTTTTTTGTACTTTTGGTAGGGGAAACAAGGACTGGTAATGCACTTTGAGAACTCTTATTTCAGGTGTGAAACTGATGAGTACTTGCCTGTGAAGTTTTTTCTGGCGGCACGGGATGGCTCGCTTTCGTGTGCGTTTTCAGCAGGTGTAACAAAGAACCAAAAAATGTGCCCTAATGCTAGGCCATTCTCCTCTTCTCTTCAATACAACACCAAACTCCTCTTCTCTTCTCCTCCATACTTTCCTCTACCCTTACCGCAACCACCTTCACCAGTTTTTAAGTTTCATCCACCTTTTGCGCATCACTTTGTCCCACTACAGTACCCCATGAAACCATTCTCTTATTTTTTACCACAAACCTGCAATCTCACACAACAACCATTATCACAACAACAATTGCCATTACCATTACCATTACCATTATCACAACAACCATTACCATTCCACTGTATTCATAAATATTGCGCTTGTTACATTCCTCAACATTGCCGAATAATGGTAGAAATTTTCTCATTATTCAATTTGTCAATTTTTTTTGCATACCAGTGACATATGAGCTGATGAAAAGGTTATTTTTTGCGTTCCACTGGCATACTATTTTGTAAAATGATTTCATACTTGGTTTATGCAGGCAAATACTCTTATATCAAAGCTGACACAGGAGAAGAAATCTGTTATTCAACAGAGCAACAAGCTTCGTGAGGAACTGTTAAGAAGTTCATTACCTAATTACATCTATCTGAATTTACTTTTGGTTAGTGATAATTTTTCAGAAGTGTCACAAAATGACATAATTGCAATTAACCTTATGTGTTTAAAACTACCACCTCGAGTCACATGTTTACTGCTGGTTAGTGATCATCTTTAGGAAGTGTCGCATAATGATAAAACAGCAGTTTACCTTATGTGCTTAAAACTATCGCCATCCTGAGTCACATATTTACTTAATTTACACGGTTGAAGCATGGATCTTCCAAATATCTCTAGAATTTAATCCTCAATAATAGACTCCACTCATTGTCGATGGAAGTCTATTACAAATTTACAACTTGCATGGACCTTCACTTGTTTTTTTTATTATTCCTGCTGTTTCTACAACTTTAGGATGATTCCTGAAATATTTTCTAGTCAATTTTTACTGATGATGAAATGTCTTAGTTTTTCAATATATATAGATTTTATTCTTTCTTGTATCCATTAGCTATAGAAGCCTTTTTTTAGCGTAAATGTTAATGCGAACTTTGCTCTAAAGGTCTATGGTCTCCCTGTTAAATACCTTGGCCTGCCTATGGTCTCTACAAGACTTAAAGCCAGTTACTGTCTGCCTCTTATGGAGAAGTTGTACTAAAGAGTCAATTCCTGGAAGTGTAGACAGACGCCTATCTTATGCTAGAAGATTAGTGTTGTTGAAATCTACTCTTCATGGGATACATATTTACTGGAGCTCTAGTTTCATTCTCCCCCAGTCAACCATCAACTTGCTAAATCATATTTGTAAGCACTTTCTCTGATCAGGTTCTAATACTGGATACACTGCTCATATGATTAGTTGGGAGACATGTTTCTTCTCTGTTGAAGGAGGTCTTGGGTTGAGAAATATGACTGCAATAAAGCTTTCACCCAAAGGCACATTTGGAATATTATCTCCAAGAAGCAGTCGTTGATTAACTGGGTTTATCAAAATTTAATAAGAGGCAGAAATTTTTGGGAGTTTAAAATTCCTCAAAATATCTCTTGGGTGTGGAGAAATATTTTAAAAGGGAGAGATATTGCTAAAAAGATGGATACTCATGTTATTGGGAATGGGAATGACAGGCACTTCTGGAAAGATCCTCGACACCCCCTTGGAATTCTTAGAGAAGTTCTCTCAGCAATACCTCTATGGTTCTACTCTTAACCTAAATGCCAAGGTGAACAACTTTATCCATAACAAAAACTGGGTTGTCCCCACTAATGCAGTTTATGACTTGGATTTTATTTGGGAGAACATTAATGATATTGCCTCTCATCAAGGTGAAAATGATAAGGTAGTATGGACTGTATCTGCAAAAGGTAGCTACAACCTAAGGGATACGGGATACCTACAACTTCATGAGAGATACTAAGAGCAAAGTGAGTTGGGCCAGTCTGGTCTGGTTCTCAGGTAACTATCCTAAGCATAGTTTCATTTGTTGGTTGGCTCAGCACAAGAGATTGAAGACCCAAAATAAGCTTGTAAAGTGGGGGGTTGTGACAGCTTTGAAATGCTCTCTGTTGGAATGCTGAAGAGTCTTAAGAGCACATGTTGTTTGAATGTCCTTACTCTAAACCTATCTGGGCTGATCTTCTTAAGACTATGAGATTTAGCAGGCAAGTTCTAGAGTGGCATGCCGAAATTCTTTGGTGTGAGCTTAATTTAAAAGGGTCAGGTATTACAGGTATAGCTAGAAAGTTGTGTTTTAATGCATTTGTGTATTATATTTGGAAGGAAAGGAATGATAGATTATTCAATAGTGACCCAAGCTCTTATTCTGAGTAGAATTAAGAATTAGGTTAGGTTCAAACTACAAGCTGGGAATCTTAAGATGCAC
Organism: Kingdonia uniflora; assembly: GCA_014058105.1. Taxonomy (NCBI): domain Eukaryota; kingdom Viridiplantae; phylum Streptophyta; class Magnoliopsida; order Ranunculales; family Circaeasteraceae; genus Kingdonia; species Kingdonia uniflora. The sequence goes on from JACGCM010001419.1 coordinate 362,325, forward strand.
ACTGAGCAGAGTGCAATGCATACAGTTGAAGCCTGGAGTTTAAATGCTCAGTGGACTGTTTCTAAACCTGCTATATGCAAATGGCTCAAGCCCCCTGCAAACTATTATGCTTTGAATACAGATGGATCCTTAGGTTCTACAGAGAGGTGTGGAGCTATTCTTAGGCACTGGGAAGGTGATCATGTTGCACTAAATGAGCTTAATTAAAATAGGTATGTTGCCTCCCCATTCTTAGTTTTGTAAAGATCTTTTGTTTCCTGTGATTGTTTGCTCATGATGTTCACTCTGTGATGATAGTAGATGAGGTCAATTTCAATGATTATGTGCTTCTTATAGTGTTGTAGGTTGCATTGGACTATATTGGCAAAAAAGGATCAAACTGCAGTTATATTCTCTGATCCAATGCAGGCAGACCATCTGCAAACTCAAGGTAAAATAACTCTGATTTTGTACCTTTTGTGTTGAATCAGTTTTGATACTATTTATGTTGCGGTTTATTTACACGTTTATATCCATACTGGTCTGCTCAAAGATTTAGGTTACAAGGATTATGTTTATACAAGGGTGGTCACAATGGCTTGCCTAACTTAAGAACAAGTTTCGGGTGGATGTTTATCGGTCGGGGACACATAGAAATTTGGTTGAAAATATTAAGGGCTTAAAATCGTAAAACCTATGCTCTTTCGTGAATTCGCTAAAATTTTATAGAAATTTGGTTGAAAATATTAAGGGCTTAAAATAACGTTCTTTATATATTTTATTGCAGCTCTAAAACCTCGGCATAACACCACAGTCATGGCCCGGCCTCAGATGTCTGTGATATTTCTTTTCCTCTTTATGTTGTTGGCAGAAAATGATGCTTTCTAGCTCTGAAATGGTATGTCAAAAGTAGGCCATCTCTAAACTATATAATTTTCTTCTACTTTACTCTTTGTGGGCGTCCTAGGAGTTCTATCATTTTTTTTTCTTCTTCTTTGATTTTAATGTAAAGTACAACAAATAAACAATTCTTGTATGATATAATTGCAAATGGTCGCAATGGAATAAACGTAGACAAGTAAATCATTCTTCACTTCTAGTATTATTTGTCTGGCTTGTGATATTTTTTTAGTATTAGTTTATGCTATAAATTGGATACTTGTTTTCTGGTTTTGTATGTAGGTTTGATTACATTGTTCGTGATTGCCGAGCTTGTAGATTAGGTTGCAATTTCCAGTTTAAGAGGCAAGTGTTTCAAATATTTTAGACGGCTTAAAAAGTCAATAGCCTTAATTAGGTCTGAGATTAGAAATGCAAGGCTGTATAGCCTGTACTTGATAGTCCAACTTCATTGAAAAGTATACTCGCTAGTCATATCATCTGAAGCAACATTTAGAGATACCTTGAAATAATCAAAATCTGATCAAACTGTATAATAACATGAAATATATCGTTAAAGTCATTTAATTTACTTCTAAGATCTGTTTGTGCTTGGCAGCTTGAGAATTCAGCAGTAAGATTTTTAGTCAAGTATGTAAAGTTACACCTTTTCAAAAGGCCATTGTAAATGATAATTATTCTTGATTTTGACCGACTGAACTGCTTTTCTTTGTCACTTGCAGGTTAATGGAGACAATGCGGGTTATGGGTGATGAAATATGCTACCGTGCTAAAGACTTAGTATTTTGTTGAGAATTATTGGTTTATACTTGTAATTCCTCATCCTTGTGTTTACATATAATTTCATGAATAATGTCCTCGTTCAACTTCTCGGCTTCCTTCTTAATAATGTTTTCTCACTAATGTGCAGTATACACAAAGGATTTAATCCCCGCCAAGGCATTTCTTCACCAATTTCAGATCTCACTGAGAGGCTACTTCTTGAGGAACGTAATCCCCCTCCAGTTCCCCAAGAAAGCTTGTACAAGGCGCCTCCTCTTGATGAGTCTGTTTTATGATGATAAGCCTCACTTTTAGATAGTTTTTGTAATATATTCTTCCTCATATGTGTTTATTCTCAAATCAGGTTGATATACAAGCACTTGCTCATGTTGTGAAGCTTACAAGACAAGGTGTTGTCGATAGTTTGGAGTTTTCTAAAGGGAATTTGTTTCAAGCATTTCAGGTTCACTTTCAACTCTTTGTTGACGTTCTGCTGTTGCCTTTAGTCAAAAGTACATTTTTGTTATGTATGGGGCTACCACAAGGCTTGAAGCTATTTATACATAGGAGATTGGGTCCTATATTTTGATAATTCGAGCTGTTGAAAAAATGGGTAGAAGACAAGACATGCCGAGTTAGGGTCAAAAGAAATTGGAGCAATCCGCTTTTCTTACATGTGTTGTACAATGGAGACATGTATTTTAAATTGACGTCAAGCTCATCATACAATTCAATACTCATATAATATTCTTTTGCTCGATGAGATCGAACTGTGGAAGTATTTCTTAGAAATCGAATTGTCTAGTCTTATCCTTTTCTCCATTTGCTGTTTGTCTGTCACATAATGAATATGCAGAACAAAACTGAATGTTGAATTGCTTGATGAGCTTGTTCATGAGTATTGTGTCTACAAGGGGCTCGTAGAAGGTGACATTACTTCATCATTTGGTCTTATCCTTTTTTTCCCCTTTTATAACTTTGGTAGTACTTTTCTCATGATCATGGTTATAACTCTTGAGCTGCTTTAGGTCTCAATACTTTTACTTAAACTTTCTACTCGATTTGAACTTACTCAAATTTGTTCGGAAGAAGCATGCGAACTTTAGGGTAAACTTCAAGTTTAATTATTTGTGTGCAGGTTGCAATGGGTAGAAGGCTTGGTGTCGATGAACCGCTACTAATGAAGCTAATGAGAGCAACACTTCACACTCATAATGAGTTGTTCAAATTTTAAATGTGCAAAGACCGCTTTGAAGGACTTTTGAAGATCGATTCTTTGAAAGAAATTAAGACTCCCTTAATTATTGATGACGTCTCTAAGAAAAACACAGACAACTCCACTCCTAGATCTTCTCAAATGACAACATCCTCAAGCAACAGGATGGAAGAAGATGGTAGCAGTCCAACTCAGGTGTCATCTGGAGATGTTATCTGTGATGACACTGCAATACTAAGTAATGGTGAGTCATATTTACTTATTCTCTCAAAGACTTGGTGATTTGGTTTCTTCTATGACATCAAAATACGTGATCTTGTGCTTAGGGTACATTTATCTTAATGATTTTACCCTATGCCTTTTGTTATTGGAGTTGAAATCTTTGATTTTTTGCTTTCTCCAAGTTATGATCAGAAATCATAACAGTTGTTATTTTCATGCAGAATGGCGTCCAAGAGAAATCAATGGCAGCAGTTGATAAGATATCTGACATCGTAGAGAATTTACCTCATAAGGTATGCATATAGGCTAGGTTATGCGAAGAATTTGCTTCATAAATGTCGGACTGATTTGCCAAGAAGGCGAGTCTGTGTGTGTATGAAATTATAGTACTTGGTGTTCTTTACAACTTATCCAGAGAGTATGATAAAGCTATAGGGTCCTTTCAGACTACGTTGAAACTCAAGCCACGAGATTACTCTCTCTGGAATAAACTTGGTGCAACACAAGCTAATAGCGTTCAAAGTGCAGAGGCAATTTTGGCTAACCAACACAATTGTAATTTGGAACAATTTTGGCTTACCACGGGATTACTCTTTATTCTTTCTCCTTTTTCTCTTATACATATGTTCTTTTAGCATATAGAATAATTGTATTTGGATCTTTTAATGTTTAATGGAATGAGGGATTTATTTTGGATATCTAATTTTTGTCCATGTATCATTAGAATGTATGAAATGTATTATTGGAGGATTGGGAGTACTTTGCAGATTCAGGAGTACAGTATTGCAGTATTTTTAGTTTTTTTTATAAATAAAATAAAAATTACCACAGACTTTATTCGTGGCAAAATGGGTATCATCTACAGTATTTACAATAATTAACCACAGACAAACTCCGTGGCAAAAAAATTACCACAGATTTACTCCGTAGCAAAATAAATTAAATAACCACAGACAAACTCCTTGGCAAAAGAATTGCCACGGATTTACTCTGTAGCAAAATAAATTAAATAACCACAGACAAACTCCGTGGTAAAAAAATTGCCACGGATTTACTCTGTAGCAATTTAAATTAAATAACCACAAACAAAGTCCGTGGCAAAAAAATGACCCCGCACCATTTGCTACAGATCTCCACTACAGACTTTATCCGTGGCAAAATGACTATTACCACAGATTAGGTCCGTGGTAATTTAGTAAAATTGGTATAGTGCCCAACTTATTCAGTGGCAATACACCGGTGAGATTCAAGCCAACAGTCGCATGGCTGAATATGCTGCTCTCGTTCGCCAGCGCATGGACCACTTCCCTAAAAAATCTTTTATTACTCACTACCCTCGAGGTAAAAATAGACACGCATATGCCCTCGCCTACATAGCAGCTATGTTAGGCCAGTCCAAATCCTGAACCCTCCATATCGAAGTACTCGAACACCCAAGTATCGACCAGATGGAAGTGAATGTCATCAATACTGGGGCGAGAGTCTCTATCCAGACGACTGGCAAACACCATTCCTCGATTACTTTTACAATGATACCCTACCAGATGATCCCAAAGCCAAACAATCACTATTAGAGAACTGCCGCAGATACATCATCCTCAAACATGAGTTGCATCGCAAATCCCCAAATAGTGTCCTCCTTAGGTGTATCTCTCAAAATGAAGCCTCTACAATTTTATCCGAACTCCATGAAGGTACTTGCGGTGCTCATACTGTTGGTCGATCTATGGCCCTTCGAGTCGTCTCCCAGGGTTTATTCTGGCCCAATATGAAGAAACAAGCCGAAGAACATGCCAAATACAGTAACAAATGTCAGTGCCATGCTCACAGCACTCATAGCCCATCACAAGACCTCCATTTTAGTCAAGTTTCTAGACCATTCAAACGCTGGGCCATCGATCACATTGGTCCTTTTCCCAAAGCTTCGGGTAGCCGAGAGAGCATCCTTGTTCTAATAGATTATTTTACCAAATGGGTCAAAGCCATACCTCTGCGTCGAACCAGAGAAGAAGAAGTCATCAAATTTTTATGGGAAAACATCATTACATGCTTCGGCTGCCCTCATATGATTCGATGTAACAATGGTCCACAATTTGTTGGGAACAAAGTCAGGAATTTCCTCAAAAAATACAACATCATCCTCTCCCCCTCAACACCTTACACCCCCAAGGGAATGGTCAAGTCGAAGCAATCAACAAAATAATAGTCGACGGTCTCAAGAAGTGTGGCGATGCAAAGAAAGGATGATGGGTTTAGGAGTTGTAACATGTCCTCTAGGCCTATCGAACAACACCAAGAAAAGCAACCGGCTGTACCCCTTTCCTCCTATCCTATGGTACTAAAGCAGTACTCCCTACTCAATACGAAGTACCTACGCGAGATCCCAACCTCCCAGATGAAGATAATGAATTTGAACTCGGATGCAACATGCTATGGATCGACGAAACCAGAGACCAAGCCATCACCAACCTTGGCAGCTACCATCTCTCCCTCCAGAAGTCATATAATAAGAAAGTTTGACCACGAAGTTTCAACATTGGAGGTCTTGTACTCTGACGTGTCACACAGTCTTCGAAGCCTCGAAATGTCGGCAAGCTAGCCGAATCCTAGAAAGGGCCTTATGTCCTGTACGATAAAACTGACAAGGGTTCATACAACCTGATGATAGAAGTCGAAGAGCCTCTACCAAATCTATGGTATACAATGCAACTAGTCTCATACAAAAGGCTCCGACCTCCACCTTGTTCACCTGATGTAAACACAGAATAATCAATAAACAGTTTTTTCCTCTGAACTTCGTCTCCCGTTTTCTAGTAAATTTTTTGGTTAAGCCTATGTGTCATGTCAACCCTTCGACCCGACTGATACTTGGGTACGACCTTGAAATTTTTTAGACCTCTAATTTTGGGCAAACTTGAGGGGCAAGGATGGTCAATAGACCGGACTCTCGAGAATACATTGGGGGTGACCACGTTCTACTTCGATCAAACTCTGGTCTTTGAAGTCCAGTAAATTTCTTGGTTAAGCCTAAGTATCATGTCAACTCTTCGACCCGACTAATACTTGGGGGCGACCTTGAAAATTTTCAAACCACCAACTTCGAGTAAACTCGAAGGGCAAGGATGATCGATATACCGGACCCTCAGGAATACATTGGGGGTAACTACGTTCTACTTCGATCAGGCTCAGGCCGTCGAAGTCTAGTAAATTTCTTAGTTAAGCCTAAGTATCATGTCAACCCTTCGACCCAACTAATACTTGGGGGCGACCTTGACATTTTTCAAACCTTCAATTTCGAGCAAACTCGAGGGGCAGGAATGGTCGATAGACCGGACCCTCAAGAATGCATTGGGTGCGACTACATTCTACTTTGATCAAGCTCATGTCTTCGAAGTCTAATCAATTTTTTGGTTAAGCCTAAGTATCATGTCAACCCTTTAACCCGACTGATACTTGGGGGCGACCTTGAAATTTTTCAAACCTTCAATTTTGAGCAAACTCGAGGCATAAGGATGGTCGATAGAACGGATCCTCGGGAATGAATTGGAGGCGACCACGTTCTACTTCGATCAGGCTCAGGCCTTCGAAGTCCAGAAAATTTCTTGGTTAAGCCTAAGTATCATGTTAACCCTTGAACCCGACTGATACTTAGGGGCAACCTTAAAATTTTTCAAACATCCAATTTTTAGCAAACTCGAGGGGCAAGGATGGTTGATAGACCGGACCCTCGAGAATCCATTGAGGGTGACCACGTTCTACTTTGATCAGACTCATGCATTGGAAGTCCAGTAAATCCCATGAACTCTCGACTGATACTCGGGATACCATCTCAAAGTTCTTCAAGGTTTGATCACTTTATAAGCATTTTATACTTACAACATACAGTTCCTCCAGTCGATGCCAACAGACCTTCAAAATACCCTCTCTCATACATGAATAATCGTTTATATCGTGTCTTGAACATTCGTCTACAGACAACCTGATATTTTATTTCAAAATATGCCAATCATTCGATTTCTTTCACGTTCGACATTCGACAATATGATCGCGCCTAAATTACCATCGATTACTATGTTTGTCCTACTTACAGAAAATTGCGTATTTTACTTTGACAGTTACCTTAAAAATTTCTAGTTTTATTCGGGCAGACACCCTTATAGAAAATATAGCGCAAAACAATCAACATCAACAAAAAATTATAAACATCCCTACCATCTTATCATTTCCCCATAATAAAGAAGCCCCTATTTACAGATAGAACGCTCCTCACAGACCCCATCCCCAACATCCTCCTTGTCTACCACCTCCTCGGCCAGCGACTCCAAGAAGGCTGACTGGTCGCCGGGGAACGGGCTCATCATTTGCAACATCCTCCACCCGTGTGCATAAGGCATCCCATTAATGGGTTCCCCGGGCTCCAGTTCAAATAGATCTGGCATGTCCCAATCTAGGCCTCGATCACCAAAAAACCTCTACATCAACTCCAGGGTCTTCTCCCGTATACGAAGGACCCTTGCCACCACCCGGTTCTAATACTTAGTATTAGGAAGGTTTCCATGGCTTTGGGATGAAGATTAAGATATTGTTATGCCGAAAAGACGCTGATGTTCGAAGTTCTCCCAAAAACATCCCATTTATACTTGAAGGTACATTTAAACCCTCCTTAATCTCAAGTTGTATTTATTACAGTCTTCAATTCTTCTCCTTGGAACCTCAACAGTCAAAACTTTGCAACTTCCCAGACATAACCGTTTTATCAGTATGCGCATTCAACCCCTATTTCCGAAGCCTTACAGTCGACAAATCCCTAGCCTCGAACCATCGACCTCTTTTATACATTATCTCACACCTCTTTCATCGAATTTTGACGATTCAGAGTCAATCATTCAGTTAAGGTCGAGTATTGACCAATGTCTTCGATCACCTCATTATAATTCGAAACACATTTCCCTTCGAAGATAATTGTTTCTACTTTTTACCCTTTGCTCGAAGTTGGATGTTCGATCCTGCGCCTACAATCAATTCGTCAACCCAAATCATATTCGTCTAACTAAATTATCAGATGCAGAACACATTATTCCAGCAAACTACTCTTTCATTTCAGTTACTTCAAAACCATACATGAAAAAATAAATAAGAGAAAAAGAAGAAAATCTACAGGCATAAACAAAATAACAACAGAAACAGAAAAACTTCTAATACAGTCATTCAATAAAAATATAAAACTAATCACTACCACCACCACCCCACAACCTTATGAAGAACTTGCCCTATTTTCAGACGGGCCAGATCCTCCATTCGAGCCCTGCTCGACCTCCCTCAACTGATTCTCTGCTTGCACAAGACAATCGGCCAAACTCGATAGAAAGAGATAACATTCCTCAGCAGTTGTAAACCTCTACTGCATCTGCCCCCACAAGTAAGCGTAAGATTGCCCGTTGATGGGTTCCCCCAACTCTAACTCCACCCGGTCAGGCATGTGCCAGTCGAGCTCCTTAACGCCGAAAAACCTCAACTTTAGCTCAGCAGTTTTCTGCCCTATGCAAAAGTCTCTAGCAAATCCCATCTTCTTATGGTAGCGGGTGTTGGGTGTGGTGTCTATGACGCTCTTCGGGAATCATAGAGGAAGGAGATGGAAGTGAAGAAGAAGACTATATAGCGTTACAGCCTTCATAACCCATATTTATAAGCCTCATCAAGCTCACTTATTACTCCATAATCACCACAACTTCTTAATTACCCTCTTTTATTACCCCCCTCGGAACTCCAATACACAGCAGTTAACCCTTCAAATTTCAACAACCAATAGTTTTCCCTACTAACGCCTCTATACCTTTTTTCAAGACCCTTGTTGAGAGGGGGCGAATGTCTGCCTACTCACAACCTTCTACCCCCAGTCGAATACTCGAAGGCCATCTCGAAGGCTACTCGAATACCTCAAAGTCTAATAAGTCCATAATCAAGCCCTCCATGACTATACGAACCCTCGATAACAAATATACCCCAAAGTTGAAAGAAGACATGAACTCCACATCAGTACCATAAATAATTCGACCTTAATCGTACCTGGTCGAATGCAAACATGTCAGGCAGCTAGCTCACCAAACAAGAATGGCATCGTTGATGGTCCTGACAACTATAGTGATAAACCCGACATTTATGGTGTCAATACCAACTCCAGGATACCCGCCCGATACCCGGAGGGTACGCTTATAATGTGACCTACCATGATAACTCAACCCTTCCTATGTTCTATAAATAGGAGGGAAGAGGAACCAAGGAGGGTTACAATATCTTTCCCCTGAACCTTTGCAGTTTTCCTTCGATCACCCTGTAACTTACCCAATGCTCAAACCTTCGACTACTCTACAGTAATATCAATACTTTTAAAAATCCTCATCAGAGGTCGTAGAGTATCACATTCGAGGCATCCATGCAAGTATATTGTCAATAAAATTAGTCGTAATATTGATTATATGTTTGTATTTCTTTAATATAAGATAACTCCAGTGGTGTAAGAGCCGACTTCCCCTCCTCACGAAGTTAGGCCCCTACAAGTTCGACATTAGCGGCAGTGATGAAGTCTGTTTTGTTCATTGCTTAAACGGTTTGAAGGAAAAGTACATCGACTGCACTTCCTGTATCGATAAGATGGTGTAGAGGACGAGCTGTTTGACCTTAATCATTTTGATTGGAGGGTGGGAATGGGGAAAACGAACATATAATGTATCACAGTCGATAAATGAGATACCCTCGAGTCGAGGATATTGACTAGATTCTGGCAGGAGGGCGGGTAGCTTCTCTTGATAAGTGAGTTTGCAACATTCTTCGATACTTTTGCGCTTGCTCTTAAAACGGCCGTTGTTGATATTATTTACCTCGATGAAATGAACTTCGCAGATGTGTACCTCGACCGGGTCGAAAGTAGGGGCGGGTTGAGGTTTGAGGAACGACCCGTCGAGGTAGCTAGAAAGGTCAACAACATATTGATGTAGACGACCTGCTTTGAGTATTAACTCGAGAGAGCGCTGCAGGGCAAAGCACTTGTAGGTATGATGGCAGTGACACTTATGGTTGGCGCAGTAATGTTTACCTGGTTTAACTTCGATGGGGAAAGGGGTGCGCAATATGGGGTATGTCTGGATCTGTGGTAGAAGGGTGCTGATAGGGGCAGTAAGTTTCGGGAGGACCAACTTCGGTCACTTTTTTTGGGCTTCGGTAGTAGAATCATCAGTGTGGGGCCGTTTGCGACTCTCAATCTCCTGTGAGACGGGAATGATCATGGGTGTAGGAGTAGATGGTTGGCCTTGTCGAGACCTATTTTAAGCGGGATTTGAAGCTTGCCTTTGGCAATTTGATTCACAGAGGCACTCGAGGTTGATGTATCCGTTCACTTTGGATAACATCCTCTCAATGGTTCAAGGTTTGTGGAGCACTAGGTACTCTTTGACGCGGCTATTATCCGACAAGGCATTGGAATATGCAAAAACTATATTCGTGCAGTCGAGGTTTACGACCTTACACGACTCGTCGAGGAACTGCTTTGTGAAGACTTTGAGGGTTTCACTGGCGGATTTGTGAAAGTTGAAGAGGGCATCAGCACGGAACTCTCGATCCTTGTTAAAGGAAAATTGCGCAATGAAAAGACTAGATAATTCCTCGAAGCTTTGGATCGAGCCACTGGAAAGGTTATGATACCATCTGAGAGGGTTGTTTATGAGGCTGGTAGGATAAAGGTCAACATATCAGGTGGTTAGCTGTAGAGTAAATACTTAAAGTATTTTGGAATTCGGGGATGTATGATTTAGGGTCGGTGTTGCGAGATTTGCTGAGTTTGGGGGCACGAAAGTTTGGAGGCACCTCGATAATGAGGAGTTTGGGGCAAAGGGGGTTGTTTAACTGACTCCATGAGTTCGATGTGGGGCTCGTACTGATGCGGATGGCTCGGTGATCCTGCTATGTTAAATAGGCAGGATGATGGGGGGATCTTTATGGACAAAGGGGATGGGGCTGAATGTTCGGCATATGCTCAGTACTATGCTCCCATAGGCGTTCTCGAGCAGAACGACGTTTAGGGTGCCTGGTGGAATGAAGGGTGGAATTAGATGAGTCCTCCGTGGGGTGGATGCCAAGATGGATGGAGCCAGTAGAGGGAGCACCCTCGACACCAAGGTGGACCGGGGGTACTTCAAGATGTTAAAGGGGTCCCAGTCGGTCGTGAGCAGAGATGCGTGACAGGGCGGGTACTCTAGACGGTGGAGGAGCGTCTTGAGACTAAAATCATTGCAACTCACGAATTGTATTCTGCAGGTCATCGAGGGCATGATGTTGTCTGTCTGCATCATCCAAACGACATTGTCATTCCGCTTTAAACTCCCGTCGATGTTCTTTACGCTCTTGATGTAATTGGGTGTAGTGGTGTTCCTAACCTGAGTGAATTGTTGTGTTAGAAGGGCGAACTGGGCAGCCACTCCCTCAGTGAATTTTCCAGTATGGGTAAAAGTAGAGTGGAGGGTGGGTGCCATTGAAAGTGGAAAAAAGGATTTATAAAGGAACAATAAAAGGGAAGGGTAGACTAGTAGGGTGGGAAAGCACGAGCGACGCCAAATGTAGGGGCCTAACTTCGCAAGGAGGGGAAGTTGGCTCTTACACCACAAAATTTGTCCTCTATCAGAGAGTTCAAGCATACGATCAATAATGCGACTAATCTATTGACAATATACTTGCATGGAGGCTTAGAATGGGATACTCCACGACCTCTGATGAGGATTTTTAAGAGTATTAATATAATTGTCGAGTAGTCGAAGTTTCGAGTACTGGGTAATTTACAGGGTGATTGAAGGTAAACTTTAAGGATTCAGGGGAGATATTTCGTAACCTCTCCGCAGTTCCCCCTCCCTCCCATTTATAGATCATGGGAAGGGCTGAGTCACCATGGGAAGTCAAATTACAAGTGTGCCCTCCGGGACAACTATCTTGTACCCAGAGTCGGTTCTGATGCTGAAACTGTTAGGTCTGACTCTGTAGCCACTGTTGGTTCTGACACTGTAACTGTTATTGGTTCTAATACTGTAGTCCTCGAGCGATGTGCTCCGCCGTTCTGTTTGGTAAGTTGGTCGTTTGATATGTTTTCCTTCGACCTGGTCCAACCATGGTCGAGGCCTGTTCACAGTCCAGTGTTCGTGTAATCTTGGAGGGCTTGATTATGTATGTATTAGGCTTTGAGTCATCAGGTAGGCTTTGATGTAGTCTTCGCGTGTTCGGCTAGAGCTAGCAGACTGTGAGTGGGCTACTATACTTGCCATCTTTATATGATCGAGATTGAAAAAGGAAAGAAAAGGAAACAAGACGATCGGATCACATCTTGTTGCAAAATGACCTCCTCGGATAAATTAGTGAAACTTCTTCCCAGCTCGAGCAAATTAAAATGTCCATACCATATTACCTTCGAGGACTGTGACACCAGCCATGTGAAATATCCTCATGATGACCCTCTAGTCATTATGCTCAAAGTTGGACAAAACTACTTGCATACGCTTCTCGTCGATAGAGGAAGCGCCACAAATGTTTTATTCATTAGGTCAATTGAAGTTCAGGAACTTAAAGATTCTATGAAAGCTTCGATAGCAACGATCACCGGCATCAATGGTTCGAAAAAATCAGCCACAAGAGATACTCTGCCAGTTCAGGCAGGATCAGAAACCATATTCGTTAAATTCCTAGTCATCGATGTTGAGTCCAAATATTTAGGAATTTTAGGACGAAGTTGGTTACATTCAATCAAAGCAGTACCTTCTGCATATCATTTAGCATAAAGATTTCCAACAAATCACGGAATCTATAAAATCAAAGGTAGCCAAGCAGTTTCACGTATGTGCGAGAATACCACCGCCAACTCTCACACAGTAAAACTTCTCTAGGTATAGCAACTATAGTAGGAAATACGCCCCACATTCGAGCAACATGACACAGAAATGGTTGAATTCATTGAACTCGATGAACCTGGGCGTCACACCTTCATCGGCTCCAAGTTGTTAATAGACAAAAATGAAGCCATGATCCACCTACTTAAGAAAAATATCAACGTCTTTGCCTTGACTTTCCATGAAATGCCTGGCATTGATCTGTCAATCGTGTGCCACAAACTAAGCCTCCTTCTATATAGCAAAACAGTCAACTCCTCGACTCCATCGCAGGGAACAAACTTCTTTCCATGATGGATGGAGCATCTGGCTACTATCAAGTTCCACTCGCCGAAGATGATAAGAAAAAACAACCTTCATTACTAAATAGATCTATTCTATTACACAGTGATGCCTTTTGGGTTAAAGAATATAGGAGCTACTTACCAGTGGCTTGTCACTAAAATGTTCAAAGATCATCTAACCAAAATCACGGAAGTCTACATCGATGATATGATCTGTAAAATCTTAAAGCAGGAACATCATACCAATAACCTCCAAACCATCTTCGATATCCTTCGCAAATACCAGATGAAACTCAACTCCAAAAAATATTATTTCGGTGTCGCATCTGGTAAATTTCTGGGATATATGGTCAGCAAAAGAGTAATCAAAATCGATCCTATACAAATCAAGGCACTCATCGCAATGTCATCTCCGTGAACAAAAAAAGATATCCAAATTTTTTTAGGAAAGACAGCCGCTCTTCACATATTCATCTCCAAGTCATCTGATCGGTACAAATTTGTTTACCTCCTTCGTGGAAATCCCACTACATTTTCAAAGAAACAACACAAGAAGATCATTTGGACTCCTGGGGCGTTCCCCTATAATGAGTACTCTAGTTGATGGTGAAACACTAATAATGTACTTATCCATAACTAAAGGCTCCATTAGTTTCATCCAAATTCGAGAAGACGAAGGAGTAGAAAAACCAATCTACTTCATCAACAAGACCCTCATGTCGTCTGAAAAAACATATACAACAACAAAAAAACAACTACTCGCCTTGGTCTACAGCTGTCAAAATCTTCGTCCATACTTCCAAACTTATCCCATCAAAATCATTACTAAGTATCCATTCAAACTGGTACTCTCCAAAAAAAAATCTGGAAGAATTCAACAATGGTATGTTTTCCTTGGTGAATATGACATCTCCTTTGAGCCCCAGATATTTGCCAAGGGACAAGCAGTTGCTGATTTCTTGGCAGACTTTCCAGTTAAAGACCCTGATTGGGAAGAACTTGAAGAAATTTTCATAGATGACTCAATTGCCGAACCAGATGCACGGTCGCGAAGTACCGGATGACAACTTTTTACATATGGATCAGCTGGACCATGAGGATAAAAAATTGGCATCGTCATTGTTAAACCTTCTAATCATCGCATCGAGAAAGCTATTAAACTAAACTTCTATGCCACAATCAATGAGACTGAATATGAAGGTATCCTCCATGGACTTGATCTCGCACTCACACTTGGCATGGAAGAAATAGCAATTTGCGTCGATTCATTACTCGTGGCCAATCATTACAATAAAATATTTTGCACATCAGGAAAATTAGTTGATTATGCAGCCCTGGTCAAAGAAAAAATTAACAAATTCAAGCAAGAATCGATGTCCTACTTACCTCGACAAGAAAATCGTCATGCCAACGCATTGGCTTACATCGTAACAATGCTGAGAGACAGTGAAAAACAATCTTTAGATATCGAAATCATCGAGCATTCAAGCCTCGATGTAACATCAGCGATGCAAATCACTATTACTAAAGTTGAAGACCCTGACCACTGGAGAGGACCATTTTATGCATACCTCAACTCCAATATCCTCCCGAGTAACAAAGAAGAAGCCCATTCACTTTTGGCCAAATACCCCAGATTTACAGTTTAAGATAAAGTCCTAAATCGTATCACAGGAGGGGGAACCCTTATTGAAGGCATCTCTAAAAACCAAGCTCAAGTCAAAATTAAAAAACTTCACCAAGGTATTTGTGGAGCCACATTTTGAGAAGATCATTAGCCCAACGGGTATTCACACAAGGAATATACTGGCCCAAGATGAGACAGGACTGCAAAGATTTTGTACGGAAGTGCTATAAATGCCAAATCCATGCCCAAGATATAAAAAGTCCAGCACTTAACTTACACATTAGCAATGTTCTCTGGCCATACAATCGATGGGGAATAGACATCATCGGACCTTTCCACTCAGCATTGGGAAACTGAAGGTTCGTCTTTGTAGCCACTAAGTACTTCACAAAATAGGTCGAAGTAGTTCATCTATGTCATATCAATGAAAATGAAGTCATCAAGTTCCATTGGGAGCACATAATTGCCAAATTTGGCTGCCCACAAATGATACGATCTGACAACAGCAAGTAATTCATCAGCAATAAAGTCTTTGCTTTCCTCCACAAATACAAAATTTAGCTATCAACTTCCACACCATACTACCCTCAAGGCAATGGACAAGCAGAAGCCATCAACAAGAACATCAAATCAGGTTGATAGTTCGATGAAATAATCAGTGTTCTCTGGGCATGCCAGACTACTCCTCAAACTTCTATCGGTTGTACTCTATTTATGATGGCCTTCGACACTGAAGTAGTCATACCCTCATACCTCGATCTACCAAGTGATCGAAGAAAAATCATAGATGAAAACAATGAATTAGGTCTCCTCTGTAACCTAAACTAGATCGAAGAAACCTCAGACAAAGCCATCGCATACTTGAGACGCTACCATGACACGTTAAAAAAAACTTACAACAAAAAAGTTAAAAAAAAAAAAAATGGTATTGGCGACTTAGTCCTTCGACGTATCCAAGATAGTACTCAGCCTAAGAACTATAAAAATTTATCTGAAAACTGGAAGGGCCTTACATTGTTAGTGAAAAAATAGATAGTGGGACATACTGGCTAATGACAGAAGACGAAATCCAACTTGACTATCCATGGAACACAACTCAACTAAAAATATTTTGCAGATAACAACTGTAACAATTATCATCGATTCCAATAAAACAATCTTTACTATCACTTGCATCTTTTCTATTTTTACATATTTTAGATCCATACTTGATAAGTATGCACCAGAAAACAATCATCTTTACTATCTTCACTTGATCTCGATCGATACTTAACTAATATGCATCCAATAATCAAACATCTTTACTATATTTACTTACTCTCACTCCATACTTAATAAGTATGCATCCAGACTATCATTCAATTTTGTGCAAATATTATCGAATCACAGGATACTCTACTTCGTATTCCACACTTATAGAACAAAATGTCACATGTTTTGTTCTTTTCGAATCTAAATACAGATATCCCACTAATGATTCACATCTGGTAATCCTTCACATTACTTTTCATTTCATGGTTATCGTTTACTTATCACACCAACAAGCATTCCTTACTTATCTACTACGAGTTATAATGACATTCCAAAAATATTATTCTTGTCAAATTTTAACACTTAGGATAATTTAAAGCAAATATGCATCAAAAAAATTCAAAAAACTTTCTTCGACAACAAAAATTCATCATTCAAAACATCACATAATTAAAATTGTTTAGGTCCCATTGATCACTTTTATATTTGTCTTTCAGGCATCAAACTATTTACAAAAATAGTATTTAAACTGCAAGAAGACCCACTACTTCATCAACTTTCAGTAAACCTTTAGGAAAAAACATATTTGGTAACTCTTCAGGACGCAAACCATCGGTTTCCATCATCACGAAGTCCTCAACAACTTCCGTCCTTAAAGAAACTTTAGGAGTTTCCAGAACATCATCACCCGGATCTGAGTCCTCGAAGACAGCACCCACAACACTGGCCAACCCCTTGTAGAAATCTTTTCTCTTCTCCATCTCGTGGTATTGACCTACATAGTTAGCCCTCACCTTCTTACACGCATCTAAATTCTCCAATATCAGCTAAGCCCTTACCTCCTCTAAGATCTTGCCATTTTCCTGCTCCATCACCTTTCAAGAATCAACAACCTGCTCCCGCACATCCTTTTCGAAATTGGTCCTCAACAATACCAACACTTTTTCCTTCTCCTTCGCTAATTCGGCCCTCACCTCCTCGATCTTTTTATACGAATCTTTTTTCACCACACAATAGGCAAGGTCCCTCACTTTACCAGCTTCTAGCTTATACTTATTCAATATGGCATTCAATCGCTTCTTTTCATTAATCAAATCTTCCTTTTTACTCGTAAGATCTTTCTCGATTGTCTTGTAAGTAATCAACTGGTTTGCTAGATTGCCACCTCCAACAATTTGACCTTTGGCCTTCATCAGCAACTTCTTGATCTGCATTACATTTATAAAATAAGTATCCGAATGACATACCAGATTCTTTAATTGCAGCATAACATAAAAGTTTCTCACCTTCGACATGTTTCGGTGGTCCCCGCTGAGTAATGTTATCAAATTCTCAGCCCTAACCAAGCAATCATCAACTTCTGCCTCCTGCTCATCCGTACCAGTAACTTACGCCTCCATTGTCCTCTATACTTCCTTCTCATCTTCCTTGACAAACTTCTTCTTCGAAGCCTCCGACTCCTTCCTCTTCTTCTGATGCGTACTTGTCGAGCCTTATAGGGGTCGCCCATCTGGCACAGTGGTTGGTGTATCTATATTCACCACCTCCTCATTGGGTCTTCTTTGAGAAGGTCTCTTTGGAGGTAACAGAGGCACAACAACTTGGCTAGCTGCCCTCTTCTTCTTACTCTTCCCTAATGTTTTAGTAAACATTGAGTCTCTTTCCGTAATCACGAAATCCGTAGTATACCATACCCTTCCAAGGAAGAATTTTCTAATGGAAAACTAGATTTTTTGGCCCTCTTGCTCTTTGCCAACATCTTACCATTGATATCGGGGACTTCTAAACCTTTTGCCCTAGACCTCTTTAGCCCTGTCTCTTGAAAAAGGGTACTCACACGCTCTTGGTCGATGTCAAGATTGTCAATCCTACCAAAATACCCCTTCCTTATGTTGTACAGTTCCTCTTGTACTTTAGACTTCCTATCAATCTTCTTCAAAGCTGCACATAAACGAAATACAATTATAAACAATTTACATCACATTCAACACTTCAAACATCGACACTTACGTTACCTAATCACAAACCTAAATAAAAAGCCTTTCTTTTTATAGGCTTTCTAGGGGCATTCTTATCAAACTCATAATTCCCAGACACGAGTAAATACTTGTCGCTGTACCACCCTCTTGTTAATACCATGTCATAGAACAACGGCCTCTTCAAAAACCTCACCAAGTAGCAATAGCCTACTTTCTTCGGGTTTATCTTGAGTGTGTAGTACACACATAAATCATCCATAGTGATCAACTCTTTCCCCCTTGACCTAAGTCGACCATTTATTACCCTACATACACGAAACAAGTAATATACATTTGGATTGAACAGACCTGGTGCCACATCAAAGAAATTCATCAACTTCTTATGGTCAGCACGAAGAGAAACTTTAACCCCTTCATAATTTGTTCCTGGTGTACTAGAATCCCGCCCAAAGGTACTTCCTGGTCGATCATATCATATTGGTACTCCTCTAGCCTAAAATCTCCAGGAATACCGTACTTATTTTTGAAACTCAGTATTTCCTTCATTTCTGGACCCTCTCCATAACAAGCTTCTTTATCCTCCTCCACATCTTCTTCCTCACCCCTGTTACATTCTCGATCACTAGCTTGTGGCTCGTGATCCTAACTGTCTCGGTAGCCTCCACATTAGACAATTCGACAATCCTAGGTACCACTCTAAACTGGTACACACAATCTATATCTTAACTACTCGATCCCACCATATACTTACCACCCAACTGTTGCACATAGGTAGCTGCATCGATCATTAGGGGTTCTACATCTTGAAGATTCACATATATATATATCTTTACCATCGATTTGAATTGGATCAAACATTTTTAAGAACCTGAAAATCAAAATCCATTTTTTACCACAGTTAGTAACTATTATATCTATTACATATATATGCTCATAGGTTCATATTTATATAGTTGTTGAGCTTAATCTTTAACACATCATTCTCGCATTACTATCTGTTACTATCATTACTACAAGATAAACTTACTACATTCAATTCTCGATACAATTCTTCTGTTATTTAATTCCCTATGTCAAAAACATTGATTGTTTTACTAATTTATATATTTGTCAACATACAGGAATCTCAAGAGTTCTTGATCATATTTCACTTGTTTCCCGCCAAGACCACTATGATAAAACATTTACAAAAATACAAAAAATCACCTTCTCCGGTAAACAATCCGGCCAAATCAAACCTAATTCGAAAATCATTTCCATCAATCTCGCCAAAATCCTAACAAATTCCCTACAGCCGCGCCTTACTCGCCGCGACACCCCCCAATCTCTCTCTCCACACTATACCAATAATTAGTTACATCTCTCTCACCTCAACACCTTTATAAACCATTACAACTACATTGCCATGGAATCAACACCATTAACGATCACCATCCAACCTCTATCATCCAAACCCTAACGCAGTCGAATCTCAATTACTTCCAATCCATCAAACATAATACAAATTCCTTCTACTAATATACTTAACATACCTACATCTTCCAATATTTAAGAATAATCAATCAAGAAGCATACACGATCAACACAGTTACTAACCTTGTACTCGCGTTGTTTCGGTATCCCTTTGTTTAGCCCGTTTTGCTCTCATAATCAAAACCCTGATCTCCTCCTTCCCGATTGTGGACAATGATTCCAGTGACGAGCACAAAGAGTTCGCACTAGAAAGGATTTTTTCAGGGTTTGTAAAATATGAACAGTCGTCCAACTCCAAACTATTTATAGACCCCACGCGACTGTTCTTCGCGACCATTCGAGTAATCAAGCATAACGCCTTACACGTCTTTTCTCGAAGTCTTTGACTCTTCGCCTTCTCATCACCAACAAACCCTTTCATTGTTACTGCAATCCTTCCATATCTTAAAGAACTTCCTCTGACATATTCATACTCAATAGAGCACAACCTATCTTGTCACAAAGATGTTGTACATTATCTTCGTTATACTTCAATATTTAACTTGTAGGAGCATACCTCGCCATGTTTAATCCTCTCGCTTCCTCTGCATATTTTTACTTTATTTATAAATCCCTATATCTACGAAAAATCTTCATCAATCAGAACAAATTTCAAAATTTCATTTGATATTGTAAATACCAACAAGCAATATATTACTACATTCCAAAATTTTACCAAGTCCAAAGTATATTCGATAATAATTTACCATTACATAATATTGACAACTACATTCTGACATCAAACTCTCTTCCCATTTCATCTTCACACATAATTCGACCATTACATTTACTACTTATACATAAATAGAATCATAAACTCTTAGCTGCAGTGGCATCTTCTTTCCTAATAATCATTTTCACACGGGTATACAAGTAACTCTCACGTTCAAGTAGACTCCAAATTATAGCTGGCAGCAAAACTGAAAATCTTCTTCGGCATCCTTCGCCTCTACCTCGCTTATCCCTTCATAATTTGGTTCAATAGGATCCTCCATATGAATATTAGCATTTTGATTACCAGAGTACCGACTATATAATTCCCAATACTTAACTTGAACAAGGCTGAACACCTCATTCCGTACTTGGGATCTAGTTCACCATTTCTTCAAATACAACTCTCAATTTAAAAACATCCAGGTGATACTTATAGTTCTACACAGTCCAAGTCACCACAAAAAATATTTATTTATCCTTGGCACCTTACAATTAAAATAGTCAAATCAATTAACCTTGAAATCCATTCCTAACCCCACTCATTAAATTATATTTCGAGTTATGTTATACTCGAAATACTACACATTAGACATTTTACTTCGACATCATTCTACTTCATTTAAATTATTTATTGAATGAACTATCAATTACAATTTACATTCAACATTTTTCTTTCGATTACATTACATCTAGATGCAATTATTTCTTTACATTTGACTTGAATGGCTAGTTGATAACATTTTTTCACCAGAATCTGACATTATTACATCTTTTTACCAGAATCTGATATTTTCTACTTCTTATCACCAGAATCTGACATTACCTCTGGCAGTAGGGGCAACGATATCCTAAGAAACTCAGGTCAGGGAACTTCAAAATAGTGCTGCTCTTACAAGAGCGCAGGAACAGAAAATTGCAAGAAGCCTCTTTCGTTCGATAAGATCCATGGACGCCTAGCCAGCCTTCCCATCCTCATCTTTAATATAAGCAGCACCCCCTTCCCCAACAATTTGATCAACTTTAAATCCTTCAGCAATGGGAGGGGAAACTAACTCCAACAGATATCCCATGTGAAAATACTTTCTGACTCTACCTACCCCAACTCCCTCTACTATGATAACATCAATTACATGACCTAAAAGCAAAAACTTTACAAAATATCTTACCTCAGCTTGGTCATCACGGATACCATTTTCATCCTCAGGTAACTCACTGTGCCACACTTGGGGTGGCATCTTTCCAATATCCACCACCATAAAATCATTCTTAACACCTTCTATTTATACCCCGCTTTCATTTACTAGGTCCAATGTTCCGCACTAATTGTTCCTCGGGAAGGACGTGACCAGGTCCACTTAACTTTCACCTTGGAAATGATAACAGGAAGACTTCTAAAGATATTCGGCAACCTTTTCGAATTCTAACTTATTCTCGACACAACCACAAGTACTTCTGTCAAGAATAAGGCAATTCTAGTAGCATATTTCCTAGATTCGGTAAGGAAAAGTCGGCATAACATAGTCGAAGACAGTCAACATTGCATAGTCAAAGGCAGACAGCTGTCAGGAAGTTACCATAAGTCCTCGAGCTACTAAATATAGTCATTGTGCCTGGTCAAGAAAGAGCCGTTAGTGATCCGCGAAGTTCGCCCACTACCCCCGAAATAGGAGACTGTTTTTTTTTTTTTTGTAAACTGCCTATATCTGCTATAAATACAAGCAGATAATAGATTATTCAAATCGGCAATGCTATTATTCTTACTTCTTTACCCTACAGTCACTCAAAAACTTGTAATAACTAATAACATAATAGATTTTACATTAAAACCCTCCTCGAGGTCGTAGTTTTTCTCAGCCTTTACTAAGTTTTCCACGTAAAATCTTACTTGTTTAGGTTATTATTGCACCTTCCTTACGAAAAGTATTGGTGAAGATTATCCTTCTGGAAAACATGCCATTATAGTTTTTTCAAGTCAACAAGGGGATTCAGACAAGGTGATCCTTATTGCCCCTCCTATTTACCATTGCAGAAGAAGTTCTTAGTGGAGGTATTATTTGGCTAAGGGAGAAATATCGTATTCATCTTATGGCTTTTCACAAGGGGGTTCACTGTCCTTCTCATCTTCTATTTGTAGATAACATCATTATCATCTCTAATGGATCAATCAAAGGTCTTAAAGCTTTTAAGAAGCTATTTGAAAGATATCAAGCAGCTATTGGCCAGTAGATAAATCTTAAAAAAAGAAAGCAATTTATGGGTGGTATGACAGCTTCTAGGAGGCATCAAGTTCTACCTTTTTCAATATTAGACAAGGTACTTTCCAGTATTAACATAAATATTCACTAAACAATGATACATTATCCAGTATTATCAGAAATATTCTTCTATGTAAGCTTGTATTAAATATGTATACTCTACAGTCTTAAATGATTCAACTTCGATAATTGGCAATGGTTCTGCTATTGACGTCTGTAGGAATAATTAGACTATTATGTGTGTCATTAGTAATATCCCTGCTCTTTCACACCTTCCCTGGAAATCATACAAAGCTCAAATATCAGATATCCTGATTAATGGGATTTGAAATCCAAATCATGAAGTTCTCACTATTCTAAACTTAGCTGGTATTAATTTGAACTCCATCTTCTTAAAATATGTAGGGGTTGATACTAGCATCTACAAGCCTGACATACATGGTGTTTTTAGTGTGAGTACTGCACATGAAAGCCTTATCAACAAGTTCCCTGCACGTTGGTAGAAGAAATATATTTGGAGAAACTGTTATCATCCTAGACACTCTTGATCCAGGAGGATCTGAGTATTTCTTAAACTTTTTTTCAAAGTTTATTCAAATAGACTACACCCCTTTGAGTCTGAATAGACTTTTAAGTCTATTAAAATAAAACACGTCTGAGTAGCTTTATTTAAATAGACTTAATATTTGTTTGAATGCATTTAGTTTTGTTCTAATAGACTTTTAAGTTTATTCGAACAAACACGTGTCTGAGTGCTTTTATTTGAATAAACATTTAACATGTTTCAATAACTTTTTTCTATTTGAACAATGACTTGTTTTGTTCATACAGAAGCGCAATTCAGCCTATTATTTTAGTCATTTAAGGGCATATTTTTCCATGTTTTGTAACTAGAAACGTGTAACCCTCATAAAAGGGCGAGGCTAGGCACGATTGAAGGATATTAGATCAAAGAAAGAAACTTTGGGCTTTAGAAGAATTTGATTATAATCAATTTGATTAAGAAATTGAAGCTCTAAAGTACAATTCTCTCACCTTTTAATGTGTTCTTCATATTATTCTTCAATTAAGGTTTTCTCAATTCGTATTGTGGATTTAGTGGTACTTATTTTTTAGTAACGATTCTCGGAGGTGTCGTAATTTATGGTCTCTACACGTGACTGGCTCAAGCAAATGGCGGGAGTAGATAGTGATTCTAGTGATGCCAAATCTATCAGGGAGTGATCAATTATTAGTTAGCCAATGAGTCCTATGCATAATCTTCGTGTCAATTTTAAGATTAAAATTTTGGTATTCGACGGTTCAATCGATACCGAAAAGTTATCAATTTTAAGATTAAAATTTCGGTATTCGACGGTTCAATCGATTCCGAAAAGTTGGATAATTTGTTAGATAGGTTAGAAACTTATTTTTCCATTTACGAGAATACTCCAATACTTTGAAAATATTCTTTTCTACATTGAAATTTGCAAGTTGTGGAAATCCTATCAGAAACGTCATGAAGTAGGAAGTTTGAGTTGGAAGGAATTTAAGGTATTAGTAATAAAGCAATTTTATCAGATTGGCTATGAGCAAGAGAGGTGGTTTAAATGGCATAATTTACTCCAAAAGTTTGAGTAATCTGTATAAGAGTACACTATGGCATTTTATAAAAAAGTATTGGTTTTTGACATCGATGTGGACGAGTATGAGGTACTCATAAAGTACATGGGGGGTTTATCAGAATCTATTAGGAGAGAGTTGAAGCTTTATACTTTGGCCAATATTGAAGATGCTATTGCTAAGGCAATTGCTATTGAAGGCTAGTACTTGAAGAGAAACAAAAAAGATGGTAAGAACAAGTCGGGGTACAGGTCTAGTTGGAAAAATGAGCATAATGGATAGTCCAAAGGAGAGGGGTCTTCATCCAAGGAGAATTATTATGGTCATTATAAGGCGAGTGGGCATATTTTAGATAAATTTTAGAAACATCACCTAGAGCTTAGGCCAAAGGAGGGGAAGAGCAAGAAAGAGAGATATGCACTAGCCATAGCGGTTGTTGACCTTCCGGATTTAGATAAATCGAATCTTAAGCTTACACTTACGCTTCACCAGACTATGGCTACCGAGGAGTATAGTTGGGAAGAACTTTTTCATGTCAGTATTGTGGTAAAGTAGAGCATGGTCAAGGCCATTGTTGATCCGGGTAGCCAGAAAAACTTGATTTCTGAGGCATTGGTGAAGAAGATGGGTTTGATTATTATAGTTCATCATAAGCCATATGGTTTGGGGAGGATTCAGAAAGAAGTAGATTTGATTATCACGAAGCAGTATACATTCAAGTTTGCAATCACTAAAATGTTTATTGACGAGGTGACGTGTGAGGTAGCTCCTTTAGATGTATGTCAGGTCATCTTGGGTAGCCCTTATCTTTGGGGCTGAGATGCGATTCATTACCGTAGAGCTCGTAAGTATCGCCTTTGTAAAGGAGGGAAAGAAGTTTCATATCAATACTTGTTAGGAGCATGTCACCGTAAATAATTTAGTAGCGTCGACTCAAGTGAAGTGGTTGGTTAATTCAAGCGGCAAGTTTTTGTTATTGGTACGACCGGTTCAAAAGGGTACGTCAGCTAGAGTGTTGTCTATAATGTCAACGTCTCATATCCAATAAACCGAAATGGGGATGTTGCAAGAGGAGGTTGTAGTACATTATGATCATAAACCATTCCAATTTTTAGCTATACAGTCCAAACTATAACAAGCTCGCCAGATGAAGTGGATATTGTATCCCTAACAATTCCCCTTTATTATCATGTATAAGCCAGGAATGGACAAAAAAATGGTTGATAGGTTATCTCGACCCCCTTTACCAACTACTTCCGCTATGTTGTTAGCTATCCAGATATAGCCTATTATTCCATAGGAATATGTTGCAAGATATGATGATCCTAAGGGGCGTAGTGTGTTTCGTCGGAAGTTGTTGCAAGGTAAGACAAATGAGTATGAATTAGATTTATCACCGTTCATGAAGACGTATTTGGTAATTAATGTCGAGCATTTGAAGCTATTTGAGCCGTCTCTTTTAAATGTAGACTCTACAATCGACACTTACCTACCGTCAGTTGATAACTTATGGATGGAAAAAAAAGATCCGTTATAGGATGATAGTATTCTAAAGAGGAAAGTTCATGTTATAAGACAGGGTAGTATTGAGTCGTTCCGAGTTGGGAAGAAATGTCACCTACCTAGCAAGTCAGACTGTTATAGCAGGGAAATAGGCATAGTCGCATTCCCATATCTCCAATTCTAGGTTTAGTAGGAGCTTTAGGCTCATAAAGGGGGGAGCCATGATCTAGAAGGATTTGGGTAGTTTTATTCTAATAGACTTTTAAGTCTATTTGAAGAAACACCTATCTGAGTAGTTATATTCGAATAGACTTAATGTCTGTTTGAATTCACTTAGTTTTGTTCGAACAAACTTTTAAGTCTATTCGACCAAATACGTGTCTGAGTGCTTTTATTCGAATAGACATTTAGTCTGTTCGAATAAACTTTTTCTATTCGAATAGAGGCGTAATTCAGCCTATTATTTTAGACGTTTAAGGGCATATTAATCCAAGTTTTGTAACTAGGAACTTGTAACCCTCATAAAGGGGCACAGCTAGGCAATATTGGAGGATGTTAAATCAATCCAAGTTCTAAAAGAGAGACTTAGGGCTTTAGAGAAATTTAATTGAAATCGATTTGATTAAGCAATTGAAGCTCCAAAAGGGAAATTTCCCACCTTTTTGTGTGATCTTTGTATTATTCTTCAATTAAGGTTTCCTCAATTCGTATTGCGGATTAACTCTAACCTGACTTGGAGAATTATTCAAAATGTTGTTCCAACTGACCAGAAGATTTAATCCAGATCTATTTAGTCGGTATCTTAATGTAGATTATGCAAGTCTGATGGAAAGAATACTAATCATTAATTTTTTGGCTGCATTATTTCTAAAAGAATCTGGACTTGGTTAGGAGAATTATTTGGTATCAAAATTGATAAGTGGGAGAAAAAAAATATCATTCAACTCGTAAATCACTACAGCTTTTATGTTGAGGATCTATGGGTGAATGGAGCTATGACTTTTTTAAACTCAATTTGGTTTGTCAGGAACAAAATTAATCATAACAATCCAGCTCCTTCTACTATTTTCATCAAACAATTTATCCATACTGCTATACATGACTTTACATCAAAATTTAAAGGGTTTATGAACAATATCCAAGTAGAAATAGCTCTTCTAAGTAATCTATAAATTAGTTTTAAAAGAAGGAAAGCTCCAATGATTAGATCCTGCATGTGGGAGCTCCTATGGTATGAGGAAGTCAAGATAAGCTGTGATGGATCAAGCCTTGGAAATTCAAGTACAGCTGGCACTGGTTCTACATTTTAAGCTCACAATGGAGACTTTTTAGGGGTCCTAATGATGAACATTGGTGTAACAACATCATACTATGTTGAATATAGCAGTATCCAGTCTATTCTTAATACTGTATTATACAACAACTGGCTGAAGGTGCTTTTAGTTTTTGACTCTAAAGCTACAATCAGTGCCTTTATTAATAACAAAATTCCATGGGAACTCAGGGCTAGATTGGAGCACGTCTCTTTTAAGCCACAAATAGTGTTTAGCCACTCCTTGAGGGGTTATAATTTTAGTACAGATAATGCCGTAAGCATAGCTGCTAGAATAATTCCTCTTAT
Source organism: Kingdonia uniflora (assembly GCA_014058105.1). NCBI lineage: Eukaryota > Viridiplantae > Streptophyta > Magnoliopsida > Ranunculales > Circaeasteraceae > Kingdonia > Kingdonia uniflora. The sequence goes on from JACGCM010001419.1 coordinate 389,675, forward strand.
TAAAGTTTGGCATACTGGAAGACCTATTTTCTAAGATTTGATTAATTCTTATAATACTGCAATCTTATAACCCTTTTTCTATAATTTAGAGAATTACAGGACTTGTCTGTAATCTCTTATTATTTCTTCAATATATTTGCTTACCTTTTGCAAAAATAGGTTGTGTCTATTTTTGATCGATTATAAAACCGACGTCTTAAAAAACTGCAAGTACACGGTGTACCGTTGAGTATAAGGGTAAGCGGGGTCGTATCCCAAGAGACTTGTGGTACGAATTATGTTTCAAGCTACTAATTTTATCCAATAAGAATGAGTTTATGGTTTTTATAAGTGAAAAAATTAAAATGAAATACAAACTAAAAAAAATGTTGATACGATTGGAGAGGAAACCAAGGTGTGATTCCACTCCATCTGTTGTAACCTTGAGATAGTGTACCTAGTTAGAGCATTTACGAATTTCCATATCGCATATCCTTGGTCAGGTATATGCAGCACATCATGCGATAAGATAATTAGTGATTGGGAACTACCCATAAACCAACTTACTCAACCATGGCCTGGTTGATAAACATGGATTGTGTTCTCTTCTCCATGTTCCTAACCTATCTTATTATGGTCAAATAAGATGATTACTTAAATTTAATATTCCTCCAAATCATAGCTATGGTCAAGTATAGGGCGAAGGAATATGAATATGTATTATGCCGGGATAAAGAGAATGTAATTACTCTAACTAAACTACATAATCTAGACTAAGGCTGCATTGGATGGAGCTTTCTCTAGCCTTGGCTAATAGGATTAACTACTCCACCCTTTCATCATTATAATAATACTATTATTACAATAAGAGTAAAAGACAAGAAGAAGAAAAGAATAAGAACTTTATTGCTTTATAGTTTTTTATTTACACTCTCCAAGATGTCTCTCATGGGTGGGATTCCCCTCTTATTTATAGAGTATAGGAGGGGTTACAAAATAACAACATAAATGTGAAAGCCTATAAACAAAGCCTTCTATTATGCAATAAATATAAGAGTTTTAAAACCCCTTACTCTATGCCTTAGCCCATGCACAAAATGATATGGCTTGATAATCTCCATCAATGCCTCTTTAATGCTATTTATTAGACTTTTGGTTAACAATTGCTATGGGAATAAACTGTTGGAGTGTACAAGACATTATTCATTGTTGAGAATTGTAAAAATGTATGACTTCTTTATTATGTGACCGATTCCAATAAATACAAGCAAAAGTACTATTAGTATCACATTTAATTAATAAATGACATGTTAGATATAAATTTAGAAATTGCACAAGTAAATATTACGTGTCTATCAAATACCCCCAAACTTATATTGATAAAAGAATTTTTTTGGTCCTCAAAATACCCACTCAAAGTATGGTTGTCGAATTATAGCACGAATGAGTGAGATCGAATCTACAAAGAGGTTTGAGAAAATAAATTCTTTCTTGGCTGAATTACGGTTTATAAGAGATAGATTAAAAAGAAAAAACTAGGAAGAACAATTAACAAGAGAATAGCTACGACAAGAATTCAGCCCAAAGCAATAATAGTAATTATGTAGCTTTACTAGACGGATTATTCATGTCCAAAATCTCGGGTAGGGCATTTTCGATGTAAATGTCAATCCTAAATCCATGGTTAGGTATCTAAGGTTTGGTTAAATTTGGTTTTACTTAATCTGAAGTCTAGGAGAAATTCTTCCAGCTATGGTTAAGCTTGGTCGAATTTCTCCTACGAGTTCGCTTCGTGTTTGCCCAAAAATCCAATTTAATGGTCATAACACCATATTTTGGCTAAATAGTCTAAATCCACTTAATAGTTATGGTTAAGCCTAAAAGTAGATTATAGCTATTTTAGAAGATTACAAAAGAGAACTAATTCTAGAACAATAACATAATTATTGTTATTCGGGTAAGGGCTTCCTTTTAGTCACAACTAGAAGAGATTAACCTTATATCATTCCCAGGATCATTGCATGAACTAGCTAACTATTTATAAAAAAAAATAAAAGAGAGAGAAGATAATTAAATATAACTAAGGCTATATTTCTTTTAAACTTGCTCTAATATGATATGCCCAATTATAATGGGGGGAGGGTTCCTTTTATAGGATAAGGAACCCAAATTTAGAAACTATACATTAAATTCTAAAAAATATTTTCACAATAATATCTTTTAATATTACAACCAATCACCTAAGATTCTTGCATATAATTCTCTTAAGTGATGCAGAGATATTTCTTCATGGAAACTCTTGCATATATCTTCAATATAAAATATCTTCAAAGATCTTGGATGCAATATATTCTTTGATTCTATTTTCCATGAATATGTGTATATATTTATTCAATCTTAAGACCAAATATATTATGTCATTGAGTTTTTGTGCTATGAACTGTTAGAGACACTTTTACTTGACTTTAAGAGCTTGGTTTTAAATATCCATCTCCAATAGCTATAATGAAAAAATGCGTATAAGTACCCAAACTTAAATATAATTGACGACTAAAATACATGTTCAGGTATATTAAAAATATCATAATTAGGCATTCATCAAATACCTCCAAACTTTCTTTTTGCTCGTCCCAAGTGAAATAAAATAATAGCCACTTTCGTAGGGAGCGCGATTGCATTTAGCTTATGATATAAGCCATTAAACCCCCAGATTTAGCCTGGTGGATGAGTGCCATCACGTTAGGGTTTGCAGTCACTATACCCATAAAAGTCAATAATTACATTTTAAATAATTCTAGTATATACATGACTCATTTTCTCTTAACTTATCCTTACTTAGTTGTGACTAAAATATACTGATGGGAAATCCTTAAACCTTCTATTAACCCAAGTATACTAAAGAATATTTTTAACTTGTCTAAAACTAGAGGTACTACCTCAAGATTTGAAAGAGCTTCAAGTATTTTGCTTTAGATATAATTAAGTGTGCAGTAAAAATAGTTGTATTGCCTAATACATTGTCTATAATAATTTACTCAGTTTTTGGTAGTCTTGTTCTTATTGGAATAAATTAAACGTTCAGTTCTACAAATACCTTAGTCAATTTGTTTTCCTAGAATTTTACTTTTTCTTTTCTTTTGTAAGCCTTTATTTTTGAGTAGATTGTTTCTTAGGGAAGCCTCCGCAATAAGGAGTTTTTGGTCGACAATCCCCACCAGTTGGCTAAGGTTGTTGGGGTGTGGTGCCCCATCATGACCTAGACTCAGGATTCTCACAAGTAATATTTTCTTATGCTTCTTTCACATAGTTCATGGTCAAACTCGAGATTGGATATAATTTTTCCTCTTTCAGTTCTTAATCATGCGAGTAGCCATGCAGCATAAAAGTTTTTAGAGCACATTTGGCTTATTATTATTTTTTCTTCTTAGGAATGAACTTATCCTTAAACAGTTGTCTTCCTTATAGAAAACTATTCCTAACATTAATAAAAAAATAAATTATTGAAGGTATAAATTGTAAAACTACTGTGAAGTGCACGTTTTCAAAATATGTCATGTTAACTTAAATTAGTCGTTAATAAAAAGATAGTACATCTAGCTTAAGATAGTCCAAAATATTCTAGTGTATACTTAATACAATTTTAAAATTTAGGCTTTTCTGTAATATTTATGTTAAGGTAAAATTAGTTTAAGTGTTTGGAAATTCGTCAAAAATATATCATAAATTGTCAAAGTGTCATTATTTCACTTTTCTTTAAAAAACATTTAAAGAAATGGTTTCCTACCCCCAAACTTAAATCAAGCATTGCCCTCAATGTTTGAGAACAAGAAAATAAATAGAAGAGGAAAACTATAATTTCTCACATGAATGTGTCATGGGTTACCTCCCAAGAAGAGTAAAGTTTACCGTCTTCAGCCAGATGAATGTACCCCCATACTTAAATGATGTTGCAATGGTGCTATAAGGGTACATAATATAAACTCTGATATACTGGATCATCTAGAAATGTTATCTTTTCATTAAAAATGTAGGACTCTAAGTACGGTTTTAATCGTTGGCCATTGAGCTTAAAAATATTTCTGTTCTTAAGATCCTCTACCTCTACGGCCCCATAAAGAAATATTGCTTTAACCATAAAGTGGCCATGCCAACGGGATCGTAGTTTATCATGAAATAGACAAAGCTTAGAGTTATAAAACAATACCTTTAGATTGGGCTTAAAGGTTTTACGAATAATTAATTTATCATGAAAAGTTTTGGTACGTTCCTTGTAAATTTTAAAATTTTCATAAGCCTCATGACAGAGTTCATCCAACTCAAAAATTTAAAGCTTTTTCTTGGACCCAACTTGGTTCATCTCAAAGTTAAGGGCCTTTGTGGCCCAAAAAGATTTATGCCTTAGTTCCACAGGCAAGTGGCAAGCCTTCCCAAAAGCAAGTCCAATCGGAGTTTTATAAGCTGTTTAATCTGCACAAAGAGCATCATCAAGACGATCTGACCAGTCTTTGCGATTAGCTAGAACAACTATAAAATTAAGGTTTCTGCGAGATGAAGGAAATGCGCCCCTAAAATCTATGCCCCAAACATCAAAAAATTCTACAATAAGAATATTGTTTAGAGGAATCATGTTACGGTGAGAAATATTGTCGGTTCTCTGACATCTATCGCAAGTAGAATAAAAAGTCTGTGCATCACAGAAAAGGGAAGGCCAATATAGACCAGATTGAAGAATTTGTATAGCTATCATCTTGGTACTGAAATGTCCTCCACATGCAAAGATGTGGCAAAACATGAGTACGTTCTGGAACTCAACATTTGGAATGCAACTTCTAATAACTTGGTCATAACAAAATTTATGCAGATAAGGATCGTCCCAACCGAAACATTTAGCCTCGTGTAGGAATTTGGTTTTATCTTACTTGGATCAGTGGTCAGTTAATCTTTTAGTAGCAAGATAATTGACAATGTCGGTATACCAAGGTAGTTGTATAATAGTCATAAGCTGCTCATTTTAAGATAGGGTGAGATCTTCACCACTTTTGATCAGAAGTCGGGATATATGGTCTGCTACAACATTTTTAATACCTTTCGTATCTCAAATTTTGATGTCAAATTATTATAATAAGGGGATCTATCGGATTAACCGAGACTTAGCATCCTTTTTGGATATTAAATATTTTAAGGCTGCGTGATCAGTGTAGATAATAAATTTGGACCCAACAAGATATGACCAAAAAATTTTGTATGCAAACACAATAGCTAATATCTCATCAGTGGTAGAGTAATTCATTTGTGCATCATTGAGTGCGCGACTAGCATAGTAAATAACATGAGGTTTTTTATCTACTATTTGCCCTAAAACTGCTCTGACAATATAGTCAGAGGCATAACACATTAATTCAAATGGAAGATCCCAGTTGGGCAGTGGGATGATTGGAGTGGAAGTTAATAGAAGTTTGAGCTTCTCAAAAGCTCTGGAACATTCATCATCAAAGTGGAAATCAGTGTCCTTAGCAAGTAAATTGCATAAGGGTTGGGAAATTTATCTAAAATCTTTGATGAACCGACGATAAAACCTGGCATGGCCAAGAAATGATCGAATGCCTTAACCTTCTGAGGATGAGGTAAGGAAGAAATAATATCAATTTTATCCTTATCAACTTCTATCCCTTTGTTGAAGATGATATGCCCAAGAACTATCCTTTGTGTTACCATGAAGTGACATTTTTCCTAGTTTAACACCAAATTGGTTTATGTACATCGTTCTAGTACGAGCTTTAAATGGTGCAAACAATCATCAAAAGATGAACCAAACTCTGAAAAATCATCCATCAAGATTTAAATAAATTTATCAACCATATCAGAGATTATGCTCATCATACAACGTTGAAATATAGTGGGTGCATTACACAAACCAAATGGCATACGTCGATAAGCATAAGTCTCGTAGGGATAAAAGAATGTGGCTTTCTCCTGATCTTCTAGAGCGATGGGGATTTGGTTATATCCAGAATAACCATCAAGAAAGCAGTAATAAATTTTTCCCACTAGTCGTTCAAGCATTTGATCAATAAATAGAAGAAGAAAATGATCATTCCAAGTGACCATGTTCAACTTTCAATGATCGATACAGACACGCCACCCGGTGGACATACGTGTAGGGGTTAATTCATTATTCTCATTTTCGACAACAGTAATCCCTTATTTTTTGGCTACAACTTGAACAGGGCTGACCCACTAACTATTTAAAATAGGGTATATGATACCCGAATCTAATAGCTTGAGAACTTCCTTCTTAACCATCATATTTGGATTTAAACGCCGTGGCATCTCACACAAATTTTTAGCGCCTTCCTTGAGATTGATGTGATGCATGCGCACGGCCGGGCTAATTCACTTTAAGTCTGTTAAAGACCACCCTATGGCTGATTTGTGTTTTCTAAGGACACTCAACAGTCTACCTTCTTGGTTAGCATCTAGATTATAAGATATTATCACAAGTAGAGTTTCAGAATCACCTAAAAATGCTTTGAGATTATTGGGTAATAGCTTGAGGTCCAGCTGGGGTAGTTTAACAATGGGTATAATAGGTAAGGTAGTTGATGGTTCAAGAGGTTTCATTCTAGGTCTCTATTTGGACATGTTAAAAATAGGAGTTGAGTCGAGTAAGGCATTAAAATCTTCAACGGCCGTGTCTTCATCAAAGTCCTCACCAAAGTTTACAAGACATGATTTTAATGGGTCCTCAAAAAATGATTTAGGGAATGAGTTATAAATTAGGGAGTCAATCATATTCAGCTCTGCCATATCGCCCGAATGAGGGACTTGAGTATTATTGTAAAAAACATTGAGTTTAATCTTTATGTCTCCAATTGATATTTGTAAGACCCCTTTATAGAAATTAATAATGGCATTAGCAATCGCAAGGAAAGTACGGCCCAATATGACTAGGAACTCAGAGCTAGGATTTGTGACTTCTTCAGTATCTAAAACAACAAAGTTTACAAGAAAAATGAGAGTATCGACCTTGATAAGAATATCCTAATAGACTGAGTAAGGTAAAAAGCTTCACACTAGCCCCCAAGTCGAGTAACGCTCTATCCACTTTGTGATCTCTAATTTTACAAGAGATGGTTATGTTTCCAGGGTCTCAAAGCTTAGGAGAGGTTAATGTCTCAGTCATTAAGACTTTCTTGTGCACATTATTATTTTTTTCCTAGTGCACGCATCCTTAAAAAATTTGGCATATGCATGGATAAGCATGATGGCATCGAGTACTGGAATATTTATATGAAGTTGCAGATATGGAACTTTAGGCCCAAAATGAGCCTTGGATATAGGAACAGAGGAAGAAGACAACTCTTTAGATGTATTAGAAAGTTCTTGGCTGCTTACTACCACTAGTTCAGTCGTACGTACCTCATCCTCAATCATAACAGGTGGTCACTCAACCCTTATTTTTTCAACTCGATTATCAGTTTGTTTACTATTTCAAAGGGTGGCAATAGCATTAAGTTGTTTCGGAATTGAGTTAGGCTCAAACCCAGGTAGTCCTTTGGGATTAGATTCATGTTATCTAGGCAGTTTACCTAGTATTCTCACATTCATTATATTTGTTAATTGCCTTATCTGTGTCTCTAGATTATAGATAGATTGGGACGTAGAGTTTTGATTCATAAAATGTTTGTTGCTGGAATTGCATCATTTGTGCTTGTTTTTGGCTTTCTATTGATTATTACATGAAGAGAGAAATGCTATCTTCCAAAGATGGTTTGGGTGGAGCGAGTGAGAACTGTTTAGATGACTGAAAGGTTTCCTAAGATGCCTAAGGATAGGACTAAGAATAAGGATTCCTAAATAAGTTATGAGTTGAAGTTTGTAGTTCTCCAAAACCCAAACTGGGATGGTTGTTCTTCCACAAAGAATTTGGGTGGTTCTGCCAAATTGGCTTGTACGGGTCAAATGCCCTCTTGTAGGTATTATTTAAAATATTTACTTGCTCTTGATTGTCATTCATTTCATTGATAAATGATGGAACCCTGCTGTAGATGTTGGCTCACACCACCCTTAGATTGATTCATAGCAATAACCTCAATTTTTTGAATAAGAGTATCTAATTGGGCTTTTATGGTCGTTCCATCACTCACTTTGTATATGCCACCTTTCTTGGTTGAACAAATATTTCAATATGGATCAAAATCCCACTCCTGAGAGTTCTCAGCCAATGTCTCAAACTCCTCGTAAGCTCTATCGGGTTCAAGGTCCTAGAATTTGCCACTATGAATGGATTCTAGCCTATAATGATTCTCAAAGGTTATTACACAATAGAAATTTTCGACTAAATATTGCTTTTCAAAACCATGATGGGGACATTGTGAAAGAAAATCCTTATATCTTTCCCATGCCTCATAATATGTTTCACTTTTATTTTGAGCAAATTCAACAATTGTATTTCTAAGATTGAGGGTTTTTCCCATTAAGAACCATTTTATTTTTAACTTGGTGTCCATTTGGTCCAATGAATGGATAGATGTTGGTGCTAATGAATCAAGCCAATAAATTGCCTTATGTTTTAGTGAGAATGGGAATAAATAAAGGCGGATGGAATCCTCAGTAAAATGTTGATATTTTGGGAGCACATAAATTTTCTTAAATTTGTGGACCTGTTTATAAGGGTTCTCAGATACAAGCCCATACAATGTAGGTAATATTTGGATCACACTAAGCTTAATTTCATAATAATTTGTTGTGACAGCTAATAACACGATATACGAAGGTATATCACTCACCACTGGGGTCCAATAGTTCCTAAGAGATTTGGCAGCAGTCATGATTGGGTGTTCAACTTCTACCTCAACAACAAGCTCAATTGGGTCAACTCAAGATGGATCACTCTCCTCCCAAGTCAGGGGTCCTAAGTTCACTATTGTATTGATTGGGTGAGGTAGTCACTTTCTCGGCTTAGGCTAAGGTGGTGGGCCGTAAATAGGCAAAGGTTTTGGTAAACTTCCTAAATATTTTTCTCCACGTGTCCAATTGATCATGCACAAACTAATATATGATAAAATTTGGCACCCGATGCAGTAAACAATCAATCAAACCTAAAATATAACACTTCAACATTTTTTAAGAAGTAATAAATAGGTATCCCCTATATTCTTCTATATTCACAAAAGGGTATGATGGTCAAAGGCTTTAGTTCTTACACTCCCCTGCGTCACTGTGCTAGTACTAGCTTAGAGTAGATGTTTAGTCCTCTCGCCCTAACGAGTCGCCTTATAGTACGTCAGCACTCGAAACGGTTATGTCACAGACCTACAACCTGTATTTCACAGCGCTGAGCTGGGGTCATAACCTACGAACCCGTGTTTGTACCCCGGTCCAGTACACCAATCCGTTGGGTGATAAATCCCATAAGAATTTTGCTGCTCTTTTTTATTATCAGTTATATTTCTAAATCCCGCAAGTCTCTAACAGTTTTTACCTTTACTAATGTTTAGAATGAAAAGAAATTTAAACACGTTAATAGGTCAATCCAACCACACCAAATATTTTATTATAGCAGTGTGTATTTGCATAGTCCACACGACTTTATTTTTCGAGTGTCGGGGCAAAGCGAATATGAACCCCTTCTAGATGTCAAGTTTAGAGAAATACCAACCTACAGGAAGTGTTTCCCAGTGATGCTTTCAGCTTTGTATATTTTCCATCATCGCTCTTTTTATTTCTTTGCTTTAACACCTTTTTATCGAGTCCCAAAACCAACTTGAAAAGAGAAGACAATAAATTTAAGCGTAGTGCTTCGTGAGAATTATAATTATATACTAAAAAATAATGTGATAAATTAATGTGACTGTGATGATGTGGTTAACCGAGACTACAAAAGGATGCTCTCAGTGGGCATTATTAAGTTGTTGCTTCGTGTTCAAGAAGTAGTTCACCAAAAGAATTTGCTATGAAAAATAGGTAAATAGATGAATAGTATCTCCTTACGGCTCCAAAATTTTCGACCATTTAATAGTTTAACGAGTTAAGGACACCTATATATTGATGACCAACAAACAAATATTGCACCAGCAACTCCAAATATCTTGCCTTTGACTTGTGTAAGACAAAACAAAGATTTTTTTTTTCACAACCAAATGTGGACCAAAATCAATTATATATTATCTGTTACTGTTGCATTAATGAGTATTAATGCATGGTCACACCGAAACACGAGGTCCACCAAAAGCAATTAGGTCCACCAAAACCTCAAGCAGGCAACTTAGATCTTAAACTAAATGCACTGGTACTGCTGTACACTATCACCCACAAAATAAATTTAATGCACTTCAAAACAAATAATAAGCAGTTTAGATCTTAAGACATTAGCACTTCAAATTTCACCTAAAACTAGCTACTGTAGCACAGAACCTCTAACAAAATAGACGTTGGTAATGTTTTACCCCAACCTCCAGAATTACCATTGCTAAATTTATGAATATTATAAACAGCCACGAAGTTACTGGCACCAAGAAAACGAAACTATATATATATATATAGTTGAACGATAAAAGGAAAAATATAAAATAAATATACTCGGTATTAAAAAGAAATTGTTTTCTCCGTTACCTCCCCGTTGATAAGAAGGTTTTTGGGGTCCCTAGCAAAATACCCGCTCAAAGTACAATTATCGAATTGTAGCACAGATGAGTGGGATTGAATCCACATGGAGGTTTAGGAAAATTAATACTTTCTAGACTGAATACAGTTTTATAAGAGATAGATTGAAAAGAAATAAAATAACAAGAACAATTAACAAGATAATAGCTACGACCAGAATTTGACCCAGCCAAAGCAATAATAGTAATTATGTAGCTTTACTAGGCGGATTATTCATGCCAAAAATCCCGGGTAGGGCATTTTCGATGTAAATGCCAATCTTAGATTTATGTTTAGGCATCAAAGGTTTGGTCAAATTAGGTTTTACTTAATCCGATGTGTTGGCGAAATTCTTCCAACTATGGTTAAGCTTGGTCGAATTTCTCCTACGAGTTTTCTTCGTGTTTCCCCTAAAATCTAGTTTAATGGTTATAATACTAGATTTTGGCTAAATAGTCTAAATTCACTTACTAGCTATGGTTAAGCCTAGAAATAAATTATAACTATTTTAGAAGATTGTAAAAGATAACTACAACATAACTATTACTACTCGGGTAAGGGCTTCCTTCTAGTCATAGCTAGAAGAGATTAGCCTTCTATCATTCCCAAGATCATTACATGAACTAGCTAACTATTTATAAAAAAATATAAAAGAGAGAGAAGACAATTTAATAAAACTAAGACTTTATTTATACTAAACTTGCTCCAATATGAGATGCTCAAATATAATAGGGGGAGGGTTCCTTTTATAGAAGTAACCCAAATTTAGAAACTATACATTAAATTCTAAATAATATTTTCACAATAATATTTTTTAATATTACATCCAATCACCTCAGATTCATTGATATAATTTTCTTAAGTGATGTAGAGATCTTTCTTCATGGAAACTGTAGTTGCTTATTCCGCATCTCGAACTCATACTTCATCTTTGAACTACTTACGAACTTTCGATCTCATCACCAACGCATGTGGCACAATTCGAATCAAGACAGCAACATCAGGAAGTAAATACATCACAAATTTCTTATCTAATACCACTCGTCCATGATACTCCTTATGCTCTTGGTTGAGAGTCGTCTTGTAATAGCTTATTTTGTATCTCGGACTCAAGCTTTATCCTCGACCTTATCATCATACAAGAAGTATTACTAAAGACATATTCAATACTATTTAGTTCGAGTCATCGCTTTCGACCTCCATATCAACAGTTTGATTTATGCAAGTGTATAGTCATCAATAGAGCCGTTGAACACCAACAGAGATCAGGACATTGCACAATCTGGTCAAAGAACATCTTACATATACTTTGTAACATCCATCATTAAGAAACTTAATGGTCACCAAACGGTTATATTATAAGACCTATAAATAAGACCAGAAAACTACATATTAAAGACCAGCAATTCTACACAAATGAATCCTTACTCTAAAGTTCCACATACTCAAAGCACTCATTGTAATAAGTTAGTAATCTCAATAAGATTATCTTCTTTTTCTCAAAATCCTCAAGAGAGGTCATAGTTTTCAACCTATTCAAAGATTTTCCACGTTAAATTATCTTGCTGATTATTATTTACTATTTTTGAGCGTTTTAAACACATCAGGTATAAAGGCTAAGTTTAAATCTTAGAATTAGGATATTACATTTAGCATCGTCTGTGGGAACGAAGTTTTCAAACCCATTGTCTCAGAAACTGTTAATCGTCTTTTTTTAGAATGTTTCCTCCATATCATAACACACCAATCGTTCCAGCAGGAGATAATACAGTATTAGCAGATCTGCAAGCCACTTTTAATTCTAAAATAGAGGGACGTGTTACTATTGAATAACAGATAGCGAGTATACAAGATGCGTTGAAGACTCTACAGGGTCAGCAGGTTGTTGCCCAGAAGAACAAAGGCGTGTAACTAGAGGGCTCACGAGTTTCTATTCATGACAGAATAAGACCTCTACTAAAAGGTAATAACCTAGAAGGTACTCCTCGATCTAACCATCAGCAACAGAAAATGGAGCCCGTCCCGATCAAGGAGGTCCACCAAGAAGTAGATGGCAGCCTTGCAGGAGCCAGACGGGTTGAAAATCTACCTCGAATGGTTTGAATTCCAACAAAAGAACGTCTAAGCGAAGGGAGTGGCGACCATAATCCTGGAGAAGGATGCACCACACGCCCAACATCTATAGCTTGACAATATGTGACTCAGGAACATGTTGACAGACTTACTCGAAGCTTAGACTCCGACTAAAGGAATCCATAACATATTACAGAAAAGCTCGATCGCACAGGAGTTGTTGGTCGGTGAAGTCCCCACCAGGTTCTACACTTTGAAAATCTAAAAGTGCAAAGGAATTGATCTAGTGGAACACGCCCAAGAGTTCCAGGATGCCTTAGGTCTATATTTCACGTCCAACCATAGTCTATGTCGGCTCTTTCCTTCTAGCTTATCAGGCGAACCCTTGCAATGGTTCCACACACTACTTGAAGGGTCCATCACAACTTTCGAATAGCTGCGAGAACTCTTCGTCAAGAATTACTGGTACAACAAAGACAAATAGGAGAATTTATACTCTCTTTTTAGCCTTAAACAGATGCCAGGAGAGAAGCTCGAGATATTCACTAAGAAGTTTTTGGAGTTAGCTCAAAAAGTATATCGACTTGACCAGAAGATTACTATTTTAGCTTTTACCAATGTTCTACTCGTCGATGGAAGGGTGAAGGAGTACCTTGTCCTTAATAAGCCAACAACTCTAGAAAATATGATTGAAAAAGTCAACAGATATATCGACCTTGAAAGAATGGTGTCTGACTGACATAAAACTCAGAAGTTAACATTGACATCTCGAAATTAATTAACAGGCTAAGATTTCAACCGTGCTACTAATCAAGAAGAAGACAGGAAACGAACAAAATCTAATGATGAGTGACCTCAGAAGGGTAACTTGCCAAAACCCTATCTTCCCAAGATGAACGTAACCATAGCTAACATTTATCCTATACTTTAGAAGGATAGATTTTTCCGAAGCGCACAGTATCTCTAACCTATTGAGAATAAACTTTATTGTATTCATCACAAAGTCTGACATCATGAGACAGAACACTGCTTTGCTTTATAATATCGGTCAGAATATATTTTTGCAGATGGACGAATGCATGAATACATCGTGGATGTTAAGAGGTTCAAGAATGGGAGTTACAAATTACTACAAAAGCCGTTCAAACCGTAAAAATGGCAGGAAAGAAATATTTCTTTTCCACTTCGTTGAGACTCAGATCGTCAACTAATCGAACAGAAGCAAAAGAAGATGTGCCGGCCAGTATCACGACCTATCCATGAAAGATAAATAAGCTTGATTACTTCCCGTATCCGGCTCTCAGCGAACAAAAATTTCTTTCGATGACTATGATGTTCGTCATGTCAATTTTCCTCACCATGATGATTTGGTGATTATGTTAAAAATGAAAAACATGGTGCTTCACAAGATGATGATAGATACTAGGAGTACTATTGAATTATTTTTTCAATGCATGATTGATCAGATGGGACAGGCAGATAAAGTACAGCCCAGTGACATTGATATCTGTGGATTCAACGCATCTAGAGAAGAACATGTAGGAAAGATTATACTTGTAATTACAGCAGGATCAGTAATAATTAACGTTATCTTTTATGTTATCAATGCAAAATCCCATTATTTAGGGATAATGGGACGCTGCTGGTTACGAAATATGTGAGCTATTCCATCAACCTATCATTTGGCGTTGCGATTTGAATAGAATGGCGCGATATACAAAATCAAAGGAAGTCAAAAGTTAGCTCGGGCATGTAAAAATTATGTTGCCATCGTTCCAGAGTCATCAGAGCCACAGCTTGCATAGTAATTACTGCAAACAACAAGAAACATTACAAAATACTATGCAGTGAACTCTATAGGAAATCATCTGCCAAGCACAGAAACAACATAGTACGTCGAAATTAGTGGAGACAAGCAAAGGACATACATTGGTACTTTTTTACCAACAGCAGAATGGGAGGCTCTCATCCAATTTCTTAAAGATAACAGTTATGTCTTCGCTTGGACGTTTAACAAAATATCAAGAATTGATCCAAAACTGGCCTGCCATAAGCTTAATTTGAAGGATAAGGTCGAAGCTGTTAAGCAAAGTAAAGGACTTTAACACTAAGACTCTGGGAAGAATTCAATAAAGAGATCGACAAACTCATCGAACTTGGTTTTATCTAAAAGACTAATTACCTCGAATGGATCTCAAATATTGTAGCAGTCCTAAAGAAGAACGGAAAAATCAAAGTGTGCGTAGATTTCACTACCTCAACAAACATACTCAAAATGATAATTTTCCGCTTCCTATCATAAATTATATGCTCAATTCTACTGTGGAACATAAACTCTTATCCATGATGGATGCCACATCAAGGTACAATCAGATACCTCTACTATCTGATGATCAAGAGAAAATAACTTTTATTACAGCACATGGCTTGTATTGTTATAAGGTTATGCCATTCGGTCTCAAGAATGTTGGAGCTACATACCAAAGACTAATGACTCAGATGTTCAAAGATCACCTTGGAAAAATGATAGAAGCTAACATTAATGATATGTTGTGCAAAAGTCTTAAGAAGGAGAACAATATAACATATTTGTACACTACTTTTGTAATTTTCCATTTCCACAAAATGTTACTCAACCCTGACAAATGCCATTTTGGAGTCTAGTCTGGCACATTCTTGGGACATTTGATTAGTAAGCGAGGCATAAAAACTGGTCCATATCGTATTCATGCTTTATTGTCTATGCCTTCTCCAAAAATGAAGAAAGACGTACATAAATTAGCAGGCAAGATTGTTGCAATAAATTATTTTTGTCTCGAAGTCTTCAGATCGATGCCATTGGTTGTTTAACCTATTGCGTGACGGCACAACAATGAAGAAGGTTAAGAAGGATCCTGAGATTGAGTGGACAGCAGAGTCTAAAGTAGCATTTCAGGAGCTCAAACGTTATTTGGGTACACCACCGGTGATGAGCTCACCTAAAGAAGAGGAAGAACTCATCATATATCTTGTAGTTACCGATGAATCATTAAGTTCTAATTTTATTTGACTTGATGAGAAGATAGAGAAACCAATCTACTTTATTTGCAAAACTCTCACTCTAGCAGAAGCCCGGTATACCAAGATTGAGAAACTGTTCTTAGTTCTCGTATGCACATCGCAAAAATTGAGACAATATTTTCAAGCCCACTCAGTTTAAGTAATGATAAATTACCCTTTGCGAGAGATTTCATCCAAAAGAGAAAAATCCAGATAAGTACAATAATGGTCGGTTATACTGGGTGAACATGATATCTGCTTTGAGCCACGACATTCTAAAAATGGTGAAGCACTAGCAGATTTCCTTGCAGACTTCCCTGCAGAAGATTCTGACTGGGAAGAAGACACTACAAATATCAATGAAGAACAGTTCAAAGAAAAGTCAGACTGGATCATTCAAAAGGGATGGCGTCTTTTAACAGATGGATTTTCATGACCTGCAGGATCAGGCATCAAAATCGTGCTTATCACACCTTATAATAACATAATTATGAAAGTAATTAGACTCAATTTTAAAGTTAGCAACAATGAGGCCGAGTATGAAGCAATATTTCACGGTCTAGATATGGCTCTCAAGATTGGAGTCTCTGAGTTGTCTATGTACACAGACTTTTTACTCCTTGTGAACCATTATATGGAGAGATTTTGGAAGAACGGAATGATGATCGATTATACAGCAGCAGTAGCCGACAGAATGCACAGATTCAAGAGAATTACTATTAAACATTTACCATGAGGAGAAAATTGGCATTCTGATTCACTCTCTTATTTAGTCGGGATCCTAGGCACAGAAGCTCAATATCTCATGATCAAAATATTATCCACCCCCAACATTAACATCATAAGCTCAAATTTTATTAATACTGGGGGCGGTGAAGAGGACGAGGACGAGGACGATTGGAGACGACCTTTCCTTAAGTATATCGGAACTAAAAATACGTTTGACGGCAAACTTCTTTTAGATCCCGCTGAAAGGAGACACATGCTAGATCATGCTAAGCGATACATCGTGGAAAGCGGTCTCCTTTACAAAATTTCGGTCACATGACCATATCTCGAGTGCCTGTCCAGCAAAGAAGCTCAAAAATTCCCGCATGAACTTCACGAAGGCAGTTGTTGTTCCTATACAGCAGGACGATCCCTAGCTAAGCGAGTTCTTACTCAAGGAGCCTTTTGGCCTAAAATAAAAGCTTAAGCCATTAAACTTGCTAGCAAGTGCGATGCATGCCAACGACACGGCCCCCAAATTCAATTTCTAGCCTTAAAACTCCATTCCAGCAACACCGTTTGGCCTTACAAAAGATGGGCACTCGACCTCATAGGAGAATTTTCCACTGCACTAGGCAAAAGGAAGCACCTTTTAGTAACAAGAAATTACTTTACTAAATGGTCAGAGGTAGTCCCTCTGTATCACACACATGAAGACAAAGTCATCAAGTTTATATGGGAAACCATCATCATTCATTTTAGTTGCCCCCATCTTATTAGAATTTACAATGGACCTCAGTTCATTGGCTTCAAATTCATCGAATTCCTCAATCAGCACAACCCCATACACTCTCCTTCCAATCCATATTACCCACAAGGAAATGGTCAGGCCAAAATTACTAATCGTATTATCGTGGATGGAATCAAAAAGTGCTTGATAGAGAAAAAAGGTAATTGGGTCCAAGAATTACCATATATATTATGGGCATATTGTGCAACACCTCGAGTATCAACTGGATACATGTCGGTCCTCCTAGCTTATGGTACAGAAGCAATCATCCCCATTCAGTATCATCACCCAATAGGTGACCATACCATGACAGATGATGAAAATGAATTCTAGTTGGCATGTAACATGAATTGGATCGAGGAGACTCAAGACAGAGCAATCATGAATTTGGGAAGATACCACCAAACTTTAGCCTAATCTTGCAACAAGCACATTTTTCATAGGGAGTTTAAAATCAAAGATCTCGTCCTACGAGAAATTCTCAAACAAAAAAAAGAAGTCAATGCTGGGACACTATCCGAAAATTAGGAAGATCCTTTTGTCATTATTGGAAAAAGTTTCCTTGGTTCTTACAATCTAGCTACTGAACATGGAGAGCGAATACCTAATCCTTGGAACACGAGGAGATTGAAGCTATATCGCAGATAATAATCTATTACAGTGTACTTTTCTACAATCAATCTATCATCTTGTATAACGATCTTACATCAATGAAAGACTTATGTTCGATCCCCATACATCTGAGTACTTTCTACTATTTAACACAGTACTTTATCAAACACATTCATTGTACGTCAATCTTACACCAATGAAATACTTGTGTTCGATTGCCCTACATTATAGTACTTTTCTAATATATCCAAAAAGTACTTCTATATACATATTACAGATCGTTTGTTGCTTTAGCCAAACTGATCATCTATACATTACAGGTCGTTTGTTACTTTAGCCAAACTGGTCATCTATACATTACAGATCGTTTGTCAGTTTAGCCAAATTGATCATATATACATTACAGATCTTTTGTTGCTTCAGCCAAACCGATCATCTATACATTACAGATCGTTTGCTGCTTCAGCAAAAGTGATCATCTATACATTACAGATCATTTATTGCTTCAGCCAAATCGATCATCTATACATTACAGATTGTTTGTTGTTTTAGCCAAACCGATCATAAATACATTATAGATAGTTTATTACTTCAGCCAAACTAATCATCTATACATTACAGATCATTTGTTGCTTCAGCCAAACTTATCATATTTATAAATCATTTGTTATTTCGGCCAAACTGATCATTTATCACATTATAGGCCATTTATGACTTCAGTCAAACAAATTTTCTATGTTTTTCTATGTTTGTTGCCTTTTTCCAAAAAAACCTTTGGAATCATTCCATACAATAGGTATCCAACCCATACATTATCGTTGGTTTCTCATAAGGTTAGTACAGATCCTTCTTTTTCTATTAGTCATCTCTTTGAACACTCTATCTACTATATTTGTTTAGTATACATAAAAACCTTACCACATTCCCTACGCCTCATTCCTCACTTGAATAATTACCTAAATTAGAAGGACCTGCAACGTCACGTGCAAAACCCTTATATAGCCGTTGACGCATAAATTCTGGTATTCTTCCCATAATAATTTTATTTCCCTCTCTAACCATACTCTGTTTAAGAGAGCCAATTTTGGCCATCATGGGATCTTAATACTCATATCGTATTGACTCCATGTCAAACTGCACACCTTTGGCAACTAAACCTTCATATACCATTTTACTTTCTACTTCCAGTCTCATAAGCTTTGATATAAAAAATGAAATCACTGCTATTATCTCTCTCTCGTACACATTACCTGCCTCACTTTTTACCTATTTACAAAGAATAAGCTCACTAAGCTTACTTTGTGATTCCTTCAGCGTTGCTTCCAAATGATCATAATGTTTTTCCACTCGTCATTTTTCATCCCCTACATCAGTATTCTGAGATTCTAACAAGGTCATGAATTCATCCATATGATAAATTATAGATATTGACCCAACCATTTTAGCTTCAAGGCTTTCACATTCTGCCCTCCTTTCATAAAGACGTATCTCCGCCTACAATAGGTCAACATCTAATTTCATATTTTCGTCTTGTAATTTGTCATTTTTTGATCGGTACTCTAAGAAATCTAGATCCCACAATTGCACAGTATGCCCTAACATATGTATTTCATTCAAAGCCTTGTTTATATTTTTACTCTGTTGATTGTGGGCCTCTTCAATCTTCTTTACCATCACATCAGCAACTCGCCATAATATTTCATAATTACAAGTGCGAACTTGCATATCGGCTATCACCGCCTCGAGCATATTTACTTGAAAATTCAAGTCTTTCTCAGTATTTCCTTCTTCTACCACTGTCAACAATTCAGTCACTTGAGTTCGAGCGGATGTCAATTCAGCCCCTTGTTGGCTAGCTTGTTCCGAAGTACCTACAAGTTCAACACCCTTTTTCTGTAACACTTCTTTTAAACCCTTTATCTTTCTCAGTGCAAGTTCTAGTTGAGCCTCTTTTTCTCAAAGTGTCTTCGTCACACGGATTACTGCACGTCGCTCTTATGAAATCTCCACCTTAGAGTTTTCTTCTAATACAGTAACATTCTGTAATACCCCCTGACAAGAACTTGGCTCAGCTTTCAATTGTTCATTTTGGACGTGTAACGCGTCACATTTACTTTAAATAGTTGTCAGTTCTACCTATTATAACAGTTTACATTTATACTAGTTCGCATATACCAACAGATTACATACCATGGTCAATAAGTTTATATCAAGAACATGGTTTCTGAGTAATTTAAATACATCGTTCTATTTATTATCACAAAAAATAGATTACATTTATCATCTAAACAGTACACAAAGATCTAATACATACAGGTCTAGTAAAAGAAAACGGTAATACCCTATTTTTGCTTCTTTGAGATAAACGAGGACTGTCCTTTATCTCTCAAACTCATTTTACTAGTTACTTGAACATCTATAGGAGCTGTAAAGGACATCACCTCCTGCTAACACTATTTATGTCATGATCGAAGTATCAGACATTCGACCTCCTCCTTATATTCTTCTGATGAAAGTTCCCTCGACCTAGGAATGGGTTTTTTACCAACAATTTCCCCATCATCTTTAGTAAACCACATATTTTTAACTTTGGCAATCTCCACATCAAAATCCTTTCCGTATCCCATCACGAACTTCCTAAATTAGATCTCTACCCTCGATAGTTCTCCTTCATAAAAATCAATGACACTATTTATATAACGTTCATGTTCTGTTCGAGCAGTGACTTTTGCTTGCGACGAAGCAGATACTCCTTCAATTGCATACATGCCTTGTACAACCACTTGCGGATTTCCTTTTATAATACACCTAAAGCCCTCACATCAGCTTTTACCTATATGTGAACAGTCACTTCTTTTGACAATCGCGTCTCCAAAGACATTTTTTGTTCAACATGTTGTGATATTACATCTTACAACTCCTTTAACTCACCCTCTAATTGATGTTAAACCTTTATTTACTCTTTTCTTATCATAACAAATGCAATTCTTATGGCCCTCTAATCCTACATAAAGCCAAACACATCAGATAAAGGTTCTACATCACCTAATACAACAACCACACCTGCTCAAGCAGAACACTTTCTCGCCTCTAAACTATGACGATTACGTACTTCTTGAGCTAAAAACATAACTCCAGCTAGGTTTGGAACTATACCTCTTTCCCTCAAAAGCTCTACCTAAGCTTCCTTTAAACCCCGTTCACTATCTACTTTAACCTTGAAATACAATGTCAGAGCTATCAAAATACTTTGACACCTAGCCTTATCACTCGGGTCATTAACACAAGCCAACTCTTTTGGTTTTCAAACTAATACCCCCTTTCCTCTTCCATTCTTAACACCTCGTCCCTTTCAATTTTTATTTTAGCATATCTATAGTGGAGGACATATAATTCCTTAAATGTTTTCTCAGAATTATGTTTAAGCTGCCTTCTCTCATATTCAGTTTTATTAAGTACCTGTTGAATACGAGCCACGGAATCCCTCACTCTATTCAATGTTATCTCCACTTCGGAATTAGTTTTTCTCAATCTCTCTATCTCCTAAACATATTATAAATATTTTGTTATAATTCAGACATTCAAGATGAGCATATTTCAAAGCATCACTCCAACTTAAACAAAGTATGACAATACTGAGTACAATCACATCGATATCACACAAACTGTATCAAATCAAAAATAGAATATCACATAATATTTAAAGATTTTTGATGATTTCAACCTCAGATGGAGACACCAACATCATCCCAATAGGACGGACTGTGTATGAGGTGACTTACCCAACCTCTGAGTATTCTGTTTGGTGGTCTGAAGTATATGAGGTGGAAGACTAAGAACATCATCCATAGTCAGGCAAACTTTTCCTTCTGCCATAGCTTGTTTCTCATGAGATCATTGAACATTGGGTACTACGGAGTCTACCCTTTTATCCCTACGGATACCAAGCTCCCCAAGTACTTGCTTCATCTTGATCTCAAGCAACGCAGACAAACAAGTTATTCATGTCAGGCGCCGATGAAGGATTGGGTTCTGCCATAACAAAGAATACCACATTATTTAACAGTTCGAAGACATGATTGGCTATTTGAAGATTAGTCAACATTACTTACTCGGGTTATAATATTTATGGTTCAGTTTGAGCGCTGGTTCATATGGAACCTGCATACAGTTACCCATATGAGATGGTCGTTTCATGGTCTACCCACAGATTCAAAGTCAAAAAATTTAGGCCTTGATAAATCACTATACAGGTAACCACTACTTCGACATTTAACATATTTCCATTTATAATATTTCAACACATCTTCAGCTTCGAACTGCTTGACAGTCCTTTCCTTCTCCTATTTTTCATTCAGTGTCTTACAAACCCTCATCATTTCATGTACATTCCCATTTAGCTGGGTAGGTTAATATTGTAATACATTCATGACTCCTTTTTGAAAGAAAGTCAGAGGAATTTTTAGGCCATATACGACGTGATTCAAAAAATATAAAAACCCATCACTCAAGCCTAATAGACCGAGGCCATTATAGTATGAGAGATTCACCTCCTTATTAATCCATCTCTCCTTCTTCCACTTCTCTAAGCATGGGACTTAACAGTAAACCACCTCCTCCCCTTTCCTGGGGACATAGGCCCTGAACCAAAGACCTTGATCCATCAGGTTACTCCCCCATTCCCCTTGCAATCTCTTTTTATATTTTAAAAATTATTTTCCTACATTTACCCCCTCGGGGTATATAACAAATAATTTACCTTTCACGTTCCTCTCCTCTATCTATTTCTTTATCTTACTAGTTTCCCCAGCCTCTCCAATCAGCTTTATATTATTAACAGTCTCTTCATACTCGTCTTCCCTCCTCGATGAGCATGTCTCTTCTGAACTTGCATACACTACGAATTTACTCATAGGAATACTAGGTTTAGAATGTATACTGGACCTACAGATACAAAAAATATTTTGTCATTATTTCTACTTTCATATTAAGCCTCACATATAGCAAAAATGGCCCTACCAATATTTTTACCCAGTCTGCACATTTTACTTTACAATTTCCCAGAAAACACAACACAATCATTTCAAGTTTTCTCTCTTCTACCCAAAATAAACATTTTCTATCTCTACATTTTATTCCTGTATGTATCACAAAGTTCTTTTATCACCTATCCAGTGATTGTTATAAACAAAAAACCCTACATTATCAAACTTTTGGATCCCTAATCTAAAAAGATACACAGATACTACCATACGGATTACTAGCAAAAGGAAAATACAATAGAGAAACATATCACTAACCTGTATTTGAGGAACAGTAATCCTCTGCTTTACTCGGACGTCTTACTGCGATTAACCATTCCCATCGCTTTTTTACAATTTTTTTCTCACTCAATAAACCAATCTCACTCAAATAAAGTTCAGAACTCAAACGTTTCCTCTCTTTGGAAATAAGATTTGCACCACTTTTTTCTCTCTCTGTAACTGCTGGTAATTTATGGGGGAGAGAGATACAAGTTTTTATACTCTCCCTCAGTTTCCGAAACAACGGCTCCTGATAGCGTCTACTATCATCACGTCTATCTCTATTGTATTCTATTAAAAACTTTTTGTACTTCTTCCTCAATGCAGTACAAAGGACCAATCACATTACTTTTATACTCTGTAAATATTGTACAACATTCCTAAAATAAATCAATATTCAAAATTAAAAGATATATATACAGTTGTTAAAATCCTACAACTGTCATCCACAATATTCATGCACAAACAGTAAAGTAGAATACTTTATTCTTATTCAAACAGATTGAGGCCTCAACTATGCCTCATCATACTTTTATTTAGGTTCCAACATAGAATACTAAAAGTAGATTACTTATTAGATGTTCCTATACTATGAGCTTACCGAGCTATCCATTTACATCTAAAAAAACTTGGTGGTTCGCTTCCCCACATAGAATTATCTCTCCTCTTACTGCTCTCGCATCCTTATCAACAATCTTGTCACAAGCGAGCTGTAGAATAATTAGTTCTCGCACCGTAGCACTCAGCAGCGACCTGTGAAACACATCACACCAGAATAAGCGATCATACTCTGCACGCTTACCTTCATCAACTAGTCTTATCATATTCAATGGCTACTTCGGTAACACAGCATCATACAGCAGTCGACGAAAATACCGCTCACAAAGTTTAGCAACCTTGATCTAGGAAGGACCATTTACTGCCTTATGAACACGCTGAGCACGAGTCCTCACCATGGTTAATCATACCTACCTCCACAAATAAATTATCTCTGCAGAAGATACAAATCATAAAAGCCAAGAATCACTACTTTATAGCTACTAAGAAGATCTCCACAAATCCTGATCACCATACAAATTTTGCTAAAGGGGATATTTTCTAAGTAAATTTTTGGGATAGCGGAATATCAACATCAAATGCAGAATATTGTGACAGATCATTCTTTTCATATTATGAAAGATATCTGTATATTTTATATGAGTAACATCTACAGATCAATATCAATCCTTTTTAGCAGTTTGAGACATCCTGTAATCCAGTTCGAATACACAGGTCGATGAAAACCATATATATTTGCATCTACCAAATCATTTCACAGAAAGTCCCTACTTCCTTTTGCCATATTTTCAAACTCCTCTAAACCTCACCTATCACTACCATCAGCTACAATACACACTGAAATCCTTATAGCTCGATTTTCTCCATCATAGCCCATGATAAACTAACACCTATTTACAGACTCCTATTTTACAATAGACAACTACACAAATAAGTTACGTACACAGAGTTAAAATACCAGAACGAAGACATTTCATTGGTTCAAAGATTTCTCTTGCAGAATACTTTACAAATAATATAATGTTCCAAATAATTCAAGCGAACTACTTTACAAAATTACATTTCGAATTGTTTTTCAATAGCCGCCAGAGTAGAAGAAGAAAAATTGAAGAAACTTCCAAACTCTGATCCCATGCAGCAAGGCCTAGGACATAGTTAGAACTAGAAATTACAAATGAAAGATCTTCTTCATGGCCAATATCTATGGTCCATGAAAAAAATGATTCCTCCATCATCGCCACCTCTTCCACCATAACCCCCACCCCGCATGTTAGAGATAGACGGAAGGTCCTATTTTTTAGAAAAGACCCATTCACTCGTAGGATATCGGCAAGACTCCCTCAGAAGAATGCATGCTGCTTCATCTTTAATTGTCACAGCCACCTCCGCCAGCAAATGAAGCCCATTTCGGCACTCTACCTCTGATGCTAATAAATAGTAAAACCGCGCCATTTGATAATAATCATCCCCTGCCTCCATCACTTCTTCAAATGGCATACGATGATATGTTGGCGACACGGGAATCGGTGTCGGTAAATGTAGAGGTTAGTTTCCAAAGTATCGGATATGCAATTTCCCCATTTTACTACGAATCTTAGACTCTTGAGATTAATTCTTGGTAGTCACCATACTCTCAATAGTTAATAATAGAGAAAAAGAAAATTAGAGACGAAGACTCAGTTCATCACAACTCACCTCTGAATGCCTTTTATATTATAAAGAGCATTTAAAGTAGATTCTTCAAATTTCCACCGTCAGAAGGAGTTCACATGCAAACAACATTGACTAGAACCATTGGTTCTAGGAAACCCAAAAGACCAACAAATATTCATAGCTATACATTGGAAATGATTCCTAGATGTTAATTATAATATTAAGATACTTCTCAACCAATACCACTCGCCCGAAAGGTCTCTTGAACTGTTCGCTGAGAGGGGGCGATTATAGTGGCTTATTCCGCATCTCGAACTCATATTCTTCGAACTACATACGAACTTTTAAACTCATCAACAACGTATGTGGCATAATCTGAATCAAGACAACAACATTAGAAACCAAATACAGTACAAATTTCTCAAATACCACTCGTCTATGATACTCCTCATGCTCTTGGTTGAAAGCCGTCATGTAATAGCTTATTATGTATCTTAGACTCAAGCTTCATCCTCGACCTTATCAGAATACAGAAAGCTTTACTAAAGACATATTCAACACTACTCAGTTCAAGTCATCGCTTTCGACCTCCATATCAACAATTCGATTTATGAAAGTGTACAGTCATCAATAAAACCATTGTATAGCAACATAAATTATTAGACCTATAAATAAGACCAAAGAATTACATATTAAAAACTAGCAATTCTTCACAGAAGAATCCTTACTCTAAAATTTTGCATACTTAGAGCACTCATTGTAATAAGTTAGCAATCTCAATAAGATAATCTTCTATTTTACAAAATCCTCAAGAGAGGTCGTGATTTTTAACTTATTCAAAGGTTTTACACGCTAAATTATCTTATTGATTATTGTTTACTATTCTTGAGCGTTCTAAATACATCTGGTGTAAAGGCTAAGTCTGAATCCCAAAATTAAGCTATTACAGAAACTCTTGTATATATCTTTAATATAAAATATCTTTAAAAATCTTGAATGCAATATATTCTTTGATCTTATTCTCCATGAATAATTGTGTATATATTTCTTCAATCTTGAGACCAAATATATTGTGTCTTTGATTTTTTTTCTTATGAACTGCTGGAGACACTTTTACTTGACTTTAAGAGCTTAGTTTCAAATATCCATCTCCAATAGCTACAATCAAACAAATGCGCATAAGTACCCAAAATTAAATATAATGGACCACTAAAATACATGTTCGGGTATATTAAAAATGTCATAATTACGCGCTCAAGATAGAAAGTTATTTTCGCAGGTCATGCGGCTGTATTTAGCGTATGCAAAAAGTCGTTAAACCCCCAGGTTCCCTTGGTAGATAAGTATTTAATGAAGGTTTAGAGTGACTATGCCCCCAAAAGTTGATAATGATACTTTGGCAACTCTAGATTACAAATGACTTATTTCCTGTCAACTTATCCTTACTTTGTTATGACAAGAAAACATTATGACAAAAAATTCTTTAAAACCCAGTATTTCCCAAGTGTACCATAAAATATTATTTACAAAATCTGAAACTAGAAATACTACGTCATGCTTAGAAAGAGATTCAAACATTTTCCTTAGTTATATCTCAGCGCAATGAAGATAGTGTTACAACACAATACATTATACAGAATAGTTGAGTCAGTATTTGGTAGTCGAGTACTTATTGGAATAAATTCATCGATTAGTTCGACAAGGGCCTTCACCAATTCGTCTTCCTGGTATCCTTTTTTTGTAAGCCTCTTTTTCTTTTCATACATAGTTTCTTAGTGAAGCCACCATCTCAAAGAGTTTTGGTTGATAATCCCCGCCGGTTGGCTAAGGTTGCCACGATTTGGTGCCACTTCTCTACATAGATCCAGGAATCTAACAAGTAACACTTTTCATGCTCCCTCCACATATTTCATGGTAATACTTGAGACTGGTGATAATTTTTCCTCTTTCAGTTCTTAATCATGCGAGTATGCCTTGCAGAGTAAAAGTTTTAGTGCAAGTTTGGTTTTTCTCTTATACTTTCAGGAATAAACTTATTCTTAGGCAGTTGTCTCCTTTAGAGCAAATTATTCATAACATAAATGTTAAATTTTCCATATTCTAATCAAAAACTCTATTAAAGGTATTGGTAGTATAATTATAGTGAAGTGCAGTTTTTGAAAATATACTAAGAATAATTTAAGTTTTTTACTAATCACAAGGTAATACATCGAGTTTAAGAACACGATAAATAATACTCTAGTGTACACTTGGTAAAATAGCAAAGTTTTTAAGGTTTTCCAATCAACATATCATTTTGCCAAAATAAAATTATTAAGTGTTGGAAATTTGGCAAAAATATATCATAAATTGCCAGAGTTATTATTTTAATTTTTCATCAAAAATATATAAAAAATAATTTTTCTACCCTAAAACAAAAATAAAACATTTTCCTCAATGCTTGAGAACAAAATTTAATACATGGAATGAGAAATAAAAGCTGGAACTTCTCACCTGAATGTGTCTTGGGTTATCTTTAAGGAAGTGGTAAGTTTTACCATATTCAGCCAGACGAATGTACCCCCAAACTTGAATTTCATGATATAGGTCTAAAGGGGTACAAAGTACAATAATTGATGAATTATCTAGGTTGCAAGTTCTCCTTAAATAACTAAGGAACACCGAAATTGTCTTTATCCTTGAATAACCAGATAATATAAAAATAGGGGATCTCTTTATTTACACCTAATTATTTTGATGCAATCATGATACATAAAAATAACTCATAGTCTAATCCCCCATGATAAAGATTTTTCTTATTTAATTTATTGGGAATCTCACTTTGAGATATTTTACAAGTTATAACCCCATACACAATAAAATGTATCTTGATATTCATTATTTTCCAAAAAGTGACTTAAACCATTAAAGTGATGTCGATCGGGTGGTTTTGGTCAGGCTTAAGTTTGTATGACTCAGTTAAAGGTAATAATGCTTGAACTATTTTAAGAATTACGGGGTCGTTCCTGTAATTGAAATAATTCAAACATTGATCAATAGAGTAGGTACAACTAGAGTTATCGTGCAACAAATCCTCAAATTTATTAATATAGTACCCCCAAGTAGTTTGTGAAATGGAGATGTAGGCATAGGTATAGGTGTGGTTGGTGAAGGAGTAACCAAAGCATAATCAGCCCCCAATAATAGTGATATATCCCGTAAAGAAGGGTCGTCCACCCACTAGTTTTCAACAACGCAATTTGTGTAAGGAGAACGCGGCTCAAGACAAGGCTGAGGTGACTCATAAGGAGACTGATAAGGAAATGACAAGTTGATAACATTTGTAACAGGTTTGGCAATTTCCAATTTTTTGACTTTGGTACAAATATCATCATCTGCAAATTCCTCGCATGTTATCGTATAATGAGACGGTGATTCCATATATTCATATTTTATCTTGTCATCATCATCATTAGAAAAATCATTAGAGGAAAGGGAAAAATATTCAGTCTCGGTCATAGTTTCCTTAAAAGAATTTATTGGGATGACATATGAAAGGAAGGATGGTGAGAATGGTGGGTGAATGCAGAGAGCTGAATTTGGAGGTGATTAAGAAAGAATTGTATTGGACATGCTAGCTGCTTCTTTAAGATCTTCTTTTGACATAGGATCGTCGACCATAAAATGTTCATCTTCTAAATCTGTCTCGTAATATGGTATCAATTTACCCCAAGGTTAAAACATTCCTTGATTACGCTTGAATTCATCATTTTCTAAATCACAAAGAGATTTAACATTGGATTATTCTCCTTCATTTCTTAGAAGTTTTTTGTGCTCTATTTCACTCCACGTGATTGAAAACTAAGTTATCTAAGTCTCTAATCTAGAGACAGATTGGGTCGTAGAAGTTTGATTCACCAATATTTGTTGTTGGAGTTGTATTATTTGTTGCTGAAATTACAATGCATGGTTTTGACTTTCCATTAATTGTTTTTTATATTCCATTGATTGTTGAATATAGAGAAAAAGGGTATCTTCCAAAGATGATTTAGGTGGAGTGGGTGGGAACTGATCGGATGACTGAACGGACTGATGGGCTTGGATATACGAATGAGGATAGAAAGATTCCACGTATTGAGAATTTTGGTGATCCCATGATTGAAAATGATTTTGAGGCTGCTACATAATGTCGAATTATGATCCGTATGGATTCCAACGCTCTTGCATGTATGACATTTTGTGATAAAAGCAACACCCAATGCAATAAACAACCAACCAAATATAAACTCTAGCACATCAATATTTTTTAGAAGTAATAAATAGGTCTTCCCTATATTCTTCTATGTTCACAATAGGTAGGATGGCAAAAGGCTTCAGTTCCTATACTTCCCTACATCACTAAGCTAGTACCAGCTTAAAGTAGATGTTCGGTCTTCACGCCCGAGTGAGTCACATTATCGTACGCCAACACTCAGAACGGTGATGTCACAAACCTACAACCAGTATTTTGCGGCGTTATGCTGAGGCCGTATCCTATAAACCCATTTTTGTACCCCGGTCCAGTACACTTATCCGTTGGGTGATGAAATCCTGCGGGAATCTTGCTACTCTTTTTTATTATCAGTTATTTTGAGGTCTGGGATGTACAATTTTTGTGTGATACAATTTTTTTTGTATCACTAATAGGTGGTTCCATTTGTTAGAGAGCTTTTTAGGTGATAAAATCTCGCAAGTCTTTAACAGTTTTTACCTTTACTATTGATGGGAGGAAATAGAATATTAAACATAATATTAGGTCAATCCAGCAACAACAAATGTTTTAATAGAGCTGCGTGTATTTGTACACTCCATACAACTTTATATGTCATAGTGCCGGGGTGAAGCAGATATGTTCCCCTTCTATATATCAAGTTTAGAAAAGTACCAACCTACGGAAAGTATTTCCCGGTGAAGTTGTGGCCGCCCATTCACTCAGGGGGCGAAAGAAAGAAGTGCCCCTTCACTTAGGGGGCACAAGAAGGATTGTTGAAGCGAGCTTTAAGCTTTTTGTAGTTTCGTTTACCGCACCTTCTGTGATTTTTGTTCCTTTGTCTCTTTTAGTGATGCCAAGAATTATCAAAGTTCAACAGGTCCGTGTTTAAGCGAGAATGGAGGAGTTTTTATCAGAGATTACTAAAGAATTGTATTGTTCTTTTATCACAGTTCCAACAAAGAAAAGAAATTATGTGGAGCTCAAATAGATCTTTCAACGGCAGCCTTGCACCACAATACCCAAGCACGTAAAAATCTAAAGTTGCTTGATAAAATTATGAGCACATGTAAACAAAATATTTAACAGATTCCATTGATGATATTTTAAATGTATATGCCCCACCAGCAACTTTTCCCCAAAAACAAAAAATTGCTATTGTTATGTATATGCCCCACTAGCAACTTTTTTCTAAAAACAAAAAATTGTTACTGTTACAAATTTCCAACACCCATAGGGGTGGCAATGGGTCGGGTTTGGGGTGGGTGGAGCAATACCATCCCTATACCCGCCAAATTACCCTACCCCAAAACCCGCCCCAATACCATTTAACTTAAATGGGGAATACCCAAACCCGCCTCGTTTAAATTTTCTTATACCAAACCCGCCCCAACACCCATTTAAAAATTATAAATCACTTGTACAAAAAAAAATGAGCTGCTAGGAATAAGTTTGAGATAATTTTTTATTTAATCTTCAATAGAATGAGGAAAAACGAGCTGAAGATTAGAGGCAATTTAACCCTCACTTGAGCTAACTAAGAATCAGAGGCAATTTAACCCTCACTTCTGCATTAAGCCATAACTGAAAACATATCTTCAGAATAAGGTTGAAATGAAGCCACCTAGTTTCGATAGGTCTGTATAAGAAGAAGAGAAGCTGATGGATAGATGGAGGTTGAAATGAAGTTATGAAGGCAGGACTGTAGGAGAGGAGGAAGAAATATGTCTTTTGTCTTCAGAGTTCAGAAATCATAATTAGGTTTAACTTTTTTGTAAGGGTATTTACGTCATATCATATATAAATGGGTCTGGTGATGGGGCCCCATTTATTTAAGCCTTAAACCAGACCCGCCCCATTAAATAAATGGGCTTTTTTTTAACCAAACCCGCCCCATACCCGCTATAGTCATACCAAACCTGCCTCATTAAGGGCGGGGCCCCGGTGGGGCGGGTTAAATTGCCAGCCCTAAACACCCACTACCTTATGTGGCACAGTAACGTAGAGAAGTGTATGTAGTTTGTTTGGTCCTAGTACTCACCTCATAAACTACCCACAATAAGAAATTTAACAACTTACGTTATAGCATGGTCAAAATACCTCACAATATTAAAGGTCGCGCTCTTCACGGAATTAAAATATAATAGTTGTAACTGTAGAGATATGGGGTTGATAACCAAGTACAAACCATCTTAAGTACCAAACAATGAAAATGATTGGCCCAAGTGTGCCCAAGATCCAAAATAAAAAAATTGAAAATAGAGAACAAAGAAAACAAAATTGAAAAAATTGGCTTAAAATAAAATAACTCAAAAATAAAACACACCTTGCAAGTCCCCGGCAACAGTGCCAAAAACTTGATCGATTATAAAACAGACGTCCTAAAAACCCGTAAGTATACTGTGTACCGTTGAGTACAAGGGTAAGCGGGGTCGTATCCTAAGAGACTTGTGGTGCAAATTATTTTTCGAGCTACTAATTTTATCTATTAAGAATGATTTTGGGGCTTTTATAAATGAAGAAATTAAAATAAAATACAAACTAGAAATAATGTTGATACGATTGGAGAGGAAACCAAAGCATGATTCCACTCCATCCATTGTAACCTTGAGATAGTGTACCTAGTTAGAGTATTCACGAATTCTCGTATCGCATATCCTTTGTTGGGTATATGCAATACACCATGAGATTAGATAATTAGTGATTGAGAACTACCCATAAACCACTCAACCATAGTCCGGTTGATAAGCATGGATTATGTTTTCTTCTCCATGTTCCTAACCTATCTTGTTATGGTTAAACAAGATGTTTACTTAGATTCATTATTCCTCCTAATCCTAACTATGGTCAAGTATAGAACGAAAGAATACGAATATGTATTATGCTAGGATAAAGAGAATGTAATTACTCTAACTAAACTACACAATCTGCACTAAGACTACATTGGATTGAGCTTTCTCTAGCTTTGGCTAGGAGGTTTAGCTACTCAACCCTTTGATTATTTCCATAATAGTATTACTACAATAAGAGTAAAAGACAAGAAGAAGAGAAGAACAAGAACTTTATTACTTTGTACCTTTTGATTTACACTCTCCGAGATATTTCTCATGGGTAGGATTCCCCTCCTATTTATAGATTATAGGAGGGGTTACAAAATATCTACATAAATGAGAAATCCCCTAAACAATGCCTTCTATTATGTACAAAATATAAGAGATTTAAAACCCCTTACTCCATGCCTTAGCCCATGCACAAAATGATATGGCTTGATAATCTCCATCAATGCCTCTTTAATGCTTTTTATTGAAATTTTGGTTAACAATTGCTATGGGAATGAACTATTGGAGTGTACAAGATATTCTTCTTTGTTGAGAACTGCAAAAACGTACGACTTCTTTATCATGAGACCGATTCCTGTAAATACAAGCGAAAGCACTATTAGTATCACATTTAATTAATAAATAATAATAACAATTACGCATGCAACTCCTAAATTTATATCTAACTTGATATTCATTAATTAAATGTGTTACTAATAGTATTTTTGCTTGTATTTACAGGAATCGATCGTATGATAATAAAAGTCATACATTTTTGCGATTCTCAACAAAGTAAATGATGTAATGCACTCCAGCAATTGATCATCACTTGTATTTATCAACCAAAGGTTCAATAAAGGGCATTAAAGATGCATTAATGGAGATTATTAAGTCATATAATTTTGTGTATGGACTAAGGCATGGAGTAAGGGGTTTTAAAGCTCTTATACTTTGAGCATAATGGAAGGCATTGTTTAGGGGAATTCTCATTTATGTTTATATTTTGTAACCCCTCTTATACTCTATAAATATGAGAGGAATCTCACCCATGTGAGATATCTTAGAGAGTACAAATCAAAGTTCATATCAATTAAGTTATTTATTCTATTCTTCTTTTGTTATTGTTATTTTGTTCTTTTTTTATAATCAAGGATAATGGTAATGATCGAAGGGATGACTAGCTAAAACTCTTAGCCAAGGCTAGAGGAAGCTCTGTCGTAATATAGCCTAGTTGCAGAAGTAGTGTTTAGTTTGAGTACTATTTTTTTCTCTCTCCTAGCTCAAATTCGAACCCGTTGTTCCTTCGTCCTATGCTTAACCATAGCTAGGATTTGAAAGAGTGAAGAATCCAAATAACATTCTTGTTTGACTATAAAAAGATAGGTTAAGAATATCGAGAAGAGAAAGTAAGCCACCTTTCTTAACATGACCATTGTTATGCAAGGTACGTGGTTTATAGAAAATTCTCAAATGCTAATTTCTTATTCATTGTGAGTATCGTGTATACCCGACCTAGGATACATGATACTAGAATTAGTACGTACTTTAATTAAAGATTACTCTCTTACATACTACAATGGGGTGGAGTGGAATCGATGCCTTGGTTCCCACTCCAAACCAAACTCGTAATTTATTTTTATTTTATTGTTCTCTTTATTTGATAACTAACAAAACAAACTCATTTTCATTGGATAAATTAGTAGCTCAAAGTTAGTTCGCACCACAAGTCTCTTGGGATACGACTCTGTTTTCCCTTGTACTCAACGGTACAACAGTGCACTTGCGGGTCATTTTAAGACGTCGGTTTTATTTCGATCAAGTTTTTGGCGCTGTTGTCGGGGAATTTAAAGGTACATTTTTCATTTTGAGTTGTTAGTTTTAATTCGATTTTTCTTACTTTTTCTTTCTTCTATCTTTCTTATTTCTTCTCCTTTTTTTGTTTTATCTCAAGAGCACTTCAGTACAAACATCTACTATTATTGGGAACTTGGTGCTTGAGCTAATGGGTTATTGGTTTTAAGGACTTCACAAGGCAGTTACTAAATTTCACATACGTTAGTGTTCTATATAGTATAACGTAGGGTTAAGTCTGCCACAAAAAAATATTTTAACTAGTGTTTGGCAATTCCTATATTGATACAGTTGCAAAGTTATAATAGTTAATATGTAGTGTTGATTATTTGTGTCATCAATTCTTATTGTACGCGTGGTGTATTGTAATGAGCATTTAGGTGGCGTGACTTGAGAGTTTGAGCACTACTAATACCAAATATATAATTTAAGTGATCTCCTATATGTGTTTGAGTTGTGGAGAATGATTGACGTGATTTGATTGGTACCCTTTTATATCAAACACTTGACTGTTAGAGTGTTTGATACCCTGGCCCACCAAACCCACAACTCACACTCTCCTCCTCCCAGATCCCAGCGTGGCTTTTTTTATTGCACGTTAGAGGAGATTAAAACCCCGCGCGGTGTTCCTTTCACCGCGCAGTAAAAAGAACACCGAGCGGGGTTCTAAACACCGCCGCAATTTCTGTATACTCAAATGTTAACTTCGACTCTTGTCAAAATTTTACATCTACCTCTTTCAAAAATACATTGGCAAAAAAAACTTCAATTCCAAAAAAATCAAAATGCAAATGCCAGAGGGAGAGCCACACCCCAGTACTCTGCCTGGGTTTAGAGGAAGAAGAGATCCTGAGTGTTCCGTAACTCGCTCGAGGTCCGGAAGGAAGAAAAAGTGGGTGGAATTTGAAGATGTTCAACCCCAAGATATACCAAACCCAACCGAAGATAACTTCCCGCGGAGATGTATTACCCAACTCCTAGACGGAGTCAGTCACATCTATTACACGGGAAAGGAACTCACGGTAAGTTTTAGTGTAATTGTGAAATTGTTTTTCCTATATATCAAGTGTTTGACAAAATGCCTCAATGAACAGAATCGGGATTCGATGCGTGTTCACGGCACATTCACTTCGGTGTTCAAAGTGTGGAAGGATATTGTCACACTTCCAGCTGTAAGGGACGCCGTGGTAAATATTTTTGGGTAGTTTATGGATATACGCTTGGGCAATTCGGATAATCGGCTAATTCAGGCGTTTACAGAGCGTTGGTGGCCGACCACACACACGTTTTTGTTCCCTTGTGCGGAGATAGGGGTCACTCCCCTCGATTTTACTATGCTGACATCATTGTCCATCGGCTGATATCCGACACAGGTGCCATATGATGACGCATGGTCTATTTTTTCCAATGCGGGACAATTGCTCCCCAACATTGATTCCAGCCATATAAAGAGTGGGAACGTCAGCATTGCACATTTGAAGATGTACTTGACCGTCGAAATCTATCGGGAGGATGATATTACTATCGCTCGTGCTTTTATCCTCTTCATGATAGGGCATTTATGGTCCTAAACGGCCAACGACACCGTCTCGCTTGGATATCTCGCGGCCGTGAATGATTTGGACTTGGCTGCCCAATATGACTGGGGTTCTGCTATTCTTGCTTCCCTGTACCATGGTTTGAATACCGCAGTCACGACCAGGGGTGCCATTACTGGATTTGTGCAACTTCTTCCGGTACGTTAACAAGTTTTCCATTTACAAATCAAATATCTTCCAATAAACGTCTTAAATATAAATTATAATTAATTTTTATGTTATTGCAAATTGCAGTATTGGTTCTACGAGTATTGTGGGGTTGGTCACCCTATAGTCAAGGAAGAAGTAAAGTACCCGGCCTATCCGCGCCTCAGAGCATGGGAGAAGGGGAATAGGAGGAAAACAAATGACCAGGCGGCCAATTTGTTTATTATAGGCAGATACCATATTGATCACCGCACTGTTGAGACGATCACATGGAAACCTTGGTTCGATTCTGCAGTGTCTGAGACAGGGGACGTACTGAATGCAAAACTCCTATCCCGTAAAAGGATACCACTTCAAGTACCAAACGGAAACTGTGAATATTACTTGGGGGATAGATGTTGGAGGCAGGTGACTGGCGATGTGCATATTCCTTTGGATCCTCCGCCTAGCATGTCGCCACATATTAGTCCAGCGACTTTACATGAGATGAGACAGGCCGGGTTCGTTGACTGTGAGCAGTTTGTGGTAGGAGAGATGTGAGAGACTTACGCCTCATACTGGGTTGAACAAATTTCAGAGGTATGCCACATGTTGGCAGATTCCCAGAGGATGGGGAATCTAGATCTGTTTGGACCGAGTGCACTCAGAACTGGTATTACACCCATAGTGGTTACGTCAGCGTTGGTTCATAGCTTGCCCCAGGACTTCAGTTTGCCTGGCGAGACGGAGGGGACAGACTTAGGGTGGCACATGCAGTGGACAGGGCGGCGTGAAAACCTCCCCATAGCCCACTTGAGGGACCCGCCACCCATGTCTTCATCCTATGGTACAGAGGAGTTGTGGCACCTGACCCATGGTATGCGGCGACTCGTCCTTGCAGAGTCTGCTCGGGACGCACAGAGGATCCAGGAGGTGGAGGAAGAGCTTGCTATTGCCCGTAGGCAACTTGACAGTATAGATCA
The DNA here is from genome assembly GCA_014058105.1 of Kingdonia uniflora. Lineage (NCBI taxonomy): Eukaryota > Viridiplantae > Streptophyta > Magnoliopsida > Ranunculales > Circaeasteraceae > Kingdonia > Kingdonia uniflora. The sequence goes on from JACGCM010001419.1 coordinate 426,639, forward strand.
TCAGCTATATGCCCATGTAAGTAATTTATTTATATATTTATTACGGTGTTTTGTCTTAATGTCATATTTATTTTGTCAAAATATTTATAAATTTTTTTTGTCCCGTTCAGGACCTACAGCTGAGGAGGGGGCGTGACGTACGGGTGGTGCCGCTACCACCTGGAGGAGGCGCGATGACGAGGCAGCGTGGATCAGGTCCGCAAACCAGGGAAGGCAGTATTAGCCGCAGGGGGCGGGGTACTGGAGATGATTCTGAGTAGATATAGGTGTTTTTTATGTTTTTTTAGACGACGTAGAAGCTGTGTTTTGATTATGTAGATGATTCTGAGTAAACGATATATTTGTAGACGATAATGTTGAAATTGACTATTTGTCTGTTCGATTAAATTTGCACTGAGGTGTTTTATATTTCTACAGACTATTTGGTGATGTTTTTAGGTTTTTGGCAAAGATTCTTCAATGTCTAATCGAACCGACTATTTGTCTGTTCGAACTGACAATTTTGCACAATTTTGGAATACAAACATAGATTTGGCGGTGAATTGAATACCGCGCGGTGAAACACCGCGCAGTGTTCAATTCACCGCCAAATCTAGGGTAAAAGACCCACAACTTCTTCCCCTTTTACATTTCTCCCATTTTTGCACCTCTTTTCCATTGGAAACACATCTGCCATCTGGTATTACACCCTTCTCTCAACTCCACAGCCTCAAATGTCTTCTTCATCATCCGATTCATCCATACCCGATCCTCCAGGCTTATCGTCGTCGTCCTCCGATGACGATCTTATCTATAATTTTACGGCGGCACTTTCCGTTCTGCACAAAGCTACAGTAAACATAGTAGTTGAGGATGCAACTTCGAGTTATCACGGGAGTGTCATGGGCTATAAGGATAAGAAAAAGAAGCGCGATCACCAATTGAGGCATTGCAGCATTATACGAGACTACTTCCAGCCGAATTGCACATACGAACCATGGGAATTTTGGCGACATTTTCGTATGAGTAGAAACATGTTTATGCGTCTATTCGACGCAGTCGTTACACATGATCATTATTTTGTCCAGAAACCCAACAACGCTGGTACTATGGGGTTATCACCGTACCAAAAGGTAGTCGCAGCACTACGTTTCCTAAGCTACGGTGTTGCGGCAGATCTTTTTGACGAATACCTCTGAATAGGAGAAAGCACAACCTTGTTATGTATGAAAAGGTTTTGTGTTGCGGTTATACAAATTTTTGGCGAGGAATATCTTCGAGCACCAAACGCGGCCGACATCGAAAAGTTAAATGCGATCGGAGAGTCCCGGGGATTTCCTGGCATGTTAGAAAGCCTTGATTGCATGCATTAGATATGAAAAAATTGTCCCAAAGCTTGGCACGGTCAATTTACTGGTTATTACCCCAAGGCGACACTGATTCTTGAAGCGATAGTTTCGCACGACCTTCGGATTTGGTATGCTTTTTTGGGGTTATCAGGGTCTAACAATGATATCAATGTTCTGCAACAATCACATCTTTTCACCGACCTGTCCGATGGTATCGCCCCACCTTACAATTATACAATTGTCGGGAAAGCTTATGATATGGGGTATTACTTAGCGGATGGCATATACCCCAAATGGGGAACACTTATCCAAACCATATCCAATCCGGTTACAGGGAAACAAATTTTTTTTGCTCAACAACAAGAAAGTTGCCGAAAAGACGTAGAACTGGCGTTTGGGATTTTACAATCTCGGTTCAATGTTGTAAAAAATCCAGTAAAATTGTGGGACCTCCAGGTATTGAGCATTGTCATGAAGGCGTAAGTGATAATTCACAATATGATCGTCGAAGAGGAACGAGGTACATTCTCATCATACTTAGACTACGATCCGGCCGAGCCCTCAACTATCGAAAGCGAACCATTCGATATTATACGCGAACGCGGAACAATAGAATCTTTTATATAGAAAATGAACCGGATTCGAAGTCAAGAACTTCACTTTGATCTAAAGGATGATCTAATCGAGCATTTGTGGGTCGTGAAGGGAAATTTTCAAGCCAAGTACTCTAGACTATTTTGTATTATCTGAGTGTTATTCATGTAATTTAATACTTCTTGTCGTACAAGTTTATTAAACAAGTTTTCGATATTGCATTAATCTTGTATTTGTTTTAACGCAATATTATTGGAAATAAATATTTTAAAAGCAAGATTGCATTCTTCAATAGCAAAATACACTATTCAGACGATTACATTATTAGAAGGTAAACTACATTCTTGGAAATAAAACTCAAATATACAACAAAGTTAAATTACATTTCATCACCTATTCAAGTACCTGGTCCGCCCCTATTGGCCAGACGTTCCATTATCTCAGCTTGCCTTTGTAGATAGTATTGCAATTGATGTCCAGACAGAGTACTCAAGTCTTTCTCCATGATTTTGCGATCTTCCTTTGCTTGCTCCAAATCCATTTTGGCTTGCCAGTGTTGTATTGCTTCTGTTATTCTTTTTTCCTTTTCTTGGTTCGCTTGCATCTTCTCCAACCGTAGTTCATCCAGCAGAGCATGGACACCGCTACCAGATGCAGTAACACCCTCCAATGCCTTTTGTGATAAAATGTTCTTTCTGTGGAGTTTTTGGCCGATGGGCCTGCTTCCACCCTCATACAACGAACCATCTAAGTCAGAATTTGGGACCAGGGATTGAGGTGTAAGTGGGCCGTCGGGGTCCTCCGATAGATTGTTTGATCCGACCGAGTTCCCCGGAGAAGAATTATCCGATGTTCTCCTGGCCACATTCCTTGGTATATTCACCGCATGGTTCAACCCATCATCCCTTAGGTCGGCCCATCGCGGTTCCCGCGCCAAAATCTTATACGCTTCACGGTGTTTCAAGTCATTGCCACCATTCAAGCATTTATAGATTTTGTGTGCATCGTTTTCCTACAATTCACAAAATTACCTAATACAAATAAATAACGTGTATATCCGGGATAAATAATTGAAATTGAGTTATAAGAAACTATAATGTACCCGATCTTCTTCTGTTTTTCAGCTGCTATTCCTAAATCGTTCTTGAGCAACTATCCTCTTGTACGCCACACATTGTGCATTAAGGGCATACCACTAAGATTTGGTCGACCCGCATGATCGTCGTGTGGGACACTCGGGGTCTCGGTTAAAGGCAATGTTGACCTTTTGATAGAAAGTGAATCCCTTTGTGCGGCCATTAATATTTACAGAAGTTGTTACCCACGCCCTTGCGAGACACGTAAAGTCTGCGTCCGTCCAATGCATTCCAGCATCATCCGTCTCGTCCAAAAACTCAACATCTTCTGACACTTGCACGATTGGTCTTTGTTTTGCGGGTACTCTTTTCTTTCTTCCTTTTCCTTTATCTTTCTAGGGAGTAGCCGCTTCAACAGGTATTGATGCATTTGCATCACTTTGACTGTGCTGAGTAGATTCACCATGGAATAGATAGTTCTGAAAGTAATTTGGCGGTTGAAAACCTTGAGGTTGAGTGAGCGGATAGGGTTGATAGTACGGGTTAAACGCCTGAGGTTGCGGCTGAGATAATATAAATGGACTTTAATATTGTCAATAACTGGGATCCCCTTGCGACATAGTAAACGGAGGTGGGGTCTGTGATTGGAATTGAGGTTGAAATTGCGATGGGTTTTGGTAGAGGTATGGAGTGAATTGTGATGATGGGTGTTGAGCGAATGGTGTTGAAGGTGGGTTTTGGGAGGATGGGGTCGACGGTGTAGAGCAATTACCACTAGTGCCAGAGTTTGCCATTTGGGGAAAGCGTAGAGGTTCTCCTCTATATTTTGGGTGAGGAGAAGGAGCCAGGGAAGATAAATAATTGAATTTGGCGGTGTTTAGATCACCGCGCGGTGTTATTTGAGCGTGAGTTCCCCACACTCAGTTGGGTTACTGCAGCGCCAGCTCAGCGAACTCATACTCAAACAGTGCCTGTTGGGAGTGGTTTGAGTGTGAGTTTGGGTGTGGGTTGGCAAACCAAACTCAACCCACACCCTGCTGTGTTTGCTCTTAGTTCCAAGTTGTTGAATATCTCAAATTCATGATATTATATTATTAATAAACAACACATATTTTGGAGGCAAAAGTACTATTTTTTGTATGCATGTGGAGTAAAACCATTACAACTTTGGTTTCTTAGTTTTGTTTTACTGTGCATCTTTAGGAATATCACTTGTTTCATTTCAAAAATGGTTTTACTTGCTTGGATTTAAGGTGTTGCCCAATTTGGTTTCACAAGATTGGTTTGTATTTTACAAAATCTTTTTTTCATGGTTTGAGCTTGATGAACTTCGGTAACACTTCTCCCATAAACATACACCCTATTAATTTTGGTTTTTCAAAGAAAACAAATAAACGGAAAGCATGGAAGGTGCGCTGAATGAAAAATATGAAAAACTCAAAACTACTTCAACAATTTCCTTCTTGTGCCCCCTAAGTGAAGGAGCACTCCTTCTTTCGCCCCCTAATTGAAGGGACATCCACAACTATACGGGGAAACACTTCCCGTAGGTTGGTATTTTTCTAAACTTGACATATATAAGAGGATACTATCCGCTCCTCCCCGGCACTATAACATATAAAGTCATGTGGACTTTGCAAATACACGTTGCTCTAATTTTTTTTTTTGCTGTAGTTGGATTGACCTGTTGTTGTGTTTAAAATTCTTTTTCATTCAAACATTAGTAAATGTAAAAATTGTTAGAGACTTGCGGGATTTCATCACCCAAAAAGCTCTTTAACAAGTGGGACTGCCCATTAGGGAAACAAAAAAATTCGTATCACGAAAATTGAACATCCTAGACCTTAAAATAACTGATAATAAAAAATAGTAACAACATTTTTGTGGGATTTTATCACCCAACGGATAGGTGTACCGAACCGGGGTAAGAACATAGGTTCATAAGATACTGCCCCAGCCTTGTACCGCGAAATACTGGTTGTAGGTTTGCGATATCATTGTTCTGAGTGTTGACGTACGATAAGGTGACTCGCTCGGACGTGAGAACTGAACATCTACTTTAAGCTGATACTAGCATAGTATTGCAGGGGAATATAAGAATAAAAGTCTTTTCCATCCTACCAATTTTAAACATAGAAGAATATAGAGGAGACCTAATTATTATTTCTAAAAAATGTTGATGTCTTATAGTCTAAGTTTGCTTGATTGTTTACTGTATCGGGTGCCGAATTTTATTAAGTATTAGTTATATATGATCAATTGGAGGAAAATGATTAAGGAGTTTACCGAAACCTTTGTCCATTTACGGCTCACCACCTCAGCCTAAGCGGAGAGGGCGACAACCTTGCCCAGTCAATACAATAGTAATAGAGGACATAGGAGCTCGTGCTTGGGAGGAGAGTGATCCATCTCGAGTTTCTCTAATTTTTGAGGAAGGTAATCCATTTGGAGTGTACCCAATTGAACTTCTTATTGAGCTAAACGTCGATCCCCCAATCATGGTTGCCGCCAAATCTCTTAAGGACTATTAAACTCTAGTGGTGAGTGATATGTTTTCATGTATCGTGTTACCAGTCGTCACGACAAACTATTATAGAATCAAGCCTAGTGTGATCAAAATCTTACCTACATTTCATGGGCTTGATTCTGAGAGCGCCATTATAACCACGTCCATGAGTTTAAGAATATTTGTGCGCTCTTAAAATACCAACATTTTACTGAGGATTCTGTCTGCCGTCGTTTATTCTCATTCTCACTAAAAGACAAGACAAGTCATTGGTTTGATTCATTAGCACCAATATATATCAATTTATAGGATCAAATGGAGACCAAATTCAAAACCAAATGGCTTTCTATGGGAAAAACCCTCGCACTTTGAAATGTAATTGCTGAATTTGTTTAAAATGAGAGTAAAACATTTTACAAGGCATGAGAGAGATATAAAAATCTTCTTTCATAATGTCCTTATCATGGTTTTGAGAAGCAACATCTAGCCAAACTTCTATCGTGGAATAACCTTTGAGAATTATTATAGGCTAGAATCCATGCATAGTGGCAAATTTCAGGACCTTGAGAGCTTATGAGGAGTTTGAGACATTGGAAGAGAATTCTCAGCGTGGATTTTGATCTACAAAGAAATGTTTGTACAGCCAAGAAAGGTGGCTTATACGAGGTGAGTGAGGGAACGACCATAAAAGCCTAATTAAATACTCTTACCAAAAAAATGAGGCTATGACTATGAATCAATCTAAGGGTATTGTGAACTAAGTTCAGCAAAGGGGTTGCACTGTTAGTTATGATGTCACCCATGTGACTCAAATGCGTCCTATGTTCAATAAAATCAATGACAATCAAGAGCAAGTGAATGCCTTGAATAATACCTACAAGAGGCCATTTGACCTGTACATGACAGAACCACTTCAATTTTTTATGGAAAAACAGCCAAGCCAGTTTGGGTTTTGGAGAACCACAAACCTCAGGTCATAATTTGCCTAGGAATCCCCATTCTTAGTCTTATCCTCAAACATCTCAACAATTCTTTCAGTCATCCAAACAATTCCCACCCGCTTCGCCCAAACCATCTTTAGAAGACACCCTTTCTTTCTTCATGCAAGAATCAATAAAAAGTTAAAAACAAACATTTCAATTTTAGCCACAAATGATCTAGTTCCAAAAACAGACTTTGGTGAATCAAAATTTTACATCCTAATCTATTTATAATCTAGAGACTCAGATAGGACAATTGGCAAATACATTTCATGAAAGACCACAAGGTAAGCTACCTAGCCATCCTGTATATAATCCAAAAGAACCACCAGGGTTTGATTCAAGCTCAATCACAAAATAACTTAATGCCATTACCACCTTTCGAATTGGTAGACAAATTGATAACTGAGTTAAAATGCCTAAGGTTGAGCCAACACTAGTTGTGATTGAGGATGAGGTAGGTACGAGTGAATCAGTGGTACTAAGCAACCATGAACCATCTAAGAAATCTAAGGAGTTGCCTACTTTATCTGTTTCCGTACCAAAGGCACGTTTCGAGCCAAATGTGCCTTATCCACAATGTCTTCTTCTGGCTAATAAAGGGATTCAATTTGATGAGATATTGGATACATTTAAGCAAGATAATATAAATATTCCAATATACGATGCCATCATGCTTATCCTTGCATATGCCAAATACCTCAAGGAGGCATACACTAGGAAAAAGAAAATCAATATGCATGAGAAAATCTTCTTGACTGAGACATTAACTCCTCTTAAGCTTCGAGATCGTGGAAGCCCAACCATCCCTTGTAAAATTGGAAATTGCAAAGTGGATAGGACATTACTCGACTTTGGGGCTAGTATGAATGTCTTACCAAACTCAGTCTATCAAGATTTAGGACTTGGAGAACTCAAACCTACCCGAATAATACTTCAATTGGTTGACAGGTCAATACAATACCCACGTAGTATCCTTGAGGATATTCTTATCAAGGTCGATACTATTATTTTTCCTGTAGATTTTATTGTTTTGGACACTGAAGATGTCACAAATCCTAGGTATGAGATCCCCGTTATATGGGGTAGCCCTTTCCTTACGACTGCTCATGTCATTATTAATTGCTTTAATGAGGTCTTGCAACTATCAATGAAGGACATGAAGATTAAACTCAATTTTTTTGACAATAATACTTAAGTCCCTCATTCTGATGACATGACGAAGCTGAATATAATTGACTCCCTAGTTTACAACTCGTTCCCTAAATCATTTTCTGAGGACCCCTTAGAATCATGTCTTGTGAACTTTCGTGAAGACTTTGATGAAGATATGATTGTTAAAGAGTATAGTGTTTTACTTGACTCAACACCTATTTTTAACAAGTCCAAATGGCGACCTAATGTTGAACCTCTTAAGCAGTCCACTACTTTGGATATTTCATCCATTGTTAAAGCACCCAAGTTAGACCTCAAGCCATTACCTAAAACTCTGAAGTATGCTTCTTAGATGATTCTGAAACTCTGCCTGTGATCATAGCTTTCAATCTAAATGTTGACCAGGAAAGTAGATTATTAGGTGTCCTTGGAAGACACAAATCAGCCATAAGGTGGTCTATAACAAACTTGAAGGGATTAGCCCGGCCGTTTACATGCATCGCATCAATCTTGAGGTAGATGCTAAAAATTATCGCGAGATGCAACGGCGGTTGAATCCCACCATGATGGAGATGGTGAAGAATGAATTCCTGAAACTTTTAGACTCGGGTGTCATATACTCCATTTCGGATAGTAAGTGGGTCAGCTCCGTTCAGGCAGTTAAGAATGAGAATAATGAACTAATCCCCACCTACATGACCACCGGGTGGCATGTATGTATCGACTACATGAAATTGAACACGGTCACAAAGAAATATCATTTTCCTCTTCTATTCACTGATCAAATGCTTGAACGGTTAGCCGAAAAGGGTTATTACTGCTTTCTTGACAATGATTCAAGATACAATTAGACCCACATTGCCTCAGAAGATAAGAAGAAAACCACTTTTACGTATTCCTACGGGACATGTTTATCGACGTATGTCATTTGGGTTGTGTAATGCGCCTGCTACATTCCAGCGTTGTATGATGAGAATATTTTATGATATGGTTGATAAGTTTCTTGAAATCTTTATGGATGACTTTTCAATATTTGCATCATCTTTTGACGAATGTTTACACCATTGAGAGCTCATGCTAGAACGATGTACACTAACCAATTTAGAGTTAAACTAGGAAAAGTGTTACTTCATGGTTTTACAAGAGGTAGTTCTTGGACATATTATCTCTACCCAATTAGGAACTTCCCTTTGAACTCATTTGCAATACTTCAGATTACATTATTGGAGCAGTTTTATGGAAAATAGTATATAATAAACCTCATGTTTTTTACTATGCTAGTCGCACACTCAATAATGTATAGTTAAATTACTCCACCATGGAGAAAGAGATATTAGCTATTGTGTTTGCCTGTGAGAAATTTGGATCATACCTTGTTGGATCCAAAATCATTGTTTACACCAACCATGCGACCTTAAATTATTTATTATCAAAAAAATGCGCTAAGCTTCGGTTAATTCGATGGATTCTTTTGTTAAAAGAATTTTATATCAAAATTTGAGATAAGAAAAATGTTGAAAATGTTGTTGCAGACCATCTATCTTGAATTCTCACTGAAGGTGGTGAAGATTTTCTCCCTATCTTAGAGACATTTTCTGATGAATAGCTCATAGTGGTCTTACAACTGCCTTGGTACCCGTATATTATCAATTATCTTACTATAGAATGATTACCTGGCTATTGGTCAAAGTAAGATAAAACCAAATTCTTACACGTGGTTAGACGTTTTAGTTGGGACGATCCTTATCTATATAAGTTTTATTCATACCAAATGATTAGGAGATGCATCCCAAATGAAGAATTCTATAATGTACTCACATTTTGCCACACCTTAGCTTGCAGAGACATTTTGGTGCTAAAAAAACCACTACAAAAGTCCTCCAATCTAGTCTCTATTGGCCTACTCTTTTTTGTAATGCACATACCTTTTGTTTCGAATGTGATAGGTGCTAGAGGACCGAGAATATTTCTCATCGTAACATGATGCCCTTGAACAACATCTTTATCGATGAACTATTCGATATTTGGGGCATTGACTTTATGGGCTCATTTCTTTCGTCTCGCATGTACATTTACATTCTCGTTGTGGTAGATTATGTTTCCAAATAGGTTAAGGTAGTGTCATATCAAACAAATGATGATAAGCATGTAGTAAAAATTTTGAAAAACATTTTTAATCGTTTTGGCACCCCGCAATTATTAGTTATGGTGGTAAACATTTTTTCAGCAGTATCTTTCAAAATCTTTTGAAAAATTACTCCATCACTTATTAAGTTGCCACACCTTATCATCTACAAATAAGTGGTCAAGTCGTGTCTTCAATCAGAAGATCAAAAATATTTTAGAAAAAATTGTTTGAACCGATCGTAAAGATTGGTCTGATCGTCTTGATGATGCCCTTCGGGCATATTAAACTGCTTATAAAACCTCAATTGGTAAGTGACCATATAGACTAATCTTTGGGAAGGCTTATCACTTGCCAGTAGAATTGGAACACAAGGCTCTGTGGGCTACAAAGGCCTTTAACTTTGAAAAGGATAAAGTCGGATCGCATAAAAAACTTCAACTTTCTTAACTTAATAAACTTCGTCGTGAGGCTTATGAAAATTCAAAATTTTACAATGAATGAACAAAAGTTTTTCATGATAAGTCGATTGTTCATAAAACTATTGAGCCTAATCAGAAAAAGTTACTCTACAATTCACGGCTATATTTATTTCCTAAAAAATTATGTTCTCGTTGGTATGGTCATTTCATAGTTAGAACTGTTTATCCTCATGGAGCCGTGGAGGTAGAAGAACCTAAAGCCAATAATACTTTCAAGGTGAACGGGCAACGTTTAAAATAGTATTTAAAATCATGTACTTCAGATGAAGAGAACTTTTCTAGGTGACCTATATTATCATAATTGATCGCGTGTACCGCTTATGTCATATTGTTATATTTAAGTTTGGAGGTACATTCGTCTGGCTGAAGACGGTAAAACTTAACGCTTCCTAGGAGGTAACCCAAGGCACATTCTGGTGAAAAGTTCTACTTTTAATTTCTCATTCCATGTATTTAAAATTTTATTCTCAAACATTGAAAATCATATTTTATTTAAGTTTGGGGATAGAAAACTACAACTTATATACTAGTCTGCCATACTAGGGTTAGTTCCTTGAGCATTATTACAATAGTACATGGATTTACCCAACAAAAAAGCTAGAAACTACTACTGACCACTACACCAACAGTATCTCATGATCAAACGAGGTGTCTCAAGAGCCTAACGGTTTGTAGAGAGAACTATAATCATGAAATTTGGGATTAGAACATTTATAGCCAATAAAGTAACCATGTAACTATAACTAAGATAAGACAGTCGAATATAGCTTTCTGAAATAAAAATAAAGTAATAATGTATCCAAACCTCTAAAGAATGAAAAACAGTTCTAAGATGGCTGATATTAATAGAAGTGTGGATTGATTTTGAAAGCCTTTCAAAAGTGTAGCCTAGAAAAATCAAACCTTTCTTGCCGGAGATATATCATCTCAAGACCAAACCAAGAGCTTTAATATTTTGAATCAATTTGAAGAGCATTCTGATAACAACTTATTCCATTTTCATAATCCTCCAAGGTTACATACCTGTTAATAAATGGACAAAAATAAAGCCTAGTGACAACATTAAACAGATTTGAGTTATAAAAGTAAACTCCAATATGATCTTTAGAAGATAAGTGGGTGGGATCATGGCCACAGGGGTTTGAGGATAAGCGAATCTCCAATCCAGGTTCATTGCATGATGGATATTCTTTAAAGCAGTTTCACAGTCTTTCTGCAGTAGTTTGTCATGGTACTACATTGTCATTCCATAAAAAGGAGAAAATAAGAGGACAAGTTGAAAGTCTGAATGAAAAGATAAAAATCCAATGCATTACAAGCACTTGGAGACATATATCAACATATGAGACTACATGATAAAAGGGACGCTATAGTATGATAATAGGTGGGGCATGTATTAGAACAAGCATACCCTAGAAATTGCCATATATTGGATACATACAAAAGGGTTGGTACTCTTAAAACTCTTCAATGGAGACCACTGTGGGAGAAAAAGTTCAAATCAATTGTGATGATGCAGCAAAGATTGTTTCTAATTATAATACAGCGAGTTGTACCTGATTCGAGCAGTCTATTCAAGTCGAGGCTTACGAGTTAATTATATTCAACTTGAGTGAGTTCCAATTATATGGTAGATTTGAACACCTTTCAATAGTCAAGAGCTCACTGTTACAACAACATCAGTGTCACAATCATTTACTCGATTAACATAATAACCTTAGTCTGGCAGAAACAAAAGAAGATAAAAGTTAAGAAGAAAAAAAGGAGCACTTGATACTGCTACAAAGTGTTAGAAATGGCTACAACACATGAATTGGTTTAAGTGAATCCACTATTTTGAAGCCATTTCCCATACTTGCGGTAATAGACACATACCAAAAAAGAATTAAATAGTAAATTTTAATAATAGAAGTACAATTTAAACATATAAATGATTACGTGAAGTAAGAGAATTATCGAAGATGAGGTAGTTAATGGTCCATGGTCTCTCAAAGCCAGAGCGCTCCTTGTGACAAATTTACTCTGGACACACATTTCCAAATTAATAACCCATTGTTAGTTCTTATTGAAGCGCTGGTCATATATTCAGGAACAACTAAAATAAGATGCAAGTATATCACTTAAAAGATAGAAGCAAAACATAGTTGGATTTTGTACAAACCAAGGTATGGCCTCCAAAAAGAGTAGGAATATCTTGATCACTCAAACCCATCTAGTTGATGTACACGTCCCTGAGATGATGGGAATATGAAATCATATAAAAGATGTTAGACACCTAAAAATAAACAATCAGTTAATCATCAAAGAAATAGGAAATAATATCTAGAATTGAGACAATGTCTGGATCAAAGTTATAGAAATTATACTAACCCAAGGTGGCACACCATGAGTCATTTGGCTTAAACTTTCCTAATGATGCAAACATACAAAATGAATCATATTAATAGTTTAAGAAATTTTAAAGCCAAGAAATGCAAGAAAAATAATAATACCAGTTGTGGTCTCATCCTTTCTAAATACAGGCTTGAGTTTTGCTAGGTCTGGCACTATTGCATTAGATCGAATTCCATCATCCATAGAAATTGTAACAAGTTGATCCAGGAGGATCTAAAGATAGAAATTGTAACAAGTTGATCCAGGAGGATCTAAAGATTGACCCCTTTAAAAAGGTACCATCTCATTCGAACGAACCTTGGAGTCGTTCTAACGAGATACGTGAAAAATGACTAGGAGTTCTCAAAAGACTCCTTAAGCTGAGTCTATTTGACTTGGGCAATTCGAGCTGATTCTATTCAACCTGTAGTTCCCAGAAGATCAAGTCGAACTGACCCTATTCGTCTTGGACAATTCGAGCTTAGTCTATTTGAGCTAGAGTTCCCAGAAGGCCAATTTGAGCTGAGTCTATTTCAAGCGAAAATAAACAAAGTCGTTCGAATAAACTTGGGTTCCCAAAAGACTAATTTCTAGCTGAGGCATTTTTCAGGCAAAAATAGGCTATTCGTTCGAACGACATTTGGAGTCGTTCAAACAAACTAGAGACCAGAAGACCAATTCATGTTGAGGTTGATCTTAGGCTTATTCTGGCCATTCGTTCAAACGACTAATGGGTTCGTTCAAACGACTATCATTTCCTTTTATATTTTTACGCGTTTCAAGGGCATAATGGTTCTATCTTGTAACTAGGAACTTGTAACCCTCATAAAGGGGCAAGGCCATGCAAGGTGAACTTATCTTAGATCAATCCAAGTTCTTGAAAAGAAACTTAGGGTTTTGAGAGTAATTCAACTATAATCAAATCAATTGAGTAATTTAAGCTCCAACAGGGAAATTCTCCCACCAATTGTACTGTTTGTTTTTCATATCATTTCTTCGTCTAGGTTAATCTAAAATCGATTATAGATTAAGTGGTATCAGATTTCTAGTAATATTTTTCAGGGGGATTGTGGTTTATAGACTCTACACGCGATCGACTCAAGCAAATGAAGGAGAACCTAGTGAGTCTGTTGGAGATTCACCAAAAACCTTACTCGAAGAAGAAGACAAATTTGGAGATGGACAATTCTGAAGATTGACTCACAAAGTTGGAAACGACAGTTTCTGACATGACTACTATTCTGGGGGAGTTGGCAGAATAATTAAGTCTCACGAACCTCGCAAATGTTTCTGCTTCGGTGAAATGGCGAGACCGCACGAAGAAGAAAGGGGTAGCAAAGATGGATAGAGACGGTGGTACCAAGGAGGTAAATAGTGATTCTAGTGATGCCAATTTCGTCGATGAGCGATCAATTATTGGGAAGTCAATGAATCCTATGCAAATCTTCGGATCGATTTTAAAATCAAAATTCCGATATTCGACATTTCAATCGATGCCAAGAAGTTCGTTAATTGGTTAGATAGGTTAAAGACCTATTTTTCAGTTTACGAATATTCTAATGCTCAAAAAATATGACATTAAAATTTTTAAGTCATGCACTCATGTGGTGGAAGTTTTATCGGAAATGTTATGAAGTAGGAAGCTTGGGTTGGAAAGAGTTCAAGGTGTTGGTGAGAAAGCAGTTTTATCCGATTGGGTATGAGCAAGACAGATGGTTCAAATGGCATAATTTGTACCAAAAGTATGGGCAATCCATACAAGAGTTCACTACGGAATTTTACAACCAAGCGTTAGTTTTGGACATTGATGTGGATGAGTATGAGGTGTTCATAAAGTATACGGGGAGTTTGTCGGAGTCCATTAGAAGGGAGTTGAAGCTCTTTACTGTAGAGAATATCGAAGATGCTACCATAAAAGCAATTGCTATTGAAGGCAAGTACTTGAAGAATGACAAGAAAGACGACAAGAGTAAGTCGAGGTACAAGTCCAGTTGGAAGACTAAGCACAAGGGAAAGTCCAAAGGAGAGGGGTCTTTATCCAGGAGGAATCAATGTAGTTATTATAAGGCAAATGGGCATATTTTAGATAAATGTTAGAAACTTCACACGGAGCTTAGGCCGAAGGAAGAGCAGAGTAAGAGAGAGAAACGTGTACTAGCAGGAAAGATTATTGATATCTTCCAGATTTAGATAAGCCAAATCCCCAACTTACCCTTATATTTTAGCTATTTTAGCAACTTACGATTACCGAGGAGATAAGTCTATAAGAACTTTTTCATGTTAACATTCAAGTGAGGCAGAGCTTAGTAGAGGCCATCATTGATCTGGGTAGTCAAAAAATTTTGATCTTTGAGGCAGGGTAAAGAAGATGGGGTTAGCTACTACAGCTCGTCCTAAGCCGTATGGTTTGGGTTGAATTCAGAAAGACGCGGAGTTGAAGATCACGAAGCAGTGTATGTTTAAGTTTGTGATTACTGAACAGTTTATTGACGAAGTGACGTGTGAGGTAGTTCCTTTAGATGTGTGTCAAGTCATCTTGGGTACCCCTTATCTTTGGGACCGAGATGCAATTCTTTACCGTAAAGCTCGCAAGTACTGACTTGTGAAGGAGAGCAAGAAGTTTCATATAAATGTTTTTAAACAATATGTCACCACCAATAATTTAGTAGCGACGACTCAGGCGAAGAGGTTGGTTAATGCGATCGGTAAGTTTGTTTTGTTGTTGGTACAACCGGTTCAGGAGGGTCCGTCAGCTAAGGTGTTGTCTACTATAGCAATGTCTCCTAAGTAACAAACCAAAATGAGAAAGTTGCAAGATAAGTATAAAGACTTGTTTTTAGGCATATAAAAGAGATGTCGCGCAAGAGGGATGTGGAGCATGATATATCACATCGGTAAATGGTGAGCCACATCCCAACATTGGGCTGTATCGGACTTCTATAACCGAGTCTAATGAGATCAAGAAATAGGTACACAAGAACTCCTTGATTAAGAGGTTATTAAACCGAGTTGTTCACCTTGTAGTTCACCGGTGTTATTGGTGCCGAAGAAGGATGGGTATTGGAGAATGTGTGTGAATTATCGAGCACTGAACAAGATTACTGTAAAGAATCGTTATCCACCTCGACGGATTGACAAGTTTTTAGATGAGTTGCAGAAAGCTAAGTTTTTCATAAAGTTAGATCTTAAGTCGGGTTACCATCAGGTTAGAATCTAGGAAGAAGATACTTGAGTGGTTGGTGATGCCTTTTGGGTTATGCAACGCTCCAGCAACATTTATGCGGTTGATAAATGAGGTACTTCATGCTTTTATTGACGATTTCGTGATTATATATTTATATGACATCTTAATATATAGTCAAACATAGGAGGAACACCTCGTGCATATTTGAAAGTGTTGGAAGCATTGCGGTCACAACAACTCTTTCTAAATAGGAAGAAGTGCGAGTTTGGGAAGAAAGAGCTAGTATACTTGGGCTTTATTATTGGTGGCGGTGTGTTTAAGGTAGATCTAGTGAAGGTCTCGGTCATTACTGATTGGTCTAGACCCCGTACAGTGACGAAAGTGAGAAGTTTTATGGGTTCTTGTCAGTATTTATGAAAGTTTATTCAGCATTTTTCACAGATAGCCACACCGATGCAGTCTTTGACAAAGGCCAGTGTAAAGTTTGTGTGGGAATATCACCATGAGAAGACTTTTCAGTTGTTGAAGCGCAAGATTATGGATGCGCTAGTGTTAGTTTGTTTAATTTGTAGCGGCCCTTTGAGGTCGAAATAGATGCGTTTAACTATACATTAGGGGCAATTCTATTACCGGATGGGAGGCCGGTTGCTTACCATTTTGAGATACTTACAAGAGCAGTACGTAACTATCATACCTATGATAAGGAGTTTTACGCATTATATCAATCAATAAAGCATTTGCGGAGTTACTTATTGGGGAAGGAAGTTGTTGTACATTCCGATCACAAACCATTACAGTTCTTATCTACGCAGTCTAAGCTCCAACAGGGTCGCCACATAAAGTAGATGTTTTACCTACAACAGTTCACCCTTCTGATCAAGTATATGAAAGGAGTGGACAACAAAATGGCTAATATGTTATCTCGACCCCCATTACGCTACAACAAGCATCGGGTTGAGTGTACTTTTCAAGAGGGCGACCTAGTTTGGTTGCATTTGGGTAAGGAACGACTAAAGGGAGAAGGCAATAAACTCAAGCCTATCCGTTATGGTTCGTTCACTATACTCAAGAAAATTGATGACAATGTATTCTAATTGGAATTGTCACTTTTCATAAAGATGTATTCGATGATTAACGCCGAGCATTAGAAGCTCTTTGAGATGTATCTTTTAGATGAAGACTCTACAATCGACACTCACCTACCGCCAGTTAATGACTTATGGATGAAAAGAGAAGATCCATTATAGGAGGATAGTATTCTAGAGAGGAAAGTTAATACCACAAGATGGAGTAGTATTGAGTTGTTCTAAGTTGGGAAGAAAGGTCAACTACCTAGCAAGTTGAAGTTGTACAACAGGAAAATTGGCAAGGCTGCATTTCCTCAACTCCAATTCTAGCTTGAGCAGGAGCTCAAGGCTTCTAAAGGGGGAGCCATGATCCAGGAGAACCTGAAGATCGACCCCTTTAAAAAGGCACCATCTCGTTCGAACGAACCTTGGAGTCGTTCGAACAAAATATGTGATAAAAGACCTGGTGTTCCCAGAAGAGACCTTGAGCTGAGTCTATTCGACTTGGGCCAATTTGAGCTGATTCTATTCGACCTAGAAGGCCAATTCGAGCTGAGTCTATTTCAAGTAAAAATAAACAACGTCGTTCGAACAACATTTGAAGTTGCTCGAACGAACTTGGGTTCCCAGAAGACTAATTTCTAGTTGAGGCATTTTTTAGGCAAAAATAGGCTAACAACCCATGGGTTCGTTCGAACGACTATCGTTTCCTTTTATATTTTTACGCATTTCAAGGGCATAATGGTCCTATCTTGTAACTAGGAATTTGTAACCCTCATAAAGGGGCAAGGCTATGCAAGGTGAACTTATCTTAGATCAATCCAAGTTCTTGAAAAGAAACTTAGGGTTTTGAGAGTAATTCGATTGTAAGCAAATCAATTGAGCAATTGAAGCTCCAACAGGGAAATTCTCCCAACAATTGTGTTTGTTCTTCATTTTATTCCTTCGTTTAGGTTAATCTCAATTTGATTGTGGATTACAAGTTCTCTTCAGACAGAGAAACATTATCAGTTCTAAAATAAGAAGATCATGATTATTAACAGGTAAAACAAACATCCAGATACAAAAAATAAAGGTAACTAGCCAAGTGAAGCCATAACTTGAATAGCATCCAGTAAGGCAACACCCGCTTTGGCATATACTTGCGGGAGTGAAGAGAAACTAGGTTTGCGGATGAATGAAGCCAAGGCCTTAATAACTGATAAAAACAATGGAATGTAGTCGATAGTTAGGAACTGAACAAATAAACATCCGTCAAACTGATGAAGCAGTGGAATGTAGCTGATAGTAAGGATACCAAATAGAGAGGCCTAAAACAAAAATGAGTACTACAAAGCAAGAGGTACACCTTTCCATCAGAGCCCAAACTGAAAATGCTTGTTTCATCGGGACCAAACAGAATAAAGCTTATGGTAGAATCATGGGCATGCCAACCTGTAATTTGAAGGTCAGCAGACATGTCTAGTGATAGTTAAGAATGTGCTTATGTTTGTTCGTATGTTTGTGTCAGGATTTATCATAACCCCCATTCACCGGCTGTTATATACCTTCAACACTATTTACAGTCAAATCCACATATTGAAGAAACAGATGACACAGACCATATGCCTTAATTTCTATTATATTTTAAAAAAACTATTATAATGCATTTGCGGGAGCCATGATTAAAAAAATATTTGGCATCAGGGTAGAGTGCAGGTGGGGCTAGGACTGGGATAGGTTTTGGTGAATTATGGAGGGATAGATTCTGGAGAACTTGAGAGTAGAAAAATCTCAAAATATAGTGACAAATCTGGATTCATAAATGTGCCAAAATAGGTAGCACAAATGTATTCAACAACAGAGGAAAAGTTCCATGTGTATAGCAGAAAGGTTAATAACATGGTTGATATACTACTTAATATTGAGGGTTTTGAGTCTATGTAATCCACCTTGCAATGCCAATAAGGATAATCCACCCTATCCAATATCGCACATAAAGTTTGCATACATATGTAGTTGGCAAAATTTACTTATATAAACGAAAATTGCAGGATACCATTACAAAACTATTTATGAAATAAAATCATGTATAGTTGCTTCATATTTTAGAAGGATAAAAGTTTACAAGGCAAAAAAACCAGCAAATAAAATCCTAAAACTATATTACCAAATAGAAAGGAACTACAACTGCAATATTTCAGTCAAACATAAATCTTCTCACATGTTTCGATGTAAAAGTACCAATTAATCTTGCATAATAAGTTTTTTCAATGGATAACATGCCTAATCCATTCAGCTTTTCTTGTGACATGGTTGACCAAGATATAATTTGACCAAATTTAACCTTTAAGATTTTTTATTTTTATAAGTGTAAATTTTACTGATGTAAAAACAAGTACAAGGCCAATACAAGAGGAAACCAAAAGAAAAGGGAAGTATGCATAATCCTTTTGAGCAAATTCATCATATTACCTTCACGATATGCATAATCCTTTTGAGCAAATTTTTCACAAAAGAAAGTACTTCAGTAATACTTGATTCCAATGTTGTCTGTTTTTGTTGGGTTATTGACAATATTTATTGGATCATATTACTAGTTTCATGACTGATAAGCTTCTAAAATTTTTCCAATCTTTAAATCCTTCAGTAGTTAATTAAGTCGTGTTCTTATCTCGCTTCAACAATTTCAAACAAAAGAAAAATACTCCATCCAAGCTAAGAGAATATACAATTCCAATCATGCCTTTCATCATTTAATAACCAGTGAATGGAATGTACAAAAGAGAATTATCTTTATCTCGAGGATAATAGACACAATTTTCTCTTATAAATAAAAAAATGATGTCAAGTATTCTTCCGGGTGATGATGGTAGACATTTCGCTTCTACACATTACATTACACAATTACGAAATGGGGGAAAGCATGATAAAAATTGAACAGTAAATTTGGTTCATTTTGATAGAGTATTTAAAACTTTTACTCACCCAAAACTACAATTAATCAAGTGACAATAATAGAAATTCAACTGGTCACTCAAAATGAAATAGGATAACGTATAAAATACCTTCTCGATGCTGCAGCAGAGACAAGAATTTGCTCCACGGGACTACATTTAAAATCCAATACTCTGCAGCACAAGGTATTATGTAAAACATTAGAAGAGCAAATCTGAAGGGAGATATGAGATCAACCACAAAAATTCGTTGTGTTGAGATCATAGATATCTCTCCTGACATCAATATTCCATGCTTTAATGCAACCATCAGTTGTGCCTATGAGAAGCTATTATAATGAAGAATGAGGAAACTTTAATAAAAATGAATAGCAAGCTTTAGGATCATTCAAGCATTAGAATTATGAAATAAACTGGTTATAAGTATAATGTATATGATGTCTTTATATCATTTTATTTGCTTACCAATCGGTTAGATTTGCATTCCCAGTCAAGCGACATGATCTCGGCCCCACAATATATAGTTGTATTTCTAGATGTTGGTGTTGATGAGTCATACGTCCATACTCTTCATTAAACAAATATTGTTGAGTCAGATTGGATAGATAAGAAAGTTGGAAAATAAGTTCGGAAAAAGGAATTACACATGCACGTCTAATATACAAGACAAATGCTTTTAGTAATGGTCAATAATCAGAAGTTAGTGACAAGAAATACAAGATTATGGAATGTGAATGAATTTGGATTTGAAATCTAAACTCTATTTCCACATTTTGGCAAAAGAAAATATAGAAACATTTAAACAAAAGAACTGAGAGAGATAATATATTTTGCTTTAAAAATTATAACCAATTATTCCAAGTAAAACTTAAATATAGAGGAAAGTATGATCCATTTTGTTTAATAGATGGCCAAACACTATTGGTAAAGTGGTTTGTTAAGATATTTCTAGCTCATGCTATCCATTTTTAATAAATGGAACTAACAACTAGTCAATATTTATTTATTCTGCCAGACATTCATAAGGTTAATAGAATTGGTTCATCTTGATTTCAACAATTTAAAGTGGTCGATCTAAAGTTTAAATGTTTGCCGCTTAACACGACGTGTTCTGTGTTCCTTTGTAAATCTAATTTCTCTCCTAACAATAAATGTTCAATCCTCCTGCCCGTGCTTTGCTCTATGTGGTAGACTTGATCATTCAGCAGTATTGCTGCCTCTACACCATACAAGAGTAAGAATAGAGATCTTCATGCCAAGTGTTTCTGCAGCGTTCCGTAACCCTACAGAATACCATCAAGATTGTCAGCCGAGTTGCCTCCATCTCATTTGATCGGCACCTTAGATTTTCTTTTTAAATCACATTATTGGAAGTTTTGGCTCCAACATTCCTTGGGAGGTGGAAATAGTACACCAAAAATAAGAACTGTTAAACATTGCAAGTGACATAAAACTTTTTGAAAATTATTAATAGTTGAGCTGTGACCGGTTGTTGGATATGGATGTTTGCACTATGCGGTATTTACATAAATTCTACCACCAGATGATTCAGAATATGTTGTGGGCTTTGATGCTTTTGAAAGGAATTTTTTGGGTCAAAAGGGTAAAGTATTTATGTTCATGATCATATTATTCCCTCACTAATTTTGAGGGCAATGGTCTGCCATATCTATTTGCCACTGTACGAAGGTCAATGGGATAGAAAGTGGAAACCCGTACAACCTCATAACTGGTGCATGAGTTACATTTGCAGGCTTCTGATAATAGTCGAGCTTCACCTCGTACTTGTTAGCATCTAACATCGAGTGAATTCAAGAGTATATTTGCCTCCAAGATTTGTGAGCTAAAGATTTACTTCGAACAGATTCCTGCTATCCCCTACATGAGTTTAGGCTCTCTTATTCGGCTAGTTCAAGCTCCACACATTTCAAGCTAGCTTCACTAAATGATTTCATGTCAAGTTATCACCAATTAGTTAAATGCGTGGTGGCTTTACTACTGAGCTTTCAAACTTCCTGGAGCGGCAGCGGCAGAACAGAAGGAATGGGTCAATCAAAATTTCTTTGGTAAGCTCTTCAGTGATCGTATTTACCTCTAAATTATGTTGGATGCGATCTAATCATTTGCTAATCAACATAACTATGTATTTTTATCTTGCTATCTAATGTGATGGAGTTGTTAGGTCAATTATCATTCTCAGACAGATGAAGAGACGTCACATTTCCTACCGTTGACACTTTCATCTCATAATTTGAATGCCTTCAATTATTATAACCGCTAGTATATGATGATAGTAACGCAAATACATAATGTAACAGATGATAAACTTTCAGGCTTTGTTTGTATGTCGGACAAATAATGCGGGATCATAAATTCCGCATAACAAATGATTGGGTTATGTTACATATATATTCAAATAAACATATACTATTATACAACTAATCCGTTTGCCCTTATGTAGACAACATCTCTTGTTGTTGTCTCTCACACATACCAATTTATGCACCATACAGTTAGATATCTTGTCTAGTATTCCCTTTCCAAAGTACAATCTTATGCCCCAAAGAATTAGATATGATACTCGAGCAGTTTATGGCCCCATTAAAAACTCAGATAGCTTTATATAGTATATGACTAATACTGTAATACGTAAAAACTATGTTAACTCCTAAGCAGCTCATTACTATCTAGGAGTCGGACTTCTCAACTGGCTATAATGTATCTTTTTGGCTATTATCCAATATTTAAGAGCCAGTTATTCATCTGAATTTACCTACTTCTGGATGGGCAGCAAAAATATGATCAATGGTCTAAGAGAGAAAGAAAAAGACAATTTGTGTATGTTCACAATTAGACTCCCAATGACAATAAAAATAATGACCAATATCAGTCAGCAATGTTATTTTATGTAATTTTAATTACTGATCAGTTTTACGGTAATTACCTGACTGTGCCATCCACAGAAGCACTTACAATATTGTCTCCAGATGTAAAAAAAGCGGCACCTACTAATTGGACTTGTATTGCCTAAAAATGTTTCCTGATTTCAAGATCAAAAAAACATGAAATGACTACATGAAAGAAAGAAGCTGGATTTTCTCCTAAAGGAAAAAATATATATAAATTAACTATCTAGACAATTCAATGAAATATAAAAGTACCTAACCTGGAAGTCTACTTTTACCTCTGGAAATTCTTTTTCCCTCTGCAACTCTACCGTTTTCTATTGTATTCAATCCAACATTGTTTAAGTAGCCGGTAGGTAAAGGGGATACAGTAGAAAACTACACATGTTTATTTGCGAGGAAAGGCATAAGAGGTAGATATGCTCCATAAAATGGAGATATTTTGTACCTATCGATCATATTCTTTCGTAAGTTTCTTATGATGGCAATTTGTTACTTGAATCAATTCATTCTCTTTTTCGTTACTGAGCCTCAAATATTCTTCTTATTCTCGTAATTAACATTGTAGAATTTATAGCATTACATAAAGTAACGAAAAGTTCACGAGGTTTATGAAGTATTAGTATCTTTTCTCCCAAGATATTCCTTCTCAATCTAGCGATTAGATTGTGAGGAGCATAGAAGTCCACATAAAAAATGAAAAGAGAAAAAGATAAAGAAAATCGATGAAGTTGTTCAATATCTAATAGTTCATTGGGAATCTATAATGAGGTAAAGTAAGTTAATATAGTTGTTTCAATGCCCATTTACTATTCACAATAAGTTTTACTATCCTCATCAATCATCTAATAAAAATTTCCCCATGTAAAAAATAAAGACTAGTTTTCCCCTTCTGTACTAACTTCAATACTGAGGGGGGAGAGGGAATAAATACCTCAAAAATGAAACAATTATGCAGGCACAATTGATCATTTTGTCATTGGATTGCAACTTTGATATCCCAAATTCATGCACCCTAAGTCAAAATAGAGTAAAACGTATCAAAATTACTATAAATCAAAGCAACCCAGTTTAAAAGTACTGAAAAGTAAAGCACCTGATAGAGTAATAATTATCTTTAAAGCTCAAACAATGATTAAGTGTTTGATGTGCAATTCTACAGCAAACGTTGGTAAATTAAAGCAAAGAGAGCTTGAGATTGAGACCTCAGATATGCTTCTATTTGTTGAGAAGAGACAAGCTAAGACCAAATTGGAACCCATCAAACCCTAAAATACTTTAAAACCTAAATCTTCGTACTGTGAGAGAGGGGCAAAGATCTGAAACAATGAAACCCATATAGATTAGAGTTGGAGAGAAATAGATAGATAGATTGGAAGCATTGGGAGTGTTTGAGAAGATGAGCTAGGGTTTTGAGGTAGAGAGAGTTGTACAGAAGATCAATTAGAAAGGAAGATTGTGCTTAAAAATTGGATATTTTGCCAAATGATTTGATGATTTAAGCAAAATTTCAGAATCGATGACAAAATTTGACTAAAAAAACCAAATTATTTCGCACTTTTAATTTAAAAACGATGACAAAAAATTTGGCCAAGATCCGATGGCTGGGTTTTAAATTAGAGGCCGAAAACTGATCCGAGTCTTTATAAAAAATCTTTTGACGCACGAGAAAAGGGTAATTGACTATATGTATTAGGAGTTGGCCAATCGGTTGTATTCTTAGTAGTTTTGATTGATGAAGATCAAGGATATTGCCTCCAAAATTTTCATGGATGTTTGGAATTTATAGGACATACCAAGATCAAAACACCTATTTGTTGTAAATGGAATTATCTAGATAGGGGAGCTTTTAGTTGCACTACAATAAATATAGCCTACTCCAGTGAGTTGACATATTAGTTTACTCTCCCGATTAATGACTTTATTTCTCTTTCAGGTTAGGTTAGTTTTGTTATAACATCTTCAGCAGTTGTATATTTGGGCGTGCGTTGAGTTTTTATGTCAGAATAAACTCAAAACCCAAACTTTTGCGCTCCCAGCAGTTTCAAATTTAGGTGTTAATTGTTTGCGTGGCGTTGTCAGAACTCAACAGAGTGTGGGGAGCTCACACTCAAAAAAATGAGTTTGAAAGAGTTTAAAACATCATGCGGACTAAAGAACACCGTGTAGATTCGCACGGACGAAAAATATATATATTTTAAATAAAAACCATCACCAACTACCGGAAGGGTTTAGTGTGGGTTGAGTATTTTTGGGCCTGAAAAGGTGGGCCGATCTCTCAGCTCACACTCAACTGCCGGAGATGCTCTAACTGTCACTGTTATGAAAGCATATGCGATGATAAAGTTGTTTTTTCCCAAATCATTGATTTGTTTTAGGTAACTAGTGTGTTTTGGCGTGGGAGGTCAAAACTGAAGGGATTAGAGATTATTAGGGCTGTCAATGGACCGGATCGGGCTAGAATCTTGGTCGATCCTGACCCGATCTTTTAAGGATTTATGTGCTCCGATCCGATCCGTTATGCTTGAAGCCTTTAGAAAATGTTCAATTCTTGTTATATTAAGTTATAGGGATTAACACGAAACATATTTTTGTAAACCATGGACACTAACATATATATAAAATTGACAATACATACCTCTAAACCAAAAAATGATGCATCCCATATATTAAAATTAGAGGCAAAGTTAGAGACATATTACACACAACCAATTGGTATATACCCTAGCTAACGGATCGGATTTTTAAAGGATCGGGTCACGGTGAATCCTAATCCTTTGTTAACGGATCGGATCAGGGTCAAATCCAATCCACAGCCCTAGAGATTAACTTACGCATTTTTTGAAGCCTTGAATGAAAAAATAATCCTCTCCTCCTCTCTCTGCTCTAACAATTCTAATTTACTCGAACAATCTTTAATTGGCCGAAAATGAAATCTCTTCACGCAAAGTTACAATTTTCTCTCTAAAACTCCTTCCCCTTCTCCCTTTTTGGTTTGAAAAGATTCTTGAAAGAATTCGACCCAGCAAATATAGATTGGAAAAACATCAGGTCTGTAATCATCGAAGATGACATCAATTGGATTTATTTCTCCAGGCTCAATCGACGATAGCGATAAAACTTTGTTCTTCTCTGTACCTGGTAATCCCCAATCTCTCAAACTCAACTCCCTTTAATTCCCATCTCCCACAATCTCATAATTTTCCCCAATTCATCTATAAAGTTTGATTCTTGATGAAAAATCCCATCGTTTTTTTCAGATTGTCGACAACCCAAGACCATCGAGGACTTGAAGTCTCCCGAAATTCTCCCATTGGGAAATCGTAATTGCATGTAATGAAACTAACCGTGATTATATTCCACCAATTTGGATCGATGTATGTTCTGTAATTCACCCTGATTTTTGTGTTGTTTAGAGATGCTAGATTGAAGAGAAGGGTACAAATTTCAAAGAGAATCTGAATTTGTTCTAATCATAAGAAACCGTTGAAGATTAAATAATGCCCACCATCCTCACCACCATAAGAAGCAAACCAGTTATCCCTCAAGCCCTATATATCTACACACACTAAAACACTTAATTTTATTTCTTCCAATTTCTTCAATTTTATTTCTTCCAATTTGAATACCCAATTTCTGCAATTGGGTATTCAAAGCTTTCGTATGTTCTTTCGAAGCTGGCTTTGTTTTATACGGTTATGGTTTCGGTTATCGCCTTTTTCGGGGCGGTTTGGGCTTTTCTTGTATCCTCTTTGTGGTGTGATGCACCCAACAGCTCTAGCTTATAAGTTTCATGCTGCGTTGGGACCGAGATTCCTTGAGTCCTATTGCGATTTTGAGGATTTGGAGCTTTTGTTTGTTCTATATCATGGCTGAACTTTGGGGGAGTGTGGTCGTCTCAGTTTTGTTCTGGGGGTTTGCCAATCAGATAACTACTGTTGATGAAGCCAAAAAGTTCTACCCGCTCTTTGGACTTGGAGCCAATATTGCCCTTATTTTTTCAAGCCGAACTGTGAAATATTTCTCTAATCTGAGAAAGCATTTGGGTTCCGGAGTCGATGGTTAGGCTATTTCCCTGAAAGGAATGATGAGCATTGTGGTGCTGATGGGTCTTACAATCTGTGGTTTTTACTGGTGGGTGAATACTTTTGTGCCTCTTCCAAGCCGTAATAAGAAGAAGCTAGCAAAGCCAAAAATAGGTACCATGGAGAGTTTAAAGTTCTTAATGTCTTCTAGATATGTGAGGGATCTTGTTACTTGGTGGTTGCATTTGGTATTAGCATCAACCTTGTGGAGGTCACATGGAAATCAAAGCTCAAGGCTCAGTTTCCTAGCCCGAATGAGTACTCTGCATTCATGGGTGATCTTTCAACGGCCACAGGGATTGCCACTTTCAGAATAATGTTGCTAAGCCAATGGATGTTTAACAAGTACGGCTGGGGAGTTGCAGCTAAGATCACTCCAACAGTACTTCTCATCACGGGTGTTGCTTTCTTCTCGCTTATATTGTGTGATGGACTACTGGCACCAGTTATTGGGAGCCTTGGAATGACTCCTCTACTTGCAGCTGTATATGTGGGTGCTATGCAAAACATTTTCAGCAAGAGCGCCAAGTACAGCTTATTTGATCCTTGCAAGGAAATGGCTTATATCCCCCTCGACGAAGAGCAAGAGCGCCAAGTTGCAGTTTATTTTCAGCAAGAGCGCCAATTGATGTTGTGTGCAACCCACTGGGGAAGTCTGGAGGCGCTTTGATCCAATAGTTCATGATCTTGACGTTTGGTTCGCTGGCAAATTCAACTCCTTATCTTGGTGGAGTACTCTTGGTGATTGTTCTTGCATGGTTAGCATCAACAAAGTCTTTGAACTCTCAGTTCACTACTGCATTGCACAAGGCGGAAAAGTTTGAAGAAGAGATAGAGCTGGCAAATAGCGTTAAGGTACCATTGTTGTCGTGACTAATCGCTCCTCAGAAACTGATATGAATCTCTTGCAACTGGGAAGAGCTCATCTTCAGCAAGAGATATGTCATCAGAGAGGCCTAAAACTCAATAAATTCCGTTATCAGTGGAATATGGTACATAATTAGGAGTAATTGTACATGATTTATTGGTGGACTTGTTCAATCAGGGCAGGTAAGTCAGTCCTGACTATTTTAGTCCTTAACTTTGGTAGTTAATAATCTGATTATTTTGATTCATTCAGAGTAGTTTATAGTTTGAAAATCCCATGAATTGGATAGATTTAACGATGGTTTTCCCCCGTTATATATATAAAAGGTTTCTAAAATCTAATTATATTGATACTAGACTCAACTTTCATTTTGATCTAGCATTTGCTTTATGTGTCGATGAGAAGGGACATTCACGCAGTTTATGGAGGTGGGAGTGTTGAGATAGTGGGGTTTGCCTTTATAATGGTTGTTGGAGAAATCTCTCTTCGAAACTTTTGGTGTTGTTTTAACATGGACAACGTATAGGTTTTAGTTACCTGGTTTCTCGAAAATAGAATGGAGAGAATGCTCTGGATAAAGCTTCGTGAAACTCCACGATTCTTGAGTTCACCATAAAACTGGTGACTCAAAAGTAGCTTATCTAGTTGCACACTAATATTGCATTTTTTCTAGATTTGGTACTGCCGTTTCTGTACCAAATCTTCGTTGTGAGGTGAGTTATTTTCATTGTTACAGCTTTCTGGATATAGATATTGCTTTATTCGCGAAATCTGAGCCTAGGACTATTAATCTCTTCATGCTCTTTTTATCTCTTTTCCTATTAATCAAATCCCCATAAGTTCTACAAGTTCTACTTATCTACTGATCTCTTACATGATTTTGTTTGAAAACATTTTGGCAGGTGTTTGTAGCTGATATACAACTCGGGTAAGAGGACATTGTCAACATTCAAGGCCTCTTGTAACAACTTTGTTGTAAGATGCCTAAATTCTTGAAAATTTGTTTGTTGTAAATGTGGTTTTTGTCCCTTGCTTGATACCTAGGCCACTTATGTGATGTAATATTTTTTTTGTAAATATGGTTTTGTCTTTGCTTTGAATAGGAACCTGTGATGTGGTGGAAAACTGCAAGCACGAGTATTTGAAATAATTTGTAGTACCAGTAGGTCTCTCTCTCTATCTCTCGTAGAGTTAAGTTTATTTACCCTATGCTATGTTACTAATTTGGTTTTTGTTATGTCTTATAAATTTATGGGGATTTATTATTTGATCAATTTTGGAGTTTAACTCCCACACGATTCTTGCAGAGAGATAATTCATGGCAAGGATTGGACAAAAGACTAGAAATGGCATCTGCAGCTTACTATGCCAGGCTTTGTTTTTGCTAAGGCTGCGTTGCGTTTTTATTTAACTTATGTTAATTCTTAGTGCTCAAGAAATTTATGTATTCATGAACAACCTTTGTAACTCTTATGATTTTTAATGTAATTTTGTTGTTCTTAATTATAGTCGTTATTCTTCTGATCATATCTTCGCTTGTATATTACACCATTTATTATGGATTGACACTTTTATTTATTGATTTCTTCTATGCAAGAAAATGAGTAAAAAAGGTGGCAGGGAGGAAGGTGTATATAATTATAATGTTTTTTGTTTTTTGTTTTTTGCAAGTATCAACGCCATTAAAGAATTGATGTTGTAACATTCACCGCACTTTTAACGCAGTTATTAACTGACTTAAAAGTATAGTCACGTGATTTGAGAACCTAAATGACGTCACTTATGTTCTCTATTTACATCACTTAAAAAATGACGTGAATAATTTTTACTTTCCAACGTCACTTGAAAAAGTGATGTCGTTGATCTTTTAAGTCACTAAAACCCTTATTTGTTGTAGTGTTGCAAAGCCATTTCTCTTAGTTATCATGTGCTTCAAGGAGTTGAATCAGGACTCAATTTCAAAAATGAAACTTTTTAGTAGAGTGAGGATTCTAACTGATTCCATGTTGGTTTTCCTTTTATGCATATATCAAAATATGTAGATAAAATGTCCTTTTGTTGTGCGCCTAGACCCCCTATATTGCATGATAGGAGGCTAGGCTTTTCTCTGTTGTTTCTCTCTTTCACTTTTTATACAAAGCTCACTTAACAAGAAAAATAAAAAATGGACTTCGGATGGCATGCTTAGATAGGAAAGATAATTTCTAGCCCAAAATACTTCTTTTTGCTCCGAGCCCAACTCATCTTTAACCATAAATATCCTTTAAATCAAACTCCTTCTAAGCTATAAAAAACTCTTATTGATCACAGTTGCTTCATCCCTTTCACACCCTTTATATCTTCAACTCCCTTGCTCCATTTTATTTAACACCTCTCCTACTGCATTCAATTAATTCATCATATCTTAATGCTTACCTTGAAGTGACGATTCTATCTATCATGCCTTGTGAACTTATGGTTAAACAGACCTTCCTACTAGAGCCAAGCCAGAGATATATAAAATTGCATGTATGGTATGGAAAACGAAAAAATCGCAAAGTCATACAAAGGATATAACAATGTGGTTTAGCTAAAATATAGATTGAACCATCAATAATTTGGAGAGTGAGTGTAATCCATTTTGGGGGATCTATATATCCTTTGTGTGACTTTTTTTTTTTTTTTTTAAAGCAAGAAAAGATGGCCCCATATATTACAAAGAGCAAGTGGCAGAGTTAACAAAAGAGATGGTCTCCAACGGCTCAAAAATAGAAGCAGCGGGGAAAAGAGGGCCTCTGGCAGCGAGGGCGTGCGCCTCACAATTTAGAGATCTACTGAAGTGACAAAAACAGAAATCTGAGAAACAGGAAACAAGGCCCAGCATGTCCGGAGCCAGGGTAAGAGCTCCCCAGGATAAGTCATCTGATCCCAACTCAAATGCACTAACCAATCTTCTGCAGTCCGTGAGTAAAAATACCTTCTCTAAGCCAACAGAACGAGCCGCCCTCAAGCCGCGGATCACTGAGATCGCCTCAGCCTCTTCCGCGTCCGCCGTTCTGGAAGATGTGTGCCCTGCACCAATAATCGAAAGATCATAAGTTTTAATCACAAAACCCGATCCCTCCAGGGAATCAGGGCTGGACCAATCCCCATCAACCAAGACAATATGCTAACCCTCTTTAACAAGCAGAGTAGGGTGGATATACTGATTGGTTGGGAGCTGGTTAATGGGGGAGGGGGTAAACATGTAAGATTTGGCCCTATTAAAAGAGGAGAAGGGGTTATCGGTGGCATTATTGAAAACAAAGTCGTTGCGGTTCTCCCAAATGACAAATAGAATAACGCTAATCAAGGCCCAGGAGGGGGCAGAAGAGGTCGTTTGTCTATTAGTGAGCATCTGAATAATATGGAGGAGAGAGTCAGAATAGGGCCAGAAATAGAAATCAATAGAAGGGTCAAAAGCATACCAGATTGCTCGCACTTTCTTACAAAAGAAAGTGACATGAGTGGTAGTCTCTACTTCTTCAAGACACCTGGGACAGGTAGCTTTCCTGCTGTTATCCACAAACCTTAGTTTGTGATTGGTGGGGATCCCGTCCTGCAAAGCTTTCCAAACAAAAAATTGAATACGATAAGGGACATTCATACGCCAGATGTTGACCCACTTTAGATTGAGGGGGACAGACTCAGGCTGGCATATGCTAAGGTTGGTACGGTAAGCCGATTTAGCCGTAAAAAGGCCATTAAACTCTAGTCGCCAACGAAGAGTATTTTTAGAGGGGAAAGCACTGAGAGGAATACTAAGGACAACTTCGGCAATATCTTCTTGGAAAATAGTCCAGACCAGGGATGCCTTCCAGCGACGCTGATTATGGCAGATAAGCTCACTAACCTTAGAGATAGGACGATGGCGAGGGGGGGGGGGCGAAAGGACGGCCAAATGGGATATTTAGGATCCAGGGTTCAAGCCAGCAGTCGATATCGTTACTATTGCCGACATGCCAGATGAAGTTGCTCCAGATCTGATTACGGGCTGCGATGATCCCCTTCTAGATCCATGAATCCGAAGGTTTCGTCAGGGCAGTCATAATAGATTCCCTAGGAGAGTAACGCTTGACCAGGTTTTTTGCCCAGAGTTTATCAGGCTCTTTAATAACTCTTCAGAAGAGTTTAGCCAGAAGGGCATGATTATGGGAAAACGCCGTCCGCATACCCAGTCCTCCCCATTTGAGGGGCCGACAAATGGTCTTCCATCCGATGAGAGAGGCTTTTCTGTTGCCGTTGGCGTTAATACCCCAAAGAAATCTGGAGTTAATCGAATCCAGCTTTTTACAAGTCTGAACAGGAAAAGGAAAAACTGACATGTGGTAAGAAGGGATTGCTGAGTTAACAACTTTAATAAGAGTAATGCGCCCCGCTTGAGAGAGATTTTTTACTTTCCAGCCCTCTATTCGATCGGAGACGCGGGTGATGATATCTTGGAAGTTGAGACTCTTTTTGCGATCAAATTCGAGAGGGGCGCCTAGGTATTTATTGTCGCCCTTATCTTTTTTGATGCGGAGGATATTCTGGATGAGCTTGGTGTAGCGGTGGTGGCAATTTTTACTGAAAAGGATGCAGGACTTGTCGAAGTTAATCTCTTGGTCGGACACGGTTTTGAAGGTGGTGAGGGCTTCAGACAAGGTGCCTGCTTCTGAGAGGGTGGCCTTACAGAAGATGAAGCAGTCGTCTGCGAATAGGAGATGGGAAATCGGAGCACACCCCCTCGCGGTCTTAATGCCATGCAGCTTTCCCTCGTTCTCATATTTGAGAATGATTCGAGAGAGGACCTCCGAGCAGATAAGGAAAAGGAAAGGGGAGAGGGGGTCTCCTTGTCTGAGGCCTCGCTCGGGATTAAAGAAACCAAGGGGGAGCCATTCAAGTTAAATGAGAAGGTGGAGGCAGAAATATACTGGTGTATCTAGGAGCACCACTTGTCACAAAATCCCATGGCTTTCATTATGTCGATGAGGAAGTCCCATTCAATGCGGTCGAAGGCTTTGCTCAAATCCAGTTTGATCACCATATGCCCTTTAGGCCCTTTTTTCTTCTTAATGGATCTAAGGATCTCTTGAGCCAAGATGATGTTATCGAAAATTTGCTGACCCGGGACGAAAGCGTTCTGGGAAGGAGAGATGATTTTATCCAAGATGGGTTTGAGACGAGTAGTCAAAATCTTCGTGATGATCTTAAATTTGACATTACAAAGACTAATAGGCCGGTAATGATCCTGGGAGGTAGGGTTTTTCTTTTTAGGGATGAGTGTAATATTCGTATGGTTGAATTTTGGAAGGAGGCGGCCCCGTCTGAAAAAAGGTAAGAATAGCTTTGAACAGATCGTCTTTGATGATCTCCCAGGATTTTTGATAGAAGAGGGGGGTGAAACCATCTGGGCCTGGGGCTTTATTAGGATTCATGGAAAGAAGGGTTTCTCGGACTTCCTCCAAAGTAGGATCATGGGTGATCGAGTCATTGTCATCCCGGGAAATCATGGACTCGAAAAGGTTTAAAGAGGCAACCTTGAGAGTGGGCTTCACGAAGGAGAAGAGGTTCTGATAGAAATCCAGAAACGTAGTACCAATGGTGGTTCTTTCTTGATCCCAAGAGCCGTCAGGTTTATGAACAGAATTGATAAAGTTTTTCCTCCTGCAGCAGATGGTCGAGATATGGAAGAATCTGGTGTTGCGGTCGCCCTCTCAAAGCCATATTTCACGCGATTTGTCTCTCCAGATGGTCTCTTCTTGAGACAGGTTTTACTATAGTGAATTCAGGAGCTGACGCTCAAGGATATCATTCTGCTCTGAGTACGGCTCTTTTTGAATCTGCCCGCGAAGCTGCTAAATATGCCTCGGTTTGATAGAGAAGGTACGGCGATTCCAGTTCGTGAGCAAAGCTTTGGTATGGCGTAACTTTTTGCAAAGCCGAAGGGGGCGAGAGCCATTTTGATTGACAAGTCTTCCTTAATCACCGAATGGAAATCCTCGTGCTTTGTCCAATACGATTGGAAATGAAATTGTTTGGGAAGCTGGTGCTGGCATGGGTGGTGTTAAGGATAATGGGACCATGATCAGAACCAATAATGGGCAAGTTAAAGACGGCCGCATCCGGGAAACATGTTCTCCAGGTATCATTGACAACAGCTCGGTCGAGGCGGAGCTTGGAAAGGTCCACCCCTTTACGTTTGTTAGACCAGGTAAAAGGGACGCCCGTGAAGCCAAGGTCAATCAGAGAAGAGTTAAAGATGAAATCAGCCAACGAATTTGAGGCTAGCTGATCGAAAGGAGTCCTCCCAAACTTTTCCTCCCGTGAGATGATACCGTTGAGGTCACCAATAACGATCCAAGGGATATGGATGGAGCGAGCCAGGTTGGTGATAGAATCCCAGTAGGGGCCCCTATGCGCGTGGTCAGGCGGCCCATAAGTAAAGGAGCTCATCCAGTGGATCGGCTGAGCGTCAGGATTCGGGTTAGCAATGGTAAAGAGAACGTCGATGCTTTTAGGAGAGGAGGCAAGAATCGTGAGGTCAAGGTCTTTGTGCCAGGCTAGCCAGAGGCCTCCCCTCCCCCCCGTGGCCGGCGCTAGCAGGGGCGCAATGAGAGTGATCAAAACCCAGGGTAGAAAATTTTCTGGAAAAGTCAGAGTCCGTACTTTTAGTCTCGGATAAGAAGATAACGTCGGGGTTGTGCTTCTTTTGGATGTTGCGGAGCTCTCGAAGAGTGGACGACTTTCCACTCCCCCTACAATTCCATGAGAGTACAATCATTAGAAACTGAGGGCCGGTGTCAGGCCCGCTTCTGAGAGAGAAAAAGTTGAAGGAACATCAGGGTTGGTCTGCTTATATCTCTGCTGAATGAGAGATCTCCAGCTTTTTTCGGCCGAGACACGCAGCTGTTTGCCCCTGGGGATGTAAGGACTGCGCCCGGTACTAATTCCAGACTGACAACCAGATTGCCCATGGTTCCTAGGAAGGACGCCACGGGGTGGGGAGAGATCCCTGGAAAAAAAATTCGGAGATCACGGAGCCTAAGTTGAAAGGAATGTAAAGAGAGGCTTGTCTCATGCATCCAGGCAGAGGGATGAGAGAAGTGGAAGTGTTTGGAGACAAATTTTATCAAAGAATTCCTATCCCTCTATTTATTAACCCAGGGTTTAGTCTTGTGATGACTACTATAAGGAAAATCGATAGAAATGTCAGAACTGGGGATGACGAGTGTATGTGCTTTGTCATGTCTGACGGGTTTTGGGGTATACTAAGGGGTAGATTTATGGGAAGCATTTTTAAATCTACAACCGTTATCTCTAGATGAGTCATAAACAGGATAAAAATTAGCAAGAGTTTTATGTTTAAATCTCCATTTCTAGTAAATAAAGAATCTCTTAGGGAATACTGATGAAGTATACAGACAAATAGAAGAAACATGCATGCAAGGCAACGTGTGTGTGTGCCTGTATGTTGTGGAAACTAAATCGCGTACCTTTGTGGCCTCTCCGAGTTCCTCGGTAGTATCGTTATTGTGGGTAATTGATCACTGCCGTTTTACGTTAGAACTCTTAGGTAGGAGTGTCTCTCCACAGTGCTTTGTATGGCTCTAGGCTTCCCCAAATCCGGTGTGCATAGGATCTCGGTTTCGCTTGCGGTTAAGGATGTCCTCAAACTGAGATGGAGACGCTGTGCTGTTCTCCGCAATGCCCGCCAAAGGGAAATGATCAAGATGTGAAGATGTCTTTCATCCGGAGCTCTCTGAAGAGGAGTAGCCCACCTCGAGTGGCTCAGTCTCGTCGGATGATGAAGGTTCCTTGGAAGTCAGGAGAGAGGGACTAGCAATAATCGGAAAGGAGTAGTATGTGTTGGCCGACTGACGTTTTGGTCCCGGTGGACGGGACGGTTTTGGTTTAAAGATGGACTTTTGATGGTCAGGTTTTTTGCCAGGAGAGAAGTCAAAAGAGATTGAGTTTTTAGTGGTGCTTTGGGCCTCTGCAGCTGGTTTAGGGCTGTCAAGGAAGATAAGTGTACGAGGCTTAATAGTTGGGCTTCGAACTATTGAAGGTCCAGCCCCGCAGAGATCCCCGAAACCAGGCCGGGATTTAAAAGGAATTGAGGGTTTATAATGGGCTTTAGTCTCAAAGGGTTGGGCCTGCTGCTGTTGAAAAACCGAACAGCTGTTTGGGTCCCAAGGTTCTTTAGTCGGTTTCTTGCCCACAAGTTTGAAAGAGAGTGGCATGTTCTGACGAGAGGGATTGGTGGGGTCTGCAATGTTAACCTCATAAATGCTGGTAGATTGACGTGGGAGGTAAGGCTGCTGATGTGTAGAGAGAGAGGGCCCCGCATCAATTAATGCCAAACGGCTCCCCTCATAAATGTTTAAACCATAAGTTGTCTTTAGAGGATCCGTTGGAAGGTTCTTCTGGATACGGCTGATAGACCCGTTAAAAGGTGTCAGGTTGCAGTGGCTATGAGACTGGTCTGGGGGCGCTGTTCCGATCAAGCTGGCTGTAAAATGGTCTAGGTGAAGCTTGTGATTGTCGACATTTGTCAGCACTCGTTCCGGGCAGAAAAGGTTAGCATTGCTGTTTTGTGCCCAAGCATTTATCTGATTAATGGCTTGATGAATAAGTTTCTCTGTATCCGGGGAGTTGTGATTAAAAATGCTGTAAGGGAGGCCGGTTCCGGGAGAACTCAGAACTACAGTGTTTGTGCATGTCGGTATTTTTGGCTGCGAGAAGTGAGGTTTATCCGAATGAAAATCCGTTTGGGGTTTTGCTTGTGTAACTTGTATATGCCGCCCGAAGGGAAATATGAGTTTATCGGTAATACCAAGTCGGTTCCTCTCCATGAGCCATCTACTATACTTCTTGCATGTGGCTAGAGGGTGGTCAAGAACTCCACATACCGGGCAATAACCTTCCAAGCGTTCGTATTTTATCGAAATCACGGCGTCTTCGTGGTTGTCTGGACGGGGGATAGTAATGGTTGTCACCAAAGGTTTGTATGTAAATAAGTTAACGAGAAGCCGCACAAAACTGGCTTTACTAAACTCGGTACCCTCCGGTTTAAGGTCATCCCGGACAAAGAAGCCAATAGTGTTACCGATAGTGATGAGCATATTACGGTCTAAAAGACAATAGGGCATGCCTGATATCTGGACCCAACAAAGGTAGGTAGTGAAAGTCATTTATGCCTGATGAAGGAGGGGGTTGAAAGGCTGTTGGAGAAGCAAGAAGCCGTAAATATTCACCAGAGGTGTTTTAAGGATTGTATGGAAGTCTTCAACGTTTTGAAAGTTAGCAATAAAAAACTTTCGACGTTTGTTCGAAGGATATGGGTGGTATGCTCGTGGTGAGTTTGCTCCACTCTTTCTTGACGATGTCAATGGTCGCTTGTTCCTGAATAATGGGTGATATGGATTTAAAAGCGAGAGCGAATTTCCACCTATGTTTAAGAGTTTCCCATTTCTCCGATTCAATGTGCAGGACGGGGGCTGGATCATGCGTGGAGCATTCTCCCAAGAGCTCGGCTATATCTCGGTCCCGGTAGGCTTTGCCTTCCTCATGCATGATAAAGAAACGTGGTGGGAGAAACTAGGGTTTTGAAGGGAGAAGAAGGCCCTCAGTCACAGTAGTGGCCAAAGCGAAGCAAAAACCCTTGTCGGGCAGACAGTTCCAGGATAGAGGCGTGAGTACGGGGTCAAAAAAAAACAAAAGGTGGGGTAAGGGATCAAGAAAGTGGTGGATTGGTTCTCATGACGATGGTGAAAAAGGCAGAGGTTTTGGTGATGGGGTTGTGAATGGATAGAGAAGAGAGTTTGAGCTGTTGTGAGGGAGGCATTTGTGCTAGGTCAGTAGAAGGAACAAGAGATCCAGAGTTGTAGGAGGTTAGAAGAAGAGGGAGTGGGTGGAGGAGACGACAGGGGTACAAGAAGAGGAGGAGGGAGTGGTGAGGTGAGAGAGAGGTAAAAGGGAAGAAGAGAGGTGATTTGAGGGAGAGAGTAGGCTGGAGAGATGAGAGAGGGCAGAGCTCAGGAAAAAAACTTGGAAAAAATGTATGACTTATGTTAGAGCAATAAAATGAATTGGGTATTTTCTAACGGAGCCTGGATACTTCATTTTATTGCTCTTCATTTTATGTTAGAGCAATAAAATGAAGTATCGAGGCTCCGTTAGAAAATACCCAATTCATATATATATGATTATCACTTGTCTCATAAATGACTCCTTTTTATTCCGTATGAGCTATTTCAAACTCCCAATTATTCATAGCGCATGCCCGTCTACTAGTGCATATACAACGAAATTAAGACAACAATACTTTCCCAAAAAAAATAAAAAATTAATACCACAAGCATTAATGTTCATTCGGTAAATTTGTAACTTATATTAGTGCATCTTGTGTACTTTTTTTTTGGTGAAAGTGTTTACTTATCCCTTGGCACGCTCTCTTCCTAGTCCCTTTTGTAAATATATTGAGGAGAATGCTAGTGGGAAGAAGTACTGATTGTAATTCCTTATTCATTCATTAATAACAGATCCATCATCCATGGATACGTTAGCCTTAACCCCAACTTGCTTTTACAAAAAAAATACTTATATCAGTGCGGTTAAAATATTCAAGGTCTACCCATGTACTGGCATTACATTTAAATATATGCGCGACTAAACAATTAGCATCTCCGTATGTGGACAACCTCCTCTTTGATTTAGCATTTTAGTAAAGTTTTCATACCTTTAACGGGTAAGCAGGTTACATAGCATTCTAGAAATTGAAACAACAGAGACAAACTTGGTTTTTACAGATTTCTAGTAGATTTTAAAAGTCCAAGGTACCATGCATATGTAATTGTGGAAGCTCTCTTGGTTCAAAAATCAGATGACTGAAGTTGGGAACTTCGATGTGTTGCTCAAATCAAATCTTAAGGATGATATTCCGTGTTATAGGAACAGTATTTGACATATCCAAATAAGTGTGATATATGACTCTTTGGATGATTATATCATCCACATGTTGTGATCATTCCATCAATGTTGAACTCCTACTAGGATGAAGTGTGTGAAATGTTGTAATATGCCCGAAAAAAGGACTTGCAAGCGTAGAAATAGATCATGCATAGGTTCAATACCTAAAACATAATTGTGCTTATTGAATTGCAAAATTTCATCCACCAGTATTCATATATAGTAGTAGTACTTAAACCTAATTATTTAACAAAATAGTGGGATTTGAAATGGCTACTAATTAGCTTATATGGCACATACAGTGATATTCGACACTGAAGAGCATATGATATAGGTGTATTATGTATGATTAGCATACCTTTGATAGGTTAATGTTCTTGAAAATTAAATTCTGCATGCTCAGAAACAACAAGCTAAAGAAGATTCAGTCATATATATCTTCTTGTAATTAGTTGATTACCCTACCAAGTATATCTGTCAGACCTTCAGGTAGCATTTGTTTTTTCACCGCTGAGTCTGATTCAAGTAAGTGATTTGGACATACTCAAGTCACTTAGAGGTGTTGGCTTTCTTGCTCAGATCAACTCAGACTCAGATTTAATCACTTAAAATTCTATTGGGTTACGGCTCAAAAACAGACGAAGTCGTTAGAACGAGACATAAAGTCGTTCGAATGAAATTTTTTTTCGTTGAAGTCGTTCGAACGAGAATGTATGCCGTTCGAACGAAAACCGCGTTGTTTGTTTTGTAAGTTTCTTTTGGAGGCGATGGCTTGTCTTGTGATGCGTACTTCGTTGATGACCTAATAAGAAGTCTATAAATATAGTGCGAGTTCAAAGCCTCTGTACATGTGAGAAAGAGTTAGAGAGAGAAAATGGAGAAATCTAGGGTTTTACTCTAGAGAGATTTCTTGGGTTTTCTTTCTAGGGTTTCTTGCTGGGATTATCTGTAGGGTAGAGGTGAGGTTGAGAGATCTCTGAAACTTCTTGTAACCTTAAGTGATAATAGATTCGTCGTGCTTGTCGGGGGTGGTTTTGATCCTTTTAGTTTTCTACCTAAATTTAAACTTTGTGTATGTGTTTATTACTTGGATTGAATTCTCTATTGGTTAGAGTTAGATCTTCGGTTCTTGCTTAATTAAATTGGGCTTTCGCGTTGCGATTTGCCCCCTTTATTTCCTAACAATTGGCATCAGAGCGAGGTTTGGGGCAAGTAGAGAAGCAAGATGGGAGGATCTATGTACTCTAATGTGATTAAATTTGATGTGGAGAAGTTCGATGGGAAGATTAATTTTGGATTGTGGCAAATACAAGTCTAAGATATCTTGATTAAAGGCGGGCTATGCAAGGCACTTAAAGGGAAGCCTATACCTAAAACTCTGGTTGAAGGTACAGCAGCCCAGAAAGAGGACGACAATGAAGAAGACTGGGAAGATCTGAATTCGACTTTATCTTGCTAAAAATGTTTTGGCAAACGTGGTTGATGAGCGCGTAATTATGACATTTTTAATATACCCGAACATGTATTTTAGTCGTCTATTATATTTAATTTTGGGTACTTATGTGCGTTTGTTTGATTGTAGCTATTGAAGATGGAATTTTGAAACCAAGCTCTTAAAGTCAAGTAAAAGTGTCTCCAGCAGTTCCTAGCACAAAAAGTCAAAGACACAATATATTTGGTCTCA
Source organism: Kingdonia uniflora (assembly GCA_014058105.1). Lineage (NCBI taxonomy): Eukaryota > Viridiplantae > Streptophyta > Magnoliopsida > Ranunculales > Circaeasteraceae > Kingdonia > Kingdonia uniflora. Next base: position 466,956 of record JACGCM010001419.1, read on the forward strand.
AGATTGAAAAAATATATACACTAATATTCTTGGAAAATAAGATCAAAGAAGATATTGCATCCAAGATCCTTGAAGATATTTTATATTGAAGATATATGCAAGAGTTTCTATGAAGAAAGATCTTTAAATCACAGAAGGGAATTATATGCAAGAATATTAGGTGATTGGTTGTAATATAAAAAAAAATTAGTATAAAAATATTATTTAGAATTTAATGTATAGTTTCTAAATTTGGGTTCCTTCTCCTATAAAAGGAACCCTCCCCTCATTGTAATTGGGCATCTCATATTGAAGAAAGTTTAAAATAAATAATTAAAGTCTTAGTTTTATTTAATTGTCTTTTCTCTTCTCTTTAGTTTAATTTTTGTTAATGGTTTTATTAGTGAGTAATGGGATAAAGTCCAAGATGAGCGGCTAATCTCCTAGCTAAGGCTAGGATGATGCCTCTTCTTGGATGAACAATAATTGGTATTAATTAGGTTCTAATTAGTTTTCTCTTAGTACTTCATGATTGATAAGTTAGTGCATCATATCGAAGGCTTGATCATAGCTTCAGTTTGGGGTACGATAACTTTGGATACAAACAAGTGCTACTAACCGTAGATTTGATTTGGAAATCTACACAAGAAGAAACACTAAAGAACTCACTCAAGCCTAGCCATGGTTGAGCTAATAATTCTCTAAGACACTCTTCACCATCACTTAAAAGTATAACCACTAAATGCTTGACCATAGATTTAGTAGTTTATTTTACAACATCGTATGTGTCTTAACACAAACATATAATGGGTGGAGATATTAGGATCTAATTTTATATTGATTAGTATTTTGAAAGGTAGAGGCCAAGTCCGAACCTTAGCTCTCTCTCCTTAAGTTTTATAAATAGCTTTTATTTATTACTTTTAGATTGATCTCTTATAAAATTGTAATTCGGCTTAGAAAGTATTTGTTTTCCCAAACCTCATTATGGATTCGATCTAACTCATCCGTGCTACAATTCGACAAATGTACTTTGAACGGGTATTTTATAGAGGACCGAAGAAACCTCTTATCAAATAGCGCCGTTGCCGGGGAGACATCATTGAAAACTTTTCTTTATAATACAAAATTTTCTTTGTTAATTTTTTTAATACCGTCCATAGCTTGCCCATGATTTCTAAATTTGTTTCATCTTGGGCGGTAATGCTTATTTAAGTATTTATTTTAATCTATTTCTTGGTGGCAGTGGATTTCACGTTTTGATTTGTGGTTATGTCATCTGCGATATATATCAAACAAATCAAAGGGTCTGTTTCGAAGTGTTTGTGAATTACGACTCTGTTTTTGTTGCCCCGAGGATACCACTTGTGTGTTGGTACTGTAATGGCGTATTTTCTGGGAGGAAAACCTTCGCCAATACTGTTCATAAGGATTGCATAATAAAAAGCTAAACAACCAGGATCTTACGTGGATACCTCAGTAAAAGCTGAGAAAAACCACAACCTCAAGGAGGATTTGATGTAAAATCTAGTAGATGCTAGTTATTACAAGTTTTCAGAGTGTTGCTAGTGTTAAGGATTGATGATCGTAAGACTTGCAATCCTTTAGAACCTATTCTTTGCCTGTATTTATAGTAGATACTGGCAGTTTACAAAAAAGAAAGAAATAGTCTCCTATTCCGGGGGTAGTGGGCGAACTTCGCGGATCTCTAATAGTTTCTTCTTGACCGGGCTTCAACGACTACTTTTGGTAATTCGAGGATTCATGGAATCTTCCAGAATATTGAGTTGTCTTTGACTATAGGATGTTGAGCTGTCTTCGACTATAGGATGTTGAGCTGTCTTAGACTATAGGATGTTGACTTATTCCTGTCGAATCTGGGGAATATGATACTACAACTGCCCCATTCTCGGCAGAAGTACTTGTAGCTATGTCGAGAAGAAAATGGAAATGGAGGAGGTTATCGTATATTCTTAGAAGTTAACCGAGGTCAAGGTGAACTATATCTGGTCAGGTTAGTTTCGAGGCGTAATTAATATTATTTATTGAATGTAGGGGGAGGAAGTCAGGTATAAATTGGAGGTTATGGAAGGTGGGACGGTGGTGTTTTATGGAGTGATGCCGCCCTAAGTATGGTGGATGATGCGGTCTGGGGCTGAAGACGGTGAGCGTTCAAACAAAATCTATCGCAGACCGAGAGATGAGAAATTATTATGTGATCGGATCAGAGCATTGGGGTGGGAACAAAAATCAAATAGAGACGAGATGTGTCTGCTGGAAACAGTAGTATCATTATACGGTTGTGAAGGTAATATATGGTATCAGTTAGGGGGTGAAGGGGTAACTGTTGGTATTGGTGATCAAGATTTGAAGCTTGGATGGGCGTCCAGAGATCTTGCTGAACGTGTGAGTGTTCTTGTAATTTTTTGCTAGCTTTTTCCCGCAGAAGCATCTCTTAGAAGTTAGTGACTTGTGAGTCATTGGGCTTCATGGACTAGAAATAGGCTTTAATGTCAGATTCTGGTAAATAGCAAACATCGAGATTAGTGATATGTCGAAGTAAGTTATGAACTATAAGATAAATTGTAAGTAAAGAAATATCAAGTATTAGAAATGAATATATTTGAAAGAGATAGATAACGAATGTAAGAAATGAGAATCTAATCGAATTAGAGAGATATCGAATGTAAGAAACAAGTTATGAAATAAATAAATATGTGCATTTAATTAATTTGTGTCTGTGTGTTGCATCGAGTACTGAATATTATGAGAACATGTTGATATAATTTTGTCGAGTACATGTTATGTGTGTTAAGTCGAAGGTAGTTGAATGCATGGGGCCAATGGCTGATTTTGAGGTTGATTAATTTGACTTCGGCTGTGTAGAATTCCAAAGCATAATAACTGCAAATGAGTTGTGTTGTGATTATAAATAGAGGTTGTTGTTGCAGAGGTGATGCATTCATGCAAGATGGTGAAGATGATAGCTCAGGCCCAGGATGGGGTGTACAGACGGGTGCAGGCGATGTATGGAGGAGCTTGAGTTTCGTGTGAAACTTCAGTTTTGGCGTCCTCCTGAACGTTATGGTGGAATGTGGACTCGAGCAAAGTTGCTGGTGAAGAGGGAAGATGAAGCGGCAGCGAGGGGTTTATGAGGTGTAAATGTTTGAGAAGTAGGCTTTATTTACTGGTTAAATGTTTTTGCAAAATGTAATATAAGGAAATTTGGTATTAGGTGTTGTTGGTTGAAGGAGTGTTTATTGTTTTGTTGAATGTGATATGTACTTGTCAACTGCAGGGAAATAAAGATTGTGTTTAAATGAATTTTTGCCGAATAAAATGATAGGCAACTTATGCCGAATATAATCCCGTAAGTTTAGGAATTGGTAGGATAGTAGGAATAGGGGAATGTACATGCAAAATAAATATGGGAAGATGTGTTCCATTAGGTGATGGTATTAAATATAAGAAAAACGATGTAAATCAGCTATTGGATAAGATAGATCGCGCACTGACGGAGATGGATGTGTCTGCAGAAATTCTTTGAGAATTTGAAGGATTGAAGTACGAATGTAGAGGTTTATTAATGGGGAGAAGATTAAGAGTCATAGAAGTCGAGAAAAAATACATGAAGCGTTACATTCAAGAAGCTGACGGTCGTAAAGTAGTGTGACGAACAGTCACGTGGGGTCTATAAATATGCCAGAGGTGGGCGACTGCTTATATCTTTTGCAAACTGATTTTTTCTTCTTCTGAGGGAGTGAATTGCTGTTGCTCGTCGCTGAAGTGGTTAGATACGATTGCTAAGGAGAAGATTAGTGTATTGACCAAAAGGGCTAAGTGAGCAAAGGAGAGGGATACAGAAGCAACATGGAAATAAGTTAGTGTTTCTTCAAATATTTTCGTAGTTTGATGGATTGGTTATAAATTAATAGATAATGTGTATGTGAATTAGAAATGAATGAGTTATGTGTAGGGAAATGTATGTGTAGAGGGATAAGAAATTAAATCTAGGTCTGTTAATTTTGAGTTTGGAAATTCAGGTTGTCGGTGACTCTGAGTTACGAAATTCTGGTTGGAAATATTTGTTGTCAAAAGGAGAGAAATTGGATAGGAGGGGAAGTAAATGGGATTGGTGAAGGGCGCTGTAATTACGGCACAGTGGGAGGAGATGGTGGTGAGGTAGCGAGATATGCGAAAATAGTTAGGATTTATGTCGATTCGTGTGTCAAAGAAGGGGAATTCGTAATGTTTTGAAAGATTGTATTTTGGCGGGAAAAGTTAAAACGTCTTCGAGATGCTATTGAAATATATAAAATTTGAGTTAAAATGGTAAATAGAACAAAACATCTTAACCAATATATATGGGATAAAATACAAATCATTGGGCAATGAGTAATGTGCTTTAATCGATGGTATAATATGGAGGAATATATTGCATCGAGAATTGAATAATATAAAATGATAGTAACAGATAGTAAAGTGAATATGTGATTTGGAGAAGAATCTCGACAATGATATGACTGAATATATGAACTTATGAATGTATATATGTATCACATATGATAGATACTAACTGTGGTTAAAATTGAATCTGATTGACAGGTTCCTTAAAATGGCTGAACCAACTGTAAGCGATGATAAATAAATATTTGTGAGTCTCGAAGATGTAAAGCCCTTGATGATAAATATGAGAACTTGTGTGCAATAATTGGGAGGGGGGGGGGAGATACAGAGTAGGTTCGAGCAGTGCAGATACAGGGGGTATGGAATATTTTAGGGTAGTACCTAGTGCTATCGAAGTATCTGGGGAGGGAGTCATGGAGACTGAGGTAGATCATGAGCCTCAGGCGAGTGATCGAGAAGGGGGTGAGGATGGGGAAGAAGATGTGGGAGAAGGTGAAGAAGATGTAGGAGAGGGAGAAGAAGCATGTTATGGGGAGGGTCTAGAGACCAAAGAAATTATAAGTTTCAAGAAGAAATATGGTATTCCTGGGGATGCGAGACTAGAAGAGTATCAATACGAAATGATCGACCAGGAAATACCCTTAGACGATATTATTGTACATCGAGAACAAATAAAGAAATGGTTGAAGCTGCCCCTTTGGGTGGACCAGAAAAAATTAATGAATTTCTTTGATGTAGCCCCGGGTCAATTCAATCCGAATGTATATGACCTTCTTAGGGTATGTGGTACAATAAATGGTAGACTTAAGGCCAGAGGGGAGGAGGTAATAGCTGTAGATGATTTGTGTGTGTATTACATATTGAAAATAAACCCGAAGCTAAAAGGGTATCGTTACTTGGCGAGGTTTTTGATGAGGCCATTTTTTTATGATATGGTATCAACTGGAGGTCGATATACCAACGAACCATTAATAGTGTCCAGAAACTATGAGTTCGATCAAAAAGATCTTGGGGTGCCGCTAAAAAAAAACTGTTTCATCTAGGTCTGTGGTTAGGTAACTGAAATGATTAAGTTTGATGTAATTTCAGGTTAGATTTATGTTTGTAAATTTATGTTTGGCTCTCTGTTTTGCAGCTTTGAAGGAAAGTGAGAAGAAAGCGGAAGTGGAGGAAGAATTATATAAGATAAGGAGAGGATTTTTTGGCAGGATCGATGTCACGCTCCAAAATCCAGTAATCGGTTGCTAGACCAATTACTGAGATTCAAGGATGTGTAGGTCGGGGAGTCCAAAGATTCACCCAACGAACAACAGAGCCGTAGACAAATTATGGCCCAGTCATTCACAATAGTATCACGACAGAGTAATAAGGAAAAACATAAACAGCGGAAGACTAAGATAACAATATCTAAGCGTAAGATTCTAGAAACCTCTACGCGGCAAGCCCGATAGTAATAACTGGAGAATGAGCCTCCAGCTTAGCTCCCCAAAGATCACCACAGTAGCAACTAAAACTAAAACAACCTTCCAGTGAAAAGGGGATGCGAGAGTGAGCAAACAACGAGCTCACTAACTCCCAAGAATAGCTAAACGATTATACTAACCAATGAGATGGATATAATAATATCTAACGATAAGCAATATATATATCTAAATATATACAAGATGCCTAATAGGTATCTAATAGGTACATAACTAGTCTAATGATTATATGTAACTATACTATAATTATACATACACATCTCAAGCAAAGGAGTGCTAAGACTATAACTACACTCCAGTCCCACGGTCTACTAACTACACTCTAATCACTACCGTGGCCCTCAGTGCCACAAACAATTAATCTACCTCAGAAATACAATCACACACGAGGGTAAACACCCTCAGCTCACAATAATCTAACAGGGTTACCCAAACCCCAACCAGGCACAACCCCGAAGATATCACAAGCTGAGTGAGATCGCCCACAACCAAATACCAGCCTAAAGCTCACAATAACCAACCAGATACAGGAGATGGAGGAATAGATGCAGAGAGGAAAGGATTATACAGAAAGAAGATGAATCTAATTATACCGCAAATCAATTAGGAGAAGAGGAATTCAAATAAGAGGAGAAGAATATGATGAACTAGGATAATCCCATAATTATCCCAATATAATGATATGTTATGATGATGATCTGATGGAATGAGATAATCTTATGATTATCCCAAGTGCAGAAGGTTTTATATTAAACATAATGCAGAAAGGGTTAATGATTTCTATCAGAAGAACCTACGAATTGGAAGTATGCAGAGATGCAATGATATGCTTGATGATGATGATGATGATAATACATTATGATGCAGAATGATTTAGCGATGTCAACCCAAAGGGCTAGCCCCCATGACTAAAGTGGGTTGACAATTGCTAAAGAAGGATTACCTTAAAGGACCATTATGGATACAAGTACAATTTTTCTAAGATGACCAGGCTGGGGGAACTACACTGGGCGTCACGAGCACCCCAAGGAATCACATCCTCAGTTACACACAAGGAACCACGATCCTTACCATACACATGTCACATATAATACGGGTCAGGGGATGTATCCGGTCGCAATAAGATAAAAGAATATATTATCCATGGATGTAAGAAAAATTCCTGAAGACTAAAACATAACTGCTGCCAACACAGCCAGCACACAATAGGATAACCACCTGCCTGAGAGCATGGCAACCAAAACTAACACAGATGCCCTCCTGTGACTCAGTTGCACCATCTAAACCTAGATAAAGCAGCAACTTAACTGTCACGACATCTAAACAACATCAGTCTCTAAGATTCCTCAAAGCAATATGATTACCATCAAGTACTACAATACTCTAGCTGTCAACACAGACTAGTACTCATGGGGTAACTTACAAGTGTCCAACAAGTATCCAACAATTCCCAATAATTGAACCACATCACAATCCTCCTAATCATGTATATAAGTCACCAGTACGGATGTACAGGAACCCACCAGGTCTGTCTATACCCAAGGTGGCAATCTCCGCGAATAGATGCTCGACGGTAACAGTTTCCCTACACTGATGTGACAGTCCCCCCAGTAGACTCCGACATCACGGGTGACGTACAACTTCATAAACTACCTGGCTCAGCCGCGTACCTCACTGAGCCATGCTATCTCGCTGCCTCCTAGATGACGAAAGGGAACACAGCCCTAACAGCCTCATCCTGGGGAAGGAAGGCTTACGAGTAAGCTCTATTAGCTCTAAGAATCATGAGGATAATAAGTGTCACAACACGATAAGCAAACAATCCTAAGGAAAACTATCAGAAGTTTAACATCCACGACCAACCACTACGGACAAGCCGTCTGTTCACCACTAACTACTAACAGTCTAGGAGGTTCTGCGCTCCCACAGGGAATCTAACATTCCAACCAACCACCAATCACAATGACAGTGCTCAAGGACCAGGCCTTGAGAGCACAGAGTACACCTAGGATAATCCTAAGACAAATCAAAACAATAGCAGGCAAGAGAACGAGCTCTGAATCGAAGACCATGTCTTACTAAAGATATGTCGTCCCAAGACCACCCTGGAACCAAGTCCAGTAACCTAAACTAACCAAGGTGCTACACTATAAGGTGAGAACTATAGTCTCTGAACTACACTATCTCAGAGAAATGACGGCTAAACCACAGCCGTCCATACATCTCCACTAATAGCCAAACCTAGTTACTAGTGCCCTGAAACAAGCTGGGCACCCTAATAACTAACTAACAATACCATACTCAATATATTATATATATAACGACATTGAGGCGTCGCAACATACTGAGAAATACTTTGTTCTCAACCTCCACGAAGAAAAGATTCGTGATAGCCACCCTCAATGAAATTGGTCTAAGAGGAATCTCAGGAGTCATCGTCATATCGACGACAACAAAGAATAACCTCCTCTGGCTAATCATTACCTACGGATTCTACATAGTAACTAAACTCACATTATTGTGGGCTTTACTAACTTATCAAACCTTTAAATACTCTCGTCTAAGGTAATGCTAAATGGATAACCAGTAAAGTGTCCTAAGCAATTAATCCACATACTAACCTAGTCACAAATATAATGTACTAAACTATGCATTTCTATAACTCACGAATCAACATAATAATCTAGTTATTCAGGAAGATAAAACTCGCCTGTAACCCGATGAAATGCTCTAGTAGAATCAATCCGAGCAAGCAACCTGAAGCTCCAACGACAGCATCTCGCGGATATGCCACCTGAATTACAGAACAACCCAACCCTGACACCGCAGCCATCGCAGCAGCCCAAGCAACACCACCACCGTCAAACCTAACACCTGCAACTATCACAACTCCGTAAATAAGCAAAAACCCAATAACCACAAACCCTAAAATCACCCCACGATCACAAACTCTAAAACTGAGGGTTTTCGTCAAAACCAAAATCAGAACAAATCACCCGAATCACAGGACAACTCAACCGCAACGCCACAAACATCGCACGCAACGTAACCAATCACCACCACGGAACACCCAAATCCTCCAATAATCACAACCCACAATCAAACCCAATACCTGCGATAATCGTAAACGTCGCAAACCCCAAATCACCAACAATGCGAACCCAAACGAACCCCCATAATCACAAACCCTAGAAATCAAACCCTACGCCGAATCGAGAGGAATTAACGGATAGGGAATCGATAATAACTCACCAAGGATAGGAGTGAAGATCGCGGCGAAGCTCGGGGAAGAATCCATGAGCGATGGGGAATATTGGATCAAGAGTAAGGAGGAGAGGGGAATGGTTAGGGGAGAGGAGAGAGAGAAAGTGAGTTTGGAGTGAAAAGAGAGGAAGTGAGGAAAAGAGAGGATATATATAAAATGTGCCTCTGTTCGAATAGGGATATTCCTATTTGAATAGAAAGGATCCTATTCGAACCGAGGAAGTCTCGTTCGAATAAAAAGGGTCAGCGAAGAAACTCAACAGCTTAAGAAGAATCCTATTCGAACAGAGAAGGTTCTGTTCGAACAGAGCAACTCAGGGAAAAATCTAACTATTCAAGTAGGATCCTATTCAAACAGATAAGGTCCTTTTCGAATAGAGGAAGATCTTGTTCGAATACAGAAGGTCCTGTTCGAACAAAACTGGTCTGTTCAGAAAAGAAGATTTCAGAAAACCTAATGGCCAACCCCGGACACCCCGGAATCAAACCAAACCACCAACACCACCATATAAACACTACTACAAACCCAACAAAGGTTTCCCAAGGTATAAACACCACCTCCACCGCTGCACGGCCATCTAAACGCCTAAACCCCCGAAAAGGAATCTTTGCTCGGAAAACTCCGAAAACCTACAGGCCAATCCAACGGCTCACCGGAACCACACCAAACCACAAACACATTAGGCAAACATCACTACCAACCCATCTAGGGTTTCCCAAGGCCAAAACGCTACATCCACTTCCGAATAACCACCGAACCACCGAAACTTCATAAAAGGAATCTAACATGCAAAACCTACCGAAAGGAATAAATTTGATGCATAATTAATGAAAAAGTATATGCGGAATATATACGGAATATATGTGCGGAACTTAACGTTGAGGAATAATAATAATAATACTTAATAATAAATAAAATAACCCAAAAATCCTGGACATTACAATCGATAACTTAATAATTGATCAAGATCGTCTAAGTAATATCTTCCAAGAAGCAGGGCTGAAAAGGTCGAGAACAAATGGTTCAGAAGTTCCTGTAATTGGGGGAAAAATGTCGGCGAAGAACAAAAGAGCTACAGATGTAAGTTTGCCATTGAACAATCCTTCGTTGATAGGGTACAACACAGATACGGAGATCGATGCTATGCTGGGGGAGTCTTTCGTTAAAAATAAGAAGAAAAGGAAGGTATTCGCTAAAGTACCTCCGTTGCTGAATCTAAAGATGAATACTCGACAATTGTCAATCGAGGGGGTCGAAGTGATTGCAAAACCTACTATCGTGGCGAGTTGGCTAACTCCACGAGGGTCGAACAGTGTGCCTCCCAAGAAGAGGACTGGTGGGACATCGAAGAAGAAATTTATGGAGGAGTCAGACTCGGAGGTGCAGAAGACTATGGAGTCTTATACTACTGGGATAGATATGTTGAAGAAAGATATGGCAGATTGTATGGTGGGTATTGATAGCTTAAATACCTTTTTAAGTGAGGGACAGAGGAATTTGACGAAGGTGTAAAATTTTACTACTTATGCTAGAATGAAAAGTTTGGTAGGTCAATCGAATACTCATTATATGACTTTTATGCAGATTAAGAAGTTGATGGGTGAAGCAATGGGTCGTGTCGAGGGTAGTGGTGAGTTATCAAGCCAGTTGGTTGCCTACAAAAATATAGAGAAGGAGTTGACTGTGGAAAATGCGGACCTGAATGCGACTCTGAGTAGGTATAAGGTTGAAGCAAAGAAGGCAAAAGAGGCTGGGTTGGCGGAAGTGAAAAAAGTCTTAGAGAAAGAGAAGAAAGAAGCTTTGGCATTGCTGAAAGCCGCTTATGAGAAAGATGTGAGAGAACAAGTTGCCGATGCTTGCAGAGCAATGGAGCTGGAGCAGAACAAACTTCTCGATGAGGTGAAAGCTCGGAAAAATGAAGAAAAGTTGTAAAAGTGCAAGGAAGTGAGGGTGCATTATTTAAAATAATTCAAGGAGGCAGAAGAAAGGAAAAAAAAAATACTACAAGGGTTTTGTAAAAGCTGGTGGTCTTCCATGTGATGATAGTTCAGATGATGATGTATCCCAGACGCCTGATGTTCTTAGGGTGATTGATGTGGTCGAAGATGAAATGACGGTGGAGGTGAATGATCCTCGTCCTATGGAGGTAGTGGAGGTGTAGGTGCCTGAAGGTGCCTTAAATGAAGAGACATCTCCTTATAAAATGTTAAATATGTTTACAGAGTATTAGTTAAGTGAAAGTATCTAACAAATGGTCAGTGGGACCGAAACTTTTTTAATTTGGTGTGTGTGATAAAGTGATAGTAGATATGAGCAGATAAGTAAAGAAAGGAAAGCAAGTAGTCAACTGAATTTTGATGCTTTTGTTGATCGCTTTAGTTTGTCCGTTGCCTTGATAATATGGTGTGCAAGTAGTCAACTGAATTTTGTATTTTTGAAGGAAAGCAAGGACTTTAGCAAAGATGATCTGTTTGCCATTATCAGAGCGTATCATTTGCGAACAACCAAACTGGGAAATGATCTACTCCCAAAAAAACTTGATGACCTCATTCTCATCAATATGGTATAGAAGAATTGCTTCAGCCCACTTGGTGAAGTAATCGGTAGCAACTAAGACGAACCTTCTTTTCCCGATGCTAGATGGAAGGGGCCAATGATATCGATTCCCCATCGTTTAAATGGTCAACGGACATTGCTAACATGTAAGTTGAGGGCCCGGCTCTTGATGTCCTGAGCGTGGATTTGGCATTTGTAGTATTTACGAACAAAGTCTTAACAGTCTTGTCTCATCTTGGGCTAATAGAGTCCTTGTGTGAATGCACGCTGGTCTAGCGATCGTCCAGAAATATGTGCACCACCGATATCTTCATGAAGCTCTCTGATTTTGATCTGAGCCTATTTCTGTGAGATGCATTCGATATGTGGTCCGCCTCCAGTGAGTCGATATAATATTCCATTTTGGACGGTGAATCGGGGGCACTTGGCTATCAAGGATCGAACTTCTTCTTTGTCACTAGGGAGGATGTTGGTGTTGAGGTAAGCATAAAATGGTCTTCTCCAGTCGTCAGGGTCGTCATCTTCAGTAACGGTTATCTGGAGTGTTGACAAGATATCGAGGCTAGAATATTCGATGATCTCGATTTTGAAAGATCGTTTTTCACTGTCTCCCAACATTGCAGCGATGTAAGCTAATGCATTGGCATGGCAATTTTCTTGCTGAGGTAAATACGAAATGGTTGCATGCTCAAATTTTTTCATCTTTTCTTCGACCAGGGCTACGTAATCAACCATTTTTCATCTTGTCTTGAAAGTTTTGTTGTAATGATTGGCGATGAGTATGGAGTCGACATATACTGCTAATTCCTCAGCTCCGAGAGTAAGTGCAAGATCGAGACCGTGTAAGATTCCATCGTACTTTGTTTCATTATTGGTAACATAAAATTTAAGTTTGATAGCTTTTTCCATACGATGATTGGAGGGAGTGACAAGGATTATTCCAATTATGGATCCTTGTGGTCCTGCCGATCCGTCCGTAAAAAGTTGCCAACCGGAACTCTTGGATCATTCGTCTGGTTCTGCAATTGAGTCGTCGGTGAAGATTTCTTTGAGTTCTTCCCAATCAGGGTCTTTGATGGGAAAATTTGCCAAAAAGTTGGCCACTACTTGTCCCTTGATGAATATTTGAGATTAAAAGGAAATGCCATATTCCTTAAGAAAAATAAACCATTGTTTAACTCGTCAAGATTTTTCCTTTTTGGAGAGTACGAGTTTGAGGGGGTATTTTGTAATGGCTTTGATGGGGTGAGCTTGAAAGTATAGTCAGAGTTTTTGAGAGCTGTAAATAAAGGTGAGCAATTGCTTTTCTGTGGTAGTATATCATTTTTCAGCAGGCATAAGAGTTTTAATGATAAAGTAAATAGGTTTCTCGATGCATGCATCCTCTCGAATAAGAACAGAGATGATGGATTCATGAGTGGTGGATAAGTACATGGTGAGTGTTTAGCCATCAATTGGAGTACTCATTATAGAAGGTTGCCTCAAGTATCGTTTAAGATCCTGGAATGCCATTTTACAGTCAGGACTCCAAATAACTTTTTTTTGCTATTTGTTCGAAAAAGGAGTAGGGTTGCCACGAAGAAGAAGGTAAAAAAGTTTGCATCAATCAGATGACTTTGAGATGAATCTATAAAAAATGGCTATTTTACCGGTAAATTTTTAAACATCTTTTTTCGTTCGAGGAGAGGGCATTGCCATGAGTGCTTTGATTTGAGCGGGATCAATTTCGATTCCTCTTTTGCTGACTAGATGGCTCAAGAATTTTCCAGATGCGATGCCGAATTAACATTTCTCTGGGTTTAGTTTCATCTGGTATTTGTGAAGGATATCGAAGATAGTTTGGAGGTTGTAGAGATGATCTTCCCTTTTTAGGCTTTTGTAGATCATATCATTGATATAGACCTCCATGATTTTGCCGAGCCAATCTTTGAACATTTGGGTGACCAGTCGTTGGTAAGTAGCTCCAAAATTTTTTTAGCTCAAAAGGCATTACTGTGTAATAGTAGAGTCCTCTTTCGGTTATGAAGGTGGTCTTTTCTTGATCCTCTTTGGCGAGTGGAACTTGGTTGCATCCAGAGGCGGCATCCATCATAGATAGAAGTCCTTGTCCTGCGACTGAGTCGAGAAGTTGTAGAATTAGTGGTAGCGAAAAACCATCTTTGGGTGTGAATTTGTTGGGTTTTGTAAAGTTAACACAAACCCGTATTTTGCCATTTTTCTTTAACACGACGACAATATTTGAAACCCATTTCGAATATTTAACTTCCTGAATAAAGCCGACACGAAGGAGTTTATCAATTTCTTCATTAACTGTATTTCGAAGTCGGGGGGCTAAATTTTGTCGCTTTTAGATAATTGCTTTGCTGTCTGGAAGGAGGTTAAGGTGGTGGCAAGCGATTGAAGGATCGATTCCAGGCATTTCCTGAAAAGTCTAGGCGAAGACGTCGATGTTTTTCTGAAGTAGTTGTATCATGGCCTCTTTTTTGTCGATTGACAGCTTGGATCCAATAAAAGTTGTGCACCCGGGGCCATCGAGTTCAATAGTTTCAACCATTTTAACATCATATTGCTCAAATGTGGGTGGTGTTTCAAGCTGCAGTTACTATGGTTTGAGAAGTTTAGCTCTATGAGGGTTGACTGTGGTATTTTTGCACATTCATGCGACTGCATGGCTGCCCTTGATTACATAGACTCCGTGATCCGTAGGAAAACGTAGCGCTAAATGATGAGTCGAGGATACTGCTTTTATAAAATGTAACCAACTGCGTCCCAAAATGCCCAAATATTTGAACTCTACATCAATAACATGAAATTTGACGAATGTAGTTTCTAAACCTACTTGAACTGGAAGAGTGATTTCTCCTGTGGCTTATTATTTTGAACTATTAAAGCCTGTGATTGTTGTTGTCGATGCCTTTGCTGATCTCTAAGGCCTAAGACTTCGATTACTCTTCGGAATAAGACATCCATGGCACTTCCGGTGTCAATGAGAAGCGTATGTAAGTAAACCTGTCCGACTTTGAGCATAATAACAAGAAGTCATCATGAGGATATTGAACATGACTAGTGTCGCTGTCCTCGAATGTTATTTGGTAAGGACGCTTGGATTTGCTTGTGCCTGCAAGAAGTTTTACCGATTTATATGAGGAGGTCATTTTGCAGCAAGACGTAATACGATCGTCTTGTTTTCTTTTCTTCCCTTTTTCAATCTCGATCATATACAAATGGTGAACTTGTCACTAGACCTAATTTTGCTCGACTTCTGTGGTTTTTTGTTCTTCGAGAAATTTTTGAATGTCGATGACGTAATTGTAGAGTCTTCCAGCTACGAGGATACGATGAAAGATTTCTATGAGAGAGTAACAACTATCAATTTTATGACTGCACATTATGATATTGACACAAGGGTTTATTCGGAAGATCTATAATTGCTTGTGGCACGCGGTAGTACTCATCTCCCTTTATCGTCGACAAGATAGCGGAGAGGGTTGTTGTCATTGGTGGCAGAATTTGGATAGGTATGCCGGGCTTGCCCTCTTTTCTTCTAATTTTATCAGTGTTTTTACCACATTGCTTTGGTGCTTCAATAGTGACTGCTCATTGTCGCATTTATGTATTGCTTCGATGCTTCTAATGTTATCAGTGTTTATGTCAGGCTTGCCCTCTTTTCTTCGGGCTCGAGAAGCAATGCTTCTCGAGAATGTATGACAAAAGAACTCTTCATCTTATCTTTCTTTGATTACTCTAGCTCGATGTAATTATTAACCACATTAATTATTTCAGTGACCGTACGTGGTTTGTGTAGAGTAAGCTCTTTGCAAACTTTTGAGTCGATGTACAAGGCCGAGGTGAATGCTGGAACCACGATTTGGGGGTCTAAATTTCCAATCTTCCTTATTTCCTATAGGAAACGTTTATAAAAGTTTGCCAAGGTTTCTTTCGTACCTTGCTCGAAGTAAAAAAAAAGAGTCAATGGTGATTTCGCACTCTCTAGCATGAGCATAGTTAGATTCAAAATGATTTTGCAATTTACAGAAGGTGGTGATGGAGGCTTCTCGGATAGTATGGAACCATTAGAGTGGTTCTTCTTTTAGGGTCATGTTGAATAGCCTACGCAGCATATGGTCAAGCTTGGAGTATTTCCCAACTGCGGCTTTAAAATGTCGAACATGCGTCAACGGATCAGTTAGGCCTGCATATTGGATGAACTTAGGCATATGGAAATTTTATGGGATGGGCATATTTTCAAGATATGGAGAGATGGGGTCTATTTTGATTCGATCTAGCGCAGATTATCGGCCTGGGATGCCAGAGCTGATGGCTTGGATTCTGCTGTTAAGGTCATCTAAAGTAACGAATTCCTGCGGGGGAAAAGGTAGGGCTACAACCTGAGGAACAAAATCACCCTGTCCCTCATGTCCCAATTGATCTCTGATGGGCTTCCTTTCTAGCAGAGGAGTTTCATGACGTGTGCGTCAACTTCCTTGGGTTGTCGAAACTGAAGAAGTTAAACCAAAATGTCGAGAGGCTCTATTTGGATTTCCAGATCTG
Organism: Kingdonia uniflora; assembly: GCA_014058105.1. Taxonomy (NCBI): domain Eukaryota; kingdom Viridiplantae; phylum Streptophyta; class Magnoliopsida; order Ranunculales; family Circaeasteraceae; genus Kingdonia; species Kingdonia uniflora. The sequence goes on from JACGCM010001419.1 coordinate 483,195, forward strand.
GATCGAGACATTCGCTGATCATCTTCTCTCGGCTGATAATTACGTTAAATTGCTCTTGATCGATGTTCACTTCGAGCAAGTGGAGGTAACCTTTGGTGAGCAATGATTCAATCTTGTGTCCATCACAATCTTTCTATCTCGTTTTAATGTGTTTGACTTTGCTGATCCAAGGTTTTTCTCTGTTCGTCTCTTTCCGTTTGTAGCGCTTGAGCATGGATGCGTTGATCTTCCAGTCTCTAAGTTTATTTTACTGCCATTTGTTTTTAAAGTTCAAGGACTGCACCGTGTAGATCAAGAGCTCCTAGTATGTCTTGATCTCTTACAGTACTAGAATGGCTCCTCAAGTTCATGTTTGTCATCGGATGGTGTTTAGATTGGAAATGGATGAAAAAAGTGCGGATTTCCCTAAGGCGGCGCCAATTGTAATGACGTGTTTTCTGGGAAGAAAACCTTCGCCAATACTGTTCGTAAGTATTGCGTAATAAAATGCTAAACAACCAGAATTTTACGTAAAAAAACTCAATAAAAGCTGAGAAAAACCACGACCTCGAGGAGGATTTGATATAAAATCTAGTAGATGCTAGTTATTACAAATTTTCAGAGTGTTGCTAGTGTTAAGGATTGATGATCATAAGACTTGCAGTCCTTTAGAACCTATTATATGCCTGTATTTATAGCAGATACATGTTGTTTACAAAAAGAAAGAAATAGTCTCCTATTCCGGGGTAGTGGGAAAACTTCGCCGATCTCTTACAGTTCCTTCTTGACCGGGATTCAACGGCTACTTTTGGTAATTCGAGGACTCATGGAATCTTCTAAAATGTTGAGTTGTCTTCGACTATAGGATGTTGAGTTGTCCTCAACTATAAGATGTTGACTTATTTTTGTCAAATCTGGGGAATATGATACTACAGGTATTATAAGTCCCTGCCTTGATATATGCATTATAATTTTGTACACATTAATTGGTTCCCTAATCTATTGGCAGGTCATTGGTATCTAGTACATTTGTGAGTGGTAGTACGTTAACCTCTTTGTGTACTAATTTTGGGTTGATTTCGTGATTTGGTATAACAGTTGGGGATAGATTTTATACTAAACCAAATACCAACAAGCATGACCTATACTTACATTCCACTTTTTCACATGGTCTGAGTTGTTTTAGTTTTGGCATTAAATATCGAAGGGCCTTGCTTGGTAGTTGCTTCAATTACTTGAGTGTGCTTATTTTTTATGATAAAACACAAGAGTTGTCCTAGTAATTTTAGTGGTTGGTGCCCAAGAATAAGAAAAGACTAAAGTTATTGGGCGTGTTTGCTTGATTTTTTTTAAAAAGAAGTACCTACTTGCTTTGTTCTTAGACCTTCATTGAGATATCGTGCTTTGATTTCTAACTGATGATGTGCTAAATTTTGTTGATATTTTTAGCCACAGTGAATTGGCTAGAAAAGCACAAAATTGGAATTATGAGGCAAACGAAGAACCATCGAAAGAAAGAAAATATGTAAAGCTCAAAGCATCATCACCTCCATCCTTCTTATACCCCCCCTAAGTGAAGGGACACTTCATTCGTCCCCTAAGTGAAGGGGCGGCCACAGCTTCACCGGGAAACACTTCCTGTAGGTTAGTACCTCTATAAACTTGACATCTAGAAGGGGTTCATATCCGCTTTGCCCTGGCACTCGGAACATAAAGTCGTGTGGACTGTACAAATACACGCTGCTTTAATAAAAAAATTGATGTGTTTGGATTGACCTATTGTTGTGTTTAAAATTTCTTTTCATTCCAACATTAGTAAAGGTAAAAACTGTTAGAGATTTACGAGATTTTATCACCCTAAAAGCTCGCTAACAAGTGGGACCACCCATTAGAGATACGATCGAAGAAATTCGTATTACACGAAAATTGAACATCCCAGACCTGAAAATAACTAATAATAAAAAAGAGTAGAAAGATTCCTGTGGGATTTCATCACCCAACGGATATGTATACCGGACCGGGGTACAAACACGGGTTCGTAGGATGCGGCCCCAGCCTAGTATTGCAAAATATGAGTTCTAGGTTTGTGACGTCACCGCTCCGAGTGCTGACATACGATAAGGCAACTTGCTCAGGCATGAGGACTGAACATCTACTCTAAGATAGTACTAGCACAGTAACGCAAGGGAGTGTAGGAACCAAAGCCGCTGACCATCCTACCCTTTTGTGAACATAGAAGAATATAGGGGAGACCTAATTATTACTTCTTAAAAAATGTTAAAGTGTTAGATTATCGGTTTGATTGATTGTTTACTGTATCGGGTGCCGAGTTTTATCACATATTAGTTTGTGCACGATCAATTGGACATTTGGAGATAAACGTTTAGGAAGTTTACCAGGACCTTTGCAGCCCACCACCTCAGCCAAAGCGGAGAGGACGACTACCTTGCCCAATCAATACAATAGAGAACTTAGGACCCCCAATTTTGGAGGAGGGTAATCTATTTAGAGTTGACTCAATTGAGCTTGTTATTGAGCTAGAAGTCGAATCCCCAATCATGGCTACTACGAAATATCTTAGGGACTATTGGACCCCAGTAGTGGGCGATATACCTTCGTGTATCGTGTTGCTAGCCGTCACAATAAATCATTATGAAATCAAGCCTAGTGTGATCCAAATGTTACCTACATTTCACGGGCTTGATTCTGAGAGCCCTTGTAAGCACGTCCACAAATTTAAGAAAATTGTTGCACTCTCAAAATATTAGCATTTTACTGAGGATTCCATCTGCCTTCGTTTATTCCCATTCTCACTAAAAGACAAGGCGAGTCATTGGCTTGATTCATTAGCACCAGCATCTATCAATTCATGGGACCAAATGGAGACTAAGTTCAAAGCCTAATGGTTTTCAATGGGAAAAACCCTTCTCTTAGAAATATAATGGTTGAATTTGGTTGAAACGAAAGTGAAACATTTTACGAGCCATGAGAGATATATAAAGATCTTCTTTCATAATATCCCCATCATGGATTTGAGAAGCAACATCTAGCCCAAATCTTCTATCGTGGAATAACTTTTGAGAATCATTAAAGGCTAAAATCAATGCATAGTGGCAAATTCCAGGACCTTGAACCCGATAAAGCTTATGAGGAGTTTGAAACATTGGCTGAGAACTCTCTGCAGTAAGATTTTGATATGCATAAAAATGTCTGTACAACCAAGAAAGGTGGCTTATACGAAGTTAGTGAGGGAACGACCATCAAAGCCCAATTAGATACTCTTACCCAAAAAATTGAGGCTATGGCTATGAATCAATCTAAGGGTAGTATGAACCAAGTTCATCAACAGGGTTACACCGCTTGATATGATGTAACCCATGTGAATCAAATGTGTCTTATGCTCAAAGAAATGAATGATAATCAAGAACAAGTGAATGCTTTGAATATTACCTACAAGAAGCCCTTTGACCCGTACAACCAAATTTTTCTTAGAAGAACAACCAACCCAGTTCGGGTTTCAGAGAGCCACGAACCTCAAGTCATAATTTTCCTAGGAATCCTCTTTCATAATATTATCCTTAGGCATCTTAGCAATCCTTTCAGTCATCCAAAAAGTTTCCACCTGCTCCACCTAAACCATCTTTGGAAGATACCCTTGCTCTCTTCATGCAACAATCAATAGAAAGTAAAAAACAAGTGTTAAAATTTTAACAACAATTGATGCAATTCCAATAACTAACTTTGGTGAATCATAATTCTATATCCCAATCTATCTATAATTTAGAGACTCAGATAGGACAATTGGCAAATGTATTGTATGAGAGACCACCAGGTAAGCTACCTAGCTTACTTGTATTTAATCCAAAAGGACCACTAGGTTTTGATTCTAACTCAATCCCAAAACAGCTTAATGCCATTACCAATCTTTAAAGTGGTTGACAAATTGGTAACAAAATTGAAATACCCAGGGTTGAGCGAACACCAGTTGCTATTGAGGATGAGGTAGGTACGAGTAAACCAGTTATAGTAAGCAACCATGAACCTGATAAGAAATCTAAAGAGTTGTCTTTTTCCTCTGTTCCCATATTCAAGGCTCATTTTGAGCCAAAAGTGCCATATCCGTAATGCCTTCTTCCAGCTAATAAAGGGATTCAATTTGATAAGATAATTGATACATTTAAGAAAGTTCATATAAATATTCTAGTGCTCGATGCCATCATGTTTATCCCTGCATACGCCAAATTCCTTAAGGATGCGTGTACTAGGAAAGGAAAATCAATGTACACAAGAAAGTCTTCTTAACTGAAACATTAACCCCTCCTAAGCTTTGAGACCCTGGAAGGCCGACCATCCCTTGTAAAATTGGAGATCAGAAAGTGGATAGAGTATTACTTGAGTTGGGGGCTAGTATGAATGTTTTACCTTACTCGGTCTATCAAGAATTAGGACTTGGAGAACTCGAACCTACCCGAATGATACTTCAATTGGCTGATAGGTCAATACGATACCATTATTAATTGCTTTAATAGGGTCTTACAACTATCAATGGGAGACATAAAGATCAAACTCAATGTTTTTAACAATAATACACAAGTCCCTCATTCTGACGATATGGCAGAGCGAAATATTATTGACTCCCATGTTTACAACTCATTTCCTAAATAATTTTCCAAGGACCCATTAGAATCATGTGTTGTAACTTTGGTAAAGACACGGTCGTTAAAGAGTTTAATGCCTTACTCGACTCAACTTCTATTTTTAACATGTCCAAATGGAAACCTAGACTGAAACCTCTTTAACTATGAACTACTTTACCTATTTCATCCATTGTTAAACAACTCCAGCTAAACCTCAAGCCATTACCGATTACTCTTAAGTATGCCATTCTAGGTGATTCTGAAACTCTCCCTATGATAATAGCTTCCAATCTTGATGCTGACCAGGAATGTAGACTGTTGAGTGTCCTTAGAAAATAGAAATCAACTATAGGGTGGTCTATCGCAGACTTGAAAGGAATTAACCCGGTCGTGTGCATGTATCGCATCAATCTTGAGGAAGGTGCTAAAAAATTTTGCGATATGCAATGACGTTTAAATCGAACTATGATGGTGGTGGTTAAGAAGGAAGTTCTCAAGCTATCAGACTCAGGTATCATATACCCTATTTCAGATAGTAAGTGGATCAGCCTTGTTCAAGTTATTCCCAAGAAATTAGGGATCACTGTAGTCAAAAATGAGAATAATGAAATATTCCCTACACGTATGACCACCAGGTGGCATGTTTACATTGATTACAGAAAGTTGAACACGGTCACTTGTAAAGATCATTTTCCTCTTCCATTCATTGATCAAATGCTTGAGCGATTAGCGGGAAAAAGTCATTACAATTTTCTTGATGGTTATTCTGGATATAATTAGATCCCCATCGCTTGAGAGGATAAGGATAAAACCACATTCTCATGTCCTTACGGGACTTATGCTTATAGACATAAGCCATTGTGTAATGCACCCGCTATATTTTAACGTTGTATGATGAACATTTTTCTCTGATATGGTTAATAAATCTATCAAAATCTTCATGGAAATTTTTTTAGTATTTGGTTCCTCTTTTGATGAATGTTTGTACCATTTGGAGCTCGTGCTAGAACAATATACACAAACCAATTTGGTATTAAACTGGGAAAAGTGTCACTTCATATTGATACAAGGAATAGTTCTTGGACATATCATCTCCAACAAAGGGATATAAGTTTATAAGGCCAAAATCAATATTATTTTTTCCTTACCTTTTCCTCAGACGGTTAAGGCCATTCGATCCTTTCTAGGCCATGTGGAGTTTTATCGTCGGTTCATCAAAGATTTAAATAAAATTTTCTAACTCCTGTGTAATATACTTGTTAAGGGCACTAATTTGATGATTAATGTTCTAGAGCTTTTGAGAAGCCCAAACTTTAATTAACTTCTGCTCCAATCATCCAATCGCCCAACTGGGATCTTCCTTTTGAATTGATGTGCGATCCATCTGACTACGCTGTTGGAGCAGTTTTAGGGCAACGAGTAGATAAAAAACCTCATATTATTTACTATGTCAGTCGCGCACTCAATGATGCACAAATGAATTACTCTACCACTAAGAAGGAGTTACTAGCCATTGTGCTTGTATTGGAAAAGTTTAGTCATATCTTGTTAGGTCCAAAATCATTATCTATACCTATCATGCGGCCTTAAAATATTTGTTATCCAAAAAGGACGCTAAGCTTCGATTAATCTGATGGATCCTCTTATTACAAGAATTTGACATCAAAATTTGAGATAAGAAAAGTATAAAAAATGTTGTAGCAGACCATTTATCCCGACTTCTTATCGAAGGTGGTGATGATCTCCTCCCTATCTTAGAGATATTTTCTGATGAGCAGCTTATGGCTATTATACAACTACCTTAGTATGCTGACATTGTCAATTATCTTGCTACTGAACAATTACCTGACCACTGGTCTAAGCAAGATAAAACTAAATTCATACACGAGGTTAGACGTTTCAGTTGGGATGATCCTTATTTTTGTAATTTTTGTTCTGACCAAGTTATTAGAAGATTCATTCCAAATAATGAGTTCTAGAGCGTACTCATGTTTTGCCACACCTATGCCTGTGGAGGGTATTTCAGTGCCAAGAAAATAACTGCCAAATTTTTTCAATCTTGTCTTTCTTGGCCTACCCTTTTTCGTGATGCACAGACCTTTTGTTTTACTTGTGATAGATGCCAGATGACTGACAATATTTCTCACCGCAACATGATTCCCTTAAGAAACATTCTTATTGTTAAACTTTTTGATGTTTGGGGCATAGATTTTATGAGCTCGTTTCCTTCATATCATGGAAACTTTTATATTCTAGTCGCAGTGGACTATATCTCCAAATGGGTCGAAGTGGTAGCATGTCCGACAAATGACCATAAGCCTGTGGTCAAATTGATGAAAAATATTTTTAATCGTTTTGGCACTTTTCGAGCATTTATTAGTGATGGTGGAAAACATTTTTACAATCGTGTTTTTCAAACTTTATTATAAAATTATTCAATCACTCATAAAGTTACCATACCTTACCATTTATAAACAAGTGGTCAAGTAGAAGTTTCTAAGCAGGAGATTAAAAGAATTTTAGAAAAAGTTGTTCGAACTGATCGCAAAGACTCGAGAAACTACGATCTCGTGTGCATGGCCCCTATACGGTTAAAACTATTTTTCCTCATGAGACGTGGAGGTGGAGGATCCTAAGAACGGAAATATTTTTAAGGTCAATGACCAACAATTAAATCCGTACTTAGAGTCTTAGAATTTTGATGAAAAGATAACATTTCTAGATGATCCAGTATATCAGAGCTGATATTGTGTACCCCTATAGTACCATTACAACATCATTTAAGTATGGAGGTATATTCATCTGGCTGAAGACGGTAAACTTAGCGCTTCTTGGGAGGCAACCCATGACACATTCAGGTGAGAAATTTTAGTTTATCTCTTCCATTTATTTTATTATTCTCAATCATTGAGGGAAATATTTGATTTAAGTTTAGGGGTAGGAAACCATTTCTTTAAATGTTTTTTGAAGAAAAGTGAAATAATTGCATTTTGACAATTTATGATATATTTTTGACGAATTTCTAAACATATAACCTGATTTTACCTTGACATAAATATTATGGAAAATCCTAAATTTTAAAATTGTACCAAGTATACACTAGAATATTTTGGACTATCTTAAGTTAGATGTACTATCTTTTTATTTGCGACTAATTCAAGTTAGCTTGACATATTTTGAAAACGTGTACTTCATTGTAGTTTATCAATTAATACCTTCAATAAATTTTTGCTTAGTATAAGGAAAATTTAGCATTTATGTTAGGAATAGTTTGCTACAAGGGAGACAACTGCCTAAGAATAAGTTCATTCTTAAGAAAAAAATTAAAATATTAAGCCAAATGTGCACTAAAAACTTTCACGCTGCAAGGCTACTCGCATGATTAAGAACTGAAAGATGAAAACTTATCACCAATCTCAAGTTTGACCATGAACTATGTGAAAGGAGCACAATAAAATGTTACTTGTGTGAATCCTGCGTCTAGGTCATGATGGGGGACCACACCCCTGCAACCTTAACCAACTGGCGTGGATTATCGACCAAAAACTCCTTGTTATGGAGGCTTCATTTAGAAACAATGTACTCAAAAGAAAAGGCTAAAAAAAGAAAAGAAAAGAAAAGAAAAATTCTAGGAAAATGATTTGACTAAGGCACTTGTTGAACTGACTGTTGAATTTATTCCAATAAGAACTAGACTACCAAAAAACTGAATAAATTAATCTATACAACGTATTAGGCGATAAAACTATTTTCACTGTACACTTTAATATAGATAAAGAAAAATACTTGAATCTCTTTCTAATCTTGATGTAGCACCTTTAGTTTCAGATAAGCTTAAAATATTCTTTCGTATACTCGGGAGAATAGCAGGTTTATGGATTTCCCATTAGTATATTTTTGTCACAACTAAGTAAGGATAAGTTTACATGAAATGAGTCATGTCTATTCTGGAATTGTTTAAAATATTATTATTGAATTTTGTGGGTATAGTTACTGCAAACCCTCACGAGACAACACTTGTCCACCAGGCTAAACCTGGGGGATTGTCGGCTTGCTGTATATGCTAAATGCAATCGCGTTCCCTGCGAAAGTAGTTATTATTTTATTTTACTCGGGGCAAGTAAAAGACAAGTTTAGGTGTATTTGATGAGCACATAATTATGACATTTTTAATATACCTGGAATATTCCTCACCGGTCACCGGAATATTCCTCACTGGAGCAGTGACATGGCAGTGTACGTGTGAGACACGTGGCAATAAAGTGTGTGACCCGTGTGCATGTGTGATACGTACAGTACACGTGCGGGGCACGTGTTGCCGAGTCAGACTGGCTCAGACCATGTCAATCCGGTCCAGACACTAAAACGGCTTTAAATAGCCCAATTTTTGGTCAAATTGAGCCCAATTTTTTTTGAAAAATTCTTATTGACTGGACCTACCCTCTGGGTGACCCATTTTGATTTTTTTTATGTAAAATATTTTTTAATTTTTTTGGGAAGAGGTGCCTCTTATATGAACTTTGGCTCACTTATATATGATATAAGTACATTAAGTAATACCTATTTATGTATCTTACGATAGCTAATAGGATGTTACTAGTATTCCCCTATGATACTAATTATCATGATCGGGGATCATAGATAATACGAAACTAAGACTAATTTAGTATACGACTGTGAGTCATATCTAAATCATAGTTACTTGTCCAGGATAAATAATTAGAGCTCAATTGGGAATTAACTTAGTCTTATTTCTAAAAACATTGTGTCTGAGGAACCAATTTTTCGTATCTAGGTGCAATTAGATTTTACATGTATATCATTTAGAGGTATATAGGCATTAATAACAAACTATAGTACCCTCGAATGTTAGTTCAAAGACAGGCTTAATCAACCTATCTTGTGAACCCAACTGACTTCGGGATGGCACCACTTGTCAGTTAAATATCTAATACTCATCATATTCGTAGTAAATGGATCATTTGGCTAGAATATCCCTACCTTTTTTGAACTAGAGGGCTTAAAACACTATAGTTCTCTGAATAAGGATAACACACATCTAGTGGTTTTGAATTGCAATCCTGGCTAAGATTCTATTAAAGCACACACATCATATTAAGATCGTAATTTTTTATAGGGTAAAATTTGGGATTTAATTATTATAAAAGAATTTCATGAGTTTTAGAATATGAACAGGGTTTACCTATAATATGATTAAGAATCATTTTTTAGTTTTATTCTAAGTACTCTGATCTGTCTTTCGAGCAATTAATATGTTTATCGAGTTTTGTCTCTCATTACGATATCTATTTTGCATTACAGATGTCTGCGAAGCTTAAAAATATTGAATTTCTACCATTGCTATTCACTGAAGCTAATTACCTCACTTGGTGCATTGATGCTGACTTGTTCTTGAAGTCCATTTGTCTGCAGAAGACCATCGTCATTGGCAATATGGTAGATCCCATAGACAAAGCAAGGGCTTTGTTTAATCTCTGTCATCATATTCAGGATAACTTGAAGATTGAATACCTCAACAAGGTTGAACCAGTTGACTTATGGGTAAGCTTGGAGGCGCGTTATGGTCATCAAAAGACCATTATGCTCCCAAAAGCGATGCACCAATGGAATACCCTTCAGTTCCAAGATTTTAGGGCAATCGCTGATTAACTCAGTAGTCCATAAAATTACTTTTACACTTGAGCTGTGTGAGAAGGTTATTGATACTGAAATGATAGAGAAGACTCTATCAACCTTCTATGCTAGCAATATTGTGATTTAGAGGCAATATCGATGAGAGAACATGAAGACTTATGATGCCTTAATTCAGGTACTGCTCCTCTCTGAGCAGAATGATGAACTTCAGATAAAGAATCATACTATGCGGCCTTCTGGGAGTACGCCGTTGCCTGCATCAAATAATGTTCAGTTTCGGGGAAACAACTCTACAGTTGGGGACAAAGATATGGAAGGGGCTGGAGAGGCTACCAGGGATATATGAAGGGTGGGAACCAGACACCCTTTGGCTCTAGGAGAGGTAAAGGATTTAAGAAATCCTGGACACAAGGCAATGCGTAGAAGGAGAAGAAGACTGATTGGGGATCTACTTGCTTTAACTGCGGTGACACAAGACACTGGGCACGGGAATGCCTTACACCACGGGTCCAGTGACAAAGTCTGAACCCACCAGGCAGTTGTTGACACTAACTCCGCCCTTGTGGAAGTTACAGTGTCAGACTTCTTCGACGATACTAATGTCATCATGGATCGACATACAGAGTGATCCGTCATGATATCTCAGTAGACATGCGATTTCACATTAGAGAGAACACTAGTAGTTTCTTTTCTAGGCAGACTTAATTTACTTTTTGTTGTCAGTATTTTTGATTTTGTTGGGAATATATCATTTATATTTTAATAAAGTGCTCGTGACATACATGAGATTTATTTTGTTATAATACATTATGATTATTCGAATTTATTGCTTGGGAAGTAGTTAAAATCTATGTATGATAGTTGATCTTCTATATACAACCTGCCTATGGATCTCTCTGCTTATTGAGCATGACCGGTAATCGGATGAGTGGCAAATATGTCTGAGTGACATTAGTATTACGCACTTACTCCTTTTGAAATATGACTATATTTCTTATCTAACCTTGTGCATCGGGGATGACAAGAATATCATTGGCATGACCAACATGATAGAACACACTGAGTGTGTCACGCTATTACTCTCTAACGGTACGATACGGGGTATCTAGTCCATTTTATAAACTAGTAAATCCAGCCAGATTTTACTGAGTTTAGGAAGATACATGATAATACTTATCACGTAATGACTATCAAGGAAAATGATAGACAGGGTTTTGTGCATTTACTCCATGTCTAAAGGTAAGAACACGCTATTGAAACAGTTTTTCAATACACTCCTTAGGGCTCAGATAGTGAGGAGGATTATCGGGATTACATCTCCACTTTCCTTATATGGAGAGAAGATCCAGAGAGTGTACGTGTAATGATTGCTTTCGAAGAAAGTCTAGTAATTCATCCTAGTATGTCCAAGATGAAGTGGGATCTCTAGCCTTTACTCCAGCCGTATCCATGGAGACCCATGTGGATCTTTCCATCCAAATAGTGGCACACTTAAAATATATTTGGTCATAAAAGACGCATCTAGAAGATGGTTCTAGGAATGCAACATTACCACGACTTCTCACTTAGATCATTCGATCGCAGGCTCAGTTCTTGGATTACCGATCAAAGTCGATCGATGCGACTTGACGGGGGCTTGGGAGTGGACTCATACCATACCCATCTCGGGATTGGCGGAGAACCTAATCAAGGGATTTTGGATAATTGCTAAGCCACTGTTAATACGATCACAACTTCCAGCTAGTGTGTGGGATATGCATTTTTGCTTCTACAACACTGATTAGGGTTCATCCCTTTGCAAATCATCAAATTATTTTTTCCCAAATGCGACAGGTAACTGGGTCGGATCCCGGTGTTGCCTATCGATGAACATTTGGATGTTTTGTACAGGTGCCAATCACGCCACAATGTATGAAGATAAGACCCTCAACGTCGGCCTGGTATTATGTGGGTTATGATTCACATTTATCACTGGATATTTGGACCCACTGGCGACATATATCCTGCAAGGCAGATAATTGTCACTTTGATGAGATGATATTCCCAGCATTGGGGGGAGATATGATAGTCAATGCTGATGATATTTCCAAAAGGTCTCGGAAAACACCATTGTTATCTCATATAGATCTCTATACATAAGTTAGGTGACAATAAATTTCTACGAATTACAAATCTCCAATAGGTCATAAATGAATTGCTAGATACATTCATAGACACTATTGAAGTACTGCAAGTAATACACCTACACAGCAGAACGTTCCAGGGGAATTAGTACCGCATACGAATCTGTGGCTCACACTTAATGCGGAGTACCGTTGAAAGAAAGTATTATGAGCCGGGATGCTGCAAAATAAGGGACACATATAACTAATAATGTAGTCGGTTCATTGAGGATAAAACCACCCATTGACAAGGTATTCATATTCGTTGTTGTGCTCATCATCTAGGATGAGGATTCAAAACCACTAATTGTAAATGACTGTGTGCTGTTGTATATTAACAAAGTAGGTGTCAGGAATCCAAGCGGACCTCAGCTTGCACATAATACGAAGTGATAGCATTGAGCCTGTCAATTATAAATGGGAATGGTACAGAAACATGATTAACTCGGAGAGATAATTTGGTCAAGGCAAGACTAGTTGCCCAGGAAATCTTTAAAAGATCTGGCATCGATTATAATGTGACATATTACCCGGTTATGGATGTTATAACATTTCAGTACTTATCAGTCTGTCAAGTTGTCGGGGACAAGCTAGAGATGCATCTGATATAAATACCACGTATCTATATGGAAAACTGGATACAGATATATGCATAAAGCTACCTGGGAAGGTATAAGCTTCTGGAAGCAACTAAGCCTGACGCACGAGGTGTGTACGTAATAAAATTGGAAAAGTTATTGTTGACTTGAAGCAATCAGGGCCTATGAGACATAGTAAGTTGACTGAGTATTTAAAGGTCGGGGACTTTACAAATATCCTTATCTGTCTATGCATTCCTATTTAGAACACAAATATTAGCTTCACTCATCATAACAGTGCACTAAATGATTGGGATATCATTAGAACTCCAGGGGAGATCACGAGAGCTGCCGAATACCTTGGGAAGGAATTCGAAAAACAAGACCTTGGGAAATCAAAAGTGTTTCAATTTGTAGATCGAACATCTTGATAGTGGTACTCATACACCAAACAATATATATCGAAAGAGTTATCTAACACTTCGATATGGATGTAGCACATGATGCTAAGTCGTTTATTGCGCGTCCAATACATGGGTGTGGACAACGACATCTTTCACCATCTTAATGGGGGGAGAAACTCCTAGGGCCATGGTGCTAGCTAGGAGGTGCTTTGCTATAATTAGTTGGGTATACTTGAACCAATGACTCATTCACAGTGAACTGTTTGGCTTGCCATAGTTCAGTTCCAATCCAAAGGCTCTGGAATGGGGTCAAGCACATTCTGAGATATGTCATCGACATGAAAGACTGGGGTCTGTTCTATCTATAACTTGGCAAACAGGAAATTATAGGATACATCGATGGAGGATATTTGTCAGATCCACATAAAGGCCGATCACAATCGGGTTATGTATTATTGCATGAAGATACTGCGATTTCATGAAGATCAGTGAAGCAGATGATGGTTACTACATCCTCGAATCACGCAAAGATTCTTGTACTACTTGAAGGCGACAGAGAATGTTTTTGGTTGCGGTCTATGATTAACCATATCAATGGAAGTTGCGGTTTAAATTCTATCCAAGATAAACCGACGATACTTTATGAAGATAATGCAGTTTGTATCATTCAAGTCAAAGGTAGATTTATTAAAGATGACAAAACGAAGCATATTTTACCAAAGTTTTTCCACATACACGAGTTGCAGAAGACGAATGAGATCGACGTTGTTCAAGTCCATTCATAGATAACCTGGCAGATCTATTCACGAAGGCTCTTGCATCCTACGTTCAAGAGCTTAGTTCATGGAATCAGCATGCACAGTTTACAAGATTTATTATCTCAGGGAGATAGATCTCAGGGAGATCGACATCAGGGGAAGTAGTTCAAGCCTGACATAGACACATGCGTGTTGTACTCTTTTTCCTGATAGTACAGTTTTTATTCTAGGAGGTTTTACTGGCTGGAGGTTTTAATGAGGCAATGTATATGGGTCCACAACCTATACAGGGCATATGATTGTACTCTTTCACTGCACAACTTTTTGCCCAAGGGGTTTTGTTAGGCAGAGGTTTTAATGAGGCAAGTCGTCCTAGTATTGAACACCCCAAGGGGGAGTGTTAGAAGTTGGGCCCAAGCCCAAGCTAGGAACCCAACAGGATTGGGGTGTCCTATACAGACTCCTAGCAAACCCATAGGCCCAATAGGGTTATGGGGAGAATTAAAGTAGAATAGGCAATGGGTTGTCTATATATATTAGTGTACTATGTACAGATAGCACAGTTATGATAATCAATAAATTTTTTTTTTCTCTCTCTTGTTCATGCTTTAGTATTATTCTACTCTAGATTGATCATATCCCAACCAAAATCAAATTCTTCTCCGCAGTTCCTTCCCGAATGAAATCCCAATCTTCTCCAACAGCTCTCCTCGATCTCCTCCAAACGTAGCAGCTCCTCCTCAAACTAAGCAATACGTTGCTGTGCTTTCACAAACAAACACAGTTCCTTCCCGAATGAAATCCCAATCTTCTCCAACAGCTCTCCTCGATCTCCTCCAAACGTAGCAGCTCCTCCTCAAACTAAGCAATACGTTGCTGTGCTTTCACAAAACAAACACAGTTCCTTCTCGAATGAAATCCCAATCTTCTCCAACAGCTCTCCTCGATCTCCTCTAAACGTAGCAGCTCCTCCTCAAACTAAGCAATACGTTGCTGTGCTTTCACAAAAAAACTTGTTTACAAAGTCAAAATCAATTGAAGACTTTGCTCAATCACGTTGTTGTGCTCTTCTTAGATTCTCGCAACCCTCGCTAGTGTTTCTCGTGATTCAATCACAACAACAACAACTATTTGATTACAGGAGCGTCGTTTCTTTCATGGCTGATTTTGAATGTTTTGAGCTAGTAGATCCAGGGGCGGATTTAGGGGGGGGGGGGGGGGGGGGGGGGGGGGGGGGGGAGGGCTAGGGGTCACCCCCACTTTTTTTTTTTTTTTTTTTTTTTTTTTTTTTCAGATTTACCTTTTATATATTTAGTGTATATCCACATAAGAAAAAAAAAGCATCTCTCTCTTTGGTTGGAATATCATCATCTCTTCATCACTCTCTCTTCATCAAACGCAAACCTTCGACCTTCACCACTTTACCGCTCGTCCGCCCAATTTCAGATTGTATAATTTAAGATTTCAGATTTTAGGTTTCAAATTTCAGATTTCAGATTTCAGTTTTCAGATTGTCCAATTCCAGATTATTGGTTAATTTTAACAATTGAGAATTCATTTGATATTGCTCTTGATTACAGGTAACACCTTCACCACTCTAATTTCAGATTGTCCACTTTCTAATTTCAGATTATCCAATTCAGATTATTCAATTTCAGATTATCCAATTCAGATTATCCAATTGAGAATTCACCTGCTTAGAGTATTGAAAATCCTTATCGCCTTAACGATTAAGTTTGTGTATCGATCTATTTATCTTATTTGTTTGGTTATTTCTTATCGTATATTATGTACAGGTTCATTATGAGTAAAAATCAAGTAACTCTCCACGCATTATTCAATAAACTAGCCCGTAAAAGCTTAGAGACCAACTCCTCATCTCCTAGTACAAATGTTGTTGATGATCAAGAGCCTCCAAATTTAGAGGGCAACTCAATATCTCCAAGCTCTAACATCATTGAAAATCAGATCTTGGAGGCTAATTTATTATCTCCAAGTTTAGAAGCCATTGAGAGTCATGAGAACTCTCCAAAACGTGCACGAATCGAGCCTGAAGATGTTGACAAAAATTCTTTGCAACGGGAACCTAGTTTACGTTGACAAATTTATGATTGTCCTATAAGCCAACGTGATGAAATTCGACGCGCTTACATTAAGTTTGGGCCTTATCAACCCATACGAGATGTGTATCCATTAACTGAATCTGCAAATCCAAAACATCAACGCCGATTTCAAAAATTGTGGTTTCAGCTATTTTCAACTTGGTTAGAGTATTCTAAAGAAACCAATAAGGCATATTGTCTATCGTGCTTTGTTTTTAATAAAAGTAATATCAATCGTCAAGGGTCGACTGCATTTACAATTGACGGGTTTCAGAGTTGGTGGAAAGCTAAAGAGACATTCTCAAATCATGTTGGACAAGTCAATTCTGCACATAATTCGGCTGTACAAGCTTGTGACGAACTTATGAAGCCGCTACAAGACATTGAATACCACTTTAAAAAAGCAGATTTAGATATAGTTGACAAGAACAGGTTACGAGTTAAAGCCTCCATAAACTCTATCCGGTGGTTAACATTTCAAGCGTGTGCACTTAGAGGTCACGACGAGAGCCCAAAATCTACAAATCGTGGTAATTTTTTAGAGATGCTAAAATTACTTGGTTCTTACAATGAAGATGTTAGAAAGAATGTGTTGGAAAATGCTCCAGCAACTGCGAAATATACTTCACATCAGATTCAGAAAGAAATTTTGCAAGTCCTTGCAAAAAAAGTACGAAATGCTATTCTTAAAGAAATTGGTGACAGTAAATTCTGTATTATGGTTGATGAATCAAGAGATGAGTCTAAGAAAAAGCAGATGGGCATTGTATTAAGGTTTGTGGATACAAAGGGTTGTGTGCAAGAACGTTTTGTCGGCCTTGTGCATGTTCCAGATACTGCGGCTTTGACATTGAAGATTGAGATCTCAGTTTTTCTTGTTAGAAATAAACTTACTGTTCAAAACATCCGAGGGAAAGGCTACGATGGAGCTAGCAATATGAGAGGGGAATGGAATGGCTTACAAGCATTGATTCTGAATGAATGTCCATACGCGTATTACGTTCATTGTTATGCTCACCGTCTCTAATTAGCATTAGTTTTTGCATCAAAAGAAGTAATTCTTGTTTTCCAATTTTTTTGAGAAGATGGTTTTTGCCATAAACATTGCTAGCTCTTCCACCAAACGTCTTGGAGAATTACAGGCAACACATGCAAATGACATAAGAGATCTAATCGCTAGCGGTGAACTCGAGTCTGGAAGCGGGCTTAATCAAATTGGAAATTTGCAACGACCAGGAGATACACGGTGGGGCTCGCACTATTCTGCCATATTAAGCTTGATAAAGATGTTTGCTTCAACTTGTAAAGTTCTTAAAACGGTTATGAATGAGGGAACCAATTATAAGCAAAAGGGGGATGCAACTACAGAATATGAAAGCGTAAGATCTTTTGAATTCGTCTTTATTTTGCATCTTATGGAAGAAACTATGGCAATTACCAATAACTTGTGCCAATATTTGCAAAATCAAAGCCAAGATATTGTAAATGCCATGCAATTGGTTAGATCAACCAAAACTTTTATCCAGAAATTTAGAGACAATGGGTGGGAAGCTCTTTTAAAGAAGGTAAAAACATTTTGCGTAAAACAAGATATCTACATTTCGGATATGAATAGTCTTTATCTTGCGGGCGGCGGGCGGTTTCGTCATCAACAAGGTCATGTTTCAAATGCGCATCATTACCGATTTGACATCTATAACGAAGCAGTGGATAAATAGTTGGAAGAGTTAAATACTCGGTTCAATGATCGCAATATGGAGCTTTTGAGTCTTAGCTCAGCTTTGAGTCCTAGAGAAGATTATAAGTTTTTTAATATTGATGATATCTAAAAGCTAGTAAGCAAGTTTTACCTTGGGGATTTTACAGAGAGTGAGATAAGAAAACTACCGTATGAATTGGAACATTACCAAAATGACTTCACCATGAATTTTGAGTTGAAAGACTTGTCAACTGTTACGCAACTTTGTCAACTAATGGTGAGTACCAGAAAATCAACAAGTTACCCACTTGTAGATAAAGTAATTCGTCTCGTATTGACTCTTCCAGTTTCGACGGCGACGAATGAAAGGACATTCTCTGCAATGAAGCAAATAAAGACTTCTACTCGAAGCAAGATGGATGATGCATATCTTGAAGATAGTCTGCTTATCTATGTAGAGAAAGAAATTGCTGCGCAGTTCAGTACAGACTCATTAATTGATGATTTTGAGAAAATGAAGAAACGGAAGGCGCAACTTTCAAAGGGAATTAAATGTTGATTTGGATCCACTCTGACTCTCTGGTATGGAACCTAAAGTTTGATTTTTTTTGTTCATGCATCTTTATCAAACTTGACGAGATATTTATCTTGTTTGATATTTTTGGAAATCATTTTTGAAAATATCAATGGTATTATTAGTCCGTTTTAACATACTATTTTTTATGTTTTATCTTAATAGATTAATAATTGCGATATTGTTATAGAGAATATGCATTTAGAAATTAAAACAAGTAAAATTACCCAAATACCCCTTAAATTTCTCTAAAAACAATTTCGGGGCCAAAGCCCCCGAACCCCCAGCACCCCCACTCCCAAATCTCTGGCTCCGCCCCTGAGTAGATCTCTGTACTCGACTAATTTGCGAAAAAGGGTATGTTTTTAATGTAATTTGTGATATTGGGTTGGATTTATTTGCTTGTTTAGGACTTGTAAATATAGAAATTGGGGTTATTTTGATTGATATTTGGTTTAAATTTAGCTTGTATAAGCTCTCTGGTACAATTATCCCAATGTTTTGAAATAATCAGACTGGGTAGAGAGGTTTTTTAGTAATTAATATGCAATTTTGCATGCTTTTGATTAGAAGCAAATATTTAAAAAAAAAAAAAAGGAAAAGAGAAAAAGAAAACGAAATTGTTTTTAAGTTTCTTAGAGTTTAGGGTGGTGGAGATTTGAAGTCTGTGTGATAATAATATGGACATTTAATGGTCAAATGAGGCGCATGGTTCATTGTTGTTACTTGTTTATGGAGTTAGTTGTCTGATGGGGAGTTTTTGAATTGGGGTACTTATTAATTCCTGCGTTTAAACATATTTTGTCAATGGAAGTTGCACATGGTTAATCGCCTAAGAAGGAATAAAGGCGGAATTACTAGTATAAGTTGTGAAGGACAGATTACTTTTGAGACTAAAGGTGATTTGAGTGGTAACCTTTAAAGGGTAGTTGTGTTTTAGTTTAGATATAATAAGGTGCGTTGTAAAATTTGAGGTTTGGTTTAGCCGTTTAGGTGTTGGATCTCATTTTGGAAAAGGGAGTAGATATTACTAGTGAGGTATTTTTTTTTTCTAATGTGTTTTGATGAATACTTTATCATACTTCTGCATCATTATTAATGTACACCTTTATATTACCCATTAGCATGATTATATAATTGTTTGATTTTGTCTAGTTTGCATTTGCCATCCATTAGTTAAAATTCTATTGGTTTGAGTTTATGGCTCCTCTTAGGAAATGGTTATGATCATAAACATTTCTGGTGATTTAGATATATGCTACCATTAGATTCATGTATGAGAGTAAAGCTTAGCTAATCCAATGAGCGTGATAAGCTACCTTTAATTAGAGAGTTCATATTACCTGTGCAGTCTGTTATTTCTCATTTACAAGTCATTCATGCACAATTAGAATTGGAAGTTAAATATTTCTATATGACTCTGTTGGTGATGAGAGCTCATGCTACTTTGCTGCAACCCACACATGTCTGACTCCAAGTGATAATTTTGCATGTAACAAGTAAATAATAAATTTTCCACTAGGTATATGTTCTTGTTATGCATTCCTACTAATATAATCCTTTTTCTGAAATTAAAATTCCAATATTTTTCTTTACATGTATTGTCAAATGGCATTGATCTTTTGAACCCTCTTGCTGAACTTGAGAAGCGAAACACAAGTTGAAGCGCTTGGTTCAATCTCCCAACTCTTTCTATTTGGTAAGTAAAACTGTTTTAAACATGCTATTTAACTTTTTTGATGCTTTCTATTGTTTTTGTTACTTATTTTTGTTGATCACAAAACTTCTATTCACTACAGGATGTCAAGTGCCAAGGATGCTTTAATATGTAAGTCTTTTTTCCTACCAATTATGTTTGGCAGATTTTTACCCCTGCCTATAAGAGGAATTTATATTTATTCCTATAGTCATGTCCTGCAATTTGCCCTCTCACTCTTCTACACACATTTAAATTCCTTGAGTTTGACCTAGATGAGTAAATGATTGACATTTGCAAGGGGGTTCATCTTATCAGTTAAGGTTTATATTGCAAAATAGAATATCTGCCCTTCATGTAATTTCATAATGAATATTTGCAACTTCAAGCATCATGAATCTCGTATAACAGGTTAATAGGTTTTTCATCGTCTTTTATTTTATTATGCCCTATCCACTTTTCCATTCATGCATGATTATAGTGATTCTAACGAAATGTACTTTCCTTTGCAGAACAACCATCTTTAGCCCTTCACAGACTGTTGTAGTATGTGGTAATTGCCAGACAGTTCTTTGCACGCCAACTGGTGGTAAGGCGCATCTTACAGAGGGCTGTTCTTTCAGGAAGAAGGGAACCTTGAAGTTGCTTTCTCTGAGATACTCTCAAAGATGTTTGTTTTAGTTAATTAATTTAGAGAATTATTTGTAATGGATTTTTTTTGCTAGAAGAAAACTTAAGTGATCATTTGAATTGAAGATTTTGTCTCTATGAGGAACATCTTGGTTATGTTTTCTATACCAAGAGGAAGGTTTTAGTCATCTTATTTAGTACTTTTTTTTAATATTGCTATTCTCTTTTTGATTCCATGTACTTTCACCATCTGTTGAATCTTACCCAATTCTTCACTTTGCGTGTTGACATTGGTGACGAAGGGGTGGTGGTGGTGGTATTGGTGATGAATAGGTGGGGGTGTTTGTGTGTTTGCTTATAAGTTAAGAGGGGTATTTTAGTATTTGTCTATTTTAGTTAGATCTAACTAGCCAAAAAAATAAACACTCCAAGGCATCCACTCAGATAGTGAACACCTCTCAGTGACTCAAATCAAGTCACTCAGAGGCAACAAAACAAACGGCCCCAATCTCTCGATTGTTTACCTTTTGTAGGTCACTTTTGTTGGTTATTACTACTCCGCATCAGAAGGGGCTGTCAATAATGAAATTGGATTCACTAATAACCGGCTTCCCAACAGAACAATATATGATGAATTTGGATAGCAACGAGTTTCAGTTTTCATGCCGTTGATGGCTTTATTCTTGAATATAGGCATTTACAGCTTTACTTTTATTTTTCCTGGTAGATTCTTTTATTATTAGCGTGCAAGGTTGCCGCTTGGGATAATTATAGGACTTAATTACAAGTTCGCATGTGTTCTTTCACCAAAGACTTTTGATTTCTCAGGATTTGTTTTGAAGGGTAAACTTAAGTCCTATCACACATTCCCTAAAGAGATCAAGTTAAGGGTTCTTCAACTCACAAAAATTCTCCGAAAAGCTTAATATTTTTTTGGTGACTAAAATGTTACTTTGAAGATTTTTTTTGTTTTTTGTTATTTTGTTTTTGTCTCATTGGCACCACTGAAGGATGCCGCCAAAAATTATGTGAATATATTTGCAAATGCCCCAACTCTAAAGATGCCACAGATGCAGACTAATTGAGGAAAATTTTAAGAGCCATGAAAATATATGGCCAACATAAAGCCATAAAATAACCAAATGCTAAATAGAGGCAGGTAATTAAGTTAGTAAAATATGAAAAGGGTATGCGCACTTGACAACCAAATAATAAACTAACTGTAAGCCAGTTTTAAGAAACTGTTATAAGTTGATATATATATAACTCCTGACCTAAAACATAGCAAAACGTTTGGTAAAATGAAAAACAATGCTATGTTTAGTACAAGGGAATAGGAGATTGAATGAGTATAAATTCGCAAGGATATCAAGAACAATTTCATCAAACAAGCTCTCCAAGTTGGGATCGAGCCTCTGAACCGAAAAAAAAAAAGAAAAAAAGAAGAAGTTCACAGGGTCGATTGCAGCTATCTCAAAATAAAAGGAACAATGGCTTCCAACATCAACTTAGTAATGATATGTTTACTGGGGTTGCTTGTTTGCGCGGTCGTCGCAAGAGGTCCCTTAGACAGTAAGTTTAGTTTAGGATCTCTGAAGAAACATTCAGAAGAATCTCCGGATACTCCATCAGACTCAGGTGAAGAGGATCCTGTAGCTCCAGCCACCCCCACAGATCCCACACTGGTTCCATCAGGTCCAATTCCAAAAAGCGGTGCTGGAGGGTTTAACGTGAAGACAAACGGAGCGGTCGGAGATGGGAAAAAGGATGATACACAGGTGGGTTAATTTAACAGGTTTACAAAAAAAAAATGTTAGTTTCACTAGGAAAAATATTTTGCTCTCCCCCGGGCCATCATTTTTAGACCTTTATATCATAAAGCACCCTTCCTTGGTTTTTCTTCAATGCGTATTCATGTCGAGTTAGGGTTTCCCTTTGAAGAAAAACAAAACTACAAACCCTAAGAGAGAAAAAAACTTACCTATTTGTTCCCGTAGTGTTTTCATTGTGATTGTGATCATTTGGAAGACGGAGCAACAATGTATTTAAATTCCATTTTTAGAAAGTGTTTTTATTTTGTTTACAAGTAATGGCTTTGCTTGAAACGACCTGAGGGGTAAAAGAGAACAAAAAAAAAAAAAATTTGCTAGGGAAAAAGTATGATACACTGTTTGAATGCAGGCCTTTATGAAGACGTGGGTTGCAGCATGCCAGTCGGGCGGGAATGCAAGGATGGTTATACCCGCTGGAACCTTTTTAACTAGTCAACTCACATTTACGGGACCATGCAAGGGTCGTGTAGTCGTCGAAGTGCTAGGAACTGTAAAAGCGCACACGGATATCAGTGGATATCCTTCTCCCGAGTGGTTCAACTTTGAAGACATTGACGGCCTGGAAGTCAGTGGTAGTGGAACTTTTGATGGCCAAGGACCGCAGGTTTGGGCTCTCAACGATTGCAAGAAAAACAGTGATTGCCAAATGCTCCCTACGGTAAGAACGCCATTATATCAAAAGTATTGGAAAATATATCGTAATTTAGTAAAATTATTAAACTTTTATGGCTTTGTGCAGAGCCTTAAATTTAGTCATGTCACCAATGGAAAACTCCGGGGGATCAGCTCACTCAACAGCATGGCATTTCACATAGGAATCAACAATTGTCTGAATTTCGAAGTCTTGTCAGTCAAAATCACTGCCCCTGCTGAAAGCCCAAACACAGACGGCGTCCACATTAGTAGCTCTACTAATGTGGCGGTGACTAAAAGTGTCATTGGTACAGGTGACGACTGTGTCTCCTTTGGACAAGGCTCTTTCAACGTTTCTATTACCGACATTGTCTGTGGACCTGGACATGGCATTAGGTATTATATTCTTCGAGACTGCCCATTATAACCTTACCGTTATATCCTTAATCGTTTTAAGCTAATTGCTTTGCCCTCTTTACACAAACAGTATTGGTAGTCTGGGCAAGTATGAGAAGGAAAAGGACGTTAGCGGGATTACAATTAGCAACTGCACTCTTAAGGACACAGATAACGGCGTCAGAATCAAAACATATCAAGGATCTGGTCCAAGCAAAGCTACTCACATGGTTTTCGAAAATATCAAATTGATCAACGTGAAGAACCCCCTCATTATAGATCAACTTTATTGTGATAGGGGTTGCACTAAATCGGTAAACACCTTCATATCTTTGCCTATTTAAACATGTTATAAAGTTGTAATTTACAGGAGTTCCTAAAGATTTCTCTTTCATTTTATCCAGCCCTCCAAGGTAGCGATCAGCGACGTCCAGTTCAAAAACATAAAAGGCACCTCATCAACAGAGGATGCAGTTAGCATAATATGCAGCCCTTCAGTCCCATGCGCCAATGTTGAACTGACGGACATTGACATCCAGATGGTTGGCAATAAACCAACTATTTCCGAATGTACCAACGCCAAGGTGTTGTTTAAGGGTGCGCAGAGCCCTTTAACAAAGTGCAGTTAGTTGCACACTGTTGAGCTAGCTGTTTTTAAGGTTACAAAAGCATCTTTGGTATGACTATTGGAAGGAACACCATTGAAGTCAACAGAAATTGTGATTGGGGTTTCCGTGATGGCGCATGTGCTTTCCGAAATGTATACTTACTGTTCTACAAGGGGGGAAGAATCAATACATAGAGTTTGTTTTATATAATTCACCAAATGTATTTAGGGAGTCAAGAAATGCAACAAAAACGTAATTTAGTTGACTTTCATTTCTTTAATTAATTAGATACTCTTTTTTGATGCTATTCTTGTTCAAAAATTAGACGATTGAGTTAGGGACTTAGCTTGGATGTGTTGCTCAAATCACATCTTTAGGATGATATTCCGTGTTATAGGAATAGTAATTGACAGATCCAAATAACTGTGATGTATAAGACTCCTTGGATGATTGGATCATCCACATGCTGCGATCGTTCCATCAACATTGAACTTTTACAAGGATGAAGTGTATGAAATGGAACCATGGGTCTGTTACCTAAAACATAGCCGTGTTTATTAGATTGCAAACTTCCGATGATAGGTTTTTATATATACCAGTAGCTATGAGCCCGCGCTAAGCACTGGCAAATATTAATCACACCGAATAGATTATGAAGCGCATAAGCTTTGATGCACATAACATATTATCTAGTGTTAATCAGGTGCTATTTGAAATTTCTATGTACCGAGTTAATTTCAGCTCTAACAATTCATTTTATCGTCATAATGCAAAAAAGAATCAATACTTATTATAAATCAAGCCATTAACATTGAATAAAAATCAGGGGCCTCGACAAATGCATCTTTAGACAGTGTTGGACACAGTAAGATCGTAGACCACTTAAGCATACTTACCTCAGCATAATTGACTTATTCTAGCCGCAAGTTTAACTAACTTTGATCTCATATTCATGTATGGGAAGTGAGAGCATATCATACATGAAAAATAAATCATTGATCCAAATTTTATTGGCAAGTATCATGGATGAACTATAAATTGTTTTGTAACCTTAGACCTTAGAAACCAACTAAGCACCCAAATAATTAAGCATGTTTTTCATCATTAGGTGGAAAATAAAACCAATCTTCCTGTATATTTCGCTATCAATCATAGAAAAATGAAATAAACTGAATTTTATACATCAAAAACTGTCATCGTAGCATTCCCTCATTTACTTTTAAAGATCACAGAGAACTTTTAGAGAAACATTTATGGATATAATGATTAAGTAGAACATTATAGTATATAATGTATTAAACTTGTAATGAATATTGCAGGAAAACCGTGGATAAACAGGAGCACGCCAAATTAACTACTTGCATAGCAAAATGTAATGATTATATATTGATCATGGCAATAACACACCAATGCTTGATTTATCATGGTTGCACCACAACAATGACGGGGATTCTTACTCGTAATGGAACACAAAGAAGAAACATAAGAGTCCCAAATTATGGTATTACTGTTTGGACAACATGATTGTCATTACAATCTTTTCTTGTAAAGAGGTGAGTATAACAACTTTATCAACATCAGAGTAGGTAGAACCTGACAAAATTCATTTTTAATATTTTTCATTATTCATTGAGCAAATTGTCTTGTAGCTTGTTTGGGTGGTGGAAGAAACATTATCAGTCGTCGCCATCAAAAGATTCAAAACAAGCAGACGATAAAACCATATACAAATTTCATTTCCCAAGCATTCTTCCATTTGAGCATCAACACCCTTTCCTTCATTTTGAGGACTGCTGAAAACAGGTTAATCTTTATTAATAAGGGTGAACATAATTTTCAAATGGAAAAACAAAAAGAATATATAAGAATCGATTTTCTACTTACCATTCAAATGAGAATGGAAAAGATACATAACCCCAGTTGAGTAAAACAAACCATTTAGCAAAACAAAATATATTAGGCTTTAGAAGGCAAATAAACAGTTACAGAGTCAATAAGTTTTTGGTCCTCTGGCACCAAACAAAAAGAAGAAGGATGAGAAGCTCCAAAAGCAGTTAATTTATGGGCTTCATTGTTATATATCCTACTAATATGCTCTAATTTGAAATCACAAAAGAGCGAAGCAAGGTGAAGAATGTATGGTGCCAAAGAGAGTGCTCCCCAAGTGAGATCGGTAGATTTCTCCGCAAAAGCTTTAACCAGACGCTTGCAGTCGGTCAAAA
Source organism: Kingdonia uniflora (assembly GCA_014058105.1). Lineage (NCBI taxonomy): Eukaryota > Viridiplantae > Streptophyta > Magnoliopsida > Ranunculales > Circaeasteraceae > Kingdonia > Kingdonia uniflora. Next base: position 509,760 of record JACGCM010001419.1, read on the forward strand.
TGAGAGCTCTTTCAATACTTACTATCAGCACTGCCTCCATGCCTCTCATCACGGCTCGCGCCTCTGCCTCTTCAGGATCGTCAGCATGGGTGGAGTCATATCCTGCACAAGTAATAAGAGAAGTGTTAGATTTAATGATAAAACTAGTGCCACAAGCAGCGTTACAGTTATACTAAGATGCTTCTACAAAAATGGAGTGCCATCCGTCTCCAACTATAGGGAGGGTAGCCAGGGGAGGTTTAGTTTTTGGGACAATGTTAATGGGAGTTTTAATAATATAACTTTTTGCAATTTTAAGGGATTCGAGCGGGCTAGGTTTTTTCTTGTTAAAAATGAGGTCGTTTATGCCATTCCAAATAACATACATAGTCGCACTAATTTTCCCCCAAAGAGAAGTTAATTTTTTTCCTTAACTACAAAACTTGGCCCGGGAAAAGAAAACCTTTTTGAGAGAATCCGTACAAGTTATTGCGTTATTATCAAATAAGGGATCAGAATCATACCAGAAGTCCTTCAGATTCCTACAAAAGAAAAGAGCATGAGCAAAAGTTTCTTCTTCTTCGCCACACTGGGGACAGACAGTATCCGTCCCATCGTTATCATGGAAAAGGTTCATCTTAGAAGGCAGACCATCCTGCAGAGCTTTCCAGATAAAAAATAATTATATTCTAAAAGGAACATTCATCTTCCATATATGAACTCCCATATATTATTAGAAGGACTCGAGGTGGTGACCTCAAAGCGTTGGGGATCTTTTATAGAGGATTGGTAGACCGAATTGACCGTAAGCATGCCATTTTTCTCTTTTCTCCATCTCAAAATGTCCTTGGCCGGGTAATTGATGAGCAGGATCTTGATAACCTGTTCGGCAATGGTATCCGGGAAGAAAGAGGAGATGAGGTCAATATTCCAAGTATTAATAACATGGCAAATAAGGTTGAAAACTTTTAAAATATCTCATTTCTCTGGGACTTCTCCAGAAGGTCTACCAAAGGGGATGCTAGGGATCTAACCAAAAATCAATATTCAAGCCATTACCGATGTGCCAACAGAGATTGGGCCAAATTCTATCCCGAGCTCTAACGATACCTTTCCAAATCCAATAATCACTATTATTAATGGAAACGGTCATAGGGGATTCATTTTTAGAGTACTTCTTAACCATGTTAAGAGCCAAGGGCTTATCTGGCTCCTTCATGATACACCAGAAGAGCTTGGTAAGGAGGGCTTGGTTGTGAGCAACATATCTAGTACCAGGGCCTCCTTTTTTCTTAGTAAGACAGACTTTTTTTCCAACGGATGAGATGGACTTTCACTTTACCAACCTCGTTAAACCCCCACAAGAATATGGTATTAAGAGACTCAAGCCTTTTATAGATTTTCACAGAAAAGGAAAAACTGACATAAGGTACGATGGAATCGCAGAGTCAACGACTTTTATATAGGTGATTTTCCCAGCGTGAGAGAGACATTTTGTTTTCCAACCTTCAATACGCTTGGCCACGCGAGTAATAATCTACAAAAAGTCCAAGCTTTTAGCTTTTTGAAAAAAAAGAGGAGCACCAGGGTACTTGTTCATTGAAATATCTTTTTGATCCCTAAGATTCTCTGCATAAGTCTATGGTGTTTGTGGTAACTTTTCACAATTCTTGCTAAATAAGATAAAAGATTTGTCCAGGTTGATATCTTGGCTTGAGACAAATTTAAAGGTTTCGAGGGCCTCCTTCAGGGCGCCAGCTTCGTAAAGATTTGCTTTATAAAAGATGAAACTATCGTCAGTAAAGAGGAGGTGAGAAACAGGAGTACCGCTTCTACAAGTTTTGATCCCATGAATTTTCCCATTCATATCTTCTTTAAGAAGAATCCTAGAAAGAACTTCCGAGCAAATGATAAAGAGAAAAGGGGAGAAGGGATCTCCTTGCCGAATGTCTCTCTCGGGCTTAAGAAGACCATATGGGGAGCCATTGACATTAAAAAAAAGGGAGGTAGTAAAGATGCATTGAAAAATCTAGTTGCACCATTTATCGCAAAACCCCATTTCCCTCATGGTGTCAATAAGAAAACTCCACTCCACTTTGTCAAAGGCTTTACTAAGATCGAGCTTGACGGCCATGGACCCTTCTTCCTTTTATGCTAATAGAGAATCTCTTGTGCCATAATGATGTTGTAAAAAATTTATCTCCCTGACACGAAAGCGTTCTGGGCAGGGGAAATAATCTTGTCAAGGAGAGGTTTAAGATGAGGCAACACAATTATAGTGATAATTTTAAATTTGATATTGCAGAAACTGATGGGCCTAAACTGTCCAAGATTATCTGGATTATTCTTCATAGGAATCAGAGTGATATTAGTTTGGTTAAATTCGGGCAGGTGGTGATCAGACTGGAAGAAAGCATGGATAGCTTGGAAAAGTTTGTCACCGACCGTGTCCCAATACTTTTGATAAAAAAGTAGCGTAAAGCCGCCGGGCCAGGATATTTGTGGGGTTTCACTGCAAAGAGGGCTTTCTTAACCTCAATCAAGGTAGAAATTTTAGTAAGGAAAATATTATCACCATCACAGATTACCTTGTCAAGAAAGGGGAGATCTTTAATACTGAGGGTCGGGTTCGAGGAAGTAAAAATGTTTTAAAAGAATTTGATGAAGGTGTCTCTTATATTTTTCATGCCTTCATCCCAAGGACCGTCTATTTTGCAAATTTTGGAGATAATGTTGCGTTTCCTACGACAAATCGCAGAGATGTGGAAGAATTTAGTGTTCCGATCCCCCTCACGGAGCCAAGTTTATCTAGACTTATCTCTCTAGAGTGATTCCTCCTGCGCCAGAGTACAATGAAGCTCTTAAAGGAGTTCATTATCAGTATTGCAATTGTTGCCTGAAATGGGAGAAATCTGGATATCATTTATAGCCAATCTGAGATTAAGGATCTTGTTGGGGATGTTCTTTATAGTAGTATTGTTATAATGAATCAACTCTTTTTTTGTAGTACGAAGCTTCTTACAGAGCTTGAGAGGTTTAGATCAAAGTTAGGCTAGACACTATTAATAACATCTTGATAACCAGCGTGCTCTGTCCAAAAAGAGAGGAAATGAAATTGCTTAGGACAACTATCGAAGCAAGGGTCAGTATTAAGCATAATAGGGCCATGATCAGAACCAAGAATCAGAAGATTGAGAATGCTACCTTTAAGAAAGCAAGTACACCAAGAGTCCGAAGCAAGGGCTCTATCCAATCTCTATTTGGTGAGCTCCAAACCTTTTAACTTATTGGACCATGTAAAAGAAACTCCAAAATATCTCAGATCGAACATGGAGGCATCAAAAATAAAGTCTTCCAGCGGGCTGTGGGCCGTAGAGTCGAAAGGGATTTTGCCAAAATTTTCCTCCTTGGAAGTAATGCTATTAAGATCATTGATGATTAACCAAGGAAGGAGAAAAACTTGGCCAGTTCTATAATCGTTGACCAATACTCGCCCCTATGCCGAGGCTCAGGTGAGCCATAAGGAAAGGAACAAAGCCAGTAAGAAAGAAAGTGTTCATGCGAGGAATCAGAAGTATGGGAGATAATAAGAGCAGTAATCTCTCTAACATAAGAAGCAAGGACAGTGAGGTCAATATTATTCTTTCACGCAAGCCATAACCTACCACCATTAATTTGAGAGGAGCTAACGTTGTAGGTCTAGTCGAAATCAAGATAATCAAATTTACGGAAGGCCTTAGGGTTGTGATGTTTTGTCTCAGAAAGAAAGATATTGTCAGGATTATTCTTAGTCCGGTGGGCGATGAGTTCCTGAAGAGTAGCTAGTTTTCCACTCCCCCAGCAGTTTCATGAGAGGACTAACATAAGTCACCAAGGGCTGGTGTCGGGTTCGCTTCCAAAAAAGTAACAGATATGGAGGATTGGTTATGAATGGGATGAGAAATGTGTTTTAAAGATTTATGAACTAAGTTGAGATATTATTTAAGATGTTCACGGTTTGGCCTTCCAGTATGGAAAAAAAATCCCAGAACATGGGTTGTCAAGATTCATGTAGGATAACAATGAATCAAAAACTATTCCACTGTAGACATTCCCCCATACTAAAGTGTATTTTTGCATAACGTCTTTATAATAGATCCCTACCAACTATTCAAAGTGAAAAAATATACTTGCAAACATTTTGCCTATGGATCAGGACCATAATGGCGAAATGACCAGACTCAGTCGTATTCTAGTTACCAGCTATACTTATATTTCATATCATCAATGTATCTATAATCATTGGTATAAGTCATTTTACTACTAAGCATATAAAAATCTAGAAAATACGATGATTAGTGTGTACAATGATCAATACATTTTCTTACCAAATCAACTAATAAAACCAATCCATCCATGAAGTCATTCTCTCAAGCCATTTTGCTCGAGACATTTGAGGCTTCCAAGCTCGGAATTACCTATTCCAACAACCATCTATTCAGAAACTTTAGGAAAAAAATGTTTAAACATGACAAGATATATAAATGTTAGAGATCTAATAAGGACCTAAGACTTGATGCGGTAATAAGGATAAATGATAATGCAGAAACGTAATCACATACCTTGATCCATAGCTTGATTGATTGAGATATGTCCTTATCTTCGTCGGTTGCAGCGAGCGGTGACAACTAGGTTTTCTCTCCCTTAACCTTTACTTTAAGATAGTACTTTATTTGATGGGCTTGACACACTTATATAGGTAAAAAAAGGACCTAGTTTCCTATTTCAATTAGGACTACTTTGTATCAAAGCTGAGAGTTGTAGAAAAACTCTAACCTTATTAACCAATAGGATTAGTTTCATATTAGGACTTAGATCATCATAATTAGAAACCCATAATTACTAAAGTACTTATAATGGCCTAATTCTGTAAGCTCGAGATAGCTCGAGATAGCTCGGAATTAGCTCTTACACTAATGTTCCTGTGATAAAAACTAATATAAAGCAAGAAATGACACAAGAGATTTAGCGTGAAAAACCTTTGAATAGGTAAAAAACTACGACCTTGAGTTGAGAGTTTTAGTAACAATAACTTTTATTACTTGAGGCTGATATCTTATTACAAGTGATGTCTCAAACTAGAAATACTTGATCTTGTAACTAAGAAATTTTGAATTTGAGAATCTAGAAAGTATGACTTTCCTGGTGATTTTTTGTATATTTTTCTGGTCTCTATCTCTTTTGGAACTTTTTCCTTATATATGCCTTGCCCGCAGTTTGTTATCTTACTGAAGCACGTTCTCCAAACAATGTAGTAAGTGGCGGTTGACTGAATAACTGTTGAGTTTGTGAGAGACAGGTGTCTTTGACTTGTTTATGCTTTGGTATCTACCCAGCATACTAACGGTAAAACTTATGTCCGGTCTATTACAACTCTGCGCATACATTAGACTCTCCACCGTAGATGCTTATGAAATCTTTTCTATCTGTTTTCATTCCCATTCAGTCATTGGGCATTACATAAGACTAAATTTATCACCTTTCTGAATTGGTTCTTCACTAGCTGAATAATTCTTCATATTGAATCTCTCTAAAACTTTATTGATATAGGCTTCTGAGACAGCCCTAACAATCCTTATGCTTGGTCTAGATTAATTTCATTCCCAATTATGTAAGATGCTTCATCTAAATCTTTCATTTCAAAGTTCTTAGAAAGAAACTTCTTTGTCTAGTAAAGAAAGCCAAGATCATTACTAGCAACTAAGATATCATCGACATACAAAACCAAAAATATAAACTTACTCCAACTGACCTTATGGTATATACATCGATCAACATTATTTTTCTTAAAACCAAAATGAACAATGGTATCGTGAAACTTAATGTACCATTAGAGGCAAACTTGTTTGAGACCGTATATTGATTTCTTAAGCTTATAAACCATATTTTCTTTCCCCTCTTTGGAGAAACCTTTAGGTTGATTCATATAGACTTCTTCATCTAAACTCTTATTCAGAAAAGCAGTTTTCATATCCATTTGGTGTAACTCTAAGTTATAATGGGCCTCTAATTTCATAATAATTTTAAGTTCTTTGATATAGGTGAAAAGGTCTTCTTGTAATCAATACCTTCTTTCTGAGTGAAACCTTTGGCCAGAAGTCAGGCTTTATATCGTTCGATATTGCCATTACTGTCGTGCTTGGTCTTTAAGACCCATTTGCAACCAACTTTCTTGTATCCTTTTGGCAATTCAACGAGATCCCAAACTTTATTCTGTTCCATTGATTTCAACTATTCTTTCATAACATCAATCGATTTAGTAGAATTATTACTATCCATGGCTTGTGAAAATAAAATCAAATCCTTAATAGTCCCTATGTCAAATTCTGATACTTGTAAGTACACCACATAGTAGTCCAAAATAGAAAATCTCCTTTCTTGTTGGGATCGACGTAGTGTTATTTTTTGTGGTGTCTCTATTATAGGTTCATTGATGACAATCTCATTACGGAGTAGATGCTTATCTAGTTGTTGCTCGGTATTATTGATTTAATCAACAACCATAGGTACAACAACAAGATTAAAGTTATGGGTAATGGCACTTGCACCCTAACTTCCTCATTAAGCACATTTTGTGATTCACTACTCCCACTAATTTTACCATTTTCAAGGAATCTTGCATTACCAGTTTCAACAATTCTCATAATATGGGTAGGACAGTAAAACCTATATCCTTTGGACTTATCAGGGTAACAAATAAAGTACCTACTGATAGTTTTAAGGTCCAATTTCTTTTCATGTGGATTATAAATTCTAGCTACCGCTGCACATCCCCAAATATCTTATGTTTTAAACTAGGTTTCCTTTAAATCCAAAGCTCAAATATGATTTTTAGAACTGCCTTACTAGGAACCCTATTAAATAAATATACAACGGTCTTTAAAGATTCAATCCACAAAGATACGGGTAAAGTTGAATTACTTATCATACTCCTAACCATTTCCATTAAAGTATAATTATGCCTTTTAGCTAGACCTTTCTGCTGTGGCATTCCTGACATTATGTATTGAGCACGAATACCAAGCTTTTCGAGGAGTTTGGCGAATGAGCCAGGGTACTGACTTGATTTGTCATATCTACCATAGTATTTACCACCTCTATATGACCTAATGACTTTCCCCTTTTTTGCCTAATTGTCTTTCAACCTCAGTAATGTATACCTCAACGACATTCACTACTTGAGATTTTTAATTTAATAAATAGACATAACCATAACGTGAAAAGTTGTCAAGGTGATTAAATACTTTTCTCCCATAAAATAGGGAGTGGTAAAAGGTCCACAAATGTTTGTATGAATAATTTCAAGAAGCTCCGTACTTCTTATGTTGTAAGATGAACTGAATAATTTTCTTATTGCTTAAGCCTTGCCTCCTCTTGAACAATCATGTTGGCCAATTCATTCACATTTTACTTATCATTAATAGTATTGCAATGAATTTGGAATGAACTAAACTGAGAAGGCAAAGAGTTTAGAATAAATTAAACAATAAAGGAATCATTCACTCCCATCCCCAACATTTAAAATTTAGCAGCTAGATTTGTCATTTCAAAGACATGCACATGCATGCCTTGTATACAATCATATTTTATTGTAGTAAGTTTAGCCATTAAAGACCCAGCTAATAAGTTATCAACAGTTTTGAAACGTTCTTCCACAGATGCTAAATCTTTTTTCTCATTTTTATACTTAGGAAGTAAATACTTGATATTAGTCGCTATTGTTATTTGCATAAACATAAGGCTTAACTTGTTCGACCCTTCCCAAGCTTTATGAAAAGTCTTCCCCTCCGCACTACTCTTTGTAGAAAGATCAGTAAATTTTTTAGCCATGAGTGCTAAATCAAGATCTAGAACAACTAAGTAAAATTGAATTTGTTCACTTTAGCCTGAAACATTAGTTCCATTGAGAATTAGAACAGATGAAGCAAACAAATATAGTAATACAGGGTTCGGTACTGCAAAATAATTAAAAGCTCACAAAATATTAATGATACAAATTATAGATAAATTAAACATGAGTTAGAATATAAAACTAAATTATATTTCGATGATGAACTAATAATATCATCATAAATCAACCTTGGGGTCCAAATTGCAATATATAAGTTATAACATTAATTTAATATGGCTAATTAAAAGTGTACGCTAAATTATGTAAGGTCCTTCACCTTTGGTTTTTTAGTTCCAAACACAAATTAGAATACAAGTCAATTAACCTATTTCAATTTATTAATCTCGTAAAAGTCGATCCGCCTTTGAGTAAATTTATATAATTTGAGATAAATAAATTATATTGCACTATCAATTTGATATCCATGCTTCATAATAGTTTGGTCACTTTGGCAACTTCCAACTGACTTTAGCAATAGATCTCAAATCGATATTATGACATTGCAAAATATAAGTGTAAATCAAATCAGGATAATTATATTAATTGCCTAATGATCATGCAAATCATAGTAGGTAAAGGCATCCTAATGATCATGTAATACTTAAGACTTAACATAGTCTCCACAGAGATGGTGGAACCGTGGTAAGCCTATCAAACTTTATATCATCAAACATATAAAATAGTTTCGGCTCTAAATACTATACTAAAGAGATTTGATTAACCATAAAAGAAAACCCTAAAAATTAAATAATTAATAAACAAATATATATAGTAGAAGCATCAAGCAGTGTGGCCTTATTATAGCATTAAGCATATTCCCTTATCGAAAAAGGAAATCCTAAACATATCTGCGTAAGCGTGTATTAACCCACCATCCCAACTATACTGCCATTTAATTCTTTTTTATAAAATAGAGTATATTGTATATCATAATTGGTAGGAAAAAACTAAACCATATAAAAACAAAAGAGTATATCATATATATAGTTTCAGTACTTAGATTACCTAAGTGGAGAACTACATATCACCCTAACTGATCTCAATTTTATGTAACAATAAGAAAACGACAAAACTTAACATTACCGGATCTCATGGTGTACGACATATTTCAATGATCACAGTAAAAATACATTTAAAAATCGCTAATTAGTATTTTGATGATCACAACCATTTTTTTTTTAAATCACTAATTAGTATGGAATTCAAACTTTCACATAATGTCGAGAATATACGATACCCAACCAAACATAACACAAACGAATCATAATTGGAAGATCACAAAAGTCCAACATAGCTCATGATACCACATGTTAAAACATAAAATGATTTATAAATGTTAAAGATGTAATAATGATCTAGGACTTATTACGATAATCACGATAAATGATAATATGGAAACACAATCACATACCTTGATCTATAGCTTGATTGATTGAGGCATGTCCTTGTGTTCGTCGATGACGGCAAGCGGTGAAAATTAGGTTTTCTCTCCCTTAGTCTTTACTTTGAGATATTGCTTTAATTGATGGGCTAGACCCAGAGGGGACCTAGTTTCCTATTTTAATTATGACTAATTTCTATCAAAGTAGAGAGTTGTAGGAAACCCTAGCCTCATTAACCAATATTATTTGTTTCCTATTAAGACTTTGATCATCATAATTTGAAACCCAAAATTGCTAAAGGACCCCTACTCATGTGGGCCATAATAAGTCTTACAAAAATTACACAATATTTATAGGATTGAACCTAAGAATAATGTAACCGAATAAATAATGACGAAGAAAGCTAACACAGTACTAACTGACAACACATAAAATACAGCCAAAACTACACAAACCTCTACATCATTGTGAAGGTCACAATAAGTAAAATAAAAAAATTACAATACATGGGTGCATTCATTTTGTACTCCTTAAACATTAAGAATTCTGTACTATTTATACTCTAATAACTTCATTCATCAAGAATTCCTAACATCAACAAATTCATTCACTCATGTATCAACCTGAAAAATCTTTTAGTGATAACATGGAGTTATTATCAAAAGTATTTGTATCAAATTTACTGGAGAGAAAACTTATGTTCAAATGGATGTAATAGGAGAACCCGAGTGTGCCGTGGTAGCTGAGCTTAGCCTCTCAGGTAAAGTAGCTTATCAATGTTGGTTGAAGTGCTGCACATATGAAGCTCTTAGGGAGTAATCCTTATCGGCCAAAATGATGAAAGCGTCATAATTCAAGTTTTAAACACTTAACATCAACATTGTACTTTGTAAAGGGCTCCGAGTTGTCTCATTCTTATAGAAGTACTTCTCATTCTTATAAAAGTACTTCACATCTACTTTACCTTAAATGAAGCAATGGCCTATGTGAAGTGAGGGCCGTAGAATATTTGAAGCGAAGTAATATCTACTCCAAAATCAACTGTTAAAGGAAATAAATGAACTTCTGATCATAGTTGTAATCTGTGGCAAATACACCTAAAACAATTCGTAGAACATCAATATTTAAACACCCCTCACTTACATCTAAAATGGAAAAAATCCATAGGAAAAATTAACCAATAATTAATAGCTAAACTCCATACAAAAATCCTATTACCACAAAACATAAAACCTTAATTTATTAAACCCTTCAAACAAATTCTCCATACTTAAACCATCACATCCTACCCTTTTTTGAAGTACGGAACCAAATACTGGTATAGGCTAGTTTTTTTAGATATCTTTTGTATCATGAATCAAAAAAACTCAGAGATAGCTCTAGGAGCCATCCATGCTTATTTGTATGGACATATTCATTGCTTGTCCATTGTAGTTATTGGGGAAAAAGAGTTAAAAAAGTGTTTCCCCACTTTACATTATCGATAAGGATACAAACATGCTTTCTTATTCAAGTTAAAGCCATGACCACAACTTAGTTTATGGATAAAGAAAACTTAACAACAGAGTGGCGGTGTTAAAATATCTTCGAATTTAAGACTTTAGTATTTCTTAAGGATTTTTTAATATGTCCCAAGCCTCATGTTCTAAATTTTCAATATGACACTCTTCATAAATTTTAGCAATAATTTTGTAAGGACCGGATTTCCTTTTGAAAGTTGAAACACATAAAACACAATATTAGGGAAAGCGCTTAATAGACCAAGTCTGATTACATCAAAACCAAAGCAATCCAGTTGGAACTTACAACCTGTAATTTATATCATCATAGATATCAACCTAAACATGTGTTATTTTCTAACTCCCACCTTTGCTCGCAAAAGCAGAATCTCCAATGTTCCCCTTAATAATAGACCATTCTCCTTTCATATTTGTGCCTTAAATATTGCAATCCTTTGAAATTATCTTGCAAGCGACATACTGTTATGTTAGCATGCTCATAATGTTATTATAGTGCTTGCATTTTATTCCTGGGTAGCACAAAAAGAAAACTAACCTAAGAATGAGGTAAATGGGGATGTCATACTCCAGATAACAAAACCTATATATCCTTTTTGCCTTAAATAATCTTTTCTTTATCTTTAAATTTTTTCACATTTTAATCATAGTTCAGACAAATGCTCCAACAGAAAAAAAGGTTATGCATGCAAACACACTTTAACTATAGGTTCGTAAAAATAGGCAAACACTTAAACACTTTATGTGAAGAAACATGATAAGAAGGTTTTATTATCCCACTACGGAGAGAGAAAATAAGCTTTAAGTGGAAAAACATTAGTAAGAGAGGGATCTTTAATAGGCTTATGTCTTCCATTATCTGTTATAACATCTAAAAACAATTGTAAATTTAACATAACTTTAAGGTAGGAGATATTTTTATAGGCATTTGGGACTTAGTTACATAAGAAAATACACAAATGCAAACATACAGATAATGTTATTCTAACACTAGAGATTATATCAATCTTTGTATATGCAACTTATTTGAAGATATCCCTATGAAAATATGAAGGTTAATACAATGGAGAGTAATTGGTTCGACCAAATTATAATGACATCCCTCTTAGCAATTACTATTACTGCCTTCAAACATCCAAACCAATAACACTACCTTATACACGCAGGGAGAGTATTAACTTCTTATGGCTAATAAATTACATCTAATGACTAAACAAAACAATTGAGTATTCATAGTAGGATATTCTTAATATTAGTATCTTTGGAAAAAAAATTGTAAGACTTTACACTCTATATGGAGCTTTACATTGCCTTAATTATGATCTTCATCATCATCGATATATAAGTGATAGCACCCTTAATATAAAGATTTTTATAGTGATACATTTCTCACTCAAAAGACAAATGTAAATTCGTTGCTATATGTTTCCTTGAAAGTTTTTCTTTTTAAACTCTTTATACAGTAGATGTGACGGTTAAAACATAAAAATATGAGAATAACCCCAATGCAAACCAATCGGTAGATAATGTTATATCTTTCATTATGTATTGAATAACTGAGTAAATATATAAAATGTACCTTTGAGAATATAAATGGGAACCTTCAAGGTTGACATGTCTTGCAAAATATGTAGACCCAATGACAACCAAATTAGTGGATGAAATATCGTACTGTTAAAATAAATACAATTTTTTTATTGATTAGACTTTTAAAATATTAATATTACTCATGAATCTTATTAGAGTTCATAATACTAATATCAGTCATGTATGTGATTTGAGTTCACATGATACTGCAGAGATGAGAGAGACTGAGAGACTGAGAACATGTTCTAAGTATAGATGATACTACAGGGATTGCATTTGCAGTATGGTTATGATTAAAGCAATAAAACCACAAATTCAAAACCCAATTGAAGACTAATACTACCACAAAGAGTGATGGAAAAGGAAAAAAATAACTGATTAAAATCATGTGCAACAAAAAGGAAATAAGCAAATTAGAGATGTACCTATTTAAAATTCCATCCTCATCTCAGAGACTGACCAAAAGAGAGAGAGATTGGGGGTACTTGTAATGATGATTGGGCTTTTTTAGAGAGAGTTTTGGTAGCAAAACTAGGGAAGTTTTATCCAGTAGACGTTAGTTAAGAGAGATGAATTAACGCTAGTTTTCCTGCCTTAATCTCCATACTACTGCAAACATAGTTACAAAGCTGTCGATAGCAAACGAAATCGAAAGATAGATAGACGACGAAGGTATTTCCCAAATTAACTTTGATTCTCATCTTTAATAATTCTCGAAAACCATGATCTTAAATAAATAAATAAATAGTAAAACTAGAGAAAACATTGCTATTATTATAGTAAAATAATATAGGATGAAAAGTACATTCTTTCGTTGCAAATGGAGAAAGCATAACATACTGGTTTAAACGAATAAATTTGATATCAATGCTGCATTAAAAGAATGGAACATTTGCAATCTTAGTGATTGAACTTATTGTTATATAAATAATAAAAACAAAGAAGAAAATTAGATGCATTACCTTTAGCTTAACTAATTTCCGTTTCAAAACCTATGATGACATTAACAATTCAACTCATGGTTGGAAGAACAAAACAGGGAGATCCCATGAGAAGAACATATAAGAAATCCAATAAATAATGGGTAAGAAAATCTATTAAGAGGGTGAGAATTGAGATCAATATGAAGAGAATTCTTAAGAACTGCCCTTCTCTAATTCAATCACCATACTTTTCTCATGGAGATATTTCTTAAGAATAACAAGTAATTAAAAAACTTGAGAGAGAGAGAGAGAGATCAACTCTATTATCTTTTATAAAAGCTAACTTCGTCTTTGTGTTTAAGAGAGAGAGAGAGACAGGTTGAACTATAATTGGTTTAGTTCCTGTATGGGTTACGGAAGCGTATATATTACCTCATCAAAACCTCTAGTAAGTAAAACCTCATGGAATAAAAACTCCTCATCAAAACCTCTAGTTAGTAAAACCTCATAGAATGAAAACTACAATATCGGGAAAAAGAGTAAAATATAAGCTTTGATTCGAGGAAGTTAAAATATGCGTTAAAACGAAAGAAGAGAAAGTAACTACTTTAGGTATATTATCTTATTCTATACTAAGGCTACATTGGGTAAAGCTTCTTCTAGCCTTGGCTAAGAGGATTAGGTACTCATCCCTTTGATCATTGCCATATTACTTGGTTAAAGAAAATGACAAGAAAAAGAGAGAAAGAAGAACCTTTATTGCTATGAACTTTAATTTACATTCTCCAAGATGTCTCTTATGGGTGGGATCCCCCTCCTATTTATAGAGCATAATAGGGGTTATAAAACATCACCATTAATGTAATATCCCTTAAAGAATGCCTTAGACCGTGCATAAATAGTATAACTCATGAGAATAATCTCTACATTAAGTTTTCTTCAATGCTCTTCCATGGGCCTTTAGTTGACAACTTAAAATGAGAATCATTGTTGGAGTGCATCCCTTTTGTTCTTTGTTGAAAACTGGAAAAATGTACGACTTGTTTATCATGTGTCCGATTTCTATAAATACAAGCAAAAACACTATTAGTAACACATTTATTTAATAAATGACTAAGTAGATATAAATTTAGGAGTTGTATACATAAATATTATTTATCTATCATGCAACACACATGTGTCCATATCAGGTTGGGACTACTCCCCCAAACGTCGATCTCTCCCAAGATCTATCTCCCTAAGATGTATCTCCCTGAGATATTGATAAATAAAAGTTTTGCATGCTAATTCTGTATACCAGTCTTCATAAATAGGTTTATAAAGTTGTCTTCTAAACAATCTTGAATAACATCAATCTCATTAGCGTTCTGTAATTCATTAGTATGGAATAACTTCTGTGAAATTATAATGTTATGGATTTTTGGGTTATTTTATTTATTTATTTAGTATTATTACTATTATTCCTTCACGTTATCTTCTGCACTTATATTCCGCTTATACTCCTTCATCCAAATTGCATCCATTCATTACTTTTTGCAGATTTTGTCCATTAGATTCCTTTTAGTAGTTTTGGTGGTTCGGAGGTGATTCGGAGGAAGAGGTGGCATTGTGGCCTTGGGAACCCATATAAAGTTTGGTAATGATGTTTGTGTGTTGTGTGCATGATTTGGGGTGGTTCCGGTGAGCCGTTGGTATGGCCGGTAGGTTTCCAGAGTTTCCCGGGGAAAAGATTCTTTTTCGGGGGTTTAGGCATTTTGGTGGTCGTGAAGCGGTAGAGGTGGTGTTTAGACCTTGGGAACCCTTTGTAAGGGTTGTGATGGTTGTTCGGGTTATTCCAGTCTTCTGAGGGTCTTGGTGCTGTCTGTGGTTCAGGAAGACCTCAGAGTGACATTTTTGGATTTTTCCTATTCCCGTTTGAACGATCATTCGAACGACTTGTCGATTACGTATATATATCATTATCCATTCTCTCTCCTCATATTTTCTCTTTCACTCACTCTCTCTCTCCCTTCTCCAAACCGAATTTCTCTCCTCTCCCAAAACCGAATCCTCTCCTTCCTTAAATTCCTTATCCTTTCCTTGGGTTGATTTATGTTGAGGAATCGTCACCTCCGGTCATCCTAATTTCAGTTCTTTAGAGAGAGATATTTCTATTCTAGAGAGAGAGAGAGAGGGCTGCGTTTCCGTCGTCGATCCATCGATTGGACGTCGTCCTTTGCCGAGCTCAGCCGTCCCTCTTCGGTGAGTGATTTCGCGGATTCCTTTTACCATTTCGTTGACTGATTTCAGTTGGTATCCTTGTGATTGTTGGACTGAATTCAGGGTTTATAAATGTGGTGATTGGGGTTTGGTATTTGTGGCAAAATGGGCATTGTTGGCGATTGGGTTTTGCAATGTTTGTTTGCAAGTGTTGGGCTGATTTTAAGGTTTGTGTTTGTTTGGGGTTGATGATTGGAGATTGGGGTTCATGGTGTCTTGTTCGGGTTCATCGCAGGTGTGGGTTGGATTGGTGTTCGCTGATTATTGGGGGATGGGGTTTTACGGTGGTGAATTGGTTGGGTTTGCTGCAGTTTCTGTTGTTGAATTCAGTTGTGGTGCTGATCTGAAGCGCAGTTTCGGGTAGGTATCCTTTGTTGGAGTTGCGATTGGGCTCCGATACTTCATAGTGGTTGATGCGGTGGTGTTCCTGGTCCTTTCCGTGATTGATTTGGAGTTCCGGAAGTTGATTCACGGAGCACATTTCCGTCGGGGTGCTGTTTGGACAGTTTTGCCGAGATTGTTGTTCCGAGCGTGGTTTTATCAGGCAAGTTTTATCTTCCTTAATAATTAGACCAATATATTGATTTGTGAGTTATTTCATCACATAGTTTATCATGCTTATTACCGTGATTATGTTAGTATATGGGTTAATTGCTTATGACACATTCACGGGTTATCCGTTTGGCATACCTTAGGCGAGAGTACTTAGTAAAACCCGAGTTTGTTATAAGTTTAGTTACTAGATAGAAACTGTAGGTTATGCTTAGTCAGAGGAGGTTATTCTCTGTTGTCGTCGATGTGACGATGACTCCTGAGATTCCTCTTAAACCGATTTCATTGTGGGTGGTTATTGCGGATCTTTTCTTTATTGAGGTTGAGAACAAAGGCATTTTTCAGTATGTTGCGACGCCCAGAGTCGCTATATATATGTATAATATATTGAGTGTGGTACTGTTGGTTAGTTATTAGGGTGCCCATCTTGTTTCAGGGTACTAGTAACTTGGTTTGGCTATTAGTAGAGACTTATGGACGACATGTGGTTTCGCCGCCATTTCTCTGAGATAGTGTAGTTCAAAGACTATAGTTCTCACCTTTTAGAATAGCACCTTGGTTAGTATGGGTTGCTGGAGTTGTTTCCAGAGTAGTCTTGGGGCGACATAACTCCAGTAAGACACGGTCTTCGATTCGGAGCTCGTCCTCTTGCCTGCTTTTGTTTTGATTAGTCTTAAGACTAGTCTAGGTGTACTCTGTATTCTCGAGGCCTGGTCCTTGAGCACTGCCATTGTGATTAGTGGTTGTTTGGAATGTTAGAGTCTATGTGGGAGTGTGGTATCTCCTGGACTGTTAGTTTTTGATGGTGAGTAGACGGCTTGTCCGTGGTGGTTGGTTATGGGTGTGAACTTCTGATAGTTTGCTTTAGGATTGTTTGCTTATTGTGTTGTGACACTTATTGTCCTCATGATTCTTAGAGTTGATAGAGCTTACTCGTAAGCCTTCTTTTCCCGGGATGAGGCTGTTAGGGCTATGTTCCCTTCTGTCATCTAGGAGGCAGTGAGACAATATGGCTCAGTGTGATCCACGGCTGAGCCAGGTGGTTTGTGAAGTTGTACGTCACCCGAGATGTTGGAATACGGCTGAAACCTCCTGTTGAATCCAGTTCCTGTACATCCGTGTTGGAGACTTATGTACATGATTAGGAGGATTGTGAGGCAGTTCTGCTATTGGGGATTGCTGACTACTTTTTGGACTCTTGTAGGTCACCCCATGAGTACTAGTCTGTGTTGACAGCTAGAGTACTGCTGTACTTGATGGTAATCATATTATTTTGATGAATCTTAGAGACTGATGTCATTTAGATGTCGTGACGGTTAAGTTACTGTTTCATCTAGGTTTAGATGGTGCAACTGAGTTACAGGAGGGTATCTGTGTTAGTTTTGGTTGCCACACTCTCAGGCAGGTAGTTATCCTATTGTGTACTGGCTGTGTTAACAGCAGTTGTATTTCAGTCTCTTGGATCATGCTCATATCCTTAGATAATATATTCTCTCCTTATCTTACTGCGATTGGATACATAAACAACTCTGCATCGGCTGGCCCCGATAGGTTGATAGGATCCCTGGATCGGGTTAAAGTTTTAGAGGTGAAGATATGGTTGGATTAGCTTTCCTGGTGCCCAGTCTCATCCTACTAAGAGAGACATGGTTGGATACTATTTCTTGGTGCCCAGTCTTTTCCTGTGAGTGAAGTTATGGTTGGAACAGTTTTCCTGGTGCCCAGTCTCATCCTGCGTAGAGATACATGGTTGGATGCTAGTTCCTGGTGCCCAGACTCCTCAGGCAAGGTTGAAATACCTATGTTAATATCTTTTAGTCTGGTCGAGCTAGTGCAGTACATCGTACCCTTGTATCCAACAATATCCAATAAGGTAAATCCTTTTTCTGCAGTTGTCAACCCACTTTAGTCTTGGGGGCTAGCCCTTTGGGTTGACATCGCTAAACCATTGCATTTGGGACAGGTATGGGACTATCCCACTTCATCAAATCTTTCTGCATCATCATCATCATTAAGCATATTATTGCATCTCAGCATACTTTCTATTCGTATCCTTAACCCTTTCTGCATTATGCTTAATATAGAATCTTCTGCACTTGGGATAATCAAAAGATTATCTCATTCCATCATATCATCATCATAACATATCATTGTATTGGGATAATTATGGGATTATCCTAGTTCATCATATTCTTCTCCGCTTATTAGATTCCTCTTCTCCTAATTGATTGCGGTGTAATTAGACTTTTCTTCCTTCTGCATACTCCTCTCCTCTCTGTATCTATTCCCCCCTCTTTTGTATCTGATTAAACTATTAGGTAGATTAGTCTGGTTGGTTGCTATGAGCTTTAGGCTGGTATTTGGTTGTGGGTGATCTCATTCAGCTTGTGGTAGCTTCGGGATTGTGCCTGGTTGGGGTTTGGATAACCCGGTTGGTTTGTAGTTGGCCGAGGGTGTTTACCCTCACGTGTGACTGTATTCCTGAGGTGGGTTAGTTGCTTGTGGCATTGAGGGCCACGTATTGATTAGAGTGTAGTTAGTGGTACTTGTGACTGGAGTATGGATTAACACTCCTTTGTACGAGGTATATTTATAGATAGATATATTATAGTTAGTATATATACGTATATCTATTAGTCATCATATATATATTTATATATATGCTTTGTTTATCGTTAGATATTATTATATCCTGCTATCACTAATATTTATATCCATCTCATTGGTTAGTATAATCGTTTAGCTATTCTTAGGAGTTAGTGAGCTCGTTGTTTGCTCACTCTCGCATCCCCCTTTCAGTGGCATGTTGTTTCAGATTTTAGTTACTGCTGTGGTGATCTTTGGGGAGCTGAGCTAGAGGCTCATTCTCCAGTTTTGCAGTTGGGCTTACTGCGCAAAGGTTTGTAGAATCTTACGTTTTGATTCTGTTATCTTAGTCGTCTGCTATTTATATATTCCCTTTTACTCTGTTGTGATACTATTGTGAATGAATGGGCCAGAATTTATCTACGGCTCAGTTGTTCGTGGGGCGAATCTGTGGATTCCCCGACCTGCACAGCTTCAGATCTAGTAATTGGTCAAGCTATTGATTACTGGATTTTGGGGCGTGACGAAAATTTGCTTAATTCTGTCGCCATTGATAAAATCGTTATTGACTTTAATGATGCAAGCCGAGTTATCTTCATACATAGTTGATGCTTTATCTTGGATAGAACATGCCACAACTTCTGTTGATGTGATGTATCTTAGAGTACAACTATAATTCTCTGCCAACTTAATGAAGTGTAAGAATTTTCTTTGGGTATGAAGATGTAACTAATGCCGTCTGCTTCATTGATCTCCAAGAGTTTATTGTATCCCTGTACATAAACACATAATCTATTTGATAATGGCCTCTATGTGGATTTGATAAGTATTATGTATCGGCATACCCTATAATTTCATGTTTAGCATTTTGAGTATAATAGGGCCCAGTCTTTCATGCTAATGAGATACCTTGGAATGTGCTTGATCTCATTCTAATGCTTTTTGGTAGGAACAAAATTATTGCAAACTAAACAGTTCACTGCAAATGAGTTATCGGGTATAGTATACCCATCTAACTATAGCAAAACACTTCATAGCTATGGCTTCAAGGCTCTAGGAGTTTCTCCCCCCTTTAGGATGGTGGAAGCTGTCGTTGTCCATATCCAAGTGGTGAACGTACAATAAAAGACTCAGCAACGTGTGCTACATCCATACCAAAGTATTAGATAACTCTTCCGATATATATTGCTTGGTGTACGAGTTTGCCACTACCAAGATGTTCGATCTACAAATCTATACACTTCTTGATTTCCCAAGGTCTTTTATTTTAAATTCCATCCTGAGGTATTCGGCATCTCTCGCGATTACCCTCGGAGTTCTAAAGATATCTAAATCATTTAGTACACTGTTATGATGAATTAAGCTAATATCTGTGTTCTAAATAAGAATGCATGGATAGAAAATGATATTTGCAAAGTCCCTGACCTTCAAATACTCAGTCAATTTGCTATGTCAATATGGGCCTAGATTGATTTAAATCAATAATAACTTTTCCAGTTTTATTGCGTAAACACCTCGTGCGTCGAGCTTAATTGCTTCCAGAAGCTTATACCTCCTTAGGTAGCTCCATGTAGATATATGTATCTAGTTTCCCATATAGATACGTGACAATTACATAAGACGCATATCTAGCTTGTCCTCGAAAACTTGACAGACTGTTCAGTATTCAAATGTTATAACGTCTATAACCAGATGATAGGTCTCATTGTAATCGATTACAAATTTCCTAAACAATTACTGGGCAACTAATCTTTGACCTAATTATATCTCCGAGTTAATCATGTTTCCGTACCATTCTTATTTGTAACCGACAAGCTTCATGGTATCACTTCGCATTATGCAAGCAAGCTGAGCTTCGTTATGATTCCAAACAACCATTTTAACAAATGTACAATAATACACAGTCGTTTAAAATATGTAGTTTTAAATCCTCATCCTTGATGACAAGTATAGCAGTGAATATGAATACCTTATCGACAAATCTTTACAGAACGATCCTATGTTATACAATTAAAGACTTTTAATAGGACGATATCTTCTTATTATCATGCATACGTGCCACCCCGGGTTTGTTCCGTAATGTATTAACTGGTTGCATAGCTACTATTGCCTCATCGATGGGTAGTTCCATCTTTGATGAACCGACTACACCATTGGTAATATTAATCTCATATTATGTAGCACCCTAACTCATAATACTTTCTTCCAATGGTGCTCCGCACTAAGTACAAGGCTTAAATTCATTTGTGGTACTAATTCCCCTGGAACATTCAGCTATGTAGGTGTATTATTTGCATGTACATGCACCTATGATACATCAACAATGCCTATGAATGTGTTTGGCAATTCATTTGTAACCTATTACAAGTTTGTAATCCGTCAAACCTAATTGTCACTTAACTTATGTAAAGGGATCTAGATGTGACAATGATAGTATTTTCCAACTAATTTTGGAAACATCCTTAGTATTGACTGCCATATCTCCCCCAAATACTGGGAGTATCGTCTCATCAATGTGATAATCTACCCTGCATCTGTGAATAGATGTGAATCATAACCTACATAATACCAGGCCAACGTTGAGGTTCCCATTTACATACATTGTGATTGTACGATTGATACCTATACAGAATATCCAAATGTGTGATCGTAATAACAGTGCTGCAGGAGTAAAAAAGCATATTCTATACACTAGCTGGAAGGTGTGATTATAATAATAGTGGCCTAGTAATTATCCTAAATCACTTAATTAGGTTCTCCGCCAATCCTGAGTTGGGAATGGTATGGGGTACTCACGATGCTCAATCATCTATCCCATTTAATAATAAAATAATCATCAAAGCCTGTGAGTCAAACTCGCAAGCCCTCATTAAGTCGTATCGACCGGCTTGATTGGTTAATCTAGGAATTGAGCCTGTGACTGAATAATTTAAGTGTGAAGTCGTGCTAACGTTGCATTCTTAGATGTCAATACCATGCAAACGTAACACCATCTCCTAGATGTGTTTATTATGACAATTAATACTCAAGTGGGCTATTATATGGATAGATAGGTTCACATATGTTTCCATGGATGTGTTTGGAGCAAAGGCTGGAGATCCCACTCTACATTGGTCATACTAAGATGAAATAATAAACTTTTCTTAAAAGCAATCATTACACGTACACTCTCTGGATCTTCTCTCCTTTTAAGTAAAGTTGATATCTATTCCTGATAATCATCCTATCTTTCCTAGCCCGTAGGAGTGTAGTGGAAATCATTCCAATAACGTGTTCTAACCTTTAGATATAGAGGGAATGTATAGAACCCTGTCTGTCATTTTCTTCGATAATCTTTACGTGATAAGTATTATCATGTATCTCCCTAAACTTAGTAAAATCTTTATAGATTTACTACTATATATAGTGGTCTACCCCGTATCGTACCGTTAGAGAGTAATAGCGTAACGCATTAAGTGTATTCTATCATGTTGGTTGTACCAATGATATTTATGACATCCCCCGCTACACAAGGTTAAATATAAGAAATATGTTAATATCTCAAAAGGATTAAGTACGTATCTCTTAGACATGTGTCGTTATTCATTCGATTATTGATAATAGACAATGGGGAGATAGATCCACAAGCGGGTTGTATATAGTAGATCAACTATCATACATGGAATTTAACTACTTCCTAAGTAATAAATTTACAAAATAAAATTAAAGAACAATTTCATAGATGGGATATAGAACCAGTTCCGAACCAGTGCATGTCACGAGAATTATATTTAACTAAACATTGAGGAGTTCCCAACTCAGTCAATGATAGTGTTAATATAGTAAACTACTACTATGTGATGAGAGAGTAATTATGACATTTTTCATATACGCAAATATGTATATTGGTCCTCCACTATATTTAATTAGGTGTACTTAAACACTTTTTTATTTGTTGTAGACAATGGAGATGGAGATTAGAATCCAAGCACTTATGAGCTTCTCTAGTAGTTCTTTGCACAATGTTTTAATATGGAAGGAAAATGTACACAAATATTCTTGGAGAATATAATCAAGGAAGATATTTCATTCAAGATCCAAGAAGATATTTTGAAGATATATATTATATTGAAGATATATGCAAGAGTTTCAAAGAATAAATATTTCATTGAAGGAAATTATATGCAAGAATCTTAGGTGATTGATTGTAATATTGAGAGAAAATATTGATAGCATATTTTTTTGATATTATGTATATTCCCTAGTGATGAGCGCATAATTATGACATTTTTAATATATTCGAACATGCATTTTAGTCGTCTATAATATTTAATTTTGGGTACTTATGTGCGTTTATTTGATTATAGCTATTGGAGATGCACAAATATTCTTAGAGAATAAGATCAATAAATATATTGCATCCAAGATCCTTGAAGATATTTTGCATTGAGGATATATGCAAGAGTTTCCATGAAGAAAGATCTCTACATTACTTAAGGAAATTATATGCAAGAATCTTAGGTGATTGGTTGTAATATTAAAAGATATTATTGTGAAAATATTCTTTAGAATTTAATGTATAATTTCTAAATTTGGGTTCCTTCTTCTATAAAAGGAACCCTCCCCATTGTAATTGGGGATCTTATATTGGAGCAAGTTTAGAAGAAATAAAGTCTTAGTTTTATTTAATTATCTTCTCTCTCTCTTTTATTTTTTTTTATAAATAGTTAGTTAGTTCATGCAATGATCTTGGGAATGATAGAAGGGTAATCCCTTCTAGCTATGACTAGAAGGAAACCCTTATCCAAGTAACAATAGTTATATTGTAGTTCTTGGATTAGTTCTTTTTTGTAATATTTTAAAATAGTTATAATCAACTTCTAGGCTTAACCATAGCTAGTATGTAAATTTAGATTCTTTAGCCAAACTCCAGTGTTATAACCATTAAACCAGATTTTAGGGCAAGCACGAAAAGAACTCGTAGGAGACATTTGACCAAGCTTAACCATAGTTTGAAGAATTCTTCTTACACATTGGATTAAGTAAAACCTAATTTGACCAAACCTTAGATGTCTAACCATAGATCCAGGACTGACATTTACATCGATGATGCCCTACCCAAGATTTTTGACATGAAGAATCTGCCTAGTAAAGCTATATAATTACTATTAATAATTAAGTTGGGACGAATTCTAGTCGTAGCTATTCTCTTGCTAATTGTTCTTGATTTTTCTTTCTTTTCAATCTATCTCTTATAAAACCGTAATTAGGCCTAGAAAGTATTTGTTTTCTCAAACCTCCCTGTGGATTTGATCCCACTTATATGTGCTACAATTCGACAACCGTACTTTGAGCTGGTATTTTGCGAGAGGCCCTAAAATCTTCTTATCAAATGGTGTCATTGTCGGGGAGGCATAGTTGAAAACTTTTCTTTCTAATACTGAATTTTCCTTGTTAATTCTTTCTAATACCGTTTAAATTCCTTGTTTCTTGTATAGTAACTTGTAGTATAATGGGCCAGTAATACTATTAAAGTGTTCCAAATTTTCTTCACCAAAAAAAAAAAAAAAAACTTTTGTGGTTGGTTACAATTGTGGATACAACAATATCATTAGTCTTTCATGCTCTGTGACTTTGGTGGGATTGAAGCATTGGCGAATAGAAGTGATATTTCTTTGTATGAAAGTCAAATAGGTGATATCCATTTGAGCTTTGCTGTGAGTTGAAGATAGGTTGGTTTCTTGATTTTGGCATTTTGCAAGATTGGTTGAAGCTGTAACTCTATTTCCAAAAGAATTAATTCTCTAGAGAGTTTGCTTTATTGCTTTTGTTTCATCTTTCTCCTGTTTAATTCATCAACTAAAAAAGAAAGAAAGAGGCATGGTATGACAAATTTACCCCTTTCAATCATTTTGGATCTCTGTTGGATAAGCCTTACCGAAAGTTTGTACATTCCCTGACCTTCTAGCATGATTGATTGTGAGATTAGGACTATTATTCTTGTACCACTTGCTAAAGCTAAGGTGCTCTAGTTGCTAACTGGCTTCTTGGTGCTTGGTTAGTTGGCGTCAAGAAATAAAAGCTTCAATTTGTGAGTAACTTGTTTGGTTGGTTTAGGTAATACATATACTAGAAGAAGAATAAATAGGTCTAGTTGTATGTGTACATGCTTGGTTAGGCTTAATCCACATATGATGGTGTTTGCTTGGCAGCTTTGTTGATTGGTCTAGTAGTTTGTCTTTAAGTGCATACTTACTATATTCTCATTATTTTTCTCAAAAAATATGGAAACCATAAATTAGGTCTGTATGCAGAGTGAACTATCAAATATTGCCTCGGAAGTACAATATTTGAAGCTTTAAAAATATATAAAATATTTTCAATATCTCTATTTATAATAACTTTTTCTCTACGTAATATTATAGTGGAGTTGCACTGCTAAATCAAAATTCTACCGCAGTCATATAATACTAGGGTAATCCATTATTAGGTATTCCTGAATACGGTAGCGAGGGTGCAAACAAAGCTCCTCCTTTATTATTTAAAAACTCATTAATCTCAATAATAGTCTTTTCCTAATTTTTGCAATAGAAGATGGATATCAATATCCGTAGAGGACAAGTTTATTGGTATCAAAATAAAGTTGTAGTATGAGAGGTATTCAATGTTTTGAGTATCACCAACATCTAGTATACATGTAGATCAATTCCAGTAGTAGTACTTGATAAATATTCCTTACATAAAGGCAATTCGTAGTATTCAAGTTAGTAATTCTCGATTATTACTTGTAGGTGAACCTTGTTCATATCCAATTACTCATAAAATTATATTTAAGTATATGATTTCTAATTTTACTTGTGGTTCATAGTATATAATATAATAAAGTACATGATTCTCAATCATTACTTACAAGTGAACCTTGTTCATGGCTATATACTCATGTGTTCCTATTAAGCGTCAAATCATAAACTTTACCCTGTAAAATTGTGATCGTAACTTTAACGTGTGTTTTAATAGGGTCTTTTCCAAGACATCTATTCAAAACCACTAGATATTGCTATCCTTATTCTTATTACTAGGGTATTCTAATCCCTAAAGTTCCATAAGGTTTGTGTATTTTAGTCAAATGCCAATTTGCTGCGAATATTAGTGGTATTAGATGTTTAGCTAACAATTGGTCATACCCAAAAGTTTGCTGAGTTCACAAGATTGGTAGATTAGTCATATCTTTGAACAAACATTCTTGGGTACTATAGGCTGTTATTAGTGCCTATATACCTATAAATGTTATCAAGTAATATCTAATTGTACTAAGAAACATAAAATTAGTTCCTCAGACACCTAGTTTTTAGAAAATAAGACTAAGTTAATTCCTGATTAATCTCTAATTTATTATCTTTGACAATAAACTGTGATTTAGATTTGACCCTAGTAGTATTCTAAATTAGTCTTGGATTTCATATTATCTCTAATCCCTAGTCAGGATAATTAGTATCATAGGGGCATACCATTAATATTCTATAAGCAATCGTAGGTTACTTAAATGGTTACTAATCTATTTTCTTATATCATATGTAAGTTAGTCAATTTTCTTATACAAGGCACCCATTCCTAAAAAAAGTTAAAAAATATTTTTCATTATAAAAGTTAAAAATGGATCCTCCCTAGGGGTAGTTCCAGTTAATAGAAATTTTTCAAATTTTTTTTAACTAAATTTGACCAAAATTGGGTTTTAAAAAGTTAATTTAGTGTCTAAACTGGTCTGAACTGGTCTGACTTGGTCTGGGTCAAGGCCTGGACCGTGTTAACCGGTCTGGGCTGGTTTGACTCAGTCAAACTATCTGCCACATATTAAATAAATAATACTGCCATATGTCAGTTAACAGTGCTACCACGTGTCACATGAATAGTGGTGCCAAGTGTTATGCCACATCAGCATGGTAGGTCTAGTACTACGTATTATTTCTTATGAGCATGGTAGGTCCTACTGCCACGTATCATGCCATGTCAGCATGGTGGGTCCCAATTTTACGTATCCTTAACATGTGTTATTGTGGGCCTTACAGTCTGTTCTAAGTTAGCAAATCAAATCTGATATAATTTTGTGGATCATGTGTGATCCAGTACCAATTTCCAAAAATTGGATATGGATTTGATGATATCATCATGATTTAATATACTTTTTAATAAATAAATAAATGAACCCTAGCTGACATAAGCATGACCTAATACGCCGTATAAAAATTAGTTTTTAGCTGCGAATTACCCAGTTTCCAAGCTAATTTCCCTGCGATAGGGATATCTCTCGGAAACATGCCGTATATGGATGTAATCATTGCAGAGTAGGCTTCAAAAAAAAAAAATTAAGAGTGCATCAATCTGATAAATACATCGATCTCTATTTTTGTTTGAAAACAATTTTTTCGAAAGGGCAAAAAAAAAACTAAAATAACCCTAATAATTTCGAAAATAATACATATTAATCCTTAAACACATATCTACGTATCCTAAATGATAGGTCAAGTAATTAATACATATTACCTTTCTACAATGTTAATTTTTTTTTTAAATGTTTGCTGGAGGGCCCTTTTTATCTCTTTTGATCCACTTGCTCTTCACAGTACTGATAGCGTGTTAGATAATACTCTATTCTATCAGTTAATCATAACACATCGATGAGAGAAGGGTAGAGATATTATTGATTAATAATTTGTTTCTTTTTGTTGGTTATAAGAGGTTACTTAAACATAATACTTTAGTAGGTTATATACTAATACTCAAACTCTCCCGATAAACCCTAATAGTATTTGGATTTGTTAGGAGTCTACTAGGACATCCCAACCCAATTATATACTAACTGGGTTGGGATGTCCCTCATGGGCCGGACCTAACTCCTATCAATAATGATGATGATGATGAAAAGAATAAGATTTCCAAAAAAATAAAAATTCTTGATAATTAATTATCGTTGGTAGAAACAACAAGCTTAAGAAGGTTGAGTCATATATTTTCATAACTTGATTACCCTACTAAGTATATCTATTAGACCTTCAGTTTATCCATTCTTTACCTTTTATGGGTCACTTATGGGTTATTAATAGTACTCCTCCGCATTAGTAGACTATTAATTATGTGAAGGGATTCTTGGTCGTCAAGGCCGGCCCTGTCTTTTAAAAGGGCCTGTGCGATGAATAAAACTGCATCTTTTTTTACTTAATTTTTTTAGTACTAAATATAACATATGCCTCTGTATAATGGGCTTGTTGATTTTTTCTACTTTTGGTCAAATCAGAACTGTGCTGGGTTTAATGCAATTGTTTTTTTTATTTTTTTGGGCTATAAGCAATTTTCTTCTTCTTTAGGCCCTTTCCTTTGCGAACACTGTGCAGTTACACATGTCGTACACCCCAGGGCTAGACTTGGTGGTCATATCTATGACCACGAGTAGCACGTACCATACGTCGCATGAAAATCTTTTTAAGTTAGTTATTTTTATTAATTTAATTCCTCAAATAATAAGACTAGTTTCCTAATTTGATTGGTATTAGGGTTTCTATTTGTGCTAGGTCTCTTTTCCTATAAAGGAGAGCCTATGCTTAGTTTATTTGTTAGGTTGGTTTGAGTGAGAGAAAAAGGCTTAGCCTTAGAGAGAGATGTAAAGTTTGGGGTAAATTTAAAAAACCTAGGTCTTCGACTTTTATTTTATCCAATTGAGATGTCTTAGTCTTAATTGAGATTAATTTAGCTTCCGCGCATGTAGTTTTATAGATCACTATGCACGCAAGCCTAATTTAAGGTTTCCTCATTTATGAGTAAAGCACTGAGCTACTGGTTAGGAACGTCAAGTTTATACCTACTAAGAATAAGCATGTGTCAAGGTCACAAAATGTTGGGTCTAGTGACAGGTATAGTTACAGTTACATCGTAGCCATAGATAGGCGAGAGGTGGTAACAACGATAGGATTAAAGTTCTAGCCATCAGTAACCTGAGGCAAGGGGAACATGAAGTTCACCAATTGAGTAAAATAGAATAGGAAGAATTCGTAAATGGATATGAGATAGGCAGACATGAGAATCTTGTAATGAACTTCCGTATGCATATGTATTACATGATCACAGCAGGCATAAAACTCACCACAACATTGTTTGTGACCATTGATTTCTCCCATGATACCAATACAATATTAGAACTTGACCTAGGATAGTGAAGAGAATTATCGTGTCCGCCTATCTCATATCCTTTGGGCTAGGATAGTGAAGAGAATTATCGGGATTATATCTCAACTTTCCGTAAAAGGAGTGAAGATCCAGAAAGTGTATGTGTAATCATTACTTTTAAGGAAAGTCTATTATTTCATCCTAGTATGACCAAGCTAGAGTAGGATCTTTAGCCTTTGTTCCAAACGCATCCATGGAACACATATGGACCTATCCATCCATATAGTGGCTCACTTGAGTATTTATGGTCATAATAGATACATCTAGGTTATGGCCTTACGCTTGCCTATTATACAAATCTAGGAATGCAATGTTAGTACGACTTCTCACTTAGATCATTCGATTGTAGGTTATGTTCCTGGATTAACCGATCAAGTCGATCGATATGACTTGACGGGGGTTTAGGAGTTAGACTCACAGGTTTTTGATGATTCTTTTACCGCTAAATGAGATAGATGATTGAGCATCGTGAGTACCCCATACCATACCTGGCGGAGAACCTAATCAAGCAATTTAGGATAATTATTAAGCTACTATTATTATGATCGCAGCTTCCGGCTAGTGTCAAGGATATGCATTCTTGCTCCCACAACACTGATTAGGGTATCTTCCATACCAAGTTATTAATTTTTTTTCCCAAAAGTGACTAGTAAATGGGCTAGAACCCGGTGTTGCCCATCGATGAACATTTGGATGTTCCCTAGAGGTGCAAATTGTACCACCACAATGTATGAAGATGGGACCCTGAACGTCAGCCTAGTATTATGTAGGTTATCATTCACATCTATTACTAGATATTTGAATCCGCACTGGCGGCATATATAATACAAGGCAGTTTGTCATTTTGATGAGACAATATTCCCAACATTGGGGGGAGATATAACAGTCAATGCTGAGGATGTTTTTGAGATTAGTTCGAAAATACCAACATTGTCTTGCCTCGATCACTATTAAAATATTATAAGTGACAATAAGGTTTAACGGATTACAAATATGTAATCGGTCGCAAATAAATTGCCAGACATATTCATAGGTACTATTTAAGTATTGTAAGTGTATGTACCTATAAGTAATACACCTACATAGCTGAACGCTCCTGGGGAATTAGTACAACAAATGAATCTGAGGATCGTACTTAGTATGGAGTACCGTTGGAAGATAGTATTCTGAGCCGGGGAGCTACAAAATATAGGACAAATATGACTAATGGTTTAGTCGGTTCATCGAGGATGGAACTGACCATTGACGAGGCAATAGTAGCTACGTGACCAGTTGATGCATTACGAGGCAAGCCTGGGTGTGGCACATACATATGATAATAAGAAGATATTGATCTATTAAATGTCTGTAATAAGCACAACGTAGGATCGTTCAGTAGAAATTTGTTAGCAAGGTATTCATATTTCCTGCTGCGCTTGCCATCAAGGATGGGGATTCAGAACCACTTATTGTAAATAACTGTGTGCTATTGTACATTGACCAAAGTGGGTGTCAATAATCTAAGTGGAGCCCAGCTTGCTTGCATAATCTAAAGTGATACTATAGAGCATGTTAGGTATAAATGGGATTGGTACAAAAACACGATTAACTTGAAGAGATAATTTGGTCAAGGTAAGACTAGTTGCCCAAAAATTCTTTAAGAGATTTGGCATCGATTACAATGAGACCTATTATCCGGTTATGGATACTTTAAAGTTTCAGTACTGATCAGTCTCTTAAGTTGTCGAAGACAAACTAGATATGCATCTTATGTAAATACCACGTATCTATATGGTAAACTAGATATGAATATCTATATAAAGCCACTTGGGAAGGTAACTTTGGAAGTTATTAAACCCCACACGCGAGGTGCGTATGTAATAAAACTGGAAAAATTATTGTTGACTTAAAGCAATCATGACCCATATGATGACATAGTAAGTTGATTGAGTATTTAAAGGTCGGGGACTTTGTATAACATTATCTATCCATGCATTCCTATTTAAAACATAAAAATTAGCTTCAGTCATTATAATAATATACTAAATGATTTGGATATCATTATAACTCTTAGGGAGGTCGCAAGAGCCACCGAATACCTTAGGAAAGAATTTAAAATAAATGACCTTAGGAAAGCATACATTGTCTCTATTTGCAGATCCAACATCTTGGTAGTGGCATACTCGTATACCAAGCAATATATATCAGAAGAGTTATCTAATTCTTCGGTATGGATGTAGTACACGGTGCTAAGTCATTTTCCATCACTTGGATATCAATAATGGAATCTTTCACTATCCTAATGGGGGGAGAAATTTCTAGGGCCGTGATGCCATAGCTAGGAGGTACTTTGCTATAGATTAGCTGGGTATATATACTAGGGCTGATGAGTCATTTGTAATGAACTGTTTGGCTTGCCATAGTTTCGTTCCTACCTAAAGGCACTGGAATAAGATCAAGCTCATTCTGAGGTATCTGATCGGTATGAAAGACTGGGGTCTATTCTACTTGAAATGGTAAACATAAAATTATAGGGTACGCCGATACAGAATACTAATCAGACCCACATAGAGGCCATTGTTAAATATATTATGTGTTTATGTACAAGGATACACCAAATACTTAGAGATCGATGAAGCAGATGGCGGTAGTTACATCTTCGAACCACGAAGAAATTTTTACACTTCATGAAACTGGCAGAGAATGATGGTAACACTCCAATATACATCACATTAACTGAAGATTGTTGCATGTTCTATCCAAGATAAAACATCAACTATTTTTTTAAAACAACTCAACCTGTATCATTCAAGTCAGTAGCGATTTTATTAATGGCTACAAAATGAAGCACATTTCACAAAAGTCATTCCATACATATGAATTACAAAAGATGAATGAGATTGACGTTATTAAAGATATTTTAGAAGACAACTTAACCTACCTATTCACGAAGACTCGTACACCACTTACGTTTAAGTAGTTGGTACACGGAATCGGCATGCAGAAGTTTTATTTATCAATATCTCAGGGTGATAGATATCGGGGGTGATCAATGTTAGGGGGAATAGTCCCAACCTGTCGTGGACACATGCGTGCTATACTCTTTTTCTTAGTAGTACAGTTTTTATCCAAGGAGGTTTTACTGACTTGAGGTTTTGATGAGGCAATGTATACTCATCCACAACCCATACACGTCATAGGATTGTACTATTTCCAAGTACAGCTTTTTGCTTGGCAGAGATTTTGATGAGGTAAGTCATCCTGGTATGGAATACCCCAAGGGGGAGTGTTAGGAGTTGGGTCCGGCCCAAGGTTTGAACCCGACTGGGTTGGGGTGTTCTACTAGACTCCAAACAAGCCGAGAGGCCATTCGGGTTTATGGGGAGAGTTTGAGTTATTGTATATAACCTATAAGTCTTAAGTTCTTGTAACTTAATCTTTGAGAACACAAAGAATTCATTATCAATTATATCCTACTCTTCTATTATGTCAATACTTTGATTATATGATAGAATAGTATATTATCCAACACAAATCTCTTTTTCTTCTTGAACGTGCTTCATGGTTATTTGAATTGTAGAGACAACGGTGGTCTTCATAATACGATTAAGAGCTAATACATGTGCAATTGGATATCGAGAATGCACCTATTGTGAGGTATGGTCGGGAACTTTATGCTTCTATTTTTCAAAATGTCTTCACGTTCAAAAGGCGGGAGTGTAAAACTACTTTATTGATTGCCCATAAACAATTATATTTCTTTTAATTTGTGAGGTAGTATACACCTATAATAAGCTCACTTGGAAATTAAGATGATAGTATTATCTTCCCAAAAATAGGCGATAGTATTATGGTTTGAGTTGAGGGCACATGAAAGTATCAAAGAATGTTGACATGGATTAAACTACTTTCTCAAGAAATATATAGTTAGATGCTTTGAGAATGTTGTTATCAAAATCTCGTATCATTCAAGAAAAAAAGGTTAAGGAAATGAAGAAGAAAAAACATAAATAGTTTTTTTTTAATGCAGATCACTATAATGGCTACTTCTATTAACTACAAGCACCATAATTAGTTCCACTATCAAAAATAATCATAGACTATAAAGCCCATTTTGCTGTTGAATTTCTTGGTACAAATCATCCCCAATGCCAGATGACTTTTTTTTACCATTTCACCTTCTAAGATACGTGTGTAGGGTGTGCATCTCTCCTTTTTCAAACCTTTTAAATTTTATTAGGGTAGAATTTGTGTCCCCATCATGTCATACTTATTTTTATGTCATTGATTTGGGGTTTGTCGCCCTGCTCAATTTTCATAAAAAGACCCCTTAATTATAGATTAAAATAAATGCAAGGCCGTTTAAGAAAATACAATCCGAGAATTATTCAGCCCATAAATATATTACTTGGATAATCATCAATCCGAATAATTATCTAACAATCTACATAAGAACAAAACAGTTATAAGAACCAAAAACATCCGACAAAAGAGTACTGGAATCAATAATGTGTGCATTTTGGGTTTTGTGAACTCGTTTGGCAAAAGTTTACTAAAATTTGATGATTATCGGATGAAAAATCAATAAGGACTCAAGACATACTAAAACTATAAGAAAATCACTGATCTAGAATGACCATTAGGTTCTTGTAAATCACATTCATGTGAGAGAGAAAATACATTTGTTTATAAATTAGGATTCCAAGTTCTTGAGTTGACGAGTAATAAAGGGACAGATAAAGGGAAAAAAAATTTATCGGAGGAGAGATTTTAAGTTTTGAAGGATTGTCACCTCTTATGTTGGAGTGTTAGACTCCTAATCCCATTAAATTATTAATATTGAAGATGAAGAAATTTTAGGCGTTAAAGTAACTCTAGAATGAATATTGAAGAGTTGCAATTCTTAAGAGAGGGATTAGAGTATAATTTTTATCCCCATCATGTTATACTTTTTTTCTGTTATTCATGGGAGTTTGCCTCTCTACTCAACTTTCACAAAATAAACCCCCTTAATTATAGATTAAAATAAGTAGAAGGCAGTTTGAGAAAATACAACCTGAACATTGTTTAACCTAGAAAGATGTTACACGAATAATCACCAATCTGAATAATTATCTAACAATCTACATAAGAAAAAAACATTTATAAGAACTAGAAATGTAGGGACTTATCCCTCGATCTCACTCGTAATCGAGCTCACCTCCATCTCAGGCTCACGCATTTTTAGTACTTAACACCCAGTCAATATTCTAACCATCCCCACAAACTACTTAAGAACGTGGGTCGAGCTAAATCCGAAAAATGTTATCCAATCAAAGACACCTGTCTCCCACGAACTCGTTAGTTATATCAGTCTACCGCCACTAACCACATTATTCAGAAAATGTATTCTAGCACGATGAAGAGCTGTGGAAAAGCCTAAATAATAGAAAAGTTTCAAAAGAGACAAGGACTAGAAAAAAATACTTAAACTTCTTATTTACGAGATTGAAAGCATTTCTATATTCTAGAGATCACTTGTAATAAAGATATCCACTCGAAGCAATAAAGATCCTTTTTCAAAGATTCTCCATACGAGGTCATGGTTTGTTACCTGTTCTGAGGTTTTCCACGCTAAAAACACCTGTGTATATTTTTTACTTTATATTAGAGTGTTGATACAGGTTCATTGGTGTGATAGCTAATTTCTAATCATATCGAGCTTACGGAATTTGTCCATTACATTAGGCCCCGTCTGTGGGAAAGATTGCATTTCCACGATATCCTAAGGCAGTCTTTCACAACAATTTTCAATTATGGTTTCTTCTAGACGACAAGCCACTAGAACTCAGCTAAAAATTTATGTGAATCCTGGACAACTCACTGAGTTACGGGCGAATCTCCACGCAAGTGCAGAGAAGCACGCCGAACTCGAACTTCAGTTGACAAAAGATCATGAGATCCGAGAGGAGGAGCTCAATGCAGAACGACAATCTCGTTTGACAGCTCTCAAACGGCATGAAGATCAAATGTCGACAATGCAGACTGCACTCGAGGCTCTTCAAAATACTCAGCAGGCTCCTCCAGCCAGGGGTCACCATCAATTCCCAGAAACATCCCCCAAATTCACAAGTACAAAGGTACTGACACGAAGGAGCATATTCTGCAATACCGTGATTCATTGAGCTTGCACTCCAATCTCAACCACATTCTCTGCTAACTGTTTGCTACAAGTTTATAGGAGGAGCTACTCTGATGGTTCCATTCTCTTCCTGAGGAATCGATCTACACGTTTGATCAGCTACATAAATAGTTCATCAAGACATGCTCACAACAGAGATAAAGGGGAGAACTTGTATTATCTTATCGGTCTTAAACAGTCACAAGGAGAAAAACTTAAAGACTTCTCAAAGAAATTCCTAGAGCTCACAAGAAAGGTGGATAACCTCGACCAAAAAATAGCCGCGACCGCTTTCACCAATGCTATCCGACTCGATTGCAAGGCCAAGGAATATCACTTCCTTAACAAGTCTGCGACGTTAAAGAAGATGATCACCAAAGCCAGCAGCTACATCGACTTGGAAGGGATGATGCTTGAGCGACAAAAATCTACTAAGTTTGTCCTCTCTACCAAATCCTCATCTGGAAAATGAACCAACACGCCTAAGGAGGAATAGGGAGATTAAAAACACACCAAGGGAAACACTGGCTACCTTCAAAGAAGCGGTCCACAAAATAAGCCCGTCCTCCCAAAGCTAAACGTCCGAATCTCTACCATTTTTCCACTGCTGTTGAAAGACGCTCTCTACCACACCTCTCAGCCACTGGAGCCCATCGGGAATCGACCATTTTGCCTATACCATAAGGTAAATCATCACTCTACTGACAATTACTATGCTCTATAGCAGATGCTTGAACAAATTTTCAAGGAATGACGGATGCTCGAATACATTATGGACCTGAAGTTGTACCAGGATGGTAATTATAAGAAACAACTCGAAGTTTTTCAGGTCAATGACAGAGCTAAGGAGAAGCATCTCTATCATATGCACCTCAACAATATGATTGAAATGAGCCAAATTGCCAGTTCCAACCGATTAAGACGTCGGAGGCTCTTGAAATGCTGTGATCTTACACCTCAAGATAAAGAAGCCAAACTTCTTCCCAAGTCAAGCAATCGCCGACTCGGAATCTCATTCGAGGATTGCGATACTAGCCATGTCTAATTTTAACATCATGATACGTTAGTCATAATGCTAAAAATGAAACAGTTTGTCATGTACATAATGATGATCGACACTGGAATTGGTATTGAAATTATTTTTCAGAGTACGATCGTCCAGATAGGTTTGGCCGGCCAAGTCATTCAGAGAGACATCGAGATCTGTGGGTTCAACGGCTCTAGGGAAGAACGAGTAGGCAAGATTATCTTACCTATTGCTGCAGGACCAACCACTATCGACGTTATTTTTTACGTCATCAATGCCAAGTCTTACTATCTTGAGATTATGGGCCGCTGTTGGATACACAATATGGAAGCAATCGCTTCCACCTATCATCAAGCACTTCGGTTCAAGCACGACAATGGTATTAGCGAGATTAGAGGTAGTCAAAAACTTTCTTGAGCTTCTGAAAACACTATCTCTGCCATCCTAGAAACTTCAGACAGGCTGGCTGTATAGCAATTATAGAAAATTGGTCACCTTGACGACCAATCACCTACAAAGGAGCCCACAGAATATGTCGAATATGATAAACCTAACAGGGGGACATTCATAAGAACTAAGCAAGTTTAACACGAGAAAGATGCTCTCATCCAGTTCCTACAGCTCAATCGAGACGTTTTTACATGGTCTTTCAAAGAAATGCCCGGAGTCGACCCAGCTATGGCTTGCCAAATGTTAGCCATCAACCTCAATGCCCCAGCAGTCAAGCAGGAAACATCGACGATTTTTACCTCATTTTAGAGATGAATTTAACACCGAGGTTGAGAAATTGATCAAAGTAGCATTCATTCAAGAAGCCAAGTATCCGGACTGGATATCCAACATTGTCGCTGATCCAAAGAAGAACAAAAAAGTTTGCGTTTGCGTCGATTTCACAGATCTGAACAAACATACTCCAAAGAACAATTTCCCTCTTCCCAACATTCATCAGATCCTCGATTCTACTGCAGGCCATGATCTTCTATCTATGATAGATGCTGCTTTAGGGTATAGTCAAATCCCACTACTGGATGAAGATCAAGAGAAGACAACTTTCATCACCGAAAGTGGCCTTTATTGTTATAAAGTCATTCCCTTCGGGCTCAAAAATGCAGGTGCCACATATCAACAATTGATGTCTGCTATGTTCAAAGCACACTTGGGAAAAATCGTTAAAGTCTTCATCGGCGATCACTTGTGGAAAACCGTATAGTCAAATAATCGCATCTCAGATCTTAACACAATATTCAACATCCTTTGATCTTATTGAATGCGTCTCAATCCTGATAAGTGTCAATTTGGGGTACATTCTGGCTACTTCCCAGGCCACCTCATCAGCAAGAAAGGGATTTAGGCCGATCCAGATCAAATTTGGGCTTTCCTTGACATGCCTTCTCCAAAGACAACAAAAGACGTTAAAAAACTCACTAGCAAGATTATCGCGATCAACCGTTTTGTCTCTAAATCTTCAGACCGTTGCCGTTGGCTATTTCTATTACTCTACAAATGTACCAAACGAGGAAAAATTCAGCCAACTGCAGAAGTCACATGGACACCAGAATGCGAAGTAGCTTTTCAGGATCTCAAAATCTATTTGGGGAGGTCTCCCATAATGAGCACCCCAGTAGGTAATAAAGAACTGATAATCTACCTAGTAGTCATAGATACTTCTCTTAGCTCAGTTCTTATTCGCCTGGAAGGGAAAATTAAAAGGCCAGTCTTCTTCATCTGTAAAACACTTACATCAGTAGAAATGAGGTACTCTATAATCGAGAAACTTCTTCTCACCCTTATTTACACTTCGCAGAGACTCAAGCACTACTTCTGACCACATTCCGTCAAAGTTATGATGAACTACCCACTTCGGGAAGTTTTGTCCAAAAAAGAGAAGTCACGAAGAGTCTAACAATGGTCAGTCAGTTTGGGCGAGCATGATAGCAGGTTTGAACAATATCATTCTAAAAAAGTTCTGGCCGTTGCCGATTTTCTCGCAGATTTTCCAGGGGAGGATCCCGAGTCAGAGAAGTACGACCCGGATCTTGCTGAAAGCATGCCAGAGAATCCTACCACCAAACCATTCGCCGAAAGAGCTGATTGGATCACTACGCTAGGGTAGAGGCTTCTCCCCGATGGATCAGCAGGACCCGCACGGTCAAGAATCGAGATTGTTTTGATTACCCCTTCTAATGACAGAATTAAGAAATCAATCCGCTTGGACTTTGAGGCCTCAAATAATGTCACCAAGTATGAAACCCTCATTCACAGACTCGACCTTACCTTTGAGCTTGATGTCCTCGAACTCTCAGTTTACACAGATTAATTACTCATCATTCATCATTATTTCGAGCAATACAAAAAGAACAAGATGATGATTGAATACGCGGCCCTCGTTGCAGATAGGATGAGTAAGTTTTTGAAAGCAACTCTCGAATATCTTCCTCGAGGAGAAAATAGACACGCCGATTCCTTGGCATATCTAGCTGAGGTCTTGGGTACAGAAGCTCGATATCTCCAGATCGAAATAATTTCAACCCCCAGTATTGATTGCATCTCTGTATGCATGATCAACATTGGGGGAAATAAAAAGGGAGATGACCATTGAGGAAGGCTTTTCTGAGCCTACCTCGGCGTCGACAACAAGTATAATGGACCACTCCCAACAGATCCAATAGAGCATCGACAGCTGATCAACAACTCGAAGCGTTACATTACACAGAACGGTATGTATTACCGCCATTCTGTTATAGGGCCTTACCTCAAGTGCCTCTCGAAGTCAGGAGCAGATGAATTGCTCCGCGAACTACATAAAGGAACTTGTGGCTCCCACGCCGCAGGTAGGTCATTAGAGAATCAAGCTATAACTCAAGGAGTATTCTGGCCCAGTATGCGGAAGCAAGCAGAAGAATATTCCTGCAGGTGCGACACTTGCCAGAGACATGGATATATGATACGCGCCCCTGCACTCGAACTCCATGCAAGCAAGGTTTTCTGGCCATTAAAAAGATGGGCACTAGACCACGTCGGTAAATTCCCTAACTCTCTAGGTAATCGCCGTCACCTACTTGTAGCTGCCGATTACTTTACAAGATGGGTAAAAGCAATTCCATTATGTCGAACCAGTGAAGAGGAGGTCATCTCTTTTATCTGGAACCACATAATCACTCGATTCGGGTGCCCTCACTTAATTCGTATCGATAACGGGCCCCAGTTTGTGGGAGAAAAGGTCGTATCCTTCCTAAATAACAACAATATCATCCACTCACCATCAAATCCATATTTTCCTCAAGGTAATGGCCAAGCCGAAAGTACCAATAAAACCTTCGTGGATGGACTCAAAAAAAGGCTTCACTTATAGAAAAAAAGGAATTGGGCTTGCAAACTACCTCACGTCCTGTGGGCGTATCGAACCACTCCCCGACAATCCACCGGGCATACCCCATTCCTCCTTGCTTATGGCACAAAGGCTGCCATTCTGTCTGAATATCATCATCTAGTTTATGATCACGAGCTGACTGACGGGGTAAATGAGTTTGAATTGGCTTGCAACCTTAACATGATAAATGAGACCAGGAAATGCACTATTGCTAACCTAGGTCAAAATCATCAGATGCTTACCAGATCATATAATAACCGAGTCAGGAGCCATACTTTCCAAATCAAAGATCTCGTCCTCAGAGAAATTCCTCAACATCACAAAGAGCCTCACGCTAGAAAATTAGCCGATAATTGGGATGGTCAATTCATAATCACATATTTCTCAGGCCTGTGATCGTACTATCTCATGACAGAAGAGAGAATTCCTATTTCAAATCCTTATAACACTAGACGACTAAAGCGGTACTATCGTTAGGCATCTTACTACTCCATTTCCATTGCGAGCTTTTTTGTTTTTTCAATTCCAAAAGCGAGAATCTTATCTTCTTCCAATGTAAATTATGAACCTATCAATGAAAGTTTTTTTTGTGAACAATGTCTGTCTCTTCATGAACATTCATCCACATTCTACAAATAAAATAATAGATAATATTAGCTTTCATCTCTTTCAATATGTCTATGACATTACTATAGGCCTAGATCAAGGATAACGCTTGGTCTAGCAGCCCCTCTATATCTCTGCGATTAAGTCAAGTGTAAAAACTCATTTCACATTAAAGACTTTTCCAGGCATAAGATAAAGCATAGATAACACTAACTTTCATCTCTTTCAATATGTTTGTGACATTACTATTGGCCTAGATCAAGGATAATACTTGGTCTAGCAGCCCCTCTACATCTCTGTGATTAAGTCAAGTGTAAAAACTCGTTTCACATCAAAGACTTTGCTAGGCATAAGATAAAGCATAGATAATACTAGCTTTCATCTCTTTCAATATATTTGTGACATTACTATAGGCCTAGATCAAGGATAACACTTGGTCTAGCTGCCCCTCTACATCTATGGGATTGTGACAAGTATAAAAAATCATTTCACATCAAAGACTCAGCCATGCATTAGATAAAACATAGATAATACTAGCTTTCATCTCTTTCAATATGTCTATAAAATTACTATAGGCCTAGATCAAGGATAACACTTGGTCTAGCTACCCCTCTACATCTCTGTGATTATGACAAGTATAAAAACTCATTTTACATCAAAGACTCAGCCAGGCATAAGATAAAGCCTTGATAATACTAGCTTTCATCTCTTTCAATATGTCTGCGACATTACTATAGGCCTAGATCAAGGATAACACTTGGTCTAGCTGCTCGTTCCACATCAAAGACCCCACCAGACACAAGATAAAGTAATGGTCATACTAGCTTTCATTTATTTCAATGTGTCCACGATAAATTCTATTTATTTTCAGGTCAAAGTCATATTATAGAAGATTTTGTTCTGCTAATGCAGTGTCAGCAGTACTTTCCCCTACATCATTAAGAGGTCTCTCTTTCAGTTTGCGAGCCATAGTAGCTTTACCTCGTTCTATTGACTCAGCAGTTCGAGGGCCAAGTTGGGTCTCCATGGCACCCTGACAGTTTCCTCGATCTATCTTAGCTCCACAAATGCATCCCTTGCCCGATAAAGTTTTGAACAAGGTATCTTGTTCTGACTCAATTTTTCTAACTTCCTCTACAAAATATGTAACGATCGCCCTTAATAGGTCAGATCGAGACACATCAGGTACTACCGCAGCTGCAAATCTCACCTTCAACCTCTCGAAGCGTGACTTTAGCATAATTT
Source organism: Kingdonia uniflora (assembly GCA_014058105.1). NCBI lineage: Eukaryota > Viridiplantae > Streptophyta > Magnoliopsida > Ranunculales > Circaeasteraceae > Kingdonia > Kingdonia uniflora. The sequence continues at coordinate 551,059 of JACGCM010001419.1, forward strand.
TCCTTCCATTCAATTATTTCCGCATCAACCTTATAATGATAAATAACATCTTCTTCCAACTTGGCAATATAATTTTGCTGACTCAGCTAGGTTCATGGCTTGTAAATCTACTACCAGGGTAGAAAGTCTTACAAGTTTTGCGTTCTGCTCTTCCCTAGCTGGCAGATCTTTCAATTATTCTTCTTTCCTCTTCACTACCGATTCCTTTACTTTGATCTCCCCTTCTAGAAGTTTCTCCCTGATAAAAGCAGCATCCAACTTATGCTGGTATTCCCTCAAGTTTGCATTTCCCATCTGAACATGAACCTAAATCTGAGATACGCTACTCACACTAATTCGACCTGAGAATCTAACTGCATCCCCTCGAACTAAAGGAGCCTTGACCTCAGTTCAACTTCCCCCTGAACGCTCTTTAGCCTCGGTATTCTTGGCGTGAGCAATGGCTTGGTCCATTTCGACTTTAAGTCGAGCAACTCTCTAGTTCAAATCGTCGCACCTTCGTTGTATTTCTCAAAATTCCATATCCTTGGCGGGGAAGGCTGTTTGCAAATGTTCAGCTGCGGCCTCCAAAGATGACATATTTTCTCGAGCTACCCTCAGCTCATCGCTTTTTTCGATAAATTTTTGTCTTATTCGTTCTAGCCCGTTTTAATAGTTCTGAAGGTCAGATCAAAATCGTTTCTCTGTTTGTTCCAGTGCCTAAATACGGTATTGAGCCATGTCGGCCTGCTTACCCTTCAAAGACAATGCGTCAACCTGATGTTGAGGCTTCTCGGCATATTCTGTAACATGAGATAGCTCTTTTAATCCCGTCTCAATCTTAAAATCTTTCTCCCCGACCTGAAGAGTCAGGTCGAAAATGGCCTGATTCAACTTCTCAAGTCTGAAATGCATTTTTACGTATTGATCCTCGCTGTTCTCGTTTGCCTCCTTAATCCTATCGAAATGCTCCACGAATTCCCGATTGCACATGAGTACATCACCCTCACATACGCGAGATGAATCCAATTCAACCTGGAAGATATCACGAGTTTTAGTGCAGCTCAATTTAGAAAAATCCTTTGTATATATACGTACTACATTTCTAATGGGACTGTGTGATTTCTAGACGCCTACTTCCAAATACTTTTAGGCTAAAAGTTTGAAGTTCCTTCTCAGTTGAACACTTGATGAATCATTTCTCGGCATACAAGGTACATACTTCCGATATATTATTCTGCATTAATAGTGTTAGATTTTTTACCGTGCATTTCTATCCTATTTATTTGATAGCTTAACGTTGGTGTAATATCAAGGTCGAAAAAGCTAATTCGATCTAACTTGCAGCTCCGCTTGAGCAGACTGCAAGACTTTAGAAGTCTCTTTTTCCCTGGCAAGTCTAGACTTTAGATCTTTTACTCTGAAACTCATTTTTCTAAGTACCTACAAAATTTTATAACACAGAGTCAACTTATAGAGTTTCCTCCTTAAACCCAATTCACAACTTACAAAATATTCAAACAAATATACATTTCTATCCCACCTTCTCGCTACCACCTTCTGGGTGCTCGACGTCATCCCCTTGATTATCGAGTACTGTCTGACGAGAAACACCATCCAAACTGTCCACGACCCCCAGTACTTCTACTTCCTCATCATCTCCTTCCTCAACATAGGTGTCAGCCTTAATGGCATCCACCTCCTCCTCGGAGTAGCCTTTCAGCATCAAGTGATGACCCAGTCTATTACGCCCCTCGACCATCTCGCCTAGGTTGGCCTTTGCCTCAGCCTGAAGCTGGCCGATCGCCACGGCATGAGAGGCTTTTAGCTATCGAGCTTCCTTCTTAGCTACAGTCTTGGTTCGAGCCAGTCCTTTCTCCAGCTCGCTCTTCGCCTTCTTCAGCTCGGACTTTTCTTCTTCAATACCGAGCCAAATCCCCTTCATGAGATGAGTGACCTACATAAAAATAATCAATCTTAGCGATTAGCTCAAAAAACATAGAGCAACTCTTTCCCAATCAGTAAAACTTACCATTTTACTCGCATCTTCTTATCCATGGAGAGCCGCCAACCTGGCCCTTTTCTCGACCTCTTTAAGGTTATCCACCACAGTAGGTTGCACCTCCACGTCCTTCTCACCAGAGGATTCAGCCCTCCTCCTCTTCCCTTTCACGACCTTACCATTTTCCGTGGCGCCCGAGGCTGGCACAGACTTCAGCATCCATTATTTTAGATATTTTTGTGCTATCTTGCTCGTCGTGAGGTTTGGTTGAGCCGAACTGCCCGACCCAGGAGTCTTAGTTCAAAACTCTTCACCACTTATTTTCTTTTTCCCTTCATCTACCCCATCTATCGACTTGGTAGACTGAGCCTTCCTAGCCTTGTCTGATTTACTATCGACCCTCTTTTTTCTACTCAGGCCGAGTCCCTCCAACATAAGTTTGAGTTCTACTTTCTCCTCAGCAACTTCGTCCAACAAGGATTCTTTCCTTTCCGCTATTGACTTCATACCTGTAATAACAACATTTATTACTATCATCTACAGTAATCAACAAAACATAACCATAATTCTATCTATGTATGTCTATACTTACTTTATTTTACAGTTCTAAAGCAATGATCCAGAGGTTCTTCATCATCTATCTGAAGGTAATTACCCTTCACCCATATGACGTTATCATTCTAGGTTCGGCCTAGTGAATCAGATTGAAAAAACAAAGTCGAGTTGTACTCGCACAAAAATATGCTCCCTCACTGGCTTTAAAATTATTCGCCCCATAAAAACTGCAAAACGTCCTCAGAGTTTATCCTCCTCACTTTTTCCTCCCTTTCCCATCTTTCATTCGGATGGTCACACACGGTTATTATCTCCCATATGTTCCTGCTCAATTGAACAGAACATGCCCCAATTACATTCATAATCCCTTTCGCCAAATTTATGAGGGGAAGGCTCAAACCATACTCTAATTGAGATTGGTAACACAAAAAATCCTCTGAGAGGTCACTCTGGATGTCCCCATCAAAATACTCTAGCGAGATCGATTTATCTATACCCCTCCACTACCATACAGCCCCCCCTAAACTCCCTACCGGCAAACTCAATGCAATTACCCCACTTCCCTCCTACAGCTACCTTGGTTTACAAAACTCTCTAAAAACATTAGAAGCTGGAGGATAAGATACCAATTGACCGGGAAAACCCAGAAATTGTTCCTACTATGACTCCCCTAATCCATTCAATTAGGAAACTAACCTAAAAAATAAAAACTGCTAATAGCCAATATTGGAATTTTCCAATAGAGCATAAGCTAAGCATAAAATAAGCATATGTCACATGGGTGCAGATAGCCCTATGAGTAACGTGTCACAACAAACCCTTCGTCTGAGAAGATTTTATCTACAAAATTAAGGGGGAGGTACTCCAAAGAATTTACGTACAAACGTAGTGTGCATCGCAGTCTTTTCGTTTTTATCCTGCTGAACACACTGAACTATTACTATTATACTCTCACACATACCATCCACCATTAGGCCGACCTTTTTAGCAAATGTAGGGCAATCACGTTTCTGGTGCCCTAGTTTGTCATATCCATAACTGTTACCTAAAAATAAGGTACATGGTGCAGTGACTGCAAGAATAGCTGGGGATACCGGTATTGCTGCTTGAACTAGAGGGTGATACTATGCATAACTCGCTCACCTGTTTAGCCAACTACACAATTTTAACAAGACAAAAGACAAGTTGAAGCGTTATTGCCTTCTATAGTTTCTTTGTCAAACAAGACTTGTACCTACTAACCTACTGTTGCTCAGTTTCATGGGGTCGTGAACGTACCTTTAAGAGATAAAATTGATTAGTACAATCTTCAAGCGAAGAGAGACCTATTTTCAGGGACTAAAGTTTCCCAAATGTAACCTCGCCGTAGTTTATAGCGATGAACCTCTCCTTTAACTCCCTCTACATTTTCCACCATTCTAAAATGGGATGGTAACTCAATGTACACCATGCCTGTTGAACACTATTTCACCAGGTGAGAGCAAACCAGTAAGGCGGGACTCAATGATCATAACTTGTTTTGGAAATCCATATTTCTTGTAGTTAAATATACGCTCAACTCTATCTAATCTCTCAATAAAGGCATCTGCGTCAGATTATCTGCTTAACTCTGGCAATATGAGGTAAACATCATGCGTCTATTCTGAAATAGCTTTGGTCAGGCTTTAATGTAATTGCCTTTACACTTTCATCATGGCTGTGGTCATAGTTCTTCTTCATAGTCTAAACCTTTCTCATCATCTTGCCAAGTTGTAGATACAGATGCCTTGGTAGATGAAGAGGTGAACCAAGTTGACGCTATCGGTAACGATCACTCAATATGGTGTAAATCGGGGGGGGGGGGGGGGGGAGGTTGAGAACTGCTGCCCCGGTCTTCCCCACAGAATTGCCTCTCTCTCTTTCCCAAGCTTGCATATAACGAGAACCCTTAGTCTTATGCCTCCCATTAAATTAAGCACTAAATGCATCATCATCATGCAACCCCCATCAATCGGCGTAGGGTGTTCGGAATTCAAAGCCATACTTGGGGTTCGTTTTTGATGTAGCTCACTTACCAACGTCAATATTAGGATAGGAAATGTACAAATCTATTGGTATAGAGAGAGACATTACATGGAGGCCTAAAGAGGCTATCTCTTGTGGAAAAACTTGTCTACCTGCTGCTAATATAATCGGCAAGTCGATCTTTCTTTGAGATGATTAGTAAGTTGAGGCCTCCAGTAGGATTCTTGGTGATAGTTTGGTGTCCAAGAGTTCTATACCCTCTGAAGTACTCTATTTGCAGCCCTCTAAGACTAATCGAATACTCGAAGGCTATATCAAAGCCTACCAAAGACTCAAAGCCTAGGGAAATCCGTAAGACAACCAAAAACATATGGTTTACCAAAAACACACGAAGCTTTCCAAGACTAGTCGATCACTCGAAGCCTACTGCAAGATTTGAAGACAGAGGCATTCATACAGCAGACAGAACCTAACACAAGTTTTAAGATGATTTCGACCATATTAGTGTATGGTCGAAGGCTCAAAAACTTGAAAGATAACTCACCCCTATATTAAGGTCACATCGGTCCACCTTGGCGCTGATGGTGTCCACACTAACATACCCAAAGGTTCGATACACTTCAGCTTCCCCATGTCCCCATTTTAGAGGACTTATCCGATTTAACTATCCAAACTTCCTGACACCCCCAAAGGCATCCTGTCTAGAATCGCTTGGAAGAGCACAGTGTCGAGCACACTCCCAACCCACGACCCTACTACCTGTGACCTTAGTGATCCTCTCCTCAAACAGCCTATCTGACCTAGCAAAAGCTTAAGCAGAAAATATACGCTGCCATCCGCATTAATGCCAGCCTCATCCAAACTTTTTGAGTCAACTTAATAATTCCATTTGCCCGGAGCTCCTCGCTGTCGAGGTGCCTCCGAAGTTCTATAGCCCCAAAATTTGCAAATATCAAAGCACCGATCCTCAATCCTATGTACTTGAGTTTCAAAAGGATTTAATCCTTCATTCCTCCACTGACCACATCCTCCGCTGAATATTACCTACCAGCCTTACCGACAACCCCCTCAAGTGGTACCATAGCCTCTCCAATAGGCCCATTCAAAGTTTTGAACAACTATCCAATTTTTCATCCTTTATTTTGCCTTCAACAAAGACTGCGAGGTCTGAGTAGATGCCCTCTTCAACTTCTGGAAAATACCGGCCGAAACATTCGAGAACTTTACCAAACGTTTCCTAGACGAATCACACAAAGTTGAGAACCTCAATTGTATAAATGCCATGTTAGCCTATTCAAATGCCTTGCCTGACCATAGTCGCATCAAAGAATGCATCGTCCTCCAAAAGCCTCGAATCCTCGAAGAGATGCTGTCCAAAGTAAATGGATACATCGACCTTGAACATCTCCATAAAACTAATCACCAGGGACAAGCCCCCACCAGCAACCACAGGAAGCCACAAGAACGAAACACAACCATAGTCGATCCCGTCTGTAACAAGACCGACAGCCAAAAAAGTAACAATTTTGATGCCCAATCCATCGAGCCTTGCAAGAAGTGACCCATGTCAGCCCTACCTAAACTTAAGAAGGATGAACCATATTGCCAAAACTACAAGTGTAACTATCATCTTACAAACAAGTGCTACACGTTATATCATTCGCTAGAGATGATACTCAAAGCAGAGTGCCTACACCAGTACGTCGTCGATCTCCTCAGTTACCTCGATGAGTCATATCTCAAACCTCAGGCAGACCCAAATACTAGACTCGACAAGGTACATATCTTCTAAGCCCATTTGCTCAAAGTCATCAATATCGATAGCGATTCTACCCGAAGAAAATGAAAGCGGGTCAAAAAATGTTGCAAACTTACTTACAAACAAAAATTCTCAGTCCTCCTACCCGAATCTAGTCATCACTCTTGACCCAAAGGAATATCCTTCATCAACTGTGACATCTCACTTCGATTTCCTCAATCTGACCCCTTAGTCATCATGGTTAAAGTTGAGCACCTTGTTCTCCATAGAATGCTTATTGATACCTGAATTGCAGCCTATGTGCTTTTTCCTCAAATATTCAAGGTTACGCAAAAGACTAATCTGATTACCCAGGCCAATGTCAAACTGAAAGGCTTCAGCGGATCCACAGGGGTCACCGTGGGAAAAATCAGCCTCCTCGTTACCACAGGCCCCGTGGTATTACAAACCAGCTTCTTAGTTATCGATAAAAAAATATGAGTACCTCGGCATTCTTGGCCATGACTGGCTCTACGCCATGAAAGCAATCCTTTTGACCTAACCCCAAATCCTGTTCTTTACCACCCCAAGTGAAACTTGGTACATGAATGGATCTCAAAGGCTCACTTAATCTTGTGAGCACCCAGAGATCGATCTCAAGCAAAAGCTAGTAAAACCTTATTAATCGCAACAACTCTCCCTCACTACCACATCGACTCCATACACCAATCCACCGACCAAAAAACTAATATTATATATCAAACTCGATGGTCCCAGTCGAGGAACATTTATTGGTAGCTCCTTAACAGACGATAAAAAACTTCAACATACCACCTTCCTTCGATCCAATAAAGATGCCTTCGCCTGGACATTCTACGAGATGCCAGGAGTTGAATCTACCCTCGCCTGCCACCACCTCGATCTTTTACCCAAGTCCATAGTGGTCAAGCAAAGGAAAAACACACCCTATCCCCAAAGATTCAAGACGCGGTTAATCTTAAGGTCAAAAAACTTTTAACCGCAGGATTCATACGCGAGGTCAAATACGCTGATTAGATCTCCAACATCGCTGCCGTACCCAAAAAGAATGGCAAGATCCAAATTTGTGTTGACTTCACTGATCTTAACAACCATACACTGAAGGATAATTTCCCTCTCCCTATCATATCAGTACTCGTCAATGCCACTGAAGGCCACGAACGCCTCCCAATGATGGATACGACCTTTGGTCATAATCAGGTATCCCTTCTTCCTGAAGATTAAATTTAAACTTCCTTTATTACCTAGTTAGGGCTCTATTATTTCAATATCATGCCCTTTGGGCTGAAAAAGGCGGCGCAACTTTCCATCACCTCATCACTACAATGTTCAAACTCATGCTTGGCAAGTTAGTCAAAATCTACATCGATGGCATGCTGTCTAAGAGCCTCCACAAAAATGCCCATATACAAGACTTGACCGAAGTTTTCTCCATCCTTTGATTATACCAAATATAATTAAACCGAGACAAATTCCAGTTTGGTGTCTCATCTGGAAAATTCCTTGGCTACCTCATTAGTAAACAAGGCATCGAGATCGACCCTACCCAAATGTGAGCCCTCATCGATATGACTTATCCTAAAACCTTGAAAGACTTCCAGAAGGTAGTAGAGAAAATAGCTTCCCTGAACCACTTTTCTTCCAAATCCTCAGACTGATGCGCTTGATTATTCTCCCTCCTATGCGAATAGGCCATCCATAAAACCAAGAAGAAAAACCCCAACATTAATTGGACATTCGAATGCGAACAAGATTTCCTCGAACTTAAGACTTACCTTGGGCAACCACCTATCATGAGCACCATTTTCAATGGCGTGGAACTTTCCCTTTATCTTGCAGTTACATACGAGTTTATTAGCTCGGTTCTTATCCAATGTGAGGTAGGCATGGAGAAACTTGCTTATTTTATTAGTAAAGCACTGATACCAGCCAAAATCGATATGCAAAACTCAGGAGAATTATTCATACCCTTATCTACACATCATGCAAACTCAAACCTTATTTCCAAGAACACCATATCCGTATAATCAATAACAACCCCCTTCAAGAAGTCCTTGCCAAGAAAGATAAATCTAGATGGGTACAACAATGGTTTATCAACCTTGGTGAGCATGATATCACTTTTGAGAAATAGGTATCCCACAAAGGTTAGGCAGTCACCGATTTCTTAGCCAACTTCCCCGTCGAAGACAGAGATTGGCAAGAACATGAAGATGACCTACTCGAAGACCAGCCAGAACATAACGACCCCTGGAACCTTAATACAGAATAATGCCTCTTTTAAGATGGGTCTGTAGGCCCAAACAGTTCTGGGATAGGTATCGTACTGATCACACTGTCAAATGACCGCATCGAAAAGGTGCTCAAACTAAAATTCTATTATACCAACAAGGAGGCCGAATACAAAGCTTTGATATATTGCTCGATCTAGCCCTTGTGCCTGGAGTCCCGCAACTAGCCATTTTTACCGACTCACAGCTCGTCCAAAGATAGTATAGTAGCAAAAATCACGTGAACGTTCACATGGCTGAGGACGCAGCGCTCACCTACTAACGCATGAATCATTTCTCTGAATTTGTTTTGTTCACCCATTACCCTTGAGGCAAAAATAGGCATGCTGATTCCCTCGCTTATGTTACTGCAATGCTTGGACAGTTTGCCCCAAAAAATTAGTGTCCAAGTACTCGAATGCCCAAGTATCAACCTGATGGAAAAAAATACAATTAATACTGGAGGCAAAAGTTTCAATCCCGAAGACTGGTGCACTCCCTTCTTCACGTACTTTAACAATTCTACCTTACCTGAAGACCCAAAAGCAAAACGGTCCTTATTAGAAAATTGCCGATGGTACACCATTCTCAAAGGTAGCCTATGTTGCAAATCACCAAATGGAGTACACCGCCAATGCATATCTCAACAGGAAGCTGCCACTATCATTACTAAGCTACACGAAGGGAGTTATGGATCCCACACCCTCGGACGATCTATGGCTCACTGTGCGATAGCACAAGAATTGTTTAGGCCAAACATGATGAAGCATGCCGCAGAATATGTGATGTACTGTGACAAATGCCAACCTCATGCCCATGATATCAAATCCCATCAGAAGACCTCTACTGTAGCCAAGTAGCTTTTCCCATTAAAAAATAGGCCATCGATCTGGTAGGCCCTTCCTAAAAGCTTCGGGAAGCATAGAACACATCCTAGTCGCCATATATTATTTTACTAAATAGGTTGAAGCCGTAACATTATGCTGAACTGGAGAAGAAGAGGGTACCAAATTCCTTTAGAAAAATATGATCACACACTTCAGCTGCCCACACATGATTCGATGCAATAACGGACCACAGTTCGTCGGGAACATGGATTGAACACTCCTCAAAAAATACAACATCATCCTCTCTCAATCCACACCATATTGCCTGTAAAGAAATGGGCAAGTCGAAGCCATTAACAAAACTATAGTTGATGGTCTAAAAAAATGCGTCAACGAGAAGAAGTAGCATTAGGTTTAAAAGCTACAACATGTACTCTAGGCTTACCGTACCACACAACCAAAAGTGACAGGATGTAATACTTTCCTATTAGCCTATTGTACCGAAGCAGTCTTACCCAGTTTGAGGTCCCAACATGTGACCCCGACCACCCAGATGAAGACAATGAGTTTAAACTGGGAGGCAACATGGTATGGATCGATAAAACCTGAGGTCGAGCCCAAGCTATCCTCGAGTATTACCAGATCTTTCTCAAGAAATCATACAAAAAGAAGGTGCAACCGTGAAGATTCAACATAGGGTACTTGGTACTTCCCCGAGTCACAAACTCCTCGAAACCACGCAATGCCGGCAAGCTAACCAAATTTTGGGAAAGACTATACGTTGTGTATGAAAAAATAGACAAAGGATCCTATTACCTTATGAATTAAGATAAGGAACCATTACCCAACCCATAGAATACAATGCAACTAGTCCCTTACAACAGGCTACAAGCACTATCCCTCACCACTGCTGTAACCACCGTGTAATCAGTAAACAAATTTCTTTAACCTTTCGCATTATATCACACCTCAATGAACTTCTTAATTTTGGCAAACTTAAGTATCCAGTCAACCCTTTGACCTAACAATTTATTGAGGGCGACCTCAAAGTTTTTCAATGATCTGATTTGGGCAAACCCGAGTGGTATGAATAGTTAAAAGACTAAATACTCGGGGGTGACATCATGGCCGACCATGTCTTTCTTCGCTGAGGATCAAACCCGCGGATAGAAATACCCGAGGGAGACCTCGAAGCTTAATGAATTTCTTGACTTGTGCAAACCAAAGTATCTAGTCAACCCTTCGACTCGACTGCTACTTTGAGGCGACCTCATAGTTTTTCAAAGTTTCGATTAAGGCAAACACGAGTGGCATTAATAGTCATAAGACTAAGCACTCAGGAGAGACATCGGGGCCGACCACTTCTTGCTTCGTTCAGGATCGAACCCGCGAATATGAATTCACGAGGGAGACCTCGAAGCTTAATGAATTTCTTGATTTGGGTAAACCTAAGTATCCAGTCTACCCTTTGACCAGACTGATACTTGGGGGCGACCTTAAAGTTTTTAAAAATTTTAATTCGGGCAAACCCGAGTGGCAATAATAATCGAAAGACTAAACACTCGTGGGAGATATCGGGGCCAGCCACGTCTTGTTTCCTTCAGGATCGATCCCGTAGATAGAAATACCTGGGGGTCACCTTGAAGCTCAATGAACTCCTCAATTCGGGCAAACCTAATACATACATTCGGCCATACAAAATATCAGCATACACTAACAAGTTCAAATAAAATAACAAAGCATCATTTACAATACCATAACAAAAAAAGGGGTGTGCTTCTTACAAAAATCTTACAATGCCATCAACTTCACCAAGTCTTCTACATACTCATAACAGCTTATACGACAAACTTACCTTGTTCCTCCTTAGGAACAAGAATTTTAGTAGTACTAGGACTCTTCCCAATAGGCATGACTTCCTCATTATCCACACTGACCACCCTGATAATAGGAATCGGCTCTATCCCCTCCTCTTTGACTGCACCCTCGAAAATTGAGCTGGGCAACACTTTCGAAGGGTAACATTCAAAGGTGTCCAGATCATTTCCCAATTCATCTATGAATTACTTCAAAGATGAAGTCACATTGTACTCCTGGTCGAAGTCTGCCTGGAACTGCGCATGATTTTTTCTCAGCTTCACCTCAAATCCTGCTTCCTTTGCCTCACACCGCTCGACCACAGCCAAGTTCTCCTTGGCCATAATGATGGAACATGAAATGTCTCCTGGTTTAGTTAGACGACTAGAGTGTTCAGCGATCTGATGGTTCCATTCGCGAGCTCCCCCCCTACCAGCTGACTTTTTCAACCTCACACCAGATACTTTCTGAGCCTTCGTAAAAGAGATCAGTCAAGCATGCATCTACCTAATAACCAACACATTGACAATTCAACAATTTTATCCAGTCAATAACGAGCATTATCTTGTTAGCATATAACATATACCTAACGCCATACCATCTCTGCCCACTGCCCTATTTCATCTGGGTTCGGGGCATACAAATACATTATTGACTCGGCCATAGCTCGAGCAAAATCTACTTGTTTGGCCATAAGTTGCCTGGCCTCCACTGAGTTTAACCCTTTTTTATTTGATCATGCAACCTCTTTTGAGGAATCGTCCCCATTACCTGTGTGGGGGCCTAATTTCGCGAGGAGGGGAAGTCGGCTCTTACACCACGGGAGTTATCTTCTATCAAAGGAATATAAGCATATAATAAATTTTATGACTAAATTACTGACAATATACTTGCGTGGAGGCCTAGAATATGACACTCCACGTTCTCTGATGAGGATTTTTAAGAGTATTGATATTACTGTCGAGTAGTCGAAGGTTTGAGTATTAGGTAAGTTACAGGGCAATTGAAGGTAAACTTCAGGGGTTCAGGGGAAAGATTTTGTAATACCTCCTTGGTTTAACATCCCTCCTATTTATACAACATAGGTAGGGCCAAGTCATCAAGGTAGGTCACATTACAAGTGCACCCTCCGGGTTTCTTCCGGGAATCGGGCGGGTATCCCGGAGTTGGTGTTGACACCGTAAATGTCGGGTCTGTCACTGTGCTTTAAAACTGTATCCATTATTGGTTATGTCACTGTAGTTGTCAGGATCAGCAACATCGTCATTCCTGTCTGGTGAGCTGGCTGTCTGACATGTCTACCTTCGGCCAGGTATGATTAAGGTCAAAGTATTTTTGGTGCTGATGTGGAGTTCATGTCTGCATTCAGCTTCGGGGCATATTTGTGTCAAAGGTTTGTATGGTCTTGGAGGGCTTGATTATGGACTTATTAGACTTTGAGGTATTCAGGTAGGCTTTGAGATAGCCTTCGAGTGTTCGACTGGGGGTAGAAGGCTGCGAGTAGGCTACTACATTCGCCCTCTCTCAACAAGGGTCTTAAAAACAGATGTAGAGGCGTTTGCTGAGAAAACTATTGGTTATTGGAATTTTAAGGGTTGACTTTTGCGTATTGGAGTTCCGAGGGGGGTAATAAAGGAGGGTAATATTGACAAAGCACATCTCAGCCAAAAGCGGGGGTAGTGGTAATGATGGCAATTTTTTACAATTTTGAGGAAGTATAAATAGGTGTGAGTGCAAAGTCACTGCTCCTGGTAACCCATTTACAAAAATCATTGAGTTAGAGAAGGAAAACATATGCCATTATTTCGTGAAGCTTGAGAAAGGTTACTAGGTTTTTGCTGAGGGATCAATTGACATGCTATTTCAAGCGTACTTCTATTAACACAGGTATGTCGATTGACTTATGTTTGTTTCTATTTGGCTTCATCTTCTGTATCTATATGTAGAGTCTGCTAGGTTTGTAGTTGTGAGGATATGACCGAGAACAGGGGGAAATCATGTCTCTGGGGATCTAGCCCGTTTGGGATTTTCAGGGTATTGATAGTGGGACTAGGATTGGGGTTGAGTATTCGACTGTGATTGTATCAATTAGAGAGGGTAGGTAAGAATAAGTTATTGACATGTAATAGTCAAATATATTGATCTAATTGCATGTATCTTCTTCTACAGGATAAGATGCGTACCCGTCGATCTTCGAGACTGAGGTAAATAAGCAAGGAGATCGAAGAACATGAGGCTAGTGTACCTGGTCATGCTTCCATGGAAGAGGGCAACGACGTTGAGGAGTTAATTATTATGGCAGATGCCCCACTTACCGTGGTAGTGCTTAAGATTAGGGTTTTAGGCAGTTAATGCCAAAAAGTTTGAATAACAGAGGAGAACGACGAGGAGGCAATAGAGGGAAGAGAGAGAGAGAGAGACACGAGGGTAGTATCGAGCCTTTGGGGATGAAGGGGAAGAGAGGGACCAGAATGATCATAGTGAGGAATCAACTGAGTCGGATGAGGCTACTGGGTCTGTCTCGGTTAGCGAGAAGCTGAGGCTGGATCAATTTGTAGCTAAATTGGGTTTATTAAAGGTAGGGGTGCTCTTAAATGCTGCGGAGTTAGGATACACCTTCCAGTCAAAATTGTGAGAGGGTATTATGGCATACAGGGGCCAAATTTGGCTAGGTATGCAACTACCTCTCCGAAGGTTGGTGAAGGAGGTGCTAAACATTTGGGAAGTTGCTCCAGTTCAGAATGAATGAGAATTTTTACGAGATGATGAAGGTAGTTAAGGGTATGAAGGTAAATCTGAGAAGTGTTGGGAGGAACTTGATCGAGTAGTACGATATTGTATCATTCTACTCAACGAAAGCGAACCAAAATGTGGGTACCAATTACATTCAGTGTCACGTAGATAAGCCCTGGTTATTTGATCTGTGCTCGACGGGTCGAGGGTAAAATAAAGACTTAGTTGTAGTATGGGGTAGTTATGAGAATGTCGAAGGGGAGGACCCTTATAGGTTACAGTATAAAGTCTATAATCCAAGTAAGTTGTCTGTTAATTTTTTTTTTGACATATTGATCGAACAGGCTGATAAATGGGTTTTTGTTTGTTCTACAGGTCCTAATAACCGGGTTTGGGAAAATCCGAGGGATTATATTAACGAGTTAATTGACTCGGACGAGGAGTAGGTGAATTCGGAGTTTATGATTCTTGGTATCAAGAGGAAACAGTAGAAGAAGATAGATTCCCTACTTCAAAACGTACCCGTTTCGCCGAAGCCATCAAAGAAGTGGGGGGGGGGGGCGAAGGTGCTTTAAAGTGGTCGAAGGAATGGAGGAAGAGAGATTGGCAATGAAGGTAAAGTATGATCCAAAGGGGCAACAGGCACCGAAGCAGGCAGCGACAATGCCCGAAGTAGCTTGTGGTACTTCAAAACAAGCACCGAAGCAGGCATCGACATAGACTGAGAAAGGGAAGGGTAAGGTCTTTCTCGACTCTCGGGGTACAGCAGACGAAGGTAACTTAACACAAAAGGTGTAGGACACTGGGGGAAGATGATGCAGAGGATGCGGGTGAAGAGCTGACGGAAAATGAGTGAGAGGGTCAGGCTCAAGCTGCGGCTGCTTCGATAGCAACACTTTGTGCCACTGAACCCGATGAAGGTGGGAGGAGGATGGATAAGAGAATGTATCAGGTAACTATTTTGCTTTTGATATTCTAAAATTTGTTTTAAGTGTATCATACTTTGAGAGATACTGATAGCTCGACAATTCTATCAGACAGATGCTTGGTCACAGGCCTTCATTAGGCCCAAAAGGTAACATTGCGGCAGCTGAAACACACACTTGAAAATCTGAAGATCGCTCGAGGAACCGTGGCGTTGCTGTTGTCTGAGATTAAAATTTCTATGCGAGATCTGACGGCTATCAATAATGCATTCGAGAAGAGATTTGAGGCTCAACGTTACAATCATACGTAGGTGCTAAAGTCAAAGCTTGCTGAGAAGGAGAAGGAAATGAAAGAATAGAAGGAAACTTTCCAAGGGAAATTTGATGGTAAATGTGCAGTTACTGTAAGGCTGAAGGAGTTTATAAAGGATTTGGGGTATGATCCTAAAACTTTACAACGCTTCCCCACTACCCAAGGTCCTGTTGTTGAAGATGCTATCCAGGCCGATGGGGTAGAACTAGATGTTACTGCTGCAGGTTTGGGAGGTGTCGTGGAGACTCCTGTGGTCGAAGGTACTGCTGCTAGAACTGCTACTGATGTGATCGTGGATGGTGCAGGGTCAGCCCCTTTGACTGAGAGTGCTGAGGGTGTTGGCGAGGGGGAACCAGTAGGAGGAGATGGTGTAGCCACTCCGATATGAGGTATTTTACTGGGTCTTCTGAACA
Source organism: Kingdonia uniflora (assembly GCA_014058105.1). Taxonomy (NCBI): domain Eukaryota; kingdom Viridiplantae; phylum Streptophyta; class Magnoliopsida; order Ranunculales; family Circaeasteraceae; genus Kingdonia; species Kingdonia uniflora. Next base: position 566,715 of record JACGCM010001419.1, read on the forward strand.
ATTTTTTTTCCTAGTGGGTTGTAATATGTAAACATTGTTAAACTTTCTTTGCACTTGTTCTTTTAACATATGATTGCTTTAAACTGCTGATGTAGACTGTACTGAAACTGGATTATGTTAAACTTGATTTGTAGTGGATTGCTGTGCTAGATTCCTGATGTATTCTCTGAACTTGATTTGAATTGATTTATGCTGAACATGATTTTTTGATATATACTGTACAAAAATCCCTTGCATGTAGTAGAGTTGATGATATTCTTGTATACTTGTATCTGCATATGTTGTAAGTATAAAATACAAGCAGAGTGATTGAACCTTGAAGAGATTTGGGATGGTATCTCGAGTATCAGCCGAGAGTTTAAGGAATTTACTGGACTTTGAAAGGTTGAGTCTGATAGAAATAAAACGTGGTCTCCCCCAATGCATTCACGAGGGTCTAGTCTTTCGACCATTCTTGCCCATCGAGTTTGCTCGAAATTAAAGGTTTGAAAATTTTTAAGGTTTCCCCCAAGTATCAGTCGGGTCGAAAAGTTGACATGATACTTAGGCTAAACAAAGAAATTCACTGAACTTCGAAGGCCTGAGCCTGATCGATGTAGAATGTTGTCTCCCCCAATGCATTCCCGAGGGTCCGGTCTGTCGACCATCCTTGCCTCTCGAGTTTGATCGAAATTGGAGGTTTGAAAAATTTCAAGGTCGCCCCCAAGTATCAGCTGGGTCGAAGGGTTGACATGATACTTAGGCTAAACCAAGAAATTCACTGGAAAATAGGAGACGAAGTTTAGAGGAAAAACTGCTTGTTGATTATTCTGTATTTATATCAGGTGAACCAGTTGGAGGCCGAAGCCTTTTGTATAAGACTAGTCGAATTGTATTCCATGGGCTTGGAAAATGTTCTTTGTCTTTTTTCATCAGGTAGTATGAACCCTTATCGGTTTTATCGTACACAATATTAGGTCCTCCCAGGATTCAACTAGCTTACCGGCATTTCGAGGCTTCGAGGACTGTGCGACACTTCAAAGCACAAGATCTCCAATATTGAAACTTTGTGGTCGAACTCTCTTGTTGTATGACTTCTGGAGTGATAGATGGTAGCGGCCAAGGTTGGTGATGTCTCGGTCTCTGGTTTCGTCGATCCATAGCATGTTGTATCCTAGTTCAAATTCATTATCTTCGTCTGGGAGGTTGGGATTTCGCGCGGGTACTTTGAATTGAGTAGGGAGTATAGCTTTAGTACCATAGGCTAGGAGGAAAGGGGTACAACCAATTGCTTTTCTTTGCGCTGTTCGATAGGCCTAGAGGACATGTTGCAACTCCTGAACCCAACATCCTTTCTTCTCATCAACATGTTTATTGAGACCGTCGACTATTATTTTTTTGATTGCTTCTACTTGACCATTCCCTTGGGGGTAGTAAGGTGTTAAGTTGGAGAGGATGATGTTGTATTTTTTTAAGGAAATTCCTAACTTTGTTTCCAAAAAATTGTAGACCATTATCACATCGAATCATATGAGGGCAGCCAAAGCGTGTAACGATATTTTCTCATAGGAATTTGATAACTTCTTATCTGGTTTGACACAAAGGTCTGGCTTTGAACCATTTGGTAAATTAATCTGTTGCAACATGGATGGGTTCACGGCTACCAGAAGCTTTGAGAAAGGGACCTATGACATTGATGGCCCAACATTCGAATGGCCAAGAGATTTGACTAAAATTAAGGTCTTATGAAGGGCTATGAATGTCGTGGGCATGGCGCTGATATTTGTCACAGTGTTTGGCGTATTCTTCAGCTTGTTTCTTCATATTGGGCCAAAATAAGCCTTGGGAGATGGCTCGAAGGGGCTTTGATTGACCAGCAGTATGAGCACCGCAAGTACCTTCATGGAGTTCAGAAAGGATTGTAGAGGCTTCATTTTGAGAGATGCACCGAAGGAGGATGCTATTTGGGGATTTGTGATGTATCTCGCGTTTGAGGATGGTGTATTTGCGGCAGTTCTCTAATAATGACCGTTTGGCTTTGGGATCATCTGGGAGGATAGCATTGTTGAAGTAATCGAGGAATAGTATTCGCCAGTCGTCTAGATCGAGACTCTCGCCCTCAGTATTTATGGCATTGACTTCCATCTGGTCGATACTTGGGCGTTCAAGTACTTCGATATGGAGAGTTAGTAATTTGGATTGGCCTAACATAGCTGCTATGTAGGCGAGGGCATCTGCATGTCTGTTTTCATCTCGGGGATAGTGAGTAATAGTGGATTTTTCAGGGAAATGGTCCATGCGCTGGCGGACGAGAGCAGTATAGTCAGCCATGCAACCGTTGACTTGATTCTCACCGGTGTATTATCTCTGAAGAAGTTGGGAATCTGTGAAAATGGCCAGTTTAGGGATACCAAGTTCGAGTGTGAGGTCGAGGCCATGGATTAAGGCTTTAAACTCAGCCTCGTTATTAGAGTATTCAAAGTTTAACTTGACTGCCTTCTCTATTCAGTCATTGGTGGTATAACCAGAACGATACTGAACCCCGAAATGTTAGGTCCAGCAGATCCATCTATGAAGAGTCGCCAACCTGTGTTAGGGTTCCATAGGTCTGCAGGTTCGCGCTGGTCCTCTGGTAAATCATCTTCGTGTTCCTCCCAGTCAACATCTTCGACCGAGAAGTTAGTAAGGAAATCGGCGACTGCCTGACCTTTTTGGGATATCTGCTTCTTAAATGTGATGCCATGTCCGCCAAGATAAACAAACCATTGTTAAACTCGTCTAGATTTATCTTTCTTGCTGAGTACTTCTCGAAGGGGATACCTTGTTATAACACGGATGGGGTGAGCTTTAAAATATGGTTTCAGTTTTTGGGAAGTGCAGACGAGGGTAAGGAGAAAACACTCAACTATCGAGTATTAATTTTTTGCAGGTGTTAGAGTTTTGCTGATAAAATATACAGGTTTCTCGATCTTTGATTCGAGTCGAATGAGGACTGAACTGATAGAGGTATCGGTGACCACTAGATATATGGATAGTGTTTCGCCTTCTACAGGGGTGCTGATGACAGGTGGTCAACTATGGTATGTTTTAAGTTTGAGGAAGGCCTGTTCACATTCGAGTGTCTAGTTGATTTCAGGGTTGTTTTTCTTTAGGGCCTTGCGGATGCCTTGGTCACGTAGGAGAGAAAAGAGCCAAGCACAGCGGTCTGAAGATTTGGAAATGAAACGGTTATGGGCCGCTATCTTGCCAGCCACCTTTTGAACATCTTTTTTGGTTCGGCGGGAAGGCTTATCGATGAGCGCTCAGATATGGGAAGGGTCGATCCCACTACCACATTTGCTGATTAGATGGCCTAAAAGTTTGCCAGACGAAACACCAAATTGGTACTTCTCTGGGTTAAGTTTCATGTTGTATATTTGAAGTATCAAAAAAACTTTGGTTAGGTACTTGATGTGGGTCTATTTTTGGAGGCTCTTGCATAACATGTCGTCGATGCAAACTTCATCCGACGTGCCAAGCAAGATTTTGAACATGGTTATGACGAGGCATTGGCAGGTGGCACCCATATTTTTAAGGCCGAAGGGCATGACGTTAAAATAGTAATGGCCTTATTCAGTGATAAAAGAAGTTTTTAGTTGATCCTCGGGCTGGTGGAGTACCTGATTATAAATTAAAGCCGCGTCTATCATTGATAGGCTCTCATGTCCAGCAGTGGCATTAAGGAGTACCGAGATGATTAAGGGGGAAGTTATCCTTCGGTGTATGCTTGTTGAGGTCTGTTAAGTCGACGCAGATTATGATCTAGCCATTCTATTTAGGAACTGCAATAATGTTTGATATTCACTCAGTGTACTTGACTTCTCTGATAAAACCCGCATTTATCAACTTCGAGGTTTATAGATTCTCGAAGTCGTGGTACCAGTGTACGCTTCTTCTGTTTTACTACTGTAGTGTGGGGTATGCATTCGAGGCGGTAACATGCTAAACTGGGATCAACACCGGCCATCTCTTGGAACGTCCATGCAAAGACGTCTTTGTTTGCTCGAAGGAAGTCTATGAGTTTGAGGCGCTCGGCCTCATCTAGAAAGGTACCAATGAACGTACCTCAACCAGAACCGTCGAGTTCGATGGGGGGTGTCGAAGGTATAGGGATAGAGAGAGACAGTGATTGCTATGGTAGTCTGACGAGTTTCTGAGTCTGATCGATATCCGGATGCTCACATGAACGGGCGAGGCGTTGATAACCTTTTAAGTTCCATGTACCACAAGGGGTAGTGGAACGAAGGGTCTGGTGATAAGTTGAAGAAATTGCACGCATGGCATGGAGCCAGTCGTGCCCGAGGATACCAAAGTACTCAAACTTTTTATCGATGACAAGAAAGTTGGTATGAAGCGTTACTGGGCCAGTAGTAACTGGAAGGCTGATTCGACCATCCACAACTTTGGTGGCCCCAATAAAACCTTTTAGTTCGACATTGGCGGCAGTGATGAGGTCTATTTTGTTTATGGCTTGGACGGTCTAAAGGAAAAGTATATCAGCTGTACTTCCTATATCGATAAGCATGGTGTGGAAGACGAGGTGTTCGACCTTAATCATGCTGACTAAAGGGTCAAAATGGGCTTTTTCCCTTACCCTTTTGCGCCGGTTGCACTCCATCTTAGGAACTCGGGCCACACCCCCTTAACTCGGCCGCCGCCGCCGCTGTAACCCCTCGACGTGTCCTTGGTATGAAGTTGGGCTTCGGCTTTTTCAAAGTGCTGTAATCCATCTCACTTACCGCTTTGGGAGGGGCAACCTTTTTTCTCCTCTTCGAAGGTCCAATAATGATCGAAGGTCATTTGAGTAACATATCCATTTTCTTCCGCCTCTTCCTCAATATCTCCAACCATTGAGTAACTTTGTTTATTCGCTCATCTCTCTCGTCGATCAAATTGTCGATGTAATAAACACATATTCAAATTCAAACAATGACCAAAGCAAAGAAATTCAAGATACTCAAACATACACTTACTCGCATTGAATAGCCAATGGGTCAGAGCAATATCTACTTCACCATCTACATATTCAAAACTTCCCTTCACAACCACTTAGTCCTTATCCCACCCACGACCAGTCGAGCATAGGTAAAATAACCAATGCTTCCCCAGATAACACTGAATGTGGTAAGTTTCCACCTTCCTATTCCCCTTCTTCGAGTAGAATGATACTACGCTGAACCACTTAATTAAAGGCCTCCCTTCCCATACCAGATCTCTATTTAAGCCCTCGATAGCCTTCATCATTTTTTAGAAGTTCCCATTCATTTAACACGGTGCAGCATCCCAAAAATTCAGGACCTCCTTCACCAACCGTCGAAGGGGAAGCTCCATCCCAAGTTGAATTTGCCCCCTAAAAGCCATCATCCCTTCACTGGGTACATCCATAATGAAAAACTCAGACCCACATTGCTCCAGAACAATACCTTTCCTTATTACATCATGCTTTAACAAGAATCGACCAAGCGTAGCCTCCTTATGAGATGAGACATCTCCCACAAAAGGGCCCTCTTCGCCTGTTGCCTCGCTACTTCCTCACTATTTTTCTCCTCTTCCCTATTTCCATCCTCCCCAACATTCCCCGCACAGTTGACCTCAACCTCCTCTTATTCCTCTTCGTCACTCTCCCTAACTACCCGCGCACTCTGACAACTTTGCCTCACCTAACAAACGTCGGACTCTTCGACATCATTATCTCCCTCCGCTCGACCAGATATACAAGGTTTATTTGTAACGTCATCATCCTCATCTAGTAGCCTCGCCCTCAAAGCCTTGTGAGTATGTATTATACCCTATAGAAGAAGAGGGAAGCAATTAGCTCAAGATATTTGAGTTTACATATTATTACCAACTACCCCACTATCACTCATCAAACATACTACAATCTGACTATTCTACTCCCAGTTGACCACTGACTAGTCTACTCCCACACCTGCCACCACCTCGAAGTCTAGCAATAAGTCTTACTCCTGACAAAAAGTACAAGAAGAGAGACACAACATAAACAATCAAAAGGCCTACCTATACCAGTGTATTTTACCGCACCAATTAAGTATCACACAATAATGACATTCTGCTCACAACACCACCTCAAGCAATAATGACGTCCAACTCAAAGCAATAATGCCACTCTCTTTCCTCTCCTCAGAAAAACAATGGTTAGTTTTGTTTTGTTTTTTCAAATTGATTAATATTTGTACCAACTGTCTCTCTTCTTTTAAATATAGCCCACTAAATTGCATCGGTTTCCTCAAACTGTAATCATAACCACTACTCCCACTACATCTCCCACTTCTCTCCAAATTTTCAGGTAAACTTACAGTTTTACAAAAATAGCCCTAGCTATGCAAGCGTGTAGCAGCCACACATTTACAAATTTTGAATTTCCCTTTACCTTTCAAACCTTCAAATCCTCTCTATAATATCAAATACTTCCAATTTCATATTTTCCCACCAACCTTTGACTACCCAAAACCATCGACGATAAACCACTAATAACCAGTAATATCATGCCCTTCCCTACATGTGGAATTAACCTAACATACCACGTGGCATACAAATCATCACCATGCTAGACATGCCATAACTACTGTTTGTCAAACATATTGCTCAAGGCTTGATGTCCCATCTAACAACTCTACAATTACGGCTCTATGGTCTAAGCAGACGGAGTAAAGCATGCAATGTCCCTACATAAGGATGAACTAAAAAACAACCCATGACCAATTTGCTCAAACCTCTTCTTTGATTTCTTGAACCATCTTGCTACTATCGACCAAATTATTATCCTCGAACGTTTTTAACCCTCGACTGTGGCACCATAAAATTTAATCTCCGCCACAGCCTTCGATCAAGAACTATCATAATCGAGGTCCTTCGAGTATTTTCACATCGAACATAATTTTTTCTCTCTAAGTCCTTCTAACCGTACCTATGTTATCATTGGGAATGTTTTTTTCCCCTATGAGTACTTCTGAAAATACTATACAAATATAAAAAGTGTAAAGTACTACAATTTTCATTTCATAAAAAAAAAGAACGAAAATAAAACAGCAACAACAACAACATCCAATATCCCTACCTGCAACCACAAAAGAGCCCCCCACCACCCTACCTGCACACAGGACAACTCTTCCATTACCATGGTCAATTCTAGCCACTGACTTCGGCCTTCACCAGTCACCGTGCCAACTACCTCTATACGAAGGAGCACTCTGTCATACTCAGAAGGTACTGCTAGAACATTATCCACCAGAAGGTGAACTGCTCAGTCTCCTTCTCCCTACCAGTAAATTCTTCCCAGTGTATGTCCACCAAGTGCAACAGTGGCAACCCCAGGTCTCGGCGCCCAAGTATGTTTCCCTCAACTCGACGTACTTGGCCTCTTTAAGAACCTCCTTGTCTTCCATCCATTGCTGATAATGAGCTTTTATGGTGTCTCTGCTACAGAATAAATTGAGGAAAAAGATGAACAAAAGTATACAATGAACCCATCCCTAAAACTCCTATTTCTACCATGTTTAAGGGAGCATTAATACCCTATTAATCCGCATAATTACAATAAATGCCTTTGGAACTTGGCACATTAACACCAGTCGACCATAAACTTCCCATGAATAATAAATTTTCTTAGCACGCGTCATCTACAATAGTTTCTGAGGCCTCGACTGAGAGGGGGCGAATGTAGTAGCCTACTCGCAACCTTCCAAGACTAATCAAATACTCGAAGGCTATATCGAAGCCTTCCAAAGACTAGAAGCCCAGGGAAACCCATAAAATAGCCAAAGACATATGGTACACCCGTTGCCTACAAGAATAACCTAACACTCAAAGGCCACATCAAAGCCTACCAAAGATATGAAGCCCAAGGAAACCTACAAGGCAACCAAAGACATATGGTCTACCCGTTGCCTTCTGAGACCAACTGAACACTCAAAGGCCACATCAAAGCTTACCGAAGAGTAGAAGTCTATTGTATTCAAAACCACCTAGGCACAGGGCCCGCACGAAGCTTTCAAAGACTAATGGATCACACGAAGCCTAATGCAAGATTTTAAGCCAGAGGCATTCATGTAGCAGACAGAACCTAACACAAGTCTTTAGACAATTTTGACCATATCAGTGTATGGTCGAAGGTAGACAAACCTGGTAGACATCTTACTCCATTACTGAGGTCCCACCAGTCCACCATGGCGCCGAAGGTTCCCCCACTAGCATACCTAATGGTTCGATATACCTCGGCGTCTCAATTTTAGAAGACTCGTTCGATTCAACTATCCAAACTTCCCGATTCCGCCAAGGCATCCTTGCTAGGAATGCCTAGGGGAACGCAGTGTCAAACACATTCCCAACCTGCGACCCTACCACCCGAAACCTCAGTGTTCTCCTCCTCGAACAGCTTATCTGACCCAACAGGAGCTTGACCAGAAAATCTACGTTGCCATCCACATCACTGTCAGCCCCACATTAATATCTAAGAGTCACCTTAATAATCTTATCTGCCTGAAGCTCCTCACTGTCGTGGTGCCTCCGAACATTCATACCCTAAAAATTCACAAATATCAAAACACTAATCCTCAATCCCACGAAGTCGAGTTCCAAAATGCTTTAAGCCCTCACTTCTCCACCGACCACATCCTCTGTCGAATAGTATCTACCAGCCTTACCGATAACCTTCTCAAGTAGTACCATAGCCTTCCCAATAGGTTCATTTGAAGTTTTGAACAACTATCCAATTTCTTCATCTCTCATTTTGCTTTCAACGAAAGCTGCAAAGTCTGAGTAGATTCCCTCTTCAACTTTTGGATAACACTGGCCGAAATAGTCATGAACATTACCAATTATTTCTTTGAAAAATCACAAAAAATTAAGAACCTCGATTGCGTGAATGCCGTGTAAGCCTACATGAATGCCTTGCCTGACCACAGCCGCGTTAAAGAATACATCGTTCTTAAAAGGCCCTGAACCCTCGAAGAGATGCTATCCAAAGTAAATGGATACATCGATCTCGAATATCTCCGCGAAACTAATCGACTGGGATATGCCTCCACCAACAACAATAATAAGCCACGACAACCAAGCATAACCATTGTCGTTCCCGCCTGTAAGGAGGCCGACAGCTGAAAATGCTGCAATTTCAACATATAATCCATCTAGCCTTGCAAGAAGCAACCCATGCCAGTCCTACCCAAACTAACTGTCCCCATCTGTACCATACAGCCAATCAACCTGGCCAATCCTATTTGGCGAACCCCTTACCCCATCAAAGTCAAGAAGGATAAACCATATTGCCAGAACCATAAGTATAACTATCATCCCACTAACAAGTATTATGCTTTTTAACATTCACTAGAGATGATACTCAAACCAGGGTGCCTGCTCCAGTTGATCGTTAATCTCCCCAGCTACCTCGATGGCTTGTACCTCAAGCCTCAGGCATCCCCAAATATAAGACCCGACGAGGTACACATCTTCTAACCGTATATGATCAAAGTTAACAATATCGATTGTGGTCATACCCGAAGCAAACAAAAGCTGGTCAAAAAATGTTACAAACTTACTAGCAAAAAATCTCAGTTCTCCTACACGAATCCAGTAATAACCCTTGACCCAAAGGTATATCCTTCATCGACTGCGACATCCCTCATGTTTGCTTTCCTCATTCTGACTCCTTAGTCACCATGGTCAAAGTCGAGCACCTCGTTCTCCACAAAATGCTCGTCAATACCAGAATTGTAGCTGATATGTTTTTTCTTCAAATAATTAAGGCTATGTAAAAGACTGATCTGATCACCACAGCTAGTGTTGAACTGAACGGCTTCAACAAATCCATAGATAGAACCATTGGAGAAATCAGCCTTTCTGTTACCACGGGCCCTGTGGTGTTACAAACCAGCTCTTAGTCATTGATAAAAAATCTAAGTATCTCGGCATTCTGGGCCGCGACTGGCTTTATGCCATAAAGGCAATCCCTTCAACTTACCACCAAATCCTACATTTTACCACCCCAAGTGGCTCTTGGGTCATGAATGGATCTCAAAAGCTCGCTTGATCATGTGAGCTCCCATAGATTAATCTCACGCAAAAGCTAGTAAAACTCTAGCAATCACAACAACTCTCCCCCACCACCATATCGACTCCATATACCAATCCACTGACCATCAAACCAACAGTGTATATCAAACTCAACGGTCCCGGTCGAGGAACATTTACCGATAGATCCTTGACAGACGATAAAAAACTTCAACTTGCCACCTTTCTTCGATCCAACAAAGATGCTTTCGCCTGTACATTCCACGAGATGTTAGGAGTCGACCCTACCCTCGCCTGCCACAGCCTCAATTTTATTCCCAAGTCCATAGTGGTCAAATTAAAGAAACACATCCTAGCCTCAAGTATTCAAGACATGGTCAACCTCAAGGTCGTAAAACATTTAGCAGCAAGATTCATACGCGTGGTCAAATAAGTTGATTGGATCTCCATCATCGTCTTCGTACCTAAAAAGAATGGCAAGATCCGAATTTGTGTTAACTTAACTTATCCAAACAAGCATATACCGAAGGATAACTTCCCTCTCACAGTTATCTCTATACTCCTCAATTCTACTCCTGGCCATGAACGCCTCCCAATGATGGATGTGGCCTCTTGTTATAATCAGGTATCCCTTCTTCATGAAGATCAAATTAAAACTTCCTTTATTATCGAGCAAATGTTATATTATTTTAATGTCTTGCCCTTCGGGCTGAAAAACGTGGGCGTAACTTACCAGTGCCTCGTCACTGCAATGTTCAAACCCTTGTTTGGCAAGTTAGTCAAAGTTTACATCAATGACATGCTGTGTAGGAGCCTCCACAAAAGTAACCATATATACAAGACTTGACCAAAGTTTTCTCCATCCTTCGATCATACCAAATGAAATTTAACCCAAACAAATGCCAGTTCGGTATCTCATCTGGAAAATTCCTTGGCCACCTCATTAGTAATCAAGGGATTGTGATCGACCTTTCCTTAATTCGAGGTCTCATCGATATACCTTCTCCTTAAACCAAGAAAGACATCCTGACTGATGCAGAGACAATAGTTGCCCTGAACTGCTTCACTTTTAAATCTTCTAACCGATGTGTCTGGTTATTCTCTCTCCTACGAGAACAAGGTATCCATAAAACCAAGAAGAAAAACCCTAACGTTAATTTGACACCTCAGCCAACCACCAGTCATGAGCACCCCGGTCGAAGGCGTGGTACTTTCTCTCAATCTTGTAATTACAGACGACTCTATTAGCTCGATCCTTATCTGACGTAAGGCAGGCATCGAGAAACCTGTTCATTTTATTAGTAAAACTCTAACACCAGCCAAAATACGATATACCAAACTCTAGAGACATCTTTTTACCCTTGTCAACACATTATGCAAAATCAAACCCTATTTCCAAGCACACCATATTCGTGTAATCACTAGCTACCCCCTTCAAGAAGGCCTTGCCAAGATAGATAAATCCAGATGGGGACAGCAATGGTTCATATACCTTGGTGAGCATGATATAACTTTTGAGAAACACGTATCCCAAAAAGGTGAGGCAGTCATCGATTTCTTGGCCAAGTTCCCCGTCGAAGAAGTAGATTGGGAAGAAAACGAAGATGACCTACTCGAAGGCTTGCCAGAACATAACAATACCTGGAACCCTAATACAGGATGACGTCTCTTCACAGATGGGACTGTAGCCCAAACGATTCCGGGATAGGTATCGTGCAAGCCAAACTATCAAATGACCGTATTGAAAAGATACTCAAACTAAACTTTGAGTATACCAACAATGAAGCTAAATACAAAGCTTTGATATATTGGCTCGATCTAGCCCCTGAGCTCGAAGTCCTGCAACTTGCCATTTTTATCGACTCACTGCTCTCCAAAAGATGGTATAGCAGCAAAAGCTAGGCAAACGGTCACATAACTGAGTATGCAATACACGTCCGCCAATGTATGAATTGTTTACCTAAAAATTCTTCGATCACCCATTACCCTCATGGTGAAAATAGGCATGCCGCTGCTCTAGCATGCATTGCTGTAATGCTTGAGCAGTCTGAACCCCAAAAACTCAGTATGGAAGTACTCAAACACCCAAGTATCAACCAGATGCAAATTAATACAATCAATACTAGAGGCGAGGGTCTCGATCCCGAATATTGGCGTACACCCTTCCTCGTGTACTTTAACCATTCTACCTTACCCGAAGACCCGAAAGCGAAACGGTCCTTACTAATTTTTTTTTCGAAGGTATACTATTCCCAAAGGCAGTTTATATCACAAATTACCAAACGGAGTACTCCTCAAATGCATATCTAAGCAAAAAGCACCCACTATCATTATGAAGCTGCACGAAGGGAATTATAGATCTTACACCATTGACCGATCTATGGCTTTCCGTGCGATAAACACAAGGATTATTTTTGACCAAACATGAAGAAGCATGTCACAGAATATATGATGTACTGCGACAATTGCCAACATAACACCCACAACATCAAAGACCATAAAAAGATCTCCACTGTAGCAAAGTAGTATGGTCCTTTAAAAAATGGGCAATTGGAAGCAGAGAGCGCATTCCAGTCGCCATATATTATTTCATTAAATGGGTTAAAGTTGTACCATTATGTCGAACTAGAGAATAAGGGGTCACAAAATTCCTCTGGAAAAATATTATCATACGCTTTGGCTGCCCACATATGATTCGATGCGACAACGGACCACAGTTCATCGGGAAAACGGTTTGAACATTCTTGAAAAAATACAACATCATCCTCTCTCCATCCACTTCATATTACCCGTAAGGAAATGGGCAAGTCTTCTACATACTCATAACAGCTTATACGACTAACTTACCTTGGCCCTCTTCAGAAATAGGTATTTCAGCAGTGCTCGGACTCTCCCCAACAGGCGTGACTTCATTGTTCTATGTACTGGCCACCCTGACAATATTAATCGGCTCCATCCCCTTCATTTTTACCATACCCTCGAATATAGGAATGGTCAGCTCTTCCGAAGGGCAGCGTTCGAAGGTATCCGGATCATAGCCCAATTCATCTATAAATTATTTCAAAGATGATATCACATTGCACTCCTGGTCAAAGTTTGCATAGAACCACACATGATTTTCTTTCAGCTTCACCTCTGACCCTGTCACCTTTGTCTTTCACCGCTCAACCACAGCCTGGTTCTCCTTGGCCACATCAGATTAAACTTGAAATATCTCCCGCTCTAGATTGGTAACCCGTATGTTCAACGACATGATGGCTCCCTTTGCGAGCTCCCGCCCCATCAACTGACTTTTTCAATCTCTTACCAAACACTTTCTGAGCCTTCTTGAAAGAGATTAGGCAAGCATGTATCTTCACAATAACAAACACTTCAACCATTTAGCATTTTTATCCAATCAGTAACAAACATTTTCTGGTTAGCAAATAACATATACCAGGCCCCACAACATATATTCCCAATGCTGTACTTCATATGGGTTCAAGGCACACAAATAAATTATTGACTCAGCCGTAGCTCGAGCAACATCTTCTTGTTCGGCCACTAGTTTTCTAGCCTCTGTTGAGTTCGGATCTGATCATGTAACCTCTATCAAGGTGTCGTCCCCATTACCTATGAACTTGACCCATTACCTGTTCTTTTTCTCTTACCCTTTTGCGCTGGTTGCACTCCCTTTTGGGAACTTGATCCTCGCCCCTTTACCTCGGCCGTTACCGCCGCTAAGGCCCCACGACGTGTCCTCGGTGTGAAGTTTGACTTCGGCTTTGTCAAAGTGCTGTAATCCATATCACTTACAGCTTCGGGAGGTGCAACATTTTTTCTCCTCTTCGAAGGTCCAGCTATGGTCAAAGGTCCTTTGAGAAGCATATCCATTTTCTTCTGCCTTTTCCTCGATATCTTCAACCTTCAAATGACTTTGTATATTTGCTCTTCGCTCTTGCAGATCAGATTGTCGATGTAATTCCGAGGGTTTTGTAGCACTCTAGTTATATGATCTGCAATAAACACAAACTTAAATTCAAGCAATGACTGAAGTAAAGTAATACAAGATACTCGAACATACCCTTACTCACATTGAGTAGCCTATGGGTTGGAGTATGATCTACTTTACCATCTATATATTGCAAACTTCCCTTCACCACAACTGAGTTCTTATCCTACCCATGACCAGTCGAGCATAGGTCAAACAGCCAAGGCATCTCCGAATGATACTACATGTGGTACGTTGCCAACTTCTTATTCCCCATCCTGGAGTAGGACGACACCACGCCAACCGAATCGATTAAAGGCCTCCCTTTACATACCAGATCTCTATTCAAGCATTTGAAAACTCTTATCATTTCTTAGAAGTTCTCGTTCATCTAGCATTGTGCAATATCTAAAAAATTTAGTACCTCTTTCACCAACCATTGAAGGGGCAGCTGCATCCCCAGTCAAATTTTCCCCTTGAAAGCCATCATCCCTTCACTGGGGACGTCCATAAAAGAAAATTCTGACCCACATTGTAAGGGCCTAGCTTTGCAAGATGTTGAAGTCGGCTCTTACACCACAGGGGCTTTATCTTCAATCAAAGGAGATCAAGTATATAATCTATAACATAAGAAATATACTGATAATGTACTTGGGTGGAGGCCTAGAATGTGATGCTCCACGAGTTCTGATGAGAATTTTTAAAAGAGTTTATATTTTTGTCGAGTAGTCGAAGGTTCGAGTGCTGGGTTTTTACAATGTGGTCGAAGGTAAACAATAAGGGCTCAAGGGGGAGATTTTGTAACCCCTCCTTGGTTCCCCATTTATCCTATTTATAGAACATAGGAAGGGCTGAGTCACCAAGGTTAGGTTATATTACAAGTATTCCATCTGGATATCGAGACATTTGCTGAGAAAGATTATTGGTTATTGGGAGTTGAAAAGTTGAAAAGTTGACTATTGCATATTGGAATTCCAAGAGGGGTAATAAAAGAGGGTAATTAAGAAATGTTGGGGTTATGGTGTAATAAATGGGTTGGATGAGGCTTATAAATATGGGTACGAAGGTGGAAATGCTGTAAAGTCTACTTCTAATGCACTGTCCTCCCCTTTCGCCGAATTTCCTGAAAAAGCGTGATAGATACCACACCCAATACCTGCTACCAGAAAAGGATGGGATTCGTCTGAGACTATCGTATAGGGCAGAAGACTGCTCAACTGAAGTTGAAGTACTTCAGTCACCATGAGCTTGGCTGAGACATGCCAGACCTGGTGGAGTTGGAACCTGGAGAGCCCATCAACGATCAGTCCTATTCTTACTTTTGGGGGCAGATGAAGTTTTATTTTACAACTGGGGAAGAACGCTACCTCTATCTAATGGATTTGGCTAAATGTCTTATTTCGGTAGAAGAGCTGTTGGAGGAGCAAGGCCCGACGAGTGGAGCTGGCCCGTCTAAAAATAAGACGGCTTCTTCTTAAAGTACTGGCAAGGTGGTGGTGATGAGTTTTTTGTAAGGCTATTTTTAGAAGGTTTTTGTTATTATTTTGCTGATCTATATATATTTTTGTATGATTTTACTAGGAGGTATCCTCTGTGTTTTGTATGTTAAAGTAATGCAATGAGAACGAATATTAGTGAACTTGTGTTCTAGTGGCTGATGAACAATATATGTGAATAGATTGTAGGCGCAGTACAGAATATATATCTTTGAATGTTAACATGTAGAAACGGCTACCTTCGAGGTAAAATTGACTTCGAATTGTAAATGTGTTGGTTGAGGAAAAGGGCCGGCATTCTATTAAAGGGTTCAATGACTGAGGCTAGTGATTGTTCGACTGTAAGCCCTCGGGAACGAGGGATGAATACGTGCTTTGATGAAACTATTATGTCTAGGAAGTTGAAGATGTTGGACTGTTGGGGTTTCAAAGTGAAGAATTGAAGACTATAATAAATTCAACTCTAATTAAGGAGGGGTTAAATGTATCTGATTTTTAGTATAAATAGGCTGTTTCATAGAGAATTGCATATGTCTATTCCTTCATCTTTGAGCACAATGCCTGCCTCTTCTTCCCAAAGAAAAGGCGATGCTTCCAAGCCTAAGAACCAGGACCTAGTAGCAGCAAATGCTCTTCATGTACAGGAGAAGATGTTGGAATTGAAGCGGAAGTTTGTTAGAGATCAAAACATGAACTCGGAGATGCCAGACTTGTTTGATGCAAAGCCCAGGGTGCCCATTGCTGGAATTCCCTTCGCGTATTGGTGGGGGGTGCTACAGATGATGGGACCATTTCCTAATCACCTGTTGTCCCTGCTAGAGTCGCTTGTTAAGAAGATGGTGGATCAGGAAGATGTTGCTATTGTGGCCGGGAGCAAGAAGAAATGTCCCAATGAGAAATAGGGGCTTCTTTAACTGTTTAGGCATTTGTATAGGAGTATATGTAGGGGTATTTGGTTTTTTTGTTTTGTTGATTTGTACTATTTTTATCTGTATTGAATGAAATTGGGAGTTGATAAGATAACTATCGAAGTATATTTATGCACTGTGTGTAAGTAAAATTCAGAACTATTAAAGTTGAACTCTGAACTGTCGAAGTAAAATTCTGAATTGTCGAAGTAAAATTTTGAACTTTCAAAGTAAAATTCTGAACTGTTTGTAGGAGACACGATATAGTCGATTACTCGTGTTCGGGATGTGGGTGTGTCGAAGGTTTGTTGGATTTGATAGAATAGATTGATAACCCAGACAACTGGTCTGTTTGAACGGTACTGGTTCCTGGGGTAGTGCACCGTGCAGGTTATCATGATGCCTCGATATAGAATAGGCTAAAAGGACAGAGTTCAATAGTAATTGATATGTTCAAATAAATTTTCTCAAGATACTGAGGATACTGCTATGGGATAATAAAAAAATATCGTGAACTTTAAGGGACTCACAGGAAGCATGTATAAACGGGGAGGGGGGGGGGGAGTGATTCTTAAATAGGTGGGAGAACCATGAAATGGTGTGGACTAGATCTGAAAGAATTTCTTATGCCGCTGAGGGGCGTTTAGCTATAAAGATTGTTTAAGTGCGGGAGTGGATTTTTGGCTTGTTGGATTATGATGCTAAACTGCCAGTAAGGGAGGTTTAACTTGAAGGTTTGGATGGGATCGGGAGAGAACGCAAGTATGAATATCATTTTTATGAGGAGCTATTTCAAGAAATCATGGTGGATCTTGAAGCTTGAAAGGATGTTGTGAGATTGATTGCGTTGAGGAGATCGAATTAGAAGATGTGAGGATTGCTGGTGGATATCTGATCGGATGTGGTTCCTTACGACATTAGGGATGTTTTAGGTATAATTATATGAGAGGTGAATAAGGTGAATGTAAATGGAAGCTGTATGAATATATGTAATTATAAGAGTTTGAATAACTGGCAAAGAAATAAATATAAAAATAAAGCTTGATTCGATTCTCTATTGTCGCGAATGTTGTTGGTGACTGTTGTGAAAAGTTGAATTTGAATATTTTTTGAAATTTGGAGAACTTTGTAAATGGCGTCAGTACTACTATATGAAGAAGAAGAAAAATCAAAAAAGAGCATGCAGCTTTTGATTTTGCCCCATGTGTAAAAGCTGGAAAAACTCGATTGCGTGTAAGTATGAGTCATTACAAGTACGGGGAGGTCAGAGGGAGATTTGGAGAATATAAATAAAAAAACATTAAAATATAAGGCAAAGAGTAATGATGGGAAAGCGTTTGTACCGAAAGGGTGCAAGACGTCTAACATTGATAGTGGAAGGGATGCCTCAGTTCCAAAACTGAGAACGGCTTATGCGGGGCTCAATAACTAACAGAAGTTAGAGAGAGATGAAATAAATAGTGTTTAGTCTTCATCATTCAAGCGTTTGTCATCTTCTGAAAACATGAAGAGCAGTGAGAGGGGAAAGAGGAAGAAAAACAAAAGTAGCAGAGAATCTCGTAAGGATTTATTCAAGAGGAATCATCAGTCAAGGTGGTTATACAACAGCGTGGTGAGGGAAGGAATGGGTATTGCGTAAATTTTTTATTATGGTATTGAAGGTTAATAGAAGATTTGTGATATATGAATGTGCTGCTTGCGAAAAATATTTATTGTTAGGGAAATCTAAAATTACTTTTAACAGTAATCTATAAAAATCTCTTTGATATATAATATATGAACGATATATGTATGTGTGTGATGTATATATAATACATAATGATAGATACCTAGATCTCTATGTAGGTCGATCGTGAGGAGTGTTTGTATAAGATCAAACCCTCGTCTGTAGATTCACCTGTTAATGAGGCGTCGACCTCTGGTCGATCGGCAGAGTCTGAGATTATAATGTCTAATAGTGAGGATAAAGAAGGGGCTGATCAGTTTCATGGTTTTTCGGGGAGATTGGCAACTTATCCTCCTCGTTCAAATGTATTCAAGGAGTTTGGCAAAGCCAAGGCTTCTTTAGGGGGAAGATGGGATAATTTTGTAGAATATGCTGGTAGGCAATTTAGGAGTTGCATCGTTGAGACTAGAGAGAAATATTTTTTCCTTTTGGCTGATTTGGAGAAGGAAAAACGTGAGAGGGACTTAGATGAATCGATCTCCATGGAGTACTTTGATGGGAATATCCAAGATAACCTGGCAGAAGGTTTTTTGTGTTATTTGTCTTAGCTAGAGTACGGGTTGAGCCTCCCCCTTAAAAATCTGGCAAAAATGATCATGAACCTCATCGGGTCATACCCTGTTCAGTTGAACGATAACATGTGGGAGGTGATAAATGTTTTTGAATTTCTGAATAAGCTTTGGGAGGATGCTGAGAATGAGAGGAGGATATCTCATTAGGATGTCTTGCAATTTTATAGGGTAAAATCCATTCTGCAAGTGGAGTGGCATATTTTTGTGCGAGCTCGACTCCGCAGGTCGACCATGGAATGATAATGTGATATGGGTGAAGGGTGGCTACCTTCAGAGAGATGATGATGAACCCATGGAACTTATGTTTAGAACTGTAAAACAATGTGAGTATTGCAATGCATAATACATAAGATTGATATGTTGAAAATTACATGTTGTTCTGCTGATGATAATGTGTTGTGAATGGTAGGTCCTCGATCATAGGTGATGAGGGAAGAACAACTATTAGATATAGTTACTTAGGAAGGGAATGCACTCAAGGAGGTGCTGAAGGAATTGGGTATTAGTAGAAAGAAACGTTCTAACAGCCAATCTGAAAAAGTTCAAAAGTCTCAATCGATGAGGCTAATGGCGGGCGCTGATGGCAGCAAGAAGATGGGAACCGATGGGGAAAGGATGGGAGGCAATATGAGGTTCTGAAGGCCTCTCAAGTGGTAGAGATAAACAATTTGAATGCGTAGGCCAGAGTCAAGTTGGAGGAGGCGGCGATTGAGCGCAATAGATTCGAGGGCCGCCTTATATCAAAGGGGTATTTTGAAGAGGAGGTGGATGCCATTAGGGCGGACACCTAGGTTGAGGATGAGGAGGTAGATGAAGAGGTGGAAGAGATTTCTATTGGAATTGTGGATGGGTTGGATGGTATCTCACCTCAAATGGTGCAGGACATCCACGGGGATGACAATGAGCGTTTAAAGGGGGAAAATGAGAAGGTAGAGTAGAATGATGATTTTGTGATTATATGAATGTTTCTGGAATATTATAAACTAGTGGGATAATGTTTGTTGGATAGAATTCAATAGGCTAAGCTTTTCTTGTAAACTGAGTTATAGGAACTTAATGAAATGCGCCTTAGAATAAAAGATTTAGAGACTGAGCTCGCTAAGGAGAGAGACGCCTTAGCGTCCCTACAATCTTCGTAAGTGGGGCTGCTGGTTAGAATGGAGCAAAAAATATTTGACTTGTATGCTTCATTAGTATAGAGCTACAAAGTAAAAAAAATATAGAGTGTAGAGATAGACCAAAAGCCTATTATTATTTTAGGGGAAATAACACCGAACTGGTGTATAGAAAACATTAATGTATTAAAAAATTCCAATATAGAGAATGTGTACCTTAGAATTGGAAGCATCTATTTATTGATTATCCCTCTAAGATTGTACTTTAACCTTAAGTTTAGAAGTAGTTTTACACATTAGATGTCAGAAAATAGATATTTTGTTAGAAATGAAATATATGTGTGGGTTGAGTGTTTTAAGTTGAACATCATATATTGTATCTGTAATGTACAGGTTGAATTGGAATCATCTCGCTCGAGTGAGGATGAGTTACGCCAATGTAACCAAGAATTTGTGGAGGAGTTTGGTATGATGAGAGAGGAAAATGAAGACAGGGAAGATCAACATCTAAAAGTACACTTCAAATTTGTTGAGGTAACTCAAAGTGCAGTCAACCTCGCTCGGAAGATCGAGGAGAAGGATGCCAAAATTAGTAAAGGGGAAAAAGAGCTCGCAGAGTTAAAAGAACATGCAACGAAGCTCAAAAGCCAGAATGATGCATTGATGGCAAAGAGCCGGGATGCTGAGATGGCTCCATACCGTATATTGGTGCAAAAAAGATCAGAGGAAGAGTTAAATTGTTTTTTGGCCATTTTGAAGGGTGAAATGATCTGCAAAACGAATGCTCAAGAGTAAACTCAAGCTAATCTAGTGAATCTAAAAAATGTACTGAAACAATTAAAGAAGAAAATGATTGAGAAAGATAGCTAGCTGAAGAAAGCTCGGGATAATCTATCTGCATCTGAAGATACAGTTTATCAGTTGTCTACAGCCTTACCTGCTAAGGATATGGAGTTTTAGACGGTACAACAGAAGTGTGATAAGCTGAATGAAAGGGTGGCATAACTGAAGACTAAATTGGCGCAGGCTAATTTGCATGCCAGGAACGCTAAGGCTGTGGAGCGCTTAAGGAAGAATAAGAGTGAAGCCAAGGTGTCTCTTCTTCAAGGGGATATGGTAAGCCTGTCAATTCGAATAAAAGTGTTGGAGGGGGATTAGCTCGAACTCAAGGTCATGTGCAAGAAGGATATGAGCAGTTAAGGGAGTGCCAACGTAAGTTGCACGCTTCTCTTATCAAGTAACAAGAGTTGGAATAGGTTATCAGAGGTAAGGAGAGTTTAATACAAAAGAAGGACAAAATGTTAAAAGAAAATTCCCTATGGGGATGATTTAAATTGGGAGATTGAGGAACTTTGAACTCAGGTAGCAGATTTGAGGGTGATTAATCAGGCTTAATTAGTTAAAGCTGACAAGAAATTAGAAAAGAACATCGTATTTACAGCTCGAATAAATAGAGAGATGGAGAGGCAAAAAGAATGGTATTTAAGGTTGGAAGATCGCCTTAAGAGGGCGAGAACGAATTTCTCTTGGGCGGTTGCAACCGAGGCATCACACTCAGCATTGCTGAGGGCGGTGATTGCCTATTTTGTAGTAGAGTTAAAAAGGCTTGAGTTAGAGAGAGATACTTTATTCGACTATTTGTCAGACAGGGAATATATTTGTAGAGCTGATATAGATCGAGGAAACTGCATAAACTCCATGAAAATTGATTTAGGCTCACGATCTGCCAAGTTTATAGAGTCGGGCAGGATTAGTGTAATTGCTCGAGCTCGAGAATTTATGGCTAGTCAATCTCCTATTGTAGGGGAAATCATTGTTGACATCCCAATAGTAGAAAATAATCTATTGTAGCGGTGGTATATGTAACCTAAAAAAGATATTATTTGCAGGCACATTGAATGAGATGAAAACTAGCTTTAACTTTGCTTTATCTTGTGTCTAGTAGAGCTCCTCAATTAAAAACTATTATCACCTTTATTTTAATCACGGAGTAGAGTTAGTAAAATAATGTGTTATCCTTATTTTAACTGGTAGAATATCGCAACCATATTGAAAGAGATGAAAGCTAGTTTTACCTTTGCTTTATCTTATACCTGGTAGAGTTCGTCGATTAAAAACTAGTATTACCTTTGTTTTAATCTCAGAAGATTTAGTAGAGGCAGCCAAACAAAGTATTATCCTTATTTTAACTAGTATGATGTCGCAGCCATATTAAAAGAGATAAAAGCTAGTTTTACCTTTGTTTTATCTTATACCTGATAGAGTTATTCGATTGAAGATAAGTATTACCTGTAGGGGCCTAAATTTTTTTAGAGGGGAAGTCGACTTTTATAATCTTGAAACTAAGGAATTCACGTATATAGCCTAGAATGCAAAAAATCAATAGACAATATGCTTGCGCGGAGGCCTGGACTGTGACTCTCCACGACCTCTGATGAGCATTTTTAAGATTGTTTTAATTTCTATCGAGTGGTTGAAGGTTTGAGTCCAAGGTTTTACAAGGTGATCGAAGGTAAATTTTAAGGCGTCTGGGGTAGGATTTTCTAACCTCTCTTTAGTTCTCCATCTCTCCTATTCATAGAACATAGGATGAGCTGAGTCACCAAGGTTAGGTCGGATTACAAGTGTACAATCCGGATATCCTCTGGATATCGAGCGGATATCCCGGACTTGGTGTTGAAGCCGGAAATACTGGGTCTGCCACCATGCTCTGTCACTTTAGCTGCAAGGACCAACAACACCGCTGTCCTGTCTTAGTGAGTTGACTGCCTATCTTGTCACAGTTCAACCATGTATGGATATGGTCAAAGTGTTTTTGATGTTGAAGTGGAGTTCTTCTTCGAGGCTTGTTCAGAGTCGAAGCTTCGTCTTCGGATAATTTTTGGAAGGCTTGTTTAAGGATTGGATGTGCTTCGAGATATTCAAGTAGGTTTTGAAGTTTCCTTCGAGTGTTTGACTAGAGATGAACGCTGCGAGTAGGCTACTACATTCCCCCCCTCTCAGCGAAGGGCTTGAAAATAGGCGTAGAGGCATTTTCTGAGTAAACTGTTTGTAGTCAGTAGTAAAATAGTTGACTGTTGGTTTTTCGAGGGTGGTAATAAAAAAGTGTAATAAGTAAATAATTGTGGTTAGGCAGTAATAAATGAGATTATTCTATAAGTATGGGTTATGGGGGTAGGGATACTGTGTATTCTTCTTCTATTTCATTCTCTTCTCTATCTTCTACAAATTTTGAAAAACTTAATGGATACCGCGCCCAATACGCTCTCTCAGAAAAGGATGGGATTCAGCCGAGATCGTCGCATAGGGCAGAAGACTACTGAGTTGCACTTAAAATTCTTTAGTCATTATGATATAGACTGGGACATGCCCGACCTGGTGGAGGAAGGAGCTGGGATACTTATCAATGGTGAGTCTTATGCTTACTTTTGGGGGCAACTGAAGTACAACTTTACGACTGCGGAGAAACGCTACCTCTTTCTGTCGACATTGGCCGAGTGCTTCATTTGTACAGGAGAGGGGATGGAGGAAGAAGGCTCAGCGAGTGGAACTGGACCGTCTGGAAATAGGGATGCTACTTCTTGAGGTGGGGATGATGGGTTTTTTTCTTTCGTGTGGAACTGTATTTTGAAAGTTTCTATGGTTTTGTACATTTGGGTTTACAAATTTGATATTTCTGTTATTGTACTTTGCAAAATCGAATGGAAAATATGTTTTTCGGCAATTTTGTGTGCTTGTTTCTTGTAGTTATTATAGATGAATAGCCTTATAGGCACGGTAGCAGATATATCTCATCAAATGTTGGCAAAAAGCTGGCTTCGAAGTATAATGGTATGATCGAAGGTAATTGTCCCTTTGCTAGTCGAAACTCTGTGAGAGAGGTTTGAGACAAAGTGTGAAAGGGGTCGGTGTTCGATTATAAAGAGTACTCATAGAAAAAAGGTGGGTCGATGGTTCGACTGCAGGTTCCCGGGAATGTTGTTTGAATGGGATACAAATGAAACGGTTATGTCTAGGAAGTGTAAAAGTCTTGACTGTTGGGTTTTCAAGGAGAAAAAATTGAAGACTGCAATGAATGTGACTCTGATGAATGAAGGGTTAGCAGAATCAGATTTTCAGTATAAAATGAGTGCTTCTGGGAGGATTGCATACAATTTTTCTTTCATCTCTAAATATAATGGCTTCTTCTTCTTCTAAAAACAACAATGATGTTCCAAGACCTGAACTAGAAGACCAAGTCGCAATAAGAGTCAGGCGAGTACGGGAAAATAAGTTGGCGTAACAACGGAGGTTTGGTATCGATCAGGACATTGATGCTGAGATGCCAAATCTTTTTGAAGCGAAACCTGGGGTACCTATAGCTGGCATGCCCTTCGCGTATTGGTGGGGAATATTACAGATGATGGGACCACTTCCCGCCCAACGGTTATCCCTGATGGAGTCGGTTGCGGTAGAAATGATGAACCAGGAAGATGCTGGTACTGAGGCTGTGGTCGAGGAAGAGCATTTCGCTGATACATAGGGTCTCTTTCAACTGTACAATTGGGTGTTTAGTTTGTCTGCTGTTGGTTTGTTTTTTGATTATTTTTTTGCTGGTTGGGTCTATATTTTGCATCTGGATGTCTTGTTTATCGGAATGAAATTGAGATTTTTAATAGCTGTTGAAGTAGGATTCTGGCCTCTTTATAAGTAGCAATTTGAACTGTCGCACTAAAAGTCTAAAATATCAAAGCATAAATTCTGAACTGTCGCAGTATAATCTGTCGAAGTATGATTCTGAATTCTTGAAGTAATATTTTGAGCTGTCAAAGTAATAGTATAATCTGTCGAAGTAAGATTCTGATCTGGGTATAAGTACAATTCTGAACTGTCAAAGTTTGTCGAATGTGTGGTAGATCGAATGTTCGATATATCTGGGAATCGAATGTAGGGTTATCTGCGGATGAATGTTCGAGACACGATATAGTCGATTACTCATATAGGAGAAAATGGGTACGTCGAAGGTTTTGTTGGATTTGACTGGACAAATTAATAGCTCAGACAGCTGGCCTGCCATAATGGTACGTGCTCTTGGGGAAGTGCGCCAAGCAGGTAATCATGATTTTTGCTCATTTTACGAAACATGTGTGATTTGATGTTGGGACTTGACTGGATGGCTTTGAGTGAGGGGCAGAAGGTTTGAGAAGTTTTGAGTTTGAAGTTAAATCAGAGTGAGCGTGCAGTTCGCACGTAAGAGGTATAAGGATAAATCAGTCAAAATATGTCTCAGCCAAAAAGCCAAAGTAGTGGGGGCGTGGCAATGATAGGGGTTTGGAAATTGAGGCAGTTTAGGCTTTACAAGAAGGTATATAAATGTGCAGGAAATAACCATTGTACTATTCATAGATAAAAACCAGAGAGTGAGAGGGAGAGAACATACGCCATTATCTCTGAAGCTTTCGTGAAGTTACTGAAGTTGTTATTGGGTACGGACTGACTTACTATTTCAAGTTTGCTTCTGCTATCACAGGTATGTCGATTTATCTCTGTCTATTTTTGTTTTTCTTTTCCTTCTGTATCTGTAAGTAGAATCTTCTAGGTTTATAGCTTAGAGGTTATTTGTCGAGAATAGGGGGAATTCATGAGTCTGGGTTTGAGCCCATTTTTAGATTTTGAGGGTTTCGATGGTGGAACTATGTTTGGGATCGAGCTATCAATAGTGTTTGTATCTGTTAGAGGGGGTAGATGGGATATGGGTTATTGACACGTGATTATCGAATGTATCGATCTAATTGCATGCCTCTTCTTATGTAGGTTAAGATGCATACTCGTCGAGCTTCGAGATAGAGGCTGATAGACGAGGAAATTGAAGAACTCGAGGCTAGTAAATATGGTTATGCTCCAATGGATGAGGGCAGCGACTTAGAAGTTTTAGATGTTGTAACTGATGCCCTTTTTACCATGGTAGTTCTGGCAGGTAGGGCTCCAATTACTAGACGTTGTAAGACGGTAGTGACTAAGGATAGTATGGAGAAGGAAGTAGGTGGGGGGGAGGGAGGCGTGGGTAATGCTGGGCCTTCTGGTGGTGAAAAGGGAGAAGGGGAGCAGAGTGATCAGAGTGAGGATTTGACTGAGTCAGATAGGGTCGAGGGTTCTATTTTGGCTAGAGATAACAAGAGATTGGATCGATTTCCTGCCAAGTTGGAGCTGTCGAAGGTGGGGGTAACATTACATGTTGCAGGAGTGGGATGGACTTTTAATTCAAACTCGCGGGTGGGTATAATAACATATAGAGTCTAGATTCGATTGGGAATGCAACTTCCTCTCCGAAGGCTGGTGAAGGAGGTGTTGAATTTTTGGGAAGTTGCCCCAGTTCAAATGAATTGAAATTTTTACGAGATGATAAGAGTAATAGAGGGCATGAATGTAAAATTGAGAAGTAAGAAGAGGGGTTTAATTGAGTGGTACGATGTTGTATCATTTTATTTGAGGAAAGCAAATCAGAATGTAGGGACGTACCATATCCAGTGTCACCTAGAGAAGCTCTGGTTGTTTGATCTCTGTTCAACGAGTCGAGGGTAGAATAAGGATTGAGTTGTGGTACAGGGTAATCTTAGGAATGTCGAAGGGGAGAACCCTTATGAGTTGCAGCACAAAGTCTATAGTCCTAGTATATTATTTGTGGAATATTCTGTTTGAGGTATTGATCGAATAAACTGATAATGGTCTTTTTGTTTGTTCTGTAGGTCCGACTAATCGGTCGTGGAAGAATCTGAGGGATTATATTGACGCCTTACTCGATTCTGATGAGGAGTAGGTAAATTTTGTTTTCAAGAGTCTTGGTATTAAGAGGAAGAGAAAGAATAAGATAGATTCCTGGCTTTCAAACGCACCTATTACGTCGAAGCCATCAAAGAAGAGGAGATGCAAAGGTAGCTCAAAAGTGCCCGAAAAAATGGGGGAGGATGATTTGGCAATGACAGTTCAGTATGTTTAGAAGTTGAAAAGGGCCTCAAAGCATGCAGCGCCAGTGCCCAAAGAGGCTAGTAATGTTTCGAGACTGAGGCTGAGGCAGACACAAACACAGGCTGCGAAAGGGAAAGGTAGGGTCATCCTGAGGCTCCAAAGGTATAACAGACGAAGGTTGTTCAGTGAAAAAGGTGTAAGGTATTGGGGTAAGATGATGCAGAGGATACGGACGAAGAGATGACGAAGGCTGAGCGACAAGATCATGTTTAAGCCAAGTTCGCTTCAATGGCCAAACTCTGTGATGCTGACCTAGATGAAGCTTCAAAGCAGATGAAGAAGGCTATGTTTCAGTTAACTGTCTATTATTGTTTGTGAGATTTTGAAATTTTCTTAAGTGCTTCATGCTTCGAGAAATGTTGACGGTTTGAAAACTCTAGCAGACGGATGGTTGGGGGCAGTCATTCACCAAAGCAGTGAAAGTAAGAAAAAGGAGGCTGCGGGAGGTACTTGACAGTCTAGAGTTTGCCCAAGGGACTGAGGCGTCATTGGTGTCTAATAATAATATGTTAAAGCGGGATCTGGAGGCTATCAATGATGTAGTCCAGAAGAAAATGGAGGGTCAACGGTTTAATCATGGGCAGGTGTTGAAGCCGACGGTTGCGATGAAGGATAAGGAAAAGAAAGAGTAGAAGGCGCGCTATCAGGCACAGTTTGATCATGAATGCGTAGTGGTTGTCAGACTGAAGGAGTTTATTGAGGAAATGAGTTTTAATCCTGACACTTTAGAATGCCTTCTCATTGTCGAAGAACCTATTGTTGAGGACTCTTTGCATACGAATGAAGGTGAGGTGGAAGTTTCTGCAGAAGGTGTTGGAAGGGGCATGGAAATTCTTGTGGTCGAAGGTATTACTCCTGGGGCTACAATTGACATGATTGCAGATGATGCAGGGTCAAGGCCGTCGACTGTGGGTGCTGAAGGTGCTGATGCTGTGGGGCCTGCTAGGGGAGAAGATGTAGCCACACCGGTCTGAGGTATTTGTCTTGGAGTGCCATGCCTGTTATTTCTGATTTGCTGTTGAGTTGTAATATTTGGACCAACTTTATTTTTCTGTGGGGTTGATCTTGGAACTTGTTTTATGCGAACATGATTTGAACTCCTGTATTGAAGCTGATTTGTGTGAACTTTGCTTTGATTGACATGTTTGTGCTTTATACGTGATGTATATTCTGAATTAAATTTGATGTATTATTCTGAACGAATTTGAATTGAGCTCTGTTGAAACTGCTCTCTGATATATGATGTTCTGAAACTTCTTGCATGTGGTAAAGTTGTAGATATTCTTGTATAAAAGTGTCTGCATGTGCTGAATTTGTCGAATGATTATAAAGTGATTAAACCTGTGAGAGCTCCGAGATGGTTGCGATACCTCTTTTGAAATCAAGGGATCTGCTGGCCTTCGAAGGCCTAAGCCATAACGATGTAAGAAATGGTTGCCCCTAACGCATTCCTGAGGGTCCAGTCGGTCGACCATTCATGCCCCTTGAGTCTGCTCGAAGGTTGGGAGTTTGAAAATTTTTAAGGTCGCCACCGAGTATCAGTCGGGCCGAGGTTGACATGATTCATAGGAGAAGCCCAGAAATTCACTGGACTTCAAAGGCCTAAGCCACACCGAAGCAAGACGTGTTCACCGCCAACGCATTCTCGAGGGTCCGGTCTTTCGATCATCTGTGCCCCTCAAGTTTGCCCGAAAGTTGGAAGCTTGAAAATTTCAAGGTCGCCCCCAAGTATCAGTAAGGGTGAGGGTGGACATGATACCTAGAGGGGACCAAGAAATTAATTGCACTTCGAAGGCCTTAGCCACAACAAAGCATAATTGTTCGCCCCCAATGCATTCCCGAGAGTCTGGTCTATTGACCATCCTTGCCCCTCAAGTTTGCTCGAAATTAGGAGTTTGAAAATTTCAAGGTTGCCCCCAAGTATTACTCAGGTCGAGGGTTGACATGATACTTGGAGGGAACCAAGAAATCGACTGGACTTCGAAGCCCTAAGCCACAACGAAGCATAACTATTCTCCCCTAATGCATTTCTGAGGGTCGGTCTTTCGACCATTCTTGCCCCTCAAGTTTTGATCAAAATTGGAGGTTTGAAAAATCTCAAGGTCGCCCCCAAGTATCCGTCTGGTCGAAGGGTTAACATGATACTTAAGCTAAACCAAGAAATTCATTAAAAATAGGAGACGAAGCAGGGGTGGAAAAACTATTTATTAATTATGTTGTATTTATATCAGTTGTACAAGGTAGAGGTCGTGACTTATTGTATGAAAATAGCAACATTGTGTTCCACGGATTTGGTAAAGGCTCTTCGTCTTCTGTCATTAAGTAGTATGAGCCTTTGTCGGTTTTATTGTATACGGCATAAGGTCCTTCCCAGGATTCTGCTAGTTGACCGGCATTTCGAGGTTTTGAGTATTGGTTGACACGTCAAAGTTCCAGATCTCCGATGTTGAAACTTTGTCGTCGAACTCTCTTGTTATGTGAATTCTTAAGGGACAAATGGTAATGACCAAGGTTGGCGATGGCTCGATTTTTGGTTTCGCCAATCCATAACATGTTGCATCCGAACTCAAACTTATTGTCTTCGTCTGCGAGGTTGGGATCTCGTGTGGGTACTTTGAATTGAGTAGGGAGCCCGACCTCGGTACCGTATGCTAGAGGGAAAGGGGTGCAGCCTGTAGATTTTCTTGGTGTTGTTCGATAGGCCCAGAGGATATGCTGTAACTCCTGAACCCATCGACCGTTCTTTAAATCGAATCTTTTCTTAAGACTGTCAACTATAGACTTGTTGATTTCCTCGAGTTGACCATTTCCTTGAGGATAATAGGGTATTGAGGGTGAGAGGATGATGTTGTGTTTTTTGAGGAAGTTTTTGACTTTATTTTCGACGAATTGCAAACCATTGTCACATCGAATTATATGGGGGCACCCGAAGCTTGTGATGATGTTTTCCCATAGAAATTTGATAACTTTTTCTTCCCTGGTTCGGTATAAAGGTACAGATTTGGCCTATTTGGTGAAGTAATCTGTTGTAACAAGGATATTCTCTATGCTACCCGAGGCTTTTGGGAAGGGACCGATGAGATCGATAGCCCATCTTTTGAATGGCCAGGAGACTTAACTAAAGTAGAGGCCTTGTGAAGGGAAGTGGATGTCGTGAGCATGACGTTGGCATTTGTCACAGTGTTTGGCGCACTCTTCAGTTTGTTTTTTCATGTTCGGCCAGAATAAACCTAAGGAGACGGCACGAAGGGCCATAGATCAACCAACAGTATGAGCACCGTAGCAGGTACCTTCATGGAGTTTGGCTAGGATTTGAGAGGCTTTGGTTTGAGAAATGCATCGAAGGAGGACGCCATTTAGGGATTTGCAATGTAACTCATGTTTGTGGATAGTGTATCCGCGACAATTCTCTAACAATAATCGTTTGGCTTTGGGATCATCTGGGAGGGTTGTATTATTGAAGTAATGGAGGAATGGTGTTCCCCAGTCGTCTGGATCGAGACTCTCGCCCCTAGTATTGATGGTATTAATTTCCATATGGTCAATACTTGGGCGTTCGTGTACTTTGATATGGAGGGTTCAGGATTCTAATTGGCCGAGCATAGCTGCTATGTAGGCGAGGGTATATGCATGTCGGTTTTCTCCTCGAGGGTAATGAGTGATAGAAGATATTTTGGGAAAACGGTCCATGCGCTGTCGAACAAGAGTAGCATATTCCGCCATGCAACCATTAACTTGATTTTTACCAGTATAATATCTCTGAACCAGCTGGGAATATGCAAAAACTGCGAGTTTAGGAACACTGTATTCGAGAGCAAGGTCAAGGCCATGGATCAACGCTTCATACTCGCCTTGATTGCTTGATTGTTTTTTCTATGCGATCATTGGTAGGGGTAACCAAGACTATATGGATCCCTGAACTGTTTGGCCCAGCGGATCCATCTGTGAGTAGACGCCATCCAGTATTGGGGTTTCATGGATCTGTTGTTTTGGGTTGGTCATCTGTTACTTTATATTTGTGCTCCGCCCAATCGACATCTTCGACCGGAAAGTCAGTAAGGAAATCTGCTACTGCTTGGCCTTTCTCGGATATCTGCTTCTCGAATGTAATGTCATGTTCACCAAGATATACAGACCACTTTTGTACTCATCTGAATTTCTCTTTTTTGCTGAGTACTTCACGAGTGGGTAGCTTGTTATAACACGAATGGGGTGAGCTTAAAAATATGGTTTAAGTTTGCAGGCTAAATTGACAAGGGTGAGGAGCAAACACTCAAGTTTTGAATATCGGGTTTCTACGGGTATTAGAGTTTTGCTGATAAAATATACAGGCTTCTCGACGTTTGAATCGAGTCGAATAACCACTGAACTGATAGAGGTTTTTATAATAGCGAGGTATAAAGAGAGTATCTCGCCTTCGATAGGGGTGCTGATAATGGGTGGTCGACCAAGTTAAGTTTTGAGTTCGAGGAAGGCCTATTCACATTCGGGTGTCCAATTAATTTCTGGGCTATTTTTCTTTTTTGCTTTGTGTACGCCTTGGTCGTATAATAAAGAAAAGAGCCAAGCACAACGGTCAGAAGATTTGGCAATGAAACAGTTAAGGGTTGTTATCTTACCAACTACCTTTTGGACATCTTTTTTGGTTCAGGATGGAGGCATGTCGATGAGGGCTCGAATATGTGTTGGGTCAATCTCGATACCTCGTTTACTGATAAGATGGCCTAGAAATTTACCAGACGAAGCACAAAATTGGCATTTGTCTGGGTTAAGTTTCATGTTATATGTTTGAAGTATCGAAAAGACGTCGGTTAGGTCTTGGATATGTGTCTATTTTTGGAGGCTCTTGCATAATATGTCGTCGATGTAAACTTCCACCGACTTGCCAGGCAAGGGTTTGAACATGGTGGTTACAAGGCATTGGTAAGTGGCACCCGCATTTTTAAGTCCGAAGGGCATGACGTTAAAGCAGTAAAGACCTTGTTCAGTGATAAAAGAAGATTTAAGTTAGTCTTCGGGGAGAAGGGGTACCTGATTGTAGCCCGAAGTCACGTCCATCATTGCTAGGCACTCATGTCTAGCTGTGGCATCGAGGAGAACTGAGATGATCGGGAAGGGGAAATTGTTTTTCGGTGTGTGCTTGTTGAGGTCTATGAAGTCGGCACAAATTTTGATCTTGCCATTCTTCTTTGGAACTACAAGAATATTTGATATCCAATCAGCGTACTTCACTTCTCTAATGAAACCTGCGGCAATGAGCTTGTCTACTTTGAGGTTTACTGCTTCCCAAAGGCGTGGTGCCAAGGTACACTTTTTTTGTTAACTACTGTAGAATGGGGAATGAGATCGAGGCGGTGGCATGCCAAACTGGGATCGACACCCGACATCTCCTGGAACGTCAATGCAAAGACGTTTTTGTTTGCTTGAAGGAATTCTGAGAGCCCAAGGTATTCTGCCTCGTCTAGAAAAGTTCCAATGAATGTACCTCGACCAGGATCATCGAGTTTGATATAAACAGTGGGTTCGATGAGTGAGGTGGTATCTGCTGAAGGTGAGGGGATAAAAAAAGATAGTAATTGCTATGGGCGGCTGGCGAACCTCCAGGTTTAAACGATATCCGGGTTCTCGCATGAACAGGCGAGGCGTTGAGGGATTTTAAATTCCAAGTACCCTCGGGGGTGGTAAAACGAAGGGTTTGATGATATGTCGAAGGTATGGCATGCATGGCATGGAGCCAGTCACGTCCGAGGAGACATAGGTATTCTGATTTCTTGTCAACGACAAGAAAACTGGCTTGAAGTGTGACTGGGCCGGTAGTAATTGTGAGGCTGATTTAACCAACAACAACTTTTGTGGCATTATTGAATCCTTTCAATTCGACATTTGTAGCCATTACGATGTCAGTTTTGTTCATGGTTTGGACAGTTTGGAGGAAGAGAATATCAGCTGCACTTTGTAGAAGCTTACTCGTAGCCTTCGAACAGACAGCCAAAGCCGACTTCATAGCCTACTCGAATATATCGAAGCCCTCAAAACCCCTAAAAAAGGCTCCTCAAAGATCCCCCAGAGACGAACCTTCGACAATGAACAGAACTTCGAGAACGGATTAGTACATTGCAGCAGACATCCTTCGACCATATCTACATATGGTCGAAGTATGATAAGATAGACAGCCAGCTCACCAGACAGAACTTCGAGAACGAATTAGCGTCCTAGCCATTAAAATCCTTCGACCTTACTATCACATGGTCGAAGAAAGATAAGGCAGACAGCTACCTCATCAGAGAAGACATCGCATTGGTTGGCCCGTGCATCTACAGTGATAAGCCCAACCACTGCACCGTTCAGAGCCATCACCGATAAATGCAGCAGTAATAATACCGACAAGACCGGCGCTCGTCACTCGCCGGGTTTTTCTGACAACATAATCATGTAAACTGGACCCACGCCTGATGACTCAGCTCCCTATACTTCTATAAATAAAGGAGGGGGGAAGCCAAGCGAGGGTTACAAAAATCTCCTCCAGCCTTTGCATTTTTACCTTCGACCACCCCATAACTTCTGCAATCGAACCAGTAATTTACTCTTCAGCAATTCAATCTGTCTTAAAAATCCTCATCAGAGGTCGTAGAGAGTCACATTCAGGTCTCTACGCAAGTATTTGCCTTTGGTTATACCTTATCTTTGGTCAATTGCTTGTTCCCTTTGATTGAGGATTGAGTCAACTTTGTAAGAACCAACTCCCGCCCAAGCGGAGTTAGTACCCTACAATTGGCGCCGCCTGTGCTTCCCACCCTACCAATCTCCCTCCCTTGTTCCCCTCCCCTTGCTTTCCACACCAGCTGATTGCCCACAATGGTACCCACAAGCCGTTCTAACTCCACCCAGGCTGGAAATTCCATCGACGGAGTCGCTACTCAAATAACATTACTATCTCAACAAGTCGCTCCGGCAGAGGAGCACCACCAGAACCAACTAAATCAGGAACGTGAAAGCCACCATTTGGCATTGGAAACAGAGTGGAATCTCCGTTTGGATGACAAAAACCGATAAAAAAAAGTAATCGATGAGCTGTGCAACACCGTCCGAGAGCTACAAAGATTATAGCCCTTGGAACCTGCTCGTCCGTCCCAGGCACCCGACTCGTCGCTCATTTCTGCCCGTACCCGCCTTGGCCCTCCTCCAATCCTCGAGTCACCCCCAGCTAACACTTGGGCCGAAGGTATTCCCCGTACTATTCCCCTAACCGTCTCTATCCACCTCAAGATTCATCCTACAAAAGACTCTTCTGACTCAATCCTTCGCTCCTCTAGATAACCCACATGCCGTCCTGCTCTAGAACGGCTCGGGGAATACAGTGCTGATTTTACACCAAATACTCAACCTCACAACCTTCAATTTCACCAATCACCCCCTCATCCTACATATGTTACACAGCAAAAATTCAACCACAAAATACAACCAGTCATCCATGTTAACGCGAGTCAAGCTACAGACTCCTGAAGCCGCCTCAACAACCCGATTTGCCCTAAACTTTTAGCTATCAAAATACCCTCTAACTTTTGCACTCCCAAACTCAGCAAATATCGTAATACAGACCCTAAATCCTGAATCCTCAAATTCCGAAATGCCCTGAGCCTCTATTCTACGGTTGACTATCTTTTATGTCACCGTTTTCCAACGAGCCTTACCGATAACCCCCTTCGATGGTACCACAACCTCCCAAATGGCGTGATTCGTAACTTTGAGCAACTTTCACAACTTTTCATCGCCCAGTTTGCATTCAACAAAGCCAGGGAGGTTAGAGATGATGCTCTTTTCAATTTCAGAAAGTCAGGCAATGAGACCCTCGAAGCCTTCACCCAATGATTCCTCGACGAATCTCACAAAATTGAAAACCTTGCTCGAATGCTATTTTGTCATACTCGAATGCTCTGCTCAAATGCCCCATGATTGATAACAGCACCGAAGCGCGCAAGAAGCGACTGAAGCCTATTTTACCTACACTTACTACTCCCCTTAGAGGCCTTCTGCCACACATGCAAGCAGACCCCATTTGGCGCAATATTTTCCCCATCGAAGTCTGACCAGGCGAATCTTTCTGCGCCAACCACAAATGCAATTGTCATCATAACAATAAATGCTTCGCCCTTCAGTTCTCTTTCAAACTTATCTTCAGAGTAGGACGTTTGCACCAATATATTGCTGATCTACCAAGCTACCTTAAAGAGTCCTACCTCAAATCCCTATCCACCCCTACTACTGACCCAGCCGAGGTGCACATCTACAAAGTCAAGTTCATCAAAGTCAACAATATAGACAGTCGACTCTCCAAGAGCAAACGAAGTGCGCTGAAGAATGTTACAAGCTCACTTATTCGAAGAAATTTCCTACCCTCTTGCCAAAAACCAGTCGTTACCCTCGACTCGAAGGCATTTCTTTCATCGACTGCGATACTTTACACATCCGTTTACCCCATTCCGATCCATTAGTCATCATGATTTTGATCGAGAACCTCGTTCTCCATACAATGCTCATAGATACTGGGAGCGCAGTTGACGTCCTATTTCTCCAAACAGTCCAAACCATGTAGAAAACAGACCTTATAACTATAGCTAATGTCGAGCTAAAAGGTTTCAATGGATCAACAGAAGTCGCTGTTGGCCACATTAGTCTACCCGTCACTACAGGTCCCATTACCCTTCAAACCAACTTCATAGTCATTGACCAGAAGTTCGAATACCTTGGTATACTCGGACGAGATTGGCTTCACGCCATGCGAGCTATACCTTCGACCTATCATCAAACCCTTCGATTCAACAATTACGAGGGCACTTGGAACTTGAAAGGTTCTCAACGCCTTGCCCGCTCATACGAGAACCCTGAGATCGACCAAACACGAAAACTTGTCAACCGCCCATAGAAATCACAACATATTCCTCTACCCCCAACTTCGACAGATGCCACGAAACCCATCAAACTCACTGTTTATATCGAACGCGACAGTCCTGGTCTGGGTACATTTATTGAAACCCTCCTTAACGAGTCAGAACACCTCAAACTTTCTGAGTTCCTTCGAGCAAACAAAGATATCTTTGCCTGGACATTTCAGGAGATGCCCGGCGTCAACCCCAACCTGGCGTGGCATCGCCCTGATCTCATCCCCTATTCCTCAGCAGTAAGGCAATTGAAATATACACTAATACCATGACTTCGAGAAGCTGTAAACCTTGAAGTTGACAAGCTCATAGACACTGGGTTTATCAGGGAAGTGAAGTACATAGACTAGAAATCGAACATCGTTGCAGTACCTAAGAAGAATGGAAAAATCAGAATCTGCGTCGACTTTACTGACCTCAACAAGCATACACCGAAAGATAGTTTCCCCCTCGCAACTATCTCAGCACTCCTCGGCGCCACTGCTGGACATGAATGCCTATCTATGATGGATGCAGCTTCGGGTTACAATCAGGTACCCCTCCTCCCTAAAGATCAACTTAAAACTGCATTTATAACCGAACAAGGCCTTTACTGTTTCAACATAATGCCCTTCGGCCTTAAAAATTCCGGTGCTACCTACCAATGCCTTATCACAGCCATGTTCAAACCCTTGCTTGGAAAGTCAGTCAAAGTCTATATCGATGACATGTTATGCAAAGGCCTTCATAAGAATACCCATATCCAAGACCTAACAAAAATCTTCTCAATACTTTGCACATACAATATGAAACTCAACCTAGATAAGTGCCAATTTGGCGTGTCATCCAGAAAAATTTTGGGTCACCTTATCAATAAACGTGGGATAGAGATCGATCCCGCCCACATTCGAGCCCTCATAGACATGCCTTCGCCCCAAACCAAGAAAGACGTCCAATAAGCTGCTAACATGATAACAGCCCTTAACCGTTTCATTTCGAAATCATCTGACCGATGTGCTTGGCTTTTTTTCCCTCTAACGCGATTAGGGTGCCTACAAAATATAAAAGAAAAAAAATCCTAAGATCAATTGGACTCCTGAGTGCGAACAAGCCTTCCTTGAACTTAAAACTTATCTTGGCTGTCCACCTATTATCAGTACCCCTATCGAAGGCGAGACACTTTCTTTATACCTTGCTGCCATAGAAACATCCATCAGTTCAGTACTCATTCGACTTGATTCCCATATCGAAAAACCTATATATTGCAACAGCAAAACCCTAACCCTTGCAGAGACCCGGTATTCAAAACTTGAACTTTTACTCCTCACACTTATCTATTCAGCCCGTAAACTCAAACCATATTTTCAGGCTCATCCCATCCATGCTATTACCAGTTATCCCCATCAAGAAGTACTCAGCAAAAAAGAAAAATCCAGACGAATACAATAGTGGTCCGTATACCTTGGCGAATACGACATTATCTTCGAGTAGCAAATATCCCAGAAAGGCCAAGTAGTAGTAGACTTTCTAGCCTGGTCCGTATAATGAAGCAGAGTATAAAGCCTTGATCCACGGCCTCGACCTCGTACTCGACCTTGGCATCCCCAAACTTGCAGTCTTCACAGATTCCAAACTTGTTCAGAGACACTACACAGGAGAAAACTAAACTAATGGTCGCATGGCCGATTATGCCCTCTTTGTGCGACAATGAATGGACCGGTTCCCCAAAAAATCCACAATCACACATTACCCTCAGGGAGAAAATCAACATGTAGATTCCCTCGCCTACATAGCAGATTTGCTCGGCCACTCAGAGTCGCAGACATTCCATATCAAAGTACTCGAACGCCCAAGTATCAACCAGATGGAAATCATCACCATCAATACTGGGGCAAGAGTCATGATCCAGATGATTGGCGGACACCGTTCCTTTACTATTTCAACAATGCTACTCTCCCAGATGATCCCAAGGCCAAACGCTCTATCCTAGAAAATTGCCGCAGGTATAAAATCTACAATAATAAATTACATCGCAAATCCCTAAATGGCGTCCTCCTTTGATGCATATCCCAAACCGAAGCCTCTCAAATCTTAGCCAAACTTCACGAAGGAACCTGTGGTGCTCATATTACTGGTCACTCTATGGCCCTTCGAGCTGTTACCCAAGGATTATTTTGGCCCGGTATGAAGAAGCAAGCTTTAGACTATGCAAAACAATGTGACAAATGTCAGCGCCACGCCCACGACATCCACAGCCCCTCTAGAGACCTCCATGTCAGCCAAGTTTCCTGGCCATTCAAAAGATGGGCCATCAATCTCATTAGACCCTTCCCAAATGCTTCAGGTAACAGAGAAAACATCCTTGTCACAACCGACTACTTTACTAAATGGGTCGAAGATGTTCCTCTATGCCGAACCAGAGAAGAAGAAGTTATCAAATTCTTGTGGGAAAATATCATCACTCACTTCGGCTTCCCCCATATGATCCGATGCGACAACGGTCTCCAGTTTGTTGGAAGCAAAGTTAGAAACTTCCTCAAAAAGCACAACATCATTCTCTCACCACCAGCATCTTACTATCCTCAGGGCAACGGTCAAGTTGACGCAATCAGCAAAATAATTGTTGATGGCCTTAAGAAGAGAGTCGTTGTAAAGAAAGGATGAAGGGTCCAAGAGTTACAACATGTCCTCTGGGCTTATCGCACAATACCAAGAAAATCTGCAGGATGTACCCCTTTCCTCCTGACATATGGAGCTGAAGCTCTGCTACCAACTCAATTCGAAGTACCCACCCGAGACCCTAACCTCCCAGACAAAGATAATGAGTTCGAACTTGCGTGTAGCATGTTATGGATTGGTGAGACCAGAGACTGAGCTATCGCCAACCTTGACCGCTACCACATTTCACTTCAAAAATCCTATAACAAGAGAGTTCAACCAAGAAGCTTCAGCATAGGAGATTTAGTACTTTGACATGTCAATCAATCTTCGAAACCTCGGAATACTGGCAAGCTAGCCGAATCTTGGGATGGACCCTACATTGTCTACGATAAAAGAGATAAGGGTTTCTATTACCTAATGATGGAAGACGAAGAGCCCCAACCACACCCCGGAATACAATGCAATTGGCCTCCTATAACAGGCCATATCTACAATCATGTACAACTGATGTAACCCAGAATATTCAATAAACAAGTTGTTCCATTCTGACTTCGTCTACTGTTTCATTTTTTAATTCTTGGTTGAGCCTATGTATCATGTCCACCCTCGCCCCAACTGATACTTGGGGACAACCTTGAATTGTTCAAAGTCTCTAATTTCGAGCAAACTCGAGGGGCAAGGAAGGTCGAAAGACCAGACCCTCGGAGATGCATTGGGGGCGATCAGATATTGCTTCACTGTGGCTTAAGCCTTCAAAGTCCAGTTCTCTTCTTGGTTTAACCTAGGTATCATGTCCTCCCTCGCCCCGACTGATACTTGGTGGCAACCTTGAATTTCACAAGTTTCCAATTTCGAGCAAACTTGAAGGGCAAGGAAGTTCGAAAGACTGGACCCTCGGGGATGCATTGGGGGCAATCTTATATACTTCGGCCAGGCTTTGAAACCGTTGAAGTCTAGTAGTTCTCTCTGTTAACTCCGGGTATCACGTCCACCCTCTCCCCGACTGATACTTGGGGGCAACCTTGAATTGCTCAAGCTTCTAACATTCGAGCAAACACGAGGGGCAAAGGATGGTCAAAAGACCGGACCCTCGGGAATGCGTTGGGGGCGATCAGTTAATTTTCGGGTTTCCTCTAGGTATCACGTCCCCTCGGCCCGACGATACTTGGAGGCAACCTGGAAGTTGTTCAAAATTTTAACATCGTTGTGGCTTCGGCCTTCAATGTCCAGCTGAACATTCAGAGTTCGATCTATATATTTCTATACTCTTCAGACTTCGATCACACTACAGCCAATCAAACAGATCAACTTCCTATTTCGAGCAAATCAAATGTCTACTTCAAAAATTCAAAAACACTCGCTATAATGCCATCAAATGCAGAGAACAATCAACATATTATCTGTCAGAGGAACAGTTGTTGTATAATTTAAAAATCAATAAGCAAGAGTCTAAAACAAGCAAAATCAACAGCATGTGCATTCAAATTCCAATAATTCAAGGTCAGACTACAATAGAAAAATTCATCAGCAAATCAAATTTTAAGTCAGATGTTTAGAATCAGTATGTTCAGGAAACAAGCATCAATACGTTCTGCATCAACCGCAGAAGTTCAGCAGATTGCAAAAGCAAAAAAAAAACCCCTACTGAGTTCCAATATCAACAAAAAGCAACAAACATCGTTCACAATATTACAACTTAACATCACAACCAACAGAAGAAGACACGTGAATCCTACCTCAAAATACCTCATGTAGGCGTGGTTGCACCCTCTGGCTCCACAGTCGCCCCAGCACCACCAACCTCAGCAGCCTCATGCGACCCTTCGGTCAGACCATCAACAGTTCCACCAATGGGCGCTACAAGAAGATAAGTCTCAACATCACCCCCAATACCCCCAATTGCTTCCTCAAAAATGTTCACCTCCCCTCCCTTCATCTGCAATTCATTCCCCTCCAGAAGTCCCTGAGAAATAGGATAAGGCTGCAACGTATCGGTAACATACCCCATACCATCGATAAAATTTTTCGACCTCACATTCTCCATGCATTCCTTATCATACTGCCGCTGGAAACCTACCTTCTATTCAGCTTGGCCGACCACTCTCGTTCCAACCTTGACCGCTGTTGCTCGAGTCTCTCATCATAAGAATCAGTAAGCACATCAATATCTTGCTTCAGCTACCTGACTTGAGTTACCAATGATGGCTCCTTCCCACCAGAAAGATCCAGATTTTCCTTCGCTTGTCATAACTTAGCCTTTAACAAATTCATCATCTTGTTGCAAGTCTCTACCCAGACTTCCGTCTGCTAAAAATACTCAAGATATCAGTAGACCTCGAAACTCGAACAATTTGCAAGTAACTTCGAAATACCAGTACACGAAGTTATATATAGTTACCTGAGACATGTGCTTCTTTACCTTTACCTCCTTCGAAGCTTCGTCAGGGTCATCCTCCCAGAGCTCGACCATCGAAGCCTGCTTCGCCACAGCCTTCTCCAGTCGCTCAGCCTCCGTCATTTCTTAATCTTCCTCAATTGTATCATCCTCCCCGAGTATCTTACGTCTCTTACGTTGAATAACCTTCGATTTCTTCTTAGGGGCTTTGGGCGCTACTCGGCCCTTCCCTTTCTCAGCTTGAGAAGACACATGTTTTGCTTTCATCAACGAAGCTTCTCCACCCCCTTCAAATACTGGTGTCGTTTGCTTCGCACCCCTCCGCGACCTCGACACAAACTGGTAGTTCCTCGGCAACTCTTCCCCTCCCATTTCTTATTTCTCTTTCGAAACACCTACCCCTCTTTTTCTCTTTGATCGCTTCGGCGTAGCGGGTACGTCCAGAAGCTGGGAATCTACCTTTTTTCTCCATTGCCTTTTGATCACTATCAAACATTGAATTTACCCAGTCTTCACTAACCTTGAGCAGAGTATCAATGTAATTCACCGGATTATCCCAAGATGAATTTCCCAGACCTGCAGAAGTTAAGCAAAAGCACAGTAATCACTTATTTCAGAAGAACATCAATAACAAACCCTTCGACAGTAAACTTACTTTCGTTAAATACCCTATGATGTAATTTGTACGGGTCATCGTTATCTGCATTCTCGTAGTTACCCCTTATTATAAGTAAATCTTTATTCCACCCCTGGCCTGTTGAGCACAGATCAAAGAACCAAGGTTTCTCTGAGTGACATTGGATGTGATAAGTCCCCAGGCTTTGACTAGCCTTCCTCGAATAAAAGGTGATAATGTCAAACCATTTAATTAAACCTCGACCCTCACCAGCCAATTTCACATTCATCCCCTTTATCACCCTCATCATCTCATAAAAATTACCGTTCATCTGCACCGGAGCTACCCCCAGAAATTCAGCACTTTTTTCACCAGTCGCCAAAGAGGATGCTCCAGTCCCAATCGAATTTGACCCCTATACGCCATAATCCCTTCCCAGGGTCCGATTTGAAGGTCAACCCTGCCCCCACCACACTCAGTTGCACATTCAAGAGTTCTTATTTTGTGGCAAACTGATCTAACCTAACCCTATTATTTGCCGAAACGGCATC
Source organism: Kingdonia uniflora (assembly GCA_014058105.1). NCBI lineage: Eukaryota > Viridiplantae > Streptophyta > Magnoliopsida > Ranunculales > Circaeasteraceae > Kingdonia > Kingdonia uniflora. Next base: position 608,695 of record JACGCM010001419.1, read on the forward strand.
CTCGACCTCATCCAACTCAGTCGAATCCTCGTTATCACCCCCTTCCACCTTATCTACCTCCCCACTACCCAAAGGTTTTACATCACATCCCTTCCCCCATACTATTTCCTCTTCATCACTATCTTCAGTCACTATCGTCCTTCAATGTTTCGTAACCGGATCATCTCCATCTGGCAGAATAATCGATAATAGGGCCTCGGTTACCACATCCAACACCTTTAAATCGCTACCCTCACCCATTGGGCCTCGACCAGACGTACTAGCTTTGACCTTGTCAACCTCTTCATCCATCAGTCTCCGCCTAGAAGCCCGACGGCTATGCATTTTTTGCCTACAGAATAAGAGGCACGCAATTAGGGTAGAAATTTCAACAATCCTGTGTCTATCACCCTTATCCCATCTATCTCCTTCAGATATTTCTCCTACCGTAAATATCAGACACAATAACTCCTCCGAAACAAAAAACCGTCACCAAAATTCCAGACTGGGTCAAAACCCAGTTCTAACAATCCCCCATACTCCCGAAATTAACCTCTTCACTCCAAATGCAAAATCTCCTACCCACCCCCTCAAACAGAGAACAAAATAGAGTAAACATGTCAGAGATCAAGTAACTTACCAGTGGTTAGCATCCCTCACCTCGAACGAGCAAGATCAAACCAACAAAAGAAGCAGTAACCCCCAAGTTCGAAATAACGTATGTTTTCTCCTTCCAACCTTTTGATTATCACAATAAGATAGTGTAGTAATCAGTCTTTTCTCACTTATATATCTTTTAAAAAAAATTAAACCGCCTCGATTTACTCATAACTATCATTACCACGACCCCACTACCCTGGCTTTTTGGCTCCAATGTCATTTAACCACTTTACCCCTCGCACCACCCACGTGGGCACAACACCCTTACTACCATCTGCTCGTAAAACCCGAAGCTTCTCGAACCTTTTTTTCTCCTTTACTCAAAGCCAAACAGTCTAGTCCAAACAACCACATCATTAACTCTTTCCATCATATGAGAAAGGCAACATCATTACCTTTTGTACACTGCCCTAGGCTCTCGTACCAGTCTGACTGACCAGTCGTCTGGGCTGTCAGAACAGCTAGTCAAATCAAACTCAATCTTCGACACATTCCTGCAATCGAGTACTCGACCATTTTACGCCTCGAGCAATCCTCAGGATCTAGCCTCAACAAAATTAATTTCAATATATTGGCCTTAGACATCCAGCCACCCCTTAACTCAAAAGTTTCGAACCTTTAGCCAAATGCAGTCGTAAGTTCGGCCAGTCAAAAACCACAAGCCTGCTGATAAATTTTTCAACCTCGCCAAAGTTTACTTTTCCCTTCTACAAAACCATTTTTATCTTTGAACAACACAAACTACACATTTCGACAAACTGTATCATCCATTCCATATCAGACTTTATTACTATTACCCACAGTTTGACAACACGTGTTATTCAAAGAAATCATTTTCATTCAAAAAACAGCTAACATTTCAACCCTCGTATAAAACAAAAAAAAGAGCAACAACACAATCATATTACAGAGGACCCTAGCTATTTGCGGGCTGCTCCTCTTCGACAATGGTAGCAGTATCTGCATCCTCTTGGTTAATAATATCATCTGTGAAGCCCTCGAGGAGAGGCATCAGATGACCGGGGAATGGCCCCATCGTCTGCAGCATGCCCCACCAGTATGCAAATGGCATCTTAAAAATTAGAGCTCCGGGTTCCACCACAAAAAGATTTGGCATTTCTGCATCAATGTCCTCTTCCCGGCCAAACCTTCGTCGCAGCCCCAGTAAGGCCTCCCGTATGAGCCTAACTCTCCCAGCAGCCGGGTCCTCTTGAACGGGAATATTTACCGCCATTTCAATACGAGCAACAAAGAAGAACAACAAGAAAAACATGCAAAACAGTGAAAAGTAATCCCTACAACAGTTCCTTATACACTTGCAAACCCACTACAACTTTCCCTCTTCCGTAACCAAATTAATGACAACCTTTCATTTCCAACCTTGAAAAGTCAACATGCAACCTCTCCAACTTCCTAGATGTAACTGACTCATTGGTGCATGCATGCAAACCTCATTCCTGAGGACCTCTATTCGAACACATCACCCACTCGAGTATTCGACCATCATAACCATCGATTATTACAAAACAACATTTCATCATACCTTCGACTATAATTCATTTAGACCATCATAACCAGATAATAATAACCTTCGTTCATCATTACCTTCGAGCTCATCACTGTCCCTCGCGCCTATAAAAGTATTCACTTAGATTTGTCTACAATATCAATCTGACATAGCAATATAAATACGGGGAAAATACTCTGTCCAGTCCAGACAGTAAATTCAGCAGACAAATTACATTTCCACTATCAACCCTACACAACTGAAACATCCCCCTCCAAACATAGCAAAACAGAAACCTATAGAAATTCAAAACATTCCCACCCTCAACCCGAAGCCCTACTACCGGAAGGACCAGCCCCGCTCACCGCATTCTGCTCCTCGATGATCTCCTCAGCACAAACGAGACTTTCGCCCAATGCCATTAGAAAGAGATAACGCCATTCAGCAGTTGTAAATTGAAACCTCAACTATTTCCAAAGATAAGAATATGGGTCACAAATGAAGAACTCCTCAGGATCCGCTTCCACAAGGTCCGGCATGTCCCAGTTCAGGTCATGTTGCCCAAAAAACTTCATATGCAGTTCTGCCATCTTTCGTCCCACTCGACGGTCCCGAGCAAACCCCATCCTCTTTTGGTAACATGTGTTTGGCATTGTATCCATCCAAATGTTAAAAATATGAAGAACAGAGAACAAGACTATTGCAGATAGAAGAAGATACAGTGTACCTCCACAATGGCCCATACTTATAGGCTTCAATGAATTTATTACCCTATAACCAACTGTATCCCTTAAAAACCCCCTTTTACTAATTTTCCAAAAAACAAGATAGCCAAACCGCCCAGATTCTAAGACCAAGCAGTTTTCTCAGCGAACACCTCTCCGCCTGGCTTCGAGACCTTCGCTGAGAGGGGGCAAATATAGTAACCTACTCCTATTCTTTAAACAGACAGGCGAAACCCACTTCATAGCCTACTCGAATATATTAAAGCCCTCTCAACCCTGAAAAAAAGCCTCAGAACCTTCGACAACGGGCAAAACTTTGAGAACAGATCAGTACATTACAACAGGCATCCTTCGACCATATCTACATACGGTCAAAGTATTGTAAGACAGATAGCCAGCTTTCCAGATAGAACTTCGATAATAGATTAACGCCCTAGCAGCAGATATCCTTCGACCTCACTATCACACTATCGAATCAAGATAAGACAGACAACTACCATATAAGAAAAGATAGCGCATTGATTGGTTTGTGCTTCTACAGTGGCAAGCCCAACCACCACACCGTTCAGAGCTCTCACCAATAAATACAGCAGTAACAGTACCAACATGGCCGGCACTCGTCACTCGCCAAGTTTTTCTGACAACGTAATCATGTAAACTGGACCCACGCTTGATGACTCAGCTCCCTATACTTCTATAAATAGAGGAGAGGGGAAACCAAGCTGGGGTTACAAAAATCTCCTCCACCAGTAATTTACTCTTCAGTAATACAATCTGTCTTAAAAATCTTTATCAAAGGTCGTAGAGAGTCACATTCGGGCCTCTACGCAAGTATTTGCCTTTGGCTATATCTTACCTTTAGTCAATTGCTTATTCCTTTTGATTGAAGATTGAGTCTACTTTATAAAAACCAACTCCCGCCCAAGCGGAGTTAGTCCCCTGCACACTTCTTGTTTCTATGATCATTGTACGGAGGACAATGTTTTCGATCTTAATCATAATGACTAATGGATCAAAAAGGGGAAAACGGATATGGGATGTATCACAGTCGATGAATGAGATGCCTTCGGGTTGAGGGGAGAAGCTTGATCCTGGTAGGATAACGGGCAGCTTCTCCTGGTTGGCGAGTTTGTAACATTCTTCGACACACTTGTGATACTCTTGGAAGAGCCACTGTCTACGCTGATGACTTCGATGAAGTGTATTCGGTAGATATACACCTCAGCCAGGTTGGTAGTAGGGGTAGGCTGAGATTTGAGGCATGACCCATCAAGGTAATTGGGAAGGTCGGCAATATACTGATGTAGACTACCTACCTTGAGAATTAATTCATGGGAGCGTTGTAAGGCAAAGCATCTGCTGGTATGGTGACAGTTGCATTTATGATTGGCGCAGTAAGGTTTGCTTAGTTTGACTTTGATAGGGAAAGGGATACGCCAGATGGGGTCTGCCTGTAAATGTGGTAGAAGTATGTTGAGAGGGGCTGTAAGTGTAGGTAGGACCGACATTTTTATCGTTGTGAGGGCGTTTACAACTTTCAGTCTCCTGTGGGATAGGAGCGATCAAGGGTGTTGGGGTAGAAGGTGGGCTTTGTCGAGATTTATTGATGGTAGTGTTCGAAAGTTGGACCTGTTTGCGGGATTCATGGAGGAGCTCAAGGTCAATATAGCCATTGACCTTTGAGAGCATCTCCTCGAGGGTTCGAGGTTTGTGGATGACCGGTACTCTTTCACACGGCTATGATCTAGTAATTAATTTGAGTACGCGAGCACAACATTCACGCAGTCAAGGTTCTCGACTTTCTGTGATTCATCAAGAAACCTCATAGTGAAGGCTTCGAGGGTTTTACTGCTCGATTTTCTCAAATTGAACAGGGCATCGACTATAACTTCTCTGCCTTTATTAAAGGTAAACTAGGCAACGGAAAGCTGTGAAAGTTGTTCAAAGCTCCAGATTGAGCCATTAGGGAGATTATGATACCATCGAAGGGGGCTGTCAGTAAGGCCGGTGGGAAAAAGGCGGCATAGCATGTAGTCGGATGTGGAATAGAGGCTTAGGGCATTTTAGAATTTGAGAATGTGTGATTGTGGGTCTGTGTTGCGGCATTTGCTGAGTTTGAGTGCACATAAATTAAGGGGCATCTCGGTAGCGAGATGTTTAGGGCAAAAGGGGTTATTCAGTCAACTCCAGGAGTTGGGAGTTAGGCTCGCGCAGACGCGAACAACAGGTTGTATTTTGTGGTTGAAGTTCTGTTGTGCAGCATAGGCAGGGCGAGGGGGTGATCGAAGTGTTTGAGGGTGATGAGGTCAATTGTGTAGTATGATTTCTACACTGTGTTTCCCGAGGTGCTCTCGGGTGAGGCAGCATTTGGGATATCTTAAGAAGCGAAGGGTAGAATCTGATAAACTATCTCTGGGGTGGATGCCGAGATGGATGGAGCCAGTAGGGGAAATAGTGTGGGGAGCACCCTCGGCAACGATATAGACTGGGGGTGCTTTGGGATTTGGTATGGGTCCCAGATGGGCGCAGGCAGACACGCGTGACGGGTCTGGTGCTTGTGATGGTCGAGCAGCTTCCAGAGGTTGTAGTCTCTGCAACTCGTCAATCGTTCAGTTCTGGTGTTACGTAACTCGCCAATCGTCCAGTTCTGTGTGTCAGCATTGTCCAGGTGACGATTCCGTTCGGCTTTAAACTCTAGCCAGTGCTTTTTATCTTCCTGGTGATGTTGTACATGGTAGCGCTCCTCGGCTTGACTGAATTGTTGAGAAAGCAAGGCTATTTGGGCGGCCGCCACTCCGTCAACGGAGTTACCGGCATGGGTTGAACTGAAACGGAGGTGGGTACCATTTAGAATAATTTGCTAAAGTTGAGAACAAAGGGAAATAGGTATGGTGGAAAGCACAGATGGCACCAAATCTAGGGGCCTAACTGCTTACGGAGGGGAAGTTGGCTCTTACACCATGGGGTTTAATCTTCAAACTAAGGAATTCAAGTATATAGCCTAGAATGCAAAAAATCAATAGGCAATATGCGTGCGTGGAGGCCTGAACTGTGACTCTCCATGACCTATGATGAGGATTTTTAACATTGCTTTTATTTCTGTCAAGTGGTTGAAGGTTTGAGTACAAGGTTTTACAAGGTGATCGAAGGTAAACTGTATGGGGCCCTCTCTTTGGTTTCCCATCTCTTCTATTTATAGAACATAGGATGAGCTGATTCACCAAGGTTAGGTCAGATTACAAGTGTACAATCCAAATATCTTCCGGATATCGAGCAGATATCCCGGAGTTGGTGTTGAAGCCAGAAATATAGAGTCTGCCACCATGCTCTGTCACTGTAACTACAAGGACCAACAACTCCGCCGTCCTATCTTAGTGAGCTGGCTGTCTGTCGTGTCACACTTCGACCATGCACGGATATGGTCGAAGTGTTTTTGATATTGAGTGGAGTTCTTCTTCGAGGCTTGTTTAAAATCAAGGCTTCGTCTTCGGATAATCTTTGGAAGGCTTGTTTAAGGATTGGATGGGCTTTGAGATATTCGAGTAGGCTTCAAAGTAGCCTTCGAGTGCTTAACTGGGGAAGAAGGTTGCGAGTAGGCTACTACATTACCTTTGTTTTAATCTTAAAAGATTTTGTAGAGTCAGCCAAACCAAGTATTACCCTTATTTTAACTGGCAAAGAGGTCGATGCTTTAATATATGTAAGGTCTACGAAGAAATGTTTAGGAGAAAAAAATAGAAGTTTTCATTGAATAAAAAAGGATGAACATTGGATAGAGGTGGAAATCTCACTTATTAAATGGAAAAAGCGAGAAATTGAAATGGAGTAGAAAGGGGATTAACAATAATATCATTTCAGTCACCTAGTGTTCTAAGGATTTAAGATGTGGACTCCCTCATTTATCATGAGGTAATATGATCTCAGGCTTGAGGGACCTATGATAAGGAATGGACCCTCCCAATTTTTTGCCAGTTTCCCATGATGGGGCTCTTTTTTGTGTTGAGGGATCTTTCTGAGGATGAGATCGCCAATTTGGAAGGTATGGTTTCTGACTTGTTTGTTGTATGAACTGGCCAGCATATGGTGATATCGACCTAGGTTAGCGATGGCGTATTCCATGGTTTCATCGATCAAATTAAAGTTGCAGGCCAATAAGAACTCATTTTCCTCGTAAGTTAGCTCATGATCTTTGACTGGATGATGGTATTCTGTGGGAATGACGGCTTTGGTTCCATAGGCTAGAAGAATGGAGTGCAGTCAGTTGATTGATGTAGAGTTTTGTGATATGCCCATAAGACATGAGGCAATTCGTAAACCCAATTCCATTTTTTCTATGAGTGTAACCTTATATGAGTCCATCCATAATGGTTTTTGGTGATTTTGGCTTGGCCATTGCCTTGAGGGTAGTAAGGATTGGATGTTTAGTGGATGATATTGTGATGGTTGAGGATAGCTATTACTTTTTCTCCAAAAAATTATTGTCCGTTATCGATTCAAATTAGGTGAGGGCACCCAAACTGAGTAATGATGTATTCCCAGATAAAAGAGATGACCTCTTCTTCTCTGGTTCCACAGAGTAGAGCTGCTTTTACCTATTTTGTAAATTAATCTTTAACTACAAGTAGGTGTCGGTGGTTACCTAAAGAATTAGGAAATTTATCAACGAGTCGAATGCTCATCTTTTGAATGGCCAAAACAACTTGCTTGGATGTAGTTCGAGCGCAGGGGTGCGTATCGTTTGTCCATGTTGTTGAAATGCATCAAATTTAAGTGAGTATTCTTCTGCTTGCTTGTGCATTCCCGACCATAATACCCCTTGTATAATGGCTCTGTTTGCTAGTGATTGACCTGCGGCTTGGAAGCTACAGGTCCTTTTATGTAAATCATAGAGCAACTCGTCCGCTTTCTTTCTGGAAAGGCAGTTGAGGTAAGGCCTCGTGACTGAACGGCGACATAGGGTACCATTTTTATTTGTATAGCACTTTGAGTTGTTGATCAGCTGTCGGCGCTCCTTCGAATATCTTGGAAGTGGTCTGTTGTATTTGTTGTCGATACAGAGATAGACTAAGAAGGGCTTTCGTCAATCTTCGTCTTCCCCTTTATCGCCCCCAGTATTGATCGTGCATACAAAAATACGATCAATGCTTGGGGGTTGAAATTACTTTAATCTAGAGAAATCTAGCTTCTAATCCCAAGACCCCGGCTAGATATGCCAAGGAATCAGCGAGCCTATTTCTTCCTCGAGTGAGATAATCGAGAGTTGTTTGTGCGAACTTGCTCATCCTATCTGGAACGAGGGCTGTGTATTCGATCATCTTGCCATTCTTCTTATATTGCACAGAATAATGGTGGATGATGAGTAGTGAATCTATGTAAATTGAAACTTCTAGAACACTGAGCTGATATGCGAGGTCGAGTTCATGAATGAGTACTTCATATTCTATGACATTGATGGAGGCATCAAAATCCAAGAAGATTGATTTCTCGATTCTATCGTTAGAAGGGGAAATTAATACGTTTATGATCCCTTACCCTGCGGGTCCTGCTGATCCATTTATAAGAAGTCTCCACCAATTCCATGTAATCTATTCAGCTCGCTTGTCAAATTCTTTGAGGGGTGGATCCTCTGGAATTTCCTCTGTAAGGTCAGGATTGTGCTCCTCCTACTCGAGATCTTTCACTGGAAAATCCGTGATAAAATCAATAATGGCATGACCCTTTTTGAAATGACGTTGTTCAAACTTGATATCATGTTCTCCCAGGCTAACTGGCCATTGTTGTACTCGTCTTAATTTTACACTTTTGGACCGATCTTTGAAAAGTGGGTGGTTTGTCATGACTTTGACTGAATGAGCTTGGAAGTAATTCTTGAGTTTCTGCAAAGTATAAACAAGAGTGGGAAGAAGTTTCTCGATTTTAGAATATCTCATTTCTGTTAGAGTGAGGGTTTCCTAATTTTCCCTTCAAGTCGAATGAGGACCGAGTTGATTGAAGTATCTATAATTACTAGGTAGATAATCAGTTCCTCATTATCTACTGAGGTACTCATGATGGGAGACCTTCCCAAGTACGTTTTGAGATCCTAAAAAGTTGCCTCGCATTCTGATATCCATTGAACCTCTGTATTTGGCTAAACTTTTCCTTTTAAGGTACAACTGCAGAGTAGTAGGAACAGCCAACGACAGCAGTCTAAATATTTTCAAACAAATTGGTTGATAACGGTAATCTTGTAGGCGAGTTTCTGAACGTCTTTCATCGTATTTGGAGATGGCATGTTGAGGGAAGCCCAAATCTGATCTGAATTGGCCTTAATCCCTTTCTTGCTGATGAGATGGCCAAAAAATTGGCTTGAATATTCTTCAAATTAATATTTATCAGGATTGAGACGCATCCTGTATGATCAAAGAATGTTGAATATTGTGTTTAGATCTGTGATGTGGTTGGCTGACTATACGCTCTTATACAAGAGATCATCAATGTAGACTTCGATGACTTTCCCAAGATGTACTTTGAACATAGCTATCATATATCGTTGATAAGTTGCGCCTGTATTTTTGAGTTTGGAGGGCATGACTTTATAGCAGCAAAGTCCTCTTTCAGTGATGAAAGTGGTATTTTCATGATCTTTTTCCAATAGTAGAATCTAATTATATCCAGAAGCAGCGTCCATCATAGATAAGAGTTTGTGACCTACTGTAGAATTAATGATTTGATAAATGTTAGGAAGAGGGAAGCTATCTTTTGGAATGTGTTTGTTTAGATCGATGAAATCTACACAAATTCATACCTTTCCATTCTTCTTTGGGACAATAACAATGTTGAATATCCAATCTGAATATTTGGCTTCTCAAATGAACACCACTTTGATCGATTTCTCAATTTCTATGTTAACTTCATCTCGAAGCCGAGGTAAAAGTCGCTGCTATTTCTGCTTGACCATTGTGGCATTGATGTTAATGGCTAATTTGTGTTATGCCATGGCTGGATCGACCCCAGGCATCTAATTGAAAGTCTATACAAAAACATCTCAATTTAGTTGCAAGAACTGAACGAGAGTATCCTTATAGCGCTAAATCATCTTAGTGCCAATGAAACTACCTTTGCTAGGTCCATCAATATTGATGTATTCTGTAGGCTTCTCTACGGAAGGCTGATCATCAATGTGATAAACTTTTTGTAATTGTTATGCAACATATCTATCGATGGTATCTAGAATTGCTGAGACGTTATTTTTGCAAGCTCGAGAAAGATTTTAACTACCCTTAATTTCATAAATACCATCATTGCTTTATAAGAGGTTTTTTTGGCCTTGCAATCGAGCTGGAGCCCGTTTATGAAAGCAGTGACAGTTGTTTTCTGATTTAGGTTGTTTACTTTACGTACGAGCTCCAAAAACTTCTTCGCAAAGGCTTCGAGCTTCTCTTCATGTGACAGTTTAAGACGGATAAGAAAATACAAATTCTCTTCTTTGTCTCTGTTATGAGTATACGTCTTGATGAATTATTTATTTTGCTGGTCAAATGTGTGTATGGAGTCTTCAGGCAGAGAGTGAAACCACTGGAGTGGCTCCTCCTGTAGACTTGTTGTGAACAAACAGTAGAAGATGTAATTGAGATTAGAATACAACCCCAACGAATCACGGTATTGTTGAATGCACTCCTTCTGATTGGTACCCATGTACTTGTGAAATCTTTGGAGTATGGAAACCTTTGTTATTTCCATATCGAATAGTTCTTTGGAAATTGGACTCCCTTATAACTTGGTAAGGTAGTTTGTAATGTCCAGAACTTGTGCTTCGATCATCTCTTTAATTCGTTGATCCATATACTATTGTGTGATATAGTGGCATACGTGTCGGTTGAGTAATTTGACGAGGTTGTTGCGGATTGTGAGTACTGATACCTTCACTCAAACGATCTCGCACTGCAACTTGAGGTTCAAGTCATTGTTCTTCCTCCTAACGTATAGAAAATCGGTGACCTCGGCTGATCTTAGACTGAACTTTACCACCCAATGAATGGAAGACTGAGGTTCGTGCTGAATATTTATAAAAATAGCTTTGTCAGTGGCTCCCCGAGGTCCCAATCTTTCCCGTGTAGAAACCCAAGAGGTTTCTCGTACTTGATCGCAATCTCTTGTTGGAGGAGCCTGTTGAGTGTTTTGCAGAGCTTGTAAGGAAGTCTGCATGTTTGTCATCTGGTCTTCATGTCGTTTGAACGCTGTCAAACAAGCTTGTTGCTCGGCTTTGAGATCCTTCTAACAAAACTCTCAGTCAAGAGTTAATTAACATTCAAGCTTATTGCGTTTCTCTATTTTGCTGCTGAGATTCTCCCGTAACTCTGTAAGTTGTTTTGGCTAAACTGAAGGATCGAGCTGAATTCCGGTTGTTGGCCGTCTGGAAGTGACCATGATTGAAATTTGTAGTAGAGTGATTATATGCCTTAGGATATCGTGAAAATTCCTTTGCTCCCACAGATGGCGCCAAATATAATGTCCTAATTCCGTAAGATCGAATTGGCTTGGAATTAGCTCTTACACCAATGTACCTATGATACAAACTAATGTAAAATAAGAAATGACACAGGTAATTTAGCGTTGAAAACCTTTAAATAGGTAAAATAACCACGACCTCGGGTTGAGGTTTTTTGTAATAGTGACTTTTATTGCTTGAGGCTGATATCTTATTACAAGTGATCTCTCCACTTAGAAATACTTGATCTTGTAAATAAGAAGTTTGATGTTTTAAGAATCTAGAAAATGTTGTTTTCTTGGTAATTTCTTATGTATTTTTCTGGCCCCTGTCTCTTTTGGAACTTCTTCTTTATATAGGCCTTCTATGCAGTTCTTCATCGTGCTGATGCACATTCTCCGAACAATGTGGTTAGTTGCGGTTGATTGGGTACCTGTTGAGTTCTTGAGAGACAGGTATCTTTGACTTGTTTAGGTTTTTCAATTTGAGTTTGACCCACATTCTTCGTCAGTTCCTAAACTAGGTGGAAATGTTAACTGTTAAAGTCCTGCGTAGAATGTGTGAGTCTAACATGGAAGTAATTCAAACTGGAAAAAACTTGATTTAGGTAAGATCGAGGGGTAGGCCCCTACAATTAGGAAATTCAGAACAGTTCTTTATAAAGTGTTTTAATGAAGATTTATCCATCCTTCATCAAGAATTTTCTGGTCCTATTTATAGGTCTTATAATATGACCGTTAGATGACCATTATTATTCTTAGTGATGTACGTTGCAATATATATTTAATAGCCTTTGAACTTATTGTGTAATGGTTTGATCTTGCTGTCTTGAAGCAGTTTCATTCATGATCATGTACTTGTTGACTCGATCTATTGATGTAGAGGTAAAAAATGATGAATAGAACTCCGTAGTTGTTTTCATAATGTGCCATAAATGTTTCACATTTATTTTGACGAGGTCGAGTAAATGTATGATGCTCGAAGATGGAGCTTGAGTCCGAGATGGAGAATAGGTACATATCTGCTCCTCCCCAGCACTAGGACATATAAAGTCATATGGACTATGTAAATATACGCTGCACTAATATAAAATTGGTTGTGGTTGGATGGACTTATTGTTGTGCTAAATAGTCTTTTTCATTTCAACATTAGTAAAGGTAAAAACTATTAGAGACTTGCAGGATTTCATCACCCAAAAAGCTCTCTAATAAGTGGGACCACCCATTAGGGATAGGAAAAAATTCGTATCACACGAAAATTGAACGTCCCGGACCTCAAAATAACTTATAATAAAAAAGAGTAGCAAGATTCCCGTAGGATTTCATCACCCAACGGATAGGTGTACCATACCGGGGTACAAACACGGGTTCATAGGATACGGTCCCAACCTAGCACCGCAAAATATTGGTTGGTGGTTTGCGATGCCACCATTTCGAGTGCTGATGTATGATAAGGTGACTCGCTCAGGCCTGAGGACTGAACATCTTCTTTAAGATGGTACTAGCATAGTGACGCAGGAGTATAGGAACCAAAGCTTTTTTCCATCCTACCCATTTTGAACTTAGAAGAATATAGAGGAGACCACTGCTTTAGTGGCAATTTGTTTGCCACGGATAATAAATGTTGTATAAATAGGATATTTACCACTTCTTTAGTCCGTGGTAATTTAATTTAATTTATTTAAAAAAAACAAAAAAAATAGCCAAAACCTACGCAATTAAGAAAAACAAATTGCACCTGTTGTATACACATATATACACATAAACACACAATTTAATAACTTGTTTCATCTATAAATATTGGCCCAAAAAATCCAGGTACACTGGTTTCAAACTATATACATGTTTCCTATAATAAATCCAAAAAAACCATGGATTGAGAAACAAAAAAAGGAAGCGCAGTGGCTTCAAAAGAAAATAATTAATATAGCGGTGTTCAAGCCCTAACCTCAAAAGTATAAGTAACGGATTCAAGAATAGGGAGCGCCATTAATCCATTACAAAAACCTTCAAAAAGATGGGAAACACTTTGTAAGAAAATTAACATAACAAATAAATTATAAAGGTCAAACACCTATGAACTTTTAGTTGTTAAATGGATAACAAGAGGAATTCAAAAAATATACAAGAGTTTATAAGAACATTTACCTAATAGGCATAACGTAAAAGAATCCTCGGGTACTTGATCTTCGTGCCAATTAAACGTTTGTCAAAGAAAGCCCTACGTTGACCAAAGACCAATTAATTTTCCTCGAAAATTATATCAACAATAACCTCATATTCTTCCTCCTCACTTTCCTGGTGACCAGGAAGTACTAACGCCCTCCCAGTGGCAACAATATGCTCATGGAAGTTCAAGAAATGAACAACTACCTCTTCTCGCAAAAGAGGCGTAGAAATCTATAATATGAAGCATGTAGTACTAATATTAGTATTATATGTGCATAATGAAAAACAACAAATTAGAGACTTGTTTTGTTGAAAACATTAAGTGTTTAGGTTTGTGGAATTATCAGTAATTTTTGTAAAAAAATTATAGATTTTATCATTGATGAATGGATTTGTTCTTTTTCAAAAAAGGAGGGAAAAACAACAATTTAAGGGAAAAACTTAATAATTAATCCATGCCCGTGATCTTTCAGTAGATGTTGTAGCACATCCAGATGATCTAAGAGAAGCTAACATGTCTTTCAAATTCTCAAACCTAGCATCATTTTCTGCCTTGTATTGGGAAAAACGGTTCTCCAAATCAATATAGGATTCCTTATCCTCCGTAATGTGTGCCCACAATTGCTCGGTATTCTGTATAAACTTTTTGGTTACATCCGGACCCATAAAATTCACACACCCCTTTTTCACAGGACCAAATACTTGAGCTAATGGATTGTGGTCAACATCAAGATACTTAGACTATGGATTATTCGTGATAATATCTTTTACTGTAATCTACAAATAGAAAATTATACTAAAATTATCAATTAAAGCGATATCAATTATATTAAAATTATCAATTAAAGAGATCAATTAAACCAGTTACAAGGCAATGAAGGAGATTGAAGAGCAAACTACGTGGTATCACCTAAATTAGTTGATAGTTGATTTACATAATTACATAATTAACTAATGATTATATCCCCGTCTAATTTGTGTTCATGTGCCCTTGATAGTCTAAGTTACATTCAAAAGGACATGGAGTTCATGTTTTTTTTACAATCTACTTCATACAATGTGTTTACTATACTTATCTATTAGTACTATTGATATTGATTTAGTCTGAGAGTGGAAATTATGAAGATGGTAGATCGGTGAAGTAATTTTTTTCAGATTTTTTTTCCGTCTAAATTGAATAAACATCACTTTTTCTAGTTTAGCAGGGTTGCTCACTTGCTGACCCAAAGAGGGCTCCTTTGAAATACTTATTTTAAGCAGAGCATTATGCCTGCTATTGTATTTACTGGGCTCTCTGAGCTCTAACCTTTGTTCTCTTTTTTGATTGTTAATAAAATCCTATTTGCGTAAAAAAGTTAACATTGCTTTTTTTCTATAGAACCTAAAAATCTGTGAAATTTATTACAAATGATGTGTGAGGTCTAAAAATCCCTTATTGTCAACATATTTTTTTGCTACAAGTTGGGTTTCAACTCTTTTGAAAGAAAATTGGATTGCTCGGGATCTTTACAAAATATCCCTTTTGTTCTTCTATGTCCTGCTCTCACTTAAGTGCAAACTAAACCTCTATATTATTTTAGTTTTAATTTTGCAATTGTTAAGTATCATGATTCTTTGGAGAAGCTTCAAGACTTCTTTTTCTTGCAGACATTTGTTGTTCTTAAAATCATGAAGAGTGCTGTAGAATTCCCTGCAGCTACCCAACATGAGATCCAATTCCTCTCCGCTATAGAATAGGGTGATCCCTCAAGTTTGAAGTGCGTAGTTCGATGGATCGATCACTTTAAGCATGTCGGGCCAAATGGGCAACATTTGTGTATGGTCATCGAATTCCTCGGAGACAGCTTGCTACGGTTTATAAGGATTAACCGTTATAGAGGCATCCCTTTGAATAAAGTTAGGGAGATTTGCAGATGGATCTAGCTTGGTCTTGATTACTTACATACAGAACTCGGTATAATTCATACTGACCTAAAACCTGAAAATGCTCTTCTTGTCTCCACCATTGACCCTGCCAAAGATCCAATTCGGTCCAGCTTCTCTCCAGTACTTGAGAGGCCCAAGGGAAATCCAAATGGAGGTATAGTGGTTAACAGTATTGAGAGGAAGTTGAAGAGGAGGGCGAAGAAGGCCGGCTAAGATCTCGGAGAGAAGAATGTCAATGGGGATCATTGTTCCAATGGCTGAAAGGTCCTTGGAAGGGATTGAATTGAAGTGCAAAGTTGTGGATTTTGGAAATGCTTGTTGGGTGGGTAAGCAATTCACAGACGATATTCAGACAAGACTGTATAGATCTCCTGAGGCTATTTTTGGTGCCAGCTACTCCTTCTTTGTTGATATGTGGTGGTTTGCTTGCATGGCATTTGAACTTTGTACCGGTGACATGTTGTTTGATCTAAAGGTTGTCCAAGGTTTCAGCGAAGATGAGGTAGGAAACATATGATACCCTAATCTTTGAATACATTAGCACAAGTTAATTAGAAATGAATTGAACAGACATGGATGGGGAGACTCGCCGTGTCAATTCTCCGGATCTTTCTAGTGCTAAAGAAGACCAGCCTGAGATGGGGGAGCTTCTCTTTCTGCGTACGCAAGTCCAACAAAAGACTAATACCTTGCCCTGTAACAAGAGAAACATCCTCCAACTTTTCTTTTACGGATGGCAATCAATAATTTTAGACCAACACTGTTTAAGTACATGTCATAGGCCTGGATTTAGTCTTTTGCAAGAATCCTTTGTCTTATGAAAGCTTTCTACTACTGGGGAATTGAAGTTCTTCCATTGGAAAAAGCGTTGGGCTAATAGAAAAGAGGCATTTGGGCTAGTTTTTATTTTAAATACATGTTGCAGATGGAACGCAAAAGGCAACAAAAAGAACTCATTGCTCTCTTTCATCTAACTCACACTTACTTTTACAAAAGAAAATCGATCCAGGAACACACATATAGGTACTCAAAATGGACTTGCACTATTATATCTATAGAGCCGCTCCAGAAAAAAAAAGGGCATGCAGCAGGACACAAGACAGAGCCTTAGACATCTCGGGGGTTTTTTAAAGAAAGAAAAGACAAGATCCGGTATAGGCTAGGAGTTATGGTATTATAAAATGCATGCGAGACAGTTACAGGGTGGGTCTCTGAAGCGATAGATAAGAAGTTTACATCACTTTTTAGAGAGCGTCGGCGAATCCTTGAGTGAAGTGGGAGCAAGGATCCTTCGTCAACGTGAGGTTCCCGTCGGTGGTCTATTAGTCTATAGTCTTTTCAAAGCTTCCTACTACCGCAATTCTTTAGAACGGTAATGATCTAGTTTAAAAAAGCATTTTGAAGGTAATGTAGCAAAGCAAGACAAGGTTAGCGCTTATTAATTGCAACGCAAGCCATTAGAAAGCTAACCCGTATGCTTCTCCGTTTTAAATAATGGCTTTTTAACCACTGGAAAACACCTCCAAAACACACTAATGCCTCTAAACTACTCTTTAATACATGAAAGGCTAATAGATTTCACCACTTGTAAAAGAAAGCAGCAACTAGTGCCTGTGGTTTTTCCTTTGCATTTCCTTTGTCTTTAATTCTTCTTTTAACGTACGCAAGTTGCGCTTCAGCAACTTAGGAAAAGAGCGCTTAGATCTTCCTATGTCAGATTGTAGAGAGCCTATTTAATGATGCACTTACACTTCGCTTACTAATTGCATAAAGTTGCTTAGTTTACGACTGCTTTTATTAAGTTGCATCTGACATCATTATTGGTCGTCAGGGACTGGTATAATCTCGAGATATCAAAGCGAGTGAAAGCATTTTGATGTGGCGAGTACGATGAATGCATTGAAAAAGAAAAAGCTTCTGCTAATATTCTTAATAAGAAAGTCGTGAAATATGCTCGCAGAGAAGATGCAATGCTTCATGCCCTCAAAATTGAAAGTACTCAAAATGGTAAAGGACATGAAGAATTTTGTTCCAAAATCAGTACTTCAAATGACATAAAAAATGATCCATTGATTAAAGAACCTCAGAATATGTCTCGTCCTTCCAAAATGCACGAGTATATGGCTGGGGAAGTCAATATTTCTAAGAGGAACTCGAAAAAGAGACTAAAAACCCCTAATGATTCAGAGGATGATGGGTCTGAAGGGAGTAAGCGAATGAGAGGTCTTGAAGATCAAGGCATAGGTTCACCGTCGAAAAGGAAGGAAAATATAATGTTGTCACATGAGCCACTTCAATAAGACAATGCTTCATTGATGGAGTCGAGTTTAGGCAATGGTTTGCCTAATGGTAGTTTCAGACACTGCAATGGGGATACTTGTATATCTCTGTAAAAAAGACCATCTCAAGCTGTACATGCACATGAAATTCTAAAGAAAAAGCATCGTCGCCGTCAACTGAGAAAGGTTTTGGAGTGATCAGTTATGGTGTTTGTTCCTACTTTTTGTGATGGGGATGCAAGCCCGAATCAGTTTCCTCTTCAGGGAGTATTGGAATATATTAACTCGTGAAAGAAAAACATTGCAGCTGTTATTAGCAATAATTCGGATTCTACAGGGGATTCATATGAGAAAGATAACTCGATAAATGCTTCTGATCACACTGGTAATGTAGAAGTTGATATTGCAGATGTTCATCTTGAAATAAAGAATTATGAACTTTCCCGAAAGTCTGAACTCCGTGAGAACTGCCGTTCCGACGGCTTGTTTGATGTGCCATTCGTCGAGGAAGAAAAATAGACTGAAGGTTCTTATGTACTATCATCTTCTGTATCTAAAAGGCTGGAATGTGGTATCCTCTGAAGGCAATCTAGTACATGTAGAGGTGAGTCTATATCCTTGAGCAATGAACCACCTGACGACTCCGGTGGTTCCTTCAGCTTTGTTGTTCCTATTAATGAATATGAAGCGGTAGATAAAAGTATTTTAAAGTGGCAGATGAAGGGGAAAGGGAACTCAAGAATCCTTGGTAAAAAAAATGGGAAAGGTCCATAATCATGGAGATCATCATTAGATTCCGAAGACATGCTTTGGTCAAAAAATTGTGTGAAACGAAAAAAATCTTAAAGAATTGAAGAACAAAGAAATGGCTCTCGTCATTGGAGGGATTCCATTTCACTCTCAGAAACCCTAAGAATGAAGCCTAATTATTTGTACAGTGGGGCTCACCACTACCGGCCTCATTTCAAAAATTACTCCTGTTTTCAGATTCCAGACCCACATAACAGAAATGCCTATAGGGGTGGTACGTCGGTTGATGTTAATTTGGAAGTACAAGGGAGCTACTGAAGGAAACACGTGCCTCTGGTTTCTCTCATGAGCAAATTAAATGGTAAAGCAATTGTTGGTCATCCCCTAACGGTAGAAGTTTTGGATGATGGTTGCTGTGATATTCCAAGTACTATATGTAGTTCTCTGGAAACGATTGAACTCCAATTCTATTGCTCTTGATTATGGTTTTAATACAGTTACAAAGCTTCTTGGTTTTCTCATTGAACTACAATTCTGCAAGCAATTCTCATGGCATCCTTTAAAGGTGGAAGTATGCTCTCAAGTAGTTGCTAAATGGTATAACAAGTCTGGGAGAGTATCTACTGGGTTCAGTAGCATATGGGAAAGAATAGCAGCAGCGGGGTCTTTTATCAATACCAAAGTAGGGCATGTTTTTCAGAGAAGGTAACAGTACTCCATATAGGTTGGCAAAAGAGAGTAGTCAACAAATTTCTAAATGATATTGGGAGGTCAGCAGCTTACCTAGGAATGTATGGGCATCCTATTTTTATAGATAAAATGGGGATTGCAAGTATAAGGAAGTGACTGTATTATTTTACTTAGGGTGTCAGGCTTATATTATCTTCTTGTATCTCTTTTTTCACAACAATAAATATCACTTCACCAAAAAAAATAAAAATTGTGAAGATTTGTATTTTTTGTGAATGGAAAGGAAATAAAAAGTTATTTTCCTTTAAAAAAAATATTAAAAAATTAAAATCCAAATGAAAATCTTGAGTATGAATGGAAATTTTACCACTTTTTCCTCAACGAATGCCATGGGGACGGTTCCATCACTGCGAGTATGACCAACTAAGAAGGAATCTGACCTAGTAATAGTTGGATTCACTTCCATCTATTAAGATCAAGTAGAAGACAACTCAAAGTCACCATCAATCATATATAAAGAAATAGGAAAATTCAAAACTTATAAAATAAGCTAACCATTTCATCAGCCACTCTAAATACCCCCTTTCTCCCTGTCGTATGAGAGGTTAACATCTTTGACCTATTTATCGTGTTCCTTTCCCGACTAACTTTAACTTCTTCTATAGAAGTAAGGTCGAAAAATCGAATCCAATCTTCAGGTTTAGTCTTTTTTGGGCAGTTCTTCTTCCTCTCATCATCTGTATCGTACTCATCGTACTTTTCCTAAGTGATTTTTTCCATTTCTCCACATGGTATTAGCTTATTTCATAAGTTTTCTTTTAGTTGCTTGAGGAAGTACATATTCATCCTGTTATTAGTATAAAGTATAATCATTAACAAAATAACAACATTTATTTAATACATGAATAGTAGCATAATTAGTTTTAACTTACACATATCGTCTTCCAAATGGTATCTTTGAGCTTAAGAAGAACGGCTAGCCAATTTGGATAATATGGAGGAATATCTTCTCGTACTAGGTTGCCAAAGACGGACATAAATTTGGTTGAATTCTTTCCAGCAACATGCCCTGGCAACAAAAATCTCAACCGTATCTTTGTTTTTGAAGAACCTATGGAAAAAATTAAGTATTAAGAAGGCAAAATTAACCTATGAGAGATATATTTGTTAGGATTAGCATAATGAACTAATAGTTTTTGTCATAAAATGGCATATCTATGACATTAATCATGAATTAACAGCATATATAATCATTGTTAATTACTCTTTTTCATGTAGTGTCGCCCTAAATAGAGAATAAAATGTCATAGAACTACCTCCACCTGATGTATCGAAATGCTCATGCGATCCCCCAACATGTATAGGCGAAGGTATAGGCGACTGCTCCATAGAGTTTAATAAGGATGACATCGATCGTGACGGTGGCAGCATCCTGAAACCAAAAAAAAATTACTCATGTAAGAAACTATTATTAGGATAGCTACATTTATATAATATGCTATAAATACCACATTTGCACAAAACCAAAAAGTAAGCTAAAATTTAATAAACAATTATGTGAGAGAATAAATAGTGGGGACAATAGATATCATATTTGTTCATTTGATGATACAATTAAAAAAAAAAGGCATTCAAATGGTATCTATTTGTTGCACTAACTAAAACAATGTGAAACGGGTTTAAGTGTCAGTTAGTGAAGTATCACTTAGTGCAATAAGTTGGTGAACCACGCTTGGTTCTGCAAGAGTACTTGTATTTCCAAGCTCATCCAATTGCCTTGAAGTAATTTTCCTTAGGATTCTTCTAATTATCTTCCCGCTCCTTGCTTTTAGTAGGCCAGGTGCCCAATGGATTATGTTCAGAGCAGCAAATGCTCCAATCTATTTTCAAACTGATAGTATTAGGCTTTTCCGCAGGTCTTCGCTATAAGGAAAACCCCCCACCAAAGTGATAACAGTTCTTCACTATGGTTCATTAGGATTCTCAACGTGTGCATCAACAATTGTATCTTTGGACTCCCCGTGAAAATACCATGTCGTATATGACTGATCTATACTATAAGTTATTAAATGAGTTCTTATTTCTTTAACTTCCTTTACCCCATTAACATTACGACATTTGTTACAGGGACAATATGTTGTATTTCCAAAAGTTGGTTTTACATATTCAATGAGCGACCGAACACCATTGAGGAAATCATAAGTCAATCTACTTGATGATAGTGTTAGCATTATGTAGACGAATGATTAGTAAAGATGAGCTATGGGTGGCAGAAGCTGCAATATACAACCATAACACACACAAGGATGCATAGAATACATATTCAAAACCTAATCAAATATGGGATAGATGGCTACAACAGACGATATGCCTATAGGCAGAACCAGCTGGTTCTGAAAATGGATGGAAGGAACACTACTCTCCTGAGGTCAATCCAACCTAACTCAATTCAGAAAGTGGAAGGAAGAGCCTTTAAACCTCTGAAGCTAACAGTAATAACAATATCTCACAAATGGGTGTATAGGAAACAGATTTAGAAACTCTTCCAGCCTGTTCAGAAAATGGATAGAAAAGATATCTTCAAAGATTCTCCAAAACCTGAGCAATCTTTTGAGGATAGACCTCCTGTTTATATTTTAAACATTTTCCCTTTCTTCAGAAGCTGCAAGACACATCAAAATATTATCAATTATGGGACAGATGTCTATAACAGACAAATTGCCTACAGGAAAATCCATATGGAAAATGAAAGAAAGGGCAGTAAGACATTGAAAGCCTAGCAGACATGAAACCGGCAGCTATTTTTGCTATGAAAGAAAACCTGGCAACAAGACACGACTCGATAAAAGAAAAGATAGCATCAGTCTAGGCCAACATAGCACAATCTCAGATGATGAGCCAACGGCTGTGAAACTGAAGCGAAGAAGGAATGCGAAAGACCACCGTAATAATCTTTGCCGCTAGAACACTACTTCGAATGAGTATCAGTATGTGCTACCAGCTTTCCTTTATCCCAGCACAAACCAGACAAGTGAGAGTATGGGGCATAGACCAAAGCAAGAGTTTAAAATGGAGATTAAAGAAAAGAATTGAGAGTAGGCCTGGTAGTTTAGGAGCGGAAGCCCGTAGACTAAACCACTATAAGGCAACTATTAGCAGTAGTTAGAGAGCAGTGGCTTTTTTAAGCTCTAACAACAGTGTGAGATTGGTTTTTTTTGTGCTTTTGAAGGCGTAGCTAGAGATCAAGGTGAGGGAGATAGTCAGAAGTCGGTAGATGAATCCAACTCTGACGTTGGGCTCCCAAAAACACTGGACTTGCGTACGAAGGGCAGGACGAGTCATCAGCTCTCATAGGCTTTCTTTTTCTTGTAGTCCGAAGAGTAGTTAGGGACATGCCCTAACTTCATTGTCTTTCATAGCTTTAGCAACTCCCAAACTAAGCTTTAGTAACCCTTATTTAACATCTCTTTTAGCTTTCTAAACAACTATCTCTAATTGACTCTTTAATCGCTTACTCACCACTTGTAGTTGTAGTTGCTAAAGCTACAACCACAACTAGAACTAGCTACTTCTTCTTAGTCACTTCTGTTATTAAAAAATAGCTCTAGAGAGGTTTGCTTTAAAACTTCTTTTCTTTAATACTTGAAACATACGTTTGGCTACCTCTAACGAATTGGAGGGAACCGGAGCAACTTAAAGGCTACCTATAATTGGTTCCACCGTCTCTAAACTACTCTTTAGACAAATCCTGCTTTCTAAACTACTAGCTCTAATTGGTTCCCTAACTACTTTCCACTGATGCCTATTCTTTTGCGGTTTTTTTTTATTACCCTTCTTTTCTTTAATGCTCTTTAATACTTGAAACTTATGTACGACTACCTTTTCTTCGTACGCAAGTTAAGCCCTATTTTTTCTATAGAAAAATCCTTTTAAAGCCCACTTTCGGCTACCTTTAATTCATTTTTGAAGTTTACTAGTCTGTTTTAGGCTTTGCGCGCACCTTGGTCTTCAACCCCCCCCCCCCCCCCCCCCCCCCCCCCTAAAAAAACAGGCGCATCTATTCATTGAGATCTCTCTCGTCTCATCTTATAGCGACGTCAGTCCATCTAAGATCTGCTCTCGGGATTGCTTCATCTTTATCTTATAGGCATCTTGATTCCTTCATCTCTATCCCAAGGCGCCTAGCCCACTAGGCAACTTGACTGGTGGGCTAGGCGCGTTTATTTCTTCGTATGCAAGCTCCCAAGAATCCTTGTATAGGTTTCCTTCCCTCGAAATCTTCTTTAAAAATAGGTCAGGTTTATACTCTAGAGTAAGCCCGATATCATCATAGAAGGTTGACACTGTGATTTTCCATACCTTGGCAAGGCCATACCTCAGAGTAGCGTGCAGTGTGTGAATCTCTTTCATCTTCGCTTCACTGAATCCAAATGCGCCTTTGTCTATTTGGTCTTCGCTTCACTGCATCTAACCGCGCCTCTAGTCTATCTAGATCCGTAAGACTGATCAAGGAGAGAGGGAGAGGGCGAAAGTAAAGTCCTACTAGCCCTATTGACAACGAGAAGGGGGATGAAGCCAGTGACACTGAGGACACTCACCGTACGCAAGTTAGCATTTTTTTAGAAAGATGAATAGAAGCAAATGAGAACCAAGAAGTGCCTGTGCCAAAGTTTGGTAGTGAAGTTCTTTTTTTTTCCAAAGCCAAACATTTAGATCGATCTCCATCTATGTCTTACTCCAAGCGCTCTAACAACGTGGATTATTCAGTTAGGAAAGAATGGTTAAGTTGGGTAGTCCGCATAACCGAAGAGAGAAGGACGTTGCGAACTTGTGTACGGAGAAGTAAGATAACGCTATCTACCTATAGGGTGTTGTCGCTTTTGATTCGCATGGCTGGGCTAAAGGTAGATTAGATGGATAACACAAGTAGGCTAAGGCCAACCCCCTTCAAGTAGAACTCAGTGGACATGAACAGACAGCTTTTCCAGTAAAGAACAGTTAGGATGAGCATCTTCTAAACTACGTAAGAAAGGTGCAAGCTGGATGCTTCAGAAAATGGATGGATGAAACACTATTTTCCAGATCTCGTCAATACAACCTAACTCAGTTCAGAAAGTGGAAGGAGGAGATTTTGAAGCTTTAGGCCATCTGATATATGCCTTGTATGGGGGGCAGAACAACTATATGCAGAAGACTAACTAGATGCTGGCCTTGTTGGTTGAGAGTTTTAGTTGTTAGGAGCTAGGCGTTGGTCTTGCTGGTTGAGCTTTTTTAAGGAGCGGTTGCTTCTGGTTGTTGTGTGTGGTGCTGGTTTTAAATTTTAAAACAGGGTTAAAAAAGAGTTCTGTTAGGAGTGGTTCTAGAAGTAACCATACTTCTGCTTTTCTTTTATTTGTTAAGAGCTTGGATCAGGTAATGACAGTTGGTAGCGTGCTTCTTCCCCTAAAGCCCACCGGTAACTCCAATGGGAATCAAAACGAAGGCCTTAAGACAACCATTGGCAGCACACTGGCCCTTTTAAAAGAACAATCCCCGGAAGATTAAGAAGACCCATACCCTTACATTCTTTAAGGGGGCTTTTTATCGTAGTGTTTTTATCATAGTACATTTTAAAAGGGTAACTTTCGCCTACCGATTCATCGACCTCCCATTTCTTATAATAAAAAAATACTCCACCATTTTTATAACTACCTTTTCCTTCTTTTCTTGCAGGACAAAAGTCACTCATGGAGAAGTAGTTATTGTTAGCATTCTTTTAGCAAATCACTTAGGCCTAGAGCAACGTTTTGATGTGAGTGGTTTGAAAGATTTTACCTTTTTGGTGTGAGGGGGGGGGAAGTGATCTCAGGGTTTGAACGTGGCTTTCCTTTCTTAGGTTGCATCAGTTAGGTTGCCTTGTAGAATTTTCCTCGCAGTTTCTAAAGTCGACTTCGCTAACGTGCTCTGAGCAGAGTAAAAAAAGTCGTTGAAAAAGTTATGTTTTGGAAGGATCCTCTTTTCCATCATCTATTTTCTTTCTAAGGAAAATTGCTTGCACTAATAGGTTTTATACCTTATCCACGAAAGGAAAGCTTTGTTAAAAAAGCAGCGTTAAGGATCCTCGCAGCTACAACGAGAAAAGACGTATGAAAATATAAAAAACAGATTCAGAACCTCTTTCAGATTATCCCAAAAATGGATAGAAAAGATAACCTCAAAAATACTCAAAGATTGGGAAGAAGATGGGGGAGATCAAAAGTTCAAAGCTACAATAATCGATCACATAAGGATGTTTAGAACATACCAAATTTGAGCAAAAGGAAGCAACACAGACTGCCTAGAAAATGGATGAAAAAGACATTTTCAGTTCTGAAAATGAATGGGGATGAATATAACATGCCTCTTATGGATGACAAAAGCTCAAAGCTACAATAATAATCACATAAGGATGCTTTAATCCTTTCCAAAATCGAGGCAGAAGGAAGCAACAAACAAACAATCAATCACACATGAATCTTGTTCTACTACTGTATGATTACAGAGGTAGAGAGAGTTTCAATTATAAAGTAATCAAAGTGAAGACTCCAAACGCTTAATCTATCTATTATATATAGTTCCATCACATCAATCTTCAAGAGAATTAGAGTTTGAAATGAAACTTACTAGAAGATTAAAGAACAGGCAAATCAATAAATTCGAGAGCAACAAATGAGCACATACATTGAGGAATTTGAGAAGCAATTGACTAATCCATGTTGAGATCAGGAAACTAGAGTTTCAGTTTTAGGTTTAGGGTTTGAGATCAACTATTTGGGGATTTTGAGTCAGTGTTTCAAATCAAATTCTCTTCCCTCTGTTTTACTTCCCTCTTATTGTAAGTAATAGTGACTCCAAAAAGAGAAAACTAAATTATTAGAGGGAAAACCAAAAAATTGAGGCAAAATTAGAAAACAAAAAAGAACCACAAACTCCAATTCTATTTGCCACAGATAAAATCTGTCTCAAATAAACTACACATAATATCAGTGGCAAAAAAAAAAAAAAAAAAAACTGTGGTAAATTGACTGTTTTGGTGTAGTTACTAGGAACATAAAGTCGTGTGGACAGTACAAATACTTGTTGCTCAAATAAAATATTTGCTGTGATTGTATTGATCTATTAATGTGCTTAAATTTCTTTTTATTCCAATATTAGTAAAGTTAAAAATTGTTAGAGACTTGCAAGATTTTATCACTCAAAAAGCTCTCTAACTAGTGGGACCACCCATTAGGGATACAAAGAAATTTGTATCACACAAAAATGAACGTCCCAGGCCATAAAGTAACTAATAATAAAAAAGAGTAGCAAAATTCCCGCAGGATTTCATCACCCAACGGATAGGTGTACCGGACCGTGGTACAAACATGGGCTTGTTGGATTCGGCCCCAGCCTAGCGCCGTAAAATACTGGTTGTAGGTTTGCGACGTGACCGTTTCAAGTGCTAACGTTCGATAAAACAGCTCGCTCGGGCATGAGGACTGAACATTTACTTTAAGCTAGTACTAGCACAGTGATACAGGGGAATGTAGGAACCAAAGACTTTGACCATCCTACCCTTTTGTGAATATTGAAGTATATCGGGGAGACCTAATTATTTCTTTTAAAAAAATGTTGAAGTACTAGAGTTTTAGGCTTGATTGATTTTTATTGTATTGGGTATTAATTTAATTGTAAAATGTTGTACATTCTAGAACATTAAAATTCATACGGCTCACATTTTAACATCCCACAATATCCTCAAAATTATTTTCTATCTAGGCACCACCAAAACTAACAAGATGTACAACCTTTCCAACCTCATTTCCATAAGCATACCTATCAATCCATCTAGTCAGTGAAACAGTTCCCGCCTACTCCGCCAAAACCATCTTCAGATAATACCCTTGCTCTCTTCATGCAACAATCAATGGACAATCAAAAACAATCAATGGAAAGCCAACAACAAGCGTTACAATTTCAGCAACAAATGATGCAATTCCAATAACAGACTTTGGTGAATCAAACTTCTACTACCCAATCTATCTCTTGGTTAAAATCTCAGATAACTCAGCTATTAACCACGTGGAGTGAAATAGAGCACAAAAATCTTCCAAACAATGAAGAAGAACAACTTAAACTTAAATCTCCATGTAATTTAGAAAATAATGAATTCAAGCGTAATCAAGGAATGTTTTCCCCATGGGGTGAATGGATACCATATTACGAGACAGATTTAGAAGATGAACATTTTAAAATTGACGATCCTATGTTACAAGAAGATCTTAAAGAAGCAGCTAATATGCTCAATAAAATTCTTTCTCAATCACCTCATAATTCGTCTCTTAACATTCAACCACCGATGTCATTATCCATCCCTACACTGATAATGCCCCACCAATTCACAAATGATATCATGACAGCAAGTGAGTATTTTTCCAAATTTTTAGGCGATTTCTCAGATAATAAAGATGATGACAAATTTTCTAGAAGTATGAATTCAACATCAATCCTTGAGAAAATACGAGCTCTATCTTTATCCCAACCAGTGTCACCATCTTCATCTTTCTTTCTTGAATCCATGTCATCGCCTAAGCCTAATGGGGGTACCATGACGATAAACGATTTTGATGACTTGAACAGAAATAACTCTTGTAGCATTTTTGTTGATGAATGTTTAAATTATTTTGAGGACTCGAATAATCCTGAGATTTGTGAAATGGTACATTCATTAGCATCTAAAAATATGTTTCAACTTGGCCATGTCCCTAAGCTAATGAATATCCACCTCAATGGTCAGGATGAGTCCCTTAAGATAAGTTATGATTTTAGGCACACAAATTTTAAATGTTTCCCGATCCCCACATCGGCAAATATGTTATATAGTTTTTCTTCTACTAAAAGAAAACATCCTTTTGAAAAATTATAATTTTGGGGATTCCTCACGGACTTGTTTGATCGGAACCACCTATCACATTTTTTGGAATATCAACGATAATATGGGGGTTTTAAAAAATTTCAAAGAAAATATCTTTCCCATAAAATTGAGTTTCACTACAACAAAAATGAAAAATTACGACTCATGAATTCGACAAGGCACCATGTCGCAAATTAACGACTATGCTGCCTTCGTTTTCACGGGTATTTCTTATTCCTTTTAAAGCTTCCCCGCAATTTCCCGCAATTGCTTAGGTTTATTGTGCTCTACAAATTTTTTAGTCTTCACCATCTTAGTAAATAAAATTAGGGATTCAAGCTAAGCTCAAGGACGATTTCACAATGATTTCTTTTCAATTTCTCAAGAGAAAGAGAGAGTAAGAGAGGGGTGATGATGCAATTGAAATGCATATGAAGCAATTGGTAGAAGATTGAATTTAATTGAGAAAAATCACAGATTGGTGGGTCTGATCCTAATTATATCTCATATGTGATTCATGGGTGATTGATTTTCTATGATATTCAATTTCCCTATTTTCCAAGGTGAGTTCCCTATTGAAATATATTATCTGAAATTCTTAATTTTATTTGAATTATGAATTTTGTGATAGATATTTTCATGTGCGATTGGCGTTTATAGGTACGGAGCTCTCTTGTAATCTTCAAATGATATTTTCCATGGTCTTCGTGAGAATGAAATGAATAGCAAAACTTGGTTACCCATGAACTAATCTGTAAACTACCTTTATAATTAAGAGTTTGGGCTTTAGAATGCTAAGTAGTTTTGGACATTGCAACTTGAGGGTTCAATGTTTTTTTTTAGGGAAGTTTGAAGGAGGTAGGAGCAGCTGCAGCAGCTCAAATTATTTGAATTCTTCAAATCAGTAAGTTTAAT
The DNA here is from genome assembly GCA_014058105.1 of Kingdonia uniflora. Taxonomy (NCBI): domain Eukaryota; kingdom Viridiplantae; phylum Streptophyta; class Magnoliopsida; order Ranunculales; family Circaeasteraceae; genus Kingdonia; species Kingdonia uniflora. The sequence goes on from JACGCM010001419.1 coordinate 637,675, forward strand.
CGAAAACCCATCCTCTAAATTAACTCGGAAAATATTTAGTTTTCTATGCAAACAACTTCTAATTGTACGAACTAAAGTTACTATAACAACAACAAGACCCCATTAATTGGTTTCTTCGAACCCAATCTCTCAAATCAGTATCAGAATCAACAAATGAGAAATCACCTACTATTCCTTACCTTATTAACTCATTTGGGTACTTGTTAGAATCAGCTAAAAAGGTTTCAAGGACGATCAAAATTAAATCTTTAAAAGAAGCAGATGTCGTTGTTGAGTTGTTCAAAAAACATGGTTTCAGCGATTCCCAAATCACAGACTTCATCACAAACGCCCTTCTCTACTTGTTATAGTCAACCTAGAACAAACCCTTAAACCAAAGTTCAAGTTCTTTAAATCTTTAGGGATGTCAGATTTCGAGCTTGAAAAGAAGATTTCTAGGTACCCTTCACTCCTATTAAGGGACCTGTAGAACCAAATAATCCCATCTTGTCATTTCATAAAAACCTTTGTGCACACAGACGAAAAACTCGTCACTGTGATCAAGGGAAATCCCCATCTACTTCTGTACAATGTAGAGAAAGTTATGAGTCAAAACATCTCGATGTTGCTAACCTATGGTATACCTGAACCCAATATATCAATGTTAATCAGTTTTTAGCGTTCACACTTATGCGGAAACCTATCAGGTTGGAGGTAGCCATTTTGAAGGCTAAGAATTTGGGTTTCAATCCTAACACTAAAGGATTCATAAGATCTGTAGAAATGTGACACTAAGTGAATCAATATGGGAGAAGAAAATGGTAGCTTATAAGAATTTTGGTTTGCTTGAGGGAGAATTTTGCTTAGCCTTCAAACTTCAACCCATGTTAATGAAATCTTCCGAGAAAAAGATCAAGAAATTGATGGATTTAAAAGAATTGGGATGAAGTGCTTCTGTGGTTTTAAAATGCCCTTATCTTATGATTCTTTGTCTAGAGTGGAGGATTATTCCCAGGTGCTCAGTTCTTCAAATTTTCCTTTCAAAGGGTATTCTGCTTAAGAAAGATGTAAATATACCCTCAAAGTTACATCAGAACAGGAAGGTATTCTTGACTAAGTTTGTGACAAAGTATCAAGACAAGATTCCTGAACTTATGGATGCACAACAAGGTAGGATTGAATTTACAGGCTTTCATAATGAGTTCGAAGATAAAAGTGAATAAATGTGCCGAATATGGGTCGTGCCTAGCTCAGTTGATTGGGATGTTATCCGGGCTCAATTTAGATATCTCAGGTGGTGCAGTTATGTGAACTTCTTACGTCTTTAGAACTCAAAAGAAAGAATCCGAATACGTTGTTCTAGGACAATCACCGATAGCAGGTTACATTTTGTTCTATGAAAGTTAGCTTTCAATGTATGTAGTACTTTTAATCCCTCTACTATTTTTTTTAGTATGATAATAACCTTTGTTGCGATTCTCTGATTCAATAAAAAAAAGAAAAAAAAGGACATTACAGCTTGAATAATCAAGAACTTTGTAATAATGGCTTGAACAATATAACATTAAAGAATACATATACATTTACTTAATGATATCAATCTTATCAGAGTTTTGACATGGGAGTATAAGCTTTATAATAACAGTTTGTTTGGAGCATTCGCTTTATCTTGGCTAACATGCCTCTGGCTGGTTTTGTAAATCAATTCAGCTCCAAACTTTTAGCTCCAACATGTTAGTTTAATTTTGCCAGTATTTACTAATTTGTGTTTATTTGAAATCTTGACTTTCCAAAGTGCCTAGGAAGTTGGGATTTGTATTCCATCTTTTTGGGGCAAAAACTAATTAGGGTTTGCTTGGTATAATATAACTTGATATAATTGACTTATTTTTATTTTTGTTGTTGAAATTCTTTGACGTTTACTTGCAATATCAACATTCCAGGGTACTTGAAGGAGTTGGGAGGTATTATTTTAGTTATCACTGAGGTGCATGTCTTTTCAAGTGTCTACTTGATTGCTTGGTATGTTTGGATCTCAACTTCGGTTCTTTGGATTATTTAATATTTTTATTCTTGGTTAGTGTATGTTTTAACATACATTTCTATTTTGTGTAATTGTTTGATGTTTACTTCGAATTTTGTCATCCGAAGCAGTTAGAAAGCTATTTTTTGAAGAAAGCTTAGGAATTGATGGTAGAACTGGTTGGACCACAGTTGTATAGTTGTTATAAATGCGGCAACCGTGTTTCTTATCAAGGCAATATTATTTTTAAAGATTTTCAGGTATACCTTCGACTATTTTGCCCAATTTTAATTTAAGTGTTGCATTCAATGATTTGAATGAAATGGGATGCCTCTTAGCTTGAGTACAAATATAGATTGATATGTAGTTTTAATTTGAGAGGTAAAATGAAACCGTCATGAATTTGAAGTACCATTGTGTTTGTCTAAATTAGGTGTGTCGTCTACAAAAGGAATTTTTGTTATCATCTAGATGGTGTAATCTTGTATGATTTTTCAAGGTCTAGTGTGTGGAAATTTAAATATCTTGGTTCACCCTTTAGAACTTTCTTCCCTCGATTTGTGAAAACTATAAAAGGAAATTATTGAGAGAAAAATTTGTTTGGGGGAATCTAGATTGGGAGGGGAGTACATAAAATTGGGATAGCAAGAGAAACTAGAAACCTAACTTGCTAAGAATAAATGAGGAGGAATTTTTTTTTTGTTCTGCAATAGTAAATTCTTGGATCTTATTAGTTCATCAAAATATCAACTGAATGTTTTTTGAATATGTTGTGCATGCGAGTATGGCTGAGTTCATGGAAAAATAAATTCTAATTTAATTCGTGATATGTGCAGTATGCATGGGATAATTGTAAAATAGAAGAGCTATGGTCAAGAATCTTCGAGCGGCTCTGCCTCTCTTTTTGAAGCCAATACTCAGGTATCTATTAATAATGCATAGTTTCTACGTAGAAAATATAAGTCTTTCATGCCATTTATGTATGATACACTAAATCACTAATTAACATACAAGCACACCCAACTTTCACATGCATCGTTAGCTAGAATTGTTTATTCTTGGGAAAAGGATTGAAAGATTAGCGATGTTTTAGACAATCACCAAATTTTGATTGCTTTTGAACATTTCCTTTTGTGCAATGACATTTTCAAAACTAATGTGGATTTTTACTCATCCAATTGATTCGCAAAAAATAACTATCTTGGGGGATGATTTTAGTAACTTTGATTTCTCATCCTTGAACTCCAGAAAATAAAGAACAACTACTCGCCGGCATCACCATGTGCACATTCAGGAAGTTTTCTTAGTGGCTTCATTTTGCCCAATCTTTAATTATTTCCAAATATTTGGGGTAGAGTTTATTATCAAATGATTATGGAAAATGACTTATTAGTCGTTATAGCTCTAACAAGTATGCTCCAAGTAATGGTAGTTGGAAGAAGTCCACGAAGGAAGGCATCATCCAGTAACCACACAAAATCATAAAATCGGTTACAAGATCAAAGACTGCTGAGGGATATCTTATTAGAGATGATATTAGGTCTTAATCTATTTTCCACAATTTGTGTTTCTTTGCTTATCATAGGCAAAAGAATAAACTAGTAGTTCATTCACATTTTTGGTTATATGTAATAGCACTTGTCCCAAATGCTTTCCATTAACTTGACTAGTTGACTCCCTACAAACCTTAGTAATTGAAGCCTCACTTTGCTGAATTTTATTGAAATCAGTTTTCTTTAACTTAATTCACATTTTATTTATACGGTTCCTTATTTTTGGTTATGTGCTTATCTCAGGTAATCCATTCATGGTGAGGGAGAATTCCTAATATTCCAAAAGTAACTGATACTCCAAGAGTTTAAAGGATTTCTGAGTTGGGACCAAACCTAATTTGAGAATGGGCATGCAAAGAACAAGTGTTCTCCATTTTTAATGAGAAACAAGTTGTTCGAAGATATTTTCGTTAGTTAGATTATAGTCAATGTCAGATTATGGTGAAGGGATAAAGAAAGTTCTCTTTATTAATGATTCCAAATTTATGTAATCTTACAACATTTTTGTGTGAATAATGATACCTTATATTTTTTTATTAATAATATTTTTATTTCTTTGTTATTGCTATTTTTTATTCCCATATACCAAAAAATGAAAAAATATCTATTATTTTTTCCAGTAAATTGCGGTTGCTTTTGTCGACGTTTTGTTTGCCCATGTTAGCGGGAAAAAAATAACATGTCCAGATAGTCGCATTTAAATGACATGTCCTAATAGTCGTATTTTACCAGTAAATGCTTTGTTTGACTAGGGAAAAAACGACCGTTTATTGTTGTAGCAAATTAACGACGAGTTTGCGTAGTCGCGTCGGCCTTGAAAAACAACGGCCAGTAGTGCTACTAACAAATGTGGTTAACCAACGGCAATGGGTAAAACGATGACAATTGCCCTGGTTTTTATGTAAAAGCGACGGACTACTGCCTTCGCTTTTTAGCCTTTTTGTTGAAGTATTTTGAATCTAGTATATTTTCAGGGATAAATACTTGTATACCAATCTTATTATTTGCTACAAAACATAGTAATCATATGATTGTATTGAAAATTCTAAAGGAAAATATGTTCCCTAGGTATGTGTTTGCTTTATCTTGGAGAAAATAGTTTTTCTTTATTTGTCAAAAAATTTAACTTGGAATCATCAAATAATAGGCAAAGTTTTTTGTAAAAATCTTTTTCATAGAAAATTAGTTTTGAACTCTCTCTAGTTTTTACATAATATATCTACCCAATTAGGGGATAATATTGAGGATCACCATACATGTGTTATCTGGTTTTTGAAAGAAAATTTGCAACCAGGATAGTACATCACCTTTTCAACTTCGTACCCTTCTAATCATATTAAAAAATTTAAGTTTGGGGGTACATTCATCTGGCTGAAGACGGTAAACTTAGCTCTTCTTGGAAGGCAACCCATGACACATGCAGGTGAGAAATTCTAATTTTTTTCCCTCTATTTTTTTTATGCTCTCAAACATTGAGAGCAATGTTTAATTTAAGTTTGGGGGTAGGAAACTATTTTTTAAATGTTTTTTTGAAGAAAAGTGAAATAATGGCATTTTGACAATTTATGATATATTTTTGATGAATTTCCAAATACTTAAACTAATTTAACTTGACATAAATATTATGGAAAACCCTAAAATTTGAAATTATACCAAATACTCACTAAAATATTTTGGACTATCTTAAGCAAGATATACTATCTTTTTATTAGCGACTAATTCAAGTTAGTTTGGCATATTTTGAAAACGTACATTCAATGTAGTTTTGCAATTAATACCTTCAATAGATTTTTGATCAGTACAAGAGAAATTTAGCATTTATGTTAGGAATAGTTTGCTACAAGGGAGACAACTACCTAAGAATAAGTTCATTCCGAAGAAAAAAATAATAATAAGCCAAATGTGCTCCAAAAACTTTCACGCTGTATGGCTACTCGCATGATGATTAAGAACAGAAAGAGAAAAAATTATTACCAATCTCAAGTTTGACCATGAACTATGCGAAAGGAGCATAAGAAAATGTTACTTGTGAGAATACTTATTCTAGGTCATGATGGGGTACCGCACCCTAGCAACCTTAGCCAACTAGCGGAATTGTCGACCGAGAACTCCTCGTTACGGAGGCTTCACTAAAAAAGAATTTACTCAAAAGAAAAGGCCTAAAAGAAAAGAAATAAAAAGTAAAATTCTAGGAGGATGAATTGACTAAGGCACTTGTCGAATTGACCGCTGAATTTATTCTAATAAGAACTAGACTATACCAAAAATTGAGTAAATAATTTATGACATCGTATTAGGCGACAAAACTATTTTCGCTGTACACTCAAATATAGCTTAAGTAAAATACTTGAATCTCTTTTTAATCTTGAGGTAGTACCTCTAGTTTCGGATAAGCTTAAAATATATTCTTTGGTATACTTAGGTGAATAGAAAGTTTAAGGATTTTATTGGTATATTTTTGTCACAGCTAAGGATAAGTTTACAGGAAATTAGTCATGTGTATTCTAAAATTGTTTAAAATGTCATTATTGACTTTTATGGGTATAGTCACTACAAACCCTCATGAGACATCACTCGTCCACCAGGCTAAACCTGAAGGTTTAATAGCTTGTTACAAATGCTAAATGCAATCGCGCTCCTTGCGAAAGTGGTTATTATTTTATTTTACTCGGGACGAGCAAAACACAAGTTTTGGGGATATTTGATGAGCGCGTAAATATGACATTTTGAATATACCCGAAGATGTATTTTAGTTGTCCATTATATTTAATTTTGGGTACTTATGTACGTTTGTTTGATTACAGCTATTGGAGATGGATATTTAAAACCAAGCTCTTAAAGTTAAGTAAAAGTGTCTCCAACAGTTCATAACGCAAAAAGTCAAAGACACAATATATTTGGTCTCAAGATTGAAGAAATATATTTACAAATATTCTTAAAGAATAAGTTTAAAGAATATATTGCATCCAAGATCCTTGAAGATAATTAATATTGAAGATATATGCAAGAGTTTCCATGAAGAAAAATCTTTACATCACTTAAGGGAATTATATGCAAGAATCATAGGTGGCTGGTTGTAAAATTAGAATATATTATTGTGAAAATATTTTTTACAATTTAATGTATAGTTTCTAAATTTGGGTTCCTTCTCCTATAAAAGAAACCCTCTCCCTATTATAATTGGGCATCTCATATTGGAGCAAGCTTAGAAGTAATAAAGTTAGTTTTATTTAATTAACTTTTTCTTCTCTTTTAGTTCAATTTTTGCTAATGTCTTCATTAATTGTTAATGCAATAAAGCCCGAGATGAGCGGTTAATCTTCTAGTTAAGGCTAGGTTGAGGCCTCTACTTGGATGATCAATAGTTTGTATTAATTAGATTCTAATAAGTTTTGTCTTAGTAATTTTGATTGATAAGTTAGTACCTCATATCGAAGGCTTGACCATAGCTTCGGTTTGGAATACGATAACTTTGGATACAAACAAGTGCTACTAACCATAGACTTAATTTAGAGATCTAAACAAGAGGAAACACTAGATAACTCACTCAAGCCTTACCACGGTTGAGTTGATAATTCTCTAAGACACTCTTCACCATCACTTAAAGGCATAACCACTAAATGTTTGGCCATAACGGTTTGTTTTACAATATCGTATGTGTCTTAACACTAACATATGATGTGTAGAGATATTATGATCTAGTTATATATCAATTATGGCTTTGAAAGGCAGAGGCCAACTCCGAACCTTAGCTTTCTCCTTCATTAAGTTTTATAATTAGTTCTTATTTATTCTTCATAGATTTATCTCTTATAAAATAGTAATTCGGCCTAGAAAATATTTATTTTCCCAAACCTCCTTGTGGATTTGATCCCTCTCATCCGTGGTACAATTCAACAACCAAACTTTGAGCGGGCATTTTGCTAGAGGCTCTAAATTCTTTTTATCACCATGTCAAACGAATGACCATAAGCCCGTGGTAAAAAATTTTAAAAATATTTTTAATCATTTTGACACCCCTTGGGCAATTATAAGTGATAGTGGTAAACATTTTTGTAACCGTCTCTTTCAAACTCTTTTGAAAAGTTACTCTATCACTCATAAAGTGGCCACACTATACCATCCACAAGCAGGTGGCCAAGTCGAAGTCTCCAATCAGGTGATCAAAATAATTTTAGAAAAAATTGTCTGAATCTATCCTAGAGATTGGTCTGATTGCCTTAATGATGCCCTTTGGGCATATCAAACAACATATTAAACCCCGATTTGTATGTCACCCTATGGACTTATCTTTGGGATGGCTTTCCACTTACCTGTAGAATTGGAACACAAGGCTATATAGGGTACAAAGGCCCTTAACTATGAAATGGATAAAGCCAGATCACATAGAAAACTTTAAAATTTTTAACTTCGCGAATTTCTTCGCGAGGCTTATGAAAATTCAAAATTTTATAAGGAACGAGCTAAAGTTTTTCATGATAAGTCGATTGTTCGCAAAACTTTTAAGCCTAATCAGAAAGTATTAATCTATAATTCACAGCTACGTTTATTTTTTGAGAAATTATGTTATCGTTGGTACGGCCCTTTCGTAGTTAAAACTTTTCCTAAAGATGGTAATACTTTCAAGGTCAACGGGCAACGCTTATAACTGTATTTAGAATCTTGTACTTCCAATGGAGATACAACTTTTCTAGTTGACCAATATTATCAAAATTGATAACGTGTAACCCTTATATACCCTATTGTTATATTTAAGTTTGGAGGCATATTCATCTAGCTGAAAATGGTAAAACTTAGCGCTTCTTGGGAGGCAACCCAGGTCACATTCAGGTGAGAAGTTCCAGTTTTTATTTCCCCTTCCATGTATTTAATTTTGTTCTCAAACATTGAGGACAATGTTTTATTTAAGTCTGGGGGCAAAAAAACTACATTTTATATATTTTTTGATGAAAAGTAAAATAATGACTATTTGGCAATTTATGATATACTTTTGGCATATTTTCAACACTTAGATAATTTTATTTAGGCTAATGATATGTTGATTGGAAAACCGAAAAAACTTTAATATTTTACCAAGTGTACACTCAAATATTTATTTATCATGTTCTTAAACTCGATATACTACCTTGTGATTTGCGAAAAACTTAAATTGTTCTTGGCATATTTTTAAAACTTACACTTCAATATAGTTATACTACCAATACCTTCAGCAGAGTTTTTGACCCGAATATAGAAAAATTAGTATTTATGTAAGGAATAATTCGCTTCAAGGGAGGCAACTACTAAAAAATAAGCTCATTCCTGAAAGTATTGTAGGGGCCTAACTTCGTAAGAGGGGAAGCTGACTCTTACACTCTGAGTTTTATCTTTGACCAGGGGATTCAAGCATGTAATCAATAATGATAGAATTATTAAATTGAAAATACACTTGCGTGGAGGCCTAGAATGGGTCACTCCATGACCTTTGGTAAGGATTTTTAAGAGTTATGATCTATATATCGAGTGATCAAAGTATCGAGACCTGGATGATTTATAGGGTATCCAAAGGTAAGCTTGTTAGGTCAAATGAGAAGGATTCTTCTAACCCCTTTATTTCTCCTCTTCCCTCCTATTTATAGAACATATCCTCTGGGATAACTGACTTGTAGATGAAGTCGGTTCTGGCGCTATAATTATCGAGTCTGACACTGTAGCTATCATTCCTGATACTGTAGCAGCTGGTTCTGAAACTGCAGTTGTTGGATTTGGCACTGCAGTTGTCGAGCGGCATGCTCTATTGTTCTGTCTGGTGAGCTGGATGCCTGATGTATTTCCCTTCGTTCATATGTGACCATGGTCGGGGTAGTTCAGCTTTGACAGTTCCTTCAAGTATTTGAATAGTCTCGGAAGGCTTCGTGGGCTTGATTATGGACTTACTAGGCTTCGAGTCATCAAGTTGGTTTCGATGCAGCCTTTGAGTGTCTAACTGGAGCTAGAAGGCTGCGAGTTGGCTACTACATTCGCCCCCTTTCAGTAGGGGCCTCGGAAAAGGGTGTAGAGGGAGCTTGCTGAGAAAAGTAGTTAGGTGTTGGAAGTTGAAGGGTTGACTGTTGCATGTGGAAGTTCCAAGGGAGGTAATAAAGGAAGGTAATTAAGAGGTAGTGGTGATTACAATGTAATAAATGAGTTGAATGAAGGTATAAATGCGGGTTATTAGGGGGTAACTCTGCAGAGTCTTCGTCTTCATGTTCTTCCTCTTCATTACGTGAAAAATAGTATGGATACCACACCCAATACTCATTACCAGAGAAGAATAGAGGCCAGAAACAGTCGAATAGGATGGAAGATGGCGAAGCTGAAGGTAAAGTTTTTTTTTACGACAAATAGCTGGATTGGGACATGCTAGACCTGGTCGAGCTAGAGCCTGAAGGGCCGATCAATGAGCAACCGTATGCATACTGGTGGGGGATGCTGCAATGGAAGTTCCCAACGGCCGATAACCGTTACTAATTCTTATAGAGCTTGGCTTAGCGTATAGTGGAACAGGAGGACCAGGTCCAGGTGTTAGAAGAGGAGCCAGGGCTGTGCAAGAAGAACTACCCCGTCTGTAAATAGGGAGGTTATTCACAAATCTGGTGGTATTGTTTTTCTGCTTTTCTGTTTTATTGGTTTTTGTATGTTTATCTTTCTTTTTTTGTATTGTCGAAGAATTAGAATGAAATAGTAGTGCAATTAGATAAATGTGGTGTGTATCTAATGAGTAGTATGTAGGCACGTATTCAAAACTCCTTCTTCAAATGGGAAGTACACAGCAGAGATAGTAACCCACTTAGGAAATGTATTTTTTGCAATAATGTATATATCGAAGACATAAATTACCATTCGACTTTGGATGAACAAGTGACCCCGAATTCTCAAAGCACTATGTATCTGTAGACAATATCGTGACAGAGTGTAGAGAGGTGTTGATGATTCAAGAGTAAAGGTGTGCCAACTGCAAGATCTCAAAAATTGGTGTAGAGTGCACGTGCTGAAAAACGGTTGAGTCTGGGAAGTTAAAAAGTCAGATTGTTGCGATGTCAAGGAAGGTGATTAAAGATTGTGATTAATATGAGTTGTGTTTAAGGAGGAATTTAATGCATCTGCCTACAAGTATAAGTAGGGGTGTCAATAGAGCTTCAAATATCTACACTGTCTTCTCAGGGTAAAGTGTCGGCGTCATCTTCTCTGAGTAGTCGAACTATGGATACCACTCCTAATACAAGATATCATAAGAGAATGGAAGCCAGAGAGCATCGAATAGAGGAAAAGACGCTTGAGCTGATTGAGAAATTCTTTGGGGACCATGAGTTAGACTAGGTTATGCCTGACTTGGTGGAACTAGAGCCAGAAGAACTGATCTCTGGGATACCGCACGCTCACTAGTGGAGGGTGTTGTAATGGATGAATCTACTTGCCAGTAATCAGTACTACTTCCTGCAGTATATGGTTGAAGATTTGATAACTGAAGAGGACCAAGTTGTCAATGAGGAGGCTGGGCTCTACAAGAATTTCCCTGTTTGCAAATAGGGGCTTCTTGGTTATGGTAAAGGCGCAGGTATGGGATGGTGGAGGTCGAGAAGGGTTTTAATTTCCTTTTAATGCTATATGTTGTGTTTTTTTTTGAATTGGTGCAAGCGCAGTTGCTCGGATGGAATGGAATATATTGAAACAATTGTCGATGTGTGATAATGAATTGTTTGTGTATAAATGTTATATACACAATAGACTATGGCAATTTTGGCACGAGAGCAATTTATTGAATGTTGAACTTTTAGGAATGACAATTAGAAAACCTTTAAGCAACTGAAGTAAAGTCGAATAATAAAAAAAAATTAGGCCGACGCATCAAATATTAGGTATGTGTGGATGAATGTTTGGCGCAAGGTGTAGACGATAGTCGAAGACAAAATTAGGAGAGGTGTAAAAGTTCATTTTGTCAAAGGTAGATGGGCTTCGACTGTGACACCTGACAACCCAAACAGCTGGCATATCAGAGGCCGTACTGATCCTAGGGCAGAGTGCACTGCAAGTCATCATAACGTTTCCTTGGATTACGTGAAAAAGGTTGACATGATGTACGGATTTGACTTGACAACTTCAGAAAGGGTACCAGAAAGTTTGACGCGGTTCATAAAAAATTGTTTAAATGTGGGCGGAGAGAAAACAAACTCCATTGTTGAGGAAGTGCTCATTGGAGGGGAGAGGAAGGACCGTCATTGTTGCTGATAGAGTAAGCCATACAGGTACTCTTCTGACTTTCTTTGTAAATAGGTTATTTGTAGAATACCTTTGTAGTTTCTATTGCTGTAGATGTTCTGAGGAGTAGGGGTTGTTTAGGGCTTATGTTGGCGTAGGCTTGGCCAAGGAAGAGGGTAATCCAACAGGTTAGAGGTTTGGCCCAGTAAGAAATTAGGAATATTAGGTGGTTACCAGTACTTTAATTGAAAATTCGACTATGGGTTGTTTGATTTGGAGAGGAGAGATAAAAATAAGTTATTGACACGTAATAGTCGAATATATCGATCTAATTGTGTATCTCTTCTTCTGTAGGGTATAATACGTACCCGTCAATCTTCGATGTTGAGGCTGATAGGCGAAGGGGTCGGCGTAAGTGAGCCGAGTGTATCTGGCCGTGGCTTATGGGATAAGAGTAGCGATGTGGAGGTGTTAGATATTGTAACATATGTCCCTCTGGCTGTGGTGGTACCCGAAGGTGGGGTATGGAGTAGTAAACGCTGTAAGGCTCGGGTGACCGGTGAGAGAGATGAGGAGGAGATGGAGGGAGAAGAGAGAGGGGGACAAAAAGGTGATATCAAACCTTCGAGGGATGAAAGAGATGAGGGGGAACAGAGCGGTAGTTGTAAGAGTTTGATTGGCTCTAGGGGAGCAACGAGATCAGTCTCGGCTCAAAAGAAAGTGAGACTTGATCGATTCGTGGCTAAGCTGGAGCTATCGAAAGTAGGGGTGGAATTAGTTGCAGTAGGGTATGAGTATTCCTTCTAGTTCGTCCCTCGAGAAAGTTTAATGGCATTTAGAGGCCAGATTCAGCTAGGGATGCAACTACCCCTTCGAAGGCTGGTAATGGAGGTTTTGAATTTTTGGGGTGTCGCCCCGTACAAGATGAATGGTAACTTCTACGAGATGATGAAGGTGGTCGAGGGTATGGGCATAGAGTTATAATGTGAGAAGAGGGATTTGATCGAGTGGTATGATGTTGTATCGTTCTAATTGAGGAAAGCCAACAAGAAGGTCGATGCGTACCAAATCAAATGTCATGAAAATGAACCATAGCTGTTTGACTTGTGCTCGACAAGTCGAGGGTGGGATAAAGATTTGGTTGTGGTACGAGGTAATTATGAGAATGTCAAAAGAGAGGACGTGTTTAACTGCAGCATAGGGTATATAATCCCAGTAAGTTGATAGTCGAAGGATATTTTTAAAATATTGATCGAACAGAAGGGAAAATTTGATTTCTTCATTTTTGTTGTTGTTGCAGAACCTGGTAATGGAGGTTTGGCAAACCCGCAAAGGTACATTGATAAGTTGATTGGCTTGGCTGAGAAGTGGATAAACCGGGTATTTAGGAAGCTAGGTATCAAAAGGAAGAGGCAGAATAGGAAAGATTCACTACTTCATAACGTTCTTATTGTTGTTGGGTCAGCAAAGAAGAGAGGAGAAGAAGGTACTTCAAGGGGGATCGAAGAAATGGAAAAGGTGAGATTGGCGCGGAAAGTGAATTATGTTCTGAAGGGGCAGCAAGCAGTGCCCGAAGTATTTCCTGAGTTGTCGAAGCCGACTGACAAAGGTAAGGGCAAGGTCGTACCCGAACCTTCGAAAGTCCTACAACCGAAGACTGCTTAACGTAAGAGGTATCGAGAACTGGGGGCTGACGATATCGAGGAAGCAGACTAAGTGCGGCAGGAAGTCGATCTAGAGTAGCGGGCTTGAGCCACGGCTGTGTCGATGGCATCACTCTATGGAAATGACCCAGATGAGGCTGAGAAACAGATGAATAACTCTGCATAAGGTAACTATTTGCTGAGTTTCTAAAATTTTCTAAGGTTCATTATGCTTTAAGAATCACTGATAGTTCGAATATTCTAGCAGGTACATGCTTGATCTTAATCTTTTGTCAAGGCCAAGAAGGTGACAACGAAGAAGCTGAAGCAGGAGACAGAAAATATGGATCTCCTTCGAGGGATGGCGATGTCACAGGAGACAGAGGTGAACATACTTAAACGGGAGAGGTTAAATATCAGAGCTGAGTGTGCAAGGGAAGTCGAAGCTGAACGTGATAACCATCTTCAAATGCGGAAGATACTAAAGTCGAAGCTTGCTAAGAAGGAGAAGGAAATGGAGGAACAGAGGAACGGAGGAAAACCTTACAGGGGCAATTCGATGATGAGTGTGAGACGACTGTCAGGCTGAAGATGTTCATAGAAGATTTGGGGTATGATCCCATAACTCTGAAATGCTTTCCTACGCCCACAGGTGGGGCACAAACAGAGAGGATGGAAGTGGATCCTGCTGCTGGAGGTGTGGGAGATGGCACAGAAACTCCGATATCCAATGGGGTTACCTCTGGTATGGTAGTTGATGGGGTGGCCGACGTTTTGGGGCCGAATCTTTCTATAAAAGGTTCTGGAGGTGTTATTGCAGAAGAGCCTGTTGGAGGAGGGGATGTGACCACTCATGTGTGAGGTATTGGAATTGTTTGCTTGCTATGATAGACATTGTTCTCTGATCTTTTTATGATGTCAAAGGTTTAAATTAATGGTTGGTAGTCAAACTCTGTATAACTTATTTGAACTTGAGCTTCCTATTTGTGGTTGATTTGAATTGCTGATATTCTTGTGTACTTGTATTTGTGTATGTTGGAAGTGTAGAATGTTTGTAAATGTTTTGAATTTGAACCTTCAAGAGCTTCGAGGTTATCCTTGTGTAGGACGTCGAGGTTAGGTTTAGAATTTACTGGACTTCGAAGGCCTGAACTTTAAACGAAGCATAGCATGGTCGCTCTCAATGCATTACTGAGGGCCCGGTCTGACAACCATTCATGCCCCTCGAGTTTGCTCGAATTTGAAGACTTAAGAAACTTCGAGGTCCCCCCAAGTTTCAATCTGGTCGGAGGGTTAGCATGATATCTAGGCTATACCAAGAAATTCAATGGACTTTGAAGGCCTGAGTCTAATCGAAGCATAACGTGGTCGCCCCCAATGCATTCCTGAGGGTCCGGTCTGTCGGCCATTCATGCCCCTCTAGTTTGCTCGAATTTGGAGACTTAAAAAACTTAGAGGTCACCTCCAAGTATTTGTCTGGTCGATGGGCTAACATGATACTTAGGTTATACCAAGAAATTTACTGGTCTTCGAAGGCCTGAGCCTAAGCAAAGCATATTATGGTTGTCCCCAATGCATTCTCGAGGGTCCAGTCTATCGACCATTCATGCCCCTCGAGTTTGCTCGAATTTGATGACTTGAAAAACTTTGAGGTCGCCCCTGAGAATCATTCTGGTCAAAGGGTTGACATGATACTTAGGTTATACCAAGAAATTCACTGAACTTCGAAGGCCTAAACCTAAATGAAGCATATCGTGGTCGCCTCCAATACATTCCCGAGGGTCTGGTCTGTCGGCCATTCATGCCTCTCGAGTCTGGTCAAATTTGGAGACTTAAAAAACTTTGAGGTTGCTCCAAAGTATCAGTCTGGTCGAAGGGTTGACATGATACTTGGGTTATACCAATAAATTTACAGGGAGACAGTATACAAAGTTTAGAGGAAAAAGATGTTCATT
The DNA here is from genome assembly GCA_014058105.1 of Kingdonia uniflora. Classification (NCBI taxonomy): domain Eukaryota; kingdom Viridiplantae; phylum Streptophyta; class Magnoliopsida; order Ranunculales; family Circaeasteraceae; genus Kingdonia; species Kingdonia uniflora. Next base: position 653,045 of record JACGCM010001419.1, read on the forward strand.
GATTATACAGTACTTACATCAGTTGAACAAGGTAGAGGTCGTGGCCTGTTATATGATACTAACGGCATGGTGTTCTATGGATTGGGTAGAGGCCCTTCGTCTTCTATCATCTGGTAATAGGAACCTTTGTCAGTTTTATCATTCACCGCATAAGGCCCTTCCCAGGTTTCGGCTAGCTTGCCGGTATTACAAGGCTTCAAAGAGGGTGTCACTCGCCGAAGTACCAAATACCCAATATTGAAACTACGTGGTCAAACTCGTTTGTTGTATGGCTTCTGGAGGGAGAGGTGAAAACGGTTGAGGTTTGCGATGGATCGATCTCCAGTTTCGTCGATCCATAACATTTTGTATCCGAGTTCGAACTCATTATCTTCGCCCGAGAGGTCGGGGTCGCGTGTTGGTACTTCAAATTGTGTAGGTAGAACTGCTTCAGTTCCATAGGCTAGAAGGAAAGGTGTGCAACCCGTTGCTTTTCTTGGTGTTGTTCGATTGGCCCAGAGTACATGTTAGAGTTTCTGAACTCATTGTCCTTTCTTCGCATCGACCCACTCCTTAAGATCGTTGACTATAGTTTTATTGATTGCTTCAACTTGACCATTCCCCTGGGGTAGTAAGGTATGGAGGGGGAGAGGATGATGTTGTAAATTTTGAGGATATTGTGGAATTCTTTCCAGACGAATGTTGGACCATTGTTGCATCGAATCATGTAAGGACATCCGAAGTATGTGTAGTAGTCTACTCACAACCTTCTATCTCTAGTCGAATACTCGAAGGCTACATCGAAGCCTACCTGATTACTCGAAGCCTAATAAACGTGTAATCAAGTTCTCAAAGACTATACGAACACTCGACAATGAACAGGCTTCGAACTCCATATCAGCACCAGAAATACTTTGACCATGGACGTACATGATCGAAGGCAGACATGTCAGACAGCTGGCTCACCAGACAGAATGGCGGAGCACGCTGCCTAACAACTACAGTGTCAGAACCAGCAATGGTTATAGTGTAAGAACTAACAAGACAACGACAACCAAGTCAGGGCCGATAGTTACGGCGTCAGAACTGACTCCGGGTACAAGTCAGTTGTCCCCGGAGGATACACTTGTGATTTGGCCACCCATGGTGACTCAGCCCTTCTGATGTTCTACAAATAGGAGGGAAGGGGAACCATGAGAGGGTTAGAATATCTCTCCCCCCGCAGACTTTAAACTTTACCTTTAAATACCCTGTAATCCCTCTGTACTTAATATTTATATCAATAGTCATAAAAATCTTCATTATATTAGTCATATTATTATTGATTGCATGCCTTGATTGAAGATAAGTTTCGTAGTGCAAGAGCCAACTTCCCCTCCCCGAAGTTAGGCCACTACATTTGGCGCCATCTGTGCTTTCCCACCCAACCAGCTTCCCCCTGCCTTGTATTTTCCTTTTCTTAATCCTATTGGCCACTTCTAATTTCCCCCACCCTCTACTTTACTTCTACCCATACAGAAAACTCTGCTGACAAAGTGGCTGCCTAACTCGCCCTTCTTACTCAACAATTTGCTCAGGCTGAGGAGCGACACTGAATACAACTATATCAAGAGCAAGAAGAACACCAACATGAGTTTGAAACTGAACGACAACGTGATTTGGACGATGCCGATAGACAGTATCATGCCCTCGATGACCTACGGAACACAGTTCGCGAGCTGTAGTGATCTCAGCCTCAAGGCGCCCTTCATCTGTCTCGCGCATCTGCCCCATTGCACATCTCTGTTCGTGCCTGACTGGGGCCCTAACTGCCTCTCAAAGCACCCCCAGTCCATCTCAGCGCTGCTTTATTGGTTGAATTGACATCCCAGTTAGTGTCGTCCCAGTGACACTTTAAACCAGCTTTCTTCTCATCGACAAGAAATCTGAGTATCTCGACATCCTTGGGCGTTACTAGCTTCATGCCATGCGCACTATACCTTCGATCTACCATCAGACCCTTCGTTTCACTACCCCCTATGGTACGTGGAACTTAAAAGGCTCCCAGCACCCCGCCCGCTCATATGAGCATCTGGAGATCGATCAGACCTGGAAACTCGTCAAACTGCAAAGTAATCACTGTCTCCCTCTATCTCTATACGTTCGTCACCCACAATCTCACCAATCGAACCCACTGATTATATTTATCTCGACGGTCCTGGTCAAGGCACGTTTATTGGTACCTTTCTATATGAGGGTGAACGCCTCGAACTTATAACCTTCCTTTGAGAAATAAAAAGACATCTTTGCATGGACGTTTCAAGTGATACCCGGTGTCGACCCAAGTTTAGCATGTCACCACCACGACCTCATCCCTTACTCTGCAGCAGTAAAGTAGAAGAAACGTACTTTGGCCCCACGACTTTGAGAAATTGTGAACCTCGAGGTCGACGAGCTCATAGTTGTAGGTTTCGTCAGAGAAGTCAAGTATGTTGACTGGATATCCAATATAGTTGCAGTTCCTAAAAAGAATGGCAAGATCAAAATATGTGTCGACTTCATAGACCTCAGCAAATACACACCGAAGGACAGCTTCCCCCGCCCCATCATTTTAGTACACCTGGATATCATGGCTGAAGATGAGTGGCTCTCAATGATGGACGCGACTTTGGGTTACAATCAGGTACCCCTCCTCCCCGAAGATCATCTTAAAACTTCTTTTATCACTTAACAAGGCATTTACTGCTTTAACGTCATGCCTTTCGGCCTTAAAATTACGGGTGCCACTTACCAACGCCTTGTTACAACCATGTTTAAACCCTTGCTTGACAAGTCGGTCGAAGTTTACATCGACGACATGTTATGTAATAGCCTCCAAAAATAGACCCACATCCAGAACCTTACCGAAATCTTCTCGATACTTCAGACATACAACATGAAACTTAACCCAGACAAATGCCAGTTTGGTGTTTCGTCTGGAAAATTCTTAGGCTACCTCATTAGCAAACGAGGTATCGAGATTGACCATACTCATATCCGAGCCCTCATCGACATGCCTTCCCCCCGAACCAAAAAACATGTCCAAAAGGAGGCTAATTAGTTAGCATGCCCTCAACCGTTTTATTATATAATCCTCAGACCGTTGTGCTTAGATCTTCTCTCTCTTACACGACCAAGGCGTCCACAAGGCCAAAAAGATAAATAACCCTGAGATCAATTGGACACCCGAGTGCGAGCAAGCCTTCCTCGAACTCAAAGCATATCTTGGTTGACCATCCATCATTAGTACCCCTATCGAAGGCGAAACATTTTTTTTATACCTCGCGGTCACCGACACTTCTATCAGTTCAATCCTTATTCGACTTGAATCCAACATCAAGAAACCTGTATACTTTATCAGCAAAATCCTAACACCTGCAGAAACTTGATACACAAAAATTGAGCGCTTGCTCCTCGCCCTCGTCAACAGTTTTTGAAAATACAAACCCTATTTTTAAGCTCACCCTATCCATGTTATCATAAGTTATCCCCCTCGAGAAGTACTCAGCAAAAAAGAAAAATCAAGGCGAATACAACAGTAGTCTGTTTATCTGGGCAAACATGATATCACATTTGAAAAGAAAGTATCCAAAAAAATCTATGCAGTAGCCGATTTCTTTGCCCACTTCCCAGATGAAGATATCGATTGGGAGGAATAAGAAGACGACCTACCAGAGGACCAGCCTGAGCCAACTGACCCATGAAACCCTAAAGCAGGATGGCATCTTGGTAACACCCACAGATGGATCTGCTGGACCTAACAGTTCGGGGATCGGTATCGTCTTGGTAACACCCACTAATGATTGAATTGAGAAGGCAGTCAAATTAAACTTTGAGTGCTCCAACAACGAGGCTGAGTACGAAGCCTTGATCCATGGCTTCGACCTTGCACTCGATCTTGGCATCCCTAAACTTATAGTTTTCACAGATTCCCTGCTTACAGAGAAAATACACCAGTAAAAATCAAGCCAACGGTCACATGGCTGAGAATGCTGCTCTCGTCCGCCAGCGCATGGACCTTTTTCCTAAAAAATCTTCTATTACTCAATACTTCGGAGGCAAAAATAGACATGGAGATACCCTCGCCTACATAGCAACTATGTTAGGCCAGTCTGAATCTCAAACTCTCCATATCGAAGTACTCGAAAGCACAAGTATCGACCAGATGGAAGTCAATACCATCAGTACTGGGGGCAAGAGCCTCGATTCAGACGACTGGCAAACGCCATTTCTTGCCTACTTGAACAATTCTATCCTCCCAGATGATCCCAAAGCCAAACGGTCATTATTGGAAAACTGCCACAATTACACCATTCTTAAATGCGAGTTACGTCGCAAATCTCCAAATGGCATCCTCTTCTGCTGCATATCTCAAAATGAGGCCTCTATAATTCTTGCTGAACTCTATGAAGGTACCTGCGAAACTCATGCCGTTGGTCGATCTATGGCCCTGAGCCGTATCCCAAGGTTTATTTTGGCCCAATATGAAGAAGCAAGCTGAAGAGTGCGCCAAACACTATGACAAATGTCAACGTCATGCCCACAATATCCATAGCCCTTCGTTCATTATAGCCAAGTCTTTTGGCCATTCAAGTGCTAGGCTAGCGATCTTATAGGTCCCTTTCCCAAAGTATTGGACAGCCAAGAAAATGTTCTTGTTGCAATAGATTATGTTACCAAATGGGCCGAAGCCATACCTTTATGTCGAACCAGAGAAGAGGAAGTCATCAAATTTCTATGGGAAAATATTATTACACACTTCTGCTGTCCTCATATGATTTGATGCGATAATGGTCTACAATTTGTGGAGAACAAAGTCATAAATTTCCTCAAGACGTACAACATCATCCTCTTCCCCTCAACACCTTACTACACCCAAGGGAATGGTCAGGTCGAAACAATCAATAAAACAATTGTCGACGGTCTAAAGAAGCGGGTCGATACAAAGAAAGGACGATGGGTTCAGGAATTACATCATATCCTTTGGGCCTATTGAACAACACCATGAAAGGCGATAGGTCGCACACCTTTCCTTCAAGCCTATGGTATCGAAGCAGTGCTCTCTACTCAATTTGAAGTACCCGCACGAGATCCCAATCTCCCAGACGAAGATAACGAGTTTGAAATCGGATGCAATATGTTATGGATCGATGAAACAAGAGACTGGGCCATCGCTAACCTCGGCCGTTATCATATCTCCTTCCAAAATTCATATAACAAGAGAGTTCGACCACGAAGTTCCAACATTGGAGATCCTGTATTTCGGCGTGTCACGCAGTCTTCGAAGCCTCAAAATGCCAGAAAGCTATCCAAATCCTGGGAAGGACCTTATGTTGTATACGATAAAACCGACAAGGGTTCATATTACCTGATAACAGAAGACAAAGAGCATCTACCCAATCCATGGAATACAATACAGTTAGTATCATACAATAGGCCACGACCTTCACCTTGATCCACTGATGTAAATACAATATAATCAATGAACATATTTTTCCTCTAAACTTTGTCTCCTATTTTCTAGTGAATTACTTGGTCTAACATAAGTATCATGTCTTTGACCAAACTGATACTTGGGGTTGACCTCAAAGTTCTTTAAGTCTCCAAAATTTGAGCAAACTCGAGGGGCACAAATGGTTAAAAGATCGGACCCTCGAGAATGTATTGGGAGCGACCATGTTAAACTTCGTCTAGGCTCAGGCCTTCAAAGTCCTGTGAATTTCTTAGACTAACCTAAGTATCATGTCAGCCCTTCGACCAGACTGATACTTGGGGGTGACCTCAAAGTTTTTCAAGTCTCCAAAATTTGAGCAAACTTGAGGGGTACGAATGGTCGAAAGACCAGACCCTCGAGAATGCATTGGGGGTGACCACGTTCTAATTTTTCTCGGCTCAGGTCTTTGAAGTCCTGTGAATTTCTTGATCTAACCTAAGTATCATGTCCATCTCTCGACTGATACTTAGGGAACCGCCTAGAGGCTCTTGAAGGTTTGATAATTCTACTAGCATTCAACACTTATAACATATGCAGATACAAGTATACAAGAATTTCAACAACTCCACTGCATGCAAGAAGTTTCTGTACAACATATATCAGAGAATCAAGTAAAATATAAATCAGCAAACTACTTTAAATTAAGTTCAGCACATATCAACAATTCACATCAATCACAAGTCGATAGCTCAAGTTCAAATCAGTTATACATTGCTCAAAATAGTACTCAAAGTATTTCCAAAAGCAATAAATTCAGAAAGAAAGAAAGTATTTGTTACATAGGAGTGGCCACACCATCTCCTCCTACAGGTTCTTCAGTGCCAACACCCCCAATAGCCTCAGCAGAAGTCTTCACACCATCTCCCACACCTGTTGCAGCAGCATCTACTTCTACCCCCTCTGTCTGAACAACATCTTCAACATCAAGATCTTTAGTTGTAGGAAAGCCTTGCAAAGTTTCAGGATAATACCCCAAGTCTTTTATGAACATGTTCAGCCTGACTGTAGCCTCACATTCAACATCGAACTGAACTTGGAAGGTCTCTTTCTATTCTTCTGTTTCCCTCTCCTTCTCAGCAAGTTTTGACTACAGTACCTACGTATGGTTGTAACGTTAAGCTTCAAGTCTCCTCTCGCATTTATCTTTAATAGTCACCTGATCTCATTTTAAAACTTTAACCTCAGACACCAGCAACACTTCGGTACCCCGAGCAAGCTCTAAATTACCAATAGCCTGTTTTAACTGCCTCATCGTTACCTTTTGAGCTTTGATAAAAGCTTGAGACCAAGCATGTGACTGCAAAATATTTGAGCCATCAGTACTTTTAAAAGGACGGAGAACTTCAGAAATTTTTCATAATTTCAATAAATAGTTACCTGATGCATAGTCTTATTCATCTGCCTCCCAGCCTTCTCTGGGTCAGTGCCACAAAGTAATGCCATCAAAGCAGTCGTGGGTTGAGCATGCTCCTCTAGTTCGGCCTCTGTTAGTTCTTTGCCCACATCCTCCGTATCATCCTCCCCTAGCGTTCTACGCCTCTTACGCTGAGTTACCTTTGGCTATTGTACCTTCGGAGATTCGGGAAAGACCTTGACCTTCCCTTTCTTAGCCTGAGTCGATTCCTACTTCAACGACTACTTCAAAGTACCACGAGCTACTTCGGGCACTGGCACTGCCACTTTCGACGCCTGCTGCCCCTTTAGTACATAATTTACCTTCCTCGTCAATTTTACTTTTTCCATTCCCTTGACCTCTCTAGCAGCACCTTCGTATCCTCTCTCCTTAATTTCTTCGGCACAACAGGAACATTTTGAAGGAAATAATCTGTCTTCTTCTCCCTCTTCCTTTTGATACCTAGCATCCTGAAAATACTGTTCACCCACTCCATGTCTGAGTTGATCAGCTCCACCTTATCCAATTGTTTCTAGGCATATAATACCACCCCCACCTTATCCAACTCCAACTTAGCTACAAATCGATCTAGTCTTAGCTTCATTTTAGCCGAGACAGACCCCACAACTTCCCCCGAATCAGTGGAACTCTCATAATTACCACTCTGCTCCCCCCTCCTCTCTTTCATCCCCCGAAGGTTCAACACTACCTTCGTGTCCCCTTCTCTCTCCTCCCGCCATCTCCTCACCATCCCTCACCATAGTCACCTGGGCCTTATGGCTTCAACTATCTAAAGCCCCACCCTCAGGTATCACCATGGCCAGTGGGGCATCTGTCGTAATGGCTAACTCTTCTTCGTCGCTGCGCTCATCCATGGGAACACGACCAGACACACTCAGTTCATCTTCTTAAATCTCCTCATCTATCAGCCTCTGACTCAAAGATTGACAGGTGCGCATTTTACCCTACAGAAGAAGAGGCACGCAATTAGATTGATATATTCGACTATTACGTGTCAATAACTTATTTTGATTTACCCTCTCCAACTCATAAATCCATAGTCGAACATTCTATCCCAATCCCAGTCACCCCCTCAATACCCTCAAAATCCCAATGGGCTAGACCCCTAGCAACATGAGTTCCCCCTGTCCTCGGTGATATCATCACAAATATAAACCCTAACGACCTCTAGCCTACTATGCACTCCACATACAGTAACAGAAGATGAAGCAACGAGATAGAAGTCAGACAGCATACTTGTTTGAATAAAGTGCATTGTCCTCTCCTCAGCAAGATGAACGATCCCATAGCAGCGACCAAGCTCTATAGAACAATGGCGTATGTTCTCCTTCCCTATTTCTCTAGTTTTTTCTATAATAGAATAGCCAGGAATAGTAACCCTACCCTTACCTTTATATATACCTCCTCAAAATAACAAAAACTGCCCCAATTTCCAAAACTGCTACCATTACCACTACCCCTACTTTTTGGCTGAGGTGTGTTTTAACGCCTTTACCCTCAACAACTCACACGTGTGCGTCCCATGCTCACATTTACATAATTTTATATATCAACCAAGTTTAAACTTCTAGTCCATGCTTGAAGCTGTCAAATCAAATCTTTATATCAAATCAACCTTTTTACATAATCAAAGGAAACATCATGATGCCTGCAGGGCACTCTGCCCTAGGCACAGTACCATTTCTGACATGCCAGCTGTTTGGACTGTCAGTTTTGGCTATCGAGGCTCACCTATTTTCAAAATACCTCCCGTCTACGAATCATCATCTATACTGTATCTTGAACATTCATCCACACAAACCCAATATTCGATTTCAAAAATTTTTGGTCATTCGATCTCTTATATGCTCGACATTTGACAAACTGTTTCATACCTAAGTTGCCATCGAGTATTGTGTTAGTCCTACTTATAATGAAACAATTCAATATTTCACATCGACAGTTATTTCATAAATTTTCAATTTCATTCGGGTAGATGCCCTTACACAAAAACACAGAAGAAAATAATCATCATCAACAAAAAAACTACAAACATTCCTACCTAGCATTTTACGCTAGTACTTCTACCGCATTAAAGAAGCCCTTATTTGCAAATGGGACATTTCTTCTAGAACCCAACCTCAGTATCTTCCTTGTCCACCACTTTCTTGGCCATAGATTGCAGAAAACTGAACCGGTTGCCGGGGTGTGGGCTCATCCATTGCAACACCCTCCACCAGTGTGCATACGGTATCCCACCGATTGGTTCCCCTGGCTCTAGTTGAACCAAGATTGGCATAACCTAATTCAGGCCTCGGTTGCCAAAAAACCTCTGCCTCAGCTCGAGGGTCTTCTCCCATATGCGAAGGTCTCTTGCCGCCATTCATTTTTGGTACTTGGTGTTAGAAGTGTTTCTGCCGCTTCAGGATGAGGACGCAAACATCTTATTCGGGGTAGAAGGTGCAGATGTTTGAAGTTTTCTCTCGAGCAACCCCTACTTATACTTGAAGGCAGGTGCATTTAAACCCTCTATAATCACAACCCGCATTTATCGCAATCTTCAATTGTTTTCCTTGGAATTTCAACAGTCAAACCTTTCCAACTTCCCAGACTCAACTGTTTACCAACATGCTCATTCAACGCCAATTTCCTAGATTTTGCAGTCGACACATCTCTATTTTTGAATCATCGACACCCTTCTACACTTTTTCACAATATTTTCTATATAGTACTTTAAAGAATTTGGGCCTACTTAATTATTTAAGGTCAAATATCCCTCTACTTAACCAATGCCTTCGATCACTACAGTTCGAAGCAAATTTCCACCAGCAGATGACTGTATCTACTATTTACCCTTCGTTCAAAATTGGATACTTGATCCCGCACCTATAATCTATTTGTCTACCATATAAAACAAATCATACCATTAAATTAACTTTTCATTCCATTACTTCGATCAAGGGAAGCAGAGAAAAATATACATATTCCAACAAAAAAATAGAAACCTTCGAATACAGTCATACAAAAAAAAACAAAAAAAAACAAACAAACACCCATCACCACCACCTTACGAAGAACCCGCCCTATTTTTAGGCGGGCCTCTTCTTCCCGTCGAGACCTGCTCGTTCTCCTGTTGTATTAACCGTTCGACCAAGCTCTGAAGGATGACATAGCGTTCTTCGGCCGTTGTAATCCTCCACTGCAGCATCCCCCATAAATATGCATACGATTGTTAGTTGATCGGCTCCCTAGGCTCAAGCTCCACCAGGTCTGATATGTCCCAGTCCAGCTCCCTGCCGCCAAAAAACTTTAACTTCAGCTCTGCCATTTTTTGTCCTACTCGATGGTCCCTGGCATGCCCCATCCTTCTCTGATAATGGGTGTTGGGTGTAGTATCCATGATGGTTTCACGTAATGCAGAGGAAGAAATTGAAGAAGAAGGTATGCAGAATTACCCCCTCATAATACATACTTATACCTCCATTGACCTCATTTATTAGACCAAATCACCTCTACTTCATAATTACCTTCCTTTATTACCTCCCTCAGAACTACAACATGCACCAATCAACCTTTCAGCTTCCAATGACCAGCAGTTTTTCTCAATAAATGCATCTTCACCAATTTTTAAGGCCCTTGCTGAGAGGGGGCAAATGTAGTAGCCTACTTGCAGCCTTCTTGCTCCAGTCGAGCACTCGAAGGCTAAAACGAAGCCTACCAGATTACTCGAAGCCTAACAAACCTGAAATCAAGTCCTCCAAGACTATATGAATACTCGACAATAAGCAGTCTTTGATGTCAAAGGCAGATATGTCAGCGCACGAACTCTACATCAGCACCATAAATACTTTGACTATGGTCGTACATGGTCGAAGGCAGACATGTCAGACAGACAGCTCATAAGACAGAATGGCGGAGTACGCCTCTCGGCAACTATAGTATCAGAACCAACAATGGCTACAGTGTAAGAACTAACAGGACAATGGCTACCGTGTCAGAGCCAACAGTTATAGCGTCTGAATTGACTCTGGGTACAAGTCAGTTGTCCCCAAAGGATATACTTGTAATTTGGACACCCATGGTGACCTAGCCCTTCTGATGCTTTATAAATAAGAGGGAAGGAAAACCATGAGAGGGTTGGAAAATCTCTCTCCCCACATACCTTAAACTTTACCTACGAATACCCTGTAATCCCTCTGTACTCAAAACTTTGACTACTCAATATTTATATTAATACTCTTAAAAATCTTCATCAGAGGTCATGGAGAGACCCATTCTAGGCCTCCACAAAAGTATATATTTGGTAGATTAGTCATATTATTATTGATTTGATTGTATGCTTGAATCCGTTAATTGAAGATAAGTTTTATAGTATAAGAGCCAACTTCCCCACCCCAAAGTTTGGCTCCTACAGCGTGTAATGATATTCTCCCATATGAACTTGATGACTTCTTCTTCTCTAGCTCGACATAAAGCCACTGCTTCGGCGCATTTGGTAAAGTAATCTGTTGCCACAATAATATTTTCTCAGCTTCCCGATGCTTTGGGAAAAGGACCCACGAGATCGATAGCCCACAGCTTGAATGGCCAAGAGACTTGACTGTAATAGATGTCTTGTTAAGGGTTATGGATATCGTGGGTTGATATTGGTATTTGCCACAGTGTTTAGCACACTCTTTAGCTTACTTTTCATATTGGGCCAGAATAAACCTTAGGATACGGCTCGAAGGGCAATAGATCAACCAGCGGTGTGAGCACCGCAGGTACCTTCGTAGAGTTTGGCAAGAATGGTAAAGGCTTTGTTTTGTGAGATGCATCGGAGGTGGATGCCATTTAGGGATTTGCGATGTAACTCGCCATTGAGGATGGTGTATCTACGACAATTTTTTAAGTAACAAACATTTGGCTTTTGAGTCATCTGGGAGGTTAAAGCTGTTGAAGTAATTAAGAAAAAGTGTTCGCCAGTCATCTGGACCGAGACTCTCGCCCCTAATATTGATGGCATTGACTTCCATCTGGTCGATACTTGGACGCTTAAGTACTTCGATATAGAATGTTCAAGATTCAGACTGACCTAACATGGCAGTTTGTAGGCGAGGACATCGACATGTCTATTTTCATGATTTTCTGGAAAATGATCCATGCGCTGGCGGACGAGAGCAGCATAGTCAGCCATGCAACCGTTGACCTAATTTTTACCGATGCATTGTCTCAAAACAAGTTGGGAGTTTATAATTACGACAAGTTTAGGGACACCGAGGCCGAGTGCAAGGTCGAGGCCATGGATCAAGGCTTCATACTCAGCCTCCTTGTTGGAGCATTTAAAGTTTAATTTGACTGTTTTTTCAATTCGAGCATTGGTTGGGGTAACCAGGACAACACCAATCCCCAAACCGTTAAGTCCAGCAGATCCATCTATAAAGTGATGCCAGCCTGTGTTAGGATTCCATGGGTTATTCTATTTGGGCTGGTTTTCTGGTAGGTCATCCTCATGTTCTTCCCATTCGATGTCTTCGACCGGGAAGTTGGCAAGGAAATCGGCGACTGCTTGGCCTTTTTAGGATACCTACTTCTCAAATGTTATGTTATCTTCGCCAAGATAGATGGACCATTGTTGTACCCATCTAAATTTTTATTTCTTGCAGAGCACTTCTCGAAGGAAGTAACTTGTGATAGCACATATGGGGTGAGCCTAAAAGTATGTTTTGAGTTTTTGAGCGGTATAAACGAGTGTAAGGAGCAGTTGCTCGAGCTTGGTATAACGAGTCTCTACGGGTGTCAGAGTTTTGCTGATAAAGTAAACAGGTCTCTCAATTCTGGATTCGAGTCGAATGAAGACTGAACAGATAGAAGTATCCGTAACAGCGAGGTATAAAGAAAGCGTTTCGCCTTCGATGGGGGTACTGATGATGGGTGGTCAACCAAAGTATGTTTTAAGCTTGAAGAAGGCCTGTTCATAGCTGGGTGTCCAATTAATTTCAGGGTTGTTTTTTTTTTTGGCCTTATGAGCACCTTGGTCGCGTAATAGAGAAAAAAGCCAAGCACAACGGTCGGAGGATTTTAAAATAAAGCGGTTGAGGGTCGCTATCTTACCAACCACCTTTTGGACATCTTTTTTGGTTTGGGGGGAAGGCATATTTATGAGGGGGCGGATATGAGTAGAGTTGATCTTGATCCCCCATTTGCTGATGAGGTGGCCTAAAAATTTCTCAGACGAAACACCAAATTGGCATTTATCTCGGTTTTACATCATGTTGTATGTCTAAAGTATCGAGAAAACTTCAGTTAGGTCTTGGATGTAGGTCTATTTTTGGAGGCTCTTGCATAACATGTCGATGATATAATCTACGACCGACTTACCAAGCAAAGGTTTAAACATGGTGGTAACAAGTCGTTGGCAACTGGCACTCATATTTTTAAGGCCGAAGGGCATGACGTTAAATTAGTAAAGGCCTTGTTCAGTGATCAAATAAGTTTAAAGTTGATCCTCGGGGAGGAGGGGTACCTGATTGTAACCCGAAACCGCGTCCATCATTGATAGTCGCTCATGTCCGGCAGTGGCATCCAAAAGTACTGAAATGATCAGAAGCGGGAAACTGTCCTTCGGTGTGTGTGTTTTGAGGTCTGCGAAGTCGACACAGATTCTAATCTTGCCATTTCTCTTAGGAACTACAACAATATTGGATATCCAATTAGCGCACTTGACTTCTCTAATGAAACTCGCAGCTAGAAGTTTGTCGACTTCAAGGTTTACAGCTTCTCGATGTCGTGGGGCCAATATATGCTTCTTCAGCTTTACCACTGTAGAGTGACGAATTAGGTTGAGGTTATGGTATGCTAAGGCGGGGTTGACATCGGGCATCTCATGGAACGTCCATGCAAAGAGGTCTTTGTTTACTCGAAGAAATTTGGTTAGTTTGAGGCTTTAAGACTCGTCTAGAAAAGTACCAATAAATATACCTCGACCAGAGCCGTCAAGTTTCATATAGATAGTGGGTTCGATGAGTGAGGTAGCTGGCATTGAAGGTAATGGGGTAGAAAGAGACAGTGATTGTTATAGTAGTTTAACAAGTTTTTGGGTCTGATCGATCTATGGATGCCCGCATGAGCGGGCAAGGCGTTGGGATAAGTTCCACTTACTACAATGGGTAGTGAAACGAAAGGTTTGGTGGTAAGTTGAAGGTATGTCTCTCATGGCATGGAGCCAGTCGCGGCTAAGGATGCCGATAACTCAGATTTCTTGTCAATGATAATAAAGCTGGTCTAGAGGGCGACTGGGCCTGTAGCGACAGGGAAGCTAATGCGACCAACCGCGACTTCAGTAGCACCACTGAAGCCTTTGAGTTTGACATTAGCCGGGGTGATGAGGTCTATCTTCTGCATCACTTGAATAGTCTGGAGGAACATTACATCCGCTGCACTGCCCGTGTCGATGAGCATGGTATGGAGGATGAGGTAGTCAACCTTAATCATTATGACTAAAGGGTCGGAATGGGGAAAATGAACATGCGATGCATCATAGTTGATAAAAGAGATACCATCGGGTCGAGGGTATTGACTCGATTTTGGCAGGAGGGCGGCTAGTTTTTCCTGGTATGTGAGTTTGCAACATTCTTTGACACGCTTGCGCCTGCTTTTAAAGTGTCCGTTGTCGATATTGTTGACCTCGATGAGATGAAGTTGGTAAATGTGTACCATGGCTGGGTCGGCAGCAAGGGCAGGTTGAGGTTTGAGGTACGACCCGTCGAGGTAACTAGGGAGGTCAATAGTATATTGAGGTAGACGACCCGTCTTGAGGATTATTTAGAGGGAGCGCTGCAGAGCAAAGCATTTGCTGGTGTGATAGCAGTTACATTTATGGCTCTGGTAGTAAGGTTTGCCTTGTTTGACTTCGATGGGGTAAGGGGTACGCCATACGGGGTTGGCCTGAATCTATGGTAGAAGGGTACTGATGGGAACAGTAAGCTTGGGGAGGACCAGCTTCGATCAATTTTTGCGGGCCTCGGTGGCAGTATCGCCGGTGTGGGGGCATTCCCAGCTCTCAGTTTCCTGTGAGACAAGAGCGATCAGGGGTTTCGATGATCGTTAAGGTTTATTATGATTGGGGGTTAAAGCTTACCCCTGGCGATTGGTCTCGCAGAGACGTTCGAGGTTGATGTATCTATTGACTTTGGATAACATCTCCTCGAGGGTTTAAGCTTTGTGAAGTACGATGTACTCCTTGAGGTGGCTGTTATCGGGCAGGGCGTTAGAATAGGCAAGCACAACGTTTGCACAGTCGAGGCATCCGATCTTGCCCGACTCATCTAAAAACCGTTTGGTGACAGCTTCAAGGGTTTTATAGGGGGATTTGCGGAAGTTGAAGAGGGTATCAACCCAAACTTCACGGTCTTTGTTGAAGGTAAACTGGGCGACAAAAGGGTCGAAAGTTGCGTGAAGCTTTGTATCGAGCCACTAGGAGGGCTGTGATACTATCTAAGAAGGCTGTCAGTGAGGCTAGTGGGAAACAGTCAACACAACAGGTGGGTCGGCGGTGGAGTATAAGCTTGGGGCATTCTGGAATTCAAGAATGTGGGATTGAGGGTCAAAATTATGGTATTTGCTTATTTTGGAGGCACCAAAATTTAGAGGTACCTCGATAGCGAGGAGTTTAGGGCAGAGAGTATTGTTTAACCGACTCCATGAGTTTGGTGTGGGGCTCGCACTGATGCGGATGGCAGTGTGGATTTTTTGGCCGAGTTCATGCTGTGTAAGATAGGTAGAATGAGGGGGGGGGATCTTTGTGGTCGAAGGGGATGAGGCCAAATATTCGACGTGTGCTCGGCGCTGCGCTCCCCGAGACGTTCCCGAGCAGGGTGGTGTTTGGGGTATTTGGTAGTGCGAAGGTATGGGGTGTATGCCAAGATGGATAGAACCAATAGGTAAAATTGTGGGTGGAGCACCCTCGGGGCCAACATGGACTGGGGGTACTTCATGATATAGCTGAGGACTATGCCGGGTGCTGGCAGAGACACGTGACATGGCTGGTACTCGAGATGCCAAAGGGGCATCTTGAGGCTGAAATTGTTATCACTCATGAATTGTATTACGCAGATCGTCGAGGGCACGATATTGTCTGTCTGCGTCGTCCAAATGGTATTGCTGCTCGGCTTCAAACTCTTGTCGGTGTTCTTCAGCTCCTGGTGTAATTGGGTTCGATGTCGCTCCTCAGCGTGAGCGAATTGTTCGGTAAGAAGGGCGAGTTGGGCAGCCACTCAATCGGCGGAGGTGCGAGCAAGGGTGGAAGTAGAGTGGAAGATGGGGACCTTTGGAGGTGGCTGGTAGGATTAGAAAAGGAAAGAAAAAGGTCAGGGGAGACTGGTAGGGTGGGATTGCACGGACAACACCAAATGTATGGCCTAACTTCGTGAGATGTAAAATTGGCTTTTATACTTTGAGTTTTATCTTCGACCAGGGGATTCAAGCATACAATCAATAATGATAGAACTACTAAATTGATAATACACTTGCGTGGAGGCCTAGAATGGGTCACTCCACGGCCTCTAGTGAGAATTTTTAAGAGTTATGATTTATATATCGAGTGATCGACGTATCAAGAACTGGATAGTTTAGAGGGTATTCAAAGGTAAGCTTGTTGGGTCTGATGAGAGGGATTTTTCTAACCCCTTCATCGTTCCTCTTCCCTCCTATTTATAGAACATAGGAAGGGCTGAGTCACCATGGGAGGTTAAGTTACAAGTATATCCTCTGGGGATAACTGATTTGTACCTGGAGTCGGCTCTGACGCTGTAATTGTCAAGTCTGAAACTGTAGCTCTCGTTCCAGACACTGTAGCTGTTGGTTCTGACACTACAGTTGTCGGATCTGGCACTATATTTATCGAGCGTTGTCCTCCATTATTTTGTCTGGTGAGTTGGATGACTGACGTGTCCATCAAGTGTTTGAATAGTCTCGGAAGGCTTCGTGGGCTCGATTATGGACTTACTAGGCTTCGACTCATCAGGTAGGCTTCGATGTAGCCTTCGAGTGTTCGACTGGAGCTAGAAGGCTACGAGTAGGCTCCTGCAAGTATAAAAGAAAAGCCAAACTTGTTGTAATACTTTTACGCTGCAAGGCATACTCGCATGATTAAGAACTGAAAGAGGAAAAATTATCAATAATCTCCAGTATGACTATGAACTATGTGAAGGGAGCATGAAAAGTGCTACATGTGAGAATCCTGGCTCTAGGTTAAGAAGGGGCTCCAAACCCTGGCAACCTTAGCCAACTGACAGGGATTGTCGATCGAAACTCCTTATTATGGGGGCTTCACTAAGAAACCATGTATGAAAAGAAAAAAAGGGCTTGTGAAAAAAGAATACCTGGAAGGCGAATTGACCAAGGCACTTGTCAAGCTAACCGGCGAATTTATTCCAATAAGTATTAGACTACTAAATACTGACACAACTATTCTATACAATGTATTGTATTGTAACACTATCTTCACTACACTGAGATATATCTAAGGAAAATATTTGAATATGTTTTTAAGCATTAGGTAGTATTTTAAGTTTTGGATTTTAAAAATGATATTTCATAGAATACTTGGGAAATATTGAGTTTTATAAAATATTCAATCATAATATTATTTTGTTATAACAAAATAAGGATAAGTGGACAAGAAATAACTTATTTATAATCAAGAATTACCAAAGTGTTATTTTTAATTTTTGTGGCTATAATCACTGCAAACCCTCACGAGAGAACACTTGTCCACTAGGGGAACCTGACGGTTTAACGGCCTATTGCATATGCTAAATGTATCCGCGTTACCTGTAAAAATGGTTTTTAATTACTTTTACTTGAGGTCTAGCAAAATATAAGTTTGGGAGTATTTGATAGACACGTAATATTTATGTGTACAACTCCTAAATTTATATCTACCAAGTCATTTATTAAATAAATGTACTACTAATAGTGTTTTTGTTTGTATTTACAGAAATTGGACAAATGATAAACAAGTCCTACATTTTTATAGTTTTTAACAAAGAATAAGGGTGATGCATTCTAACAATGATCCTCATTTGAAGTTGCCAACTAAAGGCCCATGGAAGACCATTGAAGATAATTTAATGTAGAGATTATTCTCATGAGTTGTAATATTTATGCATGGTCTAAGGCTTTGTTTAGGGGATTTTACATTAATGGTAATGTTTTGTAACCCCTCCTATACTCTATAAATAGGAGGGGAATTCCACCCATGGGAGACATCTTATAGAGTGTAATATCAAAGGTACAAAGCAATAAAATTATTCCTCTTCTTTTCTTTAATTATCATTTTTCTTTATTGTGATAATCTAGTAAAATGGTGACGATCGAAGGAATGAGTAGCTAAACCTCTTAGCCAAGGCTAGAGGAAGCTCCATCCCAATGTAGCCTAGCTGTAGAAGTAGCTATTATTTGAGTATTATTAATTTCTTTCTCTCTGGGCTCAAGTTCTAATTCTTCATTCCTTCATCCCATGCTTGACCATAGCTAGGATTTGAAGGAATGAAAAAACTAATCAACCATCTTGCTTGACCATAACAAGATTGGTTCAGAACATGGAGAAACGAAAGTAATCCGCCATACTCAACATGGCCATTGTTATGTAAGACAGTTTACCGAGAATTCCCAAACGTTAATTTCTTATCCATTGTGTGTATCGTGTATACCCGACCAAGGATATATGGTATGGGAATTAATTAGTACTTTAATTAAATATACTTTCTCATGGATTACATGGGTTGGAGTGGAATTGAAGACTTGGTTTCCACTCCAATTTATCTTGCAATTTGTTTTTTTTTTTTTTTTCAAAACCTACACAAAAACCATTCTTATTGGATAAAATTAGTAGCTCGAAACATAAATCACACCACAAGTCTCCTGGGATACGACCTCGATTTCCCATTACCCAATGGTACACCTTGAGCTTGCAGGTCTTTTAAGACGTCAGTTTATAATCGATCAGCAACCGTACTTTGAGCTGGTATTTTGCTAGAGGACACGAAAATAATCAAATCAAACACAATCACCCATAATTAATGAACAAATACTATTTACAAAGAAAAATGGTCAAGTGGGCATATGGGGATATCAATATGGTTTTGCAAAAAAAAAAAAAAAAAAAAAAAGGGAAAGATAAGTGTTAATCTTTAAGCAATGTAGTAGGCTTTCAGCTTCCTTCTTTAAACGATGTAGTATGCTTCCAGCTTCATGATCGTTTTGAAATACACATATTTATACGTTTTAAATGTAATGGGGTGCTCGATCTTTAACCATGCTAACCCCTATTTCAACATTTCTCATACATTTGGTCACCATTCTTAAGTAAAAGTACGATCGTTTCCAAAAGCTCTTGGTTGCCTGGCTTTTCTTAGCTACGGTCTTATGATTTGTCGTATATATAACATATAATGAGAACATTTTGTTGTGATTTATGTTGAGTACTTATGTTACAAAGATAGGTGATGCTTACCAATACTGGGCTAGGGTCGAACAAGAACAGCAGAGTCACATGGCTTGGTTACCATGTGATCAATGCAATCGTTATGGGGAATTTTGCAGCTACCTTAAACAGGAGTTTCGTTCTTGGGGGATTCACTATGAAGTTAGGGCCTGTTTTTTTTTTTTTTTGAAAGTGTGAAGTGCTATGATGTAAACTACTTATGAAGTGAACTATGTATGTAGTTTGTTAAAAATGTGGTGTGTTTGGCAGACTAAGCCAACTTCCTACTTTAAATGTACTTTACACCTTCCTGTCGTGTTTGGCAGACCAACTTCCTACAGACAAAAATTAGAATTAAACCATCAAAAATACCACCAATGGTGGGTAGACGACTAAAATAAAAAGGCTCCATCATCCAATTCAAGGGAATATTATCTAAAATAAAATGATATAAAGAGATATATGACATATAAATATCATTTAAAGCATAAAAACTAACAACTAGAGAGAGAGATTGGAAAAAAAACGGTAGGAGAGAGAGGTAGGGGGGGAGATATAGAGAAGTGAGAGAATGAGATATATATAGAAATAAAGGGAGAGATGAGTGAAATAGAGATTGAGAGAGAGAGAGGGGGGTAGAGAGATACATATAGAGAGAGATACATATAGAGAGAGAGAGAGAGAGAGAGAGAGAGAGAGAGAGAGAGAGGAGTGAAAGAGAGAGAGAGGGAGAAAGAAATAGAGAGAAAGTGAAAGATAAGAGAGAGATAGAGTGGAGTAAAAGAGAAAGGAGGAAATGAGAGAGATGAAATAAAGAGAAGAGGGAAAGAGAAAGAGTTGGGAGGGGGAAAAAAGCCAAAACGATATGTTTCGTAAAGGAAGAGATATGTTGACATGTGCCAACTGATATGTTCAGCTAGAAAAATAAGCCAAACCAAATGTCAAAAGAGTGTGGGTATGACAACGGTGTGTGAATTACGAAAGTCAAACTTGGGTAGCATAATTCACACCAAAACAAGAAATTTTATTTTAGGGAGGTGGGGAGAAGTTGAAAGTGTGAAGGTTGCCACTAAACTTCACACTTTTGACACCTTTTTAAAAACCTCATAACAGATTGATGGAAGCCAAACACATCAAAATTGAGAAGTTAACTTCACTTCTCACCACTTCTTAGGGTTGACCAAAAAACAAACAAGCCCTTAAGAGATATTTAACCTGTCTTTAATTGTCGTTTCATTGTTTTAGTTGCTTACTTGTATAATGAAAAACCATTTAGGGCCAAGTTATTACGAATCGTAAGACTATAACATATGTTCAATGTTTTGTTACACTGAAATGTATTAGGTTGTACCCTTGAGAAATATATGTTACTCTTTTCATATGTATTATAACATGTTATCTTTTTTATTTTTGACATCTTACCCTAAAAATAAAAGATGTCACACTTAAAAAGTGTTTGTGATGTCCATCTGTCCTCCTCATTAATCCCAAACCTGTAGTGGCGTGTTTTTCAGAAGGAGAATCTTCGCTAATACGTATTCGTAAAGAGAATACAATAAAGTCTAGATAGACAAGATTTTACGTGGCAAACTCAGTAAAAGCTGAGAAAAACCACGACCTCGAGGAGGATTTTGATGTAAAATCCAGTATATTGCTAGTTATTACAAATTTTGGAGTGATAGTAGGGTTAAGAAGTAACGATGGTAAAGTTGCGGATTGCGGGGTCCTAAATAATCTATTCTCTGCCTATATTTATAGTAGATACAAGCAGTTTACAAAAAGAAAGAAACAGTCTCTTATTCCGGGGGGAGTGGGCGAATTTCGCAGATCTCTAACAGCTCTTTTTTGACCAAGTGCAACGGCAACCTTTGGTAGGTCGAGAATTTGTGGTATCTTCTCGAATGCTATCTGTCTTCGATTATGTATGACTGCTTCGACTACGCTGTGCTGGCTTACTCTTGCCATATATGGGGAATATGCTACTAGAAAACCAAAGTGACATCTTCTCCTTCATTTTCTCTTTCTCCCGCATCTCTCTCTCCCTCAAAGGCCTCAAATAACAACAATTGTGAAGTGTGAACCATCAAAACCAAACAACCATTTAAGGCTCTACCTTAAATCACTATTCGGGACCATCTTCGTCCGTGAAACAGCATTTTAATTATGTTCTGAAGCTCTCCTTTCTCTTAGGACATACTATTTATGAACAAATATAACTATTTTTAGGTATCCCTTCCCATATATAAGTCCATCAACATCAACATATATTTCATTCAAACATAAAAGGGGCTTTACAAGTCTCCCTCCTCTTCACTCTCTCTTATAGTAGCAGCTCTCTTGCCTTATAGGGAACTTTCTGAAGCTGACGGCATCACAATAACCTAATAAACCCCTCGGCTTCGTCGTTCTCAGGAAAAAAAAATATTGTTTTTCTTATTAGGGCAATTAAAGAGCTGCTCAATCAAAAATGGCCTACGGCGATCATTCCGGAAACAGTGGGCGAAAGAAGAGAATCCTCGTAATAAGTTGCTCTTCTTTGGTATTGGTAGCCATGGTTGTTGCTGTGGCGGTCTCTTTGAACAATAACAAGGATAGCTCGTCTGACTCCAACAAAGCTGGTCAATCAACTGAGATTAAAGCGTCGATGAAAGCCATCAACGCCATATGTCAGCCCACTGATTATAGGCAAACTTGTGTTGATAGTCTGTCTAAAGCTGCCGGGAATGATACCGACCCGAAAGAATTAATTAAAGTCGGGTTCACGGTTGCGATGGAGCAAATTAAGAACGCCGTGAAGAAATCTGTGGTGTTGCAAGAGTTGGAGAAGGACCCGAGGAGCAAACAAGCTCTAAGGAATTGTCATGAACTCATGGACTTTGCCGTGTCTGAATTATACAGCTCGTTTGATCAGTTGGGTCAGCTTGACCTAAGCAAGGTCGATGAACTCATGGCTGACCTTAAAGTGTGGCTTAGTGCCGCAATCACATACCAACAGACTTGTATGGATGGGTTCGAAAACACAACCAGTACTGCCGGAGAGAAGATGAGACAGGCGTTGAACACTTCCAGCCAGATTACAAGTAATGGCCTTGCAATTGTTACTGGATTCACAACGTTGCTTACAACCATGGAAATTCCACTTTTCAACCGCCGTCTCCTCACCGATGACCCTCCTAGCTGGGTTAGACCCGACCAACGAAGACACCTTCTGGCTGCCACACAAGGTACCATTAAGGCCGATATCGTCGTAGCTAAGGACGGAAGTGGGGCGTATAGGAGCATCAATGCTGCACTACATCATATCCCGTTGAACGGCACGAGACAATTCGTGATATACATCAAGGAAGGTATCTATAATGAAATTGTGCACATTAACTCGAGCATGACCCATGTTACATTGATCGGAGACGGCCCCACAAAGACCAAAATCACCGGTAGCAAAAGCTTCGCTGACGGGGTTCCCACCTTCAACACCGCAACAGTTGGTACGTAATCATATTAATAGTACTCACCCGTAAACCTTAACTGGTTTTATAAGATTTCACCCTAACTTGAATTATAAGTAATTTTTAATCAAGTTTCAATGGCTAAAAATTTTTAAATCTCGATACTGCAGCTGTGATCGGAGACGGTTTTACTGCCAAGGACATTGGATTTGAGAACTCTGCAGGTCCTCGAAAGCATCAAGCCGTGGCATTGAGGGTTCAATCCGATGCGTCCATCTTCCACAACTGCCATATCGATGGTTACCAAGCCTCCCTCTATACTCACACCAAGCGTCAGTTCTACCGTGATTGTGTTGTTTCTGGTACCATCGATATCATCTGGGGAAACGCATTGGCTGTCTTCCAGAACTGCAAAATTGAAGTGAGGAAGCCAATTGACGACCAAAAATGTACCGTGACTGCCCAAGCAAGGAAGGACAAACGTGAGCCAACAGGTATTGTTCTCCAGGGTTGCACCATCAGCGCAGACAAAGCTTTAATCCCCATCAAGGCTACAAACCCATCTTACCTTGGTCGCCCCGCGAAAGAATTCTCAAGGACCATAATCATGAACACTGTGATCGATGGTTTCATCAATGAAAATGGGTGGGCACCGTGGTTTGGAACCTATGGTATTGACACATGTTTCTACGCCGAATATGCAAACACTGGTCCAGGTGCAGTCCTTACAAAGAGAGTCGAATGGAAAGGAATCAAGACGCTCACAACTGATCAAGTTATAGAATACACTCCCGCAAAGTTCATCGGAGGTGATACCTGGGCCAAATCCAGTGGAGTGCCCTACACATCCGGCATGTGGACCATGTAGACGTAGCCTAACTTGTGTGTTTATTATATGTGAAGTGTAAGAGATTGCCTATGTTGAAGGCTTTCCCTTATTTTTTCTTTTTCTAAACATCTAAGTTATATGTTTATGATCATATGCTGTTTAATTTTTTATAGAGGAAATGAGAGAGAAGACAATGATAACGAAAACAACTGCCCCCATGTTTCTTTCATATTTGTTGTTCTTTATAATTTTTGCACTATAATTATTATGTCTGTTAAATTATACGGAAATTATGAGAATAAATACTAGTTTTTTCAGTTTTTGTCATCTTTGCAAAATCAAACCCAAGGAACAATAAATTGCAAAATCGATAATGGCAAGAGGAAAAACTATATTTGCCCCTACTAAAGTTCCAATATTACAGCAGACAACCACCTCTTTTTGGGCTCCACAAGTACAAATGTCACATCCGGCCTAATAAAAAATTGTAAAACATTATTTAACTCATTTAAAACTATTATATCAAGCCACGTGTACGAGGAATGCTGACATTATCACCATCTCATAAGCTACTTGTCATTTGTTGTAGTACATTTTGTCCTACCTTTGAACATATATATTATTTATAAGAAGGCAGACTCTTTCACCAATTTTGTTACTATTTCTCATCGTTTAAGGTTACGTATCACCTGCGGTTCACAGGAGTTCGTCTGGCTTTCGGAGCCAAAAGCGGTCTCGATTCATCGAACAGTTTCTTCATCTTACTCAACCACAAAAACCGTCCTGATTATTTGTCATAAATCGTCTGTGTGACTGCTGCCTAGTAAGTGTTTGATCAAAGACTGGTACTCTACTCCTTAGGAATAGAGGAAATTATGATACTCGTAACTCTTGTAGATGGTACCCTACTGTACTCAACTTGTGAAACAAACGATGGCAAATCGTTTGCGCGGCTGCTACAAACCAAAATATGTCATTTATTTAGTCGAACTCTAGTATTCTTTCAGACATCTATGCTATTTTTAACAAACTATTGTCATATTTGTAATGTAACTTTATCATTTGTTTAGACTTATTTGTCATTTGTTTTATACATGTTTGCCATTTGTTCCGAAAATATCAACTACTTGAATATTAAAATAGGTTTCTAGGCCGTGGGCTCCACAGGTAAGGCCGTGGGCTCCACTATTCGAATGTCATTTCATAATTAATAAAAAAAAATTTCAAATCATTTAAAAATATTATTATCCCGCCACTTGTCCAATTTTAATCGTTCCTCGATCTACACGTGTCCTTACTATTTCGAGACGTACAAGGCACACCCTGTCACCATTACATACATTTATTGTCATTCGTTAAAACCAATTTGTCATGCATTAAACCATTAGTTATATTGGTTAATGCATATTTTGTCACCATCAATAGTATTATTTGGCATTTGTTTACTGTTCTCTAGGATTAGGTAAAGAGTGCGATTCATACGAGTTTGTTTAGCTTTTGGCGCCAAAAACCATTCCTATTCCTCAAACACTCACTTCCCTGCACGACCACTGCAAAACCGTAAAAATATCCCATTTCTACAAATCACATGTGTGATTGACGAGCGTAAAAACTATCCTAGTCGCACAAGCCGTTTTCTTAAAAATCATTGGCAAATCATCTATGTGTTTGTGTAATTTTAGTGTTATATAAGTGACAAATCATCTGTGTCACTACTTCTTACCAGGTGTTTGATCAAAGTCTTTTTTTCTTCTTCTTCCATAATGAAGTCTGATAAAGAAATAAATGAACAAGCTGACAAGGAGAATCAAACACAGGAGGGTAGAACCAATAAGGGCACCTCCAATGCTAAAAATTACACCTCTCGGTGTACTGGTTTGGGACTTCATAAAATGTTTGTAGCTCTGCCTGAAGAGGAGAAGGGTGCTCTTCGTGCCACCTACTTTGCACCCTTACTGTTGATTGATCCAATAGCGACGATGTCGACGTTGATTGTAGAAATATTCGATCGTCATCTCGGTGATATGAAGTTTCAATTTGGGGCGACAATAATTCAGATGAAGCCCATTCATGTTTGCCTAATTTTAGGGCTACGTGTCTCGCCTATTGCAAACGAGTTCTTATTTGTTGATCCTGAGCATATGACAAATTTTAAAATGAGGCAATTCCCCAAGAAGAAGAATACATATGGGTTGAAGGAAATTTTTTATGCTTTAAAATAGGTAAAATTGGAAAGACATCAGGGTAAGGCTCTAATTTATCATTTGTGCTGTATTCTTTATCATCGTCCGTCATTGTAATTCTTACCCCTCTAATATTTGTATTGTATTTGCCATTTTTGGCTCATTATATTCTAAGGTTCTTATCATTACATTGTGTTATTTCGTTTTGCAGAAGATGTTCTTCGATTAAATTTGTTAAAAATTATACTATTATTTCACCTCCCGAACAAGGGGAGAAACGTTGAGGTGAGGTATGTTGATCTTATAGATGATCTAGATCAGTTCAATAAATTTCCTTAGGGTGAGCAAGTCTATAATTTCTCGAGGAGGTAAATAGTGGAGTTTGCCAGATATCGATCGGCCGCTGATAAAAAAATTGGATAAAGCTTTATCACTTTACGGATGTACCTGGGTGTTGATGATATGGACTTTTCTCTCAATTCCAAGCCTAAAGTTTCCTAAAATGCAAGAATGCATACATTTGATCCCTAAGCTACAGAGATGGAGGATGACATCCTTTAAGCGTCGCCAAATTGTGACGTTTAAAAAGTTTTTAGCTAACCCTGATTTGCTGGTAATAGCTATGATGCCCTCTGAGACTGACATGCAGCAAGATCTTGTGCAAGAGGTCATGGTCATCTACCATTCTTTGTATGATCTTGATTCATTTTATTGCTTCTTTGTCATTTGATTTAGGTTTCATATCATTTTATTTGTTAGTTTTGGCATTTTGTATTCCCTTCTTGACATTTGTTAGATTTTTCAGTCATTATGAAGTCTTTTTTTGTCATTTGTTGTATGCCTATTATCATTGCTAGAGTATTTCCTATCATTTCTATGTTGTCCTTTGTCATCGTCATCTGTTTGAATATTTCAGAAATATCAAATTGAAGCACCTACAATCGGTGCACCTGCAGTCGTTGCACCTAAAATAGGTAGCAGTTCTTCTGTCACTGAGATCGGAGCTGTAATGGTTAGGGTATGCTCCTAGCTAGAGGAGCATGGAAAAATGTTGCATACTCATGGTAAAATGTTAGAACAAATTTTGATGTCTACTGTGGAAGACAAAACTTTACCACTTGGAGATACTCCACTCCTTGGGCATTACCAGTTCTCAACTCCTGAGAAAACCGCGAAGCTCAAGCGAGAACAAAAAAAGGAAGAAGATAGGAAAGGGAAGAAGGCAGAGCCAAGAATAAAAAAAGGTAAGGGAGAATGGCAGAAGAAGATGATGTACCCAACAAGAAGAAAAGGTCGAAGGCCGAAAGAAAGAAGCTTTAACTGATGAACCATTTGATCATGTCCCACTGATCCAATTGAAAGCCTTAATCCTCAAGATCCTCATGAAGGGCATGGCTAATAGAGTGCCAAGGAAGAGACGAGTGTAATTCCCAGAACTTCAGAATATTCAATCAACTACCGAAAATTTGCTTCAGCAAGTTGCGCCTGGAGAGATATTGGAGGTGGAAAATTCTTTAATTGTAGATGATGATGTTGAAGTTGGGAGGGAAGTAATTTTTAATGCGATATCGTCTAAATATGGTGATGATCTTCTAGAGGTATCATCCGTTTGCTACAACTTATCATTTATATGATTTTATTTGGCATTTGTCTATTACATATTGGCATTTACTTTATGCAATTTTCCATTTCCTCAGATGTCTGTCATTGGTTCAATATATTTTGGCATTTGTGAAATTGTCTTTATCATTCTCTTTTCCAGAACTTTCACTTCTTATGATGTCTTTGTTCATTTTATTTGTTGTATGTGAAGTGGAAGAAGGGTGAAGAAAAAGATAATGATGATAAGAAAGATGTCTAGGAGAAAGTTATATCTGAAGAAGAGGAAGTTCAAGGGGTATTTATTTATCTAATATTTGTTTTGAGTTATCTACTATATTTGTTGCTACCCTGTTGTTTGTTCATTTAATTTTACCATTCGTAGTATGTATATCCTATTTTACAAATGGAAGAATTGAAGAATGGTAATGAGAATGTTGATGGTGATGAGAAATTTGATGATGTTGGCGAAGAAGAGGAATCAGAGCAACCAACTGCAGTGGTGTATTATGCTGAAAAAAAAGATGTACAACCTGACAATGAGGTATTTGCTGAACAAGAGGACTCATAACCTCAAGTTACCTGACTACAACTAATATTTGTTTGTATTGAGCTATCCATAATAATATTAACATCACATTTCCATACCATTTTTTAAATTTGTTTCTTCCTTAACCTTTGTTGTACAGAGTATGGTGGTTGCAAAGGTGGCAAAAATTGATATAGTATTCTTCAACCAAGAGGAAGCTGTTGGTGAAAGTTATCAGGTAACTTATCATTTTCTTCTTTTGTTTTACCATATCTTGTATCACTCTAATCATTTATGGTATGTTTATTTACAAGCTAGTGTTGACCAAACAGCTGCTGTATCAATCAAGGAACAGATTCTAGAGGTTGAAAAAACTAAAGATAAAGCTAGTCAGGTAAATAATTATTTGTTTGCTCGTAACTTCTCATTTTCTTTTGTTTATTTTCCTATATCTTGTATGACTCTTATCATTTGTAGTCTATTTATTTACAAACTAAAGAAAGTAAAGAGGAGGTAGAACAGAATAAAGAGGAGGTGTTTGAAGGCAAGGATGATAATGATGGAAATTCATAAAATAAATCAGACCCTGAGCAAGTAATAAAAGAAATGGTTGTTGACCAGACCAATGTATGAAGTACTTTTAAACCAATCAACTGGTTTATTACTCAATCTCATGTAATAGGCACATTTATATTTCATTTTTTTTATTTCAACATATCTGTTCCAGCTTATTTTAGTGGAGTCAGAAGTGGATGCCACCTCAAAGAAGAGGCATGCACTAACTGAGGAAGAAAATAATGAAAGTGCCTTCAAAATGGCTTGTCGAATGAACCAATTGCATGCTCACCTTGACGAGCTTCTTTTGGGAGTGTTATTGGAATATTTTACTCAAAGACCCAACTCCCAGGATGCGAAAAGCCAAGTGGACCAAGTGTGGTCACTGAGGAAAGATGAATCAACTCCTGAAGCTAAGAAGGGCAACAGGAGTACCTATATGATGATAGGTGAAGAGCCTATTTGCCTTAACGCTCTCTACACCTTATATCCAAATTAATGGTTGGACAATGAGGTATTTATATCATTTATTTATTTTTCTCTGTCATTTGTACAAGAGTCTCTACGATTTGTTTTTACATTGTTTGTCATTTATTCATTTGCACTTTATCATTCGCTTTCCCTTTGTTGTCATTTCTAATATTGAACTTTATCATTTTTATTATCTAATTTGTCATTTTCTTTTCCTATTCAGGTCATTGATGTGTGCATTAAAGCTCTGATTTAATTTTTTGACACACAACATCGTGCTTGCCCAAATAAAGAAAGGATTGGGCTGGAAGATATTTTTGCCTATCAATATATTGGTAGGGCTTTCAGTGTCTGGACTCGTAATATATCATCTCCAAATGGTGTAGAACTGAAGAAGAAATCAATTTGAGAACAAATTACATCTATGCAATGGGAACGTACATTTTCTAATTGCATCCATCGAGAAGAGTTAAAAGTGGTTAATTCTAAATTAATACTCATTCCCTGGAATATCAATGACAGCCACTAGATCCTTTGTGTTGTGTCCTTTAAGAAAAGAATAATATGCATCTACGATTCAATAGTGGATTCAAAAATTATAAATGCACGGAAGAAGAAGAAATTATCTCCTGGACACCAGCTTATTAAAGATTAGATATCAATGATCCTCCTGGAAATGTTGATATGGAGAGATTTTTCCCATAGTAGTAGGCCACCTACTGGTTCAGAGGTAAAAGATTATGGTCTAAACTACAAATGGATAACTCGTTTTGGAAAATGTTCAATACAGCCATATAGTAATGACTGCGGGGTCTATATGCTTGTCTTTATGGACAATCTCCTTAGGGGAGTGAAATTTCTAGATCTGATAGACGGTAATGAATGTCGCTACACACTTTCATATGATATATTGAGGCTGGGAGTTCAACCGGAGGTGATTTGATTTTGAAACATTAACATCCATTTTGTTGAATGTATAATTTTTGTAATTTTGTAAAGTTATCTATCCGAAGTTATAACAAGTAATATCATTCATTTATAAAATATTTCTCATTGGTTATATCTTCATTGTCATTCATATGTTACATATTTGTTCGAGTGTATAGTATGTATAGTTGGATTATTATTGATTTTTTATTTCTTATGTATGATTTGGCATTTGTAATAATAGATTTATCATTTGTTAGCAATGATATATTATTCGTTATATATGATTAGGCATTTGTTATGAGAGATTTATCATTTGTTATCTATGAAAGATCATTCTTTATATTTGATTTGGCATTTGTAATGTGAGATTTATCATTTGTTATCGATGATATATCATTCGTTATATAAGATTAAGCATTTGTTATGAGATATTTGGTTATATATTATTTGTCATTTGTTAGCCATTATTTGTCATTTGTTAGCTATGATTTTTTATTTGTAACAAATGACTTCATTTTTGAAAACTAATTTTTATAATTTCAAATGAAGTCTACTTTCATACAGACACGATACAAATGTTCAAAGAACCAAATCGACCATAGATTGTTAACAAATGACAACTAATGGCTAACAAATGACAAATTTTTGATAACTAATTTTTTTAACTTCAAATAAAGTCCACTATCATACAAACACGATACAAATGTTCAAAGAACCAAATCGACCATAGATTGTTGACAAATGACAAATCATAGTTAATAAATGACAAATCATAGCTAATAAATAAAAAATAATGGCTAACAAATAACAAATTTTTGAGAACTAATTTTTATAACTTCAAATATAGTCCACTATCATACAAACGCGATACAAATGTTCAAAGAGCCAAATCGACCATAAATTGTTGACAAATGACAAATCATGGCTAACAAATTATAAATAATGGCTAATAAATGACAAATCTCACCTTACAAATGCCAAATCAAATATAAAGAATGATATTTCATAGATAACAAATGACAAATTATGAAAAATGTTATCTACTATCATAAAAATCATTGTCAACTAAAAAGTATATCGAAACAAAACATAAATCAAAAGATTCAAAGCTATGTAAATTACATTCAACATTCAGCATTATCATTCATCAACATTCATCATCATAAAAACCCCAAAAGGAGCCCCCAAAAAATATTTGTTTCTAGGCTTCTTCCTAAAAAAATTCTTTCCAAAAAGTAAGCCACTAAAAAAACCTAATATAATCTTCTTCTCTTCTTCTTCGGAGGAGGTTCATCATCTTCATCTTCATCTTCATCTTCATCATCCGCATCATCATCATCATCGTCATCATCATCATCATCATCTTCATCATCATCATCTTCTTCATTATCATCTTCCTCATCATCATCACCACTATCACTCTCCAACAACTCTCAGTCTTCCTTAAAGTCAAAGTCCTCCTCGAGACATTCGCCTGAGGTGTAGTCGGCTGGTCGCTCCCCCTTATCACAATCACTATAGTCTATTGTTGGGGGAGTTAATGGAAGGAAATCAGACATTGTTGAGAGTCTTGTTACTTGAGAGAGTGAGAGAGAAATGATGGAAGAAGATGGAAAGGTTGAAGTGTTAAGACTTAGGGTTTCAATCTGACAAACGTTAATCGATGCGTCTCTCCCTCTCTTCCTCCAGTAACCACTCTAGACACATAGCCAAATCATTTATAACAAATGATAAATCTTGTATAGAAAAAGCCAAATCATAATTTACAAATGACAACTTATAGACAACAAATCTCTTAAAACAAATGACAATAAATTTTTGATAACAAATGCCAAATAATATTTAACAAATGACAATTCTATTATCACAAATGCCAAATCATAAATAATAAATGAAAAATTAATTACAATCCAACTATATAGACTAGCCATTCTAGCAAATATGTACTGTACGAATGACAAAGAATGAATTATAAATGAGAAAGATTATATAAATTAATGATATTAATTATGTATAACTTAGGGTACCTTCTCATAACTCATTGGGCACAAAACTAAGAAACTTTTATTAGCTCGAATATTGTGCAACTTTAAATTTACATTACATCAATTTACATCAGTTTATGCACTCAGAGGTGGTGGCGGTGGTCGGTCTCCCCTACCACAACCACCGTCTCCTCCTTCGTAACCCCCACCACCTTACCATCTCTTCCTCTGATCCTATTTAGGGTAGCGGCTGACATCATCGGACGCATACCAGCTGTTTTATCTGCCGCAGTAATAACATCCTTTGCCAGAAGACGCAGACCAATTCTCCTCCCTTGCTCTGACGTTACCAAATAGTAAAAGCGCTGCATTTGATAATAATCGTCATCCGCCTCTTCCACCTATTCATACGTCATCCCATGGAAGGTAGGACGAACTGGAATGGGAGTAGGAAGCTCAAGGGACTGGGTCCCAAAGTATCGAAGCTGCAGCTCTTGTATCTTGGCAAGAACCCTAGCCTCGTACGCTTGGCATCTGGTGGTCACCATATTCTTCACGGTGTACTTGCCGAATAAAAATATAAGAAATAAAGAAGTACTTGCCGATTAAACCACATCAGTATTTAATGTTGAGTCAAATCCAAATGTTAGATTTAGTTCAGCACAGTAGACAGTAGTATTTAATGCTGACATAACCCATTGGAAATGATAAAGGAACATTGGAAAAGTATTTGTTATTTAATGAAATATATGTCATCCAACAACAAATAATTTGTCATTTGTTTTTTGGTCTTTGTCATTTACAATCCATAAATTGCATTGTATTATTAAAATTATGTCATTTGTTATATAATACTTAATATTTGATCTTTAAGAGCTTAACATTTTAATGTCAGAATTTAATATCACTAAAGATAAGGCATATTACACTTCACTCCAACATATTTCTCTACTTGTTAAGATATAAAGATTTTAACTTGGACAAAAAAATCTTGCAGCATCTCCGTTTTGACCTCCGAGATCCTTAGTTGAGTATAAGTTTCATATGAAATAGTGTCAAGGTTCTGATTGTTCCCTTGGCCAGAATTTGTGACGTCTTCCACCGTTGATGACTGTGGCCTTTTAGAATCATCGGGGGTAGGGGATTCTCGAAACCAAGTTTTGAACTGACAATGGTATTGTGAGCAATGGCAGAATCTCTTACCGGGCAGTTTAGAGACTATACAAATGTGACCACAATCGCCACACCCATAAATTTTACAAGCACATTGACAGAGCCTACGGTTAGGGTTGAGGCTTGTACGTGAGAGACGAAGATTACAACTTTCACCGCACCAGCAAATAAGAAAATGCATCGTTGGTAGGGAAGTATGTAATGCTTGAGAACTGGAAGCAAGTGTACAGGTTATGTAGTATAAGGTTATGACAAGCAATTTATAAAAGAAATGAAAATTAGCACATGATGATGATACCCTTGGTCACAACAAATGCCATATCTCTGTCTTTAAAGCCGACAGATTCATGCCTTTATAGAAGATTTGACAAGTCAGTCTTAAAGTCAACTTTGATTACGTTTTCAACAAGTTATCTAACCAAAACATCCACGTGGTTCCCGCCACTCTAAACACTAAACCTTAAACCCTGCCACGCGTGATTTAAAGTCCTAATTCTCCCAAGTATAAAAAATAAAATAAAAACCCTAAACTAAAGCTCTATCCCTCAACTCTTTAAAACTTCTCAAAAATGTCGCACTCCCACTCCACTCGATTTAGTCGTGCCTCTTCCAGTACC
Source organism: Kingdonia uniflora (assembly GCA_014058105.1). Taxonomy (NCBI): domain Eukaryota; kingdom Viridiplantae; phylum Streptophyta; class Magnoliopsida; order Ranunculales; family Circaeasteraceae; genus Kingdonia; species Kingdonia uniflora. The sequence continues at coordinate 686,712 of JACGCM010001419.1, forward strand.
CTTCAAGATTGTTTTGAGGCGGTAGGGATTGAGGAAGATCAAGTTGATAAACATCTATTCACATTGAATATAATTTGCCTAATTGGGAAGGATGTCACCGGTGAGATGGCGCAACTGCTGAAAGAACATTACGAAGAGTTTAAGGAGAAATTAGGAGAACTCAATCAAATAAATGAAGAACTGGATAAAATTATAAAAAAGAAAAGAGAGCATTCTGAAGTGTTTAAGTTTCATATCTGCTTCTTGGAAGATAAGCTTTGCGCCCTAAAGTTAGACCGAGATAAGCACAAGAAATTATGGGAGGAGTTGGCCTATAAAATTAGTTATCTCGAGCAGAAGATCATGGTTATAGAACGTGATCATAATTTCTCAAGTGAGGAGTTGTGAACATTTGGGTTGTTTTTAGTTTTTTTGTTGTTGCTATTATTGTTCGGATGTTTTCCTTGTATGAACATTTCTTATATTTCGTTTCGGTTTTTCGCTAGGGAAGATCCATCAGATATAAATGATATAAGGAAACCAAACCAATGATAAATACTCCTTCAACAATGGTAGATAAATGTTGAACTTAACAAAACTGGTGATAACATTTGAACAGAGAAATGATATATTATGGCTAAACAATGAGAGGTTTGGAAAGATATAATGATATATAGCTTAACAACAAATGCAAAATTATGTTCAACATATGAAAAATCGATGTGACAAGTAATGATAATTGATTAGACAACTCAGCTTAAATACTCATATTACTTACGTGTAGAACATGAAACGACGGCGCCGAACTAAGTAATAATAACTTTTACCCTATTTTCTACTCTTCCCAATGCATTCAACACCTTTTATAAAAGATTTAACTTCAAATAAACTATTCTCAACTCTTCAACTATTCAAACCCTAAATCCTAAAAAAAAATTAACTTCTGAAGAAAAATGTTGCACTCTATTCGAGTTAGCCGTGTCTATTCAAATACTCCATGCGATTGGTTTGAGTCGGTAGAAATACAGGAAGATCAGCGTGACAAACGTCTCTGCAAACTGAATAGACTATGCCTAATGGAGAAGGATGTCTCCGATGAGAAAGCACAAATGCTAAAAGAGCATTACGAAGACTTTAGGGAGAAATTAGGAACATTCAATCATATCCAAGATAAACTGCATCAAACTATAGAAAAGATAGATCAGCGTTTTGAAGAGTTCAAGTTCCATATGCACTTCTTGGAAGATCAGCTCTGCACCGTAAAGTTGAACCTGGATAAGCACAAGAAACTGTGCGAAGAGTCGGCTTCTAAGATTAGTTGTCTCGAGCAGAAGATATAGGCTTTGGAGCACGATCTGGAATGCGTAAAACGTGATCAGGAGGAGTTGTGAACATTTTTTTTTTGGTATTTAGTTTGTTCATTTTCTGTGGTAACTAGTACTTTGCCTTTGTATGAATGAAAAAATGTTTTGTTTGGTGTTATTTTGTTTATTTTATGCTGTTAAGTAGTGGTTTCCATTTGGTATGTGGCAAAAAAAATAATCACAGTTCTGTAAGAAAATAATGATGATATAGGGGGGGTCAAGTTTAATGCTGAACTTAACAAAACTGAAGATAAAAATTCAACAGACAATGAAAAATTCTTTGAGAACAAATAACAGTTCTGAATAAAATAATGATATAATGGAAACACACAAATGAGAAAGCATTTATACATAAATGATACTTCAGAAGCAAACAATGAGATTATACAAACAAACTAATGATATATTCTAAGTGTACAAATGACAGTTCGGTGCTAAATAATTATATAATGGAGAAAGACAAATGAGAATTTCTTTTTTAACAAATGACAGTTACATTTAGACAAATGATAAATTTTGTAGCACTGACGATAAAGATCATCCAAACAAATGATACATAGAGTACCCAAAATCATCAGTGCAAACAAATTGTAACATCTTCATCTGGGATGACAGGTGGCCCAGTGCTCATCGTAAAAAACGGTGCCATTGTTGAACGTGTATTGTCAAAGGATGGGATTGGCTGAAGCTTACAAGAATGACGATTGTGTCCATTTTTTTGACATCTACTGCAAAATCTTAGTTTGGAAGCAAGACTAGACATTTTTACCCTTCTCTTCCTATCCGTGCGAGGATGACTGGTTTGAGCTGTTGTAATAGGAGCACGAACGCGTGGATCAGTTTTTATAATTTTCCACTGCTCAATTCCTCATATATAGGAATCCCTATTGGTTCATAAACAGCCTTGTATTTATTATTTGTGTAGAACTCAGAGACACGTGTAGTTGGATCAACATTAGTAAGACCCAGAGCGCGTACTCCATGTTCATAAGGGATACCCATTGTTTGCCACCAACGACAAGAGCAAGTACCATCTTCAATATTTACAGAATCGGTTCTGCCATAACAAGTCATCTGAAAATGGTGACGTGATGTACGAACCCTGCAGGTTAGTGTCGGCAACAAACTTTCTGCCCTCACAGTGATCCATAGCCCATGGCGTTAAGCGAGCTTGATTCTTCTCTGCTTCCTCCCTATACGTGTAGGACATTTTCGAACATATTCTACGCAATTCCTCAATAAACACATGGATAGGGAGATCTTTTACTTTCAAAATAACGTTATCCCAACTCTCGACATGATTTATGTAAGCAACTCCGTACCTGAAAAAATGATAAACCATAGAAGCAAAATACCAAATGAGCGTATACCGATGACAAATGAGATCATACAGCTGTAAAAGGAATAATAAAGAAATGATGAGAAATAATGGTAAAAAATGATAAATAAGAATGTAAATGGAGTTATAATAACTATTGTTCATATAACAAATGATTAGTTGAGTAATACAGAGTGACAACGTACGTACCTACTCATTAGAATTTATAGATTAGAGCATGTTTTCTTAGGAATACCTAGTATGTATTGGAGACCTACTGGATCTATATTTCGGATAGCATTCATGTGTTTATCGAAATCAATACTGGTTAGGGCCTCTGCTGCCATCCTAAATACGATCTTCGTTCTTTCGAGGGTAGTTTTAATGATGTTAGATATGTGGAAGGCGCAAAAGGTATGTATTGCAAATGGAAACACCTTAGGTACAACATTAATAATTTCAGGGTTCCTGCCAGAGATGACGACGAATCTAGTGTCATAACCGTGAAAATTAGACCCAAACATCTCCAGGAAGTATGTCCAGCTTTCGGTGGTCTCCAAGTTTGTTATCGAAAACGTAAGTAGAAAAATATGACTACTTGGGTCAATGGCGATGGCTGTTAGTAGAGTCCCACGATATCTCCCTTTTAAAAAAGTTCTGTCAATCAAAACAACTGGTCTCAATAGTTTATAAGCTTTTTGGGAGGGACCAAAACACCAAAAATACCTTGTGAATCTCTTATCCTTACAACTCGTAGTTTGTATGTCAAATACAAAATCCGGGTCAACCAACCTCACTTCCGCAAAGTATCTCGTAAGTAGTTGGTATGCTTACTGAAAGCTGCCTCGCATCTGAAATAATTACGTAGATCAAATGAAATTGTGGAGCAGACAAATGATAAACAGTATTTTACAAATGACTTGTATGGCAAGTACAAATGACAAAGTATTTTACAAATGACTTGTATGGCAAGAACATAAGAGAATTTATGATAAACAAGGTTGTACAAATGACTTTTATGGGAGAACAAATGACATATAAAGTGTGATACCTCAGTGTGGGCTTTTTCTTTCGCACGCCAGGCAAGATTGTATGTTACATCAATATTGTGATGAATTTGCATATCATCAATAATTCTGAAAGGTTTCTAGTTTGGGTCTTTTCGTAGGTTTTGCTTAATTATAGAAGCAACCCATCTACTAGACGCTGCCTTTTACGCATTCTTACCTTCAGTTTCTACTCAGATGCAAGTATGCACAGAGCAATAAGTACTTACTCTAAATAAGGCAGAACTGGCCAACCTTGCCACATAAATCTGCCAAGAGCATTTATGACCTTTGTAACGTACCACGATTTTATATTCGTTGCTCAGAACGTGTTCGAGATTGAACTTGTTTACAACTGCATAAGCTCTTATGTGATTCTTAAGTTCAATCCTATCTCGATATAGATCACCAATGTTAAACTCTTTACTGAAGTCATAGGGATTCTCCGTGTACACATCAGATTTGAGCCAAAAATCCAGGAGATCTTTCCCCTGTTCAAGTTGTGGCTCAAATCAAAATTCAGCTGAACAAATGAGAAATATGCTTCTTAGCATGATACTAATTTGATATGAAATGTTAAAAAGCACCTCACAAATGACAAATTTTGCGAGCTTACCTAAATGTTCAGTTTTTGCAATAATAGTTTCGGGTTCAATTGAAAAAGAAACATTAGTTAACATAGGTTCATTTGAAGGAGGAACATTAGTTAACACAGGTTAATTTATGAGATGAATACTTGATTGAGGAATATAAGGTTCATTTGAGAGGGGAACATTAGTAGGTATAGTATGAAAAGGTTCATTTAATTGAGGAACATTAGTTAACACAGGTTCATTTGAGAGATGAACATTTGATTGAGGAATACTAGGTTCATTTGAGGGAGGAACATCAGTATGGATAGTTTCGAAAGAATCATTATCATCATCCACAAAAGGTCCAAACCTGCGCTGATCAAGCCCTCTGCCGTTTGTTTTAGGGTAATCCCTGTATTCAGGTTCAAGATCAGGAAATAAGTTATGCCGTAAAGGTTCCCCCGCTTTAGTAGGGGACAAGCCTCTACCTGAACCAGTATCTTTGGTGGTGCATAACCCTTTACCTGAAGAATAGAAATCAAAAATAAAGTTCTGGGAGTTCAGGGAAGGTACCCTAAGCTCATTAACAATCCATATGTGAAAGGGTGTTCAGGGATTGGTTTTATGCATATTGATCATTACGGCAAAGTCCTGGACTGATGAAATTGCACAACCATGGACGAAGCTGTACAACTTACAGTCCTCACGACGGATTTCGCTTATTTCTTTAAGGAGTGTAAGGAAATCTTTGTATGACGAGTGCGCTCTTAGTGAGGTAAGTTTTGTACTTCCTCCAACATAAGTAACAATTGATCCAATCTTTGGAGGTACGATATCCCCACCAAAATGAACAATGGTATAAAGCTGAACTCCATTCATCCCTGAAACAAATGATATAAATAAATAATTCCAGTGATAAAGTACCAAAGATAAATGAAAAAAATGATATAAAACTAAATTCCAGCAATCCCTCAAACAAATGAAAGAAATCCTGAAATAAATGATATCAATGAACAATTCCGGTGATATAGTAGCAGAAGACAGATGATTAAAAAGTTGAAGAAAAATGATTATGTACGAATTGTATCATCTTGCATAAACATCTTTTCTTAAGATAAATGGGACAAATCGTGATGCGGATATACTGTTAGAGATGATGGATACAGAGTTAGAAATGATATTTACTGAAACGATTATTTTAGCAGTTGGAGAGAAGGATAACAACGGTCTATGGCAACAAGAATAACATATGATGGCAGCGATCTTATCCTCCCAATGACCTCATTGTGAGGACTTTAGCGAATGCAGAACGATAGTTGAAAGACTTGGCACATGAAGGAGACAAACAGTACATCAAGGAGAATCTGCTTTGATTTTTGCAGAAGCTTTGTTGTTGAAGAAGAAGAAGAATAAGAAGAAGGAGCTTTAATTTTTAAGGTTAGTAGTGTATAATGGGGGAAATCTTCCATCTTATTACTGTTTTGATTATTGTAGCAAATTAGACTACTCAACAACTCTAGTGGGATAGTTTCTTATTTTTTCCTGCATTATTTATCATTTGTTATGCGAGAACTTTGTCATTTGGTGTGTATATTTTTGTAATTGTTTTGGTATAACTTTGTCATTTGTTGAGTAATCTTTATGGGTAGGTAGTTTTATTACTGTGGCAAATTAGACTACCCATCAACATTTAATGTTTGAGAATAGGGTGGCAGCTAGGGGGTTGTAGGTGGGACCATTATCGATTTGTTAATTTTAGTATCGATTTTGGAAGAGGCTTGCCAAAGTATCGATTTTGCAAATATGGCAAAAACTAGTATTTATTCTCATAATTTCCATAAATTATATTTGGTATTTAACGGTACGTATCATTTCATATCGCCTTTGTACAGATATATTTTGCATAATCATATATTTGTTATTCAAAGCCAAGTATTTTAGAAATTCTACCTTCCTTCAATGTGTAAGAAATGCTTCAGATTCTTACTTGTGGAGAAATATTCTCTCCACCAGAGATGTTATTCAAACTCAACTGGTCTGGAAAATTGGGAATGTCCAAGATATTCATATATGAATGATTGTTGGATTCCTACTCTGGCTTCATGAAAATGTTGAAGATGTTACTCAGTCCATTTCTAATATTCTGGCCACTAGAGCTAAACTATTTGATAATCCCATCATATTAATACTGCATCTAAATGTCATATTTGTGATAAAGCTTATGAGTATAGGCTTCTGTAGAGGAGTATTCTATTTTCTATTTGAATAGAGACACAATGTCTATTTGAACATAAGAGGCATAATGTTTTCTGTTCGAATATACACAATGTTTATTCGAACAGAAAAGGTAAAATACCTTTTGTTCGAATAAACTTTGGAGTTAATTCAAACAGACATCGGTAAACTCAGTTTTAAGTGTTGAATTGAAGTCATCGGTTTTATCTCGAGATCTGTATTGATGTAATAAGTCCCCCGCTATATAAGGGCGACTTATGGTATTTCTTAGCATCCCTTGGTGAGATCTTTCTTTAAGGAATCTTTTGAGAGAAAATCTTGAGAGACCTCAAATTGGTGTGTGATTGTAATATTGGATCATTGAATTAAACTCACTCTTTATTTTGTGTGGACATAGGAAATTTTCTGAACCACGGTAAATGCGTGTTCTTGTGTGATTATGTTTATTCCTTTAGTTTGTTTATCCCTAATCGGATCGAATCGGTGGTCGGCTTCCTTGGCGGTATCAGAACGAGGTTGTATCCTCGGTGGTTCTCAAAATTGAGGTAACATCTTACTTTGATTTCTTGGATTTTGATTTCAATTATTGTAAGAAAATTGGGGGAACAATGGTAGAAGGAGATGAACCAAGAAGTTTTGGGATGAGGGCGTCTCTCTTTTTTGTAACCCTAACCCTAGCCATTCCTATCTCTCGGCTTTGGAATTAAATCTCTTATTTAATTCTCCTTCTCTGTGGCTGTCTCGTTCTCCTTTCGAATTTAATTTTCAATTCTTTTATTCCATTTCTCTCTTTCCTTTCCTCTCTCTTCGATGGCTTCGAGTTCCTCTTTGAGCACTCAGGCAATCCTCACCCCACTGACTGCCTCTTCCATCCCACCACTGATCTCCCCCGCATAAGTTGCTTATGCTTTTACGGCCCTCCCCTCGCTCAACCCTCTTTTGCTAGTGTTGCCTCGCAAGAGTTAAACCATCTCTCGAGGAGTTCAAACCAGCTGACACTCGGGTCTCATCGAAAGATGGGATGCCCATGATCTCCTTCTCACCCTCGGCTCTTGCCAAAGCTGCGGCAACCTTCACCACAGCAGTCATTATGAGCTTTCCAGCCGGAAAACCTTAATTAGAGATCATTGCAAAAAACATCAACTCCAACTAGGGTCTCCAGGAAGTTCCGACGGCCGCAGTGCTTGACTTCAAGCATATTATCGTACGGATGACATCGGAAAGAGATGTCACAAGAACTCTCTTGAGAGAGTTGAGACAAATCAAAGGTTTCTTTTTCAAGCTAGCTCGTTGGACGGTTAATTTTGACCCCAAAAAAGACTCATTGTTTTCTCCGGTTTGGGTTCAGTTCCCAGGTCTTAAGCTTCATCTTCAAAATAATGGGATAGTCAAGGAATTGGTTGGTCTTGTTGGTTAATACCTTATCTCAGATACAAAAATGCTGAGCCTGAGCAAACCTAGTACTGTGAGGGTTTGTGATGAGATCAATCTTACAAAGGACCTTCCTTTGAAAGTGGGGCTTGCTCTCACTAAATCTTGCATCTTAGAGCAAGCTGTGATAGATGAACGGCTTCTGCAGTTCTATTCGCATTGCTGCCTGCAAGGTCACAGCAAAACAAACTGTACTAAGATTCACCCTATAGTCATAATAGACAAGAGGGAGGAGTTTTGCCAAGGCAAAGCAAGACCAGTGAAGCCTGCTATCAATCATCCAAAGCTTTCGGTTCAAAATGGCACTCTACTCTATACCGCAACAATTGCGTTAGGTAAAACTGGTAACACGAAGTCCTCCGATAGCAAACAACTTCTTGGTACAGGACTGCAGCAATAGGCGGGGGCTATCATTGCTTCACCTACTGCGACCAATTTCTGTAAATGCAAGCAAAAGCACTATTAGATTACATTTATTTAATAAATGACAAGTTAGATATAAATGTAGAAGTTGCACACGTAAATATTACGTGCCTATTTAATACCACCAAACATATATTTTGCTAGTCCACGTGCAAAATTAAATTAAAGTCCTTTTGCACGATTTTATTTAGTATATGTAATAAGCCATTAAACCCCCAGGTTCCCCTGGTAGACAAGTATTATCTTGTGAGGGTTTACAGTGACTATACCCACAAAAATAGATAATGACACTTTGGTAATTCTAGATTACAAATGACTTATTTTCCGCCAACTTATCCTTATTTTGTCATGACAAGAAAATATTATTATAGAAAATTTCTTAAAACTCGGTATTTCTCAAATGTACAATAAAATATTATTTCAAGAATCCGAAACTTGAAATACTACCTCATGCATAGAAAAAGATTTAAATATTTATCTTAGCTATATCTTAGTATAGTGAAGATAGTGTTACACCGAAATACTTTGTATGAAATAGTTGGGTCGGTGTTTGGTAGTCTAGTACTTATTAGAATAAATGCATCGGTTAGCTCGACAATTGCCTTAGTCAATTTATTTTCTTGGTATTCTATTATTTGCAAGACTTTTTTCCTTTTCATACATAGTTTCTTATTGAAGCCTCCATAATAAGGAGTTTTGGTCAATAATTCCTGCCAGTTAGCTAAAGCTAATGGGGTTTGGTGCCCCATCTTGACCTAGACCCCGAATTCTCGTAAGTAATACTTTCATGCTCATACTCAAGATTGGTGATAATTTTTGCTCTTTCAGTTCTTAATCATACGAGTATGCCTTGCAGTGTGAAAGATTTAGGGCAAGTTTGGCTTTTCTTTTATACTTTCAGGAATAAACTTATTCATAGGCAATTATCTCCCTTGTAGCGAATTATTCCTAACAAAAATGCTATATTTTTTATATTTTGGCCAAAAACTATATTGAAGGTATTAGCAGTATAACTATAATGAAGTGCAAGTATTGATAATATACCAAGAACAATTAGAGTTTTCCGCTAATTACAAAGTAGTACATTGGGAATATACCAAGAATAAACCATGTCATTGTGGTCTCGGGCCCTGCCATGTAAGTAAACCTGATTCGGTCTAATTTTTATGGACTAGGTCTGATCTAGGCCTAATTTTCCAAAAAATGGGCTTGGATTAGCTCTGAACCTCGATGACATCAGCATGAGATATTAAAAGAAATTAAGAATTAAAACCCAAAAGGGCAGGTGACGTTACAGTAACCTAATCGCCGCCTAAACTTTGGTTTTTAGTCATGTACTGCCCATGTTCAGTGTCATTTTCCCGGTGACATGGACATCTCCCGAAGGAGTATGATTTATGGACGTGATCATCATTGATTAGGCTACATAAAAAAAATTACAAATGCCATAATACAATTACTATTATGATCTTTATTGTAGTTTGAAAGCAGCCCTTCGCAAGGGTAAAAAAACACTAAAAATAAGTCTAAAAATTTTGAAGAAAAAAAAAGATATTAATCCTTAAACTCAGATATACATATCATATATGCTAGATCATGCAATTAATACATAAAAATGAAATGTGCAAAAAAAATACCTCTCCACAAAGCAAAAAAATCTAAACAAACACTTCCTTTGAGAGGCTTTTTGTCCTTTTGATCCACTAGCTCTTCGCTATGCTGATAACGTGTTGGATAACAAGTCATTCTACTAAGAAATCATACACAGCCATAGACATGAGAGAAGAATAAAGAGCTTATTATTGATAGGTTGTTCTTTGTTACAATTACTGAACCCTTTTGGGGGTTAAATTCTCTCTCTAAAACTCTCCTCATAAATCCTAGTTTATATGGGCTTGTTCGCAGTCCAGTAGGACACCCCAACCCAGTTGGGTTCCCACATTGGGTCGAACACAAATCCTAACTTCTATTTATTTTTATGGAAGCCATTACCTTGCTGGAATTCCTGGCAGTTGTTTTGTACAATTATGATCAATCTATATATGTGGAAACGATATAAATTGCTACTTTTTGAGGTTAAATTAAACGAGGTCACCAACTAAGTTAAATTATTAGTTTTTATTAGCTATGATAAGATGATCTATAATGTATTAAATAGTTAGAGATATTACAGTTTTGATTACTAAAAAAAGCCTTAGAATTCCAATATTAGCATTATTGTTATCGAACCATGGGAGGGTTTGAGGCAGGCAAAGTTATGGAGGGATTTTTTTCTTATATATCAGATAAGGAACAATTTCTTTTTTAAATTTGTCTTATGTACTTTTGAGCTCTAGCAATTGGATAAAGATTAAAAATCTGTAGATTCAACCAGATGAGAGAGTTCATGATTATGCTTGAACCAGGTACAAAACTTCTAGGCATGCATATTTAGGCTCTTGATTTTTACAGTACTTGAAGTAATTAGTCTCTGATTCTCTTATTACCTCACATATCTAATAATAATGTGGACGTGGGATCCCCTTTATGCAAATGTATTGATTCCCCTTGGGCCTTGGGACCGGGTATATACAGTAATCGAATAGCGATAAGGAGACATGAAACTTGGTTGGAGGCCTAGTAACTATTATCCAAAAATCTTAAGGCTCTTTACTAAGCATAGAAACTTAGGTTTTTCATTTGGAGCTGGATTCAAGGTAAGATCTATGTTTCAAAACCTATAATTACTATGATAATTATGAGTTTTATTATTTGAAAGGGAGATTACAATGTTCAATGCGGATAGAAAGCAAAGAGTACCACCAAAATTGTATTTAAATCAAGGTAGACTATTATCATCTCTAGTATGTCAATGTTCTTGAGTATTACATAGATTAGTATCATCTAGAGCTGGCAAAGTGACCCATGACCCGCCAACCCGACCCGACCCAACCCTATTTTTGGAGGGTTTGGGTTTGGCCTTAATAGGTCACGGGTCATTTTGTCTGAACTCGTTAAACCCATTTAATAAAAAGGTTGGGTTAGGGTTTATCTTAATGGTTCGGGTTAACCCATGACCTGTTTAAGTTTGCTTTGGACCAATAATAATTTAGGATATTTATGGTTCTATCCATCATTCCAAGTAAGATCTAAGCCCAAAGAGAGGTTTATGTGTTATTACTTCCCATAAACATATGACGTTTGATCTAATCCTACCTTAATTTCATTCTTTCCTCCTCTTCTATTAGTACTACTCATTTCTTCAAAAATCCCACTCTCACAAAATAGGCATTTAATCTTCGCTCTCATTACTAGACTCATCAATTGAGAACACATGTAACACCAATACTTACCAACCAAAGCTTCAACAAACCAAGTCACACAATTATATCAATTGAAGTTAAGGCTTTTGACCTAACCCAAACCCAAATTAATATTTAAGCAAGCCAAAAGGGTCGGGTCGGGTTAGCCTATTTAAATTAGGGTCGGGTTTGGGTTTCTATTGCTGACCAATGAACCCGCTATGACCAGACCCATGCTGCTCAAACCCAACCCATTTGCTACCCCTAGTATCATTAGTGTTATGCACCATTAAACTACTAATTGCCTCTATTAAGTATATGATACATTATTTACGTGAGGGACTTATTACTTATGGCATTCAGATGTTGGTTTTTCTAATATGATGTTATGTATTCTTATGGTATGAAGCTATGGGAAAACTTAAGGTCCAAGAATGGTATGAAGCTATGGGAAAGCTCAGAGTCCAAGAATGGAAGCTCCAAAGCTAATAACTGTTGATGCCCTAGCTTATCTTAAAACCTGCAAATGACTTATTTCAGGATATAGGATAGATATGAAGAAATCCTTGGAGTCATGAAGGATTTCAAGACCCAGATGTAAATATTAATATTATTTTACCGTCTATTATTTCATTTTTAACTTCTTAGAACATATTTGATCAGTATGTTTGAGAAATTTGTATTACATTTATGCTATATGTAGAATTGATGCTATGAATGTATCAATTTTGGGCATCAGGACATAATTTTGGGCTTCTATACCATCTTCCAAAGGGATATGAGATTATCCTTGACGATGAGTTTCAGCCAAAGGAGCCTGTTGTGATTAAGGAAACCATCAATTTTGTAAACATGATAAATGTGGGGTTTGTGGAAACTATGATTTATACTCACATACACGATTCCAAAATGATGATCACATGTTTTAAATCATTCTTAGATATTTTAAGTAAGTAGCAGAAAGAACACAAATCCATTACTTATATAGAAGCACGCTCCCACTGACCACTACCATATAGGTAGTTAGGCGAGCTTCCCCACCAATAGATGAGCATGCCTTAAGGAGCACGCACCTAACGACCTACTGGCCAAGATTCATCCAAGAGACTCCATGGTCGTTGAACGACCCACAAGTCACGACAAGATTAGATTGTAATGAAAAATAGTAGTAACCTCACCCACGCGGAATAACAAAACCTAAGATTCCAGTGGGGTACCTTAGGAGTTACACACATCACGTGAACACATGCACTTCTAGGTTAGAAATTCCCCCGATAAATTGGGAGAGAAAGTGACCTTAGAAGGGACCTTTTTTTTAGAACCTCCACCTCCTTGGGAAGAAACACTAGCTGTTCAAAAGGTGAAGAGAGAGACCTGGAGAGAGTCGAGTAGCGCTCTCTTATGGTGAGACGTACCAAGCCCAAAACTACTAATCATTTATTGTCATCCCTGCGAAGATCTCAGAGACTACAATTGGTGTCGTCTATGTTCACGCGACTAAACTTTTACAGAGCCGTGCGAAGATGGTGGTTTCAACAAGATACCAAACACATGAGCAAGCGATGGCTGAGATGCACGCAGCGCTACTCCAGTTACAAGAACAAATGCTTAAAAAGGAAGACCAGATACGACAGCCCTAAATGGTTAATGACGATTCAAGATAAAATCTCGCTACCCAACATCCAGTACTTGCCGCCGCTGCGGCCGTATCCAAAATCATGGGAGATTATACGCCTCACAAGGAGACACTTGACGGCCAACATATAGATACTCAGCCTCATTTACCACCATTGTACGGACCTGTTTACGAACCCCATACTGCCCCAGTTTATAACCCCCCACCCATTGCCTCTAGGGGCAGTAATACAGCCCGTAGTCCATCAACCTCTAATACAACGGGCAACCCACAAACATAGCTACAATGGCCCACTGCCACCTAACAGGCATTGCCCACCCTCCCCCCCCCCCCCCCCCGCGCACACCCATGACACATCTAGGGGCCACATACAGAAACTATTATACGATCCCACTATAGCATCAAATAGTACAGTCCAGACAACCCATCACCCAGTAAGCTCACTATTTTGCGAGCAGACCTTCTCATTATTGCTAAGAATGATCTGGATTACAGAATGCGATAACCAAAGGTCGACCTCCCCGGACGACCATATTGTGCTCATCACAAGATCCACAACCATGAAACTGAGGCGTATTATGAACTATTCAACATGACTGAAACATGGTTCAGGAAGAAGAATAAGAAGCACGAGATAATGAGTTTGGGGGCCCCAATTATTGGGACCCACAAGTTTGAGAGCTCATATTGGGGCCCCTAAGTTTTGTGTGAACATTATGAGTAGAAAAAATAAGACATATAAACAACAAACTGGCAAAGAAGAAAAAAGTTGAAAAAGGTTGAAAAAGTCAGAGGATTCTCGGTGGTTTTTTGGTAGTTTTTATCATTTCAATAGGAGCCTGCATAATGCCAATTATGTATGAGCCTGCATAACTACATCTGCTTATGAAAAATGATGTTAAGCGATAAATCATAGAAAGTGTAGATAAGGGTCAGGTATAGCATTATTTTCTCAGCTATAAACAATCTAAAAAGGCCTCTTTAAGGTTCTATAAATACCCAATGCATCCCTTTATATTAATTTCTTAAAACGACCAATCCCAGCAATAGCTATTCCCCCTTACAAGTCACTTGCCAAACCAGTAGCCACAGTATAGGTGCAGGGACATGTGGTAATCTTTGAGATGATCCTGGGCAATATCAACAGAGCACAATGCCTTAAAGCTATATCCAACTCCACGAGATAGTGCTACAGGCTCAGTAAGACTCAAGGAATCACTCATGGGGTGAAGGCAATGCCTGAGACAAATCAAGGAAAGCTATCTACTTTACCGACAACAATATGGGGTCGGTATCCCATCCACATGACAACACCCTGATCATTTGGACCATAACTGGAAGAGTCTTAGTTAAACGCATGTTGGTCGACTAAAGAAGTAGCCGAACATCCTATACCAAGACGCTCTCATAAATATGAATATGCAAGGTTGCATGATACCCACCAAGACTGAAATATCATGCTTCAATGGGTCTACTGAGAGAGTCGTAGGAGAACTTGTAACTCAGATACAAGCCGAACCAGTCGCTATATCGATAACTTTTGTCATCGTCAATAGCCCCTCGGTCCACTGCAGCGGCATCCTCGGATGAGAATAGATTCATATAATATGAGTGGTTCCTTCTTCCCACTACTATGTAATACGTTTTCCTAACAAATTTGCAATGTACCAAATACGAGGCTGTCAGGTCACTGCACATATTTTCTATGCCAACTCTTTAAAAAAGCTTGGTCATCTTCGAGGCCTCGAAAAAGAAGGGGAAAACTTTACACGTAGGAGCATAGTGGCGAACAGGGAATGATCCCATGACGGTGGACTCATCCCCCGTTCCTGTCTACCCAAGTACCATGCAAATCGATATAAACAACACCTCTGATAAAAATGATGTAATTATAAACACGTTTAGCAAAGCGTGGACACCGCCTCTCATAGAGCCGATTGATAAGATTAACATCGATGGCCCTACGAAAATAATAATTATTTGCTCACTATTGACAGGAAAATAGTACTCAAACCTAGTAAACCTCCTCTAATAATACAAAGACGTCTTTTCCTAGTCATTTGATGAAATATCGGGCATCGATCTTGGCATTACTTGTTACCGCCTGTATATTAACATGAAGGCAACCCCCGTTAAACAGAAACCATGGTAAGCAACCCCACGTCTCCGAGAATAAATCAATAACAAGATCCAGAAGTTACTCAAAGCAGGGTTTATCTTATTGGAAAGTTTTCCCCGATAGGTCACAAACGTGGTGGCGGTCCCCATGAAGAACAGTAAAATATGTGGCTGCATCGATTTTTCCGACCTTAATAAAAACTACCCAAAAGACAGTTTCCCTATGCCCCTCATAATGAGACTAATAGACTTCACAGCCGGCCATGAGCCCATATCCTTTATGGATGGTTACTTAAGATACCACAAAATTCCCTTAGCCACCGAAGACCAGGAATGCACCTCCTTCATAACAGAGCAGAGTCTTTATTGTTATACAATGATACCATTCAGCCTAAAGAATGTAAGTTCTACATACCAATGACTAGTTACGATAATGAGTCAAGGACAATTGGGTAAAATAGTAGAAGTCTACAATGATGACATGCTTGTTAAAAGTAAGCTACAGGATGGTCATCTAGCTAACCTCGAGATTATGTTCACCAAACTAAAGAGCTACAAATGAGATTATACCCTGAAAGGTGTAGCTTTGGCATTTCTTCGGGGAAGTTCCCAAGGCACTTGGTCAATCAACGAGGAATAAAGGCTGACCCTGAGCAGATTTGAGCCTTAGCATGTATGCCATAAACCCGAACATTGAACCAGGTTTAGACTCTCATTAAAAAAATAGCCATTCATGGTCACTTCATTTATAAAGCCTCCTATAAATGCTGATCACTGTTCCAATGTATCTGGGAAAATAAAAAGTACTAATGGAACTAGGAGTGCGAAATAGCCTTCCAAGAAATGTTGTTATACTTGGCCACACACTCAATCCTCAGCATATCAACGGAATACAAGCTCCTAGGGTTGTACTAGGACAACACGGATGACCTAATTAGCGCAGTCCTTGTTAGAGCAGATGCCAAAACTGAAAAGCCTATGTATTTTGTTAGTAAAACTCTCTTGGGAGCTAAATTGCGGTATTCTATAGTTGAAAAGTAAGCGCTCACCTTGGTATATGCGTCATAAAAACTCTGACAATATTTCCAAGCCCACAAAATCAAGGTTAGAACCCTAACCCCTACGAGAGGTCTTTGCAAAGAAAGACAAGGTCCACCGCAATGCCAATTGGGCAATCACCCTGGAAGAGTTTGACATTCAGTTCAAACCATGGGTAACCATTAAGGGATAGGTCATGAAAGATCTCCTAGCTGACCACCCAATTAGTGAAGGCAACTAGATTAATGAGGATGATAGTAGCCAAGTCACCCCTTTCGAGGATAGAGAGACACTATATATAAAGGGTTGGCACCACTACACAGACATCCTGGTTAATACAGACGGTTCTGACCTGGGAATCGTCTTAGTGACACTATTCGACGATATGATCGAGAAGGCCATATGCGTCAACTTCCCACTCAGCAACAATGAAGTAGAATACGAGGCACTCTTGCCTAGAATAGATTTAGCATTGGCACTGGGCATGAAAGAAATTTCCATCTTTATTGACTCGCAGCTAGTTTTTAACTAGCATAATGGGACGTTCTAGGCCAATGGGAAAATAGCTGAGTGCAAGGAGGTACTCAAACAACGACTAAGAAAGTCAACATTTAGCACATTCACCAAGGCAAGAATAGACATTCGGATGCCCTCGCCTATTTAGCTGGGATAATAAGTGACTTGCCGCAAGTCATCCGGGAAGAATTCCTCGACCAACCGAACATACTTGAGCACACAGCAGAAGCCATGCTAATTGACAGTGCACCGGCCAATGGGGAAGCAGATTAGTGATGACCATTGCTCGATTTCTTAGGTGACCTCTATATCCTCCCAACAGACCGGTGGCCGTAGAGAGTATTTATAATCTAGCACGGAAATATACAGTGATAAACAACAAGCTTTACCGAATGAGCGAAACACAATTCGTGGGTAATAAGGTAGCTGAGTTTGTACAACCCTATAGCATAAAAATCTTGTCATCTAGCCCAAAGTACCCCAAGGGAATGGCCAGATTAAGGTAACCAACAAAATGATAATTGAAGGTATTAGCAAAAGGTTAAACGGCGCCAAAGGCTTATGGATCGGCGAGCTGCCCCAAATTTTATTGTCCTACCCCGCAACTCCACGAAAGTCAATTGACTTTACCCTAATCATGCTTACCTACAGGTCTGAAGCAGTGTTCCCTACATAAGTTAATGCCAATATAACTAGATCATTTATCATTCAGGGTGTAATCAGCTATCGGCTCCTCGCAAAAAGCCATGATTTGATAAAAAAACAAGAGAGGAAGCCTCCTCCAGCATGTTAAGGTACTAAGAGACATTGAAGCAGAACTTTAATAAGCGAGTCCACCCATGAAAGTTTCAGGAGGGGGAGTACATGATGAAGAAAGTCTTGCCCACAGCTCATAACCATAATAATGGTAAACTCTAACCAAACTGGGAGGGGACGTACCTTATCCCACACATCGTGGGTAGCTAGACCTACTATTTAATGAGCAATGACGAGGAAGAGCTCAAGTCTCCCTAGAATGCCATGAATCTCTGAGCCAAACAGGGAGAGCCCATACCTATATTTGTATAAATTTTGTCACAAACATTTTTATACTACTCTGATTTTCCTTAAATCATAGTTGCAAACTGAGGATATTTTTAATGTAAAATACCCTCTCAAAGATTGGAGTCATTTTTTGAAGTAAAAACAACTTCCCCAAATTGGGGTCGTTTTGACGTAAAATGCCCTCCCAAAGATTGGAGTAATTTTTTGATGTAAAATGACTTCTCTAAACTTGAGGCTTATTTGATGTAAAATGCCCTCCTAAATATTTGAGTCAATTTTTAATATAATAAAAACTTCCCTAAACTGGGGGCATTATTTTCGTAAAACTCCATCCCAAAGATTGGAGTCATTTTTTGAAGCAAAAATGACTTCCCCATATTGGAAGTGTTTTGACGTAAAATGCCTTCTAAAAGATTGGACTCATTTTTGGAAGTAAAAATGACTTCCCCAAATTGGGGGTGTTTTTGATGTAAAATGCCCTCTTAATTATTGGAGTCATTTTTTGAAGTAAAAATGACTTCCCCAAATTAGGGGCTTTTATGACGTAAAATGTCATTCCAAAGATTAGAGTCATTTTTTGAAGTAAAAACGACTTCCCAAAATTGGAGGTGTTTTTTACGTAAAATGTCATCCCAAAGATTGGAGTCATTTTTTGATGTAAAAATGACTTCCCCAAACTGGGGGCATTTTTGACGTAAAATACCCTCCCAAATATTGAAGTTACTTTTTGAATTAGAAAAAACTTCCACAAACCAGGGGCATTTTTTGACGTAAAATGCCCTCCCTAAGATTGAAATCATTTTATGAATTACAAATTACTTCCCCAAACTAGGGGTATTTTTGACGTAAAATACCTTCCCAAAGATATGCATTTTTTGAAGTACAAAATGACTTCCCCAAGCTGGGGGAGTTTTGGGTACAACGCACCCTAAAGGAGCTGTTAAGATATAGTAGCTACAAAATTCTTAAAGTACTAATCTGCGGAAGCAAAAAGTTGTTTATTCGACAGCAGTTACAATTTATCAACTTTACCAAGAGAAGACACCCCGGACACCCATACTTTATCTCCAGTGCCCTATAATCCTTGCCATGATAATACTCATCATACAGCCCTAATATTTCCAATACCATCGTCACCAGCTCAAACCTATGAGAAATGGAGTCCAGCATGATGTTACGAAACATAACATGCAACTTCCACCCCTCCTGTGGCTCTACCTGATTGCTTACTAGGAGGGCCTCCACCTTGGGACATTGCCGACACTGAGGAACCCTGTCTAAACCTACTGTCCTTAAGAGGAATGTGGTCCACTTGCCCATAATGGGTACGATCAATGCCTCTATCTCTTCATCACGGGATTGCGCTCGCATCTTCATCGCTCTCACAAGGTTACACCCGAAAAATTTGTACTTAAGGAAAGGCAGACTAGCCAACCCCCTTTTATATATAAAAGTGCCATTCAATTCCCATAATTAATAAGGTACCAAGAAATCAGCACCATTAGTTTCAGTCTTCAGCAACAGGACTCGATAGATTCAACTCCGCTCCTTTCCAAGATACCTTAGTATAAATCGTGCCGCTTTGGGTCATAACAACGACCGCGTACAGATAGTCCAACAAGGATTACTAAAATAGTTGGTAGGAACTTTACCCACTCATATTTCTAGGATAGGTAGTAACGACGACTGCTTGCATATAGTCCAATGAGGACTATTGAAAGAGTTGGTGGGAACTTTAGTACTCATATTTCAAAGATAGGTCGTAGCAATGACCGCGTATAGATAGTTCAACAAGGACTACTGAAAGAGATGGGGGAACTTTAGCCACTCATGTTTCCAAGTTAGGTTATAGCAATAACCACATACAGATAATCCAACTAGGACTACAAAAAGAGTTGGTAGGAAATTTACCCACTCATGTTTCCAAGTTAGGTCTTAGCAATGACTGCGTACAGATTGTGCAACGAGGACTACTAAAAGAATTGGTAGGAACTTTACTCACTCATGTTTCCAAGTTAGGTCGTATCAACGACAGCCTACAGATAGTCCAATAAGGACTGCTGAAAGAGAAGGTGGGAACTTTACCCACTCATGTTTCAAAGTTAGGTCGTAGCAATGACTGTGTATAGATAGTCCAACGAGAACTACTGAAAGAGTTGGTGGGAACTTTACCCACTCATGTTCCAAAGTTAGGCAGTAGATATGACCGGGTACAAATAGTCCAACGATGACTATTATAAGAGTTGGCGGGTGTTTCAAATTTTGGGTTATTTCAACAACCGCATACAGATAGTCCAACATGGACTTCTGAAAGAGTCAGTGGAAACTTTACCCACCCATATTTCAGTATTAGGTCATATGAGATGGTCGCCCTAGGCCAATGCTTCAGAAAAAACATACGCAGACTACTAATTACAAGAAGAGAAGCTAAAGTGAAAAAGATAATTTTCCTTCCCGAACACAGAATACTTAATACAAGCAAGCAAACGCAAAACTACATAGATGAAAATCATGAACGACAAGGGTATGGCCTCACCCATCCACCAACACTAGGACCCTCCACCCCAGACTCCCTCATATCCTCCAGGGACATGGCCCTAAGGACAACCGCACGGCCGGGTAGAGTCCTCACTTGCTCAAGAAGGATTAGATACTAAAACCAGTACTTCCAATGCGCCTTTTTCTCCCCTTCAGAAAGCACTGAGGGGTCAACGTACGCTCCCTTCAGCAGCAAACCACGATAGCCGAAGTATGTAACGGTATTGAAGTTTACCCACGCTATAACGTGAGCCTTAAAACGAGCTTGCAGTCGGGTATGTATTATATGATCAATATCAAGAAGAAAATGGAACTGAGAGCATTGAGTGAGCTTCTGGTGACCACTAGCCAACCTTTTATAAGATTAAACCTAGCATTTATTAGGTTGATTACCAAGCACTAATTAATGTACATTGGGAAAACCAACAACCCCATGATTAATTATCATGTCAAATAAAAATACTTTTCAACTTCCTTCAAGGCAGCCCCAAGAACACTCTTAAAGATTTTGGGAGCTTTTAATATAACATCGATATTAGCAATAGTAGGTCGCGCTTATGATCAAGATATCTAGACCAACGAGGACTCATTAAAAAAGTTTGTGAGTGTTTAACAAAACATCAAGTCTAAAATGCAGGTCGCCCTTACTGTAGGGACTTATCCCTCGAGCTATGGACACTCGACCTCATCTATTCCTCGAGCTCCAGAAGACTCGATCTTATCCAGTACCAGACTCATGCATAAACAAACACGTTAACAGTTACACATCGACCGCGAACTCAAGCAGAACATGGATCATCCACAACAGATGTAAATAGAACAAGTCACCATACACCTGTCTCCCACGAGCTAGCAGTTACACACTCAACTGCCTATGACTTCCACTTTCAGGAGAACGTCGATGTCAAGCTGAGAGAAGGGTCTATAAAAGGGCAGAGCTCCTAAGGAAATAAGAGGGTCAACAGACAATTCTATACATATAATTATCTGATCTCTAGCTATTTTATTTAGATTAACTCTTGTAATCAGATTTTCTCACTCCCTCAAGCAATAATACTACTTTCACAAAATCCTCCACTCGAGGTCGTGGTTTTTACCTATTCACAGGTTTTCCATGCTAAATCCCCTGTGTCAAGTATTATTTGGCATAGTTGTTCTTAGTGTAAGGATCGATTTCAAGCTAGTTTAAGCTTTACGAAATCTGGTCCCTATATTTGGCGTCGTCTGTGGGAACGCACGGTTTTTCCACGTACTTAAGGGCCACGATTGATACTCATCAATCAAGTAGTATTCAATTATGGTTTAAACAAGTCAATCTTTAGGAGCTCAGCCTGAAAGTTCGAGGGAACCTGATCGGGTTGCCGAGCTTCGGGCGAACTTAATTGCCGAAGCTGAGAAACGGAGTCAGCTCGAGCGCCAGCAATTGTAAGATTGAGAACTCCGCGAGAAGGAGTCAGAACGAGAGCGTTAAACTCGAGTTCTGGAGACAAAAAAACAAGAAGCTCATATGTTAGCTTTTCAAACAGCTCTGAAGGCATTACAGAGTAGCCAACCACCACCAGCCCTGAGAGAGCGCAAAACAGTGCCAGCAATCTCAAGGGTTTCCGTTCATGAGAGGTTAGGGCCACATGAGGTACATAGTATAGACATTTCCAGGATTCATTGTGAGGATCCACAAGTACTGATAGTCTCAATTCATTTGGGACAGGAGGCGCAGACAGATATCAACAGAGATCGTAGGCCGTCCAAGCAGCCCGAGGAAGTCTTGCGACCACCTTACCGATCCCCACTTCCTGAACATGTAAGCGAGGAAATAGGTGACCACATTCCCAGACTCATACGTCAAGCAATTCTGGCAATTCTGACAGTTCTAGCATTTCCGATAGTTCCAGCCATTCCAGTAGCCCCTATCACTCAGCATTATATTTCTCAGAATCTCATGGACCACCGTATCAGGGAGATCATAGAAGCAACGGCTTTAGACGCGAAGGATGACTCGCACAAATTACATGGTAGTCCAGTTGCTAAAGAATTATTTGATATGAATGTCCCAACAGGTTTTCATACACCCAAGATCATCACATACAAAGGAACCGGTCCTAGCCAGCACGTTCTACAATTCCGTGACTCATTGGGTTTGTATTCTAATCTGAATCACATCCTTTGCTGGCTCTTCACTAGCAGTCTCCAGGACGAACCTCTCCGTTGGTTCCACTATTTACCGGAAGGTTCAATTCATACCTTCGAGCAGTTACAGAAAATCTTCATCAAGGTTTATGCCCACAACAAAGATAAAGAAGAGAACTTATATTCTCTTATAAGTCTCAAAAAAGCACAAGGGGAGAAGCTCGAGGAGTTCTCCAAGAAGTTTCTCGAACTGGCTCGGATGGTCGACAATCTAGATCAGAAGACAGCCGTGTCCGCATTCACAAATGCTCTGCAGTTCAATTGCAAAGCTAAAGAGTATCTCTTCCTGAAGAAGCCTAAGACTCTCAAAGATATGATCGAAAAAGTCAACAATTACATCGATCTGGAGTGGATGATGCCCGAACCGAATAAACTTGTAAAGGCAGTCCACAACACCAAGGTTCCTTCTATAGATTCCAACAACAACTGCAGCTCGAGCGATCAAGGCAATCCTAAATGAGCAAAGACGGAACCAAAAAGAGACAATAATCAAAGGTCGCAAAAACCATCCAGAACAGTCATACCAAAGGTTAATGCCAAGCTTTCCATGATCAATCCTATTCTCCATAAAGATAAATGCTTCCGTCCAGCCCGACATCTTGATCCAATAACAGGTCGACCTTATTGGGATTATCACAAGATTAAGCACCACAATGCCGACAATTATTATGGTTTGAAAAAGCTCCTGGATATCATTTTAAGGAAGGGAGATGCTCGAATACATCATCGATCTTCCCAGTTATAAAGATGGGAGCTATCTGAAATAAGATGACGAGACTCAAGCAACCGAACATGCAGAGGAGAAGCATCTATATCATCTCTACTGCAGCAATATGATCAAGATCAATCAGGTTTCAAATTCCATCAGAGTCAAGCGATGGAAGTTGGGCGAGTGTTGTGAACTTGCCATCCAAAACAAGGAAGCCAAGCTCCTCACAGAGTCAAGCAGTCGTCGAAAGGGAATCTCCTTCGAAGACTGCGACACAGGACATGTAAAGTATCCTAATCATGACGTACTAGTAATTATGCTCAAAATGAGGAACTTTGTAATGCACACCATGATGGTGGACACAGGAAGTGGGGTTGAGATCCATTTCCAGAGCACGATTAACCAGATGGGACTATCAGATCAGGCCGTTCAAAGTGAGACAGACATCAGTGGATTTCATGGATCCAACGAAGTACGAATTAGGAAGATCACTCTCCCGATCACAGCAGGGCCTACCACTATCGATGTTATTTTTTACGCCATCAACACCAAATCAAGGTATTTGGGGATACTAGGACACTATTGGCTACAAAATATGGAGGCCATCCCGTCCATGTTCCACCAAAACCCTCCGTTTTAAGCATAACAACGGTATTTATGAAATCAAAGGAAGTCAGAAACTCTCTCGAGCTTGCGAGAATCCAGTCTCACCAGTTCTCGACGATTCAGAATAGATTGCTGCATAGCAATCACAGAAGGCTGATCACCTCGATGGTCAGTCTTCTCCAGCCGTGCCCGTGGAATACGTCCAGGTCGATGGAGTTAACCGAGGTTCTCATGTTGGATTGGAGAAGCACTTATTTCTTTCCTCCAATCCAACAAAGACGTTTTCGCATGGAACTTCCAAGAAATGCCAGGCCTAGACCCCTCAAAGTCTTGCCATATCTTAAACATCCACGAAGGCGCCACAACAGTTAAGAAGAAGCAACGCAGGTTATCTCCATGACTTAGAAACGAGGTGAACAAGGAGATCGACAAGCTTATCAAGGTCGGTTTCATTCGAGAAGCCAAGTACCCAGACTAAATTTTTAATATTGTTGTTGTTCCAAAGAAGAATGGGAAGGTTTGGGTTTGCGTGGATTTTACAGAACTAAATAAACACACGCCAAAGGATAGCTTCCCTCTTCCGATCATTCATTAGATCCTCAACTCTACAGAAGGTCACAAACTCTTGTGCATGATGGACGCCACTTCGGGGTACAATCAGATTCCACTCTTGGAAGCAGATCAAGAAAAGACTACGCTTATTATAGAAAGAGGTCTCTACTGTTACAAAGTCATACAATTCGGCCTTAAGAATGCTGGAGCCACTTACCAAAGGCTGGCCATAAGTATGTTCAAAAAACACTTGGGAGAAACAGTCGAAGTCTATATTGACGACATGCTTTAATAGAGCCTAAAGAAAGAAGATCACATCTCTCACCTCTCTACAGTATTCAGTATATTACGATCCTACAGAATGAAGCTTAATCTCGAAAAATGCTAGTTCGGCGTTCACTCAGACAAGTTCTTGGGTCATCTTATCAGCAAGAAAGGGACAAAAGCTGATCCAGATCAAATTTGAGCTCTTCTGGACATGCCTTCACCATCAACAAAAAAGGATGAACAAAGCCCACAGGAAAGATTACAGCAATCAACAGATTCGTATCCAAATCCTCGGACCGATGCAGATGGTTATTTATGCTACTCAGAGGTTCCACTCAACAAGGCAAAGGTTCAAAGAACGAAAATATCAACTGGACACAAGAATGTGAAGCAGCATTTCAGGAACTTAAAAACTTACCTAGGGAGGGCTCCAATCATGAGCTCTCCGATAGGCAATGAGGAACTGATTATCTACCTTACAGTTACAGATACATCACTCAGCTCAGTTCTCATTCGGCTCGAAGTAAAAATTAAGAAACCGATCTTCTTCATTAACAAAACACTTACTCCAGCGGTAATGAGGTACTCTAAAATTGAAAGATTACTTTTAACTCTCGTTTACACCGCACAAAAGCTCAAATACTATTTTCAAGCACATCCTGTCAAATTCATGACGAACTAGCCACTTCGGGAAGTATTGTCAAAGAAAGGGAAATCCATAAGAGTACCGCAGTGGTCCGTCAGTTTGGGGGAGCACGAAATCAAATTTGAGTAGCAATTTTTAGAAAAGATCAAGCAGTCGCTGATTTTCTAGCTGACTTTCCAGTTTCAGATCCTGACAGGGAAGAACATGATCCAGATCTCACCGAAGATGCAGCAGATGAGTTTCCACCTTCCAAATCTTTTGAGGATTAAGCATCATGGAGATCTCAAAAAGGGTGGAGGCTCCACACCGATGGTTCAGCAGGACCCGCAGGGTCAAGAATTGGGATCGTTCTCAATGCACCTTCCAACGACAGAATCGAGAAATCCATCCGTCTCGACTTCGAGGCCTCAAATAATGTTACAGAGTACGAGGAACTCATTCACGGTCTAGACATGGCTCTCGAACTAGGAATCACTAAAATCTCAGCCTACACAGACGTTCTTCTAATCATTCATCACTACTCAGAACATTACAAGAAGAAGAACAGTATCATGGTCGATTATGTTGCTCTGGTTGCAAAAAAACTAAACAAATTTCGCAAAGTTACACTCGAATACCTCCCTCGAGGAGATAATTGTCACGCTGACTCCTTAGCTTACTTAGCCGGAGTATTGGGTACAAAATCAAGACACCTTCAAATCAAAGTTATTTCTAGCCCCAGTATTAATCGAACTACAGTATATACGATTAACACTAGGGGTGATGAGATGGCGGAAGATGATTGGAGGAAACCTTTCGTTACTTATCTCGGTCAGGATAACTCATGCAACAGGCCACTACCAGATGATCCACAGCAGCGCAGACACATCATCGAGAATTCAAAGCACTACACAGTCTAACCAAACGGCAATCTCTACAAACGCTCAGTCACTGGTCCATACCTCAACTGCCTCTCTAAGGAACTTGCCGACAACATGCTTCGAGATCTACATGAAGGAATCTGCGGATCCCATACCGCAGGACGAGCTCTTGCTAACAGAGCTATTACCCAAGGAGTGTTCTGGCCAGGGATGCGGAAGCAAGCTGATGAATACTCAAGGAAATGCGATGCATGTCAGCATCATGGAAATTAAATTTGTGCCCCTGCCCTCAAACTCCATGCCAGTAAGGTATACTGGCCGTTCAAACGGTGGGCACTCGATCTGGTTGGTGAATTCCCTAATATTCTGGGTAATAGGAAATTTCTCCTTGTTGCCACAGATTACTTCACTAAATGGGTCGAAGCAGTTCCTCTATGCAAAACTCGAGAAGAAGAGGTCATTTCTTTCATTTGGTAGCATATCATCACAAGATTTGGTTGTCCACATTTGATCTGTATCGATAACGGTCCTTAATTCGTTGGAGCCAAGGTCGTAGCTTTACTCAACAAACACAATATTATCCATTCTCCATCAAACCCGTACTACCCCCAGGGAAATGGACACGCGAAGATCACAAACAAGATCATCGTGGATGGTCTCAAAAAGTACCTTATGTTACAGAAGAAGGGCAACTGGATATGTGAATTACCTCACGTCTTATGGGCAGATCGAACTGCGCCTTAGAAGTTAACACAGTGCTCTCCTTTTCTACTTGCCTATAGAACTGAAGCAGTCATCCCAGTGAAGTACCACCATCCTGTGAGAGACCATGAGCTCACAGACAAAGAAAATGAGTTCGAATTGGCTTGCAACCTCGATTGGATCGATGAGACACGAGATCGAGCTATCGCAAATCTTGGTCGATATCATCAAATACTGACAAATTCATACAACAAACGAGTTCGCACTCGGGAGTTCGCTATCAACAACTGGGTCCTTCGAGAAATACCAGATAACAAAAAAGATCCGCATGCTGGGAAACTAGCAGAAAACTTGGAAGGTCCTTTCATGGTCTTAGGTCGAACTGGTCTGGGTTCATACTATCTCATGACGGAAGCTGGTGAAAAAATTCTAAATCCATGGAATACAAGAAAATTGAAGTTATATCGACGTTGAACAGCTCCTTCGTCGCTCAGCAACATTCAATCCACCTCGAGATTTCACCTCTAATGTATGTACAAACTTTTTTCAATCAATGAAATCTCTTTTTAATCACAAGAATCTCTGCTATACAGTTCCATTTCATCCATCTCCACCTAAGGATAAAAGCACAGTTTATACTAGCTCAATCCCTAAAGGTAAACAACATCCAACATTGGTAATGGCATAGGTAATACTAGCCTAACTCCTGAGGATACTCATACATCCGAAGGCGGGGGCCATAACGAACCTCTTAGAGTGAAGGTAACAAGCCTAAAATACGAGTAAGGAAAAAACTTGTTCGCTGCCAATAAGCTCCAACATCCAACATTGGTAATGGTATAGATAATACTAGCCTAACTCCAGAGGATACTCATACATTCGAAGGCGGGGGCCATAATGAACTTCTTACCCTGAAGATAACAAGCCTTCCTGACTGAGGAAAAAACATGCTCGCTGCCGATAAGCTCCAGCATCCAATATTGGTAATGGCATAGATAATACTAGCCTAACTCCTGAGGATACTCATACATCCGAAGGCGGGGGCCATAACGAACCTCTTAGCCTGAAGATAACAAGCCTAAAGAATGAGTGAGGAAAAAACTTGCTCGTTGCCGATAAGCTCCAACATCCAACATTGGTAATGGCATAGATAATACTAGCCTAACTCCTGAAGATGTTTATACATCCGAAGGCGGGGGCCATAACGAACCTCTTAGCCTAAAGATAAAAAGCCTAAAGCACGAGTAAGGAAAAAACTTGCTCGCTGCTGATAAGCTCCAACTTCCAACATTGGTAATGGCATAGATAATACTAGCCTAACTCCAGAGGATACTCATACATCCGAAGGTGGGGGCCATAACGAACCTCTTAGCCTGAAGATAACACGCCTAAAGCACGAGTGAGGAAAAAACTTGCTCGATACCGTTAAGCCTCCCTAAAGTCCAAGGGTTGAGGCACAGATAATACTTACTTCTACACCCACGAACTTCTTCTAATTCAATGCGTCAAACCAAAGAATAACATCTACTATAGGTGTGGAAATATTAGTTTCTCATATCAGCATTTCAAATTATAACGCACCTCTCAAAGGCCTACATCGAGCACTGAAGCATCAACATCGCTAATTACAAAAGGTACTCGTTATTAGAATTCAAGTCTATTTCTTTTTTATTCTGCTAGATTTTCTTGATGGGAGAGCAGTCGACCTTCCTCCCACAGCAGGAGTAGGTGAGACTGCACTTGAGCTTTCCCCTATTTCAGTCCTGGATGCCATATATTTGGGAGCTCGTTCGGCAACAATTTCTCCCCCTTGAGCTATCTGTTCAACCGTCGTGGTCTCAATACCACGATCCATAACCCCAATTGGTTTTATGCTCGAGATATCGAGTTTACATACACAAGTCCTCCTAGAGAAGCAATCTTGCATCAAATCTCTCACAGCCTGTAGGAATTTTATTTCCTCGACAAAAAATGCAACCAATGCGCTTAATTGTCGTTGATATAAAGCTTTACCATCACATTTTTCTTATTCGTGAACTACTAGTTCCTTAAAGGATTAGTGAGTAACAGCGGCGCGCTTATTATCCTTCAAACGACGAGCTTTCGATTCAGCCAGTTTAGCTCTTAATTGATTAATACGTTCACTCATCTGCCTTGTAAGATCTATCAACATCTGCCGAGAATTTGTGATATCAATGCGCA
Organism: Kingdonia uniflora; assembly: GCA_014058105.1. NCBI lineage: Eukaryota > Viridiplantae > Streptophyta > Magnoliopsida > Ranunculales > Circaeasteraceae > Kingdonia > Kingdonia uniflora. Next base: position 715,982 of record JACGCM010001419.1, read on the forward strand.
TATTCTCCACTAACTCTTCATTTCGATGAAGAAATTTTTTCATCTCCCGACTCCCCACTCCAGAAGCAATTTCACCATCCCTTTTATCTAATTCAAATTTGAGATCTTTTTGATACTTCATTTCACATACACGTAATTCCCGCTCCAATTCGGAAATTCGAGCACAGAGTTGATTAATTATTTTATTCATCTCCTTATCATGTTGCACAACCCTCCTCACGTTTCCGGGAGCGTGGGCCAACTCGTGGGCCAACTCGTCCACCAAACTTTTATTCTTGGCTTGATCCTTTGCTAAATCAGCCCTGCTCTGAGCCTCTCTCCCATTTAAACGACGTAAATCAGCCTTCAAATGATCTAACCTGGCAATCAAACTATCACGTATTTGTGCAGAGTTACGCAGTTCTAGATCGTTTCCCATAATACTACTGCTCAATTTTTCAAAATTGGCCTCCGAGACAGCCAAGTTATTTCGCGCAGTATCCAGGTCGATCTCTCTCTTTAAAAAATGCTCGTTCAGAGCACGAATGTTACATTTCATATCAGATATCTCATCATTTAACGCCCCTAATAGAGTATTTGGCTAACTCAGCCTCGTGCCGAGAACCTGACGTAGCCTTTTCCTATAACTCAGCAAGTTCGCTGGTAAGTTGGTTCAAAGCCAAATCCCTGCTCAAAATTGCCGTAGTCTTATCCTCGACTTGACTCTTAGCTTCTTCGAGCTTTAAAGAAAGCTTTACATTATCATCCAATTGATCTTCATACTGAGAGATCAAAGCCTCATATTCGTCTGCATACTCAGCATTATACAAAAGAGTCTGCTCTTCTCTTTTTCTAGCAACGTCTAGCTCCTTCTGCATAACAATTAGCAGGGACTCACAACATCAGCACCTAATTGGGAAACAGATCGACAAAAGCATACTGACAAACTTGCATAACCGAGCAAGCTCGAGACAGCCAATGCCTTATTGGACTACCGACCAAAAAACAAGTTTTGGTCGCAAGACGGAGTGTACATACACAAACATCCTGAACTAGAATAAACTTGCAAGGTACATATCCCTTCTTCTATTAAATTCTTGTTCATCAAATTATTAATTTATCTGAATTATCTAACCTGTAATTCAGCAGAGGATTCTTTCTCCACTTCAAGCAGGCCCTCTAAGTCCACAACTCTGAGGCGCGAGCTTGCTATCTCCTACAATACAGAGTTTCATAAGCAAAACGTTGTTGGCATCAAATAACAGTAAAATATTACAAAGCTCGAGTTCATGTTTCACAGCCAATGTTACATTACACGATCATCCTACCCGATCAGTAGTTTCCTGATTATCGGCAGTGCTCTTTTCAGCAACATTCAGACCATCCTCCATTTCCTCAACCTTCTCTTCATCCACAATTTCCTTCTCCTCATAATTCCCTTCACTAAATGCCCAAATCTCCGCCTTTGTATACATCAGCTGTTAGAGTTTCCCTGTAAGGTTTTACCGAGAAGTAGCAGATGCGGTAACCAATCGCTCCGCTTCAGCTACACTTTCGGCCTAACTTCCTTCAGCTTTAGGGCAGCAGCTTCCCTTTCTTTCTCTAGCTCCAACTGAAAAGCTCCCCTTTCCCGAGTCAGTTTCTCTTCAAACTGGTTTTTCTCTCCCTCAAGCTGGGAGATCCTCCAATCCAGCATAATCGACCTATCCTGGAGACCAAGATGAACCCCCCTCAGAGCACGAGTAAACTGCAAAAAGAAATAAGTCAGCTCGAGCAACAAAATAGCTCGACAAAACCAACTATTTACTAACCTTCTTAAACTCATCATCCACAACAGCAACCATCTTCTCTCGAGCTTCAGCTTGACATTGTTCCTCAAGGAGACCAGCTTCAACCTCAAAATGCGGCCACAAGTCTGCCACCTCAGCGATCTTATCGCTTTCCTCTAACACCACCAGTGACTTTGTGGGAGAATTTAACTTCCTCCTCTTACTGCTATCGTCCACACTGTCCGATGTAATAGAACGAGAAGCGTCCCCCAGTTTATGGCCTTCCTCTTCGCAAGGTTTCGTACAACAGTGCTGGAGACAGTGGCCATGTCCACTGGCCCATCTGGCATTTCGTTGAGCCGCGCAAGCTTCAAAGGAGTATTAAGTTCAGGAGTTAACAAATTCTCTTCCATAGAGCCTGAAGCTTTCCCATCCATTCTCCTCTTCGCTTGAGATCTCCTGACCTTGTCATCCTTATTAGCCACCCTTTTGAACCTACTTATTTCTAACTCTTTGAGAACAGCTTCTAGCTCAGCGCCTTCCTTGGCAACGGCGTCTATAAAGGATTCCTTCCTCGAAACTTTGCAGCTAATTTGTGCATATAAGGTCGGCAACATAAGATACAAATCAACTATAGAAATATAGTTCAACATATAAATGATAGTTCAATTTTCAATGGTATACTTACCTTTGTTATAGTTCTATTATTAAGTTACAGGGGTTCCTCATCAGACCGCTGAAGACATTCACTAGACACCCATAAAAGGTTGTCGTTCCACACTCGCCCTGCTAAAGACAGGTCGAAGAAGCATGGTCTTAAAGAACTAGAATAAAGATATGTACCATCAGTTGCTGTGACATATTTCACAGCATAATACTCCAGAAAATACTTGGCAGTAATCCTCCTCCCACTACCAGATGCAGCCCATCTCTCATTAAGGGTTTTACATACAAGGATAATTTCCCAAAAATAGCAATTCAGTTGTGCCGGGCAAGCCCCAATCATATTCATAACACTCTGAGCCAAATTGCTCAAAGGCAGCGTCAACCCATAGTCGAACTGGGCTAAATAACAACAAAAATAATCAGTTCGACTATCTTTCACCATGCCTTGAAGGTACTCGAAGGACACTTCATCCCCCAAACGCCTGCACTTCTTTTCTTTAGCCAAATTAGGCAGCAAATACAGGTAATCCCCTACTTCACTAACACTGCAAGTCCTAAAGAAATTACCCCTATATCCGTAGGCGTGCCCCCAAATCCCATCTATACTACTTTTGGTCTTAGAGAACTCCCTAAACCGACTAGAACCTATTGGGTACTCAACACGAGAACCCTTCAGACGAGGCCATTCTACCAATTCGGCTACAGTATCCTCCTCATCCCCTACTCAGATGACAGGATAAAAATGCCGTACGAGGTCAACTTCATTAGCCTTTGCACAACTGGAAGTCGAAACCATACTTATCTACAGTTAAGGGTCTACTTTACAAGACGCTGGTCCAACAAAACCTACAGATAGGTCAAGATATATATATCAATTTTTACCTCGCACTACTAGATCACTTCTACAATCACAAACTGTCACAAAACAATTTGTATCACCCCACAGCCATTATGCCCATTGTTATTTTAATTTTATTTTTTTATGTTTGGGTAGGGATTACATCCTTATCCCGACAAAATAAAGATTTTTATTCAAACACTCTTGTGAACCCAAAGACAGACTTACCTTCAATACCCGAGTGAGAGTCTACAGTGTTGTTCCGCACCAGTTTGCTCAATTTCAGCAACTTCTTTAAAACCTCCTCGATCTCACCCTCCTCTCGTAGTTTGTAATTGAGACTCCTATTCACTGCTTTCCTCTTATCCTTTCCTCCTTCGCCGGTAATGGAATTGTCAGTTGAGATCTCTCTCTCTCTAACCCTTCTCTTCTTTTTCAAGTTTTTTGTATTCGGAGAAGGAGGATAGGGGGTACTGCACCTTTCCTCAAACCGCTGGCGGTTTGGATTTTTCCAATAAGCAGTCCGCGATTCCTGAACCGAGCTGCCTGTTCGTCTGAACCTGTCAGACGTGTCGTACCGCTTCGGTGAAACCACCTTCCCATCATTACACCAAATAACCTTTTTAAAGAACACGTCACACTTTTATACTATTCAATTAACATGACTAATTTTTCGATTGACTATACGCAACGTATTTCAGTTTCTAAAACCCACTCTTCCCGGGTTCGAACTACTTACTATTATCTTTTCATGCTTAATCGAGCTCTCTAAAGTTTATATTTTGAGCTTTATGTTTACATTTGTTAAGCTCGATTCATTTACGAGGTAGGATAAGGTATGTTATTCCACCAACTATTCACTCCCATATTATGTACAACTCGATGACATGTCGACTATTTCTGTTTAGCGCTAGTTAGAAACAAACAAAATATTCTTTTATTACGCTCGATATTTATCTAACAAGTTGGTTACAGGACTACCTCTACACGTTGCTTTACAATTACAGAATCAAGCTTTTCGAAGCTTGATATTACAAATACTTTCTCAAACACGAGGACAAATCTCTAGTTCTTTTCTCGTTACCAAGATAATGCTGATCTTCCAGAGAAATCTCAGCCACAGCTTGAAAATTGTAAGAGTGCAATAGGTCAAACACCTTTTTCCCCTTCATTTCCCTGCAGGAAGAGTTAAAAGAAAAGATGATGGTACCGAAAGAAGCGATCCATCTTCAACCTCCACCACCGCTGTCTCTTCCTCCTTATCACCACTAACCTGGAGTTCATGAAGATTGAATAGGACTCCTACCTTAGAAGTTAGAATGTCATTAGAGACTAAGGATTTTGTATCGCATACACCCCGGCCGCTAAATCGGATGCTATATAATACCCGAAAATATTTCAAACAACACTCCTTCAATAAAATAGCAAAGGGAGTCTCCCTACTCTGATAGCCACAAAACCATATCCGGAATCCCTCCATGATGAAAGAAAACCGGATATGATACACTTGATTCGTCATCTTAACCATGATGTTGCAAAGCGAAGATGTGTTGTAGGTTATTCGGCGATCAAATCTGGCCACTATTTATAGCGATCCCGTATTTAATGCAAGTTATTTCCCCAAACAGTCATTCACTCAGGAAAACCAACAGTCTGCCCATAACACTCACGTGTCATAATGACAACACACTCTTCACTACAGGTGTTCCATTTTTCAAGCGTTGCTAACGTCATCACAAGGTCTGAGTTTTAGGGTTTTTCTCAACTAAAGCCACACGTGACTTTAGTTGCGAGGGGGCGATTGTAGGGACTTATCTCTTGAGCTATGGATACTCGACCTCATCTATACCTCGAGCTCCAGAAGACTCAATCTTATCCAGTACCAGACTCACGCATAAACAAACACGTTAACAGTTACACATCGACTATGAACTTAAGCAGAACGTGGATCGTCCACAATATATATAATCAGAACAAGGCAACATACACCTATCTCCCACGAGCTAATAGTTACACACTCAACTGCCCATGACTTCTACTTTTAGGAGAACGTGTTCAGGTACGATGTTAAGCTGAGAGCAGGGTCTATAAAAGGGCAGAGCTCCTAAGGAAACAAGAGGGTCAACATACAATTCTATACATATAATTATCTATTCTCTAGCTATTTTTTTCTTAGATTAACTCTTGTAATCAAATTCTCTCACTCTCTCAAGCAATAATACTACTTTCACAAAATCCTCCACTCGAGGTCGTGGTTTTTACCTATTCACAGGTTTTCAACGTTAAATCCTCTGTGTCAAGTGTTATCTCTTATTTAATTATTGGTATAGTAATTCTTTGTGCAAGGATCGATTTCAAGCTAGATTGAGCTTTACAAAATCTGGTCCTTACACTTACGACCATGATACCGAGTCAAAAGAGGACTAGCTAAAAAAGTTTGTGGGAGTCTCACAAAACTTGGTTTGGTCTGCCAAGAAGTCAGCCAGCTTACGCTGCACGACCTTTTGGAGAAGCTCCATCTGGTGGGCCTGTATTTCTGTGAGGCACAGCTCAAGCTCATTGTTACGACTGGTAAGATTTTCGCCACACTACAGAGTTGCCTCCAAAGTTAGGGTGCACTGCATATAATAAAAACACAACAAATTAGTAAAAACAAAATTTGGTTGTTACAATAAACAATACAAAATATAAATAATCATGCACAAATCCTTACCCGTACGGCAGCCACGACAGCTGCACGACGAACGAGGGGGTCTTAAAGATCTTCCGCTAGACGATCGTTCTCTTTCTCCTTGTTGAGCATACTTTGTGTAATGGAGAAATTCCGTAAGCTCGAGAAAATAAGGAATTAACTATCACGCCAATGATCCTGTATCAATACTCCAATGTAAAGTAAGAAATAGACGCAGGTGTTTTAGAGTAGAAAACCTCAGAATAGGTAAAAACCATGACCTCGGATGAGGATTTTTGTAAAAGAATATTTATTGCTTGGAGTAGATATCTTTATTACAAGTGATCTCTAGAACCTTGAAATGCTTTAGATCTCGTAAAAAAGAAGTTTTTAGTAATTTTTTTGGTCCCTCTCCATTCTATAACTTTCTCTTTATATAGGCTTCTCCACAGTTCATCATCATGCTCGAACACATTTTATGGAAAGTGTGGTTAGTGGCGGTTGACTGGATAACTGACGAGTTCGTGGGAGACAGGTATCTTTGAATGGATAATGTTTTCTGGGTTTATCTTGACCCACGTTCTTGAGTAGATTGTGGGGGTGGTTAGAATGTTTTATGGAGTGTTGAGTGCTAAAACATTCGTGAGCCTGAGATGGGAGTAACTCGAACTCTGTGAGCTCGATTATGAGTAAGCTCGAGGGATAAGTACCTATAATCGCCCCCTCGCAACTGAAGTCACGTGTGGCTTTGGTTGAGAAAAATTGTGTGAAAAGTCTTAGAATTTGAAACAGAGAAATGATGGTGTTTGACTAGGAAACAATTACGTTATATGGGGAAATGATGGGTATTAAATGATGATTTGGATGTATGTGAAGGTTGGTTTGAATAGTCGCATCTGTAATAATGATGACGCTTGGGAAAATGTACCAGCATAAAAAATAAAGAGTACCTGTAGCAAATCTTTGGAACAATTCCTGCATGTGTTACTCTTTTTGAGATGGTGAAAACTCGTATTATGGTTCTTGATGAGAGGATCTCGACTGAAACACAGAGGTTGAGGCTGAAGTATTTTGGTGATCACTCCATAGAGATGACGATTCCCGCCCCGGATCCTCCAACATACCGAGGTTTGTCGGGAGAGGAAGCGCTTGAAGCTAAGGAAGATTTTTACTGCAAGTGGAGATTTCATGTCTTCGTTTTGGCAGGCGAGGAATGTTGGGCATGTCTCCGCGCCCTTGCAAAATATAGGGTTAGGGCTTCATATGTAGGGAAGGGTGTATCTGTAGGGGAGATATACAGATTTCTTGTCTCGCCATGGATCCAATGATTGGGCCCTCATCATCTCTGGTGGTGGTGGTTATAGAAGAGGCGGTGATGGCAGTGAAGGAGGAGGATAAGGAATGGGAGTCTGCTGACGTGTCTCTATCATGTGTATTGCACTCAGAAGGCCTTCATCTTGTTTTGTGGGAGCCAGCACTGAATCCATTGCTTGCATGGTTTTCGCTTGGGGTTTGACTATGCTTCAACCGATCCATGTGAGGGAAGGTCTTTGACGGTTCCAATATCTTCTTTTGATTAGGGTAAAAAATCATTGAAAGAAGAACTGGAAGACGTGATTCCTCGGCGTACCTGAATGACCTGCGACTTTTGACAAACAGGGAAAACTTTTTATCTATAAGTAACTGGTGTTTGGTGCTGGATGGATAACATTTTGTGGTACCCCTGAGGCTGATGTATTAAAAACTTGTTATCTATAAATTGATGTAATATATTTGCCATGAATAAAAGTTGATATTTTCTAAACTGTATGCAGAAAAATCTATTCTAATCGAACTGAAATGTATTACTTTTGTTGGGTAATGGTAGATAAGCGATGAAATAATGTTTCAATGTTATTCGAATTGGAGTGGATATGTGTTGACAATGTCGAGCTGATATAAATACTTTATATTTAACAGATGAGAGGTAGAAATTGTGGGAAATATGTGAATTTCAAACTATTTTCAGGTCGATAGGGATACTACTCGTTTACTTAAGGTCAAACGTAATTGCCAATGTGTGTACTAGTGAGGGGAAAAGTTAAAAAATAAGTGAATCCAAGGTTTTGGGTTTCTATTACGAGATACAGGGCAAAAATCTCGTTACAGGGGGAAGTGATTGAGAAATTCATAAATACGGGTAGGATGACCTGTAGAAAAATATGGGGGAAGGTTATGATGGTACAGACTCGATCTCAAAGGATCCGTCATACCGCAGAGAGGACGATTGGTAATAAAAACTGCTAAAGTGCAGGAGAGGATATTTGGTTCACTTGGTTGCGATGTTGAGTTACCATTGAGGGAATGTCAGTTCGAAGGGTTAGATATAAGGAGCAGGAAACTTGAGTATGCTCACCATTTTTATGCAGTACTTTCTCATGTATTCGTGAGTGATCCGGTAGAACAAGAAAGGCTGGTAGGTTTGATCACTGAAGTGGAGATCGATTTTGAAGAAATGAGGATCGATGAATGAAGGGATTAGATGTTGGTTCCTTAAGTTTATCAAGGCTGTGGTAAATGTTGTGTAAAATGTGTCTTATGAATAATGTAAACGTTGTGAATGTAATAGAAATAATATAAGTCATCAGATCCTTTATAAGGGTGAATCTATTTTGAGATTGTTTAAACAATATTTTAAATAAATTTGAAAATTTCAGAAAATGACGTCAGTCACTATAAATATGATATTCAAGGACCGAGAAACAAATATATGAGAATGCAAAAGCTTTCAGTTGTGTTTTGTATGAAATAGGAAACAGAGTTCTGACACTATATAGTGTGAGTCATCATGAGTGAGGGAAGGTTAGGGAAAGATATAGAAACGGGGAGAAAAAATATATTAAGAAATGAGGGGAGGTGTAATGATGGAAAGGCAGTTTTATCAAATAGGTGCAAGGCGTCTGACATGGAAAGTGGAAAGGATGCCACGGTTATTGAATCGAGGATGTTTCGTGCGAAGAACAATAAATGCCAGTCGCATGAGAGAGAAAGGATAAATAGTTCTTCTTCATCTCCAAACAAAAGTTTTACCAAAAAAAAACTTGGAGAACGCTCAGAGAGAAAGGAAAAAAATTAGGGAAATCGATAAAGAGTTTCCCAAAGGCGATTAACAGTCAAAGAGGGCAAATGATTCGGGATCTCGGAGGTGGCAATACAGCAGCGTTGTGAGGGGAAAGATTGACTCTACTGCCGATTCTCATTCGGATACTGAAGGTTAGTAAATATTGATACGATATATGATAACGTAAAAAGATATATGTATACATGAATGATTGATCAAATATATATGTATAAGTAGATGGAAGAATGATAAATACCTTAACCTGTATGTAGGCTGAGCATGAGAGGTACCTCTGTAGGCCGAGAATATGCCTGTAGAGTTCGTTTTTTTTAAGATAGGTAGTCTGTCTGCTAATGAGGTTTCAACCTCTGGTCAGACGAATGAGTCTGATAACGAAGGGAAAGGAGGATTGGAACAATTCTCGGGTTTCCCTAGTCAGTTGGTGTCTTATCCTACGGGTTCTGATGCCTTTAGAGAATTTTGTAAGGCCAAGGGGTCTGTAGGAGGCAAGTATGGTAAATATGTAGAGTTTGCCGGTAGGCAGTTTAGAGGTTGTACGGTTGCTGAGGGGGAAGAGTATTTTTATCTTCTGGCCGATTTGGAAGTAGAAAAAAGAGATAGGCGTATAGATGAATCAATCTCATTAGAATATTTCGACGGGGATGTTCGGAATGACCTCTCAGAGGGATTTCTACGTTACTTATCTCAATTAGAGTATGGGTTGAGCCTTCCCCTCACCAATTTGGCGAAGGGGATAATGAATGCATTTAGGGCTTATCCTATTCAAATGAACAGGAACATGTGGGAGGTAATAACTCTTTGTGATCATCTGAATGAAAGATGGGAAAGGGAGGAAAAAGTAAGGAGGATAACCCCGGAGGGCGTTTTGCAGTTTTATAGGGTGAAGAATTTTACGGCCCGTGGTGGGTCTTATTTCTGTGCGATCGTAACTCGGAGCCATTTTTTTGATCTGAACTCAGCAAGTCGAGCTTGAAGCGATAACATTATATGGGTGAAGGGTAATTGCCTTCAAATAGATGATGAAGAACCATTGGACCTTCAATTTAGATCTGTAAAGCAAAGTAAGTATAGACATGCATAGATAGAATCATTTTATGTTTTGTTGATAACTGTAGCTGATAGAAAAAATGTTGTTATTGCTGGTGTGAAGTCTACGGTAGAACAAAAAAAATCCTTGTTGGACGAAGTTGTTGAGGAGGAGACTGAACTCGAACTCATTTTGGAAGGGCTCGACCTGAGTAGAAAGAAGAGAGTTAATAGTAGATCGAACAAGGTTCGAATGGCTCAGTCTACTAGGTCGATGGCAGAGGTTGAGGAAGGAAAAGGGAAAGTCAACGATGAGGTGATTCGAACTTATTTGTCCATGACTCCCAGAATTGGATGTTCGGCCCAGCTGAATCCTATCAAGCCAAGCAAAGTGGCCCAGCTATTTCTGAAAAGACGGAAGCTAAAGACCCTACCGGCCTCTGCAGCCACTGGAAGTGGTGAGGCCCCGAAATACATGAGGAGGAGGGTCGAACCTTCGGGTGAGTCAGGAGAGAAAGTCGTCAAGGGGTGGCCTACGTCAGGGGATGACCTCAAAGGGGTCGAGGAAAGGGCTCAGCTGGCGATTCTCCACGGAGAGGAAGATATGAGGAAGATGGCAACTTTACAATATCATAAAGATTGTATAATATACTTCGAGCAGATAACTGAGATTGACATAACTGTTCCGCAGGTCATTCGTCTTGTCAAGGGGCTGTGGCGTAGTATAGAGGAAAAAAATAGCAAGTAGAAGAAGGCCAAGGGCGAACTGGATAAAGACTTAGCTCGAACTAAGACTGAAGCCATGAAAGAAGTCAGGCAGCAGAAGGCTGCTCACGATGTGGCGATCGGTCATCTACGGGTCGAGTCAAGGGTCCATCTAGACGAGATGATGGAGGAGCGTGACAGATTGGGTCGTCACTTGATATTGAAGGGTTACTCTAAAATGGAGGTCGACTACAATAAAGCTGACACCTACGTAGAGGTGGAAGATGAGGAGGAAGATGAAGTGTTAGGAATTGTGGACGGTGTGGATGGTGTCTCTCACCAGACAGTGCTTGAAAATCAAGGGGATAACGTTGAGCTCCCAGATGGTGGAAGTGAGAAGGTATGGTAGACACATGTTTTGTATAAATATTTGTGATTAGTTTGAATTGTGTAAGGGGAAGAAAACTTTTGTAGATTGATTTTGTCTTATAAATCTTTTACAGGTAGTTAATGAGATGAATCTTTGAATAGACGACCAAGAGTCTGGACTTGCCAGGGAAAGAGAGATCTCTAAAGTCTTGTTGTCTGCGCAAGCAGAGCAGCAAGTTAAATCTGAATAGGATTTTTGACATGTGGGTTACACCAATGTTAAGTGATTAATTCAACGGAATAGAAACGCATGGAAATATCTAACGTTATTAATATAAAATTATATATCAAAAGTATGTACCTTGTATGTCGACAGACGATCCATGAAGGGATCATCTGAGAATGGAGTCCAAACTTTTAGTCTAAAAGAATTTGGAAGTAGATGTTTAGAAATCCCAGAGTATCTTAGAAATATGGTATGTATATGCTAGGAATTAGATTTCCTTAATCGAACTGTACTAAAACTTGTTATATTTCTCAGGTCAAATTGGATTTATCTTGTGCACGTGAGGACAATGTACTCATGTGCAACCGGGAATTTGCGGAGCAGCTTGATAAGATGAAGGAGGCAAATGGGAACAGAGAGGATTAATGCGTAAAAGCGCATTTCAAAATTGAGAAGCTAAATCAGGCTGTTTTTGACTAGACTTCTCAGGTCGAGGAAAAAGATTATGAGATAAAGAAGGGATTGAAAGAGCTATATGTGGCAACAGAATATGCCGAGAAACTTCGACGTCAAATTGACGCTTTGGCTCTAAAGGATAAGCATGCCGACATGTCTCAGTATCGTATTCAGGCGTTAGAGCATTAAGAGGAGCAATTTCGATCTGATCTTCAAAAATATAGGAATGAGCTGGAGTGGATGAGATGAAAATTCGTTGAAAAAGATGACGAGCTGAGGTTAGCTCAAAAAAAATTATCGGCTTCCGAGGCTGCAGCTGAACATTTGCAAATAGCCCTTCCTGCCAAGGATATGGAATTCAAAGAAATGCAATGCGGGGGTGATGACTTAAATGGGAGAGTTGCTCGGCTCAAAGCCGAAAAGGATCAAGCCATTGCTCGTACCAAGAGAGCTGAGGCTAAAGAGCGTTCAGGGGGAAGTAGAATGGAGGTTAAGGCCCCTTTAGTTTGAGGGGATGTAGTGAGTCTCTCAGGTCGAATTTAACCTAGATAGTGACGTATCTCGTATTCAGGGGCATATCCAGAAAGGAAATGCGAATTTAAGGGAATGCCAGCATAAGTTGGATACTGCTCTTATCAGGGCAAAAGTTATGGAAGGGGAGATCAAAGCAAAGGACTTGTTGGTGAAGAGGAAAGAAGAATTATTGAAGGACTTGCTAGTTAGGGAAGAATTGAACGTGGAACTTGCAAAACATTGTGCCCTGGTAGTAGAGCTACAAGCTGTGAACCTAGCCGAGTCAGAGAAGTATATCGCCAAGTTGAAAGAAGATGCCATTTACCATGATACGGCAGACGCGGAAATAAGTGCATTGAAGGATAATTGTGCTTGGTTAAAGTCACGTCATGTGACGTTGAAGGCGAGATTTGAAACAGCGGCACTACCTCATGTGTCTCGATCTGACCTGTTAAGGATGATCGTTACATATTTTGTAGAGGAGGTTAAAAAACTTAAGTCAGAACGAGATACCTTGCTGAAAACTCTGACAGACCAGGGATGCGTTTGTGGAACTCATATAGATCGAGGAGGCTGTCAGAGTGTCTTGGAGACCTAACTGGTTTCTCAAACTTTTAAGCTCATAGAACAAGGTAGAGTTGTTGTGGTCCACAAACTGAAAGGGAGACCTCTTGATGCGGAGGGAAACCCTGTTGACCTTCCCTCAATAGAAAAGAATCTTTTGTAATTCGACTTTTACCTGAAAATAAATAGAATTTGTTACAGACACGTTGAAAAAGATGAAAGCTAGTATTATTTATGCTTTATCTTATGCCCGGTTGAATCTTTGATATGAAACAAGTTTTTACACTTGCTACAATCGCAGGGATGTATTGAGATAGCTAGACCGAGCGTTAGCCCGATCTAGGACTACTGATGTATGTAATTAAACCAAGTCGAAACTTGATTTTAACTGCAGAAATATTGCAGAAATATAAAAAGAGATGAAAGCTAGTATTATCTATGTTTTATCTTATGCCCGGTTGAATCTTTGATCTGAAGTAAGTTTTTACACTTGCTACAATCGCAGAGATGTATTAAGACAACTAGACCGAGTGTTAACCCGATCTAAGCCTATTGATGTATGTAGTTAAACCAAGTCAAAACTTGATTTAAACTATAGAAATATCGTAGACATATTGAAAGAGATGAAAGCTAGTATTATCTATGCTTTATCTTATGCCTGGTTGAATCTTTGATATGAAACAAGTTTTTACACTTGCTATAATCACAGAGATGTATTGAGACAGCTAGACCGAGTGTTAGCCCGATCTAGGCCTATTGATGTATGTAGTTAAACCAAGCCGAAACTTGATTTGAATTGTAGAAATATCGCAGACATATTGAAATAGATGAAAGCTAGTATTATTTATGTTTTATCTTATGCCTAGTTGAATCTTTGATATGAAACAAGTTTTTACACTTGCTACAATCACAAAGATGTATTGAGACAACTAGACCGAGTGTTAGCCCGATCTAAGCCTACTGATGTATGTAGTTAAACCAAGTCAAAACTTGATTTAAACTATAGAAATATCGCAGACATATTGAAAGAGATGAAAGCTAGTATTATCTATGCTTTATCTTATGCCTGGTTGAATCTTTGATATGAAACAAGTTTTTACACTTGCTACAATCACAGAGATGTATTGAGATGGCTAGACCGAGTGTTAGCCCGATCTAGGCCTATTGATGTATGTAGTTAAACCAAGTCGAAACTTGATTTGAACTGCAGAAATATCGCAGACATATTGAAATAGATGAAAGCTAGTATTATCAATGCCTTATCTTATGCCCGGTTCAATCTTTGATATGAAGCAAGTTTTTACACTTACTACAATCGCAGAGATGTATTGAGACAGCTTGACCGAGTGTTAGCCCCATCTAGGCCTACTGATGTATATACATAAACCAAGTCAAAACTTGATTTAAACTGTAGAGTGCAGAGGAATGTTAATGAAGAGAATGAAATTGTTAAAAAAAACTTTCATTGATAAGCTTCAGGATTTACATTGGAAGGAGATAAAAATCACACTTTTGGAATTGAAAAAACAAAGAGAACAACGAAAATGGAGTAGTAAGACGCCTAACGATACTACCATTTTAGTCGTCTAGTATTCCAAGGATTTGAAATGGGGACTCCCTCTTCTATCATGAGATAGTATGATCCCAGGCCTGAGAGACTTGTGATAATGAATGGACCCTCCCAATTGTCGGTTAATTTCCCAGCGTGAGGCTCTTTGCGGTGTTGAGGAATTTCTCTAAGGACGAGATCTCGGATTTGGAAAGTACGGCTACTGACTCGGTTATTGTACGAGCTGGAGAGCATATGATGATATCGACCTAGGTTAGCAATGGCCCGTTCCCTGGTCTTATCGATCATGTTGAGGCTGTAAGCCAATTCAAACTTATTTTCCTTGTCAGTCAGCTCGTGATCACGAACTGGATGATGATATTCAGAAGGAATGACAGCCTCAATGCCATAAGAAGGTGGAATGGGGTACACCCAGTGGACTATCAGGGAGTGGTTCGAAATGCCCACAGGAAGTGAGATAGTTCATGACTAATTCCCTTTTTTTCTGTGAGTGAAGCCATTTTTTGAGTGCATCTACGATGGTTTTGTTGGTTATTTTGGCTTGGCCATTGCCTTGAAGATAGTATGGATTTGAAGGTGAGTGAATGATATTGTGGTAATTTAGGAAGGTTACGACCTTTTTTCCCACAAATTGGGGCCCGTTAACAATACAAATTTTGTAGGGGAACCACAATCGAGTGATTATGTGGTTCCAGATAAAAGTGATTACCTCATCTTCTCTGGTTCGACATAGTGGAATTACATCTACCCATTTTGTAAAATAATCGGTAACTATAAATACGTGACGGCGATTACCTCGAGAGTTAGGGAATTCGTCGACAAGATCTAGTGCCCATTTTTTGAATGGCCAGAAAACCTTGCTTGCATAGAGTTTGAGCGCAGGGGCACATATCATATGTCCATGTCTCTGGCAGGTATCACATCTGTAAGAATACTCTTCTGCTTGCTTGCGCATGCCGGGCCAGATTACTCCTTGAGTTATAGCTCGATTCGACAATGATCTACCTACGGCGTGGGAGCCGCAAGTTCCTTCATGTAATTCGCGGTGTAGCTCGTCTACTTTTGACTTTGAGAGGTACTTGAAATAGGGCCCTATAGAAGAAAGGCAGTATAGAATACCATTTTGTGTAATGTAACATTTCGAGTTATTGATCAGTTGTTGGCATTCTTTTAGATCTGCTTGAAGTAGTCCGTTGAGATTGTTGTCAACACCGAGGTAGGCTAAGAAAGGCTTTCCCCAATTGTCACTTCCCCCTTTATCGCCCACAGTGTTGATCGTGCATACAGATATACGATAGATACTGGGGGTTGAAATGACTTTAATCTGGAGATATCGAGCTTCCGTACCCAAGACCCCAGCTAGGTAAGCCAAGGAGATAGCATGTCTATTTTCACCACGAGGAAGATATTTGAGAGTTGCTTTCGCAAATCTGCTCATCCTATCTGCAACGAGGGCTGCGTATTGGATCATCTTTCTGCTCTTCTTGTACTGCTTGGAATAATGATAAGCGATGAGTAATGAATAAGTGTAAACTGAGAGTTTGGGGACGTCGAGCTCAAGTGTGAGGTCGAGTCCGTGAATGAGAGCTTCATACTCGGTGACATTATTTGAGGCCTCAAAATCCAAGTGAATTGATTTCTCAATTCTATCGTTGGAAGGGGTAATTAAAACGATCAAGAGTCCTGACCCTGTGGGTCCTGCTGATCCATCTGTGTAAAGTCTCCACCCTGATGTAGTGATTCAGTCAGCTTTTTCGTCGAATAGCCTGGAGGCAGGGTTCTCTGGCGTATTTTTGGAAAGTTCTGGCTCGTGCTCCTCCCACTCGGGATCCTCCACTGGAAAATCTTCGAGGAAATCGACAACGGCCTAATCTTTTTCCGAATGACGTTGTTCAAACTTAATATCATGTTCTCCCAAACTGACTGACAATTGTTACACTCTTCACGATTTTTCATTTTTGGACAGGACTTCCCAAAGCGGGTAGATCGTCATAACTTTGACTGAATGTGCTTGGAAATTGTGCTTGAGTTTCAGTGCAGTATAAACAAGGGTGAAAAGAAGATTCTCTATTTTAGAGTACCTTGCTTCTGCCGGTGTGAGTGCTTTACTGATAAAGAAGATTGGTTTCTTTATTTTCCCTTCAAAGCGAATGAGAACAGAGAGCTGAGAGAAGTATCGGTGACTGCTAGGTAGATTACCAGTTCCTCATTATCTACTGGAGTGCTCATTATGGGAGACCTCCCCAAATTGATTTTGAGATCCTGAAAAGCGGCTTCGCATTCTGGTGTCCATGTGACTTCCGCAGTTGGCTGAACTTTTCCTCGTTTGGTACATCCGTGAAGTAATATGAATAGCCAACGGCAGCGGTTTAAGGATTTAGAGAGAAAATGGTTGATGGCGGCAATCGTGTCGGCGAATTTTTAAATGCCTTTTGTTATCTTTAGAGATGGCATATCGAGGAGAGTATGAATTTGATCCAGACCGGCCTCAATCCCATTCTTACAGATGAGGTGGCTGAGAAAGTGGCCAGAATGTACCCTGAATTGGCATTTGTCAGGGTTGAGGAGCATTCTGTAAGATCAAAGGATGTTGAATATTGTATTGAGATCTGAGATGTAATTACTTGACTTTATGCTCTTGCACAAGAGATCATCGATGTAAACTTCAACAATTTTTCTCAGGTATGTTTTGAACATAGCAGTCATCAATCATTGATATGTGGCACCCGCATTTTAAAGCCCGAAGGGCATAACATGTAACGGTAAAGATCACTTTCGATGATGAATGTTGTTTTCTCTTGATCTTCTTCAAGAAGTGGGATTTGATTATACCCTGAAGCAGCGTCCATCATAGATAAGAGATCATGGCCTACTGTTGAATCGAGGATCTGATGAATGTTGGGAAGAGGGAAGCTATCTTTTAGAGTGTGTTTGTTCAGATCTATGAAATCTATGCAAACGTGGACTTTTCTGTTCTTCTATGGGATAGTGACGATGTTGGATATCCAATCTGGATACTTGGCTTCCCAAATGAATCCCACTTTGATCAATTTCTCGATCTCGGTCTTAACTTTATCTCGAAGATGAGGTAAAATTCGTCGCTATTTCAGTTTGACCGCCGTGGCGTTGATATTTATGGCTAACATGTGGCAAGTCATGGCCTGATCGACTCCGGGCATTTCTACGAAAGACCATGAAAAGGCGTCTCAGTTGAGTTGTAAGAACTAAATGAGAGCTTCTCTCTCCTGTTGAACCAGCTTGGTTCTGATGAAAGTACCCCTGCTAGGTCCATCGATATTAAAATACACTGTGGGTTCCTTTGTGGATGATTGATCATCGAAGTAATCAATTTTCTGCAATTGTTATGCGGCCAATTTGTCTGAAGTATCTAGGATGGTAGAGACGGTATTTTCACAAGCTCGAGAGAGCTTCTAACTACCTCTGATCTCGTAAATATTATTATCATGTTTGAAATGGATTGCTTGATGATAGGTAGATGCAATTGCTTCCATATTGTGTATCCAGCAGTGGCCCATAATCCCAAGATAGTGAGATTTAGCATTGATGACGTAGAAAAAGACATCGATAGTGGCTAGTCCTATGGTGATAGGTAAGATAATCTTTCCTACTTATTCTTCTTTGGAGCCATTGAACCCACTGATGTCTGTGTCGCTCTGAATTACTTGGTCGGCCAACCCCATCTGGTCGATCGTACTCTAAAAAAGAATTTTGATACCGCTTCCTGTATCAATCATCATTGTGTGCATAACAAACTGTTTCATCATGAGCATTATGACTAATGCATCATGATGTGGGAAATTGACATGGCTGGCATCACAATCCTCGAAAGAGATTTTGAGTCGGCGATTGCTAGACTCGGGAAAAAGTTTGGCTTCTTTGTCTTGAGGAGTAAGATCACAGCACTTTGAGAGCCTCCGGCGCTTGATCGGTTCGAATTGTTGATCTAGTTGATTTTGATCATGTTGCTGAGGTGCATATAGTAGAGATGCTTCTCCTCAGCTTTGTCGTTGACCTGAACAACTTTGAATTGTTTTTGATTGTTTCCCTCTTGGTATGACTTCAGGTCGACTATATATTCGAGCATCCATCCATCCTTGAAAATGAGATCGAGCATCCTCTGTAGAGTATAGGAATTATCAGTAGAATGATGATTTACATTATGGTGCAGGCAAAAAGGTTAACTCTTGTTGGGTTCTAGAGGTTGAGAGGTGTGGTAGGACGTGTATTTCAACAACTATGGAAAAATTGGAAAGATTCTGGCGTTCAGCTTTGGGAGGACAGGTTTGCTCTGCGGACCGCTTCTCCGAGGGTATCCAGTGTTTCCCTTGGGGAATTTCTGATCCCCCTGTTCCTTTTTAGGCTTTTTGGGTCATTCTGCAGATAAAGATTTGGTGGAGAGGACAGACTTAGTAGACTTTTGTCACTCAGAAATCATCCTTCCCAAGTCAACGTAGCTATTAACTTTGGTAATCATCTCCTCTAACGTTACAGGCTTGTTAAGGAAGAGGTATTCTTTGGCCTTGCAGTCGAGCCGGATAACGTTGGTGAAAGTAGTAACAGCCATTTTTTGGTCGAGGTTATCCACCTTTCTTACGAGCTCAAGGAATTTCTTTGAGAAATCTTCAAGCTTTTCTTCATGTGTTTGCTTAAGACCGATAAGAGAATATAAGTTCTCCTCTTTGTCTCTGTTGTGAGCATACGTCTTGATGAACTATTCTTTTAGCTGATTAAATGAGTAGATAGAGTCCTCGGGAAGAGAATGGAACCATCAGAGTGGCCCCTCTTGAAGACTTGAGGCGAACAGACGGCCGAGGATGTGGTTGAGGTTGGAGTACAACCCCAATGAATCACGGCATCGATGAATATGCTCCTTCGGGTCAGTACCTTTGTATTTGTGAATTTAGGGCGTATGGAAACCATTTGGTACTTCCATATTGAAAAGATCTTTGGAAATCAGACTTCCTTGTAACTTTGTGTCATCGCCGGTAGTACCCAGAACTTGCGCTTTGATCAACTCCTTAATTTGCTGGTCCATATGCTCTTTTGTGACGTAATGACGTGTTGGCTGAATCACTGGACATGGTGGCAGGGGATGATGAGTTCCTATAACTTCACTCAAGCGATCCCGTGCTAGAACTTGATGTAGAGGTCGTTGGTCCTTCTCTTGACTGATGAAAAGCAGGTGACCTCGACTAATTTCTGATTGAACTTCTCCCCCCTAATGGATGGAGGGTTGCGGTACATGTGGTGGATTCCTGAAAATGGCTTTACTAGTGGCTCCCAGAGGTCCCAACCTTTCCCTTGCGGAAATATGATAAGTTTCTGGAAGTTGATCTCGACCTTTGGCAGGAGGGGCCTGTTGAGTATTTTGCAGAGCCTCAAGTGAAGTCTGCATCGCTATCATCTGATCTACATGTCGTTTGAGTGTGTCAAACGAGCTTTTCGTTCTGCATCGAGCTCTTTCTCTCGGAGCTCGCGATCCTTTGTCAATTGAAGTTAAAGTTCAGCGCGTTTCTCTACCTCTGCGTGGAGATTCGCCCAAAACTCAGTTAGCTGTCCCAGGTCCACAGAAATTTTGAGATGAGTTCCTGCGGTCTGTCGTCTGGAAGAAACCATGATTGAAAATTGTAATGAAAGACTGCCTTAGGGTATCGTGGAAATGCAATCTTTCCAATAGACGGCGCCAAATGTTATGGCCAAAATCCGTAAGCTTGAGAATATTATGAATTAATTATCACACCAATTATCCTGTATCAATGCTCTAATGTAAAGTAAGAAATATACACAGGTATTTTTAGCGTGGAAAACCTCGGAATAGGTAAAAACCATGACCTCGGATGAAGATTTTTGTAAAAGAATCTTTATTGCTTCAAGTAGATATCTTTATTAAAAGTGAACTCTATAACCTAAAAATTCTTTAGATCTCGTAAAAAAGAAGTTTTGAGTAATTTTTCTGGTCCCTGCCTCTTCTGTAACTTTCTCTTTATATAGTCCTGTCTACAGTTCATCATCATGCTCGAACATGTTTTCTGGATAGTGTGGTTAGTAGCGGTTGACTGGATAACTGACGAGTTTGTGGGAGACAGATGTCTTTGAATGGATAATGTTTTCCGGGTTTAGCTCGACCCACGTTCTTAAGTAGTTCGCGGTGGTAGTTGTAATTTTTTATGGATTGTTGAGTGCTAAAAAATGCGTGAGCCTGAGATTGGAGTAACTCAAATTATGTGAGCTCGATTATGAATGAGCCCGAGGGATAAGTCCCTATACTTTGAAAAGAAAAAATGTCAGACCACACGTACAGAAATAACAAAAGATCGCAAACATACAAAAAGTTAGGACATACACTTCATGTTAAACATATTATGCCGAAGATAACGATTGGAACCGTCGTCAAAATCAAATGCACCGGTCACCAATATCGGGTTACGACGCCAAAAATTATCACCGCCCTGTAACTTAAATATTCTCGGCTCGCCAGACTTTCGAGCTATGTAATGCCAGTACCTCTACTCATAAATACATGTATGCATGACCTTTTGGCCCTTTGGGTCGACTCCCCCCTTCCTAACGGGGGATGTTTTAGCCACACTTGTCCTCAAAACACGTTCTTGAACGAGCACGAGTCACAAGAGGTGAGGGTATAGGTTTATCTGAAGCACCGACCCCCTCACACTCATCCCCTTCATCCCCAGGAACTAAATCCCACATACACGGATAGTACCCCATCTTATATGTGACCATCACATCAGCGTAGCGCATACAAAATTGAGGAGGGACCGACTGATTAATTAGAGAATAACCATTCATCACCCAATAAAAATTTCCATTCATTTGACCTGGCAAGTCATCTAACAGGAATAGTAGGCCAGCATCAAACTTGCTGAAATAGCAAATGCATTAGTTTGAAGCCAGTGATTGGCAATCTAGCCAAATTCAGTCATTACTACCGCTTGCCCTTACCCGTTCATTTACATCGTCAAAATAATCCATCTTTATCCCGTCAGACTCATACTCAACTAGCAATGTGGGTGGTCTCCACTCACTTGGGTACAGCCAAAAGCTTTTGGAGCCTTCCCTAACGCGACCACTAATGAGTACCTCGTGAGCCAAATCCCCAGACACCCGCCTGCGTAGCATGAAATCTATGCTAGCGTCGGCCTCAAGGTCACGAGGGACCGAGGTACCTGCCTTGTGGTCATAGCTACCCCCCCCCCCAGTTCAGAGACATAACACAAGGAGGCCTCGCAGACGACCCTTTTATCGTCGACTCGTCACTCGATGAGTCCATTCTTTACAACGATCACTCTAATGTGAAGCCATACAGACTCATGCAAGATGATAGGTTGTCCCTGTGCGAGCCAGGTGAAAAGATTAGACTCAACCTAATATAAGGGAGCATTTATTTTATAGCAAACTAGGGCACCTCAAGGAACCATAACCCAAAGGCACCTCCCACCGCTATGTCGCCCCCCCCCCCCCCCCAATGACGTTCCTAATCAAGTTAAAATCACAGGCCAACTAAATACGGCTGGCATTACCTCTAGTATGTCAAGACCTTGGTTTATCAGGGTTAATATGCAGCAAGAAAATATTTGCAACAATGGAGCAGTATTGTAAAAAAGGAAACTTACCGAAAACAATTAGGAACCACAAGTGGATCGACACCGAGCGCAATTGCGAATCAAATTCCGCACAAAGAAACGCAACCGCACAGAGATTCAAAGTAAAATATTAGCAATGGCAGTTAGAAAGATGAAGATGAAATCAAATTTGGTCAAAGAGACGCTTATCTCCATTTTATAGGCATAAACGAAAAAAAAAGTTTACACAAATATAATAATCAGGTCCCACCATCATGATGGGATACACCGTTCGCCAT
The DNA here is from genome assembly GCA_014058105.1 of Kingdonia uniflora. NCBI lineage: Eukaryota > Viridiplantae > Streptophyta > Magnoliopsida > Ranunculales > Circaeasteraceae > Kingdonia > Kingdonia uniflora. The sequence goes on from JACGCM010001419.1 coordinate 738,355, forward strand.
GTGCTGTCAACAGCATTGATTATTGCATATTCTCATCCCAAGACAGACAGTAATGATGATGTACAACTTCTAATACCACGTATTTAACAAATGGCCCCGCATCGTCCCCACAACCAGAATAATTATTTTACATCAGTCATCCCTCACTCTGGAAAAGAACTGGGGGGTGATTGTAGGAGAATACTCCCACTAACCGCAAGCTTACAGGTAGTTAGATGAGCTTCCCCACGAGCACATCTTGGGGAAGGCTGTCCTAGCGACCTGCAGGCCAAGATTTATCCATGAGACTCCAAGGTTGTTGAATGGTCCATGAGTGTGACGCCTAGGCTTTGTATATAGTATCCTTAGGTTATAAAAGAGTATTGTACAAATTTTCACTTATTTTTGTAAAGGTTAGCTTAGGAAAATGGGGGAGTACGCTTCGTCTCCACTTTTGATGTTTCCTTTTAGAACTTAGTGGTTTTCCTATTTCCTATATATGTAGAGGACTAGTATCCGATACACCCAAGAAAGAATTTAAGCTTGTAATAGTGCTTTGTAATAGTTGTTGATATTTGAATGAAATGATGCCTTCAAAGACCCTTTGTTCAGTGTTTGTGATGCGTTGAGATTATGTGATGCTTTGCGATGTTGTGTTGCTAAATAATTGATAGAGAAGAGTAATTAGGCTTATTTGGGACAGGTGTCTCGAGTACCACACGTGCCAAGCTTGATTTTAAGTTGGTCCATGTCAGTTGGTATCAGAGCGATCTAGTTGAAAGCGATCTAGTTGTGATGGCAGAGGGTCCGAATGCTACTGACCCCGCCCAGGTCCTTGCCCCGCAGGTGGGAGGACCATCCGTTAATCCCCGGCCCTTGAATACCCGAACGCGGTTGGACCAGTTAGAGGATAAGATGCAAGCTCTAAGTGGGATTATAGATCAAGTGACGACTCTGGAGCAACGATTGGACGGCTTCTCAGACGATCAGGCCCATGTGGGCGAACGTCTCGTTACGTTAGAGGGAGTGGTTGAAGGGAATATGGCTACTCTTCTGGATCAGGTGGCTGAACTATCCTCGAAGGCAAATCTCCTAGTGAAGGTTGTTGGAAATGGAGAACCAGCACCTTTGGGCGGCGGTATAGACCGGCCCAGGATCAAGGTCCCCGAGCCCAAGGCGTACGAGGGAGCGAGGGACGCCAAGGAGGTAGAGAACTTTCTTTTTGATATGGAGACGTACTTCAATGTGGTTAGGCCTGATAGCGAAGATTCAAAGGTGTCGATGGCAACCATATACCTCGCCGGTGATGCTAAACTATGGTGGCACACCAAATATGCTGAGATCCAGAGCGGTCACTGTACTATTGGAATGTGGGATGACTTGAAGAAAGAGCTGAAGAATCAATTCTTACCCGAGAATGTTGAGTTCATTGCTCGGAGAAGTTTGAGGCAACTGAAGTAGACAGGCAACATCCGAGAGTATGTCAAGCGGTTCTCAGCCTTGATGTTAGATATCCACGACATGTCTGAAAAGGATAAGTTTTTTATTTCTTGGAAGGTTTGAAACCATGGATCCAAAATGAATTACAAAGGCAACGGGTTCAAGATTTGGCTTCCGCAATGGCCCCCGCTGAGCGTATCAACGACTACACCCCTATGTTGGGAATGGACTTTCTCTGCTACCACAAGGCAGTGCCGATGCCGTTCGTTAACTCCTTAGGGATTTTTGGTGACAATCCCTCAATCATTCAGATGTCCACACAGAAAGATGAGGGCAGACTATTATCAGCTCTTCAGTTGGAGAAGGGACTAAGGCGAGGGGAGCTAACTTACCTTGCAACCTTGCGGTTAAAGCCGGATGATCAGAATCATGATGCCTTGCCGACGGAAGTCTCCCGGGTACTTACAGAATTCAAGGATGTGATGCCAAAAGAATTACCAAAGGTGTTACCTCCACGAAGGCCTATCGATCATCAGATTGAGTTAGTCTCTGGAACCAAGCCTCCTGCGAAAGGACCATATAGAATGAGTCCGCCTGAACTAGCAGAGCTTCGGGGACAGCTTGATGGACTATTGGAATCGGGCTTTATTCTCCCCTCAAAGGCGTCATACGGTGCCCCGGTCTTATTTCAGAAGAATCAAGATGGAAGCTTGCGATTATGTGTTAACTATCGATCCCTGAACAAGGTAACGGTGAAGAACAAGTATCCCATACCGCTCATTGCCGACTTATTTGACCAGCTTACATCTGCGAAGTACTTCTCTAAACTTGATTTGAGATCGGGTTACTATCAGGTCAGGATCGTTGTCGGAGATGAACCAAAGACGACTTGATCCACTCGGTATGGGGCATATAAATTTCTTGTCATGCCATTCGGCCTGACCAATGCTCCTCCAACTTTCTGTACTCTTATGAATGAGCTCTTCCGGAAATATATCGACAAGTTTGTGTGGTGTACCTAGATGATATTGTCATATACAGCCGCACTATGGAAGAGCACCTTGAACATCTTTGCCTTGTATTCCAAGTCTTGCGACTGAACCAGTTATATGTCAAGTTGGAGAAATGCTCGTTCGCGCAGGAACAAGTTATGTTTCTTGGACATGTCATTGGCGGAGGACAGATCCGGATGGATATGGAAAAGGTTCGCGCTATTGAAGAGTGGAGTCCTCCTACGGAGGTTACAGAAGTGCGTTCCTTTCTTGGCCTTGTGAACTACTACCGCAAGTTCATTGAAGGGTACTCGAAACGCGCGGTACCCCTTACAGATCTTCTCAAGAAAGACTTCTCTTGGTCTTGGTCTGAGAAGTGTCAAGCAGCATTTGACGATCTGAAGCATGCGGTGATTAGCAATCCGGTCTTAGCCTTGCCAGATATTACCAAGCCGTTTGAGGTACATACTGATGCGTCTGTTTTGCTATCGGTGGAGTATTGTTACAAGAAGGACATCCAGTGGCATACGAAAGCAGGAAGCTGAACGATACCGAGAGGAGGTATTCATCCCAGTAGAAGGAACTCCTTGCTATTGTGTATTGCCTACGAGTATGGGGACACTATCTATTGGGAATGAAGGTTCTGGTGAAGATCGATAACCGTGCGGCAAGCCATTTCCTTACACAAAAGAAGTTGACCTCGATACAGGCCCGTTGGCAAGAGTTTCTAGCCGAGTTTGATTTAGATCTCGAGCACAAGCCAGGGAGGATGAACAATGTGCCGGATGCATTAAGCCGTAAGGCTGAACTTGCGGCCACCTCTACAGCTGCCGAACAGTCTCACTCTTATGTTACCAGCACCCACCATGATAGGATCCGCGAAGGGTTAGCGGTGGATCCTCAGACCCAGGTCATGATTAACTTGGTGAAACAGGGGAAGACAAGACGGTTCTGGGTGGAAGATGGTCTTTTATACACGAAGGGACAGCGACTTTATGTTCCTCGGTTTGCAGGACTAAGGCGGGAGCTAATCAAGGAGTGCCATGATACTCTTTGGGCAGGCCATCCGGGCTGGCGGAGAACACTATCCTTGCTATATAGGGGGTAATATTAGCCAAATGATCAGAATGAAGTGATGGATTATACGCAGACTTGTCACATTTTCCAGCAAGACAAAGTTGATCGGGATTTGCCACATGGATTGCTGGAACCACTTCCCGTGCCGACTCGACCATGGGAAAGCGTCTCTATAGACTTTATCTCTGAGTTACCCAAGACGAAAGGGTATGGTTCCATACTCGTGATCATCGACCGATTCTCTAAGTATGCAACATTCATTCCGACTCCAATTGTTTGTACGGCAGAGAAAATAGCGCGTCTCTTTGTGAAGCATGTTGTAAAGTATTGGGGGGTGCCAAAGGACATTGTCAGCGATAGAGATCCGAGATTTACTGGGAAGTTTTGGAGGGAAGTATTTAGATTACTGGGATCCACTCTCAACTTCTCAACCAATAACCATCCACAGTTAGATGGTCAGACAGAACGCTTCAATGCAATGTTAGAAAAGTACCTCCGGCACTTTGTCAGGGTACTCCATATGTAATGGCTTTGTTTGCCAGTGATCGACCTGCGGTATGGGAGCCATAAGTCCCTGCGGTCAGAATACTCCATGTGTAATCGCTTTGTCAGGGTACTCCCTGCGGTCAGAATACTCCATGTTGTATCATCTTCTGCTTGCTTGCACATGCCGGTCAGAATACTCCAAGTGTAATGGATTTGTTTGCCAGTGACCGACCTGCGGTATGGGAGCCATAAGTCCCTTCATGTAAATTATGGAGCATCTCATGCGCTTTTTGATTGGAGAGGCACTTGAGGTTAGGCCCCGTAACTGAACGGTGGTACAAGGTACCGTTTTGATTGGTGTAGCACTTCGAGTTGTCTATCAGCTGTCGGCACTCCTTCAGATCTATTGGAAGTGGTCTTTTACATTTGTTTTTGATACCGAGATAAACAAAGAAAGGCTTTCGTCAATCATCGTCTCCTCCTTTATCGCCCCCAGTGTTGATCGTGTATACAAAAATATGATCAATGTTGGGGGTTGAAATCACTTTGATATGGAGATATCGAGCTTTTGTGCCTAAGACCCCGGGTAGATATGCTATTGAATCGGCATATCTATTTTTACCTCGAGGAAGATAATCGAGAGTTGCCTGCGTGAACTTTCTCATGCTATCTGCAACAAGGGCTGCGTATTCAATTATCTTTCCATTCTTCTTGAATTGCTCAGAGTAATGGTGGATGATGAGTAGTGAATATGTGTAAACTAAGAGTTCCGGGATGCTGAGCTCGAAAGCGAGATCGAGTCTGTGAATGAGAGTTTCGTACTCAGCAATATTATTTAGGGCCTCAAAAATCCAGGCGGATTGATTTTTCAATTTTTCCATTAGAAGAGGTAATCAATACGATTCTAATTTTAGACCCTGCGGGTCCTCCTGATCCATCTGTAAGAAGTCTCCACCCCTTCCTTGTAATTTATTCATCTCACTCGTCAAATACTTTAAGGGGTAAATTTTCTGTAACTTCCTCTGAAAGGTCAGGATCGTACCCCACCCAGTCAGGATCTTCCACTAGATATTCCGCAAGGAAATCAGCAACGTCCTGACCCTTTTCGGAATAATGTTGTTAAAACTTAATATCATGTTCTCCCAAACTGACTGACCATTGTTGCACTCTTCTTAATTTAACTTTCTTGGATAGAACCTCCCGAAGTGGATAGCTCCTTATGACTTTGACTGATTGAGCTTGGAAGTAGTGCTTGAGTTTGTGTGAAGTATAAACAAGAGTGAGAAGAAGTTTCTCGATTTTAGAGTACCACGTTTCTGCTGGAGTAAGGGTTTTGCTGGACTAAGTTTCTTAATTTTCCTTTCAAGTTGAATGAGAATTGAGTTGAGTGAAGTATCTGTAACTTAAAAATAGATAATCAGTACCTCATTATCTATCGGGGTGCTCATGATTGGAGACTTCCCCAAATAGGTTTTGAGATCCTAAAAAGCTGCCTCGCATTTTGACGTCCATTGAACCTCTACATTTGGTTGAACTTTTCCTCTTTTGGTGTAACCGAGGAGTAATAGGAACAGCCAATAATAGCGATCTAAAGATTTTGAAACAAAATAGTTCATGGCGGCAATCTTACTGGCAAGTTTTTGAACGTCTTTTGTCATTTTAGGAGATGGTATGTCGAGGAGAGCCCGAATCTGATCTAGATCGACCTCAATCTCTTTCATACTAATAAGGTAGCCTAGAAATCAACCTAAATATTGGCACTTATCAGGATTGAAATGCATCCTATAAGATCAAAGTATATTGAATATTGCATTAAGATCTGAAATGTGGCTGATGGACTGTACGGTCTTGCACAAGAGATCAACAATCTAGACTTCCACGACTTTCTCGATATACGTTTTGAACGTTGAAGTTTTCAATCGTTGATAAGTTACACCTACGTTCTTGAGTCTGAAAGGCATGACTTTAAAGTAATAAAGTCCTCTTTCAATGATGAAAGTGGTCTTTTCTTGATCTTTATCTAAGATTGGAATTTGATTATATCCCAAAGCAGTGTACATCATATATAGGAGTTCCTAACCTACTATAGAATCAAGGATCTGATAATTGTTGGAAAGAGGAAAGCTATCCTTTGAAGTATGTTTGTTGAGATCGGTGAAATCTGTACAAATGCGGACCTTTCCATTCTCCTTTGGGACAGCAACGATGTTGGATATCCAATCTGGATACTTGGCTTCTTGAATGAATCCCACTTTGATCAATTTCTCGATCTCCATGTTAACTTCATCTCGAATTTGTGGTGATAGGCATCGCTATATCTGTTTGACTGCAGTGGTGTTAATGTTGATTACCAATTTGTGACATACCTTGGCTGGATCGACCTCATGCATCTTTTTGAAAGACTGCACAAAAATGTCTTAATTTAGTCGTAAGAACTGAATGAGAACATTTGTTTCATGTTGATCCAGCTTAGTACCAATGAAATTACCTCAACTTGGTCCATCAATGTAAATATATTCGGTGGGTCCTCCATCGAAGGCTGATCATTGGGATGATCAGCTTGTTATAATTGCTGTGCAATATACTTGTCAGAGGTATCTAGAATTGCAGAGATAGTATTTTTGCAATCTTAAGAAAGCTTTTAACTACCCTTGATCTTATAGATACCAACACGGTGTTTAAAGCGGAGTGCTTAATGATAGGTAGAAGTGATTGCTTCCATGATATAAATCCAGCAACGGGCCATAATCTTAAGATAATTAGATTTGGTGTTGATCACATAGAAGATGACATCAATTGTGGTTGGTCCTGTGGTAATAGGTAAGATGACCATCCCTACTCGTTCTTCTTTAAAACCATTGAAAAAACTGATATCGGTGTCACTTTGAATGACTTGATCAGCCAATCTCATTTGGTCGATAGTGCTCTGAAAAAGGATCTCAATACCACTGCCAGTATCGATCATCATTGTATGCATAACAAACTTCTTCATTTTTAGCATTATGACTAATGCGTCATGATGTAGAAATTTGATATGGCTAGTTTGCTCGACTTAGGCAGAAATTTGGCTTCTTTATCTTGAGGTGTGAGATCGCAGCATTCTGATAGTCTCATGCCCTTGAATCTGTTAGAGTCGGTGATCTGATTGATCTTGATCATGTTGCTGTGGCGCATATGGTAAAGATACTTTTCCTCAGCTTGATCTTTGACCTGGATAACTTCAAGCTGCTTCTTATAGCTTCCATCCTTGTATGATTCAAGGTTGATAATATATCCGAACATTAGTCTCTCCTTGAAAATATATTTGAGTAACCTCTGTAAAGCATAGCAATTATCAGTAGAATGATGGTTTACCTTATGATGCATACAGTACGGTCGTTTCTCGATTAATTCCAATGGTTGGGAGAGATGGTAGAGCTTATCCTTTGTGAGGATTGTAAAAATTATGGAGATTCAAATATTCATCTTTGGGAGGACCGGTTTGACTTATAATCTGCCTTTTCAGGGGCTGCCGGTGTTTCCCTTGGCGCATTTTGGGTCACCCTGATCCTCCTTTGGTTCAGTGTTTAGATCTGATGGACCTTTCGTGGAAAGGGGGAATTTAGTAGATTTATGCCTTTCGGACATCATCTTTTCCAGGTTGACGTATCTATTGACCTTGGTGATCATATCCTCCAAGGTCGCAGGTTTGTTAAGGAAGAGGTGATATTTGGCTTTGTAGTTGAACCATAGCGCGTTGGTGAAAGCAGTAACAACCATTTTCTGATAAAGATTATCTACTTTATGTGCGAGCTCCAAGAACTTCTTTGCAAATGCCTCGAGCTTCTCTCTGTGTGACTGTTTGAGACTGATATGAGAATACAAATTTTCTTCTTTGATTCTGTTGTGAGCATACGTCTTGATAAATTACTTCTACAGCTGGTAAAATGTGTATATGGAGTCTTCAAGCAGAGAGTGGAACCATCAAAGTAGTTCCTCCTGCAGACTTGCGGCGAACAGACGACAGAGAATGTGGTTGAGATTAAAGTACAAGCCCAATGAATCACGGTATTATTGAATGTGTTCTTTTCTATCAGTAAACTTGTATTTGTGAATTTTCGGAGTATGGAATCCTTTCAGAATATCCATATCGAATAGTTCTTTGGCAATTGGACTTCCTTGTAACTTGGTAAGGTCGTTGGTAGTGCCCATAGGGACCAGATTTTGTAAAGCTCGAACTGGCTTGAAATCAATCCTTACACCAAGAACTACTATGCGAAGAATTAGATCAGAGATAACACTTGACACATTGGATTTAGCATGGAAAACCTGTGAATAGATAAAAACCATGACCTCGAGTGGAGGATTTTGTAAAAATAGTATTATTGCTTGAGAGAGTGAAAAAATCTAATTACAATAGTTAATCTAAGATAGAATAGCTAGATATCATATAATTATATCTGTAGAATTCTCTGTCGGCCACCTTTGTTCCTTAGGAGCTCTGCCCTTTTATAGACCTTGTTCTCAGCTTGACATCGTGCTCAAACACGTTCTCCTGAAAGTGGGTAGTCATGGGAAGTTGAGTGTGTAACTGCTAGCTCGTGGGAGACAGGTGTAAGTTGACTTGTTCTGTTTACATCTGTTGTGGACGACCCACGTTCTGCTTGAGTTTGTGGTCGATGTGTAACTGTTGACGCATTTTTTTAAGCATGAGTCTGGTACTGGATAAGGTTTTGTCTTCTAAAGCTCAAGGTATAGATGAGATCGAGTGTCCTTAGCTCGAAGGATAAGTCCCTACAATTGCCCCCTCGCAATTGAAGTCACGTGTTGCTTTAGTTAAGAAAAAACCCTAAAACTCAGACTTTGTGATAACGTAAGTAACGCTTAAAAAATGGAACGTCTGGAAGAGTGGGTTATCTGTGGTTGAGATTTCTCTGGAAGATCAGGATTATCTTGGCAACGAGAAAAGAACTAGAGACCTGTCCTCGTGTTTGAGAAAGTATTTGCAATATCGAGCTTCGAAGAGCTTAATTCTGTAATTGTAAAGTAACGTTGTAGGAGTAGTCCTGTAACCAACTTGTTAGATAAAAATCGAGCGTAATAAAAGAATATTTTGTTTGTTTTTTTATTTTTTTACTAGCGAAAAAGCAGAAATAGTCGACATGTCATCGAGCTGTACATAATATGGAAATAAATAGTTAGTGGGATAACATACCTTATCCTACCTTGTAAATGAATCAAGCTTAACAGATATAAACATAAAACTCAAAATATAAGTTTTAGGGAGCTCGATTAAGCACGAAAAGATAATAGTAAGTAGCTCGAACCCGGGAAGAGTGGATTATAGAAGCTGAAATACGTTACGTGTGGTCAATTGAAAAATTAGTCATGTTAACTGAAGAGTATAAAAGTGTGACTTGTTCTTTAAGAAGGTTATTCATAAAAAATGGTGAAGACTCGTTCTCATAGGGATGTTAAAGCGCGTGTGTTGAACGATTTACGTTTAGCATTCAAGATTGATGAGATAAGGGAAGCTGTTTTCGGGCAGCAAGGTTATGATGCGGTTCTACTCGAAACCCGAGCAAACAACGAGGGTAAGACTGATGCAGAAAAAGGCAAGGAAATGAACCGCGTGTACTGGTCCGAGTCTATGCGTACCAGTTGGTAGTCTGTTGAAGATCGTAAAAATTTTGTCCTGATGATGGCCAGGGAGGAGATCATTAATGAGGATATGGATATTGCCTCAAGGTTGCTGAAGGCTTGTGGTGTTGTCGGGCATACCGGTTGCTTTAAATGCAAGTATCTTGGGGATTGGAGTGATTGATTGTTGTATTTTTGAATTTTTCAAAATGAAATTGCCCGGATTTACTTAAAGAAAAAAAAATATTTTCACGAAAATAGGCTATGACTAGGATTGTTTGTTGAAACTGAATTTTGGAATTTGTGTTGCTAACTGATATTGACGTTAGAGTCAAGGTATATAAGTAGAGCAAACAAATGTATGCAAAATTTTAAAGTAGAAAATTCAGAATCATGAGTTTGGGGAATTGTGAAAAAAGTGGGACCATGAGGCTAAGAGATACGCTAAAATATAATATTTGGTGTAATGATGGGAAGGTGCTTTCACCGAAACTATATGACATGTCTGACAGGTTTAGATGAACAGACGGCTCAGTTCAGGAATCGAGGACTGCTTACTGGAAAACATCAAACCGCCAGCGGTTTGGGGAAAGGTGCATAACTACCCCCTCTCCTCCCTCTCAGAATATAAAAAACCAGAAAAAGAAGAGAAGGGTTAGAGAGAGAGATAATTCAACTAATGATTCCATTACTGCCGAAGGAGGAAAGGATAAGAGGAAAGCAGCGACTAGGAGTCTCGATTACAAACTACGAGAGGAGGCTGAGATCGAGGAGGTTCTGAAGAAGTTGCAGAAATTGAGCAAACTGGTGCGGATCAACGCTACAGACTCTCACTAGGGTGTTGAAGGTAAGTCTGTCATTGGGTTTACAAGAGTTTTTATATAAAATTCTTTATTGTGTCGGGATAAGGATGTAATCCCTATCAAACACAAAAATGAAATAAAAATAATAATGGGAATAATGACTATAGGGCGATAAAAATTGTTTTGAGTCAGTTTGCGATTGTATAAGTGATCTAGTAGTACGAGATAAAAATTGATGTATATACCTCGACCCATCTGTAGGTTTTGTTGGACCAGCATTTTGTAAAGTAGACCATTTACTGTAGATAATTATGGCTTCGATTTTTGGTTGTGCAAAGGCTGATGAAGCAGACCTCGTAGGGCATTTATCTCCCGTCATAGGAGTAGGGGGTGAGGAGGATATTATAGCCAAATTAATAGAATTGCCTCGTCTGAAGGGTGCTCGTGTTGAGTATCCAACAGGCTCTAGTCGGTTTAGGGAGTTCTGTAAGGCCAAAAGTAGTATAGATGGGATTTAGGAGAACGCCTTCGCATATAGGGGTAATTTCTTTAGGACTTGTAGTGTCAACCAAGGAGGGGATTACTTGTATTTACTGCCTGATTTGGCCAAAGAAAAGAAACGCAGGAATTTGGGGGACGAAATATCCTTGGAGTACGTCCTAGGCATTGTGAAGGATAGTCGAACTGATGGGTTTTGTTGCTATTTAGCCCAGTTCGACTATGCGTTGACGCTTCCATTGAGCAATTTGGCTAAGAGTGTTATGAATGTGATTGGGGCTTGTCTGGCGCAATTGAATTGCAATTTTTTAGAAGCTATTCTTGTATGCGAAACCCAGAATGGGAGATGGGCTACATCTGGTAGTGAGAGGAGGATTATTGCCAAGCATTTTCTAGAGTATTATGCTGTGAAATATGTTACAGCAACTGATGGTGCATATCTCTCTTCTAGTTCTTCAAGACCATGCTTTTTTGACCTGTCTTCAGCAGGGCGAGTATGGAATGACAACCTTTTATGGGTATCTGGTGAATGTCTTTAGCGGTCTGATGAGGAACCCCTGGAACATAATAATATAACTATAACAAAGGGTAAGTATACCATTAAAAATTCAACTATCATTTGTATGTTGAACTATACTTCTATAGTTGATTTGTATCTTATGTTGCTGATTTTTATGCAGGAATTAATTGCAAAGTTTTGAGGAAGGAATCTTTTATAGACGTCGTTGCCAGAGAAGGCACTGAGCTCGAAGCTGTTCTCAAAGAGTTAGAGATAAGTAGGTTTCAAAGGGTAGCTAGTAAGGACGATAAGGTCAGTAGATCGCAAGCGAAGAGGAGAATGGCTGGGAAAATAACAGGTTCAATGGAAGAGAAATTGTCAACTCCTGAACTTAATACACCTCTGAAGCTCATGCGGCTCAATGAAATGCCAGATGGGCCAGTGGACATGGTCGTCGTCTCTTGCACTGTTGTACGAAACCTAGCGAAGAGGATGGCCGTAAAAAGGGGGGCTGCTTCTCGTTCCGTCACGTCGGACAGTGTGGACGATAGCAGTAAGGGGAGGAAGGTAACTTCTTCCATAAATTCGCAGGAGGTGCTAGAGGAAAGCGATAAGATCGCTGAGGGGGCGGACTTGAGGCCGCACTTTGAGGTTGAAACAGGTCTTTTGGAGGAACAATGTCGTGCTAAAGCTCGAGAGAAGATGGTTGCTGCTATGGATGATGAGTTTAAGAAGGTTAGTAAATAATTCATTTTGTTGAGCTATTTTGTTGCTCGAGCTGACTTATTTCTTTTTGCAGTTTGCTCGCGCTCTGAGGGAGGTTGAGCTTGGTTTCCATGATAGGTCGATTGAGCTGGAAAAGAGAATCTCCCAGCTCGAGGGAGAGAGAAACCAGTTGGAAGAGAACCTGACTCAGGAGAGGGAAACTTTCCAGTTGGAGCGGGAGAAAGAAAGGGAAGCTGCTGCCCTAAAGCTGAAAGAAGTTAAGGCCGAAAGTGAAGCTGAAGCGGAGCGATTGGTTAGCGCGTCTGCTACTTCTCGGAACAACCTTGCAGGGAAGCTCTACCAGCTAAGGTATACAAAGGCGGAGATTATGGCATTCAGGGAAGGGAATTATGAGATGGAAATTATGGACGAAGAGGAGGTTGAGGAAAGGGAGGATGGCCTGAATGTCACTGAAAAGATCGTTGCCGATAACCAGGAAACTATTATTCAGGTAGGATGATTGTGTAATGTAACATTGGTGGTGAAACATGAACTCGAGCTTTGCAACTTTATTACTGTTTGATGCCAACAACATTTTACTTATGAAATTTCGTATTGTAGGAGTTAGAAAGCTCGCGCCTCAGAGTTGTGGACTTAGAGGGCCTGCTTGAAGTGGAGAAAAAATCCTCTGTTGAATTGCAGGTTAGATAATTCAGATAAATTAATAACTAGATGAACAAAAATAATAGGAGAAAGGATATGTACCTTGCATGTTTATTCTAGTTCAGGATGTTTGTGTATGTACCTTCTGTCTTGCGCCCAAAACTTGTTATTGTCGGTAGGCCAAGGAGGAATTGGCTGTCTCGAGCTTGTTGGTGCTCGTACTGCAAGTTTATCAGTATGTTTCTGTCGATTTGTTTCTCCATTAGGTACTGATGTGTGAGTTCCTACTAACCATTATGCAGAAGGAGCTAGATGTTGTTAGAGAGAGAGAAGAGAAAATTCTTTTGTATAATGCTGAGTATGCAAAAGAATATGAGGCTTGGTTTTTGCAGTATGAAGATCGATTGGATGATAATGTAAAGCTTTCTTTAAAGCTCGAAGAAGCTAAGAGACAAGTTGAGCAAAAGACTGCAACAATTTTGAGTAGGGATTTGGCTTTGAACCAACTTACCAGCGAACTTGCTGAGTTGAAGGAAAAGGCTGCGTCAGGTTCTCGGCACGAGGCTGAGTTAGCCGAATACCATATTAGAACGCTAAATGAAGAGATATCTGATATGAAATGTAACATTCATGCTCTGAACGGGCAGTTATTGAAGAGAGAGATCGAGCTGGATACTGCACGAACTAACTTGGCTATGTCTGAGGCCAATTTTGAAAAATTGGGCAGTAGTATTATGGGAAAAGATCGAGAATTGCATAACTCTGCACAAATACATGATAGTTTGATTGCCAGGTTAGATCGTGTGAAGGCTGATTTACGTCATTTAAAAGGGAGAGATGCTCAGAGCAGGGCTAATTTAGCAGAGATTCAAACCAAGAACAAAAGTTTGGTGGATGATTTGGCCCATGCTCGTGGAAATGTGAGGAGGGTTGTGCAACGTGAGAAGGAGATGAATGAAAGAATTAATCAGCTCTGTGCGCGAATTTCCAAATCGCAGCTGAAGTTACGTGTACGTGAAATGAAGTATCAGAAAGATCTAAAATTTGAATTGGATTAAAGGGATGGTAAAATTGCTTCTGGTGAGGGGAGTCGAGAGATGAAGGAATTTCTTCGTCGAAAAGAAGAGTTAGTAAAGAATATGCGTATTGATCTCACAAACTATCGGCAGAAATCGATAGATCATACAAGGCAGATGAGTGAACATAGTGATCAATTACCAGCTGAACTGGCTGAATCGAAAGCTCGTCGTTTGAAGGATAACAAGTGCGGTGCTGCTGCTCACCAATCCTTTAAGGAACTAGTAGTTCACAAACAATAAAAATGTGATGGTGAAGCTCTGCATTAATGCCAATTAAGCGCATTGGTTGCATTTTTTGTCGAGGAAATAAAATTCTTGCAAGATGAGAGAGATTTGATGCAAGATTGCTGCTCTGGAATGAATTGTATATGTAAACTCGATATCTCGAGCACAGATCCAATTGGTGTTATGGATCGCGGTATTGGGACCATGACGGCTGAACAGATAGCTCGAGGGAGAGAAATTGTTGCTGAACGAGCTCCAAAATATATGGCATCCAGAACTGAAATAGGGGGAAGCTCGGGTGTAGTCTCACCTACTCCTGTTGTGGGAGGAAGGTCGACTACTTTCCCATCAAGAAAATCTAGCAGAGTTAAAAAGAAATAGAATTGAACTCTGAAAACGAATACCTTTTGTATGTAGAAGATGTTGATGCCTCAGTGCTCGATGTTAGACCTTGAGAGGAGCGTTATAATTTGAAATTTTGATATGAGAAAATAATATTTCGACACCTGCAGTAGATGTTATTCTCTGGTTTGACCCATTGAATTAGAAGAAGTCTGTGGGTGTAGAAGTAAGTATTATTTGTGCTTCAACCCTTGGACTTCAGGAAGGCATAGCGGTAGCGAGCTAGTATTATCTTTGCTTGTACTTTAGGCGGTCACCGTAGGCTAAGATGTTCTTTATGGCCTCTGCCCCGGATCTGTGTTTCCTCAGGGGTTCAGCTAGTATTATCTATGCCTTGATATCATATTGGAGAGCTGGGCTTATCGGCAGCGAGTAACGTCTCACTCGTGATTTAGGCCTGATCCCGCAGGCTGAGGCTCTTTATGGCCCTAGCCTTGGAGGTTTTTGTATCCTCAGGGGTTCGGCTAGTATTATCTATGCCTTGATACCATATTGGATATTGGAGCTTAGCGGTAGCGAGCAAGTTTACTCGTGCTTTAGGCTTGTTATCTTCAGGCTAAGAGGTTCGTTATGGCCCCCGCCTTCAGATGTATGAGTATCCTCAAGAGTTAGGCTAGTATTTTATATGCCATTACCAATGTTAGATGTTGGAGCTTAGTGGCAGCGAGCAAGTTTTGTTCCTCACTCGTGCTTTAGGCTTGTTATCTTCAGGCTAAGAGGTTCACTATGTCCCCCATCTTTGGATGTATGAGTATCTTCAGGAGTTTGGCTAGTATTATTTATGCCATTACCAATGTTGGATGTTGGAGCTTAGCGGCAGCAGGCAAGTTTTTTCCTCACTCGTGCTTTAGGCTTGTTATCTTCAGGCTAAGAGGTTTGTTATGTCCCCCGCCTTCGGATGTATGAGTATCCTCAGGAGTTAGGCTAGTATTATCTATGTCATTACCAATGTTGGATGTTGGAGCTTAGTGGCAGCGAGCAAGTTTTTTCCTCACACGTACTTTAGGTTTGTTATCTTCAGGCTAAGAGGTTCGTTATGGCCCCTGCCATCGGATGTATGAGTATCCGCAGGAGTTAGGCTAGTATTATCAATGCCATTACCAATTTTGGATGTTGTTTACCTTTAGGGATTGAGCTAGGGTAAAAATGAGATTTCATTGATCGATAGAGATTCTTGTGATAAAAATGAGATTTCATTGATTGAAAAAAGTATGTACATACATTGGAGGTGAAATCTCAAGGTAGATTGAACGCGTTGAGTGACGAGGAGCTGTTCAACGTCGATATAACTTCAATCTTCTTGTATTCTATGGATTTAGAATTTTGTCACCAGCTTCTGTCATGAGATAGTATGAACCCAGACCAGTTCGACCTATGACCATGAAAGGACCTTCCAAGTTTTTTGCTAGTTTCCCAGCATGTGGATCTTTTCTGTTATCTGGGATTTCTTGAAGGACCCAGTCGTTGATGGAAAACTCCCGAGTACGAACTCATTTATTGTATGAACTTGCCATTGTTTGATGATATCGACCAAGATTTGTGATAGCTCGATCTCGTGTCTCATCGATCCAATTGAGGTTACAAGCCAATTCGAACTCATTTTCTTTGTCTGTGAGCTCGTGGTTTTTTACAGGATGGTGGTACTTCGTTGGGATGACTGCTTCAATTTCATAGGCAAGTAGAAAGGAGAACACTGTGTTGACTTCCAGGGCGTAGTTCGATAAGCCCATAAGACATGAGGCAATTCACGTATCCAGATTCCCTTCTTCTGTAACATAAGGCACTTTTTGAGACCATCTACGATGATCTTGTTTGTGATCTCCACTTGTCTGCTTCCCTGGGGGTAGTATGGGTTTGATGGAGAATGGATTATATTGTGTTTATTGAGAAATGCTATGACCTTTACTCCAACGAACTGAGGACCGTTATCGATACGGATCAAATGTGGACAACCAAATTTTGTGATGATATGCTGCCAAATGAAAGAAATGACCTCTTCTTCTCGAGTTTTGCATAGAGGAACTGCTTCGACCCATTTGGTGAATTAATCCGTGGCAACAAGGAGAAATTTCCTATTACCCGGAGTATTGGGGAATTCACCAACTAGATCGAGTGCCCATCGCATGAACGGCCAGTACACCTTACTGGCATGGAGTTCGTGGGCAGGGGACCGAATTTGATTTCTATGACGCTAGCATGCATTACATTTTCTTGAGTATTCTTCAGCTTTCTTCTGCATCCCTGGCTAGAACACTCATTGGGTAATAGCTTTAATAGCAAGAGCTCGTCCTGCGGTATGGGATCCGCAGATTCCTTCATGTAGATCACGAAGCATGTTGTCGGCAAGTTCCTTAGAGAGGCACTTGAGGTATGGACCAGTGACCGAGCATTTGTAGATATCGCCGTTTGGTTGGACTGTGTAGCATTTTGAATTCTCGATGATGTGTCTGCGATGCTGTGGATCATCTGGTAGTTGCCCGTTGCATGAATTATCCTGACCGAGATAAGTAACGAAAGGTTAGCTCCAATCATCTTCTGCCAACACGTCGCCCCTAGTGTTAATCACATATATCGTAATACGATTAATACTGGAGCTAGAAATAACCACGATTTGGAGGTGTCGTGATTTTTTACCCAATACTCCGGCTAAGTAAGCCAAGGAGCCAGCGTGGCGATTCTCTCCTCGAAGGAGATATTCGAGCGTAGCATTGTGAAATTTATTTAGTTTTTCTGTAACGAGAGCTGCATAATCGACCATGACGTCGCTCTTCTTGTAATGTTCTAAGTGGTGATGAACGATTAGAAGAGAGTCTGTGTAGGCTGAGATTTTAGTGATTCCGAGTTCGAGAGCCATGTCGAGACCGTGAATGAGTGTCTCATACTCTATAATATTGTTTAAGGCTTCGAAGTCGAGACGGATGGATTTCCTGATTCTGTCGCTGGAAGGTGTAATGAGAACGATCCCAATTCCAGACCCTGCGGGTCCTGCTGAACCATCGGTGAGGAGCCTCCACCCTTTTTGAGATATCCATGATGCTCGATCATCAAAAGATTTGGGGGGTGGAATCTCATCTACTGCATCTTCGAGGAGATCTGGATCATGTTCTTCCCAATCAGGATCTGATACTGGAAAGTCAGCTAGAAATTAGAGACTGCTTGACCCTTTTCGGAAATTTGTTGCTCGAATTTGATTTCGTGTTCCCCCAAACTGACGGACCACTGCTGTACTCTTCTGGACTTCTCTTTCTTAAATAATACTTCCCGAAGTGGGTAGTTCGTCGTGACTTTGATAGGATGTTCTTGATAATAGTGTTTGAGTTTTTGTACGGTGCAAACGAGAGTTAAAAGTAATCTTTCAATTTTAGAGTACCTCGTTTCCGCTGGAGTAAGTATCTTGTTGATGAAGAAGATTCGTTTCTTAATTTTTCCTACGAGCCGAATGAAAACTGAGCTGAGAGATGTATCTGTAACTGCGATGTAGATAATCAGTTCCTCGTTGCCTATCGGAGTGCCCATGATTGGAGCCCTCCCTAGGTAAGTTTTGAGTTCCTGAAAAGTTGCTTCGCATTCCAGTGTCCAATCGATATCTTCGCTCTTTGAACCTTTTCCTCGTTGGGTAGAATCTCTGAGTAGCATAAATAACCATCTGCATCGGTCCGAGGATTTGGATACGAATCTGTAGATTGCTGCAATCTTTCCTGCGAGCTTTTGTACATCTTTCTTTGTTGACGGAGAAGGCATGTCCAGAAGAGCTCGAATTTGATATGGATCTACTTCTATTCCTTTCTTGCTGATAAAATGACCCAAGAACTTGCCTGAGTGGACGCCGAACTGACATTTTTTGGGATTAAGCTTCATTCTGTAGGATCGTAATATACTGAATACTGTAGAGAGGTGAGAGATGTGATCTTCTTTTTTTAGGCTCTTGTAAATCATATCGTTAATATAGACTTCAACTATTTTTCCCAAGTGTTCTTTGAACATACTCGTGACCAGCCTTTGTTAAGTGGCTCTAGCGCTGTTAATGCTGAATGGCATGACCTTATAACAGTAGAGACCTCTTTCTGTTATAAACGTAGTATTTTCTTGATCTGCTTTTAAGAGTAGAATCTGATTGTACCCCGAAGTGGTGTCCATCATGGACATGAGTTCGTGACCTGCTGTAGAGTCGAGGATCTGATGAATGATCGGAAGAGGGAAGCTATCCTTTGGTGTGTGTTTGTTAAGATCTATAAAATCTACGCAGACCCGGACCTTCCCATTCTTTTTTGGAACAGCAACGATATTAGAAATCTAGTCTGGGTACTTGGCTTCTTCAATGAAACTGACCTCGATAAGTTTGTCGATCTCCTTGTTCACCTCGTCTTTGAGTCTTGAAGATAACCTGCGTTGCTTCTATTTAACTGTTGTGGCGCATTCGCGGATGTTTAAGATGTGGAAAGACTTTGAGGGGTCTACGCCTGGCATTTCTTGGAAGTTCCATGTGAAAACGTCTTTGTTGGATTGGAGGAAAAAAATAAGAGCTTCTTTCTCTGTTTGAATTAATTTTGTACCAATATAAGTACCTCGCTTAACCCCATCGACCTGGACGTATTCCACGGGCTCGGCTGGAGAGGACTGACCATCGTGGTGATCAGCCTTCTGTGATTGCTATGTAGCAATCTGTTTTGAATGGTCAAGAACTGGTGAGACTGTATTCTCGCAAGCCCGAGAGAGTTTCTAACTTCCTTTGATTTCATAAATACCATTGTTATGCTTGAACCGGAGTGTTTGGAGGAAAGTGGACGGGATAGTCTCCATATTGTGCAGCCAACAGCGTCCTAGTATCCACAAATACCTTGATTTGGCGCTGATGACGTAGAAAATAACGTCGATAGTGGTAGGCCCTGCTGTGATTGGGAGAGTGATCTTCCCAACTCATTCTTCTTTTGAGCCATTAAATCCACTGATGTTTGTCTTACTTTGTACGACCTGATCTGAGAGTCCCATCTGGTCAATTGTGCTCTGGAAAAGGATCTCAACCCCACTTCCTGTGTCTACCATCATGGTGTGCATTACGAAGTTCCTCATTTTAAGCATAATTACTAGTGCGCCATGATGAGGATACTTCACATGTCCTGTGTCGCAGTCCTCGAAGGAGATTCCCTTTCGACGACAACTTGACTCTGGGAGGAGTTTGGCTTCCTTGTCTTGGACGGCAAGGTCACAACAGTCACCCAACTTCCTCCGCTTGACTCTATTAGAATTTGAAACCTAATTGATCTCGATCATATTGCTGCAGTAGAGATGATATAGATGCATCTTCTCTGCTTGTTCTGCTGCTTGAGCCACGCCATCATCTATCAGATAGCTCCCGTCTTTATTGCTGGGAAGATCGATGATGTACTCGTGCATCCTCCCTTCCTTGAAAATGATTTCCATAAGCTTTTTCAAACCATAGCAATTGTCGGTCTTGTGGTGCTTAATCTTGTGATATTTGCAATAATGTCGACCTGCTATTGGATCAAGATGTCGAGCTGGATGGAAACATTTATCTTTCTGGATAATAGGATAGATTACGGAAAGCTTGGCATTCAACTTTGGTATGACTGTTCTGGATGGTTTCTGCGACCTTTGATTGTTGTCTCCTTCTGGTTCTGTCTTTGCTCGTTTAGGATCGCCTGGATCACTCGAGCTGCGGTTGTTGTTGAAATCTGTAGAAGGAACCTTGGATTTATGGACTGCCTTTACAGGTTTATTTGGTTCGGGCATCATCCGCTCCAAATTGATATAATTGCTGACTTTATCAATCATATCTTCAAGAGTCTTGGGCTTCTTCAGGAAGAGATACACTTTAACTTTGCAATTGAACTGGAGAGCATTTGTGAATGCGGACACGGCTGTCTTCTGATCTAGATTATCGACCTTCTGAGCCAGTTGGAGAAACTTCTTGGAGAACTCCTCGAGCTTCTCCCCATGTGCTTGTTTGAGACTTATAAGAGAATATAAGTTCTCTTCTTTGTCTTTGTTGTGAGCATAAGCCTTGATGAAGATTTTCTGTAACTGCTCGAAGGTATGAATCGAACCTTCCGGTAAAGAGTAGAACCAACGGAGAGGTTCGTCCTGAAGACTGGTAGCAAAGAGCCCGCAAAGGATATGATTCAGATTATAATACAAACCCAATGAGTCGCGGAATTGTTGGACGTGCTGGCCAGGATCGGTTCCTTTGTATTTGATGATTTTGGGTATATGAAAACCTGCTGGGACATTCATATCAAATAATTCTTTAGCAATTGGACTACCTTGTAATTTGTGCGAGTCATCCTTTGCGTCTAAGGCCGTTGCTTCGATGATCTCCCTGATACGCTGGTCCATGAGTTCCTGAGAAATATAATGCTGAGGGATAGGAGCTGTTGGAATTCTTGGAACTACCGGAGCTGCTGGAACTACCAGAACTGTTTGACGTATGAGTCTGGGAAAGTGGTCACCTGTTTCCTCGCTCACATGTTCAGGAAGCGGGGCTCGGTAAGGAGGTCGCAAGACTTCCTCGGGCTGCTTGGAAGGTCTGCGATCTCTGCTGATATCTGTCTGTGCCTCTTGTCCCAAATGAATTGAGACTATCGGTGCTTGTGGATCCTCACAATGAATCCTAGAAATGTATGTACTATGTACCTCATGTGCTTCTAACCTTTCGTGAACGGAAATTCTTGAGATTATTGGTACTGTTTCGCGCTCTCTCAGGGCTGGTGGTGGCTGGCTTCTCTGTAATGCTTTCAGAGCTGTTTGAAAAGCTAACATTTGAGCTTCTTGCTTCTTTGTCTCCAGAACTCGAGCTTGATGCTCTCGTTCTGATTCCTTCTCGCGGAGTTCTCGATCTTCCAATAGCTGACGCTCAAGCTGACTCTGTTTCTCGGCTTCGGCAATTAAGCTCGCCCGAAGCTCAGCAACTCGATCAGGTTCCCTCGAACTTTCAGGCTGAGTTCCCAAAGATTGACGTGTTTAAACCATAATTGAATAATATTCGACTGATGAGTATCAATCGTAGCCCTTAAGTACATGGAAAAATCGTGCGTTCCCACAAACGGCGCCAAATGTAGGGACCAGATTTCGTAAAGCTCGAACTGGCTTGAAATCAATCCTTACACCAAGAACTACTATGTCAAGAATTAAATAAGAGATAATACTTGACACAGTGGATTTAGCGTAGAAAACCTGTGAATAGGTAAAAATCATGATCTCGAGTGAAAGATTTTATAAAAATAGCATTATTGATTAAGAGAGTGGGAAAATCTGATTGTAATAGTTAATCTAAGATAGAATAGCTAGATATCAGATAATTGTATGTGTAGAATTCTCTGTCGGCCATCTTTGTTCCTTAGGAGCTCTGCCCTTTTATAGACCATGTTCTTAGCTTGACATCGTGCTCGAACACGTTCTCCTGAAAGTGGGTAGTCATGGGCAGTTGAGTGTGTAACTACTAACTCGCGGGAGACAGGTGCAAGTTGACTTGCTTTGTTTACATCTGTTGTGGACGACCCACGTTCTGCTTGAGTTCATGGTCGATGTGTAACTGTTGACGCGTTTGTTTAAGCGTGAGTCTGGTACTGGATAAGGTCGAGTCTTTTAGAGCTCGAGGTATAGATGAGATCGAGTGTCCTTAGCTCGAAGGATAAGTCCCTACAGTACCCAAAATGTGTGATTCAATCAGCTCCTTAATACGTTGGTCCATATGCTCTTGTGTGAGATAGTGACGAGTTGATTGAGTGGCTTGACGAGGAGGTTACAGATTATGAGTACCGGTACCTTCTCTCAAGCGATCTCGTGCTGGAACTCGAGGCTGAGGTCTCTATTCTTCCTCTTGACGTATAGAACATCGGTAACCCTGGCTGATCTCAGACTGAACCTCTCCCTCCAAATGAATGGAAGGTTGAGGTTCATTCCGAATATGTCTGAAAATAGTTTTGTTGGTGGCTCCTTTAGGTCTCAATCTTTCCCGCGCAAAAACTGGAGAAGCTTCAAGTACTTGATCATGATCTCGTATTGGAAGAGCCTGCTGAGTGTCTTGCAAAGCTTGCAAGGCAGTCTGCATTGTTATCATTTGATCTTCATGTCATTTGAGTACAGTCAAACGAGCTTGTCGTTCGGCATTGAGCTCTTTCTCACGGAGCTCTCGATTGTGAGTTAATTGTCGTTCGAGCTCGTTGTGTTTCTCTATTTCAGTATTAAGATTCGCTCGTAGCTCTGTAAGTTGTTACGGCACAATTAAGAGATCGAGCTAGACTCCGGTAGCTGGTCGCCTGGATGTGACCATGATTGAAATGTTGTAATAGAGTGACTGAATGCCATAGGATATCGTGGAAAGAATCTCTTTCCCATAGACGGTGCCAAATGTAATGGCCTAATTCTGTGAGCTCGAAGTGGCTTAGAATTTGTCTTTACACTAATGTACCTGTGACAAAAATCTAATAAATAATAAATGACACAGGTGTTTAGCATGGAAAACCTATGAATAGGTTAAGACCATAACCTCGTATTGAGGGTTTTTGTAATAGTGATGTTTATTGCTTGAGGCTGATGATATCTTATTACAAGTTATTTCTGGACATAGAAATGTTTGATCTTGTAAATAAGAATTTTGAAGTCTTGAGAATCTTAGAAAATATAGTTTTCTTGGTGATTTATCGTGTAATTTTCTGGTTCTTGTCTCTTCTAGAACTTTTTTTTATATAGGCCTCTTCCGTAGTTCTTCATCGTGCTGAAGCACATTCTCCAAATAATGTGGTTAGTGGTTGTTGACTGAGTAACTACTGAGCTCATGAGAGACAGGTTGCTTTGACATGTTTAGGTTTTTTGGTTTGAGCTCGACCCGCGTTCTTCATCAGTTCGTGGAGTATGTGGCAATGTTGACTGGAGAAGTCATGTGGAGAATGCGTGAGTCTGACATGTAGGTAATTCGAACTGGAAACAACTTGATTTTAAGTGAGATCGAGGGATAGGCCCCTACAGGCCTCATCAGCAATCTTTTCTTATGTTGATAGCTTGTTGCCCTGTAGGTCCTCAATAGAATGAATCTTATTCCTAGCTCTTCTAGCTTTAAGAGACCTATGGAAAAAAACTAGAGTTACCATCTTCCAAATTGAGCCATTGAATCCTAGACTTTTGTCTAGTAAAAGCTTCTTCTTTCTTAGCATACTCAGCTTAGTTACCAATTGCTATTTTCTCTTTAAGGATAAGGTCTTGATTAAGAGGGTCACTTTGGATGGAGTATTGTACCATATCTAACCTAAATTTGGCAGTGATAGTCTTGTTACTAAAATATCTTCTTCTATCTTTGAACACCTCTTTAAACTTCTTCTCAACCCTTTTCAGCTTCTGTGATAACCTTAAGGCAGGATTGTCCTCCACATCTTCATGCCAATACTCTCTGGCAGTGGTCAACAAAATAGGATCATCTACCCAGTAATTAAAAAACTTGAAAAGTTTGGAACCTCCTTTGTTTTCTTTATTGATAGATTACACCATAGTTGAATAATCAGAGACACCAACCTTTAGAAACTCCACTTCATAATCATTGAAGCTATTAGTCCAGTCATAATTGATAAACACTCTATCTAGCTTATAGTAAACCCTTTGCCCTAAGGTGTTTTTATTAGACCAGGTCATAAAACAACCCAAAAATTACAATCATTTAAACCTGCTGAGATCTACAAACAGTTAAACAAATCAAACAGGTTAGCTGGCCTTACCGACCTACTACCAATTTTCTCTTGGGAGTTTACAATAGAATTATAATCACCCAAGAGACACCAGGGCATATTCATATTCAAAGATTTGCTAACAATAACATTCCACATAACCATTATTTTAATATAGTCATTACTACCATACATAATAGAAATATGAAAACATTCCATCTTCCATCTTAACATTGGCATATATGATTTGTTCATCCACCTCCACATCAAAGACCTTAAAGACAGTAGAATTCTAGCACAACCAAATACTACCACTAATAATTCTGCACACATTCCCATCCTTCAAAAATTTTGTTAGCAATACTTTTAGACTTAGTTTCAACAACCTTGGTTTTTACCAGCCCAACAATGCCCAGCTTAAACTTTTTAACCCACTTCTTGATCTCACTTTGCCTATAAGTTTTACACTTACCCCTAACGTTCTAACACCCCACACTACACATAAAACACTGAATGATACCACACAATGGATGAGGAAGAAGAAATGGTAGTATAGAGGTCTCCAACAAGGGGTGCGTATTCCTCAAATAGGCAAGCACAACAAAAATGCCCAGACTTAAAAGGGTAAAAATGGTAGCACCAATAGACATCTTATCATAAAACAAGGTAACATACACAACAATTCTCACAAGGAAAGTGTATACACCCACCAGATTCTAGAATAGACAAAGATCATGTTCTCTATAACCAACACTCCTAATAGAATCAAAAAAATATAGCCCAAGAACATTCAAAGGATCATTAAATATCTACCCTGCTAAAATGAACTCATTAGATAAGCAATCACACTCAATGGTGTGATGTCTAACTGTAATTAGAATAAGATTGGGGATGATCTTAAAATCATAGTAAAACCATAGCTAACAAAGAAGCATCACCAACCAAACCCTTCTAACAATATGAAAACCCTCTCCCTTGCCACTCGCAACACTAAAAAAGGCACTCCATAGGAAGTATCCTAGGAGGTTCCAAGTAAAACTAGCAAAGCAAATCTCCCTAGTAAGACCTGCCACAATAACAAACACATAAGCAAAACTCTCATACTCAGTGGTGTGATGCCCAACTGTAATAAGAGTCTAATTAGGGATGATTGTAAAGTTACAGTAAAACCATAACCAACAAAGAATCTCCACTAACCAAACCTCTTTCATAAGCTGAACACCCTCTCCCTTACCAGAACTCATATCACTCAAAATGGTACTCCAAGGGAAGTGTCCCGGGAGGAGAATAAAGTCTTTAAGACAAATGGAACTGAAAAGAGGTTTTTAGAGCCTCTAGCAAAATACCCGCTCAAAATACGGTTGTCAAATTGTAGCACAGATGAGTGGGATCAAATCCACAGGGAGGTTTGGGAAAACAAATACTTTATAGACCGAATTACAGTTTTATAAGAGATAGATTAAAAAAAAAGAAATAACAAGAACAATTAACAAGATAATGACTACGACTAGAATTCGGCTCAACCAAAGCAATAATAGTAATTATGTAGACTAGGCGGATTATTCATGTTAAAAATCTCGGGTAGGGAATCTTCGATGTAAATATCAATCCTTGATCCATGGTTAGGCATCAAAGATTTGGTCAAATTAGGTTTTACTTAATCCGATGTGTAGGAGGAATTCTTCCAACTATGGTTTAGCTTGGTCAAATTTCTCCTATGAGTTCTCTTCGTGTTTGCCCTAAAATCTGATTTAATGGTTATAACACCGAATTTTGGCTAAATAGTCTAAATTCACTTACTAGCTATGGTTAAGCCTAGAAGTAGATTATAGCTATTTTAAAATATTGCAAAAGAGAACTAATCCTAGAACTGCAACATAACTATTGCTACTCGGGTAAGAGCTTCCTTCTAGTCATAGCTAGAAGAGATTAGTCTTCTATCATTCCCAAAATCATTGCATGAACTAGCTAACTATTTACAAAAGAAAATAAAAGAGAGAAAAGACAATTAAATAAAACTATGACTTTATTTCTTCTAAACTTGCTCCAATATGAGATGCTCAATTATAATGGAGGGAGGGTTTCTTTGATAGGAGAAATAACCCAAATTTAGAAACTATACACTAAATTCTAAATAATATTTTAACAATAATATCTTCTAAAAATACAACCAATCACCTAATATTCTTGAATATAATTTTCTTAAGTGATATAGAGATTTTTCTTCATGAAAACTCTTGCATATATCTTCAATATAAAATATCTTTAAGGATTTTGGATGCAATATATTCTTTGATCTTATTCTCTAAGAATATTTGTGTATATATTTCTTCAATCTTGAGACCAAATATATTGTGTCTTTGACTTTTTGTGATATGAACTGCTGGAGACACTTTTACATGACTTTAAGAGTTTGGTTTCAAATATCCATCTCCAGTAGTTACAATCAAACAAATGCGCATAAGTACCCAAAATTAAATATAATGGACGACTAAAATACATGTTCGAATATATTTAAAATGTCATAATTATGCGCTCATCAGAAGTCCTTCAAACCTGAAACAATAACAAACTTAATTAGAAAAACTCCCTCACTCTCAAGTGAAATTGCCCCCATTTGTAGGTGGATTTTTGCTGCCTCACACTTTCCCTCACCTCTCACATAAAAGTTGTAACACATTAAAACCTCCTTAAGATACCCCCTCCCCCTCTAGAGCATTTGTTAACCAGAGATTTTTGAATTTCAGTAGCTGCCTCTTTTATTTCTTCAGATGACATAGTGTACTTATCTTTGGATAGTGGGGCCTTACAAAAAACTTTCCTTTTATCACTCTTAGCAACTTTGAATCCAGTACTAGTATAATCATTCACTGTTTTCTTTCTCTTTTGCTTCTAACTCCTAACTTTACCCCTTTGATTAAAAATAACTGAGTTATTTTTAATTTATTTTTTCCTTTTCATGCTTCCTTTCTCTCCAGATTAATACTTTTGTCCTTAACCATGTTGTTATTCTTTGTTATACGTGTTTCACTACTAGAGGCCACAACTTGTTTACCATTTTGAACTGTTATATATATTAACCTCTTTCTCTAGCTGTAAAGTAGCAAACATATTTTGTTGGACTGCCTGTTATACTCGAGTAGGTTTAGAAACCTTCTTAGGGTTAGGGATAGTGGAACCTTTTGCATCCATGTTGTTGGTTTTGTTGCTTCTAGCTTATTTTTTACTCTTAATGATAGCCTTAGCCAGTTCACACTCAAAGTCTGAGTGACCAAAAATTGTGCAGTGGTTATACTTAGAGCATCAGTAGCAGGCTGACTAAGTTAACGAGCCACGTAGGCTTAAAATCAAAAGAAAAAAAACATGACATGTAGCCAGGGTAGAAAAATCATCTTCTTCAGGGTGGGGATAGATGTTAGAAAAAAAAAAAAAAAAAAATGTTGGCGCCAACATTTTTTAATATTTTTTAAATAATAAAAATAAAATATACACTGCGCTAATTCAATTGACACATCTATTCAAATTAAATATTAAAAAAAAAATAACACAATTTTTTAATAAGTCGCACTTAAGCAAAAAATATTTTTTAATAATTTATACGTAATCAATTACGTTGGCCCACTGACAACCTGACTTAAACTGGCTCGTCATATATAGCTACCGATTTTCTCGATATTCACGCAATTTGAACAATAACAATTATAGAAAAGTGATTTTTGTTGAATTTGAATCACTATATTAGCGATGGCGAGCCTCCTGCCATGCTCTTAGGTCTCCAAAAGTATTCAAAGTGAATACAAGCATATTTATCATCCTAAAGCACTTAAGTAGATTGAGGCCAATCCCAGAAAAACCCAATTATTGTGGTGTGGAATGTTTCTAATACATTTAATACACATACGACCAAGCAACATCTCCCACCTACTTTTTCTCATGCACATGTTAGCTAAAACTTAGTTTTTAGTGTGGTGTATGTTAGTGGATGGGTTTCTCTTCCCAGTTTTAATTCTCATCCGTTGACTCCTAAAGTTGCCTTAATTGGCAAAATAGGTTTGACTGTATCAACTTTATACTAAGCACCTCTTTCCTTTTTTGGCATCTAGTGCTTACCATAGAGATAGGGCTGTCAATGGGTCGTGTAGGGTCGTATGTGGGTCATATCAACTCGGGTTCGTATCAACAAATAACAACCCGAACCCGACCCATTAGTAAACGGGTTATAAAATCTAACCCGAACCCAACCCGCAAAATATCGGGTTGACCCGACCCGACCCATTTGACCCACGAATTTATTTGTTTGAAGATTGATCAAAAAAAATTCATGTCTTTTCTTCCTTCTCTATGTGCCCATGACCCTCCCTACTAGGGTTTAAGACTGCCCATCGTTGTAGCTTGTAAGTTGCAAAACAAAACTAGAGTTAGAATGGTTAATGGATATGGTGGTTTGGTTATAGTTTACCCCTAACTACTTTACATTGCATTTTCAGCTTTTGTAAATGTAAAAATCTTCTTAAAATATTTGCTTCAAGAACATTCTCTCTATGTTGAAAGAAGTAACAAAATTAAGAAGATATGCAGATAACCTATCTTCAAATCGAGAGAAAGAGAAAAAGAAAACAAAAAATGGAATCCAATTAGCAATTGCAGCCGTCGAAGCTCGAGATATGGTAAAAAAAAAAAAGATTTAGATTTATATGTTATAATACACATAATATGAAGAAAGACTTAAAACCCCCCTAATCCCAAATTAACTCCAACCACTAATGGGTTAGCGGGTCAACTCGTGGGTCAATCTTCATAACACTAACCCGACCCGCTAAGTTATAGTGTCTAGCAGGTCAACCCATTTATGACCCAAACCCGTCAAGGGTGAACCAAACCCATTTCAAGCAGGTCGGGTTCGGGTCGTGTTATCGTGTGCGGGTCCGATTGACAACCCTACTTGGAGGCCATTCTTCACCTACGGCTTTGAATCAAAACCCTGACACCCCTTTTTTGCATTCCCTTATTTAATCCATCTCAAAACGCCGAATCCTCTCTTGTTTCCGTTAAAGCACTCTCTCTTTAGGATTGGTCCAATCTCTCCAAAGGGAAACCCATCCTTGGAGATCTCAAGTAATGAACAGTATATTGCCCGAGTTATGTTTGATTCTCGGTGGGAAACTGCAGATATGCAGAGAGAAATGAGTTCCTAAAACGCATCACCCAAGTTACAAATTCCCATTACTTCGACATTTCGTGAACGGCAAGCTGTCATTAAAGCTGCGAAAGTTAATTCAGTATTAACTGATGAGGTTGAAGGCAGTTCGGTCCAAAAATACTCTACAATTGAACTCTAAATACTTGCCCGAGGGATTAAATTGAACAACGTTGATCCAAAAATGACTAAGGAAATGAGTTTGATATTTAAGCAGATGTTGCGAGCAAGACTAGATTATTTAACGAGTATGGAGCCTCAATCAAAATCCCCAGTCTGGGTTAAGAGCTTCTCGTATTATGAACAGAGACTGGTGACGCTCTATGCTAAGAGAGAAGCTAAATAGAGGGAAATGCAACTTGCAATTGAGCAGATGCAAGAGTTAAGTAAGTGCTAATGAAGGACAAAAAATGTTTCTTTGATTTAAACCATTTTCAATTAACAATGGTGAATAAGATCAATGAGGTGGTGCTTGCACTCCCTAGCCTAGCAAACAAGACCTTGTGTTCACAAAGTGAGTCCACTTCTCTCTGCTCTAGCAAAGAGGGGGTACCTGAGAGAAGCTACAAAGAGAAGAATCAGATTGTTGTGGTTCTCCCCACACCTTGCTTTGACGTGGTGGAACAAGAGAACACCCATACTCCTCCCACAGTAAATGTGGACAAACCATGGAGTATGGTTACCAATGTTAGCGAAGAGACGGTTCTCCCCATATTTGATCAAGTTATGGTGGTACCTGAGAACCCCCTTACTCCCCCCACTAATAAGGTAGAGGTACCTGGGAGAATGGGTAACAATGTTGATCTTGACTTGGCTCTCCCCAACTCTAACAAAGAGATGGTGGTACCTGAGAACCACACACCTCTTCTCCAGTTCATTGGGTAAAAGCTGAGAGATGTGCTAAAGAAGGAAATGGTGTCATTGCCTCCCCCTGAAGGCTCAAGCACTCTCCCCACAAAGGTTGTGGAACTTGAGAGTACTAATTTACATACTAAAGATGCTATGACAGTGTCTAATGCTCCTACATCCTCTTGGGCTCAGATGGTAGGTGCCCCTTCAAAAGTGAGAGGTAACTCTATTTTATCCTATACTCCACCTACAATTATTGAAGGCAAAGTAATTATTAAGATCAACTCTCTTGAATTTAGAGAAGAAACTGAAGAATGTTAAGCTATGCTTGTAGGACACTTTGTTGGTAGGAGGAGACTAGGATACATTTTTGTCAAAGACACATTAAAAAGGCTATGGGGTTTAAAGGGTGTATTTAATATGTCTATTAGAGGGAGACATAAGCTCTTCTTTTTCAAGTTTTTCAATGAAGAAGATAGAAAAATAGCTCTAGAATATGGCTCACAGCATATTGCTAGTAGACTTTTCATTATTAGGCCTTGGAAAGCTTTCATTGAACATGAACCTCTTGACCAAAAAACTATTCTTTCATTGGTGATTTTCAAGGAAATACCTGACCAATTTAGAACTCCAGATGGATTGGGGCTAATTAGTAGTGCAGTTGGCATCCCTTTATTTCTAGACAAAGCTATAGATGAAATTAAAAAAAGACCTTTTGCAAAATTTTGTGTTGAGGTCAGTGTTGATAACCCTCTTCCTGAAATTGTGGAAATACTTGTTGATGATTACTTTACTATATATGTAATTGCTGAGTACAAACTGGGTTCCACCAAAATGCATGCACTACAAAGTTTTTTATTATTCTGATAAGCTATGCCATCTTAATGAAACTGAAAAGGAGGTTCAATTTGTGAAGGAGATACCCATGGCCAGGAAACATCACCAAATCCAGCAGCCTATATGGAGAGCAAAAAATAATTGGCATGGCTATGGGCAAAATGATAGAAATTTCTTTCAGGGAGAGACCAGTGGAGCAAAGAATTTTGATGAGCAATGGATCACTCCAAAGCCCAAAAACACTGTTAAAAGGAAGAACCTTAAAAACCAAAAGGTAGGAGACAAGATTTAGACTAACAAGACTGCCATACCAATTGATCAAGATAACAAAACAGCAAAAAATTTACTTCCTGTGCATTCTAGTGATGGAGAAGAAGGTATGATATATCCAACCAAGGTAAAGCAAAATCCAGTCCTAGCACTGATCAAGCAGCTAACAAAAGTAAGACGAGTACAGATGGAGCTCTACAAAGCAAAAATTGTTCCAGAAATAAAGCAAAGAGAGATAAAAAGAAGGCTAAAAAAGTGGGAACAAAATTTCAAATGTTCATTATGATAGCTGAAACTGAAACCTGTGAGAGAGAGTAGGAGGGAGCCAGCAAAATCTACCCTCAACATACCATTTTCAATGGAGAGAGAGTTGTTTGTTAATAAGTTGGTTTATTGTGCAATAGGTTTGAAGCTTAATACTGCTTGCTTCAGCAGTGAGAAGTTCTCCTTATAACAGTTTTCTAGTGGTGCAATATTTAGAGTGATTGTGAGTGGCAAGGGAGTGAGTTGTTTGCTTAGGTTGCAAGGTCTTTTAGATGTTGTCTTTTTGGTTAGAGCTCAGCTCTATTGCCAAAAAATGGCCTCTAAGAGATTCCTAACCTTGAGCAAACATCAAAACAAGGAGTGTGAGGGGTTTTACTTATGGTTGCCTTTCTCTATGACAGGTTTGGAACTTATTTCTCCTAGTTATCCCAATGAAGACCTCTCTCTAGAACAGTTTTCTAGTGGTGCAACTCTCATAGAGACTGAGCTGTAAGGGAGTGATATGGTTGTTTGAGGTGCAGGTTTGAGGTTTCTTTAGAATTTATTCTTCTTACTAGAGTTTCCCTCTATGTTCTAAGAACTGCCTCTATGGCAATTCAAACTTTAAGCAATCAACAAACCATTGAGAGTGAGGGGTTTCACTTATTTGTTTGTTTTTTTATACAGGTTATCTTTATCTTCTTTGGCTAGGCTAGTGCATTAAGAAAGAATTTCCTCCTTCTCCTTGTTGGATTAATAGAGATCTGGTTGACTGGATAAGATATGTTGTTCTCCCTCCTGGTAAGAGCTATATATACTCTATGATGCACTCCAGGCCTTATTCTGAGCTGAGAGGTAAGTTGTATTTTTCTTTTATTTAAAAATGTTAAAAGCGGGGTGTTGGAACATTAGGGGTCTTGATGACCCTATTAAGAAGCTTGAAGTAAAAAGGTGGAGTCATAAGCATAAATTAAATTTTTTTGGGATTGTTGAGACTAGAGTTAAGGGGCTCAATTTGGATAAAATTTGGTAGAGACTGGGTTGTTGTAATTTGTAAATAATTATGCCTACTCTGATAAAGGGAGGATATGGGTTTTTGGGGACCCAAATCTGAGCAAAGTTAATAATATTTGCACTGAGGAACAACTTATTACTCTTAGCATTGTTATTATAAGCACAAGTCTTGCTGTAACCATCTCAGTGGCCTATGCAAGCACAGATAGTAATAGAAGGAAGCTTTTGTGGGAATCCATAAATAACAAAGCTAAGAGTATAAATGAACCCTGGGCTATTATGAGTGATTTCAATTCTTCCCTCAACTCTAATGAGAAGGTGGTAGATAGACCTCCTAGACCTGCAAAATTATTGAATTCTTCAATGTATGCAGAATATAGGCATAGTTGACTGCAGGTTTAAAGGTTGTCTCCTCACTTGGAATAATAAGAATAGTAAAGGTGAAAGAGTTGCCACTAAGATAGATAGAGTGCTAGTTAACAATGAGTGGGTGTGTACTTTTAATAATGCTGAAGTCGAATTCCTTAAACCTGGTATCTCTGACCACTCTTCAAGTATTATGACTATTGCAGATGAAGGAAACCTTGGTCCTAAGCCCTTCAAATTCCTCAATTGTTGGACAGAAGATCCCGATTTTCTGAACATTGTGAGAGAAGCCTGGAACTTTAGAGTTGAAGGTAACCATACCTACAAGTTCATGATCAAGCTGAAGCAGGTAAAACTTGCCCTTATAGAGAATTTTCATAAAAATAAAATATACTCACATTGAGGATAAAGTAAACACTTCTAGGATAAAGCTAGATATTATTCAACAGAATTTTCAAGTGGGTTCCCTTTGCAATGAGCTTGCAACTGAGGGAAAGACTGCCATGGAGACTTTTGCTCATCTTTGTAGAACTGAAGAATTTCTCAAAAAACAAAAATTCAGAGTTGACTGGCTTGGTTTAGGAGATAGTAATACTGCATTCTTTCATAAGTCTATCCTAACTAGAAGATCTAGTAACAAGATTCTTGGCATTAATAATAGCTTAGGCATTAGGATTGTGGATACTAATAAAATTGGTGCTGAAAGTGTTGCTCACTTCTCCAATATTCTTGGCAGCCATAATCTAATGCCTAGAACTTTTCCCACTGGTCTGAATGATTTTAAGACCATTACTGAGGTTCAAGCTCTGACCCTGCAAGAGTATATATGATAATGAGATCACTGAGCCTCTTAGCTCCATGGGAAATGATAAATCCCCAGGCCTGATGATGGCTTCACATCTTTATTTTTTAAGAAAGATTGGGGAATTATAGGATCCCACTTTATCAAAGCCATTAAGAATTTTTTAGATCGTCTAAGATGCTTAGTGAAGTGAATGCCACCATTATATTTCTTATTTCCAAGGTTAACAGTCCCCTTACTTTCAATGATTTCAGACCTATTGCATGTTGGAACATCTTATACAAGACCATTACTAAGATAATAACTAATAGGCTGAGTAGAGTTATTGGTGATATTATCAGTTCTAACCAATCTGCCTTTCTCAAAGGTATAAGCATCACTGATAATTAATACCTTTCTTACTCATGAGCTTGTTAAGAATTACCATAGGGATGACTTGCCTAAAAGATATGTCCTCAAAGTGGATCTTTATAAAGCCTATGATATGATTAGCTGGGATGTTCTTGAATTAAATCTTCTTACTTTCAAGATTCCCCAAAAGATGATTCTATGAATTATAGAGTGTATTTCTACTCCTAGGTACTCTATCAATATGAATGGTACTCTCTATAGCTATTTCAAAAGTGGCAAGGGCATTAGACAAGGGGATCCTATGTCACCTCACCTTTTTGTTATGTTTATGGAGATTTTCAATGAGATGATGGCTGCTATGGTTATAAATAGGAACTTTCAGCTTCACCCTAGATGAAAGAACCCCCTCATTGCTTATGATCTTCTTATCTTTATGAAAGGTGATTTGGCTAGTGCTAATAACCTAGCTGATACCCTTCAGGATTTTAACATTTTTATTCGTCTGAAGGTTATTTATAATAAAAGTTCCATCTTTTGTTCTTGCCTTGACCCTGAGGAGAAAGAAGATATCAGCTATGCTCTTAGTAGGATATTGGTTCCTTACCTGTTATGTACTTGGAGCTTCACATGATCACCACTAGGCTTAAAGCTTGTGATCATTTACCTCTTGATGAGAAATTTTACCAAAAGATTAACTCATGGAAGTACAAGCACTTATCTTATGCAGGTAGGCTAACTCTACTTAAGTCTATCCTCTTCACTATGGATGTTTATTGGAGTGCTTGTTTCATTTTGCCTAAATCAATTATCAGTATTCTTAGCAGCACTTGCAGTAATTTTTTATGGTCAGGCACTAGTGTGTTGAGAATCGAGGGTAGCTACTCTCTCCTCTCTAACAAAAACGATATGCGGAATAAGCCCTAACAGAAGAATTAACCAAGCAAGAACAATAACGACACAATAATTCCCAAAGGAGGGAAGTGGAAAACCATTGCGGATAAAAAATCACTCCCCGGATAATCCACTTTGTTAATCAAACAGGTTACAATGATCTCTCCAAGCTTCTCAAGCTTTAATGGAGTCTCTCAAATTCTAGGTCTCTGGAATTAAACTCATAGAGTAAAAGATATAGTTAACTAAATAACTAAGTCTCCTTTATGTACTAGGGAACTAAAAAATACAAGTAGAACGGATCTCGGGGCAAACCTAACGTCTCAGGATAACATCCAAAGCAAACCTACGCAAAGCTCGTTCGAACAACTCCAAGCTCGTTCGAACGACTTTACGATAATTGATCTCCAGCCCTAGAAATATAACAACTCGTTCGAACGACATCCAAGCTCGTTCGAACGAGTTTGACGAACAAAATCCAAAACCACGAAAAAACAAAGATCTCGTTCGAACGACTTCGACAATTTCCAACTTCGACAATTTCATTCTAGTTCGAGTTCACACCCAACATAGTGCTCACATGATATAATGGGATACTTGTTGCCACCCTTTTGAAGAAGGTGGACTTGGCATTAGAAACCTCACCATTAGTAATAGGGCTGCCAATCAGAGGAGGCATTTTTGGCAAATCATCTAAGGTCGCAGCTCTCTCTAGACTCAATGGATTAGATTCAATTTAATTAAAAACAAGATTTTTTGGTCCATGAAGAGCCCTCATGCAGGTACTTGGATTTGGAGGAATATTTTAAAAGGTAGGGAACAAGCCAACAGTATATCTCTTCACCTTATTGGTAATGGTAGAAACACTAGCTGCTGGGGAGACCCCTGGCATAGTCTTGGTATTCTTAAAGAGTTCTTTCCTGACCAATTTAGTCTTGACTCTACTCTCAACTTGAAAGCCAAGGTTAGTAACAAACCATAGTTGGCAAATTCCTGTTATGACTAGAAATGGTATGAATTTAGATTTTATTTGAGATACTATTAATGACATCGAGATTGACACAAGCAGTGATGATTCAGTGGTTTGGACTGTTGCTAAAGGGGTGCCTTCACTCTTAAAGAAACCTACAACCACTTGAGAAATATCAAACCCAAGGTTGAATGGGCTAAATTAACTTGGTTTAATGGCAACATTCCAAAACATAGTTTCATAAGCTGGCTGGCTCTATCTAAGAGACTACCCAAGATAAAATGGTTAAGTGGGGGCATCATAACCCAATCTTCTTGTAGCTTATGTAACTCTACCCCAGAGAATGAAGCCCACCTATTGTTTGAGTCTTCCTTCTCAACAGCCACTTGGAAAGGTATTTTGGAGAGACTGGGATACTCTAGAAATTATATTAGCTGGGATAATGAAATTGAGTGGTGTATTAATACTTTTAAAGGAGATACTTTTAGTGATATTACTTACAAGTTTGTGTTTAATGCTTTTGCCTATTTTATTTGGCAGGAGAGAAATGGGAGAACTCATAATGCTAAAACTGAAACTCCAAGTCAAGTGAGCTCTAAAATCATGGAGACTGTGAGATTAAAGCTTCTTTCTGGTAATCTCAACATGGAACCCTCTGCAGCTAGCAATTAGATCATAAATGCGAACTGGATTTGCAAACCCATCATCCCTTATGTGTGGGAAAAGTCCCCATTTAACACGTATGTTATGAATACAGATGGTTCTTTAACTGATAAAGGAGGGATTGGGGATATTCATAGAAACAGGGAAGGGGTTCCTCAAAAAGCTTATGTTGCTTGTGTCAAAGTAAGTAATATCCTGATGCATAAGTTAGAAGCTATTGAGAATAGTCCGCAGATGACTATTGACCATAATTTAGAGCATCTTCACATCCATAGTGACACAAAAAATGTTGTTGACATTCTTAACAACATTGTTGAACCACCTTGGAAAGCCAGAAGAACTGTCTACAGGATTAGAAGGCTTATGAGCAGATTGACTACTGTTATTGTCAAGCTTATTTTCAGAGAGACTAACAGAGTGGCAGATTGACTTGCCAGCTTTCTTGTTAACTTTGGTCATTTCATATTCTTCCCTGATGCTTTTTCGGATGATTTGAAGAGGATTATAAATGAAGAGATATAGCAGTAGGATGGTGTATCTCAGGTTTCCTTGTCATGGTTACTAACCTTAGTTTGGTCTGTTTGGTGCAATTTCACTGTGTATTCTTAGCTTAGTCTCTGAATAGATTTTTGGTATTTTCCTTTTTCTCCCTGGTAAACCTCTTTTTGGTGTCAGGCTCTCCTTGTTTCTATATGTCTCTTGGAGTTGTCCCCACCTTATTTTGTTTTTTGTTTTTTGTTATTTTGTTGTTCATGGGGGTGTCCCCAAGCTTACCTTCAAAAAAAAAAAAAACTGGATTCACAAATTGATGAAATCAAAGGATAGCTTGAGGGAAATTCGGGGAAAACTTGATCAAACCCTAACGATTTAAAATCAAGAGTACGGAGTGAGAGATACTGGAGAATCTAAAGAGAGTTCGAGATTGAGACCTCAAATTTGTTTGTTGAACACTGAGAAGCTAAGACCAATTAAATTGAAACTTAAAATACTTTGAAACCTAATGTGAGAGAGAGAAGATTTGAAACATACATGAGCTAGAGTTTAGATTTTGGAAAGAGATAAATTTTGCTAAACGGGAATTTTGCCCAATGATTTGGCTGTTTAGGCGGAAATTCAAAGGCATAAATTTGGCCTTATATCGACAGATCATTTGTCATTTTAGGGGAGTAAACATTGACAAAATTTTTGCTTTGAATCCAATGGCTCTATCTTAATTTTAATACTCATGACAGATATTAGCAGTTTAAAAAGGCCTCAATTTGCGAGTCTTTTCACGCGCGAACAATCTGGATGTTAACTTGGTGGAAAGGTTATTCCTTTCCACCAATTTGTCATTATCTTTTCAATAATGAGTTTGTACGTGGAGTTTTCTTGTTTAGTGAGCTATCAGTTTCCTCTCACTGTAATTTTTCACAACTCATTGAAATTCTTTGAAAGGCTAACTTAACCTATTATTACGTACTCTTTCATCTATGAGTGATCCAGGAGGAATGAAGATCGAACCCCTTCAAAAGACGCCAAGTCGTTTGAACGAACCTTGGAGTCGTTCGGACGAGTTATGAGAGGAACGACCTAGAAGTTCCCAAAAGACCAACTAGAGCTGAGTCTAGTAAACCAATTCGTGTTGAGTCTATTCGAGTTGAGTCTATACGACCTGGAGTTCCCAGAAGAGTTTATTCGAGCTGAGTCTATTCGACCTGGAGTTCCTAGAAGAGTCTATTTGACTAGTTCGAGCTGAGTTTGTTCAGGCAAAAATAGGCAAAGTCGTTCGAACGGCACTTGGAGTCGTTAGAACAAAACTGGAGTTCCCAGAAGACCATTTCATGCTGAGGTAATTTTCTGGCAAAAATAGGCAAGTCGTTCGAACGATATTGGTGTTGTTCGAATGAACTGGAGTTTCAGAAGACCACTTCATGGTAAGGCTTTTCTTAGGTTTAATTTGGCCAGTCGTTCGAACGACCCATGAGTTCGTTCGAACGACCCATGAGTTTGATCGAACGACTATCGTATCCCATTAATATTTTAGGCATTTTAAGGGCATAATGGTCCTATCTTGTAACTAGAAATTTGTAACCCTCATAAAGGGGCAAGGCTAGGCAATGTGAAATTATCTTAGATCAATCATAGTTTTTGTAAGAGAGACGTAGGGTTTTGAGAGTAACTCAATTGGAATCAAATCTTTGAGCAATTAAAGCTCCATAAGGGAAATACTTTCACCAATTGTGTTTGTTCTTTAGTTCATTTCTTCGTTTAGGTTAATCTCAATTCGATTGTGGATTAAGTGGTATTAGATTTCTAGTAACGATTCTTGGGGGGATTGTGGTTTACAGTCACTACACGCGACCAACTCAAGCAAATGAAGGAGAACCTAGTGAGTCCGTTGGTGATTCATCGGAAATCTTACTCGAAGAAGAAGACAAATTTAGAGATGGGCAATTCTGATGATCGACTCAAGAAGTTGGAAACTAAAGTTTCTGACCTAGCTACTACTCTAGGGGAGTTGGTAGAGTAATTATATCTCACGAAACTCGCGACAGCTTTCGCTTCAATGAAACGGCGAGAGCGCACAAAGAAGGGGTTGCGGAGGTAGAGAGAGACGATGTTAATGATGAGGTAGATAGTGATTCTAGTGATGCCAAATCAGTCGAGAAGCGACCGGGTTTGGGCAAGTCAATGAATCATATGCGCAATCTTCGTATCGATTTTAAAATCAAAATTCCAGTATTCGACGGTTCAATTGATGCCAAGAAGTTGGATAATTGGTTAGATAGGTTAGAGACTTATTTTTCCGTTTACGAATACTCTAATGCTCAGAAGAAGAAAAATTCGACATTGAAGTTTGCAAGTCATGCACTCACGTGGTGAAAGTCCTATCAGAAACGTTACGAAGTAGGAAGCTTGGGTTTGAAGTAGTTTAAGGTGTTGGTGAGAAAGCAACTTTATTCGATTGGGTAAGAACAATAGAGATGGTTCAAATGACACAGTTTGTGCTAAAAGTATGGGCAATCCGTACGAGAGTTCACTACGAAGCTTCATAACCAAGTGTTGGTTTTGAACATTGATGTAGACAAGTATGAGGTGTTCACGGGAGGGGGGGGGGGGGGGGGGGTTGGAGTCCATTAAAAGGGAGTTAAAGCTCTTTACTGTGGCGAATATCGATGATGTTACCGTAAAAGCAATTGTTATTGAAGGAAAGTACTTGAAGAGTGACAAGAAAGACGATAAGAGGAAATCGGGTATAAGTCTAGTTGGAAGAATAAGCACAAAGGGTAGTCTAAAGGAGAAGGGTCTTCATCTAAGGGGAATTACTACAGTCATTGTAAAGCAAATTGACACATTTCAGATAAATGCTAAAAACTTCACCCAGAGTTTAGGCCGAAGGAGGAGATAAACAAGATAGAGAAATGTGTAATAGGCGCAAAGATTGTTGATCTTCTAGATTTAGAGAAGCTAAATCCTAAGCTTCTTCTTATGTTGCAGCAACATATGGCTACCGAGGAGACGAGTCGGGAAGAACTTTTTCATGTTTTTATTCAAGTGAAGAAGAGCTTACTAGAGGCCATCATTGATTTGGGTAGTTATAAGAATTTGATCTTTGAGGCGGTGGTAAAGAAGATGGGTTTGGCTACTCTGGCTCATGCTAAGCAGTATCGTTTGGGTTAGATTCAGAAAGACGTGGAGTTGAAGATCACGAAGCAGTATACGTTCATGTTTACGATTACTGAACAGTTTATTGGCGAAGTGACGTATGAGGTGATTTCTTTAGATGTATGTCAAGTCATCTTGGGTAACTCTTATCATTGGGACCGAAATACAATTTTTTACGGTAGATCTTGCATGTACCATCTTGTGAAGGAAACAAAGGGGTTTCATATAAATACTTGTAAGGAATATGTCACTACCAATAATTTAGTAACGGTGACTCAAGCGAAGAGTTTGGTTAATACGAGCGGCAAGTTTGTTTTGTTGTTGGTATGACCAGTTCAGGAGTGTTCATTGGCTAAGGTGTTGTCTACTTTGGCAATGTTTCCTGAGTAATAAACTGAAATAGGGAAGTTACAAGAGGAGTATAAAGTTATGTTTTTGAGCATAGAAGGGATGCCGCACAAGAGGGACGTGGAGCATGATATCACATTGGTGAATGGTGAGTCACTACCCAACATTGGGTTATATATATCATACTTCTGTAACCGAGTCTGATGAGATCAAGAAACAGGTACAAGAACTCCTTGAGAAAGGGGTTATTAATCCAATTTGCTCACCTTGTGGTTCATCGGTGTTATTGGTGTCGAAGAATGATGGGTCTTGGAGAATGTATGTAGATTATCGAGCACTGAACAAGATTACTGTAAAAAATTATTATCCGCTTCCACAGATTGACAAACTTTTAGATGAGTTGCAAAAAGCTCAATTTTTTACCAAGCTGGATCTTAAGTTAGGTTACTCTCAGGTTAGAATCCGGGAAGAAGATAATTGGAAGACTGCTTTCAAGACCAAACAAGGACTCTTTGAGTGGTTGGTGACGCCTTTTGTGTTATGCAACACTCCAACGACTTTTATACGGTTGATGAAATAAGGTACTTCGTGCTTTTATTGATAATTTGTGATTGTGTATTTAGATGGCATCTTCATATATAGTCAAACATGGGAGGAGCACCTCGTGCATATGCGTAAAGTATTGGAAGCATTACGATCACACTAACTCTAGTGCGAGCTTGGGAAGAAGGAGCTAGTACACTTGGGTTCTATTATTGGTGGCGGTGAGCTTAACGTAGATCCAGATAAGGTCTCGGCCATTACTGATTGGCCTAGACCCCGTACAGTGGCAGAAGTGAGAAGTCTTATGGTTTCTTGTTAGTATTTATGGAAGTTTATTCGGCATTTTTCATATATAACAACACCGTTATATTCCTTGACAAAGGCCGGTGTAAAATTTGTATGGGAAATTCACCATAAGAAAACTTTTTAATTGTTAAAGCGCAAGATTACAGATGTGCCAGTGATGCGTTGCCCTATTTACTGTGGCACTTTGAGGTCGAAACATATGCGTTTGACTATGCATTAGGGGCAATTCTATTTTCAGCTGCCTACCATTTTGAGATATTTACAGGAGCAGTACGCGACTATCCTACCTACAATAAGGAGTTCTACGCATTATATCAATCAATAAAACATTGGTGGAGTTACTTATTGGGGAAGGAGATTGTGGTACATTCCGATCACAAACCATTACAATTCTTATCTACGCAGTTTAAGCTACAATAAGCTCGCTATATGAAGTGGATGTCGTACTTACAACAATTCACCCTTTTGATCAAGTATAAGAACGGAATGGACAACAAAATAGTTAATATGTTATCTAGACCCCCATTACCAACTATTTTTGCTTTGTTGGTAGCCTATGCAGATATAACCGATTATTTCTTTTGATTATGTTGATGCGTATGACAATGACAAGGAACTCAGTGTGATTTACCAGAAGTTGCTGCAAGGCAAGACATACAAGTATGTATTGAATGATGGTTTGATTTACAGGGGTAGTCTATTATGCATTCTAGAGGGTGGAGGTTGTTTACATTGAATTAGAGAGGCACATTGTTCCCAGGTAGCTAGTTATTTTGGGGCTTAGAAGACTGTTGATTTTGTGGTATTATGTCTATTGGCCCAAGATACAGGTGGATGTTGCTCGTGTGGTTCGTGGTTGCATGCTATACAATACATCGAAACCTTCCAATTGTAAGTTTGGTATGTACTTACCATTACCAGTCCCTAGCTGACCTTGGGATAGTATTTCGATGGATTTTATGGGTGGTTTGCCCATGACCAAGTGTAATGATAACTATTTGTTTGTGATGGTATATCGATTCAGCAGGATGATTGTTCCTATTACATGCCAGAAGACGGTCACCAGGGAAGGAGCAACGCGATTGTTTTTCAAAGACGTCTGGAGGTAGTTCTAACTCCTATTATTTTTGATAGGGATAACCACTTTTTAAGGCATTTCTGGAGATTGTTATGGAGGATGATGGACACTAAGTTCAAGAGAAGCGCCTTTCATTCGCAGACTAACGGGCAAACAAAGGTTGTTAATCGCACCTCGGTTTATTTGCTATGAGGATTTCATTCTAAGCATCCTAAGACTTAGGATGAGAGTTTACCGTATCTTCAGTTTGCGCTTAACCAGGTGATTCATGGTTCCACTTTGAAGTCTTCTTTTGAAGTTTGTTTGGGGTACTTGCCTCAAATCCCTTTTAATTTGGCTTTTAGTCTTGGCGACAAGACGGTGCCAGGGAAAGAGGAAGAAGAACAAGTTAAAGCTCAGTGTTTCATTGAGAGGATAAGCAAGGTTCATGAGGCAGTTGATTTGTAATTGAAGAAGACTCCAGTAAATTATAAGGTTCGACACGACAAACATTGGGTTGAGTGTACTTTTCAAGTGGGCGACCTAGTTTGGTTGTATTTGGGTAAGGAACGACTAAAGGGAGAAGGTATGCAACTCGAGCCTATCCTCTATGGCCCATTTACTATACTCAAGAAGATTGGTAATAACACATTTTAATTGGATTTGCCACCTTTTATGAAGATGTATTCAGTTATTAACGTCGAGCATTTAAAGCCATTTAAACCGTCTCTTTTAGATGAAGACTCTACAATCGACACTCGCCTACCATCAGTTAATGACTTATAGAAAGAAATAGAAGATCCATTACAGGAAGATAGTATTCTAGAGAGGAAAGTTCATGTTACAAAATGGGGTAGTATCGAGTCATTCCGAGTTGGAAAGAAATGTCAACTATCTAGCAAGTGGAAGTGGTACAACAGGGAAATAGGCACTGCCGCATTTCCTCATCTCCAATTCTTGCTTGAGCAGGAGCTCAAGGCTCCTAAAGGGGAGAGCCAAGATCCAGGAGGATCTGAAGATCGAACCCCTTCAAAAGGCGTCAAGTTGTTTGAATGAGTTATGAGAGGAACGACCTAGAAGTTCCTAAAATACCAACTTGAGCTGAGTCTAGTTGACCAATTTGAGCTGAGTGTATACGACCTGAAGTTCGCAGAAAAATCTATTCGAGCTGAGTCTATTCGACTCGGAGTTTCTAGAAGAGTCTATTCGACCAATTCAAGCTGAGCCTGTTCAGGCAAAAATAGGTAAAGTCGTTCGAACGAAACTGGAGTTCCCAGAAGACCATTTCAAACTGAGGCAATTTTTAGGCAAAAATTAGCAAGTCATCAGAATGACATTGGTGTCGTTCGAGCTAACTGGAGTTCCTGAAGACCAATTCATGCTGAGGCCTTTCTTAGGCTTAATTTGGCTAGTCGTTTGAACGACCCATGAGTTTGCTCGAACGACAATCGTATCGCTTTAATATTTTAGGTGTTTCAAGTACAAAATGGTCATATCTTGTAACTAAAAACTTGTAACCCTCATAAAGAGGCAAGGCTAGGCAAGATAAAATTATTTTAGATTAATCTAAGTTTTTATAAGAGAGACTTAGGGTTCTTAGAGTAATTCAATTAAAATCAAATCTTTGAGCAATTGAAGCTCCAAAAGAGAAATTCTCCCACCAATTGTGTTTGTTCTTCAGTTCATTTCTTCGTTTAGGTTAATCTCAATTCGATTATGGATTAATGAGGTATAGTATGATGATCAATGTATACATGAATTTCTCATGTGCTACTAAACAATGACAGGAGATAAGGAGATGAACAAAAAAATTCTGATAGGGAGATAAAATAACTTTGGGACTCTTTCGCCTAAGA
The DNA here is from genome assembly GCA_014058105.1 of Kingdonia uniflora. NCBI lineage: Eukaryota > Viridiplantae > Streptophyta > Magnoliopsida > Ranunculales > Circaeasteraceae > Kingdonia > Kingdonia uniflora. The sequence continues at coordinate 782,707 of JACGCM010001419.1, forward strand.
AATTTTAGCATCGGCAGCGGATTCCTCCTTATGACAATCATCTCAAAATGAGAAAGCTCAATATTAATTACCATGTTAGATCAACAAATTCATAACAAAGTCAATATAAGCCAAAAAGACAGTAGTGATGGTTTAAGCAATAGATAAATTCATGCAGAAAAATAGTGCCCATTTATTTTCCTAGAAAGGCGAGACAAATATGTTACAAAATATGTTACAAAAAATATAAAAGTGTTGAGGAATAATAGAATCAAGCTAATAGTTCTATATTGAGAACAATTGAGAAAGAAGAGGATTTCTTATTAATTGGATATTATTTCTCTCTACGTACTACAAATAATATAACCCTTAAAACAAAGGTTACCAATCCTACTTAAATTCTCCCCATAAACCCTAAAGGCCTATGGGATTGTTAGGAGTCCAATAGGACACCCCAACCCAGTTGGGCTCCTAGCTTGAGTTGTACTCAACGCCTAACACTTCTCCTTGGGGTGTTCCATACCAGGACGACTTGCCTCATCAAAAACTCTGCCTAGCAAAACCCCATTGGGCAAAAAATTATGCAAGGAAAGAGTATAATCCTATGCCCTATATGGGTTGTGGACGCGTATACGTTGTCTCATCAAAACCTCTAGTCAGTAAAACCTCCTAAGATAAAAACTATACTATCATGAAAAAAAAGTGCAACATGCATGTGTCCATGTCAGGCTGGGAATACTCCCCCTGACGTCGATCTCCCCCGAGGTTTATCTCCTTGAGATGTATCTTTCTCAGATATTGATAAATAAATCTTCTGCATGTCGATTTCGTGTACTAGCTGCTTGAACGTAAGTGGTTCAAGAGTCTTCGTGAATAGATTTGCAAAGATGTCTTCTGAAATATCTTTAACAACGCCAATCTCATTTGCCTTTTGTAATTCATAAGGATTAAATGGCTTCTGTGAAATGTGTTTCGTTTTGTCGCCATTGATAAATTTATATTCAATTGAATGATGCAAGCTGAATTGTCTTCATACATAGTCGATGTTTTATTTTAGATAGAACACGCCACAACTTCAGTTGATATATCTTGAAGCGTAACCATCATTCTCTGCCAACTTCATGAAGAACAAGAATCTCCTTGTGGTTCAAGGATGTATAGCTACCGCTGTCTCCTTTATCGATCTCCAAAAATCTTTATGTATCCCCGTACATAAACACATAATCCATTTGATAATGGCCTCTATGTGGGTCTGAGATGTATTTTGCATCAGTGAACTTTATACTTTTACGCTTACCATTTCGAGTAGAATAGACCCCTGTCTTTAATACCGATCAGATACCTTAGAATGTGCCTGATCTCACACCAGTGCCATTGGGTAGGAACAAAACTATGGCAAGCCAAATAGTTCACAACGAATGAGTCATCAGGTCTAGTATACCCAGCTACCTATAGCAAAGCACCTCCAAGCTATGGCGTTACAGCCCTATGAGTTTCTCCCCCATTAGGATGGTAAAAGATGTCGTTGTCCACACCCAAGTGATAGACACGCAATAAATGACTTAGCACCGTGTGCTACATCTATATCGAAGTGTTAGATAACTCTTCTAATATATATTGCTTAGTATATGAGTATGCCACTATCAAGATATTCGATCTACAAATAAATGCACTACTTGATTTCCCAAGGTCTTGTATTTCGAATTCCATCCCAAGGTATTCAGCGGCTCTCGCGATCTCCCCCGAAGGTCTAATAATATCTTAATCATTTAGTATACTGTTATAATGACATTGAAGCTAGTTTTTGTATTATAAATAAGAAGGCATGGATAGATAAAGATATTTGCAAAGTCCCCAAGCTTTATATACTCAGTCAACTTACTATGTCTCATGGGCCCTGATTGCTTTAAGTCAATAATAACGTTTTTAGTTTTATTACGTACGCGCCTTGTGTGTCGGGCTTAATTGATTCCAAAAGCTTATACCACCCCAAGTGGCCTCATGCAGATATCCGTATCTAGTTTCTCATATAAATACGTGGTATTTACATCAGACGCATGTCTAGCTTGTCCTTAAGAACTTAACAGAATGATCAGTACCGAAGCGTTATAGCATCCATAACCGAGTAATAGGTCACATTGTAATTGATGTCATACCTCTTAAAGATTTTTTAGACAACTAGCCTTTCCTTGACCAAATTATTTCTCTGAGCTAATTATGTTTCTTTACCTTTTCTATTTATAACCGACAAGCTCAATGGTAGCACCTCGCATTATGCTAGCAAGCGCTCCGCTTGGATTCCAGATGCTTACTTTGGCCAATGTACAACAATACATAATTATTTCCAATAAGTGGTTTTGAATCCTTATTCTTGATGGCGAGCACAACAACGAATATGAAAACCTTGTCGACAAATCTCTTCTGAACGATCTTACGTTGTGCTACTAACACACTTTCAATAGTTCGAGATCTCATTATTATCATACGTATGTGCCACCTCGGGCTAGTCTCGTAATACATCAACTGGTCGCATAACTATTATTGCCTCATCGATGGGTGGTTCCATCCTCGATGAACCAACTACACCATTAGCCATATTTGTCCCATATTCTGCAGCTCCGCGCCTCATAATAGTTTCTTCCAACGGTGCTCCATACTAAGCGCGAGCCTTAGATTCGTTTACAGTACTAATTCCCTTAGAACGTTCTGCTGCGGTACTAGTTCCCCTGGAACATTCTGTTGTGTATGAATGTGTCTATGATACTTGTAGGTACATACAATAGTGTTTATGAATGTGTCATCATATTTGTCCTCATAATACTTGTAGGTACATACACTTACGATACTTTAATAGTATCTAAGAATGTGTCTGGCAATTTATTTATGACCTATTGGGGGTTTGTAATCCGTTAAAACTTATTGGCACCTAACTTATGTATAAGGATCTAGATGAGACAATGATGGTATTTTCCAAGACGTCTTGGAAACATCCTCAACATTGACTATCATATCTCTCTCTAATGTTGGGAATATCGTCTCATTAAAGTGATAATTATCTACCCTGCAGTATATACATCGTCAGTAGGTTCTAAATATCTAGTGATAAATGCAAATCATAACCCACATAATACCATACCGATATTGAGGGTCCCATCTTCATATATTATGGTGCGATTGGTACCTGTACAAAATATTTAAATGTTCGTCGATGGGCGATACCTGCCTCTGACCCAGTTACTAGTCGCTCTTGGGAAATAATAATTTAATGATTTGCTATGGGATGAACCCTAATCAATATTATGGGAGTAGGAATGCATATTCCACACACTAGCCGGAAGCTATGATCATTATAGCAGTGGCCTAGCGATTATCCTAAATCGCTTGATTAGGTTCTTCACTAATCCCGAATTGGGTATGGTATGGGGTACTCACGATGCTTAATCAACTATCCCATTTAACGATAAAATAATTATCAAAAACCTGTGAGTTATACTCTCAATCCCTTATCAAGTCGTATCAATCGACTTTGATCGGTTAATCTAGGAATTGAGCCGTGATCGAATGATCTAAGTGAGAAGTCATGCTAACGTTGCATTTCTAGATTTTAATAATAGGCAAGCGTAAGACCATCTCCTAGATGCGTCTATTATGATAATAAATATTCAAGTGGGCCACAATATGGATGGATAGGTCCACATGTATCTCCATGAATGTGTTTGGAGTAAAGGTTAGAGATCCCACTCCACATTGGTTATACTAGGATGAAATAATAGACTTTCCTTAAAAGAAATCGTTATATGTACACTCTCTTAATCTTTTCTCCTTTTAAAAAAAGTTGAGATGTAATCCTAATAATCCTCCTCACTATCCGGGCCCTGAGGAGTATATTGGAAACCGTTCCAATAGTATATTCTAACCTTTAGACATAGAGTGAATGAGCTGAACCTTGTCTGTCATTTTCTCCGATAGTCATTACGTGATAAGCATTATCATGTATCTCCCTAAACTCAGTAAAATTTGGCTGGATTTATTAGTATATAAGTTAACTAGATACCCCGTATCGTACCGTTAGAGAGTAATAGCGTGACGCACTCAGTGCGTTCTATCATATTTGTCGTACCAATGATATTCGTGTCATCCCTGATGTACAAGATTAGACAAGAAATATATTCATATCTCAAAAGGATCGAGTGCGTGGTACTAATATCTCTTAGACATGTATCGTCACTCATCTGATTATCGGTTATTCTCAATGAGCAGATTGATCCATAGGTGGGTTGTATATAGTTGATCAACTATCATACATGGAATTTAACTACTTCTCAAGCAATAAATTCGAATAATCACAATTTAGAACAAATTGAAAATCTCATGTATGTCACGAACACTTTATTAAAACGTAAATGATTTGCTTTTAACATAATAAAAAAATAATAACAAAAGGTAAATCAAGTCTCTGCGAGAAAAGAATCTTCTAGTGTTCTCTACTATGACATCACATGTCTACTGAGATATTATTATGGATTACTCCGTATGTTAATCTATTGTGGCATCTGTATCGCCGTAGAAGTCTGACGCTGCTAACTTCATAGTGATGGAAATTATGTCAGGGGTGATATGGTTAGTCTGGACTTTAACTTTAGGCACCCACAGTGTCTTGCAGTCTTGTTCCCAGTATCCAGCTGCCCCACATCTCAAGCAAGGAGATTTTAAATCTGGCATCTTGATCTTCTTTGGTGTATATGGTTTACCAACCTTTTAAACCTGTTGTGCTTCAGAGGGCCAAGGAATCCTCGATTCCCGCCTTCAGTCACATTCCCACTTCCAAAACCCCGTTATGGTTGTCTTTATCATGAGATAAGATCTTCCGTACAACTGGCTTCTTCATCTTAAGGTAAAACCTCTTGCTTTTCTTAAAAACAAATTTGTCATCTTGTTCTGTAGTGAGCAAGAGGTTGATCAGATCTCTAGAACTACTAAATTCCATTTTTGTATAATGGTCCCTAAGAGTAGCCTGTGAATGTGGAAATGTAAAAATAGTCTTTTGCAAAAGCTCTTCCATGAAGATATAATAATTATTAAGCCTCCTTGCCAAAGAATTCTTATGTAGTCCTGAGTTGTAGCCAACTACAGTTTTGAAGTCACATAACCTCAAATTGTTCCAGCGGTTACGTTTCTTATAGTTAATTAGGGCCTGTTGTAGACCAAAGCGTTCCTCAAAGCTTATCCATAACTCATATGGATCTCCGAGATGGTTTAGAGATGGTGTTATCTACAATCGACTTTGAGACATTCATTGTTTGCAGATGCAGTTCTATGTTCGTACACCAAAAAAAGTAGTTGGAACCATCAAGCCGCAATGGCTCATAATCATAACGTGGGCTGACAGACATCTGTTATGCAAAATATAGATCACAATTAGTGACAATTTTTTATAAACATTTCAAATGCATTAAAGATAGATCATAGTACTTAGAATAACGATAAATAAATAATTTTTAATCATATTATAGTTGAACCCTGATCATATTTTAAAACTCATAAAATTCTTTTATAATAATTAAATCCCTATTTTACCCCGTAAAAATACGATCTCAATGTTAGATGTGCGTTTTAATAAAATCTTAGCTAAGATTGATATTTATAACCACCAGATGTGTGCGTTTCTTATGAAATCATATTTAAGTACATGATTTCTAATCATTATTAAAGGCAGTTCATATTATTCAAGTCAGTAATTCCCAATCATTACTTATAGGTAAACCTTATCCATATCCTATTAAGCGTTAAATCCCAATTTTACCCCATAAAATAGTGATCTTAACCTTAAAGTACATTTTAATAGAGTCTTAGCCAATATAGTTATTCAAAACCACTAGATGTTGCGTTCCTTATTCTAACAACTAGGGTGCTCTAATCCCTAAAGTTTTATAAGGTTGATATATTATAACCAAAAGACCCTATTTGCTACGAATATGAGGGGTATTAGATGTTTAGCTGACAAGTGGTCCCACCCCGAATTTTGTTGGGCTTACAAGATAGTTTGATTATGTATGTCTTTGAACTAACATTCTAGGGTACTATAAGTTGCTATCAGTGCTTATATACCTCTAAATGTTATTATGCAATATCTAATTGCACTAAGATATGAAAAATTGGTTCCTCAAACACCAAGTTTTTATAAATAAGACTAAGTTAATTCCCAATTAGTCATTGACAGTTAATTATGATTTAGATATGACTCCTAGTAGTCTAAATTAGTATTGGTTTCATATTATTTGTTATCCCCTGATCATGATAATTAGTATCCTAGGCGAATGCCATTAATATCCTATTAGCCATCGTAAAATGCTTAAATATGTATTAATCCCTTTACTTATATCCTATATAAGTGAATCAGTTTTCCTATACAAGGTACCCTTTCCAAAAAATAAATATAAATATTTTTCATAAAAAAAATAAAAAAATGAGGCCCTCACGGGGTAGGTCTAGCCAATAGAATATTTCAAAAAAAAAATGACTCGATTTGACAAAAAATTGGGCTATTTATAGCTAATTTAGTGTCTGAACTGGTCCTGGACCGGTCTGACTCGGTGTGGGTCAAGGCCTGGACCGGATGGACCGAGATGACTGGGATGACCGGTCTGGACCGGTTTGATCCGGTCACATGTGCCCTACACATGATTGCCATACGTATCTCACACGTGCCATACGTGTCAGCTACACGTGTCTGTCGCACGTACCCGCACGTGCCTGCCACGTGTCACTCTGGTGACCGGTCTGGTGGTCGTCTGATAGCTAGTCCGATGACTGCCACGTGTTACACCCTGGTGACTACCACGTGTCACACCCCAGTGGCTGCCATGTGTCATCACATGTGCTTGCCACGTGTCACTGCTGACGTCAACACAGTAGACCCTACTGCCACGTGTCTTCGTCACGCGTCACTGCTGACATCAGCACAGTAGATAATGATGACGTCATCAACAGATAAATAAAAAATAATTAAAATAATAATATTTTATTTGCTGACATCGTCATGACCTAAAAATGCTCTTTAGGGCCGTGAAACTGCCTAGTTTTAATGTTACTTTCCCTGCAATTGAGACATCTCCCTAAGATGTGTCATATACCGTTGGAAAACTCGTGGGATAGACTACCAAAGAAATTAGTTTTGCCTCTATCTAATGTTTACAGAGAAAGAAATTTTGGTTTGAAAATAGCCCCTTATCAAGGGTAAAAAAAAAACCAAAATTGGTTGTTTTTAATCCGAAAAAATAGGGAAAAATACTTCTAATCCATATTTGGATAACATAAATCATAGATTATAGTAAAATTAAATCTAAATTTGAAAATAATTAAAATACATTTCTTGGTCGAAAGAATTCCCTAAAAATGCTAGTTTGAGAGTTTTTTCTTCTCCTCTTGATCCACTAGCTTACGTGCTGATAACGTATTGAGGAATAATAAAATCAAGCTAATACTTCTATACTGTGAGCAATTGAGAGAGAAGAGAATTTCTTATTAATTGGATACTATTTCGCTGTACGTACTACAAAAAAGATAACCCTACAACAAAGTTTACCAATCTTACTTAAAATCTCCTCATAATCCCAAAAGGCATATGGACTTGTTAGGAGTCCAATAGGACACCCCAACTCTGTTGGACTCCTAGCTTGGGCTAGACCCAACTCCTAACAAAAAGAACGATAAACTAAGGAAAGTAAACAGTACTCAAAAAAGGATATATAGGAACATCTAGAAACATACATCACTTCACCATGTATAATCATACTCTACTTCCCTTCTCGATACACATCACATCTTACTCAAAAATGTATTTACGCAGTCCATTGCATCATGAAACTGTAAAAAATTATAGCCTAACAAATTTATGAAAATATCATAAATGATGAATCTGAGTAAACTCGTCACTAATGGTGCAAGTCCAAGGCATATCTTACCCAATTCAACTTTTTGCAGTTTTCCTGCTACAAGTTAAGTTTTTATCATCTAGTGTTGGTGAACCTAACTGACTCATGTGGTTTTGGTTTGATTGATTCAGCAATACGGTTAGAATGAAGCCTTGACATAAAAGAATTTTTTCACTAATGCTACTCTCTCAAACTCTGCTAGTACATCATAAAACTTTTTCATCTTTTCAATAATGAGTTTATAGGTGGAGTTTTCCTATTTAGTAAGCTATCAGTTTCCTCTCATTGTAATTTTTCATAGCTCCTTACCAAGTTGAAAGATTTGCTTTGTTTTTCTCCCTCATGGTCGTCGTAAGAGTGTTGTTCTCCTCCTTGTGTCCCCCTTGGTCGTAAGTATGGCGGGGCCACATGAATTTGGGGAATTTTTAAACTACTAGCCTGATTTCTAGGCTAAAAACAACAATAATATCTTGCCTTCCCTCTTAATTCCTATAGTATCTCTCTATAATTCTCCTTAATTATGTCCTATATATTCTCCTTAATTTCTCTTAAAATTTTTCATTACTTTTCTGAGTTCTCTCTTTAAATATATCTTTCCAACTTGGAATCTATATTTTCAAAATCTTTTCCTTGTATCTTCTTCTTCTTCAGCTGTAGTCCTTTTTTTTCTAATATAATCTTGATTTGTAACATATTTTGGTGTCAATTATTTCACCAAAAATTCCCATGTTTTGTTTTAAAGGCCATCGATAATTTAGTTTGTCCCAAAAGAGGAGGCCCTAGCACCATCACCATATGGTGAACCAAGGAGTCAAAAACAACATATTGATCAGTACTCCTTTACAACTACAAGAACAACATATTGATCTGGGATCAACAACTCCCTTTTCCAAACAAGGTACAAGTTGCAAAAATATACAAAAGAAGTAAACAGAAAAACTCACACCCACCCAAGCTTCATGTGAGGTATCAAAAGGCACAAAGGGATGACAATTCATAAATCAACTTTATATACTAGGTCATATAACTTTCTTTCTAGCATCTGAGTTGAAGATAGAAATAACAAAACATGTGTACTAACTATAGCATATGTAGTTTTATGTTTTGAACTTGCATCTACGTTCAGAGTAGTTATTAGAATTGAAAGAAAAGAAGAAAAAAGCTACTGTATAAGTTTACACTATCATTTTTTTTTTCGGGGGCTCACGCCACCGAACCTCCATTTATCATCCGCCCTATAAAACGTTGACCCCACTCAACTAATTTCTTGGCTCTGCCACTGACCGTACGAACTTTGCTTCACCTTATCTTTTAAGACATCATACGCTCTTTCAATGTGTTGAAAAGATTTTATGGCATTGGGATCATCTTTCTGCAAGCTAGACGATACCTCTTTGCGAGTGCCTCATAAGCTTTCTCAATGTCTGCCGCACTCGAAGCATGCTAAACTCCAAAGTATATCGTAATAATCTCTTCTTTCAGGCAAAGACAACGATCGTGTTGTTGAGCCGCGCCATGGAAGCCAAACTCCGATTCGATCCAATTAGCTATAAGCAATTTGAAGGAATATACACAACCCAAAGGATAATACACATTTACTATAGTTTGACGAATTGCCTACGTCCACACAAAATAGAGAGAGAGTTTATTCAATGATCATTGATTACAATCACAAACCAATTTGAGGTCCCTAAAGGTTTTTCTCTCAAAAAATTCCTCACCAATAGATCTCACCAAGGGTGGCTTCCAAAAACCCTAAGTTTCCCTTATATACTTGGGAAACTTATTACAATCACACATATCTTGACGCAAACCAATGACTTAATAACAAAGATCAAAACTGAGTTTTCCCGGTGTTTGTTCGAACATACTCAATGTTAGTTCGAACAGAGGCTTTTATTCGAATAAACATCTGAGGTCTATTCGAACAGACAGACCATCTGAGTGATCTGTTCGAACAAACAATGTATATATTCAAACTAAAATTGAACAACCTCTACAATTCTCAACCTCGGCGAAGATTTCTCCAAATCTGAGCCAAATTTTGCTACCAACCAAAACGAACCCAAAGCAAAACCCTCGCTCACCAAATGTCCCTAAGGACCCAAACAAACCAACATCCCAAGGAACCCAAACAAACTAACATCCTAAAGAACCAAAATTGACCAATCGTCCCAATGGACCAAATTGAACCAAGGGTCCTAAAAGACCAAATCCAAGCAAACGTCCCAAATGACCCAATCGACTGTACCAAATCAATGGTTGCCTACGTACCATGAATCAAGTCACCTGTAGTTCCCAATATCCTCGTGAGGGGCCAAATCAATCTATAAGAAAGAGATGCACCGTTCCCTTCTCTTTATCTCTATGAATCTCCTGACCAAGAGTATGTTTGTACCATTATTTTGGAGACTTTTTCAAATCGTACAACGATCTATTTATCAATTGACACACATAGTCTTTATTTTTAACAACTTTAAACCCACTCGGCTGAGTCATATAGATCACTTCCTTCAACTTCCCATGTAAGAGTGTCGTCTTAACATCGAGTTGTTGTAACTCTAATTCAAATTCGCTATCAAGGTCAATAGGATACGAATGGAGAAGTTTTTCACCACTTAACTTTTCTTGAAGCATAACATCATCTTGAGATCCTTGTTTCCTTTTGTAAACCCATTTACCATCAATCGCCCTCTTTCCCTTAGGTAACTTTAAAAGTTTCCAAGTTTCATTCTAACGAAAAGAATATATCTCATCCTTCATCACTTCCTCCTATTGGTTTGATGGAGCATCTCCTTCAATGATCGGTAGTGCGCAAGCTACCATGACCTTCACCTTTGAAAGCACCATGTCCTTTCTAAGCAATCCTGGCTTGCATGCATTCTTATGTAGTTTCCTAGTTACAATTGACTCCGTAACCAGAGTCTCCACGTCCATACTACCAAATGTTCTACTCTCGCATGTGTCTTCACCATCTAGAACATAAACTAATGGCTCATCACCCGTTATCACACTGGTAGATGATACCTTTTTTAGTATAGAATTATCTGGACCATGTGAAGATGTATCAATCTCCACCCGCTGTAAAACCACGCTGGTCATCTTCTTTTCGTGGTCAGAGACATGTTACTTCATCATGGAAGCCTCATCAAAAGTGGCATCTCTGCTCAGAATGACCTTTCAGTCTCTCATATCCCATAACTTGTAGCCTTTCACACCCTTTTTCGTACCCATAAAAATAGCCTTTCTAGCTCAAGGATCTAACTTACCATCTTTGACATGATAGTATGTTAGATACCCAAAAATATGAAGAGTATCATAATCTATAGTAAGTTCTTCCGACCAAGCTTCCATTGGTCTCTTACCCTCAATTGCAGCCAAATTAAGGCAACCTATTAACAAGGTAGCATGCATATGCCAAAGCCTCATCCCATAACACTTTGCCCAACCAAGAATTGGACAACATATATCGCACATTCTCCAACAACATACAATTCATGCGCTCCGCTACCCCATTTTATTACAGTGTCTCTTTAATGGTAAAATGTCGAACGATCCCTTCATCCTGACATACTTGCAAGAACGGATCACTTGTATACTCCCCACTATTATCCGAATGGAACAACTTGATCTTTCTGCCAGTTTAAGTTTTTATCAACTTCTTCCACCTCATAAAAATTTCTAGGACTTCATCATTCTTTCTCATAGTATATACAAACACCCACCTAAAAAAATTATTCATAAAAGACACAAAGTAATGTTTACCCCCAAATAATATATTTATGGAGGGTCCCTAAACATTTGAATGAACATAGTCAAGGTTTCTATGAGTGTGATGGATAGTGATGCCAAACTTTACCCTTGTCTGTTTGCCCAGAACACAACGTTCACAAAAGTCTAACTTGCACGCCTTAACACCTTTTAATTTCCCTTGGTTCGCAAGAACTCTCAAGGACTTTTCCCCTGCATGCACCAAACCCATGTGCCATAGCCAAGTAGTATCTCTGGAAATACTCTCCTCACTTTCAGCAGTAGCAACCTCACCAAGAACAGTTGTACCATCCAAATAGTGCAAGTTATTACTTTTTCTTTGACCCTTCAGCACAACCATGGCTCCCTCAATAACCTTCTTCACGTCATTTTCATACACAACCTTGTAGCCTTTCACTTCAGGTAAACCCGTTGATATATTGTTCTTTTTCATCGTTAAAATATACCGAACCTCTTTAATCTATTTAACCAACCCATTATGCAACTTTAAACGAATGGTACCTATTCCCATTATGCAAAATGAATCATCATTTTCCATCAACATAACTCTACCTTCTAGCATTATCAAACTAGAAAAACAACCCCTTTCGGGACAAATGTGATAAATAACACACGAATCTAATATCTATTCTTTTGAATCAACAATACATGCACTCGATGATATAGTTTAAGAAAAGCTAGAATCATTACCTCTATTTGCCATGTCTTGAGAAACAATTATCAAAGAGCTCGATTTCCTACCTTTCTTCTTCTTAAGAAGTACAGGGCACTCATTCTTCTAATGACCCGTCTCTTTACAAAATACACATTAGTCTTTTCACAAATTGTTACAATTTCCACTGCGACCTCTCGATTTCGATCGAGAGTTGTTATCACTTGTCTTCTTCTTGTCTGTAGATCTCCCTTTAACTGTCAATACCTTGGACGTCGACTTATTGGACTCCCAATTTTCCTTCTTCAAGTACTCGTGGTTCACCACCACTGTAGTCGCATCCGAGTATTACAATGAACTCTTCCTGTAAGTTATTATCATAACAAAATGTTTAAACTCTTCGAAAAACGAGTTCAAAAACAAAAGTGATTTGTCTTCATCACCAACAATCTCCTCTAGGTTTACCAAGCCTGTTAATAACTTGGTAAAATCATTTAAGTGCTCTGACATAAAAATCATTTATCTCATCGTGAAGCGGTAGAGCCTTCTCTTCAAATGGAGTCAATTCCAGATGCTTTTCACCAAATACTTCTCAAAAATCCTCCAAATTTCCTTTGTCGAGGTTTTATTTATTAAAAGGTACATAATGTCTTAAACAAGGCATGAGCAAATTTGAGCACAAACCCTTTTATTCATCTTTTTCCAAACACTCTTTTCTATCTCATCATGTTTGTCTTCCAACACCTCATCTAAATCTTGTAGACTAATTGGATCAATAACCTCGCATCGCCACATGCCAAAGTTATTCGTGCCATTGAATTTCTCAACCTCAATTTTTGTATTATTAAACATCACCGTAGTGTTATTTTGTTTAGGCGTCGAGGAACTAGGTTCATCTCCTTCTACCATGGTTCCCCCAATTTTTATAAAATAACCGAAATCAAAAACCCAAATAAAATCGAGATAAGTCAGCATTACCTCAATTTCAAGCACCACCGAGGATACAACCTCACTCTGATACAAATTGTTGAGCCGCGCCACGGAAGCCGAACTCCGATTCGATCCGATTAGCTACAAACAATCTAAAAGAATAGACACAACCAAAAGGATAACACACATTTACCGTGGTTCGGTGAATTGCCTACGTCCACACAAAATAGAGAGAGAGTTTATTTTATGATCCTTGGTTACAATCATAAAACAATTTGGGGTCTTTTTAAGGTTTTTATCTCCAAGGATTCCTCACCAATATGTCTCACCAAGGGTGGCTTCCAAAAACCCTAGGTCTCCCTTATATACTTGGGAGACTTATTACAATCACACATATCTCAAGGCAAACCAATGGCTTCATAACAAAACTCAAAATTGAGTTTTCCCGGTGTCTCTTCGAACATACTCAATGTCTATTCGAACATAAGCTTCTATTCGAATATACATCCAAAGTCTATTCGAATAGATAGGCCATCCAAGTGATCAGTTCAAACATAAAATATGTATATTCGAATAGAAATAGAACAACCTCTACACGTGTACCATGAATCAACCTTTCTTGACCCAATTCTCTTGTGTCTTAATCCAAGAACCCAATGTTGCTTTAATCCCAAATTCATACCAAAGTTTCTTAAGCTCAAAACTATGCCTACTCAATCAGAGAGTCTGGGTGAATCATACATGAGGAGTTTGGAACCAAGAGATCTTTGTGTAGACAAGTACGCAACATTCGAGCCCTTAAACCTTAAGAATAAGCGGTGTAAATCAGAAACTAGTTTCAACCCAGTACTTGAATACATTTTCACTCCAAGAACATCGTAACAACCTCTTCTTGTAAGCAAAGATGTCGTTCGTGTACCATTACTCGACCAAAATGCACCGCAATTCCCACGTAGATATCGACTCAATCCAAGAACACAATGTTGCTTTAAACCCAAACTCGCAGATGATTCCTAAGCCAGAAACCAAACCAAGTGGATTGACGAGTTTGGGAGAATCGTAAATAAGGGGTTTGGAACCGAGACATCTCTGGACAAATATGTTTGCAGCATTTGTACCCCAGGAACACATCATTCTGATTGTTAAACCTTATTTTTACAAAACCCTAAGCACAACTAAACCCTAGAAATGATCTTAAGACGACACCATTGTAGTATTAAATAAAGAGAATTCGGACACAGAGTGAGGAGTTATTAACGATTTCTAAGGAGACACCATTTGTGGATATAGATATAATTAAAGAGAAACATCATCCCTAATTGAAGCAAGCAAGAGGGAGAGACCACTGCGGAGAATTTTGCAATTTTGCGTCCAATTTGGGGGTTTATTGGCGCACAGTTTGGGGGTGTTTATATTTTTTTTTAGTTAGTAAGTGTTGAATGTTAAATGTTTTGAAGTGTTAAATGCTTAAGCATCTCCAATAGAAATGGGTATGGGATTTCTATTGTGTGGAGATTCCCACACTCACATTGCCTTGAACTCTAATAGCACAAAACGAAAGTGTGGGAGTGAAGTTTTTTGGTGTTTGTCGTGAAAGCGTGTGCTATTATGATAGACGCGCGCCTATACAATAGGCGCCTTCGAATTGAGTAAAAAAGGACCCAATTTCTTTCTCTTCGCCTATACGATGTGGACTCCCTCATTTCTCTCGTGCTATTGCGAGAGAGACCACTAGAGATGGTTTTGCAATTTTGCATCCAATTTTGGGATTTATGGGAGTGCACAGTTACTTTACATGCTTCTTGGGTGGTGACTATTATGCACTACGGTGCGTTGTAATACTTGATCGGCCGCATATCATATCGTGCGTCCGATGTACCTAGAAATAATTTGTATACACGTTAAACCGGTTGTGTCCGATGCCTAGGCGAGTTATGGAATTTGTAAGCTACAAAATGATTGTGTAGATGTGCACAGTTAGTTCATACATGCTTGGCTTAGCGACTATTATGGACTATGGTCTGTCACAACGCTTGATCAGCCACATTTCGTGTCTGATGTACTGAGAAATATCTCAAAGACATGCGAGTACGAAATATGTAAGCTACAATGAGGGCATGTATATAGTGCCTCAATCGAAAAGCTCAAATACTTAGTTTTTTCACTGGGTTAAGTATAGTCTCATCCAATAGTCTTTTTTCGTGGATAACTATGGTTGAGATTGAACAGATTAAACAGCCAACTTAATATCATCATGCGCTTAATCAATCAAGATTTAGACGCTCAAGTATTAGGCCAGACTTAAAACCCAAATTCCATGTTACTCGAAGCACATTACATTAGTAACCTTGTTCATTCATGAACTTGATGAGGAAGAGGAACAAAAGGGTTTGATTTTCTTCTTAAAATGTTACGCTATAAATAATGTACCAAACTATAGTTTAAGGTGGCTAATGGATTTTACCAAGTGGGTTCCTTCAATTTTTCATCATATGCTAAAGTTGTTCTCTACCAAAAATTGGTGCTATACAGTTGAACAACATTACTTAAAATCTCTAGTCCGGCCTTAGGAACATTGCTCGGAACTTGGAGTTGAGAAATTTTCTATTTAACCATTATTAAAAATTCTCTCACTTTTCGTAAACATCAAGAGACATAATATAAGAGCGTGATAGCATGTAAATCCTAATGGTTTTGAGAATTAGATTTAGAGATTAAATAGAGAAAGATGAAGCGCACTCGCTTGGCCTTTTAAACAAAAAAGAAAATTGCAACAAAAAAGTGCTTGTTGGCCTTGTACAATTTCCATATTTCCTATATATGAGCACCTAACACCGGCTTACCAAACAAAGGAAACATATGTTTGCTCGCCTGATGAAAAACACGGATTGAGACTTATGTTACATATCTTTAGTTGGGCACACATATCTCTAGATGGCCCAACCTTCAACTGGCCAAACATGCTTGAGGTCCTACATGTAAAGATCTTCGTTCCGTTGGATAGTATTTGAAGCAATTTGCTTATGTGTAATTAAGTGCTTTTAACATTGCTAAATTAGGGGCACACGCTGATCCAGGAGGATCTGGGTCATTTTTAGGCCTTTTGGAAAGTCTATTCGAGCAGACTTTTAGTCTATTCGAATACACCCCTTTTGTTTTCGAATAGACTTCTCTTTATATTCGAATAAATAAGTGTCTGAGTGTCTGTTCGAACAGACTTTTAGTATATTCGAATACACTTCTTTTCTATTCGAATAGACTTTTATTTTTATTTGAATAAACACCTATCTGAGTGTTCTGCTCGAAGAAACTTTTAGTCTGCTCGAATACATTTTTTCTGTTCGAACAGAGACGCAATTCAGCCTATAGTTTTAGGCATTTAATGGCATATTTTTCCTATTTAGTAACTAGGAACTTGTAACCCTTATAAAGGGGCAAGGCTAGGCAAGATTAGATCATGTTAGATCAATCATAGTTCTAGGAGAGTGACTTAGAGCTTGTGAGTAATTTGATTGCAATCGATTTATTTGAGCAATTGAAACTCTAAAAGAGATTTTTCTCAACCAATTTGTGTGTTTTTCGTACTATTCTTCTTTTTAGGGTTTCTCAATTTGTATTGTGGATTACACGCAGCCTCATGCATCTTTACTAGAGCTTCAGGTTGAATTTGATCAGAAGGGTTTCTAGTGTAAATTGATTATGTGAAAGCTTAATAATGATGAAGAATAGTAGTACATTCAATTGGGGGAAGAAATTAGGTTCTTGATCAGGAACTCTAATTTTACTTTATTAGAACTTTTCTTAAAATAAAACTAACTACCAAAGAAACTAAAAAGAACCCCACTTTATAGAACTAAAAAAATAAAGAGGCCAACTACTGTGGGACACACCCTATCTAGGGATGCTCTATATCAACCCTCCCTCTACGGAAGAATTCGACCACAAATTCAACTGGTCGGTGTAATCGGAAAATAAATACGGATCCCTCTCTTTAAAATATGCCTCCGATATCCATGAATCCTCTGAATCAGGCTTGCCCACCCAATGCACCGTGTACATATGATAGACACCTTTCTTTAACATCTCATTTGTACTCCTCTCTAAGAAAATGTCAATACGGTTAAACTCGTGTTAGTGTGGAAGAGGAATCGGTAAAGTAATAGGCGGCACGTGATCACCAATAAAAGAAAGGAGACTCACATTAATAACGTGAAATCGTCGCATATGCCATGGGAGTTCAAGCTCGCAAGCTTTCTCCCCAATAGGTTGAATAATATGAAAGGAACCCGTTCGCCAAAGGGCTAATTTGGAACCTACTCTGGAACGACGCTCATTCCCAATACGTTCAATATATAGCATAACCAAATCGCCTGGCTAAAAATTAACCTATCAACTATGTGTAGATGCATGTGCCTTATAAGAAACATATGCCTCTGCTAAATATGTGTGTATACTCTCATGGATGCGCTGTATCAAAATAGAAAATTCTACAACAGAGGACGAAACTAGGACCGTCGGGGGTATAGGTGCCAAATCGAAAACTGTATCCGACAATCGCCCCTGGACAATCATAAATGAAGACAATCCAGTCGATCTATTGACAAAATTGTTAAAAATGAACTCTTCTTGAGTAAGGGCAAACACCCAATCCTCTGGACTATCCCCAATCTTGGCTCGTAATAGGTTAACCCAAACTTCTGTTAACGACCTCCACCAATTCATCGGTCTGAGGATGAAATGTTGTGGAAAACTGTAACTTGCAATGTAAATAGCCTCACAATGACCACCAGAAATGACCCGTGAACCTGACATTTCTATCCGACGTGATGGATCGTGAAATTCCATGTAAACGAACAATCTCTCGAAAATATAGGTAAGCAATATGAGAAGTGTCATTTGCTCGAGAACAAGGAATGAAATGTGCCATCTTGGAGAAGCTGTCGACGATAATGAAATTTGAATCAAGACCATTCGTTGTCACTGGCAACTCTGTCACAAAATCCATAGAAACGTCTCCTCATGGGGCCTCAGGAATGGATAAGGGTGTGTATAGGGCGGTGATTTGTTGAGTCCCCTTAGCTATTTGCCAAGTATAACATTGCTAAATGAACTGGTTGACATCACGCCACATGTTATGCCAAAAATATATGTCTCGCATAGATGACATCATCTTGGCCACACTAAAATGACCACCAAGTCCCCCGCTTTGTATCTCAGTTATGACACTATCTCGAACGGACGACGTTGGGATGCATAGAGTAGACTCACATAACAAATACCCCTCCTGTATATTGTATTTACCACTTCCCACACCCTCCTGTATGAGATAGTTGCTAAAAATCGGATCGAAGAACTCACCTGTAGCATATAGATCACGTAATATCTCAAACCCAAATACTGAAGCTCGGAGAGTAACCAGAACCTTCTTCCGTTATGTAACCGTGTTCTCCTTTTCGTTGACGTGCTGAGTGTTAAACGTATAGTCTTGGAGAAAGTTCAGCCACTTTGCCTTTCTATTAGAAGTGACCCATTATTGTCTGTGCATATGGCATAATGCATCAAAATCTGCGTGGAGAATAAACTCCTTGTGTACCAACTAGTACCTCCAATGAGTTAGTTAGTGAGCGAACAACTACTAGAAGCTCAATGTCATAAGTGGAATAATGCAATTGTGGACCCGATAGCTTCTAAGTAAAATACGCAACTGGCTTCCCCCCTTGTGAAAGAACTGCTCCAATGCCAGTTTTACACGCATCTTTGTACATGGAACAACTGTATAAAGTTGGGTAGCGCTAGAACGGGAGCTAATGTCGACCTATCCTTAATCATTGCAAAAGCCGCAGCTGCCTCTTCCCCCATGACGAATGGGATGTCTCTCATCAAATTAGTCAGTGGTGTCATGATCGTACTAAAACATTAAATAAACCTCCTATAAAATGTAGCTAAACCATAAAAAGTTTGAATCTGCGAAGTCGATGTAGGAACCGGCCAATCCCTGATAGTTTTAACCTTGTTGTCGTCAACCCGTATGACGTCAGCTGACACCACAAATCTTATAAACTATACTGAGTCAACCATGAAAGAATACTTCTTTAGCTAAAGAAATAGCTTGTTGTCCCAGAGGATTCAAAGAATAGTGGCGTTGTGCTATAAGTATTCTTCCTCTGTCTTACTGTAGATCAGAATATCATCGAAGTATACAACAATAAACATGTTGATGTACTTTCGCAATGCCTCTGTCATCAACCACATAAACATCGACGGGGTATTAGATAGGCCAAAAGGCATGACCGTCCACTCGAATAAACCATCCTCTTTTTTAAACATTGTACTCTACTCATCACCTGGCCTTATACGAATCTGGTGGTACCCACTGCGAAGTTCAAGTTTGGAGAACACTCCGGCTCCGTGCAAGCTTTCAATCATATCCTCTAACCGGAGAACTGGGGAATAGTACTTAACCGTTATCTTGTTGATAACTCTACTATCAGCACACATCCGCCAGCTGCCATCTTTCTTAAGAGTCAGAAGGGCTGGTACTGCACATGGTGACATGCTCTCTTTAACTAGGCCCTTGTTACATAACTCAATTATAGACCTGCTTTTGTAACTTTGCATGTTCTGCGGGTACCATACGGTAGTGAGGTAAATTTGAGAGTGGGGACCCCAGAATAAAATCAATAGCATGTTGTGTATCACATAAGAGAGGTAATACGTTATCTGTGTTTTCCTCGCAAACATGACTGAACTCTACAATAATGAAATATAAACAAGAAGGGACAAGTATAGGGGATGAAGAATACGTACTGACAAGGGCATATGCTCTGCCATAAGATCAAGCATTGGCGATGAAAATGTCACGTTCCCATCGTACGGCTGTGACAAGAGTCGGAGGAGGCATCGGTTCTAGGGTAACTTTTTCATTTCCCCATTGGAAGGTAAATGTATTTGTTTCCCCATCATAATGGATTTTCCTGTCAAACATCCAAGGTCTCCCAAGTAGATATGGCAAATATCTATATCAACTACCGAAGCGTGGATAATATCCTCACAAGTGTCACCCATCGTGAATGTCAACACTCACTCGTCTTCAGAATGCTTCCCTTGTCCTGGAGAGAGCCAAGTGAGATCAAACGGTTCAGTACTTGGAAGCGTCTCTAATTTTTGCTTCTCTACTAACTCTTTGGTCACTAAATTTTATGTAGACCCGCAATCAAGGATTATATCACAGAATCTTTCCTTTGTTATACACTGCGTACGAAAGATATTAGTACAGAACCAATAATTTGGGCTACTCGGGGTAAACCTCAATGTCCAATTTATGGAAGCATATAGGGGTAGGATATGAACGGTATTGCCGGTGCCGTGGTAGGGGCTATCAGTCAAAACTCATGGCAGAGATTGCGTTGCCGGTCTGGAAAGTGTATGTGATGAGTGTGGCATTTTCTTTGTTGGTACGTGGTCAGATTAGGAAGCAGTTGTGGGGTCGGTTTCATCTCTTCATTTTGGCCCTCGGGCTTTGTACTTGGCGAACTATTGTGGGCTATTTTGATAGGACTAGAATAAGGAGGCTTTTAGGCTTAGGTTTGGCTTTTGGGCTTAGGCTTGGCTTGGGGGCCTTGAACTCGACTTGGTTTCATGGGTTTTGAGCCTAGCCCATAAGGATCAAAAGGGATCCACGAGTTCGTCTCTCCCACGATTTGTTTATTCGTCGATGTAGCTATTTTCACAGCTTCGATCACAACTTCAGCAGCCAGGATCAAGGTTTCATTGACAGCCAGTTTGGGCTTCGTGGGGTTGTCTATTAAGCCGTATAATGATGATAACTTGCTCGAACTTTTAACCACCGTGGTTGTAACGTGCTCACGGGGTTGGCGTGATACTAGGGACGCCGGATAATTCCTCGATGGCGTGGGATGAATGGGGTAGACCGTTCCAATCTTCATCTCCGCAAGTTCGCAAGATCATTTGGAACAACTCGAATTGAGCATTTACAAGTTCAAAGAACAATTTGCATCTCGTATTCATGTCGTCGAATAGAATGATTAAAAGGTTACTCTAATACCACTTTAGTATAAACTGATTACGCAGAAGCCTAATAATCACGAAGAATACTAGTACATTCAATTGGGGGAAGAAATTAGGTTCTTGAGGACCCTAATTTTACTTTATTAGAACTTTTCTTAATAAAATAAGTTACCGAAGAAACTAAAGGGAGCCCTTTTTTATAAAACTAAAGTGAAAGAGAGGCCAACTACTGTAGGACAAGCCTATTTAGGGATGTGCTATATTAGTTTCAATCCGAAAGGTCCATCCAAAGATAAGCAAACAAATTGATCGATATAAAACCTACATCTTAAAAGTCCTGACCTTACGTGAACACATGCATGTTGTACTCTATTTCTTGATAGTGCAATTTTTGTCTCAAGGGGTTTTACTGCCTAGAGGCTTTGATGAGGCAACGCATACGCGTCCACAACCCATACAGGGCATAGGATTGTACTCTTTCCTTACACAAATTTTTGCCTAAGGGAGTTTTGTTGGGCAGAAGTTTTGATGAGGCAAGTCGTCCTGGTATGAAATAACCCAAGGGGGAGTATTAGGAGTTGGGTCCGGCCCAAGGTGGGAACCCAACTGGGTTGGGTGTCCTATTAGACTTCTAACAATCCCATATAAACTAGGGTTTATGGGGAAAGTTTTAGATAGTGTATTTAACCCTCAAAAGGATTCAGTAATTATAACCCTAACAACCTATCAATAATAAGCTCTCAATTATTTTCTCATATCTATATGTGTGTATGATTGCCTAGTAAAATAGCTTGTTATCCGACAATAGCTAATAAAACATAACAAGAGATAGACTCATGGCTAGTCCCAAGTGGTTATGGCAACAACGCTACTCCCTAAGACCCATTGCTAATATAAAATTGTATTAGATATATCAAATGTAAATGGAAGAATGTTAAAAGGTGGAATCATGTTTCCAAAATATATATATATATATATATATATATATATATATACCTGGGAGATAAAGTAAAGATTAGACACAAGGGCAGATTGTAGTATTATAGGCATGTTGAAGGTATAAAAGAGCTTGATTGGGCATGAGCCTTATTGTCCATGTGTACTCTTCGACCTCATAGGAAAAACAACACAGAAACCTTGGAAGTAGATAACTATGAGGAAGATCAAGACTGACGAGTAAATTTGTCATATTTGGAAGGCTTTGTCGATAAAATGCCTCACAAAGGGCATAAACCTTGTTAGGCCTAGTAATATGAAGGTGGAACAAAGAAATAACACTGCCTTCACACTCAACTCCCCTTCTTCTGCTAATAGTTGTGGAGCTAAATGCTTTCTAGATAATGTTCTCACTACGGAGAATAAAAAAATTTATGTACTTTTTTCCAAAAACACATATTAAAGACTATATATAAAATACAACCAAGATTACCAGATGGTGGTCGCTATGAATAAAGAAATTTCATATCCAAGACCATATCTTTTTTGTAGAAGCTCATCTAAGCATATCACAATGATACCAATAAAGCAGAATTGAAGAATGTCGAGGATGGCATTTTCAACTCCATGTTGACCAACACTACCATAATTCCAGATAAAACGTAAGCACAACCTCACCAATAGCAATCGGGATTCCTAAATGCTTTTGAGAACCATTCCTAATAAGGAAATAACGTGAAACAAAAACATCAATAGACTACCATGCAGGTTGAGAAGGCTAACAAAAGATTCCTTTACAATAAACATTCAGTTAACATAGCAATAACTTTCATTCTAAATGTCAGAGCATCTTGAAATTATAGATGTAAAATGCATATACTATAACAAACTTTAACAATATATATAATACATATACTATGAATTTTGGGATCTCGTTAAATTGCTAAAAGGATACAAGAAAGTTGGTTATAAATTATTTGATTATTCCACGTCTACTAATTCAAACACCAATAGTTACCACTCGTTGGTAACTTAAATATCTTGGGCTCGCCGGACATCTAAGCTATATAGTACTAGTGCCTCCACTTAAGAGCACAGGTGCGTATAATCTGCTGACACCTCGGTCCGGCCTCACCCTCTTTGACTGGGGCTGCCTTGGCCACCATTTTTCTCGCTTTAGCCGTGGTCCGGGTTAACCGTCCCTCACGACCCGCCCGAGAGCGTGAACGAGAAACACGCGGTAACGCAGGTTTGTCCAAAGCCCCAACCTCCTCCACCTCGTTCCCCGCATTCTCGGGGACCACATCCCACTAACGAGGGTAGTGCCCCATCTTGCATGAGACCAGAATGTCAGTACAACCAACGTTCCAGCGAGGCATTACTGATTGATTGATTAGTCGGTACCCCGTCATCACTCGGTAAAAATTACCGTTCATCTTCCCCGGTGCCCGACCAAATGAATTCAGGCACTTTTTTGTTAGGCTATCTAAAGGGAAACTTAAGCCTGCATCGAACTGCCTGTAGTACATGATGCATTAATTGGGCACCAACGTCTGGCAGTCTGGCCATATCTACTCGTTGCTGCCTCTGGCCCTCGCTCACTCATTGACTATGTCTAAGTACTTCATCCTTGTTCCTGCACTCTCGTACTCGGCTAGCGAGCTAGGTAGCCTCTACTCGCTAGGGTAAGGCCAAAAACTTTTGAAGGTCACCCTTTCTCGTCCACTGATAATAGCCTCGTGAGCCACATCCCCGACCACTCTCCCGCGTACCATGAAATCTATATACGCCTCCCCCCTAAGTCTCATGAGACTGAAGTGCCATCCTCGCGGTCGCGACTTCCCCCCACTCCACGGGTACAGTGCAAGGCAATATGGCAGTAAACCCCTCCATTGATGACTCCTCACCCAAAGACGCCATTCCTCACCTTGTTCTTCCTCACTTCGACGTACATAGACTCGTGCTCGGTGCTAGAACATCCCTGCACAAGCCAAGTACAAATGCCAGACTCAGACCTAAAGGTACGAAGGGCATAATGGCCACACATCCAACTAGGGTACCCAAGGGACCTGCTAACCCTAGGCCCTAACTTGGTCATATACTGCCACCACCCTAGTTGTGACTCTGTGACAAGTAGTACAATTCGTCCCAGCGTCACATTTAAGCCACTTTTACTGTTTCACAACGATGCACCCACACCATAGCCAGTATCCCTACTGTTTTCTCAAACCCCTACTAATCAGAGACAGAGCTAAGCGAGATACCTCGCTAAAGCTAACAAACAAATATGCATTACTATAAATTAGATGAATCGACTAGAGAACTCATCGGTAATACTAATGCGTAAGGATCACCAGTTCCCGGCCCAAACGGATCGTCACACCATCCAAATATTTCCACGACAAGCAACACTCCAAAAATGCAGTAAAGCAAAGATAGTTGAAACTCACACAGTAAGAGAGATATTAGCCAAAGTTTTTCCTTAGTCTACAGTAGGTCCTCTTAAATAGGGGTACACGGGCAGGCGGTTAACATTAATGACCAGACCCACCACAATGATATGACACATCGCCAACAGTGGCAGCCACTGCATGCCTAAGTTGTTAAAATAATAATTACTCTTCTCCCTTCCTGAGACGCTGACATGCATGATGTCACACGCCTCCCAATATAATTACCTATGGATACACGACCATACCACCTCAGCTCTCCCCCATTACGAGAAAGACCTGCGGGGGGGGGGGGGCGATTAGAGGAGCATGCTCCCGTTTGCAACGAGGTGGAAGGTCACTGAATGACTCCACTACTAAAAGTAGGAATACTCCAGTTAGCGCTGACCGGCCAGGTCGTCCTGCGAACTCCCTGCTAACGACAAGAAGGTCTTGGGCTGGGACTCGCCCAACAACCATAGAGCCGTTGAAAGCGCAACCGACGACGATTTATCAGTTTGCCCCCTGCCCACGTGGAAATATAGAAGCCTACGACCCCGAAGGGACATCTTAGGAATTATGCAGAGCACATGAGTAGGAGCACTCCTAGGTCAAACCCTTCCTATAAGTAGAGGTGGGGAGGTAACCTAAGAGGAACTTCTTCTGCTTCTTCTTCTTCTTCTTCACCTTTTGCCTCTTCTTCTTCCTCTTCGAGAGATAAAGAACTAAGTCAAGGAGATAGAGAGAAATCCAGAGAAAGTCGAGTGGTGCCCTCCTCCAACGAAAAGTATCAAGCCCAAAAAGAATATATACTCATTATTGTCCCTGAGAGGAATCACATGACTACAATGGCTGTCAGATCCATGCAGTCGACACAAAGCCAGCCTCGACCAATTCCTTTCTACACATTTTTTTTATGATCGACCTAATCCATTTCCTCGAACATTATATACCCCTCGACAATGGCACAATGCCAGGCTCTCCTAACAATCTATTACCACATAATTTCTTCTTCGAGATCAGTCAAATTAATGTTTCATATCGAGCATATTTTTCTTTTTTCCAATAAGAATCCTACCGCGCCTATGTTATCATCGATCAGGTTATCCACCCTTGACTACTTTTAACTAAATATGTACACATCGATAGCAATATTTTGTTTTCATTTCATTCAAAAGAAAAAAAGAAAGAGCGGCAAGGAATACAACTACTACCCCCACCCACAATTATAGAAGAACCCCCTACTTACATGCAGGGCAATTCTTTCAATACCACAGACATTTATTGCTACCACCTTCGACCTCCACCAGTCGCTTAGCCAACATCCGCAGTGCATAGGAGCACTCCGTCATGCCCTGCAGGTGCTACTGAAACATTGTCCACCAAAAGGTGAATGACTCGGCCTCCTCCCATCCTCTTCCCGACAACTTCTCCCGATGCAAGTCAACCAAGTCCGGTAGCGGCGCCGCCATATCCCTATGGCCGAAGTACATTTCCTTTAACTCAGTATACTTCGCCTATACCATTGCGTCCTTCTCCTCTATCCTTTTTTGGTAGCGAGTTTTCATGGTGTCTAAGGAAGCAGATGATCTGAATAGTAAAGAAGAAGATGAACATGGTTTGCAATGTATGGTCCCCTCCAACCCTACTTATACCCCATTTAAGGAAGCATTAATAAGCCCCTTAATTAGTGTCGTCACGATTAATTCCATTGGAACTCCAAAAATTAATACCAGCCAACCATTCAACTTCCCACGCATAACAGTTTTTCTCAGTATGTGCCATCTACAATAATTTCTGAGGCACTAGCTGAGAGGGGGAGAATGTAGTAGCCTACTCGCAGACTTCCAAGACTAATTGATTACTAGAAGGCTACATGGAAGCCTACCTAAGACTAGAAGCCCTGGGAACCCTCAAAATAGCCAAAAGCATATGATCTACCCAAAGCCTTCCAAGACTAACCGAACACTTGAAGGCCACATCAAAATAACCGAAGACTTGATGATCACTGCAAGAATCGAAGCTAAGGGCATTCATACAACATACAGAGCCCGACACAAGTTTTATGAAGACTTCGACCATATCTATGCATAGTCTAAGGCAAATAAACCTGACAGCCAGCTCACCAGACAGTACAGTAAAACAAGCCGTTAGACAGCTATAGTGCCAGAACTGACCTTACGTACAGGACAACTACCCCACAAGGGTATACATGTAATATGACCTCCCATGGTTACTCATCCTTTCCTATCTCCTATAAATAGGAGATGAGAGACATCATGAAGGGGTAAGAAAAACTCAGCCCAAGCCTCCTTTAGGATCAACTACCTTCAAATATTCTCCAGTCCTATTCAATTCGAACTGTAACTTCATCGATATATACATTATCCCATTCAATTCCTTACTAGAGTTCGTGGAGAATACCAATTCATAAACTCAACGCAAGTATGTTAGTACAGTATTTTCTTGTTTTTGTCTTATATATTTGTGAAAACCTCAAGTCGAATCTAAACCCCACGATGTAAGAGTGTGAACTCCACTCTACGAGATCACGCCCCTACATTATTAATTGAGGACTCGTTATCCTCTTGGACCAGTCAACAGGCTTCTCTCCATTTAGGATAATAGTGGGACACGGATATGATCCTATCCCAAATAGCTCAACCATTCTTTACTAGCATCTGGCTATCTCAGTATGCTCATCTCCTTCTTTTATGACATGCATCAGAGCACTTCTGGGACGTATCGTAGATGCTTCTTTTAGTACCGATTTCCACCAAAGCCACGTCTTTACGATTTTGGTTGTTTAAGCCTAAAATTGTGTCCATATTGCCTCTAACTTGTATATAAAACTATATATGCTTGTCACCGATGTGAATTTTGGAAACTTAGCATATTAGAATTGAATTGGGTTTATTTTGTTATACCTAACAAATTTGACACAAATATCATGTAGGACTTCGGGGTTGCCCCCTAAATGTTATACGTAGCCACCTAACCTTCGTATAGAACTATATCGTATGAGTAGCACCTATGTTAGATAAGGTCTCTAAATACGGTTGAAAAATTAAAACATTGATAGGATTTAGCCTTAGCATTCACCAAGTGAATCTGTTCCTATTGTATCAATATTGCTATCCTTTAAAATAAATTTTGAGTAATTTGATTATTTTCCATTGTTATATTTCCCTATTTGTATATATCCTCTGTTTTGTCTAAAACATGGGGAAAGATTATGTTTTTTTTTTCATCACCCTACCCGCTGCTGGATAATACATTTTATGAATATTGATATATTGTTAATTCGTCACTTGATAGGAAACATCTTATGTAAGTGATTTTACCATATTTTGTGCATCCTACAGATGGCAAAATTGTTGAATGTCAAGTTCACTACACTCAATCTCTCTGGAGACAATTACCTTTCTTGGAAGATGGATACGGAGATCAATCTAGCTGCCGATGGGTTAGAATCAACCATCACACAACTTGTTGATGCACCATCTGATAATGATACGCAACTAGGAACTATAGCTGCCGTACCTGTGCCATCTTTGGACAAGTTGAAAGCGTTCGTTCTTATATAGCACCACCTTAAGGAGGAGTTGAAAAAGGAATACATGTCTGAGAAGGATCCACTCTCTTTATGGAACAAGCTCGACAAACGATTCAGACATCAAAAGACTATTTTTTAACTTAGTGCAAAGCTTCAATGGTTGAATTTGCAGATACGAGATTATCGGAACATGATTGATTATAACTCTGCGGTCCATCGCATTACCTCCACCCTGACTTTATATGGAGAAAAGCTGACTAAAATCGATATGCTTGAGAAAACATTAACTACTCTGATTACCTGTCTATTAGTCACATAATAGAATAACGAACTGTTGTTAAAGAATCACGATTATAGGACCGTTGGAAGCGCGTCAGTGCCATAGGAAAATTACACTGTGTCGAGCAAGAAAAATGCGGTCAAGGTAACCGCGGGAAGGATAATCTCATCAAAGCAGATACTTGTGGTCGCTACAAGAGAAACCAAAGTTCCAGGGGAACTAAAAACCCTGTGGCAACCAAAACAAGAACAAGGGCAAGAACACTAAGGTTCGTAAGCTGAGGACTGATCGAAGAGGTGCATCCCCCATTGACGTTTATTAACACTGTAGTAAATCTGGACATTGGGCATGAAATTGTCGTTCCTTTAATCAACTCATGGAAGAGT
Organism: Kingdonia uniflora; assembly: GCA_014058105.1. Taxonomy (NCBI): domain Eukaryota; kingdom Viridiplantae; phylum Streptophyta; class Magnoliopsida; order Ranunculales; family Circaeasteraceae; genus Kingdonia; species Kingdonia uniflora. The sequence goes on from JACGCM010001419.1 coordinate 811,588, forward strand.
ACCAGTCGAGAATGAAACCTGAAGGTCACCATCCACTAATTGAGTATAACTCTTTCACTAAGGCTGCAGATGCTGAAGAGGTTATAGACTATGCCTATTTTGCCACGTCGAACTTCTATGAGGGCGACCACAATGCCTTCACTTCTAACTATTTAGAGAGGGAGTGATAAGCTACATATTATATGTTATCACAACTTGCTTTTACTTTTCTTTTCCATACTAGTATTTAATTATTCATAGTTAGAAGTACTATTGAATAAACATTCTAGAGAAGAAGTTCAACTTGTTTCCATTTTACAATTTATTATGGTAAACATCTACTTTTATCTATATATGTGTTTCATAACATTTTCAATGGTTGATTATGTGCATGTCTATTCTATTATAATAGAATTGATATATAGATTATAACTTAAATGCGTAATCTTGTATGTTGCCAGAAGCAACAACCAGAATCGAGTATGGACTTAAATGCCTATTACTCAGATCTTGATCGAATCTCTATGGATTTCTGTCTCATTGATAGTGGGACAATACATACAATTCTCCAGGAGAAAGGATTCCTCTAGGAATTCACTATGGGTAAATTAAATGTTGTAACCATCGTTGGCATAACCAGTATGGTGGAAGGCTATGGTCGAGCTTCCCTTTTACTTCCTGAGGTGCGATCCTAGAGATTGAGAATACCCTTTATAGTTGTAAGTCTGATATGAACTTACTCAACTTTAAGGATGTTCATGCAAATGGATATCACCTTGAGACTTGGAACAGTGACATAGATCATTTCCTTTGTATCATGTTTCAAGTAGATGGTCAGAAGTTGGTATTGGAGCAATGCCCAATATACTCATCAGGTCTGTATATGACCCATATACGGAGGGTAAAGACTTATAGCATTACGCACGTCCCCGTGCATAGCAAAAACCTTTTTCCAACTTTGGCATGATCGTCTTGGTCATCCTGAATATGACATGATGAACAGAATAATCAAGAATCATGAGGCAATTCCTTAAAAGAACAAAAAGACCCAATTCTCAAAAACTAGCCGTGCCAAACATATTCTCAAGGTAAACTTATTATGAGACCCAGTCAGACCAAAGTTGGATCAGAATCCCTTAAATTTCTCGAACGCATCCATGGAGATATCTGCGGTCCTATCCATCTGCCTTCATGTCCATTCAGATATTTTATGGTCATCATCGTGGCATCTTCTAGATGGTCACATGTATGCTTACTATCGACAAGGAACATGACTTTTGCACACTTGTTGGCACAAATTATAAAACTAAGGGCACAGTTCCCTAAGCACTCAATTGAGTTAATCAGACTCAACGGAGCTGGTTAGTTCACCTCCCAGATCTTTGATGATTATTGTATGTCCATGAGAACTGATGTTGAACATCTTGTACCCCATGTGCATATATAGAATGGTATGGATGAAAATCTAATCAAGAGGATCCAAATGATCATTCGGCCTTTGTTACTGCGAACAATACTTTCAGTCATCACTTGGGGCCATACAGTCGTACACGTTGCTGGCTCATTATATTATGGCCAATAACATATAATCAATTTTTCCCATTGCAACTAGTCCCTAGATATTAGACAGTAGTTCACCATTTGTGTACTTTTGGTTGTGCGGTATAAGTTCCCATTGCACCATCTCAACGTACCAAGATGGGTTCCCAAAGACGCCTTGGATTTACGTGGGATATGATTCTCCATCTATCATTCGATACATGTAACCCACGACATACAATGTTTTTCCAACTATCACTTTGACGAGACAATATTTCTGCCAGTAGGGGGAGATAATAGAAGTTCTTTTTCGAGTGAGCGGCTTGAAATAAATTGGAATATACCAACTCCCACTTGGACCCGTCAAACAGTCATCGCGATTGATATATTCAAAGGATCCTCTACTTTTAGTGAATTTCGCATAAAATGCCATATACATTCAATGATATGGTAAAAGTGACAAAGTCGCATATCTCAGTAGTAAATGTGCTACCAAAAATTGAGGTCCCAAAAGGGAAAGCTTTGGTTGTACAAGATAACGAGCTTATAGCTCAACGACTGTGGGGTTATCCTAAAGGATCTAAGAATAAAGCTCCTTGGCCAAGAACTATCAATCCTGCTTCTCAAAATAGAGCAAGGAAGGTTCAACCGACTCCTAGTGTAGTCGAGACTCATGGAGAGTCACTACCCGACAACTTGGCAACAATAGCTACTTGATCACCCATGCAGATTGCCTCTACAGTGCACTAGATCTAAATTTGATTGCTCAAAAGTAGTTGTTAACAATATATTCATATTCGCCTCCGTAATTATTTTGTGGATGACGATCCCGACTCACTATCCGTTGACAAGTGTCGACGTAGACAAGATTAGCCAAAGTGGGAACATGTGATTTAGACGAAGCTAGATTCTCTATTGAAGCGCGAGGTATTCAAACCGGTAGTCCGACGTGATAATATCATAAGACTAGTTGGATACAAGTGGGTGTTTATTCGAAAATATGATGAATCTAGGAATTTTGTGAGGTATAATCGAGGCTAGTCGCCCAGGGCTTTTTCCAGAGACCTGACATCAATTATGATGAAACTTACTATCCCGTGATGGGCAATATAACATTCCATTTCTTAATCAGTCTATTAGTCTCGAAAAGACTAGACATGCATCTAATGGATGTAGTCATGGCTTATCTATATGGGAAACTAGATACCGAGATATATATGTGAATTATTCAAGGATTCCATTTGCCGGAGGCAGCCAATACTAAATAGTCCGCTGGTACATGGAGTACCGTCGATGTCAGTAACATCAAGTAGGCTAAAAGCATGTACGTAGTGTGATTAGATAAATCACTTTATGGTTTAAAGCAATCAGGATGATGCACAATTGGTTGACTGAATATTTGATGAACGAAGGATTCTCGAATAGCCCGATTAGCCCATGCATCCTCATTAAGAAGTCCACCACTAGATTTGATATCATAGTTGTATATGAAGATGAATTAAATATCATCGGGACTCTTGAGAAGATAATATATGTCGCTGAATACCTGAAGAAGGAATTCATGATGAAGGACCTCTGTCAAACTAAGCATTATCTTGGTTTCCAGATCGAGCATCTTTGTAGTGAAATTCTAGTACACTAGGCGATATTCACAGAGAGGGTATTGAAATACTTTAACATAGATGTTGTCCACCCATTGAGTACATTAATGCTCATTAGAAATTTGGATGTCAAGACTGACCCATTTTGCCCTCCGGATGCCGATGGGGAACTTCTTAGTCCCGAAATACCGTATTTAGGAGCTATTGGTGCTTTGTTATATCTTGTAAGTTGTACCAGACCTGACATTTCATTTGTAGTGAACCTGTTGGCTCGCCACAGTTCCTAGCCAATGCTGAGACATTAGAATGGAGTTAAGTACATATTTTGTTATCTATGTGGCACAGTTGATTTAGGATTATTCTTTCTGAATAATGTCACCGACAGGCAAGAACTAGTTGATTACGCAAATGCAAGATTTCTATCAGATCTACCCAAAGGTTGTTCAAAAGCAGGATATGTTTTCACTTACAGAGGCATACTAATATCTTGGTATCCAGTCAAGCAAACGATGGTTATGACATCTTCAAACCACTTTGATATCATTATTCTACACGAAGCCAAAAGATAATGTGTTTGGTTCTGTTCCATGACATATCACATCAAAGTCAATTACAGTCTACATTCTGTCTCTTGTACTCCGATAACTCTCTATGTAGATAACAATGCTTGTGTTGCTTAGCTGAAAGGTACATTCATAAAAGGTGATAAAACGAAGCATATTTTACCCAAATTCAGGCATACACATTAGCTCCTGCAAGATAGAAAAGTTGATATCCAGCAGATACCCTTCTCTGAGAATCTAGCAGATTTGTGCACCAAGGTACTATCGAAATCAATGTTCTTAAAGTTGGCTTATGGCATTGGCATGCAAAAGCTGATTCTAGTTGTTTAAGAGGGAGAATCTTCTCCAGAGGGAGATTCCCCCTCATCACTCTAAGTGATATGACATATGTGCCTTGGTAACATATGTTCACCAAGGCACTACCGAAGTTAACATTCTTAAATTTGTTTCATGAAATTGGCATGTGGAAGCTGAGTCTACTTGTTTCAGAAGGAGAATCTTCTATAGAGGGAGATTCCCCATCATCACTCTGAGTGATATGACATATGTGCCCTGTACCTTTTTTTCTTAGTTCCGAGTTTGTACCCATTGGGTTTTACCAGATGAGGTTTTAATGAGGTAAGCTTATGGTGCGTCCAATACCGATATGTGACTTGTTTATATTAGTTTTGCCTTCTCGTCATAGTTTTTCCCACTAGGTTTTGGTGAGTCTAGACTGCAGAGATAATCTTCTCATTCACGGTGGATAACCCAAAGAGGGAGTGTTATAGTCCACGATTTATGGTGGGTCCCTCATGGTGGAGTGGGTTGGGCTACCAACGACTACTTACCCCCAAGGGTATAGTTTAGGGAGAAAAATAAACCTAGGAATCTCCACTATTAATATAGGGAGACACCCCTACTATGTAATTAATGAAGCTTATGATATTTGGCCTTTTGGAGCCCCAGGCCCAACCCTGGGGGTGTGTGACGGCATAGGACCCAAAAGAAAAATGGCCCAAAGGCGAGCGCGGGATAAAATGCGAGAAGGGGCAGGTGCCCAGGAATGCAGAGGAGCGTCCTGGATTTAAACCTACTGAAGCTCTCGAACTGTGTGGCGCAGTTCGCCGAGGGCACAATGTTGTCGATCATAGTCATCTTGACGGTGCTACCTTTCAGCCTCAAGTTCTTGGCGGCGCTCTTCACGCTCTATGCATAACTTATTGTTGTGGCACTCCTCGGCTTGAACAAATTATTGTCTTATGTGGGCAAGTTGAGCGGCTACTCCATCGGCGGAGTTACTGACGACGGCAGAGGTAGAACGAAAGGTGGGGTTCATTAAGGATGGCTAAAGAGGGGTGAAAGTGAAAAATGGAAAGCAGTTGGGTAGGTGTAGCACATACGGTTCCAAATGTAGAGCCAAGTTTTATAGAAGGAGAAACTAGCTCTTACACCACAGGGTTATCTTCGACCAGGGGATTATGCAAGTATCTAATACAATAATAGACAATATTACTATACTAACTCACTTGCATGGAGTCCTAAAATTGGTTACCACTACACCAATTTTACAAAATTACCACGGATAAAGTCTGTGGCAATAGTCGTTTTGCCACAGATAAAGTTTGTAGTAGAGGTTTGTAGTAAAAGTTGTGTGTCAATATTTTTGCCACAGAGTTTATCTGTGGTTATCTAATTTATATTGCTATGAAGTAAATTCGTGGCAATTTTTTTGCCACGGAGTTTATCTGTGGTTATCTAATTTATATTGTTGCAGAGTAAATCCGTGGCAATTTTTTTGTCACGGAGTTTGTCTGTGGTTACCAAATTTATATTGATGCAGAGTAAATCCGTGGTAAATTTTTTACCATAGAGTTTGTCTATGGTTATCTAATTTATATTGATACTAAGTAAATCTGTGGCAAATTTTTTACAACAGATAATATTTGCAGTATAATTAGGATATTTACCACTGCTTTAGTCTATTGTAATTTAATTTTTATTTTATTTAAAAAAAAATCAAAAAAATTGCAACAAAACCAACAATTTAGTAAAACAAATTGTACATGTTGTATACACATATATAAACAAAAGCACACAATTCAATAACTTGTTTCATTTATAAATATTGGCCCAAAAAATTTAGGTACACTGGTTACAAGCTATATACATGTTCTCTGTAATAAATCCAAAAAAACCATAGATTGAGAACAAAAAAAGGAAGCGCAGTGGCTTCAAAAGCAAAGGATTAATATAGCGGTGTTCAAACCATGAAAATATATAATGCTTCACTGGCATGCGTGCTTTCCCAAGAACTGCTAAGAGCTTTATATAAACAAATCTACAAGAGAAACAATCATATCAAGAAGATAATTTTGCTTCCATCAATGAACAATTTCCCTAAAGTAGCCAAATATATTTCTAAGGGAAAAATTGCAATTTTACTTATCATTAAAATACACTAAAGCAACCAGATGTAAAAAATACCTGTTTTTTTTTAGTTTGTATTCACTCTGATTGTAAACCCATTTCACAATAGACAACGCATTGCTCCAACCTCCACGAGCCTGACCAAGTCTACCAATGATTTTAAGTAGATTCTGGATGTGACTCCTAATGAATTCAACGGTCAAGATATTGATAGATACATAACATAAACTTCAAATTAAATAAGAAAATATGTGAAAATGTTACTATTTCACACTATGATATTCGCATACATATTGCGAAGGTGTCAGGTAATTCTCATATGACTATGTTATCCACATTTTTCATTCACAAGTCATAAAGAATCTCAAACGGTGTTATTAAGCCTTTAAATACCATGAAGGTTGTTAACTATTTCCAACATGTCTTTGTCATGCCTAGAATTTAATAATTTAATGTAACTCAAGTATAACAATTAAGAAAAATAATATGAGATGAGAAGCATCTTTCTGAGTTACATCGAGATTGAGTTGCAGCTCGGCATTGGCTTTTGGAGAATGAATTGCTCTTACAGCACGGTCGCATGTTCTAGTTTTCTTCACAACGCCACCATTGGCCCTACCCCCCGCAACTCTAAGCCTATACAACCACCAATTCATCAGTTATAAAGATCCTTGAAATATTACTCAAAATAAATCATTTCAAAATATACTAAGAAAATCAAAACCAGGCAGTATCGAGACTCGAGAGTGAAGCTCGGACAAAGTAGGACCAAAGTCTAAACTTATAATAAAAACATGAATTGTCATGCAATCAATTTTTTAAGTTTAAATATAGCTTCTGGATTCTTCCTTCACCTGATAAGGTAAGGATTTGCTGTGATGGTTCATCGATGACAATCCAGGGAGGGGTGGGTATGGTGCTGTATTTCGAGGAAGTGACAGTACTGTTATTGTGATCCTTAATATCAACCTGGTACAAACTACATCCTATAGCCCTGAATGTACTTCAATTATAGAAGCTTTGGCCAGAGTTTTAATTGTGAGTTACAAAAGAAGATGGGTGGTCTCTAATTCGAATGTAGCAGTACAGGCTTTTAACTCGAATAACATTCCTTGTAGATTTAAACCCTTATGGGCAACAGTCAAAAAACATTTAACCACTCTCAGAATATTTAATTAGTGTAGAGAACAGAATTTTAGCACCTACAAAGCGGCAAAAGGATGGTGACATACAGTGGCGTGATTTATGTATATCAAGATTTCAGATGTAATAAGAGTAGTTGCAAATGATTTGTAAAGCTATTGGGTGCCATCCTAGTTGGTATGTCATAGCAACTAATGATGCTTTTGCTACTCTAGTTAGGTTTTTATTCATAATTTATATATATCCTACAAACCCTTGTAATCTATTTATATCATTAATAAAATCAAAAAATATTCAGTAATATATTTATATGATTAATAAAATAAAAAAATACTCACTTTCAGCAGAAATTATTATGCTAAAATGAGACGGTTTAAGTCAAGTTTTTATGCACTCCTTGTCAGCTTGGATATGATATAAATGTCCTATAGTCACAAAAATATTTTCGATCATTTGGTTGTAATGAAATACAAGAGACCTTTATTATTAAAAATAGTAATTTCAAATCAAACAATTTTGGACATCAAAGCTCTACAACTTTTCTTTTTCAAATATTTGAATGAGAGAGTTATTGGGCTATTTTGGTACAGATAGGATTTGGAAGAGAGTAGTTGTATACATTATATTTTATTTTTTTCTTATAAATGAAGAGGTACACTAATCAAAAGCAATATCAAGACATAAGAGGGGCCTATGCAATCACATGAAAAAAAAATCAATACAAAGACACATTCATTCCAAAGCAAACTCGAATAAGAGCAATTCTGCTCCAAACTTAAACTGATCTAAGCAAGTAGGCTCTACCTTCAAGATAATGGGAGGGTAAGGTTTGAGGATCTTGTTGTGTCATGGAAACCCATAACCATCTGGAGTATCTTTAGAGGGGTTTTACCACTACCATGAGTTACATTCCTCCCTCTTTTTAGGCTGGATCATGTTTTTCATCAAAAAGAAAGCCCACTCTAAATTCCTCGAATAAATCCCAAGAACAAATACATAAATATGAAATTCAAGAGAGAGAGGGAGAGAGAAAGAACTCATAGTTAATTGTAACTACCCATTGTTATTCGATTTACCGAGCAATTCTTAGGTCTTCTAAAAAATTTAAGATAAACTACAGGAAACCTTACAAAATTGGGAGTAAATCCTACGATATGAATCTGATTCTTGATGATAAATTAATAGAGGCAACATTAGAAACTTGGTTTTGGGAATAATAGAAGCTTAATTTTGAGGAGTGAAGAGGATTTAGAAGAAAAGGGTAATGCTAAAGTTGGGAAGGATAAACATTTAGGGAAAAATTCTCAATTTGATACAAAAGCTAAGAAGCTTAATTTGAGGAGTGATGAGAAATGCCACAGATCTTTTTCAAATTGATTCGGATAAAGTCTATGCCTATTTAACTATAGCCAAAGTCCGTGGTTAAACTTAAAAATAGTTGTGGCAAATTAATAATTTTCCTGCAGTGACATCACTTCAAGGTCTAGAGGTTGGTTCTTACAGCCAAATTGTGGAGCTATAGAGGGAGAGAGTATCGTACCCTTGGAGGCCAAGGAAATGAAAGAATCCACTGTGTCTACGCTCTTATATAGATTTGTGAAACACCCAAGTTTAGGAGTTTGGAATAGAAGTCTTAGAATTGATCCTTAAGGGATTGTAAAAAGGCTGAGGAGAAAGTCTACAAAATCTTCCCCAGTTTCCGCGTACAATACTTAGTTGTTTGACTTTTTGATATTTAACTTAATAGTTATTTATGTAGTACCAGAGCTGGCCGTATCTTCACTCTTAAGAATATAGTGTGTTTCTTCTAGTTCCCCTTTTATGGTAGTAGAGGTCTGATTGGCACTCTTCAAAGCACATATTTCAAAGGTGTCATAGAGGTGAAAAAAATTTGAAGCAGGCCCACCAAGACCTCTCATCACCTCAAGAGAAACCACCTCTCTAATGCCAAGATCTTTAGGGAGTGCCCAACTGGGTTTTGTACATTGTGGGATAACCTTTCGATCATCAATTACAATCAACATTCTCCCCTGAACAAATACTCCATCATTTAATACATTGAACCATATCTTTTTATCCATCAGTTTCCCGCAACTGCATCGGTCTATCTGAGAGGTGCTCAAAGAAGCACTATGTTTATCAAAAAAGCAATTTTCCAAAAACATGTCATCACACATATAGTACGTTGTTCCTCCGTATCGTCCATATTCAACTTCAGATCCTTGCATCGATGGCCATACGGATTTCTTGGACGTAGGAACAATCCCAAAGTCATTTCCTTCTCAAAATAACCTTCTTATAAATTCTCCAGGCTCTGATACAGAGTGCTCATGGATCCTAATGTTGTTGTTTCCAATTGTTTGCGAGTGAGCCTGACTATTGTGCCCATAGGCATCGTAAAAAAATTAAAGAGAATATCTACAAAATCCTTATATGATTCAACAAAAACTACTCGATTTTGTTTTTTGTCTACCAAAACCTTCCAACTGGTCATCTTTTCATTCTTCGTAGTCATAGATAAAATTCCCCAATGCTAAAAGTAAAATCTTGATGGCGAAGACTGCAGTAGCTTTAACTTGGCTCTGAAACACTAAAACAAATTGATTAAAGCATTTACTCAAACAGTTTCCCACATTGTAAATCGTCGAGTCTATTCGTGCTGAAGTTTTCATTATTCAATTATTGCGTTGAAGCTTTCTTAAATTGGGAAATTATTGCCAATTGAATGACATGTCAACTTGGAGTTAGAAAGTTTATTGTTGTTTAGAGAACGACATATCAACTGTATGGAATGAGTTATGCCATTAGGTACTAATTTGAAGTATTTTTATCTCTAGGTACCTCTATCTAATTTAGCTTCAATTAGTGGATTTTAAAAGCCCTAATGGAAAGACTCTCATTCAATTATACCCCAATTCATGGCATAAAGTCCACATAAGACCAATGATAGCTTGAGGTTCAATACTTAAAATGCAATTGTGCAATCTATACCATCAATTCCTTACTACTATTTTACGGCAAGGAGACAACAAAAGGGTATGGTATTACACAAAGCAATTATAAAATGATATATTAGGGTACATACCTTATTAGCTTAAGCATATATATGAAAATAAAGCACCACCAAAAAACCCAAGACAACGCCTATATTGCCGTAATAACAAGCATAACACTCTTTTCCAGAACTCTACTGCAAGGTACAAAAAAAAATGACTAACCATATCAATATAGATTGAAACAACTATACTATAAGAGTAAATTTATAGTAACTCGAATAGGATCCGCAAATGAGCTTATTCTATAGTTTTGAAGAGCATATTTGGTTTGGGTTTTACATTAGATGTCTTGGTTTATCTCATATTATTTCAGGATAGAATATTCTAGTAATTTCAATTCAAAACTCACAATGACTTCAGGTCAAACAATAATTTTAATGAAGAAAAAACTAATTTGAGCAACTATACTATTAGAACTCACAATGACATTCAGTAACTATATTATTATATATCAAATGCTAATTTTTGAATTACATCCATAGATTTTAAAGTTAAGAGAACCAAATCTAAACCGATCTGTAATTTATGTGTTAATTTCCCAATTAGGGTTTAACAACTTATAAGTTTTCAATTTGATTCAAAATTGTGGTTGGATATGCATCAGAAAAGATTGTGGCAGTGGGTACTTGCAGATTTCACTTCTTCTCCCATAACCCTCAAAATATACTGCAGTTGATTCAAGTTGCAATTCTACTTATCATGCCACTTCACTTAAGCAAATATTAAATGATCATGAACTAACATAACCCTAAACTTACCGAAATTGGCATATGATGAAACTATGTGCACTCTACCTGCCCCTCCTTCCTCTTATGCAGCTGCAGCACCTACGCCCGCCTCATCATAATTCCTATAAACACCCCAAGCATCACAAAACCAAATCAAACAAACACTCAAAACCTGAAATCTGTAGAGAAGAAAATCCCCTCCAACTATATTCTCCAAACCCGGCAATTTCTAAGAACTTTGTAATCACATATTATTCAAACAAAAAATTCAATGAAGGTGGGGAGAGAGAAAAATCTATCCACTAACAACATTAAAAGAAGGAAGACCTTCCCATAGTGGCTAAATTCGTCGTCACCACCATAATCGTTGAGCTTCGTACAATCAATCTCAATTATATTAACGAGACCAATCAAGTTCTCCATGGTCGTCATCTCTATAAAACCCTACAAACCCTAATTTGTTATCCCCAAAATCTCATTCATACACACACACACACACACACACACACACACACACACACACACACACACACACACAGCCCTTGAAATCATGAAGTTTGTGAAAAATAAAAGCAAGCTTTGTGGAAAAACCTAATTTGCGAACCTTTGAAATTGCAAAGTTGGTATGGAACCTAGAAACCCCAAGATTATCTTTTGAAGAGTGACTGCAACAGTTAGTTGAGTCTTATTTTGAGTCTATTTGAGTTAAAGTCAAAAGATCTAAAATTACCACAGATACTTTACCAATTTACTACGGGATAAGTCTGATTCAAGTGTACCACGGCTTTAATCCGTGGCAAATCTAAAAAATAGACTGTGGTAATTTTACAATTTTGGTGTAGTGTACTCCACTACCTCTAGCAAAGATTTTTAATGGTTGATGATATTTATCAATTTTAGATGACAGATCGAAGAGAGATTGGTTATAAGGTATTCGAAGGTAATCTTGTAGGGTTTTACAAGAGGGGTCTTCTAACCCTTTCATAGTGCATCTTCCCTCTTATTTATAAGATATAGAAAGGGTTGAGTCACCATGGGAGGTCAAATTACATGTATATCCTTTGAAGACAACTGTTCTGTACCCGGAGTCAGTTCTGACACTGCAGCAGCTAGTTCTAATACTGCAGTTGCTAGTTCTGACACTGTAGTTGTCTAGCGACTTGCTTCACTGTTCTGTCTGGCGAGCTGGTTATCATACGTATCTGCCCTCGACAATGTATTACCGTGGTCAAGGTCTATCTATTACTACTGAGTTTTAACATTGTTTATCTGTCATTGGCTTCGACTATAATGTCTTTGAGTGTTCGATTGATGTCAGAAGGCTTCGTAGACTTAGTTACTATCTTGCTGGCCTTCGAGTCTCTAGGTAGGCTTCGATGTAGCCTTCGAGTATTATACTGATGTTGGAAGACTGCGAGTAGGCTACTACATTTGCCCCCTCTCAGCAAGGGTCTTGGGAATTGGTGTAGATGGCGCATACTGAGAAAAAATGGTCGGGCATGGGAAATTGGAGAGTTGACTGGTTAAATGTGGCCAATTCTGAGGGAAGTAATTAAAGAAGGTAATTAAGAGAAGTGTTGATTATGGGGTAATAAATGACCATTAATCCAAGTATAAATAGGGGATGTTAGGGGGAGTTTCAGACTATCTTCATCTTCTTCTTTGCATAACCAAAGCCATGGAAACTACAGCAAACACGAGGTACAAAAAAAGAATGGAAGCGAGGGAACGGTGTATAGAGGAAAACATGGCCGCGCTGAAGGAAAAGTTCTTTAGAGATTGGGGGCTAGACTAGGTGATGCCGGAGTTAATAGAGCTAGAGCCAGAGGGGCCAATCTGTGGAATGCCATACGAGCATTGGTAGAGGGTGCTTTAATGGTTGGGTCCCAATGTCAGTAATCGATACTACCTGCTGAAGAGCATAGCCAAGGACTAGGTGGTTGCCGAGGACTGAGTCGAGGATAAGGAGGCAGGGCTCAACAAGAACTGCCCCGTATGCAAATAGGGGGGCCTTAGTGGTGGTGGTGGATTGTAGAGGGAAGTTGATGTTTCCTGTTTTTGAGTTTGTTGTCGGTGATTCTCTTTCTCCCTTGCTTTGTAGGCCTGAGGGTTATTGTTTTATGTCTTCTGAATGAAAAATATGTTCACCAAATTTATGATAGTCGAGCCATACTAGGTGTTGTAGACGATGATAAAGTAGGCACGATATAACTTATCAAACATCAAACTTAAGTAATGAAAGGGACTAATAATTGAGGGACCTTGGGTTCAATTATATAAAGAAAAATACTGACCAAAGGTTCGAGTACTAAATGTTTATGTACGATTGGATGAAGTTAAATGTAGACGATGGATCGAAAACGAATGCATGATAGGGCATTGAGGTATCTGTTGTCAAAGGCATATGTACTTCGGCTGCAAACTCTGACAGCCAAAATAGTAGACATGTCAGAGGTAAAACTGTTCCTAAGGCAGAGTACCCTACAGGTCATCATGATATTTTTTTGGGTTATGGAATAAAGGTGGAAGTGACACGCAGGTTTGAGTTGACAGCTTCAGACAGGGTTCCAGAAGGTTTGAGAGGTTTATAAAAAATTATTTGATGTGAGCGTGTGATACGCACGTGGGAGGAATTGAGGGTAGTATTGTCAAAACACATTCCAGCCAAAAAATGAGGGAGAGTGGAGGAGTGGTAATGATGGTGAGTGGGAGAAATCGGGTTGGTTTTATTTTTCTGAGGTAGTATTTAAAGGGGCAAGAAAGAAATTTACTGCTCCCCAAACAATTAATCATAGAGATAACAAAGAAGGAATAGAGGAAAACACATACGCGATTGCTAAAATGGAGCTTACTGGAGAAAAGAGAAGAATACTTTGTGGTTTCTAAGAAATCTGATTCATTCGAAAAAGTATGTCCTCTGCTTTCTTGTGAATATAGGTAATTTGTACATACGCGCTACTGCTCTGCCATTTCTTCTTCTGTATCTGTATTTTTTTTGTATTGTGGGGTAGGTACTGCTACGGTTTTGCTTATAATGGCATGACCGAGGAAGGAAGTAACCTATGTAGCCAAAGGTTTGGCCCAATGGTAAATTAGGGAAAGTGAGCGGGTGATTAGGGCTATAGTCAAATATTCGACTGTGGGTTGGGTGAGTTGGAGAGAGTAGAACATAATATGATATCAAAATACGATAGTCGAATATATCGATCTAATTTTGTACCTCTTCTACTGTAGGGTATAATGCATACCCATCAAAATTTGAGGATAAGGCTGATAGATAAGGAGGATGAAGTAAATGAACCCAGTATATTTGGTCGAAGTCAAGAGGGTGAGAGCAGTGAGGTAGAGGTATTAAACATTGCAACAGACACCCCATTAGCTGTGGTAGTGCCAAAGTTTGGAGCTTTGAGTAGGAGTCGTCGTAGGGCTCGACTAGTCGGGGAGAATGACGAAGAGGAGAGTGAGGAGGGGGAGGGCAGGGGAAATAAAGGGAGTATCGATCCTTCAGGGGATGAGGGGGAGGAAGGGGAAGGGGAGAAAAGTGATAATAGTGATGGTTCGGATGATTCGAGGAGAGCGGCAGGGATACCGTCGGGACCAGTCTCGGCTTAGTTAAGGGCGAGACTGGATCGATTCATGACAAAACATGAGTTGCCAAAGGTGGGTGTTATACTGGTTCCAACAAGGGCAGTTTTCGCGCTAAAAGATGCCCTTCAGGTGGGTATCAAGGCGTTCAGAGGCTAGATTTGATTAGGGATGCAACTGCCCCTTCAAAAGCTGGTGAAGTAGGTATTGAATTTTTAGGATGTTGCCCCATGCCTGATGAATGACAATTTTTATAAGATCATGAGGGTTGTCGAGGGGATAAATGTAGAGTTGATACGTGAGAAGAGGGGTTTGATTGAGTGATTTGATATTGTATCATTCTACTCGAGGAAAGCAAATAAGAAGGCGGATGCGTACCACATTCAATGCCATACAGACAAACTATAGCTATTTAATATGTGTTCGACGGGGCGAAGGTGGGATAAGGATTTGGTTTTAGTAAGAGGTAATTATAGGAATGCAAAAGGGGAGAAGGTGTATAAGCTTAAGCATAGGTTGTATAATCCAAGTAAGTCGATGGTCGAAGGCTAATTATTAAGTGGTTTGAATAGGTTATTGAACTTGTTTTTCATTATTTTGTTGAGTCCGACAACAATATATTGGCGAATCCGAAGAGGTATATTCATGAACTGATCAACCACGACAAAGAGTGGGTAAACTGGGTATTTAGGAAGTTGGGTATTATAAGGAAGAGGCAAAAGAAAATAGACACATCATTGCAAAACGCACATGTTGCTACTGTTTTGTCAAAGAATAGGAAATAAGGAAGTGCTCCTACGAGGGCGGGTGAGATGGAGAAGGGAAGGTTGAGTCGAAAGTCGAGCTATGTGCCGAGGGAGCAGCAAGGGGGGCCTGAGACCGTATAGCCGAGTGTGCCCGAGGCCATTCCCGAGGTATTGCGGTAGGCTAGCAAGGATAAGGGCAAGGCCATTCCTGAAGTTTTGGTAGTACTGCAGACGAAGACTACTCTGTGTAAGAGGCCTCGTAAGCAGGTTGTCGATGATGTGGATGATGTAGTTAAAGTGGGGTAACGCGAGGCCGAAATGGAGGAGAGGGATCGAGAAATGGTCGCGTCGATGGCGACCCTCTGCGGAACAGACCCAGATGATGTAGGGAAACAAATGAATAAAGCTCTGCATCAGGTAAATATTTCTAAAATTATGAAGTTATACTTATCCTTCGAGAACTGCTGATTAGTCGAGTATTCGTGCAGGTGTGCGCCTGGGCCCAAGCTTTTATCAAAGCCCATAAGATTTTAAGTAAATAGCTGAAGCAGTCGATGGACAGTCTGGAGCTCGCTCGAGGAACCACAATGTCGCTAGAGACCAAGGTTGGTATCTTAAGATGAAAGAAATTACAGATTAGTACCAAGGCTACAAGGGAGGTTGCAGCTACGGTTGCCAACATTAATCAAATACAAAAAGTGTTAGAGGCGAAGCTGGCTGAGAAAGAGGAGCAGCTGGAAGGAAAAGAGAGCAAGTTTTTAGGCACAATATGATGAGGACGGCTCTAATTTTTTTTATAGATGTGTTGGGGTATAATACCGAGACCTTTGAGCATTTTCTTTTGACCAAAGAGTCTTCTGTCGAGGATGTGGTGCAGGCAGTGAGGATGGAAGTAGATCTGGCTGGTGGAGGTGTTGGAGATGGTGTGGTTGCTCCGGTGGTCAAAGGAGATAGTGTTGGTACTAGTGCAACTGTAGGAGATGTTGTGGTCGATGGTAGTACATATGTTGTAGGTCTAAACCCTGTTATCGAGGGTAGTGAAAATGCTACCCTGAAATAACCTGCAGAAGGTGTTACTGTGGATACTCCTCTGTAGAAGGTATGTATTTGCCGTCTGTTTACTGTAATGAACTTTATCTCCTTTTCTTGCTGTGATGTTAAATTGGAATGATGTGACATTTGAACTGAGTGTACTGAATCGGCAGTACTTCGAAACATGTGTAACATAATTGAACTTGAGCTGCTTGTATGTATGTAGTTGACTTGAATTTCTTGTATGTATTTGACTTGAATTACTGGTATGTCTTTATGTTTGTATCTGTGTATACAATTAGAAATGTAGAATGTTCTACTCTGATGGGTTCGACCTGGAACCTTTGAAGAGCTTCGAGGTCACCCCCGAGTATCTGTCAAGTCAAAGGGTTGGCATTATACTTAGGTTTGATCGAGTCGAGAAGTGTATGGAACCAGGAAGGTTGCCCCCGGGTCTATCCGCGGGATTGAGCCCAAACGAAGCATGATGTGGTCGTACCCAATGCATTCTTAAGTGTCCGGTCTTTTAGCCATCCATGCCACTCGGGTTTCCTTGAATTGGAAACTTGAAAAACTTTGAGGTCAACCTCAAGTATCAGTCAGGTCGAAGGGTGGACATGATACTTAGGTTTGACCAAGAAATTTGCTGGACTTCGAAGGCCTGAGTCAAAACGAAACATTATGTGGTCAGCCCCAATGCATCATCGAGGGTCTGGTCTGTCGACCATTTATGCCCCTCAGGATTGCCCGAATTGGAACCTGGAAAAACTTTGAAGTCGCCCCCAAGTATCAGTCAGATCGAAGGGTGGACATGATACTTAAGTTTGACCAAAAAATTTACTGGAGACGTGACATGAAACTCAGAGGAAAAAAATATGTTTATTGATTATACTATATTTACATTAGTCGAACAAGGTCCTGGTTGAGGCCTCTTATATGAAGCTAACTGCATTGTGTTCCATAGATTAGGTCGAGGCTCCTCCGCTTCTGTCATTAGATAATAGGATCCTTTGTCAGTTTTTTCATACACAACATAAGGTCTTTCTTAGGACTTGGCTAGCTTGCGAGCATTTCGAGGCTTCGAAGAGGGAGTAACTCGTCGAAGTACCAAATCTTTAATATTGAAACTGCGTGGTCAAACTCTTTCATTGTATGACTTCTGGAGAGAGAGGTGGTAACAGCCGAGGTTTGCTATGGCTCAGTCTTTGGTTTTATCGATCAATAATATATTATATCCAAGCTCGAACTTATTATCTTCATCGGGGAGGTCGAGATCGCGTGTTGGTACTTCAAACTCGGTAGGCAACACAGTTTCGGTACCGCATACCAGGAGGAAAGGAGTATAGCCCGTAGCCTTTCTTAGTGTGGTACGATAGGCCCAGAGTACATGTTATAGTTCTTGAACCTATCAGCCTTTCATCTCCTCGACACGCTTCTTAAGACCATCGACTATAGTTTTATTGATTACATCGACCCGACCATTCCCCTCTGGGTAATAAGGTGTAGAGGGTGACAGAATAATGTTGTACTTCTTGAGGAAATTAAGGACTTTGCTTCCAACGAACTGTGGACCATTGTCACATCGAATCTTGTGAGGGCAGCTAAAACGTATGATGATATTTTTCCCATAAGAACTTGATAACTTCTTCTTCTCTGGTTTGACATAGAGGCACGGCTTCGACTCATTTAGGAAAGTAATCTATAACCACTAGAATATGTTATCATCTACCCGAGACCTTTGGAAAAGGGCCTACTAGATCAATCGCCCATTGTTAATATGGCCAAGTAACTTGGCTATAATGGAGGCCTTATGAAGGGCTTTGGATGTCATGGGCATGACATTGGCATTTGTCACAGTACTTCACATACTCTTCAACTTGTTTCCTCATATTAGGCCAGAATAAACCTTATGTTATGGCTCAAAGAGACATAGATCGAATATTAATGTGAGCACCGCAGGTACCTTCGTAGAGTTCGGTAAGTATGGTAGTGGCTTCATTTTGGGAGATGCATCGGAGGTGTACGTCGTTCAGGGATTTGCGGTGTAGTCCACCTTTGAGAATGGTGTATCTACAGCAGTTTTCCAGTAACGAACGTTTGGCTTTGGGATTTTTAGGGAGGGTAGAACTGTTGAAATAAGTAAGGAAGGGAGTTCGCCAGTCATCGATATCGAGACTCTCGCCCCCAGTATTGATGGCATTGACTTCCATCTGGTCGATACTTGGGCATTCGAGTACTTCGATATGGAGTGTTCAAGATACAGACTGGCCTAATATAGCTGCTATATAAGCAAGGGCATTTACATGTCTATTTTTGCCTCGAGTATAATATATAATAAAAGACTTTTCAGGGAAACGATCTATGCCCTGGCGAACAAGGGCAACATACTCAGCCATGCGACCGTTTGCATAATTTTTACCGGTGCACTGTCTCTGAACAAGTTGGGAATCGGTAAATACTGCAAGTTTGGGAATACAAAGTTTGAGGGCAAGATTGAGGCCATGTATTAGGGCTTCATACTCGGCCTCGTTATTAGAACATTCAAAGTTTAACTTGACAGCCTTTTCAATTTTTTCATTGGAGAGGGTAACTAGAACAACACTGATCCCGGAACCGTTAGGTCCAGCAGATCCATCTATAAAGAGACGCCAAACCGTGTTAGGGTTCCAAGGGTCATTCTGTTCGGGCTGGTCTTCTAGAAGATCATCTTCCTGCTCCTCCCAGTTGATGTCTTTGACTGGGAAGTCAGCAAGGAAATCAGCGATTGCTTGGAATTTTTGAGATATCTATTTTTCGAAAGTGATGTCGTGTTCACCAAGATAAATGGACCATTATTGTACCCGTCTAGTTTATCTTTCTTACTGAGGATCTCTCGAAGGGGGTAGCTGGTGATGACACGTATAAGGTGAGCTTGAAAGTATGGTTTGAGCTTTCGAGCATTGCAGACGAGTGCAAGGAGTAATCGCTCGAGCTTGGTATATCGAGTCTCAGTAGGTGTCAGATTTTTGCTGATAAAGTATATCGGTTTCTCGATACTGGACTCGAGTCGAATAAGAACCGAGCTAATAAAAGTATCGGTAACCGCAAGGTATAAAGAAATCATTTTACCTTCGATGGGAGTGCAGATGATGGGTGGTCGACCAAGGTATGTTTTAAGTTCGAGGAAGGCTTGTTCGCAATCAGGTGTCCAATTGATTTTGGGGTTGTTTTTCTTTTTGGCCTTATGGACACCTTGGTCGCGTAAGAGGGAGAAAAGCCAAGCATAACGGTTAGAGGATTTTAATATAAAACGGTTGAGGGCGACTATCTTGCCAACAATCTTTTGGACATCTTTTTTGGCTCGAGGGGAAGGCATATCGATGAGGGCGTAGATATGGGTGGAGTCGATCTCGATACCTTATTTGCTGATAAGGTGGCCCAAGAATTTGCTGGATGAAATGCCAAATTGGCATTTGTCTGGGTTGAACTTCATGTTATAAGAATTAAGTATCGAGAACAATTCGGTTAGGTTATGTATGTGGGTATGTTTTTGAAAGCTTTTGCAAAACATGTCGTCGATATACACTTCGACCGACTTGCTAAACAAAGATTTGAACATGGTAGTAACAAGATGTTGGTAAGCGACACCCACATTTTAAGGCCAAACGGCATGACGTTAAAACAGTAAAGACCTTGTTCAGTAATAAATGAAGTTTTAAGTTGGTCCTTGGGGAGGAGGGGTACCTGATTGCAACCCGAAGCCGCGTCTATCATCAATAATCGTTCATGGCCGGCTGTGGCATCCAGAAGTATTGAAATAATTAGGAGAGAAATTTTTTCCTTCGGTGTACATTTGTTAAGGTCGGTGAAGTCGACGATGATTCGGATCTTGCCATTTTCTTAGAGACAACAATAATATTGGAGATCCAGTCGGCGTACTTGACTTCTTAGATGAAACCCGTGGCCAAAAGTTTTTCGACCTCGAGGTTCACTGCATCTCGAATCCTCGGTGCCAAAGTATGTTTCTTCTACTTTACGGCAGTAGAGTGCGAGATGAGGTCGTGACGATGGCAGGCCAGGGTGGGGTCGACACCAGGCATCTTGTGAAACGTCCAGGCGAATATATCTTTATTTGCTCAAAGAAAAGTTGTGAGCTCGAGGCATTCGGCCTTAACTAAAAAACTACCAATGCATGTACCTCAACCAGGTCCGTCAAGCTCGATATAAACAGCTGGTTCGACAGGTGTGCTAGATGGGTTCAAAGGTGTTTGGAGAGGGGAAAGCATTGATTGCTATGGTTTGGCAAACTTTCTAGTAAGATCTATCTCAGGGTGCTCGTAGGAATGGGCAAGGCGTTGAGAGCCCTTCATGTTCCTCGTGCCACAAGGGGTAGGGAAACAAAGTGTTTGGTGGTAAGTCGAAGGTATGGCTTTCATGGCATGTAGCCAGTCCCGCCCTAGAATTCCCAGGTACTCATATTTCTTGTCAATGATGAGAAAGCTGGTTTGGAGGGTGACTGGACCAGTGGTGACAGGGAGGCTAAGGCGATCGACCACGACTTCGATGGCGCCATTAAAGCCCTTGAGCTCGACATTGGCCGGTGTGATAAGGTCTATTTTTTGTATGGCTCGAACAATCTAGAGGAAAAGTACATCAGCTACACTACCCACGTCGATGAGCAAGTATGGAGGACAAGGTGTTCAACCTTAATCATAATGACCACGGGGTCGGAGTGGGGGAAGTGAAGATGAGAAGTATCGCAATCGATGAAGGATATACCTTCGGGTGGAGGGCGGTGACTAGATTATGGTAAAAGGAAGGGTAGCTTCTCCTTATAGGTAAGTTTGCAGTATTCTTCGACGCGTTTGCGTTTGCTTCAAGAATGGCTGCTATCGATATTATTGACTTCGATGAGATTGAGGTGGAAAATGTGTACCTCAGCTCGGTCGGTAGTTAGAGTAGGTTGGGGCTTGAGATTCGACCCGTTGAGGTAACTGGGGAGGTCGGTGATATATCGATGTAGACAACCTTCTTTAAGAATCATCTCCAGTGACCGTTGTAGAGCATAACATTTGTTGGTAGGGTAGCAGTTGCACTTATGATTTTGGTTGTAAGGCTCGTCTTTGCGGACTTCGATAGGGAAGTGGGTATGCTAGATATGGTCAGCCTGTATATATGTGATGAGGGTGCTGATTGGGGTGGTAAGTTTCGGTAAGATCGGCATAGGTCTTTTTTTTTTGCTGTCAGTAGGGGTAGCATCGAAGTAAGGGCGTTTGTGGCTCTTGGTCTCCTGTGAGACGGGAGTGACCATGGGTGCAGAAGAGGGTCAAGATCTGCTTTGGTTGGGGGTTAAAGTTTTGCCCTTGGAGATTGGATTCGCGGAGGCGTTCGAGGTCGATGTATCCATTAACCTTAGATAACATCTCTTTGAGGGTTCGTGGTTCATGAAGCACGATGTACTCCTTGACAAGACTGTGATCTGGTAGAACATTAGAGTATGCGAGAACATCATTCAGACAGTCGAGGTTTATGATTTTGCGCGACTCATCAAGAAACTGCTTGGTAAAAGCTTCAAGCATTTCGTTGGGGGATTTGCAAAAATTGAAGAAAGCGTCAACGCGGACCTCACAGTCTTTTTTAAAGGCAAATTGGGCGATAAAAAGGTTCGATAATTCCTCGAAGCTTCGGATAAAGTCATTGGGTAGGCTGTGGCACCATTTGAGTGGGCTATGAGTTCGACTGGTGAGAAACATTCGACACAAGATATGGTTGGCTGTAAAATACATAATCAATGCATTTTAGAATTCGAGGCCGTGAGCTGAGGGTCGGTATTGCAATATTTGCTGATTTTGGGTGTGTGGAAATTTTGAGGTACTTCGACCGCGAGAAGTTTGGGGCAGATAGGGTTATTTAACCGACTCCAAGAGTTCGGTGTGGGGCTTGCGCTGACGCGAATAGCCACGTGGATTTTCTGATCTAGTTTTTGCTGAGTAAAGTAGGTAGGATGAGGAGGAGATCGCTGGGATCGTGGAAGATGAGGCCATGAATTCGGCGTGTGTTCAGCGCTGCGCTCCCTGAGACGCTCTCGAGTAGGATAACGTGTAGGGTATCGGACAGTTCATAGGGTGGAGTCTTAAGAATCCTCCGTGGGGTGTACACCAAGGTGGATGGAACCGGTAGGTAAAATGGTGGGACCACCCTCGGCGCCATGGTGGACCGTGGATGGGAGCCTAAAATACTTTCAGACGTCTCTGAAAAATAATCGCGCTGCTCCTTCCCCTGTGACCATCTTCTGGCATGGAATAAGAACAATCATCTTGCTAAATCGATCCACCACCACAAACAAATAGTCATTCTTACACATGGTCATGGGCAAACCACCCATAAAATCCATTGAAATACTCTCCCAAGGTTGACTATTAACTGGTAATGGTAAGTACAGTCCTATCTTCCTATTAGAAGGTTTTGATGTATTGCATAGCATGCAACCACGAACCACACGAGCAACATCCACCTACATCTTCGGCCAATAGACATAACGCCACAAATTCAAAAGAGTCTTCTCAACCCCGAAATGACCTGCCACCCGAGAACAATGTTCCTTTCGAATCCACTGTAAACGGTCTCCACCCTCAGGAATACATAGTAAACTGCCCCTATAAATCAAACCATCTTTCAAAACATACTCGAACATCTTGCCCTGCAGTAATTCTCGTAAATCACACTGAGCTCCTATATTCTTAGATGAATAATGAATAGTAAATAATGAACGAATAGTAAATAATGAGCGAATACTAGCACAAAGTTTAGCGTGGAAAACTTTTGAATCGGTTAAAAACTACGACCTCTCTTAAGGATTTAGAAAGAGAGAAGTTTATTAATAGTTGTTAGATCTTACAAGAGATGCTCTGAATATTTTAGTATATAGTTTGAGTGAGCGCTCATTTGTCCCTCATCTAGGATTCACTGGTCTTATTTATAGGTCTTATAATATGATCGTTTGATGACTATTATTATCTTTAATGGTGGACGTTACAATATATATCTCATAATCTTTAAATGGAGTGTGTAACGGTCTGATCTTACTGTTTTGTAATGGCATCATTGATGAAGGTACGTTAGCTTAACTCGAACTGTTGATGTAGATGTCGAAAGTGAAGACTATGAATCTATAACTGTCATGTGTCTTTAATAGTGCCACGTGTTATGTTGATGAGGTTGAGTAGTCTTATGGTGGTCGAAGATGAAGCATGAGTCTGAGATGCGAAATAAGCCACTACAACATCAATATTTCATAATCTATAACTCTATAACTAAATGAAATATATATTTAATAGAAATTAAATCTTTCGAGACTGTATGTAAATGATAGACTCCAGTAATGATAACTCGAGTATGAAATCTACTTTTAACACATCAAATAACACTACACCAATTTTAACAAAATATCACGGACTTAGTTTGTGGTAAAACGTTATTTGCCACAGATTAAGGGTGTGGTGGGGTCTGTAGCAAAATGAGTGTGGCAATTTTTTTACCACGGATCAAATCTATAGTTTTTCATATATTGTACAACAAAGTTTATCTGTGGCAATTATTTTGTCACGGATCAAATCTATAGTTTTGTCATATATTGTACTACAGAGTTTATCCATGGCAATTAGTTTACCACAGATCAAATCTATGGTTTTGTCATATATTGTATTAGAGAGTTTATCCGTGGCAATTATTTTGCCACAGACATATTCGGTAATATTGTATGATATGTGTCACTAATTTAGTCTGTGGTTAATAATATTGCTACAGAGACCTTTAATTTGCCACGGCCAACGTTTATGGCAAATTTTTTTTTTAAAATTAAAGGTCAACAAAAACTTGTAAAATCTTTAATATTCTCGATGCACCTGTCATTTTCTCTCATGAACAAATGTATATAAACAAAAAAGACAATTCATAATAACTAGTTTCATTTATAAATATTAGTAAACAAAAATCGATGTACATTGTTCATATATATACCAATTCAAAAGAAAACTATACACATCTTTCTTATAATGAATCAAAAGGAAACCATGGACATACCAAAAAGAACAAAAAAATGAAATGATAATGGCTTCTAAAGCAAAAGATTAAGAGAACGGTGTTCAAAACATAAAGCACGGAAGTAGTACCGGATTCAAAGAATAGGAAGCGTCTTCATTCCATTATAAGCATCCACAAAAGTAAGGAATAACAAATTCAAGAATTAGAGGCGTTTTCAATCCATTATAAGCATCAACAAAAGAAATGAATAATAGATCCAAGAATAGGAAGCATCTTCAATCCCTTATGACCATCCAAAAAAGTAAGGAATCCAATGATGGAAAACACCTACAAGAAAATTAAAATAACAAATAAATATAAAGATCAAACCCATTGTACTTATACTTGATAAATGGATAACGAAAAGAATTTCAAAAAATGTAAAAGGGGTTAGGAAGGATAATCACTTAATAGGTAAAACGTAAAAGAATTCTCGGGTACTTGATCTTCGTGCTAATTAAAAGCTCATCAAAGAAAACCTCACGTTGACCAAAGACCAGGGAACTTTGCTAAAAAAATTATATCAACAATAACCTCATATTCCGCCTCCTCGCTTTCCTGGTAACCAAGAATTACTAACGTCCTCCCAGAGGCACAATATGCTCATACAAGTTCAAAAAAATGATCAACTGCCTCTTCTCGCAAAAGAGGTGTAGACATCTAATAATAAAAAGCATGTGGTAGTAATATTAATATGAAAAAAAACAATTTAAGGGAAAAACTACATAATTAATCCATACCCATGATCTATCAACATTAACAGTAGATGTCACAACACGTTGAAATGATCTAAGAAATGTTACCATGTCCCTCAAACTATCAAGCTTAGCATCATTTTCAGCATTGTATTGTGAAAACCGGTTCTCCAAATCAATATAGGATTCCTTACCTTCCATAATTTGTGCCCTCAAAAGCTCAGTACTCTGTATAAACTTTTTGGTCACATCCAGACCCATAAAATTTAGACACCATTTTTTCACCTTAACAAATACTTGAGCTAAATGATCATGGTCAACAACATGAATGCATCAAATACTTGGAGAGAGAGATAGAACAAGAGCAAGAGACCACGTGGGTATAGTATTTTCCAACAAGGTCCACCGCCTTGCTATGATTTTGAACCTATATATAACAACAACAAAAAATGTTGAATAAATTCACAAGTACTATTGTATTCATAAAAACTACTAAAATAAAGTGGAACATGCATCTAGAAAGATCCCAAGCATCTCAATGCTTAACTTGGCTTGGCAGCAATAGTCACCACCAACTAACATAGCTTACCAAAAATATAACATAAAAAATAATGAAAACCTATATCTTGAGTTTGAAGGGAATGAAAGATAAAAGGGTTACTGTAGTTTAATGGAGTAATAGCTAACCAAAAAGAAAAATCTGCTCAATAAAGGCCATATAAGCTATGAGTATTCACAAGAAGCACAACCAAAGAAGTAATAGCTATGAATAATCCACAGAGAAAGCCATTTAGTAAATCACAAAAACAATGATTAAAAAAGTTTGAGGGAAAAAACATGGAAATAGAATAAAGAAATGTTTGAAATTAAAGATAGCATACCTGCTCAAGTAAGCATCTCTGGCAAAGGCACATATAAATTTAAGAATAACCAAAAATATTTGAGGAATGGTAATACTTAGTGTACACGTGTACAACAGTGTAAATCATATTAAACACAACGAAAATGTGCTAGTATAAATATCGAAATGGTGCCTAGCCATTTCGATGTGTGCAAATATAAATCTGTCATCTGCATCGAGAAAGCCTTTTCCCTAAGATCTAGGGTATGCTAAACGAATCGTGTTTCTTAAAAAAAATGAACCAAATTTATTCCTCTGTTTAACTCAAGGTTTGAAATGAGGTCTCAACACTACAACTGTACAACGCATATCCATTTTACTCATTTTCCTACTTTTGTAGAGTCTCCAGATTTGCTCTCACAAAAAACTGTCATTCTAAATTGTAGATGGGCTACATAAAACCTGTACATATTAATATTATCAGTAATATGTTAAGTTCACATATCTGAAAAAAGAGAAAAATTACATGTTTTATCCAAAACATCAATAAAACCATGTTTTTTAATTCTTTGCAAATAATCTTCACCCAAGCGCTCTCCAATTCCTTTCTCCAGATCAAAACATCCATAAACATTGACAACTTTAGGCACATCATGATGCCTAGAAGCATATAAAAGAACCATATTTCCACCTAATAGAAACATTTTCATTAATAAAGCACTACAAAATAGTATCCTTACATAAATTTGAATCGTTAGCAATCTAAAAATATTTTAATATTCAGAGCTTCCGAATCTGTTTTTGAATGTCAATTTTTTCTTTCACTTTTTTGTTTGTTTTTATCTTAGAGAAATGAAACATGAAATTGAGCTCACCTTTACTATGCCCAAGAATTGCACATATTACATGTTTAGCCCCAGAAAAATGTAGGACAACGGCACGTAGATCATCAGCCTCTCTAGAGTAATTTCCATACTGAAATGATCATTCGCTTTTCCTAGAAATAAGAGCAATATCAGTTCAGTTGTATTTAACTAAATCAAAGTAAATATTTTACTCCCCCGTGAAGCATTAACTACAAAAGACATATATTTAACACCCGAAGAACATAATGCCAATGTATGATAAGAGAATCGTTATGGCTTCTCCCTGATGAGTTGCATCATTTATACACCGCGTAAATAAATATAAATAATCACCCCTTTAAATCCATGACCAGGTTAGTTGCCCCTGATTCCCTCACCAATGCTAAGTCCTGAAGACAATGTCAGAGAAGGCTTCCACGATTGATTTAAATATTTTTTATTAAAAACAACATAAGATTTAAAAGTTATAAATCATACCTTCTGAACAAACTAGAACACTTTTTGCTAGAATAGATTGATGAGGGGTTTTGCAAATATTAAATCTACTTTCTGACTTTGACTTCCCGGTGAAAATGCAACTTTTGCGGCCATGACCTCTAGGATTTTTTTTGGGAAGAATGGATGTTTCAGCTTTTTGAATGCCTTAAAATATATCATCCACCCATGAAACGAGTAAAAATCTTGAAAATTAGTCAACTTCTCACTCAATGGATTCGATCACACCAGACTGCCGTCTTCCCTCAATTTCGTTCTGCTTTTGCTGCGCATTCTCAGAATCTAGATCAGGGAAAACTTCACATTGCAAAGGTGGATTGATATTGTTCACATGTAACCACGTTAATTCCCACAAGCTATCCCCACCTAGAGCACTCCTCTGAATGAGAACTCCCCTTGCCTTCATAACAAACAAGGTGTTCTTCAAAAGCTAAGGGACCAGGTCCTGCAGTTTCTCTCTCCTTTTCCCTTTAATCTTGGCCTTCATGTACTTCTCCATACTGGTAAGAACCCCAAGCCATAGTTTGCAAAACGTTGTTAGTTGTGAAAGATCATGGAGTAGTTGTAAGAACACCTTTGATAAGAGCTTCATAGCTAGGACAAGAGTGCCTTCAATATTGTGATAGTCTTTCGTGAAGTGATTTTGTGAGATCTCTAGCAAGTCATCGAGCAAGGTGAATACGACCATGTCAATACACTGCAACCATGCAGCCTGTGGAAGGTCCAGGTTTACCCCATCGACAACTCTCATTAAGCACCTTTACAAGGATGTGAGCGTGCGATTTCTTACATCTTCTCTCATGTCCAAACACACTTATCTTAATCCTTGTACAAGCCTTAGCCACATCTCCCCTATATCCCAAGATACTTTCTCAGCAGCTTCCTCCCCCTTAGTTTCATGAGACCACCGTGACAAACACGAGATGGACCCAGCCATCAGATCTAGTGCATGTAAAGATTGTTCTGCCTGCCCATGTCGGGACTCCGCAAACTGCCTTGAGGCATCAACACATAGAATATAATTTGTCGGTGATAAATGTACCCCTCGAGACTTGATAAAGATGAGTGCGTCAAACCCAGTTTCAGATGCGTCTGGATGACGAGCAGCGATCGAAAGAAGATTAATGATTGTGTGCCACCCCATCTGGGACCTGATATGCGTGGCATTTGCTTTGACGAGCCGTGTAACTTCCTGAGTGATGTATTCACAGTATGTATGAGCTACACTATCATTAAGCTTCAAAACAAAATGCAATGACCTTAAGAGCTCATCAGCTAAATTCTCTTTATATGGAAGTAAACGTTGGCAAATTCACATAAGTCCAAACACAGCCTTCTCTTCAAGTGCACATGGCATAAGAGTTGACTGAACAATGTTGAAGAAGGCATTTGAGCAGCCGATAATAACAAATTTGTCATAAGTTTTCCAGGCCCCGATTCCACAGAAATATTTGAATCATCAGCGACATCATTGGCTGCACAAGCAGGGAGAAGACCAAGCTTGTGCAACCGCAAGATACAATCCAAGATGTTTCTCCACCCAGAGCGTATATAATCGCCATAAGTATTCGCTATTGTGAAAACTGTTATTGTTGTCATTCTAGCTTTTGAATCATCGCCAAATGCCAGAACGGGTTCCTCGATTGATGACGGATTCACGAGTGTCATGAACTTACAGAGAGAGACAACAAGATCATCCAGTACATCCTCGAGATGATGGCATGCTGAAATTTTTGCAATGGCTAAGAAACCGTCGACACATGTTTGGAAAACACCTTCTTGCTCTGCATGATCAAAAACTACTGATATGGCCGCAATTGTGGGGCCCGACATGATAGCAAACATATCGTGATCAAGAAAAGCTCTAGGATCAGAGAAAATAAATGGAGATGTTTTGTTGGATATGCGCATCAGATCCACCCAACAACTTGGTGTCATCTCTGGAAAACCACCACCCTGTTCTGGGGTTGTACCGATTTCATTCTTACATATGTTATGGTGCAACTCGGAAAGAAATTCTCGAGGGAGATCATTTCCGTCATTAATCTGCCGATTATTCTGGATGAAATCTTCTTCCGTCATCTTCTTTTTAACCTGTACATTGTGTTGATCTGTGTTGAGCAAGATAATAGAATATGACAATAAGAGTGCAGCATCCTTGTTGGCTAATATATGTTGTGATTCCTCATAGTATCTCTCAGAGAAAGCCTCAAGCACCTTTTGTATTTTCTGTGACTCTCCAGGTAATGGAAAAGTTTCCAAGAATAATCGCAATGCTGTATCCAAATTCATTTCTTCGAAATCGAAAATCCAAGCAAATTCATGGAGCACTTGAACACAAAAATCATCATGATTCCCCAAGAAATCCCCCACAAGATTCTAGTCTAAGCCGGCTGTATATCTGAAAAAACAAGCTACGCTTTGTGGATCCAGTTTATCTGGTAGCAAGTGTGTTCCTTATAGAAATTCTAGCCCTTTCTTTGGATCCCGGTTGAAGTGATCAACGCCGATCATCAATCTTCTCTTAATGTAACGGAACCCAATGAAAAGGATCAGCATAGTCTTCACACTTGGCAGTCCAAAAAGGAATATATTCCTCAAAATTAAACGGAATCTGTTCTAAAACAGCTGACCCATTGCCTATCCTCTCAACCATTCCCTGAATTACAGCAATCAGCCCATCCAAAGCAAGAATGCGCATTATGGACAGAGGACAGTTCACCGGGAACGCGCTCTTTGATAACAAGTTTGAAAGTCTTCAAACACACTGTTGCAGTTTATGTCAGTCCAAGTTGGCATACATTTCAACTATAAACGTCTTCTGTCTGCAGAAATCGACAAGAGCCTCCATGGCAACCTCCTGCTGCTGGTAGGAAGCCCCGTGCCTGCTTTGTGCAGGCCTCAAAACCACACATGAAAAGAAGGCCTCCAATTGTAATTTGATTGTCATACGCAAATGGTGGTAGAGATTCAGAACTATACTACATACCATAGAGAGAAGTAATGAACTCATCGACAACCCAAACTACATGAGGTTACGAAAAAGTTCATCTTGTATCAAAGCCAATTTAATAGCTGAATTTATCATACTCAAGTAAAAAGGGGTACATTTTCGTCAAATGTTAATGTATTTGATCTTGGACCGATACCATGACCTGTAGGATTATATTCAAGATTCTTGTATTCTTGCACAGAGATCTAGGACATTTATTTGGATGGTCAAGGTAGATCCTTGGAAACTGATAATGTACATAGAGAACACTAACCTTAGTAACAAACGAAAGCATTGGATCCAAGACTACTTTAGTGACTAACTTGATTCACATGTGGCTTTAAGGCGTCTTTGTATATCATTCAATAACAAAATTTGAAATGAAACACAACTTAAAATAAATTTGCTTGCCTAATACCACCTAGTTTATTTACATAATTTCTATGACCCATAGGTCTATATGTGGCTCGAAATGATTGGTGCAATTATGCGTAAAGAATATGTGATGAAAAGAGGACCATATCACTAGCTAGTTGCAAACTAAAAGTATT
Source organism: Kingdonia uniflora (assembly GCA_014058105.1). Lineage (NCBI taxonomy): Eukaryota > Viridiplantae > Streptophyta > Magnoliopsida > Ranunculales > Circaeasteraceae > Kingdonia > Kingdonia uniflora. Next base: position 842,470 of record JACGCM010001419.1, read on the forward strand.
AGTTTTCGAACTAGAGATGAGGGCAAAGTAGACACCCTAGAGCAGCAAACTCTACCCTAAACCGCACAAACATAAAATAAATTATTATATAAGATAGCACTCGTTATAACGTATACTAAGGATATCAAAATAAATTGTTTACAAAAGAATTTTACGACTCCTAATGGCACAATTCATTAATTAATGCAGAGCTTCTAAACCTTTTGAAGCTCCTCAACCAGGTATTAAACAAATCCAGCACCCAAAATGATAGAGACATCAAGAAAATCCAGCTCAAATTTTTTAACCAAGTTCATATTGTACAATAATTGCTCAACCAGATTGTGCATTATACATCTCAACAAAGAAATAAATGGCAAGAAACAAGAACGACGCAACACAAGTAACATAATCAGCCTTAATTTCTAAACAATATTTGAGCAAAATAAGTTTGAGAAAATTTCAATGAGAACCACTTGACCTTCGAAATCAAAGTAAGAAGCTCAAAGTATCGATAAATAAACCTTATGATAAAGTATATTGATTAAGAATAAATCATAAATAGAGTATGAAAATTCTAGAGAGGAGTGAGAGAGAACCTGGTCAATTGGAGGAGACAATCGTTTAAGTATAGCGTGTGTTTGGCTTCCTCAAGTTCTCCATTATTTCTCTCTTGAAAGACCCAACTAACAAAATAATTGATAAATAAAATCAAAATCTAAAATATATAATTGAAACCAACGAACCCCAATTCAAACGAATACCGAACAACCAAATTAAAACCTAAATTTACTGAAGTTCTGTACCTCAAAACTAAGCCCACATTAGTAGTTCCAGTAATCCGACAAGACTCGGGCTTGAGACCCTTTCCCTTCAACAATTTATTTCTTCAACAGATATCGAAACCAAACCCACCTCTTTGTTGAACATCGTAAGTTGATTTCAACATTTATAGGTCAAAATTAACCTATAAATCAAACAAATTGGGGAAAACCAGGGTTTAAAATTAGCTTGTTTGTCGATTTTGAGAGAGAAACTGATGATAAAGAGCTTGAATTCGTAAAACATACTTCGAAATCGGATTAAGTTGTGATTTGGGGAAGAGTTTTGGGGAAGAAATAAATGTTCCAGACTTAGGGTTTCATCCAATTGCTTTCTGCTCCCAAAAATCTCACAATCCCCTCCCCAAAAAAATTGTAGTTAACCCAAACCACGTCAATTATGGAAAAACAACATTAATACTAGTACTCGATAAATAACGTTAACTGTTAAACAACATAGTTGGTAAAAAAAATTTAAGTCGTTAATAAAAATAACGTTGAAAACTGGTAAAATAGGATTTAAAGTTACTTTTTTTAGTAAATAACATTACAACCATATTCGGTGTTTGAAGTTAGGGAGTGAAAATTGAAAATTGGAGCATTAACATCCTAATTAAAATAAGCGACTTTAATTTGGTGGCATTAAAGCCCTATTTTCTTATAGTGAGACATGGGTAAGATGGCTTAAGAAATCAGCTACTGCCTCCCAATCGATCAATCAAAATATCAGTTAACCAAGTAGACATTGGTAAGATGGCTTAAGAAATTAGGCTATAAGCCTATCATATTAATTAATTACAAAAATAAAGCTTATCAGGTTATGAAAACAAAGCTTATTAGGTTACAAAAACAAAGCTTATCAGCTTATAGTGAACATGAAGTGCCAGAGAAGGACCTTTGTGGAGGGGTGATGCCAATGGCATCACTGCCTCAATTGTAAGTCTGAACAAGAATAATCAATGTTTTTATAATGCATCGTAGTTATGCTTTATTATTTTGTAATACAGTAATATAAATAGTGTAATACAATCATAAAAATGTTAGCATTCAGAGCGAAAGAGACACTCCTAGCCTAAGTTATTTTTTGGTCCAGCTCACACTCTATTCATCAGCGACAACAACTATAACAACAGCTACTACTATAACTAATAGTGTTTTAGAAAATCGAAGGTGCCCAAGATGCGATTCTCCTAAAACAAAGTTGTGTTACTACAACAACTATAACCTCACTCAACCTCGCAACTTCTGCAAGACATGTTAGTATTACTGGAGTAAAGGTGGGTCTCTCCGTAACATCACTATCAGAGGTGGATGACAAAAGAATAAAGGCGTGATTGTTGTGTCCTCCGCATGAAAATTGGGTAATGGGGTTCGCCGTATAATTCTCATCTTTTGGCGTTATTGAGATTTTCAAAACACTAAAACCGCAACCTCATGCATATAAAAAAAAAGGGTTTGCCGCAGAATTTTATGGGGTTCGCCACAATATTTTCATTTTTGCTTCAAACCAAAACCTTAACACCTAAAATTTCTCAAATCCGCTAAAAAAATATCGTTTTAGGAATAATCTATGAGATTTCTACTAATTGAATACTTATCTAATTGTTTAATCACATTAGAAACTAGCAAATCGACAAAGGAATTAGGGTTTGAAATTAGAAAACTAATAAGAGAAGCAACTGAGATCATAAAATCAAAGAGCAGCAACTGAGATCCAAAAATTGACTAACCCATTGCTGAAAATTGCAGATTCGAAGAATACTGTATTGAGTTTATCTGCCGTAAATCGTGTATTGAGTTTCAGTTTTAGGGGTTTTTGAGAAGTTTGAGCTCTTCACACCGAAAAAGTATCTCAAGAGTATGGTCCCTCTCTAAAGTGTTATCAACTTCAACAATACAAAAAAAAAATCAAAATTTTAAGAGGGAAAAAATACCACAGACTAAAGCTCAATTTATCACGGATAAACTCCGTTTCCTATAAACTACAATTAGTATCCATGACAAAAGGAAATAAAGACTGTCAATTTTGCTATTTTGGTGTAGTGTAACACTAAAACAAGGTAAAATCTGAATAATTTTGGGAGTAACCTTCTACAACTGATAAGTTAACAAGAGAGGAGTCTGTGATCTATGTACATTGAAAGCCCAATGATTGATTCAGTGCGATAACTTGAAGAGTCAAGATTATTATAAGATACTAATATCAAAGTGGAAACGCAATTCTCTATGTTCTTTTACACAATTGGGAACAATAAGACTAACACAGGTGTTGTAAGACTAACACAGGTGTTGTAAACTTATCTCAGCACCCACCATAGACTATGTTACATCACTTTTGGATTGCTACACCTATCCTGGTACAGTACACAACTTTGAAAAAGTTGACACAACTTCATCATTTATGTTCCAGTTTACTTCTGTAATGGGAAGGCTCTCAATGCAATCCCAAAGTGATATGTCTCTAATGCGTGCCAACATCTTTATACAACATTTGAGCAAGTCCCATTCTAATCAGTCATGTGAAAGACCATAAACAAATGCTCATCCAGTTTCACATTTCAAGTATCTTGCAACAATTCCCGCATAAACCAAGTAACACATATTGAAATAAATCTAAACAAAGGTTGCTCTTTTCCAATACATTAAACAAATACCCAACAAGGTTGCTTCTAAAGGCATTCAGTATTCTCAACAACAAGTAATAAAGAATCGTAGTTTAGTGTTATTGGATTATATCAAGATAGATTTTAGAGCATCCACAACAGCTAGGTGGATTCTGACGTGGCAGGGTGAATTTTAAATCCATCCTCAAATCTACCTCAAATGCTTCCCAGCAGCAAGGTGAATCGGTGATGTGGCAAAAAAAATTCACCCTGAGGGTGGATTCTCTACTCTGTGGGTGGGTTTGGGGTGAATTCATACCGCACGGTTCAAAAAGGCGCGTAGTCAATGAGCCAGTAAGATTAGAACACGTAGACTCAATCCAGTGGCTTCTATTGCGCGCACTTCAGAACTGCGCGTAGACACAACGTACACGATTAAAACACGTGGACGGCTGAAATTGAAATAATTTGAAACGGCTAGTTTTACCACGAAGTTCAAAAGTGCGCGGAAAAAGCCTGTAGAAAAATATTTTGGTTCCCCCTTATTTCACATTGATTTTTCTCTGATCAAACTTCTTCAACAAGATGCTCAACGGCTATAAACGGCTATTTTTTTTCTTTATTAATAAACCCCATTCATCTTCTACTCTCTTATTCTTCTACAATCAACTCATTCATCTTATATCTCAAGACTCAACTTTATTCATTTCTTATCAATTTCGCCGAATCATGTCTGACGAAATTATTATTGACCTACTCAAGCCTGGCACATCACTCTCATCTTGGGAGTTATCGTCTTCATCATCGTCCGGTGACGAAGAGCTATTCCGATGTCAAATTGAGTTGATGCACGAGTATAGCAAGATTATGATTGAGATGGGAGAAGCAAAAGAAAAAGAGCAAGATACGACATCATCACAGAGGCGGGGAGGTAGTAAAAGGAGAAGGATTGACAAGCGGAAAAGCCGTGAGCATAAATTGGGGGAGGTTAGCCTTAACCGGGATTACTTCGGTGACAACCCAAGATTCAAAGGTATCTCATTTCGTCGTCGATTCCGTATGATCGAAGGTATGTATCAACGTATTTATGATCAAATATTTTCTTCAAACCCCTATTTTATTCAAAGAGAAAATGCCGCTAAGACTATGGGATTATCCTCGCATAAAAAGATAACGTGCGCACTTCGCATGTTATGTTACGGTAAGAGCGCAGACGCCCAAGAATAATACCTTCGGATTGGGGAGTCTACAGGTATTTTGTGCTTGAAAGAATTTTGTAAAACTATTATAACACAATTCAAAGCTCAATACCTTAGATTTCCCAATGAATATGATACATTATAGTTGTTAGAAGTTAATGGATCTCGAGGCTTCCCGGGGATGTTAGGCAGTTTAGATTGTATGCATTAGAAATAGAAGAATTGTCCTACCGGGTGGGCAGGACAATAAACCGGGTATAAGAAAATTCTAACGGTGATTTTAGAAGCGGTTGCATCCCAAGATCTTTGGATATGGCACACATTCTTTGGGGTGCCTGGTTTTAACTTCAAAATATGGCTTTAAAATATTTTATCCCACATTGGAAATAAAAAGTAATTTATATTAGTTTTTATATCTTTATTGCTTAGTTGGATTTAAAATCTACTCTAGGAGTGTGTGCACTCTAGCGAGATATTTCACATCAAGCGCGACTCGCGCACGCGCGCGCGTGGGCGAATGGGCGTTTGAGGTGCATTTAGGCGCTTTTTGGCATTTTATTAGGCGCATTTAGCACTTTGCACGCTTGCCGCAGTCGTGGGGCGTGGGCTTAGTGGGCTTGGGTTTGGAACAGACAACTTCTTATACTTTTATGTCTGTTAGAGTCTATAACTGGTTGTATCTTTATTGGGGATTAAGTGTGACTTATTAATACTTATGTATTAATTAAGCAGTTTTAGAATTAGACAGTTTTTAGACTCTTATTTATAGAGTTCTCTTATGTGAGTAAGACACAGAGAAAAACAAACAGTTCTTTTTCTTTCTCAATTTCTTTCTTTTCATTTTATTTGGGCAATGAGGAAAGGTGAAACTAACTTGATCACTCTGTGCAGTACAAGCACATTGTGATAGAACGGGTCAAGCTTGGTTGAATCTCAGAGATAGTGCTGCTGAGTTCTCTTGCACCTTTGGTGAGGCTTCGACTATCTTCAAGAAGCGTTTGCGCGCCTCCTTGCTTGATTCGGTAATTGTTTTATTTTGGTAAAGATTAGTTATTTAATTTTTTAAATTTTCCCAACATTAACAACGACATGACAAGGGTGGCATTTCAACAATTTGCCTAATGGAGTTGCGCCGCCATGCAATTATAATATAAGCACGGTACCGCACACTATGGGGTATTACTTAGTTGATAAAGTCTTTCCAAAATGGCAAACACTTGTTCAAGCCATAAGAAATTCGTCCAACAATGCTGAAAGACATTTTTTGAAGATCCAAGAAGCATGTCGGAAAGACGTAGAGCGTGCTTTTGGGGTATTACAAGCTAGGTTTCAAATATTGGCACACTGTGCACGATTTTCGAAACCTAGTATCTAGGAAATATTAAGTACGCATGTATAATCATGCACAATATGATCGTCGAAGATGAACGTCATACTTACATCCGGCAAATGTACAGTGATCCCGAGTTTAAAAAATTTGCGAATACTTGGAAGGAGGACTTAAATCCAAGATACGCGATCAATACTATGGCAGAGTACATCCAGAAGGTTCATAAAATTATAAATGAAAGAGCTCATTTCCAATTACGAGATGAACTTGTCGCGCATTTGTAGAATCGAAAAGGGGCGGAGTAATTATAGTCTTCATCATTATTTGTTTATTTTCTAAAGTAATGTATTTTGTTTCCAAATTTAATGCTGAAGTTATAATGTATTTTGTTTCAAAGTCTTCATCATTGTAACACTTTAAGAAAATATGGTTTACTGCTTCTGCTTTTTGATTTTGTAACAATTTTAAGGATTACGAACCATTAATAACAATTTTATTAAAATAATGAAATTACATAGAACTTAATAACTACTATTAACGCTAAGGATTGCATCAATCTTCATCACCAGAAACTTTGTTAATTTACCCCGCTCAAGTACGGATTTACCGTTGTAGAAATTGTGGAGTGGGGGTTGTACCACGGAGAGTGACAAGATGCAAAAAACTAATCCTAGGCCGATTTATCGATGATTTGGTATTTTCTTCAAAGCAAAGATAAAACTAAGGAAATAAGATCAAATTAAAAGAAGTTAGCCATGACTAAAGTTCTACCCAACAAAAATAACAATAGATCAAATAGTTTTACTAGGCGGATTTATGTACCAAAAATCTCGAGTAGGGCATTTTTAGTGTAAATGTTAACCCTAGATCCATGGTTAGGCATCTATGGTTTAATCATTAAGTTTCACTAAATCCGATTTGGAGAAGAGATTCAACCAACTATGGTTAGGTTTGGTGGGATTTCTTCTCACACATCTTTCCACTTTCCGTGGTACGACCCCCACTCCACAATTTCTACAACGATAAATCCGTACTTGAGCGGGGTATTAAGTAACGCTTAAAAAAACATTCATCAAATTGGCGCCATTGTCGGGGAGTGCAACAGTACGAAGGACCGTTACTAATACCAATTTCTTTTATTAATATTTTTTCTTTTCTTTTATTATGTTTAACATAATTATATATATTTTTATTTTTATTTTTATTTTTTGTTAGGTTTTTGCGCTACTGTAGCGTCTCCTTAATATTTTGGTGCTTCTGTTAGTGTAGCCTGTTTTTGGTGACATTGGAAGTTTAAAACTTTTGGTTTAATTTAATCGTTAATGATTGTATAAAATAATATGCAGTGCTCATCTCTTGAATATGATACTTGGATTTTAAAAGTTAGCTTTAAACAGGTAGTGCTCATCTCTTGTGGTTTACTGCTAATCCCGTCGATTTATTACGGCAAAGCCAAGTGATTTTTTTTTCATAAGGAAACTCAAGTTCTTGGTTTGAGTTATTGCTCTATTACTTTATTTGAGAATATTTTGCAACCGTTTTCAAGAAAGGAAAATATTTTGCAGCTTCTTTACATCATCTAAGTTGGTAATTCCTTGTTGGAGCATTGAAGTGCATCATCATAGCCGCATCTCCTCTTGTCTAGGTAAAGAATTCTAAAAGTTCTTTTAGTCAGTGGTGTTGGTTTTAATGAGGAGTTTGGCCTTGTAGAGCGCTAAAGTGTGGAAACGAGACGGACAATACGCAAAGCTAAAAGCATCATCAAATCCATCATTCTTGTGCCCCCTAAGTGAAGGGGCATTTCTTTCTTTTGCCCTCTAAGTGAAGGGACGGCCACAGCTTCACCGGGAAACACTTCCCGTAGGTTGGTACCTCTATAAACTTAACATCTAGAAGGGGTTCATATCTGCTCCGCCCCGACACTAGGGACAAAAAGTCGTGTAGACTGTACAAATACACGTTGCTCTAATAAAAAAAATTAATGTGTTTGGCTTGACCTATTGACGTGTTTAAATATCTTTTCATTCCAACATTAGTAAAGGTAAAAATTGTTAGAGACTTGCGGGATTTCTTCACCCAAAAATCTCTATGACAAATGGGACCACCTATTAGGGATACGAAGAAATTTGTATCACACGAAAATTGAACATCCCAGACCTGAAAATAACTAATACAAAAAAAGAGTAGCAAGATTCCCGCGGGATTTCATCACTTAACAAATAGGTGTACCAGACCGGGGTACAAACACGGGTTCGTAGGATACGGCCCCAACCTAGCACCGTGAAATACTGGTTGTAGGTTTACGATGTCACCATTCGGAGTGCTGACGTATGATAAGGCAACTCGCTCGGGCGTGAAGATAAAATATCTACCCTAAGCTAGTACTATCAAAGTGATGCAGGGGAGTGTTGGAACCAAAGCCTTTGACCATCCTACCCTTTGTGAACATAAAAGAATATAGGGGAAACCGACTTATTAATTCTTAAAAAATATTGAAGTGTTAGATTATAGGTTTGATTGATTGTTTACTGCATCGGGTGCTAAATTTGTATCGTATATTAGTTTGTGCATGATCAATTGGACACGTTGAGAAAAACATTTAGGAAGTTTACCAGAATCTTTGCCTATTTACGGCCCACCACCTTAGCCAAAGCGGAGAGGGCGACTACCTTGCCCAATTAACACAATAGAGAACTTAGGACCCCAATTTTAGAGGAGGGTAATCTATCTAGAGTTGACCCAATTGAGCTTGTTATTGAGCTAGAAGTCAAACCCTCAATTATGGCTACCGCCAAATCTCTTAGGGACTATTGGACCCCAGTAGTGAGTGATATACCTTCATGTATCGTGTTACCAGCCGTCACAACAAATCATTTTGAAATCAAGCCTAGTATGATCCAAATGTTACCTATATTTCATGGGCTTGATTATGAGAGCCCTTATAAGAAGGTTCATGAATTTAAGAAAATTTGTGCGCTCTCAAAATATTAACATTTTACTGAGGATTTTGTCCACCTTCGTTTATTCTCATTCTCACTAAAAGACAAGGCGAGTCATTGGCTTGATTCATTAGCACTAGCATCTATCAATTCATGGGACCAAATGGAGACTAAGTTCAAAACCAAATGGTTTTCAATGGAAAAAACTCTCGCTCTTAGAAATACAATTGTTGAATTTGCTCAAAATGAGAGCGAAACATTTTACGAGTCATAGGAGAGATAAAGATTTTCTTTCACAATGTCCCCGTCATGGCTTTGAAAAGCAGCATTTAGCCCAGATCTTTTATCGTAGAATAACCTTTGAGAATCGTTATAGGCTAGAGTCCATGCATAGTGGCAAATTTTAGGACCTTGAACCCGATAGAGCTTATGAGGTATTTAAGACATTAGCTGAGAACTCTCAATAGTGAGATTTTAATCCGCCTAGAAATGTCCGTACAGCCAAGAAAGGTAGCTTATATGAAGTGAGTGAGAGAATGGCCATCAAAGCCCAATTATATACTCTTACCCGAAAAATCAAGGCTATGGCTATGAATAAATCTAAGGGTAGTGTGAACCAAGTTTAGCAACAGGGTTGCACCGTTTGTCATGATACTACCCATGTGACTCAAATGTGCCTCATGTTCAACGAAATGAATGATAATCAAGAGCAAATAAATGCTTTGAATAATACCTACAAGAGGCCTTTTGACCCGTATAAGCCAACTTGGCATAACCACCTAAATTTTTTGTGGAAGAACAACCAACCCAGTTTGGGTTTTGGAGAGCCACAAACCTTAGGTCATAATTTGCCTAGGAATCCTCTTACTTAATCTTATCCTCAGCAATCCTTTCAGTCATCCAAACATCCCCCACCCGCTCTACCTAAACCATCTTTGGAAGACACCCTTGCTCTCTTCATGCAACAATCAATGGAAAGTCAAAAGCAAGTGTTGCAATTTCAGTAACAAATGATGCAATTCCAATAACAGACTTTGGTGAATCAAAATTCTACATCCCAATCTATCTCTAGTTTAGAGACTCAGATAGGACAATTAACAAATACATTGCATGAGAGACCACCATGTAAGCAACCTAGCCAACATGGATCTAATCCAAAAGAACCACCGGGTTTTGATTCTAGCTCAATCCCAAAATAGCTTAATGCCAATACCACTCTTTGAAGTGGTAGACAAATTGATAACCGAGTTGAAATACCTAGGGTTAACCCAATACCAGTTGCTATTGAGGATGAGGTAGGTATGAGTGAACCAGTTGTAATAAGCAACCATGAACCTTCTAAGAAATTTAAGGAGTTGTTTACCTCGTCCATTTATATACCAAAGGCATATATTGAGCCAATGGTGCCTTATCCACAAAGCCTTCTTCCGGCTAATAAAGAGATTAAATTTGATGAGATATTAGATATATTTAAGCAAGTTCATATAAATATTCCAGTACTCGATGCCATCATGCTTATTCATGCATATGCCAAATTCTTTAAGGATGCGTGTACTAGGAAAAGGAAAATTAATGTGCACAAGAAAGTCTTCTTGACTGAGACACTAACCTCTCCTAAGCTTCGAGATCTAGGAAGTCCTACCATCCCTTATAAAATTAGAGATCACAAAGTGGATAGGGTGTGACTTGACTTGGGGCCAGTGTGAATGTCTTACCTTGCTCGGTCTATTAGGAATTAGGACTTGGAGAACTCGAATATAACTGAATGACACTTCAATTGGCTGATAGGTCAATACAATACCCACGTGGTTTCCTTGAAGATATTCTTATCAAGGTTGATACTCTCATTTTTCCCGTAGACTTTGTTATTTTGGACATTGAAGATGTCACGAATCCTAGTTGTGAGATCCCCATCATATTGGGCTGCCATTTCCTTGCGACTGCTCATGCCATTATTAATTTCTTTAATGGGGTCTTACAATTATCAATGGGAGACATGAAGATCAAACTTAATGTTTTTAACAATAATACTCAAGTCCCTCATTATGATGACATGGCTGAGCTGAATATGATTGACTCCCTAGTTTACAACTAGTTCCCTAAATCATTTTCTGACGATCTCTTAGAATTATGTCTTGTGAACTTTGGTGAGGACTTTGATGAAGACACGATCGTTGATGAATTTAATGCCTTACTCGACTCAGCTTCTATTTTTTACATGTCCAAATGGAGACTTAGAGTGGAACCTCTTAAACCATCAACTACTTTACCTATTCCATCCATTGTTAAACCACCCCAGCTGGACCTCAAGCCATTACAAAATACTCTCAAGTATTCCTTTCTAGGTGATTCTGAAACTCTACCTGTGATAATAGCTTCAAATCTAGATGCTGACCAAGAAGGTAGACTGTTGAGTTTCCTTAGAAAACATAAATTAGCCATTGGGTGGTCTATAGTAGACTTGAAGGGAATTAGCCTGGTCGTGTGCATGCACCGCATCAATCTCGAGGAAGGTGCTAAAAATTCATGCGAGATGCAATGGCGTTTAAATCCAAATATAATGGAGGTGGTTAAGAAGGAAGCTCTCAAGCTATTAGACTCGGGTATCATATACCCCATTTCAAATAGTAAGTGGGTCAGCCCTGTTTAAGTTTTACCCAAGAAATCAGGGATTACTGTAGTCAAAAATGAGAATAATGAATTAATCCCTACCGGCGTGTTTGTATCGATTACAAAAGGTTGAACACGGTAGCGAGGAAAAATCATTTTCATCTTCCCTTCATTGATCAAATGCTTGAGCGATTAGCGTGAAAAAGTCATTATTGCTTTCTTGACTGTCATTATGGATATAATTAGATCCCTATCGCTCCAGAAGATCAGGAGAAAACCATATTCACATATCCCTACGGAACTTATGCTTATCAACGTATGCCATTTGGTTTGTGTAATGCACCCGCTACATTTCAATGTTGTATGATGAGCATTTTCTCTTATATGATTGATAAATTTATCAAAATCTTCATGAATGATTTTTTAGTGTTTGGATCCTCTTTTGATGAATATTTGTACCATTTGGAGCTCGTGCTACAACGATGTACACAAACCAATTCGGTGTTAAATTGGAATAAGTGTCACTTCATGGTGACACAAGGGATAGTTCTTGGGCATATCATCTCCAAAAAAGGGATAGAAGTTGATAAGGCCAAAATCAATATTATTTCTTCCTTACCTCCTCCTCGGACGGTTAAGGCCATTCGATCATTTCTAGGCCATGTGGGGTTTTATCGTCTGTTCATCAAAAAATTTAGCAAAATTTCTCATCCCTTGTGCAATTCACTTGCTAAGGACACTGATTTCTACTTTGATGATGAATGTTCTAGAGCTTTTGAGAAGCTCAAACTTCTATTAACTTTTGCTCTAATCATCCAGCCACCCAACTGGGATCTTCCATTTGAATTGATGTGTAATGTATCTAACCACGCTATTGGAGCAGTTTTAGGGCAAAGAGTATATAAAAAATTTCATGTTATTTACTATGCCAGTCGTGCGCTCAATGATGCACAAATGAATTACTCCACCACTGAGAAGGAGTTATTACCCATTGTGTTTGCATTAGAAAAATTTTGGTCATATCTTGTTGGGTCCAAAATCATTGTCTATACCGATCACGCGGTTTTAAAATATTTGTTATCCAAAAAAGACGTTAAGCCTCGATTAATCCGATGGATCCTCTTATTACAAGAATTTGACATCGAAATTTGAGATAAGAAAGGTGTTGAAAATGTTGTAGCAAACCATTTATCCCAACTTCTTATCGAAGGTGGTGAAGATCTCCTCCCTATCTTAGAGACATTTCCTGATGAGCAGCTTATGGCTATTATATAACTACCTTGGTATGCCGACATTGTCAATTATCTTGCTACTGAATGATTACTTGACCATTGGTCTAAGCAAGATAAAGCCAAATTCTTATACGAGGTTAGCCGTTTCAGTTGAGATGATCATTATCTGTATAAATTTTATTCTGACCAAGTTATTAGAAAATGCATTCCAAATATGGAGTTCCAGAGTGTACTCATGTTTTGCCACACTTATGCTTGTGGAGGGCATTTCTTTGCCAAGAAAATGGTTACCAAAATTTTTTAATCTGGTCTTTATTGGCCTACCCTTTTCAATAATACGCAGACCTTTTATTCTACTTGTGATAGATATCAAAGGACCAACAATATTTCTCACCGCAACATGATGCCTCTAAACAACATTCTTATTGTTGAACTTTTTGATGTTTGGGGCATAGATTTTATGGTCCCGTTTCCTTCATCTCCCGGAAACCTTTATATTCTCGTCGCAGTGGACTATGTCTCCAAATGGGTCGAAGCAGTAGCATGTCTGACAAATGACCATAAGCCTGTGGTTAAATTTATGAAAACCATTTTTAATCGTTTTGGCACTCCTCGAGCAGTTATTGGTGATGGTGGGAATCATTTTTGCAATCGTGTTTTTAAAACTTTATTGAAAAATTATTCCATCACTCAAAAAGTTGTCACTCCTAACCGTCTATAAACAAGTGGTCAACTAGAAGTTTCTAATCGAGAGATTAAATTTTTTTTTTTTAAAGTTGTTTGAACTGATCCCAAAGACTGGTCAGATCATCTTGATGATACTCTTTGGGCCTATCGAGCAGCTTATTAAACCTTGATTGGAATGACACCCTATAGACTTATCTTTGGGAAGGCATGCCACTTGCCTATGAAACTAGAGCACAAAGCTCTTTTGGCCACAAAGGCCCTTAACTTTGAGATGAACCAAGCTGGGTCTAAGAGAAAGCTTCAACTTTCTAAGTTGAATGAGCTCCGTCATGAGGCTTATGAAAGTTAAAAAATTTACAAGGAACGTACCAAAGTTTTTCACGATAAATCAATTATTCGTAAAACCTTCGAGCCCAATCAAAAGGTATTACTTTATAACTCCATTCTTCGTCTATTTCCCGGGAAACTACGATCCCATTGGCATGGCCCCTATATGGTTAAAACTATTTTTCCTCATGAGGTCGTAGAGGTGGAGGATCCTAAGAACGGAAATATTTTTAAGGTTAATGGTCAACGATTAAAATAGTATTTAGAGTCCTACACTTTTGATGAAGAGATAACATTTTTAAATGATCCAGTATATCAGAACTGATATTGTGTACCCCTATAGTACCATTGTAACATCATTTAATTATGGGGGTATATTAGTCTGTCTGAAGACGGTAAACTTAGCGCTTCTTGGGAGGCGACACATTCAGGTAAAAAAATTAGTTTTCCTCTTCTATTTATTTTCTTGTTCTCAAGCATTGAGGGTAATGTTTGATTTAAGTTTGGGGGTAGGAAACCATTTCTTTAAATATTTTTTGAAGAAAACTGAAATAATGGCACTTTGACAATTTATGATATATTTTTGACGAATTTCCAAACACTTAAACTGATTTTACCTTGACATAAATATTTTGGAAAAGCCTAAATTTTGAAATTGTACCAAGTATATACACTAGAATATTTTGGAATATCTTAAGCTAGATGTACTAATCTTTTATTAGCGGCTAATTCAAGTTAACTTGTCATATTTTGAAAACGTGCACTTCACTGTAGTTTTGCAATTAATACCTTCAATAGATTTTTGCTCAGTATAAGGGAAATTTAGCATTTATGTTAGAAATAGTTTGCTACAAGGGAGACAACTGTCTGAGAATAAGTTAATTCTTAAGAAAAAATAATAATAAGCCAAATGTGCTCTAAAAACTTTTACGCTGCAAGGCTACTCGGATGATTAAGAACTAAAAGAGGAAAAATTATCACCAATCTTGAGTTTGACCATGAACTATGTGAAATGAGCATAAGAAAATATTACTTGTAAGAATCCCGAGTCTATGTCATGATGGGGCACCATACCCCGACAACCTTAGCCAACTGGCAGGGATTGTTGACTGAAAAGTCCTTGTTACGGAGGCTTTACTAAGAAATAAAGTACTCAAAAGAAAAACATTGCAAAAGAAAAAAAAATTCTAGAAACACGAATTGGCTAAGGCACTTGTCGATCCGACCGTTGAATTTATTCCAGTAAGAACTAGATTAGCAAAAACTGAGTAAATTATTCTAGACAACGTATTAGGCGATAAAACTATTTTCACTGTACACTCAAATATAACTAAAGAAAAATACTTGAATCTCTTTCTAATCTTGAGGTAGTACCTCTAGTTTATGATAAGCTTAAAATATTCTTTGGTATACTTGAGAGAATAGCAAATTTAAGGATTTCTCCATCGATATATTTTTGTCATAACTAAGTAAGGATAAGTTTAAAGGAAATAAGTCATGTGTATTCTAGAATTGTTTAAAATGTCATTATTGACTTTTGTGGGTATAGTCACTGCAAACCCTCACGAGACAATACTCATCTACCAGGCTAAACCTGGAGGTTTAACGGCTTGCTGCATATGTTAAATGCAATCGCGCTCCCTACGAATGTGGTTATTATTTTATTTTTAGGATGAGCAAAAGACAAGTTTGGGGGTATTTGATGAGCGT
Organism: Kingdonia uniflora; assembly: GCA_014058105.1. Lineage (NCBI taxonomy): Eukaryota > Viridiplantae > Streptophyta > Magnoliopsida > Ranunculales > Circaeasteraceae > Kingdonia > Kingdonia uniflora. Next base: position 857,907 of record JACGCM010001419.1, read on the forward strand.
ATAATTATGAGATTTTTAATATACCCGAACATGTATTTTAGCCGTCCATTATATTTAATTTTGGGTACATATATACGTTTGTTTGATTTCAACTATTGGAGATGGATATTTGAAACCAAGCTCTTAAATTCAAGTAAAAGTATCTCCAACAGTTCATAGCACAAAAAGTCAAAGACACTATATTTGGTCTCAAGATCGAAGAAATATATACACAAATATTCTTGGAGAATAAGATCAAAGAATATATTGTATCCAAGATACTTGAAGATATTTTATATTGAAGATATATGCAAGAGTTTCCATGAAGAAAGATCTCTACATCACTTAAGGGAATTAATGCAAGAATCTTAGGTGATTGGTTGTAAAATTAGAAGATATTATTGTAAAAATATTCTTTACAATTTAATGTATAGTTTCTAAATTTGGGTTCCTTCTCCTATAAATGGAACCCTCCCCCATTATAATTGGGCATCTCACATTAGAAGGAATTGAAGAAATACAGAACTATTTTTTTCAAGCATCTCTCTCTTTCTTTTATTTGCTTTATTAATTTTAATACGATGATCTTTGGGATAATGCGAGGCTAATCCCTTTCTAGTTGTGACTAGAGGGAAGCCCATACCTAAGTAGCAATGGTAATATATAGTTTTCTAAGATTAGATCTTTTTTGGCATATCTTCTAAGAGCTATAATCCACTTCTAAGCTTAACCATAGTTAGAAAGTGAATTTAGTCTCTTTTGCCAAAATCCGGTGTTATAAACTCTAAGTCGGATTTTAGGGCGATAAAGGGAAAAGATGCGTGAGAAGAAATCCAACAAAGCTTAACCATAGTTGGTTGAATCTCTCCTCCAAATCGGATTTAGTGAAGCTTAATGATTAAACCATAGATGCCTAACCATGGATTTAGGGTTAACATCTACACTAAAAATGCTCTACTCGGGATTTTTGATAAATAAATCTGCCTAGTAAAACTATTTGATCTATTATTATTTTTGTTGGGTGGAACTTTAGTCATGGCTAGCTTCTTTTAATTTGATCTTATTTCCTTAGTTTATCTTTGTTTTGAAGAAAATACCAAATTATCGATAAATTGACCTAGGATTAGTTTTTTGCATCTTGTCACTCTCTGTGGTATGACCCCCACTACATAATTTATACAATGGTAAATCTGTACTTGAGCAGGGTATTAAATAATGCTTGAAAAGGCATTCATCAATATCGTATAACACCTTGAGTATCGACTGGATGCACACTATTCCTATTAGCATATGGTACTGAGGCAATAATCCCCACTTAATATCATCACCTATTGCGCTACCATACCATGATAGATGAAAAAAATGATTTCCAGTTAGCATGTAAGATGAACTGGATCGAGGAAATTTGAGACAAAACAATCATAAACTTTGGAAGATACTACCAGGTTCTAGCCCGATCTTATAATAAATGAATTCATCATAGAGAGTTTGAAATAGAAGATCTCGTCCTCTGATAAATCCCCAAACACATAAAAGAAATCAATACTGGGAAACTGGCTAAAAATTGGGAAGGTCCTTTCGTCATTGTTGGAAAAAGTGGTCTCGGTTCTTACGATCTCCCTGCTGAACGTGGAGAGCGAGTGCCTAATCATTGGAATACAAGAAGATTGAAGCTATATCGATACTAAAAATCTATCACAATGTACTTTTCTAAATAAATCTATCATCTTGTATGCCGATCTTACATCAATGAAATACTTATGTTTGATCACCATACATCTGAGTACTTTCTACTATTTTATACAGTACTCCATCTAACATTCTTTGTTCGTTAATCTTACAACAATGAAATACTTGTGTCTGATTACCCTACATTATAGTATTTTTCTACTATATCATACAAGTACTTCTATATACAGAATTGTTGCTTCAGCCAATTCGATCTTATAAATACATTACAGTTCGTTTATTGGTTAATCCCAATTTAACCAACCCATCTAATACATTACAGGTCGATAATTGGTTTGTCCAATACGACCAAATAGATTACATATTACAGTTTAGTTATTAGTTAACCTAATTCGACCAATCCATCTAATACTTATATAAACATATTACATGTCTAAACATTACAGATCGTTTGTTGTTTTAGCCAAACTGATCCTCTATTACATTACAAATCGTTTGTTATTTTAGCCAAACTGATCCTCTATTACATTACTGATCATTTGTTGCTTCAGCCAAACTGATCATCTATTATATTACAGATCTTTTGTTGCTTTAGCCAAACTGATCCTCTATTACATTATTAATCGTTTATTGCTTCAGCCAAACTGATCATCTATTACACTACAGATCATTTGTTTCTTCAACCAAACTGATCATATATTACATTACAGATCGTTTGTGGCTTCAGCCAAACCGAACTTTTATGTTCTTCAACATTTGTTGCATCAACAAAACCAACCATCTACTATACGAAAGCCTTTGGACTCATTCTATTAAAAAGATATCCAACTCAGACATCATAGTTGGTTCATTATAAGGTTAGTGCATATCATTTTTTTATCAACAGTTCTATTTTAATACACTCTATCTACTATATTTTCATTCGTTTAGTATGAATTATCCCTCCTAACACACACTATGCCTCATTGCTCACTCGGGCTATCACTTAAACTATTACCTGAAGGACTCCCAGCAGTACGTGAACTCTCCCCATATAGGTGAACACGCATAAACTCTGGCATTCTCCTAGTAACAATTTGTTTTTCCTCCCTAATTATACTTTCTTTAAGAACTTCAATTCTCGACACCATGGGATCTAGGTACTTCGAGCTAACCAACCTCATTTTACATTGTACACCTTTGGCAACTAAACTGTGGTATACAGCTCTACTTTATGCCTCCAATCTATTGAACTCTGAAATAAAGAATGAAATAACTGGTGTCATATCTCTCTCGTATACATCACCTGCTTCACTTTTTACCTTTTTAGAAAGAATAAGCTCACTAAGTTTTCCTTGAGTTTCCTTCAGTATAGCTTCCAAACTTTGGCAGCGTTAATCAACTTCTCATTTTTCATTCAACGTCACAGTATTCTGAGATTCCAACACTGTCATGAATTTGTCCATATGACAAACCATAGACATTGATCCCTCCACTTCATCCACGCGATAATTTCTATTAACCTTACTTTCGTCAAGACTTATTTCAGCCTTACAGAGATCTGCATCCAACTTAGTATTTGCATCATGCAATTTCCCATTTTCTGATTGATACTCCAAGATGTCTAACCCCAACAACTGTATGGTATACTCTAGAGTAGACACCTTGTTCCAAGCTTCGTCTATATTTTCATTTTGTTTATTACGAGCCTCTTCCATCTTTTTTATAACAACATCAGTAACCAACCACAACACCTCATATTTTTGAGCACGAGCTTTTATCTCTATAACAATTGTTCACATATCAGCTATCTCTGCCTCCATAATATTTACCTAAAATTGCAAGTCTTTTATATTACTTCCTTCCTCCTCTAACACAGCCAACAGTTCGGTAATTTGAGTTCGAACAGATATCAATTCCGCCCCTTGTAGGATAGTTTGTCCCGAAGTACCTAAAAATTCAACACCCTTTATCTTTTTTAGTTGACTGGCTAGTTCAGTCTCTTTCTGTTACAGTCTGTCAGTCAAACGTTATACTGAATTTCACTTTTTTGATATTTTTACCTTCATTTTTTCTTCTAATTCAGTAGCACTCTTTAGTGCCCCCTGACACAAATTTAGTTCAGCGTTCAATTGTTCATTTTGAACACGCAATGCATCATATTGACTCTAAACATCTACAAGTTCTACCTGTCATGACGGTTCACATTTATAATAGTTCGCATATACAAATAGATTATATATCACAATTAACAATTTTAATCATGAACATGATATCTGAGTAATATCGCTACATCGTTCTACTTAACATCACAGAGAACATATTCTATTTATCATCACAAGAATAGTATTCAAAGATCTAACACATATACAGGGCTAGTAAAAAAGAAAAAACTGGAATACCCAATTTTTGCTTCTTCGAGATATGAGAGGACTGCCCTTTATTTCTCGGCCTCCTTCCATTCGTTACTTAAACATCTATAGGTGTTATAAAGGTCACCATCTCCTACTAGCGTTGTTTGTGTTGCGATCAGGGATCCAAACTCTCGACCTCCTCCTCATCCTCTTCTGACGATAATTTCCTTGATCTAGGAATGTGTATTTTACCAATATTTTCCTCTTCATCTCTGGTAAACCACATATTTTTAGCCTTGGCATTCTCAACAACAAAATCTTTCTCACATTTCATTAAGAACTTCTTAAATTCCTTATCTACCCTTGCCAGTTCTCCTCCATAAAAAGTAATGACACTTTCTATATGAAGCTCATGCTCTGTTCGAGCTGAGACTTGTGCTCGCGACGGATGTAGATGCTTCTTCAACTGCATCTGTGCCTTATGCAACAACTGGCACGTATCTTTTTGTAAGACACCTAAAGCCCTCACATCAACTTCAACCTTCATTCAAATGGTCACTTCTTTTGATAATCGCGTCGCTAAAAACCTTTTTTGCTCAACATGATGCGATAATACATCATGCAACTCCTTTAGCTCACCCTCTAATTACTGTTGAACATCTATTTACTCTTTTCTTATCCAGAAAAATATAATTCTCATGGCCCTCCGATCCTACATAAAGCCAAACACATCATATAAAGGCTCTACATCACCCTATATAACAGATACACCAGCTCGAGCCGAACATTTTCTCGCTTCTAAACTATGACGATTACATGCTTCTTGAGCTAAAAACATAACTCGAGTTGGGTCCGGAACTATACCTCTTTCCTTCAAAGCTCTACATAAACTTATTTTAATCCCCGTTCACTATCTACTTCGACCTTAAATTACAATATCAAGGCAATCAACATACTTTGACACCTAACCTTATCACTCGGGTCATTAAAATATGTCAACTCTTTTGGTTTTCAAACTAATACCCCCCCCCCCTTTCCTCTTCCTTTCTTAAATCCTCATCCCTTTCTATTTTTATATTAGCATATCTACATTGGAAGTCATATAACTCTTTAAAAGTTTTCTCTGAAATTAATTTAAATTGTCTTCTCTTATATTCAGTTTTATTAAGTACCTATTGAATACGAGCCACAGAATCCTCGTTCAACTCAACATTCTCTCCAGTTTAGAATCAGTTTTTCTCAAATGCTCTACCACCTACACAGATTACAAATGTCTTGTTATCATACAGACATTCAAAAAGAGCATACTAAACAACATCTATCAAAATTATCAGTTTACGATCACTTAGAATACACTCCCATCAGATTTAAAACGATCTCTATAGTTTGAAGACAAAGTATCACAGATTGGTTAACATTTCTTGCTGATTTCTACCTCAAAGAGAGGATTCAATGTCTTTTCAGCTGCTACAGTTGGTTCAGGTGGTGTAACTTATACATTGGCTGGGTCAGCAACATCAGCCTCAACTTCACCTTCTACCTCGGCAGGAAAATTTATCTCATCATATTTCCCAGATCGACCCAGCTCCACGTTAGATTTAGTCAATCCAAAATTATAATAAGATTGGACAAAGTGATCTCTTTCCACTTTCAGTACCTTAACTAGTTTTAACATAACATCATCATGCTCTGCCAACACTCTATACTTTTCTATGAACTCTATAGCCACCTTAGCAGCTTTAGCTTTCTTATCTTTCTCTAGCTTGAGTTCAGCTTCAAGCTCCTTATACGAGCCGATTGAGCTTAAAACTTTTGAGTAAGATCCCCAAACTCTTGGCCCCTCTAACCAAGACATTTCATTGCCCCCTTCAGCAACATCGAGAGCTGCCAATATAAAATATACACAAATGCAAATTTAGAACAATAGCTATTAGTTCAAGTATAAGATAGTTAAAATTTTCAAATACATACCGAAAAAGTATGCTTTTGGTACTCGCCATCGAGCTACTTCGGATCGGTCCTAGCCATCAGGCAGTATTTATGCTCCAGCTCTCTTATCTTGGCTGCCGCGTGAAGATTAGTACGAGAGCTACCCTGGTCCTCATGCCGATTCAACAAGTTCTTCTTAGCCTTTGTAGGAGTAACCGCAATCACTTGCAGTCTCTCCTCTACATCTTCAAAAATAGGTTTTGTTATTTCTTGTTATGAGGTCACTACTGCAGTAGCAGACGTACTCTATAGAGCTAACTTTCTTGACCTCTGAACAGTCCATTTCATGTTTTTAGGTACAGAAGGTGGAAGACTAATGACATCATCAATAGTCAGGTGAGCTTTCACCTCAGCCATAGCTTTTTTTTTTGTGAGTTCGCTGAACTTTGGGTACTACAGAATCTACCTTCTTATCCCTACGGAAACCTAGCTCACCAAGTACCTGCTTTAACTCGTCCTGATCTTAAGCAATGCAGTCGAACAAGCTGGTATTGTTAGGCGTCGATAACGGATTGGGTTTTGCCAAAACAAGCAGCATAACATTATTTAATAGCTCGACGACATAATAATGGTTAGTCAAAGATTAATCAATGTTACTTACTCGAGTTATAATATTTATGGTTCAAAACGAGCGTTGGTTCATCCAGAACTTGCATACAGTTACCCCCTACCCATACAAGGTGGTCATTCTATGGTCTACCCACAGATTTAAAGTAAAAAAAAAATTGGCCTAGATGAATCACTATACAGGTACCCACTACTTCGACCTTTGACATATTTCTATTTATAAAATTTCAACGCATTATTGGCTTTGAACTGCTTGGTAGTCCCTTCCTTTCTCCATTTATCATTCAATGCCTCACAAACCCTCATCGACTCATATGTATTCCCATTCAGTTGGGTAGGACAACACTATAATACATTCATGATCACTTTTTGAAAGAAGGTCAGAGGAATCTTAAGGCCATATACAACCTGATCCAAATAACATAAAAACCCATCACTCAGACCTGCTAGCCCGAGACCATTATAGTACGAGAGAATAACATCCCCACTAATCCTTCTCTCCCTTTTCTATTTCTCCAAACAAGGGAATTGATGATAGACTGCCTCAATGAAATACTTATGTTCTTGTAATCTGATAATAATCATCTCCCACCTCTATCACCTCTTCATATGACATACGATGATAGGTTGGAGACACAGGAATCGGTATCGAAAGATGCAGAGGTTGGTATCCAAAGTACCTGATACACAGTTCTTCCATCTTTCATCGAATCCTAGACGCTCGAGATTGGTTCCTAGTAGTCACCATACTCCAAATAATTAGAAGATTTCAAGAATTAAAACAAGAACAAAGAAGAAATAAGTACAGAGACGAAGACTTGGGTCATCACACATAGCTCAGAGAGCTTTTTATACTATGATCAGCATTTAAACCGACTCTTCAAATTCCCAACATCAGAAGGATTTCCCATACAAATAACATTGACTAGAACCATTGGTTCTAGGAAACCCAAAAAACACAAATAGATATTCATGAATATATATTGGAAATGATTCTCATATATTAACTATAGCATTAATGATACTTCTCAACCAATACCACTAACCCACAATGTTAGACGTACTATTAGCTTAGAGGGGGCAGTTGTAATGGCTTATTCTGCATCTTGGACTCATGCTTCATCTTCGACCAATATACGAACTTTCGACCTCATCAACAAAGCATGTGGCACAATCAGAATCATAGCAACAACATCAAGAAATAGTTACAGCATGAGTTTCTCAACCAACACCACTCGCCCATGATGCTCCTTGTACTCTTGGTTGAGATCCGTCTTGTAATAGCTAATTTTGCATCTCGGACTCATACTTCATCCACGACCACATAAATATACATGAAGTACTACTAAAGACATATTCAGTATCCTTAAGTTCTAGTCATCACTTTAGACCTCTACATCAACAGTTCGAGTTAAGATAATGTACAATCATCAATAAAGCCGTTATGCAGCAATAAAGATGAGAACGTTACACAATCTGGTCAAAGAATATATCTAACATATATTTTATAACGTCCATCATTAAGAATCTTAATGGTCGTCAAACGGTCATATTATAAGACCTATAAATAGGACCAGAGAAATTTAGATGAAGGACAGAGAAATCCTCACTCTAACATTCCACATACTCAGAACGGTCATTGTAATAAGCTAGCAGCCTCAATAAGATCATCTTCTCTTTCTCAAAATCTTCAAGAGAGGTCGTGGTTTTTAACCTATTCAACCGTTTTTCACGCTAAATTGTCTTATTAGTTATTATTCTGTATTTTTGAGTGCTCTAAACACATATGGTGTAAAGGCTAAGTTTGAGTCCTGGAATTAGGCTATTACAGCCACCTTTCTTCTTTTTCCACTTGCCCAAGCTAGTTGAAAACTAGTTTTAAGGAAATAAATCGAACCTAGTGGTTGTTTCGATTGGTTAGATGAATATGATGCAATAAGGAAGATGGGTTTGGGAGAATTGGTTTTGAAGATAAGGGAAGGAGAAAAGAACATGGAGGAGGAAGAAAGGTTTGATGGAAGAAAGATTTTGAGGGATCGGTGGTTCGACCTCTGACATACAAGGGAGTACATTATAATGGAGAAATATGAGAAGTAATTGTTCGAGGGTTTTAGGTTTTAAGAATAAGATGGGAAATACATGATATTATAGGGACTTCACTTCCTATTCCCAATGTGGTCGGCGATAAGTATCTCGAGGTAAGCAAGCATGCAGTGAGGAAAGAGATATGAGTTACATACTTTTGTAAAAATTGAAGCGATGAACCAAATTATATAATATCCTTAAGAAATGATATGAGAGAGAAATTTTGTGACTTGAACATAACTTATATGCTAAAAGTAAGTCACACTTATTTTAAGGAATAATTCGACGTACCCAGAGTGTAGGTAGTGAACTGCTAAATCTCTTCCCAGGATACAACGTGCAATAGTGTACAGAAGTTCCCTGTAATGGCGTTACAATGTAATAAACTTGTAGTGATTAAAACCATTTGAAAGAGAAAGAGAGTAGAGATCAATTTGAGAAACCAAGGGAAGAATATAAAAGATATGTTTCTTCTGTGTGTTTTGAGGCGAGGAAAACAATCCAATTTATAGAGGTTTACAATGCAACAGAACTCAGAACTTTACTCGAACAATGGTGAGAAAATTACTCCAATGTGAGTACCTGTTTTAGTTTTTCCAAAGACCAGGCAAGTCAAAAGGCTTAGCGTTTCGTAAGTATCTGTTATAGTGTACGTGTTGAGAGTAGATTTGTTGATTTTTTTTGTTCAAAGTCAAGAGACTTTTCTCCAAAAGGAATAGGGAGGGCCAAACTCAAGCCCAGAGGGCTACCTGAACCTCCAGATTCAGAAGTACCAATCGCTCAAGACCATGCCCGAGCCACCCCTCTCAGCTGAGCCTTCTGAGAGAGGTCCAAGTGTGTCAAGGTTCTAAGGGTAAGAAAATTACACCAACGTGAGTACGTGTTTCAATTTTTGTAGAGACTAGGCAAATCGAAAGACTTTACGTTTCGTAACTATCCATTATAGTATACGTGTTGACAGAAAGGATAAGATTTGGTTTTGTTTGGGATCAAATTCAAGAGACTTTTCTCCAAAAGGAATAGGGAAAGTCTAGCTCAGGCCCAAATGGCCACCTAGGCATCCAGAGCCAGAAGAACCAATTACCCAAGCCGCCCCACCCCGTTAGGCTGCCCGAGAGAGGTCCAAGTGTATCAAGGGTGTGAAAATTATTCCAACGTTAGTACGTACTTGGCTTTTATAGAGACCATGCAAGTTGAAAGACTTAGCATTTTGTAAGTATCCGTTACAGTGTACGTGTTGAGAGAAATGACAAGATCTGTAGGTTTTGTTTGGGCACAAAGTCAAGAAATTTTTCTCCAAAAAGAATGGAGAGAGCTTAGCCCAAGCCCAAAAGAACATTTAGGCCTCCAGAGCTTGAAGAGCCAATTGCTCGAGCCCGATCCTGAGCCAACCGGCCCAGCCTCGCCAGGCCATCCGAGAGAGGTCTAAGTCTATCAAGGGTATTATAACGGCCAAATTTCGCAAGCTCAAAATGGCTTGGAATTTGCTATCACACCAATTAACCTATGACAATATTCTAATGGAAAGAAAGAAATGACACATGTAATTTTTAGCGTAGAAAACCTCTTAATAGGTAAAAAACACAACCTCAAGTGGAGGATTTTTGTAAAAAGTATCTTTACTGCTGGTGATAAATATCTTGTTACAAGTGATTCTTAGATATTGGAACGCCTAAACCTTGTAACTAAGAAGTTTAAGTATTTTGATAATCTAGACAAATAGTTTCTAGATGATCTCTCGTGTAATTTTTCTTGGTCCTTATCTCTTTTTAAACTTTTTCTTTATATAGGCCTTCTCCATAACTCTTCATCGTGCTGGAGCACATTTTCCGAACAATGCAATTAGTGGCAATTGACTGAGTAACTGATGAGTTCAAGAGAGACATGTATCTTTGACTTGTTCAGGTTTTCCAGTTTAAGCTAGACCCACGTTCTTCACCAGTTCGTGGAGTAGGTTAAAGCGTTGACTGGAGAAGTTATGTTGAAAAATGTGTGAGCCTGAGATGGAGGTAATTCGAACTGGTGACAGCTCAATTTCATATGAGATCGAGGGATAGGTCCTCACAATCGCCCCTTCACAACCAAAGTCACGAGTGGCTTTGGTTGAGAAAAAATCTGGAGATAATAGGAATTCGGGTTGGAAATTGTAAATATTGAAATGGAGTAAGGATGGCATTTGACGGTATAGAGGTTATGCGGCGTATAGGGAAATGATGGGAATTAAATGAGGACGCTGATGTTGATGGATGTGACGTTAATGATTTTGAAGAGTCGCGTCTGTAATAAATGATGACGTTTGGAAAAATATACCTGCACAATAAATGTTGGGTTATATAAAGAGTACCTGCATCCAATCTTTGAAGCATAGTACGCTTTGTATTTTGCCACTTTCTTTAAATTTTCAAAAATGGTGAAGACTCGGAGGATGGTCCTTGAAGAGGGGATTGCGTCAGAAATGTAGAGGCTGAAGTTGAAGTATTTTGGTGACCAACCCTTGGATATGTCAATACCTGCTCTTGTTCCTCCGACGTATCAATGCATGTCGGAAGAGGAAGCGGCTGAGGCTGAGGAGAAATTTTATTATAAGTGGAAGTTTCATGTCATCGTCTTGACAGGCGAGTAGCGTTGGGCTTGTCTCCGTACTTTGGCAGAGGACAATATTAGGGCTTCATATGCAAGAATAGGCATAACTGCAGGGCAGTTATGCTAATTTCTTGTATTACCCAGGATAAGGTTGGGACTTCTTCATCTCTATCAGCTCTTTGGTGGTGGTGGTTTTAGAGGATGAGGCGATGGTAGTAGAGGAGGGAGACGAACGGTGGTGGTTTGCTTCTGTATTTCCATCTCTTTTTGACACTCAGAAGACCTTCAATTTGCAGAGTTGGGTCCAACACTGAGTCTACTGCTTGCATAGTTTCTATTTGAAGTTCGACTAGACTTCAACCAAACTCATGTGAGGGAAGCTTTTTGTTGGTTCAAATTTCTACTTTGCGTCAGGGTGAAAGATCACTGAAGAAGGACGAACTGAAGAACTTGATGTGTTAGAGGGCCTGAATGACCTATTACGTACAAAAGTATTAAAATACTTGTTATCTGTAAATTACCTGAGGTTTGGTGCAGGACAAATTAGGTATCTGTAATTTACCTGAGATCGATTACTGAAAGACTTATCATTCGACCACCTGTATTGATGTAGATATATAATATATAGAAATCGAACTAAAATATTTTGAAGACTGCATAAAATGTATGAGTACCGCAAGTATTGTTTTTGCTATACTCGAATGAAGATAAATATGTGCAAAAATTTATGTTGTGATGCAAGTACAATTTGTTCTGCACGTCGAAAATGTAGGAGGCAAAATTTTTAAGATTCTGTAATGTAAAAATTTGATCTATTAGATGTCGATAGAAGAATAAATTTGGATAGAACACGCTCGACCTGGAAAGTAATATAACGTACGATCTTGAAGGAAGAGATAAGTTCAAATAGTTTTGCCCAAGATTCTGGGTTTTCTATTATGAGATAAAAGGTCAAAATCACATTTTGAGGGGAAAGGTGGTAAAAAATGTATAAATAAAAGTTTAATTATTTTAAAATGGAGAGGAGATTAGGATGGTACAGACTCGATCTCAGAGGATTTTTAATGCCACTGAAGGACGATTGGCTATAAAGATCGTAAAAGTGCGGGAGAGGATTTTTGGATCATTTGGTTATGATGTTGAGTTACCAGTGAGGGAGTGTCAGCTCGAAGGATTAGATGTAAGGGGTAGGGAACTTGAGTATGCCCGTTACTTTTATGAGGCATGTTTTCATGAATTGGTTAGGGATCCTGTAGATCGAGAAGAAATGGTTGGATTGATTGCTGAGGTTGAGCTCGAATTTAAAGATTTGATGATTGATGAGTAATGTGATTGGATGTGGTCGTCCAGGTCATCAAGGTTGCTTTATATGTAATAATGTATAAAAAAATTATCATAAATAAATGTAAGTTTGTTGATTTTAACATAATAGATGAAAATCAATTGAATCCTCTATAGTTGCAAATGTCGTTTGAGACTGTTGTGATAAATAATTTTGAATAATTTTGAAAATTTTGTTAGTTTTGAAAATGACGTCACTATTACAATAAGTATAAGACACAAGGACAGAGATACAAAAATGAAGAAATGCAAAACCTTCTCATTTTAGCTTTTATGTAAAGTTGCAGAAATCTGATATCGTGTTAGGGTGAGTCATCTTGAGTACGAGTAGGTCAGAGAAAGATATGGAAATATGAGAAAAAAAGGTTAAATTATGAGGTAAAGGGTAATGATGGAAAGATGGCTTTATTGAGAAGGTGTAAGACGTCTTACATAGATAGTGGAAATGATGGCTCAGTTCCAAAACTGAGGGCGAGTCATACGAGGTACAATAACTGTCAGTCACTAAATAGATAAAGAATAAATACTGCTTCTTCCTTATTGCTTAAATGTTTTTCAACTTCTGAAAATTTGGAGAGCACAGAGAAAGAGGCACGAAAAATTGTAGAAGATTTAATAAAGATTTATTTAAGGGTGATTAACAGTCGAAGAAAGTTACAAGTACCGGATCACATAGGTGGCTATACAGCAGCGTTGTGAGGGAAGGACTTGACGCTACTGCGGATTCCCATTCTGATACTGAAGGTTAGTATATGTAAAAATATAAAGCAATATTTATAGCAATCTACGTATTTGGTCATATATACAAAATATATGAAAGATATGTAGTATGTGAATGATCGATGTGCATGAAATAATAATAGATACCTATACCTATATGTAGGTCAAACGTGAGAGGTATTTGTGTAAGATCAAATCTTTGACTATAGAATTGAAATTTGAGATGGATAGCTCGCATGCTAATGAAGTGTCGACCTCTGGTCGGATGGTAGAGTCTGATAGTGAGGTTGAAGTAGGATTGGAACAATTTCTGGGTTTTCCTGGCTAATTTGTGTCATATCCTCCTGGTTCAGATACATTTAGAGAATTCTGTAAATCCAAGTCTACTGTAGGGGGAACGTAGGGTAACTATGTAGAATACGTCGGTAGGCAGTTTAGGTGTTGTATGGTAGTGACGGGGGAAGAGTACTTTTATTTATTGGCTAACTTGGAGAAGGAAAAACAAGATAGGGGGATAGATGAATCGATCTCGTTAGAATATTTTGATGAGAGTATTCAGAGTGATCTTGCAGAGGGTTTTTTGTGTTACTTGTCTTAATTAAAGTACGGGTTGAGTCTTCCCCTTACCAATATGGCAAAGGGGATTATGAATGAAATCGGGGAATGTCCAGTTCAATTGAATGGGAACATGTGGGAAATTATAAGTGTTTACGACCATTTGAATAAAAAGTGAGAGAATGAGGGGAAGGTGAGGAGGATATCCCCTGAAGATGTATTACAGCTTTATGGGGTAAAGAATTATCATGCTGGTGGTGGGGCATACTTTTGTACGAGCGTAACTCAGCCTCGCTTTTTCGATCTGAATTCAGTAGGTCGAGCCTGGAACGATAACGTAATATGGGTGAAGAGTAATTACCTTCAGAGAGATAAAGAAGAACCTTTGGATCTTCTGTTTAGAACTGTAAAACAAAGTAAGTATAACCATGCATAGAGTATAATATTGATATGTATGAACTGATGACCTTGTGTTGATAGTAAAATTTGTGTTCATGGCAGGCCCGAAGTCCCACGTGGAGAGGAAAGATTCATTGTTGGACAAAGTTTCTGAGGATTAGGCTAAGCTCAAATTTGTATTAGAAGGACTTGGCCTTAGTAGAAAGAAAAGGGTTAGGAGTAATTCGAAGAAGATTTAAAAAGCTCAATCGACCAGACTGATGGCGAGTGTCAATGATGGAAAGAAGAGAGGAGTTAATGGGGAATGTTGAATCAACGTGGCCAAAACCCCTAGAATAGATAGCTCGGTTCAGCCAGAGCCTATTACGTCAAGCAAATTAACTTAAATATTTCCAAAAGATGGATGTTAAAGGCTAAGTCGGCCTCTGGTACCACGGGAAGTGGTGAGGTCAAAAAAGGAAAGGAGAAGGATCGAACCATTAGAGAAGTCAGAGGAAAAGGTCCCTGAAGAGCGACCTGCTACGGTGAATGATCTTAAAGAGGTAGAGGAAAGGGTCAAGTTGGCGGCTCTTCATGAAGAGGAAGACATGAGCAAGATGGTAAGTTTATATTGATTCTATGATAATTTATTTATTGCGTTTCGAGCTGACGCTAAGGTCGATTTATGTTCAGCAGGTAGCTTGTTTAGTGAAGGGGATTTGGCTCGGAGTTGAAGAAGATAAGTCCGAGCTAAAGAGGACGAAGATCGACCTGGAGAAGAAGGTAGCTCGAGTTAAAGCTGATACTCTTAAGGAAGCTAAGAAGTTTGAGGGCCTGAAAGTCTCCCATGTAGTGGCGATTGGCCAGCTACAAGCGGAGGCAAAGGTCAATCTGGAGAAGATGGTGGAGGAGCGCGATAGGATTGGGCGCCACTTAATGTTAAAGGGCTATTCTCAGGAGGAGGTGGATGTTATTAAGGAAGATACCTATGTTGAGGAGGAAGATGATGAAGGAATGGAAAAGGTCGCGGTAGGAGTTGTTGATGGGTTAGACGGTGTCTCCCGTCAGACAGTGCTAGACAATCAAGGAGATGACACCGAACTCCCAGAGGACGAGAATGAGAAGGTAGGGTAGAGAAATGACTTTGTATGAACATTTTGGATGTGTACTGTAAGCTGTCAAATTATGTGTATTAAATATATTCTTGTAGGCTGAGCTACTTTTTGTAATCCTTTTGTAGGTGCTTAGAGAAATGGGTCTTAGAATAAAAGATCTAGAGACCGAGTTTGCCAAGGAGAAAGAGATTTCCTTATCCTCGCTGTCTTCGCAGGCGAAGCTGCAGGCTAGATCGGAATAGGCTTCTTGACTTATACGCCATACTAAAGTAAAGCTACCAAGTAAACAAGACAATCGTAGAACGTAGAGGTAGACCAAAACTTTTTATCAGTTCTTTGAAAAATGACCCTAACATGGTGCATAGAACGATTCACAATTTTTAGATAAAGTTACATATAGAAAGCATGTACCTTATACTTCGAAATATGTGTCATGGAGTATCCACCTGAGATCGTACTTCGAATTTTAAGTCTAAAAGTAACATGCACATGGTAGACATTAAAAATCAGATATCATTTTAGAAATGAGACATATTTATAAATATGTTGATAGGTATTCTGAATCGAACTGTATATAATAGATCTATATTGTGCAGGTCGAATTAAATTCAATTCGTTCGCGAGAAGATGAAGTACTCCAATGTAATCAAGAATATGCAGAGGAGTTGGATAGAGCGAGGAAAGCGAATGAGGATAGAGAAGACCAGCATATAAGCGTGTACTTCAAATTTGTTGAGGCAACCCAGACTATTGTCAACCTCACTCGTAAGCTTGAGGAGAAAAATGTTGAAGTTGACGAAGGGTTAAAAGAGCTTGCAGAGATAAAAGAACATGCCGCAAAGCTTCAAAGTCGGATTGACATTATGATAGTAAAGAGTAAGCAGACTGACATGGCTCTATACCGTATTCAAGCGCTAGAAAGATCAGAGGGATAATCTCAAACTGATCTCCAAAACTATAAAAACAAGCTGGAGCGACTAAAGCAAAAAATTGTTGAAAAAAACAATGAGCTGAAGACAGTTCAAGAGAATCTATCAGCCTCGGAGGCTATAGCCGAACACTTGCATATTGCCTTACCTGCCAAGGATATGGAGTTTCGGGAGATGCAATGACCTAAACGAGAAGGTAGCGCGACTAAAGGCCGAATTGGTACAAGCCAACGCGCGCGTCAAGAAAGCTGAGGCCGGAGGGTGCTCAAGGGGGAGTAAAAATGATGTTAAAATTCCTCTAGTCCAAAGGGATGCGGTTAGCTTATCAGGACAAATTAGAGAGCTGTAAGGTGATGTAACTCGAATTCAGGGACATGTGCAATAAGAGAATGCAAACTTAAGGGAATACCAACACAAGTTGGATGATGCTCTTATCAGGGAGAAGATCTTAGAAGGGGAAATCAGAGCAAAGGAAAAGTTGATGAAGAAGAAAGATGACCTATTAAAGGATAGTTCAGCGAGGGAAGAGTTGGATACAGAAATTCAGAGACTCCGTGCCCAGGTGGCGGACCTGGAAGCCATTAATCAGGCAGAATCAACTAAATTTGACAAAAAATTAGAAGAGACTATAGCTTTTGATGCTCGGATCAGAAGAGACTGTATACAATTTTGGAGTCACGTCTCGAGAAGGTAAGGTCTTATTTTACAAAGATAGTTGTACCTCACGCATTACGCTCAGACATGCTAAAGTCAATTGTCGCATATTTTGTAGAGGAAGTGAAAAGACTTGAGTTAGAACGAGATACCTTGTTCAAAAGTCTGTCGGATAAGGGATGTATTTGTGTAGTTAATATAGATCGAGGAAACTGTATGGCCTCCATGGAAACAAACTTAGGCCTTCGACCTGCTGATCTGATAGAGAGGGGTAGAGTTGCTGTAACTCGTGAACTGAATTCTGTTCGACCTCTTGCTGGAGGGGAAAACAAGGCTGACATCCTATTAGCAAAAAAAAATCATTTGTAATGTGACCTGAAAATAAATAGTATCTGTCGCAGACACATTAAAATAGATTAAAGCTAGTATGACATTTGCCTTATCTTGTGTCTGGTGGGGTCTTTGATATAAAACAAGTTTTTACATTTATTCTAATCGTAGAGATGGGTTGAGTCAGTCAAATCAAGTGAATTTTAATTTAGCTGTAGTAATATTGTAGACATATTAAAAGAGACGAAGACTAGTATTACCTTTGCCTTATCTTATGTATGTTAGAGTCGTTGATATAAAACAAGTTTCTACATTTGTTTCAATCGCAGATATTTAGTAGAGTCAGCCAAACCAAGTGTTATCATTGATTTAATTGGTATAATGTCCCAAACAAGTTGAAAAAATAAAGACTAGTATTATCATTGCCTTATCTCTTGTTTGGTAGAGTCAGCCAAACCAAGTGTTATCATTGATTTAATTGGTATAATGTCCCAAACAAGTTGAAAAAATAAAGACTAGTATTATCATTGCCTTATCTCTTGTTTGGTAGAGTCTTTGATATAAAATAAGTTTCTACATTTGTTTCAATAGCAGAGATTTAGTAGAGTCAACCAAACCAAGTGTTATTAACTTAACTGGTATAATGTCCCAAACTAGCTGAAAAAGATGAAGACTAGTATTACCATTGCCTTATCTCTTGTTTGGTAGAGTCTTTGATATAAAAAAGTTTCTATATTTGTTTCAATCACAGAGATTTAGTAGAGTCAGCCAAACAAAGTGTTATCATTGATTTAACTGGTATAATATCCCAAACTAGCTGAAAAAGATGAAGACTAGTATTACCATTGCCTTATCTCTTGTTTGGTAGAGTCTTTGATATAAAAAAGTTTCTATATTTGTTTCAATCACAGAGATTTAGTAGAGTCAGCCAAACAAAGTGTTATCATTGATTTAACTGGTATAAGATCGATTGAAAGCTAGTATTATCTATGCTTTAATCTACAAAATATGGTTGAATCTACCTAAGTAGAGAAATGTTATGAAAAACTTAGAAGTTTCATTGATCAGTTCAAAATTTATATTGGATAGAGATGAATATCTCACTTTTAGAATTGAAAAAACAAAAATGAGAAATAGAAATGGAGTAGTAAGACGTTTAACGATAGTACCATTTCAATCGCCTAGTATTCTAAGGATTTGAAATGGGGATTCCCTCTTCTATCATGAGATAATATGATCCCAGGCCTGAAAGACCTTTGCTAATAAATCGACCCTCCCAATTGTCAGTTAATTTTCCAGCGTGAGGCTCTTTGCGATGTTGAGGAATTTCTCTGAGGATGAGATCGTCAATTTGGAAGGTACAGCTTCTGACTCGGTTGTTGTACTATCTGGCTAGCATATGGTGATATCGACCTAGGTTAGCGATGATGCATTCCCTGGTTTCATCGATCATATTGAGGTTGCAAGCCAATTCGAAAACATTTTCCTCATAAGTCAGCTCGTGATCTTGAACTGGATAATGATATTTGGAAGGAATGACGGCCTCAGTACCATAGGCAAGGAGGAATGGAGTACATCTTGCTGACGTTCGTGGAGTGGTACGATATGCCTATAGAACATGAGGCCATTTTTTGAGTCCATCTATGATGGTTTTATTGGCGATTTCGGCTTGGCCATTGTCTTGAGGATAGTAAGGATTGGATGGTGAGTAGATGATATTGTATTGATTGAGGAAGGAGACACCTTGCTTGTATAGAGTTCTAACGTAGGGGAGCGTATCATGTGTCCATGACTTTGGCAGGTGTAACATTTGCGTGAGTACTCCTCTGTTTGCTTGCGCATTCTGGGCCATACTCCTTGTGTAATAGCTATGTTTGCTAGTGATCGACCTGCGACATGAGAGCCACAAGCCCCTTCATGTAATTCACAGAACATCTCATCCGCTTTTGATTTGGAGAGGCACTTGAGGTAAGGCCCCGTAACAGAAAGGCAACATAACATACCATTCTAATTTGTGTAACGCTTCGAGTTGTTGATTAGCTGTCGGTACTCTTTTGGATCTTCTAGAAGTGGTCTGTTATAACTGTTATTGATGCAAAGGTAGGCTAAGAAAGGCTTTCGCCAATCATCGTCTCCTCCTTTATCGCCATCAGTATTGATCGTGCATACAGAAATGCAATCAATGCTGAGGGTTAAAATGATTTTGATCTGGATTTATCAAGCTTCTGTACCCAAGACCCCGGCTAGATATGTCAAGGAATCGGCGTATCTATTTTCACCTCGATAAAGATAATCGAGAGTGGCTTTCGCGAACTTACTCATCCTATCTGCAATAAGGGTTGCGTATTCTATCATCTTCCCATTCTTCTTATATTGCTCAGAGTAATGGTGGACGATGAGTAGTAAATTAGTATAAACTAAGAGTTCAGGGACATCGAGCTCAAGAGTGAGGTCGAGTCCATGAATGAGAGCTTCGTATTCGGTGACATTATTTGAGGCCCCAAAATCCTGTCAGACTGATTTCCCAATTCTGTCATTAGAAAGGGCAATCAATGCGATTAGGATTCCCGACCCTGCAGGTCCTGCTGATTCATATGTGAAAAGTCTTCACCCTTTTGTTGTAATCCATTCCGCTCGCTCGTCAAACGGTTTAGGGGGTAAATCTTCAAGAGTTTCTTCTATAAGGTCAGGGTTGTGCTCCTCCCACTCGGGATCTTCCACTGGAAAATCTGCGAGAAAATTGGCAATGGCGTGAACCTTTTCGGAATGACGTTGTTCGAACTTGATATCATATTCTCCCAAACTGACTGACCATTGTTGCACTCCCCTAGATTTTTCTTTCTTTGGTAGAACTTCCTGAAGTGGGTAATTTGTCATGACTTTGACTGAATGAGCTTGAAAGTAGTGCTTGAGTTTCTGTGAAGTATAAACGAGAGTGAGAATAAGTTTTTTAATTTTAGAATACCCCGTTTCCGCTAGAGTGTAGGGAAGTAGATTGGTTTCTCAATTTTCCCTTCAAGGAGAATGAGAACCGAGCTGAATGAAGTATCTGTGACTGTTAGGTAGATAATCAGTTCCTCATTATCTACTGGGGTGCTCATTATGGGAAACCTCCCCAAATAGGTTTTGAGATCCTAAAAAGCTATTTTGCATTCTGGTGTCCATGTGGCCTCTGTATTTGGCTGAACCTTTCCTCGTTTGGTATAACCGCGGAGTAATAGAAATAGCCAATGACAGTGGTCTAAAGATTTTAAAGCGAAATGGTTGATAGCGGCAATCTTGCCGACATGTTTCTGAACGTCTTTTGTTGTTCTTGGAGAAGGCATGTTGAAGAGAGCCCGAATCTGATCTGGATCGGCCATAATCCCCTTCTTGCCGATGAGGTGGCCTAGAAATTGGCCATAATGGACCCCGAATTGACATTTATCAGGGTTGAGACGCATTCTGTAAGATCGAAGAACGTTGAATATAGTGTTGAGATCTGAGATGTGATTAGCTGACTATACGCTTTTGCACAAGAGATCGTCGATGTAGACTTCAACGACTTTCCCTAGATGTACCTTAAACATAGTAGTCATCAATCGTTGATATGTAGCACCTACATTTTTGAGTCCGAAGGGCATGACTTTACAGCAATAAAGACCTTTGTCAGTGATGAAAGTTATATTTTCTTGGTCTTCTTCCAAAAGTGGAATTTGATTGTATCCTGAAGCAGCGTCTATTATAGATAGGAGTTCATGGCCTGCTGTAGAATCAAGAATCTGATGAATGTTGGGAAGAGAAAAACTATCTTTTGGAGTATGTTTGTTCATATCGGTGAAATCTACGCAAACTTGAACTTTTCTGTTCTTCTTTGGGACAGCGACAATATTGGATATCCAGTCTGGATATTTTACTTCTCGAATGAATCCCACTTTGATCAATTTCTCGATCTCAGTATTAACTTCATCTCGAAGTCAAGGTGTCAGTCGTCGCTATTTCTGTTTGACCGTCGTGGAGTCGATGTTGATAGCTAATTTGTGACATGCCTTGGCCGGAGCAACTCCAGCCATTTCTTCAAAAGGCCACGCAAAAATGTCTCGATTGAGTTGCAAGAACTGAATGAGAGCTTCTTTTTCATGCTGAACCAGCTTAGTACCAATAAAAGTACCTCTGTTAGGTCTATCGATGTTGATATATTATATGGGCTCCTCCGTAGAAGGTTTATCATTGAGGTGATCATCTTCATGTAATTGCTATGTAACAAATCTATCAAAAGCATCTAGGATAGCAGAGATGGTATTTTTACAAGCCCAAGAGAGCTTCTGACTGATCTTATAAATACTATTGTTGTATTTGAATCGGAGTATCAGATGATAGGTGGAAGCGATTTCTTCCATGTTGTGAATCCAGCAACGGCCCATAATCTCGAAATAACAAGATTTGGCGTTGATGACATAAAAGATGACGTCGATGGTGGTTGGTCCTGCGGCGATAGGTAAAATGATCGTGCCTACTTGTTCTTCCCTAGAACCATTGAACCCACCGATATCGGTGTCGCTTGGAATAACTTGGTCGGCCAAACCCATTTAGCCGATAGTGCTTTAAAATAAAATTTTAATACCGCTTTCAGTATCAATTATCATCGTGTGCATGACAAACTTCTTCATTTTGAGCAACTAACGTATCATGATATAGAAATTTGGCATGGCTAGTATCGCAGTCCTCAAATGAAATCCCAAGTCGACAATTGCTCGACTCAGGAAGAAGTTTGGCTTCTTTGTCTTGAGGTATGAGATTGCAACATTTTTATAGTCTCTTACGCTTGGATCTGCTAGAATTCGTGATCTGATTGATTTCGATCGTGTTGTTGTGGTGCATATAGTAGAGATGCTTCTCCTCAGTTTGATCATTGATCGTAATAACTTTAAACTACTTCTTATAGCTGCCATTTTTGTATGATTCCAAGTCGATAATATATTTGAACATCCGTCCTTATTTAAAAATGTACTCTAGCAAACTTTGCAAAGCATATCAATTGTCAGTAGAATGATGGTTTACCTTATGATGCAGGCAATATGGTCGATTATCAATTGGTTCCAGTGGTTGAGGGACGCGGTAAAGATGATCCTTCAAAAGTAATAGAAAAATTGTGGAGATTTGGACATTTATCATTGGGAGGAGGGGTTTGTTCGGCAGACCACTTTTCCGAGGGTAGCCAGTATTGCCCTTGGTGCGCTTCTTATCTCTCTGTTCCTCCTTGGGTTCAGTGTTTTGATCTGTAGATGGACCTTTGGTGGAGAGGATGGATTTAGTAGATTTTTGTTGCTCAGACATCATCCTCTTCAGGTCGACGTAACTATTGACCTTGGTAATCATTTCCTCCAAGGTTGTAGGTTTGTTGAGGAAAAAGTACTCTTTGGCCTTGCAGTCGAGTTGAAGCGCATTGGTGAAAGCAGTAACAGCTGTTTTCTAATCGAGGTTATCCACTTTACGCGCGAGCTATAAGAATTTCTTTGCAAAACCCCCGAGTTTCTCTCCGTGTGATTGTTTGAGACTGATAAAAGAAAACAAATTCTCCTCTTTATCCCTGTTGTGAGCATGTCTTGATGAACTGTTTTTGCAGCTGATCGAACATATATATGGAGTCCTTAAGGAGGGAGTGGAACCATCAGAGTAGTTCCTCCTACAGACTTGTGGCGAACATACGACAAAGGATGTGGTTGAGATTGGAGTACAACCCCAATGAATCACGGTACTGTTGAATGTGCTCCTTCGGGTCAGTACCTTTGCATTTATGAATTGTTGGAGTATGGAAACCTTTTGGTATCTCCATATCGAATAGCTCTTTGGCAATCAGACTTCCTTGTAATCTTATGATATCGCCGGTAGAACCCAGAACTTGTGCTTTGATCAACTCCTTAATTCGTTGGTCCATATGCTCTTTCGTGACATAATGACGTATTGGTTGAATAGCTGTACGAGCGGGTAGTGGATGATCTCGTGCTGGAACTTGATGTTGAGGTCATTATTCTTCCTCCTGACGGACAGATATACGGTGACCCCGACTAACTTTAGATTGAGCTTCCCTCCCCCTCCCAAATGTATGGAGAGTTGCGGTTCATGTTGAAGATTCTTGGAAATAGCTCTACTGGCAACTCCTCGAGGTTCCAATCTTTCCCTTGCAGAAACACAGGAGGTCTCTGGCAACTGATCATAACCTCTTGTGGGAAGAGCATACTAAATATTTTGCAGAGCCTCTAGGGCAATCTGTATTGTTGTCAATTGGTATTCATGTCGTTTGAGCGCTATCAAACGAGCTTGTCATTCTGCATCGAGCTTTTTCTCACGAAGCTCCCGATCCTTAGTTAATTGAAGTTTGAGTTCGGCGCGTTTCTCTATTTCAGCATCGAGATTTGCCCCTAGCTCTATAAGTTGTCCTGGCTTTATTGAAATATCGAGCTGGATGCCTGTAGTTGGTCGTCTGGAAGTAACCATGATTAAAAATCGTAGTGAAAGAATGCCTTAGGATATCGTGGAAATGCAATCTTTCCCATAGACGACGTTAAATGTAACGGCCAAATTCGGTAAGCTCGAAATGACTTAGAATTTGCTATCACACCAATGAACCTATGACAATATTCTAATGTAAAACAAGAAATGACACAGGTGATTATTAGAGTGGAAAACCTCTGAATAGGTAAAAAAAACCACGACCTCGAGTGTAGGATTTTTGTAAAAAGTATTTTTATTGCTGGGGGTAAATATCTTGTTACAAGTGATTCCTAGATATAAGAACGCTTGAACCTTGTAACTAAGAAGTTTTAGTATTTTGAGAATCTAGACAAGTAGTTTCTAGATGATCTTTCGTGTAATTTTTCTTGGTCCTTGTCTCTTCTGAAACTTCTTCTTTATATAGGCCTTCTCCGTAGCTTTTTATCGTGCTGGAGCACGTTTTCTGAATAATACGGTTAGTGGCGGTTGACTGAGTAACTGATGAGTTCGTGAGAGAGAGGTATTTTTGACTTGTTCAGGTTTTCCAGTTTAAGCTCGACCCACGTTCTTCACCAGTTCGTGGAGTAGGTTGAAACGTTGACTGGAGAAGTTATGTTGAAAAATGTGTGAGCCTAAGATGGAGGTAATTTGAACTGCTGACAGCTCGATTTCAGGTGAGATCTAGGGATAGGTCCCTACAGGTATAAAAACCTTCATAAACACTTACACACATATACAATATCTCTTTGGTCACATGTACAAACACATCATATGAGCACTACCTTAAATGTTTAGTTCCATTATAGTTTACAAACCATGTAGGACTAAAACACAAGGCAAAAGTTAGGTTGTTTCTCTCAACACACTAAAAGAAAGAATGGCTAGGAGACAGTTTTATTTGAAGAAATAAAAAGGACCAAGAGGTCATGGGTTCAAAGAAATTAAATGTTTTATTTTGAACTATATTTTTTTGGTAAAAAACTAACACATACCTTATATCTCATTCATTGTTATGTGGTGTATGCGATCACTTAGTTCGCTTTAAGCATTATGCAAAGTGAAGAAAAATGCATTACACGCTTTAAAAGTGCAGTAGATTAAAAAGAGATATTAAGTTTCACTTGGAAAGAGAGAGAAAAGAATTTTGGAAGATAATTGAGGTTCTAGCATTCGAGACTTTAAAACAAAATGGGCAAACTTGGGTTGTATTTGATAAGTTTTTAGAAGTCAAGATAACACTTCAAAAGTTGTTAATTGTAGTGGTTAGGAGTTCTTTTTCCTCGAAGCTCTATCAGATATGATGTATATGTCTCTTGAACTGTTAAATACAAGATCTCCAAAGCAACATCCGATCGTGATGTTGTACTTAGACAGTGATTAGTGGCGGAACCAATAATTTCTTTTAGTGGGGCAGAAATGGGGAATTAAGGGGTACGCATACGGAGCCAGATTTTTTAAGCCTTTTATGGAGTTCAAATAATATTCTTCTTAAGAAGAGAAGTCAAAAGAATAATCAAATTAAGCAAACAAAAAAAAAGATGAAGAAATGACTTGGAATGACTACTTTTTGTTTGCCTTTCGTAGTGTTCAGGTAGTTTTCCTGATGTTTGGAAATCTTAATTTAAACTTACATAAATGTATTTTTGTGTAAAACACACACAAACTCGTGCAAATATAGGCCACAAAGTAAGGTGAGAAAGATTTATTAGCTAAGAGTTTGATGGAAAACAATATCTTTACTAGATATTAGGAGTAGAAATCCCTACTATTCTTCCAAAATCTAGTTAGATGAAGATGAGACACGAAGATGAGTTTAGAAGATAAGAGAGGGAGAGATGGACATGGAGGAGGAAGATGGCTTGATGGAAGAAGGGTTTTGATAGATCAAAGGTTCGACCTCCAACATACAAGGGAGTACATTGCAATGGAGAAATGGAAAAATCTGAGAAGTAATTGTTTGAGGGTTTCAGGTTTTAAGAAGTAGATGGGACAAACATGATATACTAGGGACTTAACTTTTTGAATCCAATGTGGTCAGCGATAAGTATCTCGATGCAAGCACGCACACACCAAGGAAAGAGATCCGAGTTGCATACCCTCTAATCTCATTCATTGTAATGTGTTGTGCGCGATCACTTAGTTTACTTTAAGCGTTAAGCTAAGCGATGGAAAACACATCACACGTTTTAAAAGCATAGTAGATTAAAAAGAGAAATTAAGCTCCACTTGGAAAAAGAGATTAAAAAGAGAGATAAAAGAATATTAGAAAACAATTGTGGTTCTAGCATTCGAGACTTTAAAGCTCAATGGGCAAAACTTTGGCTTGTATTTGATAAGTTTTTAGTAGTTAAGAAAACACCTTGAAAGTTGTTAATTGTAGTGGTTAAGTATTCCTTTTCCTTTAAGCTCATCTGATATAATGTGCATGTCTCTTGAACTGTTAAATGCAAGATCTCTGAAGCAACATCTGATATGTGATAATGTAATTAGACATTGATCAGTGGCGGAACCGTGAATTTCTTTCAGTATGGATAGAAATGGGGAATCAAGGGGTTCATAGCAAAAAAAAATTAGCCTTTTATGGAGTTCAGATAGTATTCATCTTAAGAAGAGATGTCAAAAGAATAATTAAATTAAGCAATAAGAAAAAGGAAAAAAGATGAAGAAATGACTTGGAAGGACTACTTTTTGTTTGCCTTTCATGATGTTCATGTAGTTTTCCAGTAAACTTATAGAGAGGTATTTTTGTGTAAAACACACATACTCGTGCAAATATAGGACTATATAAATTTCTCTTTGCAATTGCCAAAACTTAGTAAGAAATATTTGTTAGTCAAGAGTTTGATGGAAAGAATCTGCACTAGATATCAAGAGTAGAAATCCCTACTATTCTTCCAAAATCTATTAAACCACCACAAGTTTTTCTTTCAAAATTTGAGTGGGGCAGCGACCCCCACTCGTTATTATTGGCTCCGCTACTGACAGTGATAACTTAACTTTTTCTTGCAAATCTTCTGTAGTATGTGCCTCCATCTCCATCCTATAAAAGAAATCATAAAATATATATTAATGTATTCTTCTAAAATAAAATTGGTATGCAGTAGGGCTAAGTTTGTTGATCAATATTAATACCGGAAGAAAAGAAAAGTCGGAAAAATAGTTAATGAATAAATAAAAATAATGATTAGTCACTACAATTTCGTTGTACAAAACACCTGAAAGAACCTATTTTTGGGAGTTTGGAGCAAGGACCAAAAGAGAGTCGAAATCTTGGCAATGAGCATACACTGAGTTATGATGCCCATGACATATATAAGTTTTATTATAGAATATCCGGGTTCCCAAATTTAAATTTCCCTTGGTGTCTCATTTCTCCAAATTTTATCTTTGTTGGAGTCTTGGAGATGCTCTAACAAAGTTGTTAAACTCATGTATTTCACCGATTTATTGACGCCGAACTCTCCCAAACTAAATTTAAAACCTTAGGAACATCTCCAAGAAGGCTTAAATTTTTTCTTGCTCAATGCTTGAATTTTTCAAGCATTTGAAAAATCTCTTCCAACAAGGCTCAATGCTTGAATGTTGTTTATATTATTTTCAAACATGGGACGCATAAAACCCTTGGTTCTAATCAAAAGAAAGAATGGGGCACATAAGACTTATGTGGCTGACGTGTTTTTCTTAAGAAAAAAAATACATCAGGCGCATAAGGTTTATGTGCCCGACACTTTTTAACTAAAAAGAAAGAGTGGGGCGCATAAGGGTTATGCACTTGACTTCAAACACAACAGTCAATCATGATGCTTAAAATTTAAGTATTGTGGCAACTGTTGCAGCCCAAAAAGTAGAATAACCATACATGGTATGCGTTTTTGAAGTATTGAGGAAACTACTGAGAGCATCTCCAGCAGTTGGGTTATCTGGCCCACCATCTCATACCCAAAAAAACCCAACCCACACTCAAGCCTCCAAGCAGTTGTTGATGACGTGACGGGTTTTCTTTTGAATAAAAATAATTGTTTAGTTCACACGGTGTTTTTATTCCGGTCATAATTATTCACCTCCTCTCACACCAATAAATAGCATTTAAATCATCGCGCGGTGTTTTAAACTTCGTCAAACTCTTTTTTTAGTGTGAGCTCCTTACACCCGGTTGAGTTATGACAGTGATACATAACTAACCTACACTCGTTTTATCAACTGGTGGAGATGATGATCTAAGTCTATTTTGGTCACTTGAAGCACAACGAAACCCTCAGAAGCTGAGATTCAACGAAACGAGAGAAATTAAGGACCTGTTTGGGTGCAACGATGAGCACAGGAGACGCTACTCCCAACATGACAATCTACATCAACAACCTCAATGAGAAAACCAAGATGGAAGGTTTGTCCCAAATCACTCCCTTACTCTTTGCCCTAGTTTTCAGTTTTTTTTAGGGTTTTAAGTTGATACTTTAACCGTATGGTTAAACCCAGAGTTGAAGAAATCGTTGTATGCTGTGTTCTCGCAATTTGGGAAAATAATTGAGGTTTTAGCATTCAAGACTCTGAAACATAAAGGGCAAGCTTGGGTTGTTTTCGAAGATGTTTCGTCGGCGACTAGTGCTCTTAAGCAAATGCAGGGGTTCCCCTTTTATGAGAAACCAATGGTATGTTTTATTAGGTTTGGATGATTTTAATTTATTGTGTTTGTAGTTATTTAATTTATTGGAATTGAGAAATGGGTGTTTGTGAAATTAATGTAGAGAATACAATATGCGAAAACAAAGTCGGACGTGATTGCAAAGGCTGATGGTAGTTTTGTTCCGCGGGAGAGGCGAAAACGACATGAGGAACGAGGTATTAGTTGTTTTTTAATTTTAATTTGATTTTATTATCAATTGTTCCTTTTTTGCGCGATGACTAGCTTAGTTTGCCTTTGAAGTTCACAAGTCTACTTGTTATTCGATGCCCTAAAGGCGTTGGCTGTGTTGCTATTGTTTTTAGGACAATTATATGCCATCTTCTTTAGGCTGTCAAATGAGCATAACTTCGTTAATTATGTGAATCATTATCAAATTTAATATGTGGTAGGATTGTTTGAAATAATTATAAAGCTGAGAACAACATGAGATTCTTTGAAAAGTTTGAATAGCATGAACCTTTTCCTCATCGGGCATCCCTCATAGATAAGAGCGATGTTTGTTTTATGCTTGAATGTATTCCGTGTCATAAATTAGACTTGGTTCAGTCCTCCATTTGTATATCCATTCATTTCCATTCGTGTCATTAGTACTAGACTCGTATGAGTCGATCCTAACATGTGGCTCGACTCATGGAAAACGATACCAAGACTTACTAGTTATGCTTAGCTACGGCTCGTACTAATGTCCAGGGTCGTCGTGTCAACCTTAACTTAACTATTACGCAAATTACGGAAGCTCTTTAATGTAATTGTACTGCTAGGGTAACAGCCCTAAGCTCGGGTCCTATAAAAAGCACTCCAGGTAACAGAAAGAGGTCATACTTTTTATACCTCCTACCTTGTGTAATTTCTGTATCCACCCACCTCCCTTTTCTTTCTATTTTTCTGAAAAGGGGAAGTTTATGGTGAGAAAAAGAAAGAACACCTTACACACAAGTGACCCTTCTACATACAATTAAAAGCCCGGAAATTTTCCTTGATCTATGACCATTCGGACCCCTAAGTATTTCATGCAAATCACGGCAATAGTTATATTAAAATGGGAATGATGATACACTCACAATATTGAAATGTTGTTATCTTCCGCACACTCCTTTTCTTTAATGGCGTAGCCATATGAACTTAACTTTGCATATGTTATTTAACTGTAACTAAATGTGATAGAGGTAATTAATAGGTTCACCTGAAGCTTATCATAGGAATGAGATATTAGGAGAATCTCCCGCTATTCATCCACCCCTAATGCTCCAAATTAACTTGGTCAGATATATAGAACCAAGTTTACCTATGATCATCAAGGAAGACGATTTTATAGTAATAGGAGCATTTAGAGTCCCATTTCTTAACATGCATTTTTGTAGATAAGAAGAGTTTTTTCAAGAAATATGCAAAATAGATGAGGATGTATCTGCAATCTGGCAATAAATTATCGAGTTCATCTAAATTTGGAACTCTAACGTATAGAAAATCGTAGATGATAAGTAGAAACGTCTGAAACAAGAATGCCAACGGAACTATTTCAATTAGAGGGAACATCTTAACTCATCAATACTACCCTACAAAAGATATGCGAAAGGAACATATGAGTTCTAGTCGGCGCGTAAAATTTAATTTTAACATATACCGTGAGATAAGGGGTCGATGTGAATAATCGGCGATATAAACTGGACAGGTGCTGGAAAAATGTCTACCACTGTAGACAAAAGAACAAAGTAGTGCGAAAGGAACATATGAGTTCTAGTCGGCGCGTAAAAGTTAATTTTAACATATACCGTGAGATAAGGGGTTGATGTGAATAATCGGTGATATAAACTGGGTAGGTGCTAGGAAAATGTCTACCACTGTAGACAAAAGAACAAAGTATTTTGCACGCTGTTTGAATATCCTGTTAATTTTAACTATCCAGGAATTTTGTTTCTGGCATACTTGTAGATTCACCTTAGACCTGCCAGATATCTTCCAAAATGGGCATCCCTTCCCATCGACATCGACATATTTCCTCCCATAATAACTGTTAAATGGATATGCTCTTATTAAAATTCTTTGAGAAGTTGTCAGGGTGGCATAATTGTTCTTTGTTTTTCCTTGACCAATATTCCTAATAATTCAATTTATGCTTTTGAGCACATTTTGACAATGTTTTTGCTTGGTATAAGAACTTTTAATTCGACATTTCATTATTAGAAAATTATTTAAAGGTTTGTGTATTTTATTTGACGCAGCTGAAAAGAAGCGAAGAGAACAACATCATGATGCTAATCAAGCTGGAATGGGTCTGAGCGCTCTATATGCTGGCTCCTATGGGGCAGCTCCTCCTGTAAGCATCTTCTATCTTTTGAAACAATGGCTCTTCAGCTACTTTTACCTAATGATTTGGCACGTTATTATGGAAGTTCTCCTTAGATTTTTTTGCTCTTTCATTAGGGATAAGTCGTTACGGTCACCTTGAAATTTCATCATTTTCTCCCCACTAAGTGAAGAGTTACTATTAAATTCACACACCCACCAACCCACACACACACGCACGCACGCACGCACGCATACACACGAGATATTTAAATCTTGTAAATCTGTAACTGAAGCTTGAACATCTAATCACTTCATCTTGTTTGGTGAATCCACAAAAGTTTCCATGACAACTGATAAAATACTTTAGGAAAATAGCAGGAGGTTGATCCATGCACTAAACCAAGCATAAAAGCACGGGCCAACGAAATTATATGAACTGCTATTTTTAATCATTTTAAGCATGGTTACAAGAGTTGAGATAACATCAAGAGGAAAGAAGCATGAGAATGACTTGGGGATAGTCACACCTAGAGCACTTTTTTTCAGTAGATAAGAAATATCAACATATAAATCTCAGTAGGAATTTTACAAGCCCCTTTCCAAGGCTTGGAGACTATTAGAAAGGATACGAATATGTGGAGTTTTTCTGTTTTTTGGTTATTACAAATTCCTTGAGTTTGATAAGAGTGTCCCAGTTAGCATTCTTGGAAATCAAACTAAGCCAAGTTACTAAAATCCTCAATCAACATCACCTTTATAGTTTGCAATGGGCATTACTGTGCCCAGTTGCATTTTCATTGGCTAATTTCCATGTCATCTTGTCTCATGTAGTCACGTTTGTCTCGGTGATGCTTTCTTGGATATTGTCTTCAAATCTTCATGTTGTAATTGTGCCTCTGTGCTCATAGCTTAGGACGCCAGCTACCCTCCCGAATCGGACACCAGACTTCAGTCAATGTGCCTTCAACTCTCGACTCCACTTGACATCCCTTCTGCAATTCTACACAATGTGAATATATATCCTTTTAACAAGTGCATATCTTCCGCACCTCAATATCACTATGGTAGTCAAATATATATGTTATTTGATATGATAGGGTTGAGCCTTCTCATCTGCTACTGGGCCAGCTATAACGTGAGAGTAGGTGGAAGATGGGTAAAATCTATGACTCTAATACTCTATCCTTGCAATCACATAATGCACGTATTAGGTCCTACAGATATTGGTGACCTGAGTGAATATGATGCGATGTGGTGGCTCATTAGTTTACAACATTCCATATGCGACCCATGGGTTCTCATTGACCTATGTTGAAAACCGTGAAACAAAACGTACTTTTATTGCCACGTGTGGACATTAACAATGTGCCCTAAATTGCCTGCTAACAAACTTAAAAGTTACAAAACTCCAATCTAAGAGGGAGAATTTGGCCTTTCTCTGTCCCAGAATAGAGCAAAGTAAAATCAGCGGTTAGCTGAAGGTAGAAGACCTTGAAAACACCACAAGTTCACCTACAACCAGATCCTATCACCGCTTTTCAAATAATATTACTACTTCCCCAATCTTTTCTCTGACCCTCAAGATACCTCTCCACAGTCAACACCCATACCTAGGCCTAACTCTCCTTATTGAAAGATTTATCCTTCCACAAAGCCAGTCTTGTAAAGACCTAACTCACATAAGGATGCCAAAGATTCGATGACCGATGATTCCCCACCACCAAAGCATCACGTAATATCGTAGAATTGATAATATACCCCACTCCCAAAAGCTCTATCTTTGGATGTTGATTTCAAGTTGAAAACAAATCTCAAATATACAAAATAACTATCCACGAGAGGGAAGATGACTCTCCTCTGCACCGAGACAACGGCCTTCTCACCAAAAAAATAGTCTCAGAGGGTCTGTATAATGGAAAGAGAGCAGAAACCTCATCACTTTGTCTCAGGCAGATATAACTCTTTAAAAGTAGTCGAGGAGCTCCCAAGTATAAAGGTTTTTAGGTTTTTCCTCATCAACTTGTGCACAACCTCGATTGACTTTAAGAGACCATCAACGATCTACCGCTGGGAAACAGATACTCCCTGATTCTTCATGATAATACCGGCAAAGACACCTATGAGCTTAATGTTATAGCCTCGGAAACAATTTTATACAACCTAGCAAGTAGAAATCTCGCTATAGTGCTTAACTTACATGCTATTGTCTAATTTTCTGCAAAATCTGATCAGTAATTTAGAGGAGGCCGTCTGCTAGGGCCTTGCTTATAGGTCTTCCTGCAAGCAGCAAACAGCAAAGCTAAAGCTCAACGCGCAAAACATCTCCCTAGAGATCGTTTTGTTTTGTAATACTGACACAAGAGGGCAGGGAGCGTAGGAAGTATCCTAGCTAGGAAAGCGTTGGGCGAGTCTCGGGCGTTCTTCATCAAAGCCATGTTTCATGTTAGCGAAGGCAGTGGTTGAGGTCAGAAGTTCTTTCTTCTTTGAGGTATCACCACTTTAGAGCTATTAAAAAGCCACGTTTTCTGAAGAAGGGCAATGAAAAGAGGCCGTGCCTTCAGTTGAAGAAAGTGTTACTAATCAAGTGTCATGTAAGGCTGGCGTACAATAGCTTCTCCTCTATGGCAACCTAACCTAAGCAAACCGCCACTACCGGAGCTAATTGCTCATCTGGCCCTTTTGTTCAATAGTGACTAGACAATTAACTACTCGTTTTTTGCCGGTTGGGAAAGCAGCACTAATGCAACAGCTCCGTTTTTTTTTCTAAAATGTTCTCTCCCTGTTTTAGAATTTCTAATGATTGCTGTCTTCCACATGCTGGATCCTCTACTATTCAATGTTCTTCCCAAAAGCGTGCCAAATTGCCAATCCCTATGTTGTGCGGAGCGTCGTATCTTCTATTTGCTGATTTCCCTGTGCAGGAGCTTTGTCTAGTCAACCTCCTACGAGCGGTCTAACGAAAGGCGAAACAAGAAGCGTCAATTAGTTCCCGCGAAGCTTTCGGGAAGAGGGGCAGTCTTGTGCGTTCACATAGATGATAGATCAAAGCATCGAACAATAGCCTATAAAACTCCAGTGCTCTCGCCCGACCTATCAACAAGCACATCCAATTCTTCCGAAAAGGGAGGGGGCCTTCTACCTCAAGCTAGGCATGGCCCCAGACCTCGAACAACCTACTCGGGTTTTCATATTCACTCAAGAAAATGAAATTTATTTAATCCTCTTGGTATTAATTTATAGCATTGGAGGAGTAGCTCTTTTTAAAGTAAAAGTATGGAAACCTAGTCGTAGTCCACTTGCTATATTCGTGGGATTCCCAATCAACCTAAGCATACATAATGGTGAATCCCTCTAAAATACTTCATGATATACTGGGAACTAAATAATACTAAAAGTGAGAACATAATTTTCATAGAGAGAACTGTCTTTAGATCTGTGTGACGCATATGATCCACGCCATCATCATTCTGAGAATTATGATAATCATATGCTGTTAACTATTGTCTATTTCTTTTCAAGATGATTAGATTTACTCTTTTTAGTGTCATGATACTTATCCTAAATCTTTTCCATTTGAAAATTCATAGAAAGCAGCTCTGAAAATTTGTCACAGACTGTATAATGATATCGCTGATTATACAAAATAGGACTTCTATGATTCGTTGAAAATGACACCTTATTGTATTTTTTTGTTGTACCGTGCTCATTCTTAATGTGAGTAATTGGCTTCTTCCTGAATTACTTTCTTTATTAATGTCATCCTTACATGGTGCACATTTCACAGATGATGTATCCTGGAGGTGCAAAATCCGTTCCAGAGGCTCCAGCCCCACCAAATACCATACTGTTTATTCAAAATCTTCCCCACGAGACAACTCCGATGATGCTCCAAATGTTGTTCTGTCAGTATCCTGGGTTCAAAGAGGTTAGGATGGTGGAGGCAAAGCCTGGGATTGCGTTTGTGGAATATGGGGACGAGATGCAGGCAACGATTGCGATGGCAGGACTACAGGGTTTCAAGATAACCCAGCAGAACCCCATGGTGATCACTTACGCAAAGAAATAGACATAACAATTGATAGTATTCATCACTCACTGATGCATATCTGAGAAACTTTACTGTGAAATGTATCATTTCCCCCTTTCTATGTAGTATTGGCAGAATCTTTGGTTCACTTGTAAAAGGGGTAGGCTTTTCCTTTTCCTTTTCCTTTTCCTTTCTTGACCTGGTTGTTTTTGTGCTCATGGTACAAAATTATAAGCAGTAGTTTTGGTTGTTTCTGTAAATTGTTTGACGATAACATGATTTTGTCTTGCACAAAATCAGGTTGGAAATTAGATTCGTGATGAGATAGTGAGCCCTAAAGATTTTCTTCGGTTTGGTCCGTCTTTGTCCTGTATTTTCTTCTTAGGATTCTTTTTTTTTTTAGATGGGGATTTTGATTTTGTTCGTAAGTCTTAATTTGGAGCTGCAAATGGGGGTATTTTTTTTTCTTTTTTTGTAACCATTCCTTCAGGTATTTGTTCTGATTACAGCAGGGAATTGAAATTTTCATGTTACAGTGTTGGCTTGTAATGGGGAACACGAACTGTTTGTTTGATCAAATGGAGAAGAAAAAAGGATGTTTTGGATGCACTCTAAAATCTCCTAAGCAAGTGCTGACTCTCCTCTTTATAGATGAAATAAGAACATTTGGTTGATGTGAATCTGTGAAACTTGTGATATGAAGTGTTAATTTCATTTTAAGGTCGGTTCTAGATGTTGTAAATACTTAGCCTAAACCAATGTAATTCTTCTTTTCTAAAGTAAACTTGACGTGAATACTACGAACGCGGAAGCAAAATTCGTAAGAAAATCACGTTTTCAACTAAACAAATCAACTTACTTTGAATCAAAATCAACTACTTAACTATTAAACAAATAACTTATACCTCCCCTTTTATAGAACACAAAGAGGATTAGAATTAGGAAACCTAATTCTAATTGAAATAAAATTCTACTTAAACTGGGAAACTGCTAATAACCTAGGTTAGGCCTCTCCAACAGGCTTTAAGCTAAAACATAAAATATATAAAATATTAAATAACATAGGTTACACAGAGGTAGACGACCTTATGAGTGATGATTCACATCAAACTTTCCATCTGAGAAGATTTCGTCTACGAAATCAAGGGGGCGGTGCTCCTGAGGACTTACGTACGTATATAGTACATATCACAGTCTCATCGTCTTCATCCCGTAGAACGTGCACAAAATTTGTACGGTGTAACTCTTCTGGAAATCTTGAAGTCTTCCGCGGAATTTTCCGTACCCTGCGATTGTACTCGAGGTCTTTAAACTCCAATGTTGAAGAACGTCCAATATTGAATAAAACATAGAAACCTGCGTCTCGAACTTCGCTAAAAAACCCTTCCAAAACGGATCGACAAACAGGTGATTTTCGGTCGTGCTTTGGCACATTACTGGGCATGTGCACTGCTGGAATACACCATGTGTTTGATTTAAATCACTACCATTGGCATACCACACAGTATGCCCTAAGGCAAGTTCATGCATGCCCAAAAATCGGCGGCATGCCCTAAGGCAAGTTCGTACATGCCCAAGAGATTTAACAACTGTTTCAAACTTTTTCTTTTCCCTACCAAAATTTGAATTTTGTGGTATGAGTTGGGTCTGCGTGGGTTAAAGCATGGCACGTGATTACCACAAGCAACTTCATCTTCTTTCCCACGTACTGTGTTTCTCTCCTCACGAAACTCTGTAATTTGGTTTTCTGGTTTCGTTGATTTGGCCCAAATTTCGTTAAAAACTCGAACCAGAGAGTTCCACTGGACCTTTTGAGGAACTCCGGTGAGTCCGTCTTCATAAAGCGTACATGCTCCAAAACCTCGATTACCGGCAGCAACATCGGCCAAAACATTGGTAAGTTTTTCGGTGTATTTCCCGTCGCCAATTGTTTCTTTTTCAGCAACTAATTCTTCACCTGCAACGACTTTATATAGGGCTTGTAATTCGGTAAATTGTGCAACCTCACCGGTGAGATCTCCATGGCTGGCAGCGACGTCTAGATCTGGCTCAGGTGCTGGTTTCGGCCTAGACTGGATCTTTAATGGCTTATAACCCACACGCCACCCACGTGAGTGGCTCCGCACGCTAGATTCTCGTGCTTCTTTTTCACTCGTAAACGGATTATTAAGTTCGTCGCTCCTCGCGGCGACGCTTCCCTCTAGAGAGAGATCTTCGGTTACGCCTAACAGAGGTGGTTGGGGGGGGGGGGGGGGGGGGCGAGAGAAAGGCTCCTCTACCCAAAGCCTTGACAAACCTTTCAAACTTGTCAACTATACCCGTTAGGGTTGCTACACCTTGAGCTAGAGTAGGTTTCTTCGTCGCGGTTCTTCCACGAGGCATTTTTGCTCTTGAAATTGACTAGACTTAGATCTAACGCAGCTCTGGTACCAATTGACGTGAATACTACGAACGCGGATAACCTAGGCTGGGCCTCTCCATCAGGCTTTAAGCTAAAGCATAAAATATATAAAACATTAAATAACATAGGTCACACGGAGGTAGACGACCTTATGAGTGATGATTCACATCAAAACTCCTTAGAGTCTACAGCCTAAAAAAGGGATAAACATTCAAAATGGGAGTGATGTGAACCTTCTGGGTGCAAATAACTAATATGATCCATCACCATTGAGTGAAACGTCAAGGTAATGTTGAAAAACCATCCACGAATTTCTCTTTGCTTTGTGCTGAATTACTTGACATATCCGTCCTAGAGAGAAATTTTTTCCTAGGCAAGGTTGTAGTCTTCTCCGGCCTTGGCATGACCAAGTTGGAATCATTATTCTATTATGCCGTTTTTTTTTTTTTTTGATGAAAAAATGTATATTTTTTTGAGAGGATGAAAAATTTTAAATCATCCCTTGGATTATTGGCCTGTCAAGCAAGGTCGTGTATGTGTAGGCTAGGAGGAAAAGGTTCTTGGATACGTGTTGCTTGATTACCTAAAATTCACCATCACTCTTTGTGTTATCTGGTGAGAAATTTATAAGTTTCAAAACTTGTTGGTCCAAATTTGCATGTCGTGAATCTTCTAATTACAGTTACTTTATCATACTTTTTAAACGAATTTTTTATTTTGCCATTCTATTACTAAGTGCTCACTCAAAATGGAAGACGCCCACTGTAAAATATTGTTCACTTAGTAATATATTACTAAATGCTCACTCATAATGGAAGACGCCCAAAAATAACTTAGAAAGTAATGAATTTGACTAAGGAAAAGGTTCTTGGGCGTCTTCCATTCTATTACTAGGTGAATAATATATTACAGTTATTTTTGGTCTATCAAGTTTTTTTCTGTAAAATTCATCACTAGAACAATATACTACTCCACTGATTTCCGTTTCTAAATCAGGTTGAAGGATTAGAAGTAAATTTGGATTTGGAGATGGAAGTACACCTACCAGAAGTTGCTGAAGAGTGATAAAATGGAGGCCACTTTAACTAGCGAAACCACGAAGGAAATATCCAGCTATTGGTGGATGGAGAAAAAAAGGATCCTTCCTTGAGAAGATTTGAGTTATTGGTGAAGAATGGACTGGCTGAGGTTTGTTTCCTCTCCCCACCCTGTTTTTCTCCAAGTAGTCTTTCTTCTACATATTTATATATTTTACACCATAAAAATTGAGTGAATATATGAGCTATTAACGAGAAAAAAACTAGTTACAAATACTTGAACATATGCTTTAGTCTGAGGATGTCGTCAAGCTTAGGTTGAATGGCGAGATAGGTCCATTTTAGTTAATATCTTGGATTAAGGATAGATGATTATGGATAGGAGTAGATACCGTGTTGTCTTCTTCATTTTCATTATTATCTTTTCTGTACGGTCTAAACGAGACTGATGGTTGCAGCTAATGAAGTTTTTTAAAACGCAGATTGTTTTGAACTGATCATGATTTGGCGAACCTTTTGGTGTTTTCTTGGCAGGACTTCATCGACACGTGTATTGAGAGTGTTGGGGAATTACTTTTATCAAATTTAGGCAAAGACGTCATAGATGAGGTAATTCAGCTTTTTCTGTGCCAGTTATTGTACCTTTTAGCTGTATAACATCTGAGTTACTTTTTATCCCTTGCATATTTATAATTATGCCTAATTCTTCATACCATCTATTGTATACCCTTGTATCCGGCAATGTGTAGGACTCATGTTTAAATGTCCTAGTCAGCAATCTCATTCTCACACTAAAAGCTGAAAGAAAAATAAATGGAACAAATTGAAGATAGATGGAGATAGTCCGTGAAGTTAGTTTTTTACTACATAAGTTAGTTTCGATATAAAATGCACTACAATAAATTATATTTCCAATAATAGGAGTTATAATTGTCCCTTAAGATGCATGCAGAACGAGATAAGGGAAATAAACATCTAGGATAGAGGTCCCAAAGGTTTATTGGTTTGTTCTGGCAAAGGCGTCACCTTTGGACTACTACGCTTGATTCCCTTGTTCCCCAATAAACTGCAGAATTTCCACGGCTCCTTTACATGACAATAGTTTTCATCTTAACAAAAAAGAAAAAGAAAAATCATAAATTAGATGACTTGTTCCCCTATAAATTGTAGAAACAAGACTTTCATTCGATCATACGAACCAGATTTACAAACAAGAAGAAAGAAGAACAAATCGGACATTAGATGAAATATATCACTGTTAGGCCTGTTTTCGGATCGGATCGGATCGGATCGGAAATAGAGGTGTTCGGAATTTTTCCGATTTTTTTCGGAACTAGAAAACCTGTTCCGATCCGATCCGATTTTTTTCGGAACTGCCAAAATAAATTCGAATCCGAAATTTTTCGGAATTTTCGGAATAAATTTCGGATATTCTGAAAAATCCGAATAAATTTCGAATTTTCGGAATAATTTTTGGAATAAATTATTTTGATATTTTGGATTCGGATATATTCGGAATATGTTATTCTGACTAAATCGGAATAATAGTATTCAAAAAAATCGGATCGGTTATTTTCGGAAAAATCGGAATTTCGGAATTACAGAAGCCTATCCGATTCCGATCCGAATTTTTTCAAAAAAAAATCGGAAATCGGATTTTCGGAAATCGGAACTGTAAAATTGGGTTCCAAAATCGGAAAAATCGGATCGGATTTCAGAAAAAATCGGAAGTTCGGACAAAAGTTGCAGCCCTAATCACTGTAGTAGCATATTCTCCAGATTCGACAAGGCAAAGCTAGTACAGCCAGGTCGAAGGTATGTGATCATTTGAGAAGATGTCAAGTGCACACGTCTACAAATCTCGACCTTCTACAGTAGCCGCTACACTTCGTCAAATAGAGCCGTTGCAAGAGATCCGTGAAGTTCGCCCACTACCCATTAAAATAGGAGACCAATTATTTGTAACTGCTCGTATCCATTATAAATACAGGCAGATTACATGTAAAAAAGGACCCAGAACTATGTAATTTTTACGATCTACGTCGACTTCATCTATTCAAATCATTGAGCACTTGTAATAATTAACATATATTGGATTTTACCCTCAAAACCCTCGAGGTCGTAGTTTTTCTCAGATTTTACTAAGTTTCCACGCAAAATATATTGTGTTCTAGCTTAGAATTGCAATCTCCTTACTAAAGTATTGACGAAGTATTGACGAAGTTTACCATCAGGGAAAACACGTCATTATAATTGGCACCGTCTGTGAGAAAATTCACTTGTTCTTTACCAAATACTCATGAACCTCAAAAGTTCTTCCAGTGCTCAGAGAAACAATGAGGACATTCCAGTCACCGTCCAGCCGAAAACCATCAATTTCCACAATGCAATTTTCGAGTTTCAAAAACAGATGGAATCTGACAGGAACTAGCGATTGGAGGATCAGAGGATTCACGCTTAAGCCCTTCAAGTTGAGAGGGATGAAAGGAGGAATGCCTTGGAACAACAGATCCAAACTTACCAAAAAGAAATGGAAAGTCTACGAAGGCAACAAAATCGACTCACTGGTCGACAAGAATCACCACCACAAGCCCAAAGTGTTCATCGGTCGCGAGTTGTCCAGAGGGAAAGCCTACCAAGGGAAGAGAGAATGCAAACTTCCAGGTCTCGATCAAGAAACCCAGACAGGACATCTCGACATTTTGGCCGTACGTTGACAACTCAAAGAAGTCGACGAACATGTCATCAAATCCCACCACCACCTCCAAGTCGACCAGTTAGGCAGCGATTGGGCCCAGAGGGGTAGGGATATTTGATCCATAGGCAGTAGCCGAACCAATTACTCTCCAACAATTCATTACCTTAAACAACTTGAACAATAGGATTCAAGCAATACATTCAAACCATCCAAGTTGAAGATCCGCTCTAGATATGATCGAGACTAACCCAATTTCCCCTCATCTCAAAGTCATACCAATTCCAGACAACTCTCACATGCCAAAGTTTCACTTATATACAAACCTAACCAACCCACTCACCCACATCCGTCATTTCAAAGCAGCCGCCGACTTATACTCCAAACTTGATCATATACTTTGTCGACTGTTTGACATGAGCCTCAAGGAAAAGCCTCTGAGGTGGTTCCACACCATTCCCGAAGGTTCGATTACTAGCTTCACCCAATTATAGTAACTTTTCAAGTCGAATTATGCACATACTAAGGAATGGGAGATAATGGTTGATTCCCTTTTCTTTTTTGAACAAGGTGCAAGGAAACTTTGGCAAACTTTTACAAGCGTTTCCTACAAAAAATAAGGAAAATTGGGAATTCAGATCCCAAGATTGTCGTACCGGGATTCACCTCTGCTCTCCACATCGATTCTAAAGTTTGTGAAGAACTTACACTCCACAAACCTAAAACAGTCACGGAGATGATAGATGTAGTGAATAACTACATTGAACTCGAAAGATCCAAGAAAGATAAGATGAAAAGTTCTTCTACTATACATTCTAATGACGTGTTTTAACCCCCGCAGTCAAAACCAGTAACAAATGGTCCTGCCAAACAGCGTAGGCGTTTCAGCGACAACGTCAAACGCAGAGATGGGAAAAAAGATTGGCATGTCCCAGTCTTACCTCCTATGACGACCACCCTGACAATAATCTTACCAATATTAAAGGGGGATGAACTCTTTCGAGAAGCGTGAGAGATCCCAGACGTCCCAAACAAACCTCTATGTCAGTATCATAATGTCCATAGCCATGAGACTGACAACTGTTACTCCCTGATACAAATTTTTTACCGCATTCTACTGACAGGGAGGCTCCACGAGTACGTGACCGATGTCCAAAAATTTCTCAAAGAAGAAACAAAAAGAAAGGAAGTCGAACAAGAGCGTCCAAGGTCAAGCTCGACATCTTTACATAATCAAAATTGAGAAAGACAAGAAGCGAAAGAAGGATGACAAAATCACATCCTGTTACAAGATGGCATCTTGAGAAAAATCTGTCAAACTTCTACCTAACTTCAGCAAAGCCAAGCGGCCATTTCACATTTCCTTCAAGGATTGCGATACCAGCCATTTCAAATACCCTCATGACGATCCATTGGTGATAATGCTCAAAGTAGGACAAGACTATTTATACACACACCTTGTCGACACTGGAAGCGCAGCTGATGTACTCTTCAAAAGAGCAGTTGACGTCTTAGACCTCAAAGATTCGATCAAAGCCTCAACCACAATCATCACTGGATTCAATGGCTTAAAGGAATCGACCTTGGGAGAGATCACTTTGCCTATTCAAGCAGGACCAGAGACTATATTCGTCAAATTCATTATTATCGATGTTGAATCAAAATACTTGGGGATCTTAGGAAGAAGCTGGCTTCACTCCATCAAAGCAGTACCTTCGATATACCATCTAGCATTACATTTTCCAACATATCATGGTTTCTACAAGTTAAAAAGGAGTCAAGCCGTAGCATGAATATGCGAGAACACCACCACAAACTCTCATGCATCTAAACTCCTGAAAGCATACCAATTACAGCAAAAACAACCTCTAACGTTCGTGCAACATGACACTAAAGAAGTTGAATCCGTAGAGCTCAATGGTTTGGGAAGACACACATATATTAGATCTAAATTATCATCAAAAGAAAAAAGAAATCATACTTTAGCTTTTAAAGAAGAATGTTGGTGTCTTCGCATGGTCTTTTCAAGAGATGCAAGGAATCGACCCTTCTATTACATGTCATAAACTAAATTGTGTACTAGACAGTACGGCTATGGTGCAGAAGCGTCGTAACCTATCCCCAGACTTCGAGAAGTGGTTAACGAAGAAATAGAGATGTTACTTCATATTGGATTCATTCGAGAAGCTAAATAATCAAAGTGGGTCTCAAACATCGTGGCAGTCCCGAAAAAGAATGGAAAAATTAGAGTGTGCGTTGACTTCACTGAACCAAATAAATTTACACTCAAAGATAACTTTCCACTTCCTTTGATTCCTCACCTCCTCAACTCCGTAGCAGGACAAGACTTATTCCCATGATGGATGCAGCTTCTGGATATAACCAAGTCCCTCTTACCGAAGAAGATCAAGAAAATACTACATTTATAACAGAGGGTGGCCTTTATTGTTACACTGTCGTGCCATTTGTCTTAAAAAATATAGGAGCCACGTACCAGCAGCTCGTCACAAGAATGTTCAAAGATCACTTGGGTAAAATCATGGAAGTATACATCGATGACATGATCTACAAAAGTATGAAACGAGAGGATCATTGTAGCAATCTGCAAACCATCTTTGACATCATTCGAACATACCGCATGAAGCTAAATCCTAAAAAATGCTAGTTTGGAATTGTATCTGGAAAGTTTTTGGGCCATCTAGTTAGCAAGAGAGGAATAAAGATTGATCAAGCGCAAATCAAGACACTTATGGCCATGCCATCACCGTGAACCAAAAAAGATATCCAAAAACTTGTCAGAAAGGTTGCCGCTTTATACAGGTTCATCTCGAAATCTTCTGATCAATGCAAACTTGTATACCTACTTCTTCGAGGAATCCCATCACCTATAACAAAGAAATAACCTAAGAAAATCATTTGGACTCCAGAATACGAATTGGCTTTCCAAGATTTTAAAAGATACTTGGGGAGTCCTCCTATCATGAGTACTGTTGTTGAAGGGGAAACATTAGCAATGTATATATTGACAACATATGACTCAATCAGTTCTGTTCCTATTCGAGAAGACAATGGAGTCAAAAAACCCATCTACTTCATCTGCAAAACTCTCATACCTGCAGAAAAAAGATGTACCACCACTGAAAAATAGTTTCTAGCTCTTGTGTATACTTCCCAAAAACTTCAACCCCCTACTTTCAGGTAAACCCTATCAAATTCATTACCAAATTCCCTCTCAAACTCATACTTTCCAAAATAGAGAAATCCAGTAGGGTCCAACTATGGTCGGTTTTCCTCGGAGAATATGACATATCTTTTGAACCTCAAATATCGATAAAAGGATTCGCAATTGCCAACTTTTTAATAGATTTTCCTGCCAAAGATCCAGAATGGGAGGAGCACGAAGAAGTGCTGACAGATGATTCAATTGTTGAATCAGACGCTTAGATAAAAAGTAGAAGATGGCAACTCTTTACAGATGGCTCTATAGGACTATGAGGGTCCAGTATTGGCATCGTCCTAGTAACACCCTCAAATCATCGAATTAAGAAAGCCATCAACTCAAGTTCTATGCAACAAACAATGAAGCAAAATATGAAGCTATCTTGCATGGTCTAGATCTCGCGTTGGCACTTGGAGCAGAATAAATAACAGTCTACGTGGATTCATTGTTAGTGGCCAATTATTACAACAAAACATTCAAAACATCAAGAAAAATGGCTGATTATGCTATGCTGGTCAAAGAAAAGATAAAAAAATTTAAGACAACATAATTTTATATTTACCTCGAGCCGAGAACCGCCATGTCGATGCACTAACATACATCGCCGCCATGTTCGAAGATAGTGAGAAAAGAACATTGGAGATCGAAATTATCTAACATTCTAGTCTCGATACAAATCATACCATGCAAATTCAAGTTGCCAAAAATGCAGATCCTGAAGATTGAAGAATATCATTCTTCACATACTTCAACTTCAAAACCCTCCCTGAGAACAAAGAAGAAGCTCGATCCATGTTGGCAAAATGTCCTTAATTC
The DNA here is from genome assembly GCA_014058105.1 of Kingdonia uniflora. Lineage (NCBI taxonomy): Eukaryota > Viridiplantae > Streptophyta > Magnoliopsida > Ranunculales > Circaeasteraceae > Kingdonia > Kingdonia uniflora. The sequence goes on from JACGCM010001419.1 coordinate 902,797, forward strand.
AAAGTCCAGTAAGGGGTCTTATATCGTATTACTGGTGGAGGCCCTTTAATCGAATGTATCTCACAAAAACAAGCTCAAGTCAAAATTCAGGAACTTCATGAAGGAATTTGTGCCAGACACGTTTCAGGACGACCACTAGAACAAAGAGTATTCACACAGGGTTTATACTGGCTGAAGATGCAACAAGACTGTGAAGATTTTGTTCGAAAGTGCTACAAATGCCAGAAGCCCAAGGCATAAATAGTCCAACACTTAATTTACATGTCAGTAATATCCTATGGTCACTCAAAAGATGGGTAATTGACATCATTGGCCTTTTCCACCCGACATCTGGCAATAGAAAGTTTGTTCTTGTAGCTACAGACTACTTCACCAAGTGGGTCGAATCCGTACCACTCTGTCACACTGACGAGAATGAAATGATCAAATTCCTTTGGGATCACATCATCACCAGATTTGGTTGTCCACAGATGATTAGATCAGATAATGGGAAATAGTTCATCAGCAACAAAGTCCTCAACTTCCTCCGGAAATACAAAATCCAGTTGACTACTTTAAAACCTTATTATCCCTAGGGAAATGGCCAAACCGAAGCAATCAATTAAAGCATGAAATCCGGATTACGAAAACGTCTCGATGAAAGGAAGGGCATATGGAATGAAGAACTACTTAGTGTATTATGGGCATATAGGACCACACCGCAGACTTCCATAAGCTATACACAATTTATGATGGCTTTTGAAACTGAAATAGTAATCCTATCAGACCTCGACGTCCCAACCGTTAGAAGATAAGTCATTGGCGAGGAAAATGAACTTAGACTTCTCTATAATCTCAATTGGATTGACGAAACTCGAGATCAAACAATTACAAATTTGAGGCGATACCATGACACTTTAAGAAAAACATACAACAAGAATGTGAGAAAGCGTGCATTTAACATCGGTGATCTTGTACTTTGACGAATCCAAGACAGTACTCGACCTAAGAATTAAGGAAAATTATTTAAAAAATGAGAAGGGCCATACATTACCAGCGACAAAAACAACAGTGGTACTTATTGGTTGATGACTGAAAATGAAGTACAACTCGAGTTCTTATGGAACACAGCTCATCTAAAGATGTTCTACAGATAACAACTGTAATCTATTCTATTTTTCTTCAAATAAATGAAGTTTTCTTTCCTATCATTACATCATCTCTTCTACACTATTTTTTTCTTTTGACAAAACTTGAAAAATATTTGTCAACATTAAGTTTCCTTCCTTCGATAAAAATGGATATCCCGTTAAAGGAAAAATTGTTTACACGTCATTACTAATTTAATAACTCATTATGTGATTGTATTTTTAATCAAAAACAGATTTCCCATAGAGGAGCACATCTGGCACACATCTTTCAATCAACAAAGCCATTATATGGCCATCTTCTCCATTAATTCAGATACTTGCCATAGGCAACATTCTGACAACTTCTCAAAATGAATATCATATTATTGATCATCTCGACTCAAACATTTGACATATGTTGTCTACCATCACACATCACATTCGACTATTTATTTATCCAATCATAGAAACTTCAAAACATATGGTTCGATAAAATTACTTCAAAAGTCATTTATCAACATATTAAAAAAAAACAATAAAGGAATTGTCAAGGTCCCATCGACCACTTGTACAAAATTCAGTTTTAACAAATATTTATACACTACGAGGATTACAAATACGACAGCGGCCGAAATAACCCCCACAGCTAGCCATGCCCGCCATAGCATCTTCATCTTCCACCATCGCATAGGTTAACTCGCGAAGACTATCAATTCGCTCTGCCACTGTCAGAAGAACATAGTGATACTGACACCGGAAGAAGAAATCCAATTCAGCATGCTCCGCCTCCAACTTCGTCATTCCTTCATATGGTGGCTCAATAGGTTAGAGCATCCACAATAAAAGTGGCCGCCGGCCAAAATATCGCTCCTTCAACTCCAATTACTTGGTGTCTGCATGCCTTATGAATTCCTCATGAAAAGTTTGAGCTTGCGTCTTCAACATGCTACAAGAAAGAATTGAGTACCCTCTTATCTTTCTAGAAAGCTATTTATAAGCTCCACCCTCGACTTCACATTCCCTACAGTCAAAAGACTGTCTTTAATGCACGTTGAAACCATGCAACTACCTGGTCCAGCCACCCTGCCACGATAAGATGTTGGAAATGACAATTATCTTCAAATTGTCACACAGTTCGTACACAGCAGATTTGAGAACTTTCCCTAATTCAAAATTTCTTCTCGATACAGCAACAAGTAATTGTATCGAGAATGGGGAGATTGTAGTAGCATATTCCTCAGATTAGACAAGGCAAAGTTAGTACAGCCAGGTCAAAGGCATGTAATTATTCGAGAAGATGTCAAGTGCACGCCTACAGATCTCGACCTTTTATAGTAGCCGTTATACTTGGTCTAATAGAGCCGTTGCAAGAGATCCGTGAAGTTTGCCCACTGCTAATTAAATTAGGAGACCAATTATTTGTAACTACCCGTATCCATTACAAATACTGGCAGAGTACATGTAAAAAGGGACCCAGAACTTTGTGATTTTCAGGATCTACACCGACTTTGTCTATTCAAATCATTGAGCAATTGTAATAATTAGCATATATTGAATTTTACCCTCAAAACCCTCCTCGAGGTCGTGATTTTTCTCAGGTTTTACTAAGTTTCTACATAAAATCTATTGTATTCTAACTTTAAATTATAATCTCCTTATTAAAGTATTGGCGAAGTTTACCATCAGGGAAAACATGCCATTACAATCACAAAATACTATTGTTCATTACTGAAAAATATATCAGACATTATACAATCCCAAAAAGTACTAGTGTAGCATCAAGACAACCCCAAAAAATCACCCTAATAGATGTTTAGATAGAAAATATCAAAAGGAAACGGTACTAACACATCTGACTAATAAGAATATACAAGCGTTTCTGATAGAAACTTCTAATGCGGAAGCAATTAACAAAAAGGCAAACTACTTAATTTAAAGACTTAAAATAAACTAGATCTTTCTACCTAAGGCTAAGCCTTTCTCTCCCTAAAACTAATATTAAGAAATTAAGCTAGAGGATCTCTCCTTTTATAAGCATAAGGAGGCCCGTCATAATTAGAAAGCAATTAGGAAACACCATTTAGAATAGAAAACCTTAATCAGACTCCTAATAGGAATTACTAAATGGAATAAAGCATAATTACTAAAATAGGATGATGACCCCACAACCTATCAACTCTCTCCGTCTTTGAGAAAATTCATCCATAAATTTTGAAGATAGAAAGAGTAACCCTGAGCATACAACTGCTGTAAAATTTTTCACAATACTTTATATACCCATTAACTCTTGTTGCATAACAAAACAATATCTTGAACTTGAAAGAGGTACCTCCTAGAAGATGATGATTGCCAATTCGTCCACAGTACTTTTCGTACCCATTTGGTTTGCTTGTAAATAAAGAAATTATTGTTTTGCCAAAAATATCGTGTTTGGCTTAAAGAATAAGACGAGTCCAAATCCATTTATAGTATTTTCCATACCCGATAATTTTGCCTCCGAAACAATTAAACTTTGTTGTGCCAAAATTTTCATGCTTATCCAGAATCCCCAAAAAACTATGCATCGCCATCTGTGATTGGTTATCGGACTCGCTCCAAAACGGTTCAACATATTACAAAAAAATTCTCCCTTTTAAATTCCGTATTTAGATTGGCACATAAAGTGAATCATTTAGGTTATGTTTGCTAACCCAATTGCTGAAGTTACTTGTTGTGTTGGGTGGAAAGCACCCAATTGTGTGAATCACACCCTTCAAAGTTTCCCTTACAACTCTATAAGTCTCCTTCTCTAGTGGCAAATTCCTTACGATAAAAAGAAACTAACCCATAATTTGCAACTTCCGTTCTCCTCCGATCTTCTTCTTCATACCAAAAACCTAGAAGTTTCCTAATCGAAGAAGTAGGTTCGTTCTCGCCATCAAACAAATCAGCGAAACCCCACTCCTCAACTTGTTCGACTCGCTCAATCGCAGAAGTGGGTCATTGTCACTGCGGAACAATTCGACGAAACTCCACTTCTCAACTTGTTCGACTTGCTCAATCGCATAAGTGGATTTGTCATCGCTGCCGAACAAATTGGCAAAAGTCATAGATCAAAATACCAAACCAAGTGTATTTATCTCGACCCCTCACCATTCTAATTTTATCATGATATTTTGATTTTATCATGATAGTTTTGTCACTCAATATTTTAATCCTTAAAGGAAAGAACCGGTTTATACCAATGAATATGTATTTATCGATGATATTTTTGGTATTTTGATGTTTAACACAATAAATTGTAATGTTGTTTAAAACGAGGGGAGATGTGAGGGAAATATAATAAAGTATTTAGAAAAATGTTCAGGAAAAAGTGTAAGAATCTCAAAACATATGTGAGCTTGGAAAAAAATAATAAAAATAAAATATGAAGGAAATATGACATAATCATTATTTATTAAGATAATTATTAGTTATTACAACTTGGTATGAGCAATTCAATTACAAATTTCAAATTAAAATTCAAGAATTATCTCATAAAGTTATTGATAAACTAATAAATATACGAGTGACGCGGCTCCTCAAATTTATTATTTTCTGACTGTTGATTGACATTAGAAGCATTCCAGCAATACTCCTCCCACGTCAAATACTTAAAATAGAGATTCTAATTTCTTATGTGGTTCTCGTACTCTTTTTAAAACAAGTACGACATAATACCCAGTGGAGGACAATTGCTTACAACAATTACTCCAGCTCTTCTTCCTTGTGCGAAATTTAGCTTCGAAGATTAGGATAACTATTTAGAAACATATCCATACCTGAAGGATAGGTCAACACACGGATGTTCATTACCAAAGAAAGCTCCAGACGAGCTGATTTGCTGAGCATCGAAGGGGGACAAATGTGGGTAGTACTCAGTGCCCATGCGGCCCATACTCATACCATTAAAGTGCAATGAAAGGAAAGGAAACCTACACCTCATAAATCTTTGACAGGAACCATGATCAGAATCTTGAGTACCATGGTCAAAGTCGATTTCTACACTAAAATAAACATAACCCCTATGACTTGAGAGGTAAACACTTTTAACAGGATTACGTATTCCTCGACTGGTACAACCAGAGTTACTGTCCGGATTACCAATATTATAACATTCTCAAGAGGATTGCCTTTTCTCGACAATATTTATTTTTTTGTCTTTTGGTCTTCAGATATGAGACCGCCCCCTTTAAAGTCTTTAAATGGGTGGTCATACCATTTTTATAATAAAATAAATCGTATATTCTTTTGGGTTTTGAGAATGTTAAAAGTTAAAACCAATTATCTCTTAATACCATCAAATTATTATGATATTTTGGTGATAAATTGATAAAATCATGATACATTAACAATTTTTTGCCAAAAAGCTAGGCATTGGTGAATCACTAATAATATCATCAAAGTACCAAACCGACAAAAAAAATTGAAAATATTTATCTAGGTTTATTTAAAATTTTATGGATATTTTAATCTATGGTGAAACCCCACTCCTCTATTTGTTCGAATTAGGGTATTGGTTTTGGGGCGGTGCTGGTTTTCTTCGATTGGACTTTATGATGATCAGAATCATTAATTGGGTAAATTTATCGCATCATGATCGCGACCCTCCATCAATCGCATGGTGACCCTCCATCTCCTTCGTCTCCCTATGGTGGTTCATCTGCAAGCCTATTTTATCGAATCTCATTGAATCCTCTGTTACAACACCTGCCTCAAGCTTCGCAATCCTTATGATTGCTTCTACATACATCTCAAACCTAGGATTAAACATAGTTCAAATATAGAATTACTGTAGCCGATACCAAAATTACTATAGCAATACAAAAATCATTGTAGCAGATACTAAAATTACTATAGGAACGCAAAAATCATTGTGGGAAAAAGATCCCTACTGAACGAACTTCGCTCTAGTACCAATTGATAGAAAACTACTAATGCATGCGGAAGCAATTAACAAAAAGACAAACAACTTTGATTAATTCAAAGATTGAAAATAAACTAGATCTCTCTATCTAAGGTTAAGCTTTTCTCTCCCTAAAACTAATATTAAGAAATTAAGCTAGAAGAACTTTCCTTTTATAGGCATAAGGAGGCTCATCACAATTATAAAGTAATTAGGAAACACCATTTAGAAAGAAAAAAAAAACTAAGCAGACTCCTAATCGGAATTACTAACTAGAATAAAGCATAATAACTAAAATAGAGAGTGGTTGGGTAAAATGCATGGAAACAACCCGACATACGTGCGTGGAGACGACCCCACAACCTATCAGTTCCAAATTACAATAAGAACGCACACTACTTGGCACACTACAATGTTGCATTAGGTCATTATGTGATCCTTGTGAGTCATGCCTGAGATCAGCTATTGCTCGTGTTCCCGTTCTCATGGGAGTACTTGCAGCTCTTACCGTACAGATAAAATTTAGACTCTTCATAGTACTTGCAGCCAGCTGATGTATCATCTTTCACTTGGTTTAATTGGTACAGATTCGCATGTAGTTGTCCTGATTCAGCACACTCTCTTGAGAAAGGGCAGATGAGCCCTCGGTAGTGTGGATCAACGGGGCTCGGAGCTGAGCAGTTTGCTACGGTGTACTCTTGAATGAAATACTGCGACTCCTTGCAATTTTCCAGTGTCTCTATTATGGACTGTACCAAGTTGTCCAAGAGATTAATATCGCAGATATCCGGGGTTTCAGAAAATAATACATAGCAAGTAAAAGGCCCTAGCTGAATATACACATGTGCGGTTAATTTTGCACAGAGCTATTACAGCTTCGCAAATGACTCGGAGATTTGTGAAATAGTACTGCATCTCATCAACCAAACCACCCACTACGTATCCTAACACAAATACTCCTCTCGTCGGTACTTCGTTAGGAACGTGACAATATGGAGGGCCCTCTTGGCCATTAAATTTTTCACCTTAAAGCAGTCCTGGATGGCCTTTCGAAGTAGCCTAACATTGTTTTGGTAGTTCAACCACCTAAATATATATATATAATGAAATAATCACAATTTGAAAATAAACTTAAGGGCTTTACAACCACGACATATAGAATACAATAATCACAATTTGCAAATAATCATAATTTGAAAAGAAAAGAATACTCACATAATAGTGGTATGCCTTTGAGGCGTGTAGGATCTAATCCATGTAGTTGCAACAGCTCCCGCACCTTGATTATTCCTCAATCGTTGATTTACAATTTCGTTCTTCATTAGCTTTTACTGCCAATAACATAAAAGCAATAAGGGTTGTTAAGAAAACAATATAAAGAATCGATTTTGGGGACAAAAAACAAATGGGATTAAACAATGTTGTAAACAAATGATGGAGTTTTGTTTAAAATCGAACCTGATGATCTCAACAATGGGTTTTCCTAGAAAAATCTCTTCTTGGTCTGAAAATCTTCAATGGTATTCAAATGTTATAGAAATATTAGATTTTGGGTAATCCATAATCGAATTGAGATTAACCTAATCGAAGAATTAATGCGAAGAACACAAATTTGGTGGGTAAAACTTCCCAAAAAGAGTTTCAATTGCTCAAAATTGATTACAATAAATTCCTATTTTGATCTCTCTTGATCTTTCTCTGGATCTCTGAATCCCTTTTATATTGCCTAGCCTTACCCTCTTAAAGGTTAGAAGTTTCCTAGTTTCAACATAGGATAAAAATGCCATTGAAACGACTTAAAACTATAATAAGTCATACCTCTGTTTGAACAGAACCATTCTCTGTTCGAATAGAACACTAAAAAATGAGTGTATTCGAATAGACCCAAAAGTCAATTCAAATAGACTACTTATAACAGTGTTTGCTAGAATAGATCCAAAAGTCTATTCGAATAGACTGCCCAGAATAGTCTCTATTCAAATAGAATATTTGTTTATTCAAACAGAAGACTCAGAACTTGTTCTGTTCAAATAGAATAAATATTTATTTAAATAGACTTCACATTTTGTCTATTTCTAATGGGTTTAATGTCTAGATCCTCTTGGATCATGGCTCCCCCCTTTAGGAGCCTTGAGCTCCTACATAGGCTAGAACTGGAGATGAGGGAAAGAGGCCATGCCCATTTCCTTGTTATACTACTTCGATTTGCTGGGTAGTTGACCTTTCTTCCCAACTCTGAACGACTAGATACTTCCCCTTCTTGTAACATGAACCTTCCTCTTTAGAATACAACCTTCCTGTAATGAATTTTTTCTTTCCATCCATAAGTCATCAATTGATGGTAGACAAGTGTCGATTGTTGAGTCTTCATCTAAAAGAGATGACTCAAACAACTTCAAATGCTCAGCATTAATCACCGAATACATCTTCATAAATGGTGGCAAATCTAATTGGAAAACATTATCACCAATTTTCTTGAGTATCGTAAACGAACCATAACGGATAGGCTTGAGTTTCTTACCTTCGCCCTTTAGTCGTTCCTTACCCAAATACAACCAAACTAGGTCACCCTCCTAAAAAGTATACTCAACCCGATGTTTGTCGTATCGAGCCTTATACTTCACTTGAGTCTTCTTTAACTATACTTTAACTGCCTCATGAACCTTGTTTATCTTCTCAATGAATGTTGAGCTTTAACTTGTTCCTTTTCCTCCTTCCCTAACACCGTCTTGTCGCCAAGACTAAAAGCTATATCAAAGGGGTTTTAAGGTAAGTACCCAAGACAAACTTTAAATAGAGACTTTAAAGTGGAACTATGAATTGCCTGATTCAAAGCAAACTGAAGATACGATAAACTCTCATCCCAAGTCTTAGGATGCTTAGAATGGAATCCCCGTAATAAATGAACCAAAGTGTGATTAACTACCTCTGTTTACCCATCAGTCTACGGATAAAATGCGGTACTTCTCTTCAACTTAGTCTCCATCATCCCCCATAACAATCTCTAGGAATGCCTTAAAAAGTGGTTATCCCTATCATAAATAATAGATGAAGGAAGCCTGAAAAACTTCCAGATATTTCTGAAAAATAATCGTGTTGCTCCTTCCCCGGTGACCGTCTTCTGACATGGAAAAAAAACTATCATCTTACTGAATCGATCTACCACCATAAAAAATAGTCATTCTTGCACTTGGTCATGGGCAAACCACCAATAAAATCTATCGAAATGCTCTCCCAAAGACGGCTAGGAACTGGTAATGTTAAGTACAGTCCCAACTTGCAATTGGAAAGCTTCGATTTGTTGTATAGAACGCAACCGCAAACCACACGAGCAATATCTATCTGCATCTTCAGCCAATTGATCCAGGAGGATATAGTTGATGACCAAAATTTGGTAAAGTCGTTCGAACGAGATTTAGAGTCGTTCGAACGACTCGTTCGAACGAGTTATTTTTATGCCACTAGAATTTTGGCCCAGAGCCATATTTCGCTCGAACGACCAGACAAGTTTCTAGGGTTTTAGACCAATTAGTCGTAAAGTCGTTCGAACGACTCCTTAGTTCGCTCGAACGACTATGGCGGTATTTTTGATTCTCAGCGTTGCTTTGCCTCGAAATGCATTTTATTTTGTAATTTTGAGTTCCCTCTATATAAAGAGGACTTAGGTTATCTTTTTTTCTTATGTTAGATCTGAGAAGAGTTCTGAGAGAAACCTATGGTTTGGAGTGATTCATTGTAATCTACTTCATTTTTTTAAGCAATTGAAGCTTTATTTTTCCCAATTTTGGTGTTCTTCGTATCTTTCAGCAAACTAGAGCTTCTTTATCGTATTGTGGATTAAGTGGTATTAGTTTTCCAGTTACGATCTTCGAGGGTTGATTATGGTTTATGGTCTCGAAATGTGACCGTCTCAAGCAAACGAAGGAGAAGCTAGTAATTCCGTTGAAGATCCATCGTAAACCTAATTCGAAGAAGAATGACAATTAAGAGATGGGCGATTCCAACGATCAACTCACGACTTTGGAAATGATAGTTTTCGGCCTAACTTCTACTGTAGGGGAGTTAGTTGAACAATTACGTCTTACAAGCCTCGCGTTGGGTTTCGACTTGGCAAAATGGCAAGGCCGCTCGAAGAAGAAAGGGGTTTCGACGGGGGATGAAGGCGACGATAATGCGGGGCTAGATATCGATTCTAGTGATGCCGAATCCGTCAAGGAGCGCACAAGTTTATGTAAGTCATTGAATCCTATGCAAAATCTTCGTATTGATTTTAAGATTGAGATTCTGGTATTCGATGGTTCCGTCGATGCCGAGAAGTTGGATAATTGGTTTGATTTTCTGTTTACAAATACTCTAATGCTTAACAAATATGTTTTGCTACGCTAAAATTTGCAAGTCATGCACTCACGTGGTGGAAATCTTATCAGAAATGCCACGATGTATGAAGTTTGGGTTGGAAAGAATTCAAGGCTTTAGTACGAAATCAGCTTTATCCGATTGGGTATGAGCAAGAGAGATGGTATACATGGCATAATTTGCACCAAAAATATTTGAGCAATCCGTACATGAGTACACTACGGCGTTTCATAACCAAGCTTTGGTTTTGGGCATTAATGTGGACGAGTATGAGGTGTTCATGAAGTACACGGGGGGTTTGTCAGAGTCCATTTGGAGAGAGTTGAAACTCTTTACTGTGGCCAATATCGAGGATGCTACCTTAAGGCAATTACCATTGAAGGCAAGTACTTGAAGGGTGGCAAAGAAGACGACAAGATCAAGTCGGGGTACAAGTCTAGTTGGAAAAACGAACATAAGGGAGAGGCCAAAGGAGAGGGATTTTTCATCCAAGGAGTTTTATTGCAATCATTGTAAGGCGAGTGGGCATTTTCCGATTATTGTTGGAAACTTCACCCGGAACTTAGGCCGAAGGAGGAGAAGAATAATAAAGATAAATATGTACTAGCCGCAGAGGTTATTGACCTCTCGGATGTCGATAAACTGAATCCTACGTTTACACTTATGTTTCAGCGGACTTTGGCTACCGAGGAGAAGAGTCGGGAATTTTTTTTTTCATGTCAGTATTCAGGTAAAGCAGAGTTTAGTCAAGGCCATTATGGATCAGGGTAGTTAGAAAAATTTGATTTCTGAGACGTTGCTGAAGAAGATGGGTTTGACGACTACAGCTCATCTTAAGCCATATGGTTAGGGGTGAATTCAGAAAGATGTAAATTTGATGATTACGAAGTAGTGTACTTTCAAGTTTGCGATTTTTGATAAGTTTATTAACGAGGTGACCTGTGAGGTGGTTCTTTTAGATGTGTGTCAGGTCATCTTGGGTAGCCCTTATCTTTGGGACCAAGATGCGATTCATTATTGTAGAGCTCGCAAGTATTATCTTGTGAAGGAGGCAAAGGAGTTCCATATCAATGCTTGTAAGGAGCATGTCACTGCGTCAAATTTGGAAACGGTGACTCAGGTGAAACGGTTGGTTAATGCGAGCGGCAAGTTTGTGTTTTTGGTGGGACCGGTTCAGGAGGGTACGTCGGCTTGAGTGTTGTCTCCAATGACAACATTTTTTAGGAAACAAACTGATTTTGGGAAGTTGCAAGAGGAGGTTGTGGTACATACTGATCCCAAACCGTTCCAGTTTTTAGCTACACAGTCTAAGCTACAGCAAGCTCGCCAGATGAAGGAGCTGTCGTATCTCCAATAATTTCCCTTGATTATATAGTATAAGAAGGGAGTGGACAATAAATTGGCTGATAGGTTATCTCGATCCCCATTACCAACTACTTCCGCTATGTTGGTTTCTATGCAAATACAACCTTTTGTTATGTCAGGATATGATGATCCTCAAGGGTGTAGTGTGTTTCGCCGAAAGTTACTGCAAGGCAAGACATGTGCTCGTTTTGAGTCGTTTCGTATTGGGAAGAAGGGTCAGCTACCTCGTACATCGAAGTGGTACAGCTGGGTAATGAGCAGCGCCGCATTCCCACCTCTCCAGTTCCATCTTGAGCAGGAGCTTAAGACTCCTAAAGGGGGAAGCCATGATCCAGGAGGATCTAGTCGATGACCAAAATTTGGTAAAGTCGTTCGAGCGAGATTTAGAGTCGTTCGAACGACTCGCTCGAATGACTCCCTATTTTGTTCGAACGAGTTATTTTTATGTCACTGGAATTTTGGCCAAGAGGCATATTTCGTTCGAACGAGTTGGGATTTCATTCGAACGACCAGGCAAGTATCTAGGGTTTTAGACCAATTAGTCGTTAAGTCGTTCGAACGACTCCCTAGATCATTCGAACGACTTTGACGGTGTTTTTGATTCTCAGTGTTGTTTTGCCTCGAGATACGTTCTATTTTGTAATTTTGAGTTCCCTCTATATAAAGGGGACTTAGGTTATCTTTTTTTCGTATGTTAGATCTGAGAAGAGTTCTAAGAGGAACCTAGGGTTTGGAGTGATTCATTATAATCTACTTCATTTTTTTAAGCAATTGAAGCTTTATTTTTCCCAATTTTGCTGTTCTTCATATCTTTCAGCTAACGAGAGCTTCTTCATCGTATTGTGAATTACCAATAAACATAACGCCACCAATTCAAAAGAGTCTTCTCAACCCCAAAATGACCTACCACCCGGGAATAATGTGCATCTCAAATCCAATGCAAACAGTATCTACTCTCAAGAATACATAATAGACTACCCCTGTAAATCAAACCATCATTCAATTCATACTTACATGTTTTGCCTTGCAGCAACTTACGGTGAATTATACTGAGCTCATTGTCATCGTCGTACCCTGTAACATATTCAAACGGAACAATAGGTTGCATCTGTATAGCTACCAATAAAGCGGAAATAATTGGTAATGGGGGTCGAGATAACATATCAACCATTTTCTTATCCACCCCTTTCTTATGCTTGATAATTAAGGTAAATTGTTATAGGTATGACATCCATTTCATATGGCAAGCTTGTTGTAGCTTGGACTACATGAAACATCCATAATTGGGGTTTGTTTTATTCCGTGTCTAGTTTAGATGTCAGCGTTATCTCGTGGTTACTCGTCGTCAGAGATTGTACCTTGAGCGACTACAACTGGACTGACACTGAACAGGTAAGTGGGTTTCTAACTCTTTGTTCTAAAAAGTCAAACCTATGTATTTTATAGAGTATGAAAAGGTAATAAGAATGTGTCCTTAAAGAAGGCAGAAGTTATAATCGAATAACTTTTAATGTTGTTCGAATATTTTGCAACAGTTTAAATTGTATTCAAATAGAATTATTTTTGTTTGAATAACTTTCAACAGTTGCATTTTTATTCGAATAGATTAATTATTGTTCGAATAACTTTCAACAGTTACATCTCTATTCGAATAGAGTAATTGTTGTTCGAATAACTTTTATCATTTTGATTCCTATTCGAATAGATTAATTTTTATTCGAACAGAGCCAGTGTTTTCTATTTTCCTACTTAAAACATACTTACCTTTTTTCAAAGACTTGCTTCTTGAAAACTTATTTTTGAGGGATTGTTTTTTAGAGTGAAGAGAGATCTATCTTTGAGAGATTCAAGAGAGAATCACATCACTCAAACCTTGAATTAATCAATTGATCAAGAAACCTTATTCATGCATTGAAGAACTAGATTGAAGAACTTGAACGATTCAAGATTAGGAACTTCGACGAGAGATTGGAGCGAGGCGTTTCGAGAATGCAGAATAGGTTGCTAGGAGCTTGATTAGAAGAGAGGTAACCACGGGATGTGTTTATCGAGTCTGTAAGTAATCAAACTCTTATAATTTGATTTCAATAGTGGATTGTCTAGCTGTCTGGTAATTCGACAACGACCAGTAGGTTTTTCTCCTGAGAAAGGTTTTCCACAGGGTTAAAATTTTCTTGCTCTTGTCTTTAATTTCCTATTGCTTGTTGACACTAGATAATTTGACCAACTTGTTTTAGGTTAATCTTTGACCATTAATTCAAAGGAATTAGGACCCTTTCGATTTAAACCTAAAACGATCGATATTGATTAGTCTCAGGCGACTAAGAACTTTCACTACATAGATCAGAAGTGTAATAGTTTGTGATCAGAATGCACCATAACCTCCTTCTTCAATAAGTAACTCTTATAATGCTTCACTGATTGATATAATACATAAAACTTTTTATCGTAGGTGGGATATTTACATAGTGCTCCTATAAATATCCCAGAATGGTAAGCAACCGGTTTCTTATCCTGCAATAAAATTACCCCTAATGCATAGTCTAACGCATCCGTTTTGACCTTAAAAGGATGCTACAAATTTGACAAAGCTAACACTGGTGCATCTGTAATCTTGCGCTTCAGTAACTGAAAAGTCTTCGCATGGTGATCTTTCCACACAAACTTTAAACTGGCATTTGTCAAGGAATGTAACGGTGCGGCAATCTGTGAAAAATACCGAATAAATTTCCATAAATACTGACAAGAACCCATAAAACTTCCCACTTCCGTCACTGTACGGGGTCTAGGCCAATTAGTAATGATTAAGACATTCTTTGGATCTATCTTATGTTCACTTCCACCTACGATGAATCCCAAGTACACCAGTTCCTTCTTCCCCAACTCGCACTTCTTCCCATTGAGAAAAAGTTATTGTGGTCTCAATGCTTCCAGCACTTTGTGTATATGTACGAGTTGTTTCTCCCATGTTTGACTATATATCAATATATCATCTAAATACATAATTATAAAATAATAAATAAAAGCACGAAGTACCATATTCATACAGCACATAAATGTCTCTAGAGTGTTGCATAACCCAAAAGGCATCACCAACCACTCGAAAAGTCCATGTTTTGTCTTGAAAGTCGTCTTCCATGTATTTTCTTCTCGGATTCTGACTTGATGGTAACCCGACTTAAGATCCATCCTGATGAAAATCTGAGCCTTCTGCAACTCATCTAAAATCTCGTAAATCCGTGGAAGCGAATAATAATTTTTTATAGTAATCTTGTTCAGCGCCCGATAATCTATACACATTCTCTAAGACCTATCCTTCTTCGGTACCAATAACATCAGTGAACCACAAGGTGAGCAACTCGGATTAATAATCTATTGCTCGAAGAGCTCATGCACATGTTTCTTGATCTCATCAGACGCGATTACAGAAGTCCGATACAACCCAATGTTGGGTAGTGGTTCACCATTCACCAATGTGATATCATGCTCCACATCCTTCTTGCGCGACATCCCTTCTATCCATAAAAACAAGTCTTTATATTCCTCTTTTAACTTTCCCATTTAGGCTTGTTGCTTAGAAGATATTGCCAAAGTAGACAACACATTAGCCGACGGACCCTCTTAAACCGACCGCACCAACAACAATACAAACTTGTCGCTCGCATTAACCAACCTCTTTGCCTGAGTCGCCGTTACTAAATTATTGGTGGTGATATATTCCTTACAAGCATTGATATGAAACTCATTTGCCTCCTTTACAAGACGATAC
Organism: Kingdonia uniflora; assembly: GCA_014058105.1. NCBI lineage: Eukaryota > Viridiplantae > Streptophyta > Magnoliopsida > Ranunculales > Circaeasteraceae > Kingdonia > Kingdonia uniflora. Next base: position 918,320 of record JACGCM010001419.1, read on the forward strand.
TTGCGAGCTCTATGGTAATGAATCATATCTCAGTCCCAAAGATAAGGGCTACCCAAGATGACTTGATACACATATAAAGGAACCACCTCACACGTCACCTCATCAAAAACTTTTCAGTAATTACAAACTTGAACGTAAACTGCTTCGTGATATTCAACTCCGCGTATTTTTTAATCCAACCCAAATCATACGGCTTAGGATGAGCCATAGTAGCCAAACCCATCTTCTTCACCACCACCTCAAAGATCAAATTCTTCTGACTACACATATCAATTATGGCCTCTAGCTACTAAACTATACTTCACCTAAATACTGATATGAAAATTTTCTTTTCAACTCGCCTCCTCGGTAGCCATAGTTTGCTTAAATATAAGAGTAAGCTTAAGATTTGGCTTATCTAAATCTGGAAGATCAGCAATCGTTACGGCTAGTGCATGTTTCTCTTTCTTGTTTTTCTCCTCCTTTGGCCTAAGCTCTGGGTGAAGTTTTTATCATTTAGCTAAAATGTGTATATTTTCCTTACAATGACTGCAGTAATTCTCATTGGATGAAGACCTCTCACTTTTGGACTCCTTTTTGTGCTCATTCTTCCAACTAAACTTGTACCCCAACTTTCTCTTGTCGTCTTTCTTGTCACTCTTCAAATACTTGTCTTCAATAGTAATTATTTTTACAGTAGTATCTTTGATATTCTTTATAGTAAAAAGCTTCAGCTCCCTTATAATAGTTTCGGACAAACCCCCTGTATACTTCATGAACACCTCATACTCGCCCACATCAATGTCCAAAACCAAAGTTTGGTTATAAAACTCTATAATAAACTCTTGTATGGATTGCCCAAACTTTTGGCGCAAATGATGTCATTTGAACTATCTCTTTTGTTCATACCCAATAGGATAAAATTGTTTCCTCACCAACACCTTAAACTCTTTCCAACTCAAGCTTCCTACTTTGTGACATTTCTTATAGAACTTCCACCACATGAGTGCATAACTTACAAATTTTAATATATAAATATATATTTTTTGAGCATTTGAATATTCATAAACTGAAAAATAGGTCCCTAACCTATCTAACCAGTTATCCAATTTATCAGCATCGATTAAACCATCGAATACTAGAATTTTAATTTTAAAATTGATAAGAAGATTACACATAGGATTCATAGACTTACCAATAACCGATCTCTCCTCGACGGATTCGGCATCACTAGAATCTCTATCTTCCTACTCATTACACTCGTTTCTCTCCTCCTCCACAACTCTTTTCTTCTTCGTGCGTTCTTACTGTTTCATCGAAGCAGATGCTTTGACGAGGTTCACAAGACATAATTGCTCTACCAAGTCTTCTAGAGTAGTAGTTAAGTCAGAAACTTTTATTTCCAACTTTGTAAGCCAAACTTTAAAATTGTTCATTTTCGAATTTGTCTTCTTCTTTGAGTTAAGTTTTCGGTGAATCTTCAACGGACTCTCGAGACCATAAACCCCCCCCCCCCCCCCCCCGAGAATCATTACTTGAAAATCTGATATCACTTAATCCACAATCGAATTGAGATTAACCTAATCGAAGAATTAATGCGAAGAACACAAAATTGGTGGGTAAAACTTCCCAAAAAGAGTTTAAATTGCTCAAAATTAATTACAATGAATTCCTCTCTTAATCTCTCTCTTAATCTTTGGATCTCTTTTACATTGTCTAGCCATACCCTCTTAAAGGTTACAAGTTTCCTATTTTCAACATAGGACAAAAATCCCCTTGAAGCAACCTAAAACTATGATAAGTCACGTCTTTATTCGAACAAAACCATTCTTTGCTCGAACAGAACACTCAGAACTGAGTGTATTCAAATAGGCCCAAAAGTCTATTCGAATAGACTACTCAGAACAGTCTCTATTCGAATAAAATATTTGTCTATTCGAAAAGAAGACTCATAACTTGTTTTGTTCGAATAGAAAAAATGTATATTCGAACAAACTTTACCTTTTGTTTATTTATAAGGGGCTTAATGTCTAGATCATCCTGGGGGCTAAAAACAAATGGGATAAAACAATGTTGGAAATAAACGATGGGGTTTTGTTAAAAATCAAACCTGATGATCTCAACAATGGGTTTTCCCATAAAATTTCTTCTTGGTCTAAAAATCTTCAATATGGTAGAAACATTAGAGAGAAACTGAAGAAGATAGGGCAAGGAGATTATTTTGTTTCTCTAAGAGCATCTCCTAAAGTACCTCACTCACTTGGTTTTTGAGGTGTCACATAGGATTTTCGTCCTTCAGCAGTACCTCACTCACTTGGTTTTTCTCCTCAAAAAAGCAAGGCTGAGCCTTACTTTCCAAGGTGCAACCTTACTTTTTTACGTCCGGATTGAGCGCCTAAGTGTTGGGCATTTGTTTGTTTTATAATCGGGCGCCTAAGCTTTGGTCGCCCAATTGTTTTTTTTTTAATTTCAAATCGGGTGCCTAAGATTTGGGCACCTAATTATTTAAAAAAAAATCAAATCAGACGCTTAACAGTTAGGAGCCTAATGAAAAAACCCAACTAAGATACTATTAGATGAAATTGGACCTTACTGAGTTGGATTTTAGTTTTTTTCACCCAACTTAGTGAGGTACTTCAGGAGATGCTCTAATGTGTGGGTAATTAAATGGAGGGTGGGATATAATTAATAGATGCATTAGGGTAAACACGTGTGGAGTTTTCATTGCACGTGTGTTCGTACCAACTAAAAAATAGAGGAGGTGTTGAGATTCAAAATCGTCTATGGGAAAGAGCGATTGAGGACTCAATTGTCAAAGAATGCAAGTTCTAAGGATTTTCTTACTTCCCCAAGATAAAGTCCCGCGGGAACGGCGAAAATAGCAAGAGGCTAAAAAAGTGTTTGGTTTTTATTCATCTTCCAATAATTATCAGTTATTTATATTTCGATCAAAATTTGTAATATTCCCCTTCCCAGATTGTTATTATTTTTATACGATGAACCCAATAACTATACACCTATGGTGTTATCCCTTTTTCATTCTCTTTTCATATACCCATGTTGCTCCAAATTATCATGATCAGAACGTGGATACTAAGTTTACCTACGATACAAGCATTTGAAGTCACATTTCTTAACGCGCTTACTTTTTAATCTAGGGAGAGCTTCTTTAAGAAGATAAGCAAAATTAGTAACGATCTAACTCTAATCTGGTATATATAAATGGGGTCGACTTAATTCGGTATTAGAAAAAAAAAATACAATTTATCACGTTGCATGAATATCCAATTAATTATGCATATCCAGGAACTGTGCCACTAGCATAAACCTTTAACCCCCTTCACATGGATGTCCTTATTCTTTAGACACCGTTCCTCCCATAATAAGCTTTTAACTGAATATGCTCTCATTAGTCATCTTTGAGAATTTTTATGAATGTGGCATATTTTTTCTCTATTTTTTCCTTGACCATTATTCTTTTGAGTAACTTTATTGATGTTTTTGAGCACTTTTGATCATGTTTTTGTTTGATAGAGTAACTTTTATTCGATAGCTCATCATTAGATTTGAATTTTAAATTTTCTATTTTTATCTAATGCAGCCTAAAGAAAACGAAGATAACAACATCATGATGCTAATCAAGCTGGAATGCAACACAATTTTTTTCTCTAGCACCAGGATATCTGCAATATTAATCTCTTGGACAACCTGGTGCAGTCCATAATAGAGACATTGGAAAACTGCAAGAAGTCATAGCATTTCATTTAAGAGTACACCGTAGCAAACTGCTCAACTCTGAGCCCCGTGATCCACGATATCGAGAGCTCATCAGCACTTTCTCAAGAAAGTTTGTCAAATTAGGACAACTACATGCGAATTTGTACCAATCGAACCAAGTGGAAGATGATACATCAGCTGGCTGCAAGTACTAGGAAGAGTCTGAATTTTGTTCGTATGGTAAGAGCAGCAAGTACTCCCATGGGAAGGAGAACACGAGCAATAGCTGATCTCAGGCATGGCTCACAAGGGATCACATAATGGCATAATGCAGTATTATAGTATATAAAGTAATGCGCGTTCTTATTGCAATTTGGAACTGATAGGTTGTGGGGTTGTCTCCACGCACGCATGTCGGGTTACTTTTACGCATTTTACCCGACCACTCTCTATTTTAGTAATTATGCTTTATTATATTTAGTAATTCCTATTAGGAGTCTGATTAGGGTATTTTATTCTAAATGATGTTTCCTAATTACTTTCTAATTTCGATAAGCCTCCTTATGCTTATAAAATAAGAACTCTTCTAGCTTAATTTCTTAATGTTAGTTTTAGAGAGAAAAAGACTTAGCCTTAAGTAGAGAGATATAGTTTATTTTCAGTCTTTAAATCAATCAAAGTAATTTGTTATTTTGTTAATCGCTTCTGCATTAGTAGTTTTCTATCAATTGGTATTAGAGCGAAGTTTGTTTCGTGGGGATTTTTTTCCCACAGTGGTTTTTACGTTACTATAATAATTTTGGTATTAGCTACAGTGATTTTTGTATTCCTATAGTAATTTTGGTATCTGCTAAAGTAATTTCTACATTATAACTATATTTAATCCTAGGTTTGATATGTATGTAGAAGCAATCATAAGGATTGTGAAGCTTGAGGCGGGTGTTGTAACATAGGATTCGATGAGATTCGATGGAGTAGGCTTGAAGATGAACCACTACAAGAAGATTATGTAGATGTAGGGCCATCGTGTGATTGATGTTGTAGGTGGGGAAGACGGAGACGTGTTGAAAAGTTCTCGATCAAAGTTCCACGATAGGTCGAGACCTTGATGCGATAAATTTACCCGATTGACAATTCTGATAATTATAAAGTCCAACCGAAGAAAGCCAGCATCGCCCCAAAACTAATACCCCGAGTCAAACAAATTAAGGAGTGGGGTTTCGCCATAGATTAAAATATCCATGAAATTTTAAATAAACCTAGATAAATATCTTTTTTTTTTTTTTTTGTCGGTTTGGTACTTTGATGATATTATCAGTGGTTCACCAATGCCTAGTTTTATGGCAAAAAATCATTAATGTATCATGATTTTATCAATTTATCACCAAAATATCACGATAATTTAATGGTATTAAGAGATAATTGGTTTTAACTTTAAACATTCTCAAAACCTAAAAGAGTATGCGATTTATTTTATTATAAAAGAGGTATGGCCACCCATTTAAATACTTTAAAGGAGATGGTCTCATATCTGAAGACCAAAAGACTAAGAAACAAACATTATCGAGTTGAGAATGTTATAATATTGGTAATTCATGCGATAACTCCGGTAGTACTAGTCGAGGAATAGGTAATCATGTTAAAAGTGTTTATCCCTCAAGTCATGGGGGTTATGTTCATTTTAGTATAGAGGTCGATTTTGACCATACTACAATATTCTGATCATTATTCCCGTCAAAGAGCAATTAATTAGAGAAATCGACGAGATCGAACAAGGAGATCACAAAAGATTTGGTGAAGGCTCATTTCGTGGGAGTTATGATGCAGGTTCCCTTTCATCGCAATTTAATGGTATGAGCATGGGGTAGCATGATACTGGCTACTACCCACATCTGTCCCCCTTCGATGCTCAACAAATTAGTTCGTCTGGAGGTTTCTTTGGTAACGAACATCCATACATTGACCTATCCTCCAGGTATGGATATGTTTTTGAAGAGTCATCCCAATCTTCGAGACTAAATTACACACAAAGAATAAGAGCTGGAGTAATCACTGTAAGCGGTTGCCCTCCCCTGGGTATTATGTCGTACTTGATACAACAAAAGTACGATAACCACATAAGAAATTGGGATCTCTATTTTAAGCATTTGACATGGGAGGAGTATTGCTAGAATGTTTCTAATGTCAATCAACAGTTGAAAAATAATGAATTTGAGGAGTCGCATCACTCGTATATGCATTAGTTTATCGATAACTTTATGAGACAATTCTTAGACTTCAAGTTAAAATTTGAAATTGAATTGCTCATACCAAGTTGTAATAAATAATGATTATCTCAATAAATAATGATTATCCTATATTTTCTTTCATTTTTTTTTCATTATTTTTTTTTCCAAGCTCACATATTTTTTGAGATACCTAAATTTTTTCTTGGACATTTTTCTAAATACTTTTTTATATTTCCTTCGCGTCTCCTTTTAAACAACATTACAATTTATCGTGTTAAGCATCAAAATACCAAAAATATCATCGATAAATACAAATTCTTTGGTATAAATCAATTCTTTCATTTAAAGATTAAAATATTGAGTGATAAAAATATCATGATAAAATCATAATGGTGGGGGGTCGATAAATACACTTGGTTCGGTATTTTGATATATGCATTTTTCCCATTTATTCGGCAACGACGACGAACCCATTTCTGCTATTGAGAGAGTCGAACAAGTTGAGGAGTAGGGTTTCGCCGATTTGTTCTGCAGCGACGATGAACCCACTTTTGCGATTGAGTGAGTCGAACAAGTTGAGGAGTAGGGTTTCGCCGATTTGTTTGGCAACGACGATGAACCCACTTTTGCGATTGAGAAACTTCTAGGTTTTTGGTACAAAAAGAAGATCGGAGGAGAACGGAAGTTACGAATCACGGGTTAGTTTCTTTTTATCGTGAGGAACTTGCCACTGGAGAATGAGACTTGTAGAGCAGTAAGGGAAACATTGAAGGGCACGATTTCGTACAATTGAGTATTTTCTACCTAACAAAACAAAATGTAATATGATATAATCGATCATCTACGCCCGCCCGCCCACACACGCACCCACCCTCACCCTATTGAGGCAAGATGGATCTCCTTTGCACCTGTCATCCGTAAAATGGGTGAGTGGAATTCTTGAGGACACTATCCCGAGAGCTTTTAATGCTCTCCTCGCCAAAAATTTAGTCTAAAAGGATCTGTATCCCGATTGAAGAGCATAAATCATATCTCTTTGTCTTAGGCGGATGTAATAATGTAACTCTTAAATTACTTTTTTCTCTTTGGAAAGTTCTATTAAAATACCAACCTAAATGAAGAGTGAGAAGAAGAATGAAGAGATTCATATTTGCTTCCCATTTTTATTCAGACAAGTCCAAAAGCCCCATCTTATGTAAAGGAACTCCCAATTATAAAGGTTGTAGGCTTTTCCTAATCACCTTATCATACACCTTAGAATCTTAGAGTCAATACTCAATATATTCTATTGACAATAATGACCATCATCAATCTGCCATTCCTGCTTTCCCGTGATTATGTATGTAAGGATACCTTTGAGCCTAATTGTATAGCATCGGAAAAGATTTTGTACGACCTAGAAAATTGCAATCAGGCTGATGGTTGATGGCCATAGTGCTTAACGTACATGGTATTTTCTTATTTTTCTGCAAAATCTGGTCAGTAATAATAACGGCCATCTGGTAGAAATTATTCAGAGAAGCAGCAAATTGGAAACACACTAGTAAATAATTCAAATTTACTCAAGAAAATAGAATTCATCTCTCATCTTCTTAGTATTTAGTTAATAACAATGGAGGAACATAGTTTTTTAAGAGTATAAATAAAGAAACCGAGTAGATACTCCTCTTTCTTGGGGGTGGCCTATTTTGGGATTGTTCAGGGACTGGATCGAACTAATAGCGCTGCTTCGAAAGACAACGTTGCAAAGTTTAGGAGTCCCCACATAGATAATGAAGATCCTAGTTCACTTTCTAAATTCAGGGGATTCCTAATCAACCTAAGCAAACATTATAGGAAAATCCTTTTAATGTACTTCAACATTTATTGGAAACTAAATAGTACTACAAACTGAGAGGAATCTTGATAGAGAGTTCTCTCTATCAAGATATGTGGCGCATATACAGTAGTTTACCATCATTATGCGAATTATGATGATTATTTGGTGTAAGCTATTGTTTATTTTCATCTCAATAGTAAAAAAATTGATGTATTAAGATGATTAGATTTACTCTTTTTAATGTCATGATAATTATCCTAAATCTATTCCATTTGAAAATTTGTAGAAAGTAGATCTGAAAATTGTCAGACTGTATATTGATAACACTACTTATACTGTACAAAGACTTCTATAATTCATTTTTTGCAACAAAAAAAAAGAGACTTCTATAATTCATTGAAAATGACACCTTATTGTTTTTTTTTCTTGTACCGTGTTTTTCTTAATGCGAGTAATTAGCTTTTTCCTGAATTATTTTCTTTATTTCTGTTATTATCCTTGCATAGTACACATTTCACAGATAATGTATCCTGGAGGTGCAAAATCTGTTCCAAAGGCTCTACCCCCACCAAATACCATACTGTTTATTCAAAATTTTCCCCACGAGACAACTCCGATGATGTTCCAAATGTTGTTTTGTTAGTATCCTGGGTTCAAAGAGGCTAGGATGGTGGACGCAAAGCCTGAGATTGCATTTGTGGAATATGGGGATGAGATGCAGGCAATGATTGTGATGGCAGGACTACATGATTTTAAGACAACTCAGTAGAACCCCATGGTGATCACTTATGCAAAGAAATAGACATAGCAGTTGATAGTATTCATCACTCACTGATGTATATCTGAGAAGCTTTATTGTGAAATGTATCATTTAGACCTCATTTTCTATGTAGTATTGGCAGAATCTTTAGTTCACCTGTAATAGGGGTAGGCTTTTGCTTTTCCTTTCTTGACCTAGATGTTTTTCTTAATGAGTTAGTGAGCATTATAGGCCATAGTAGGAAAACTAAAGCATGCTTGTATCTTATCTAGATAAATCAATGAGATTGGTGAAACTATTTAGAGATGAAATGAGAGAATGCAGTTGCTCACACTATTTTCATAGTTTTATGTACAAACAACTGTGATTTGTGTGTTTGTGTTTAATGGAATTTAAAAAGCCCTGTTGACCCTATCTTTGCTTTTATTTTTTTTATTCTTCTATGACTTATTTTGTTTCAGGAACTTTATTTTTGTTCCAAGGTTTTAATTCAAGTTTTATTTATGTTGCTTAGATTTGATTTGTAGCTGCAATTGGGAATACAAGTTTGTGTTTTCATAACACGTCCTTCAGGTTTTTGTTTTGATTACACCATTCTAAGACAATTTGAGATTTTATAGTTTCAGTAACTAACCAATGTAAATATGCAATGAGAATTAAACGAGGATCATGAACTGTTTTTGATAGATCATTTGGATAAAACTACAATGGGATTTTCCCCAACTCTACTTTTTATCTCATTAGTGACAGGAAAAAAAAAATCGAATTGAATCAAAGTCCACGTTGTTGAGATAGATCTCATCGTGGGCCGGCTCTTTTCATGGCATTTAATTTTGAGATAGAAGCTCCAGTTTTAATACACAATAGTTTTTAAAGGTAAACATAGAGTGTTAGCGAATCAAATACTCTAACAGTGTTTGATCTTTGGAACTCAAACTCAAAGACAAGCTCCAAACACTTCCATTGTTTTAGAGGAAGAAAGTTTGACGTAAAACTTGAAATTTCAAGCATCAACTCAATGATGGGCATAAATGTAATGCAGTTTTAAAGGTGGCACATAACTCTTATGAGTACCTTGTCTAACTCTTCAAATCTCATATGGCAAAGCATAAAAGCTACAAACTCCGAACAATGCAAGAGGTGAACAGTGGAGCTTGGAATTTCAAGCACTGCTGGAGATGATCTCAAATAGTATTGGAAGTTGAGTTTTCTAGCACAAAATGTCATCTTTCTGACTACAGGTGAAGAGTGTGAAATGAAATCTCGGTAGAATGAAGTAATAAAATGGGTTGTTACGGTTTTCATCTTCTGCTGCTTTTCTTCACTCATCTCATCTTCTCCTCAACAGGTAAGGGTTCTTGATTTGATCTCCAACCTTTGTGATTTGTAATTGTAATATTGCTAATTTTTCTCCCAAATCCCACCAATATAATTTGATACTCTAATAATTTTGCCCAAATAATAAGTATATAATAGCTCGAATTGTGGAGATTGCAAGATGGTTGACATTTTTATTATTGGAGAAAAGAGCGAGTGAGTGAGTGATATATTTTATTGTATGAATATATAAATTTGCTTCTGCTCAACAAGTGTGCATTTATAATAGGTGTCTATTGGTGAATCAGTAGCCATTATCACATATTTTCCATACAGTTAGCTGATTTTATGGTCTCCTATGATTCTACTGGGACCATTTTCGATGCAGGCAAACCCAATGGAGTCTGCATTTCTCAGGGTGGACGATTTCCACCATTCTCATCTGAAGGAAAGCCTCCACAAAAAGTTTCAAAGGGCCCCAAAGATTTAAATCTTTGTAGGGTGTTCCGTAGAAGGACATGTTGTGATATATCGCAAACATATCCAGCTTTTTTATCCATTAGAAGGCTTGTTTCCACTGGGGAGGCAGACCAAGAATGTTTGCAACTATGGGAACTGTTAGAATGCTCCATCTGCGATCCATGTGTAGGCGTTCAGCCTGGACCACCTATTTTGTGCTCCTCCTTCTGCAATAGGGTCTTTCAGGCTTGCTCCAGTGCTTACTTCTCTATCGATTTGAAGACCCAGGTGGGTGCAGAGTCTCATATCTGTATATTGTAATAATACTAAGGTATCTAGTGAAAGAAAATGTTATGCACAAGTCTTATGACTAACGTACCCTTATATATGAAGCTTATAGCAGTTGTTATCTAATGCATTGTTTAGAAGTTCTCAAATTACCTATTTCTGCAGTCTAATTGATCCAACTTTAAGAATTTCCTTTGTACATTCAAAATGAGCACGTAAGTAGCCAAGATAAGCCACATGAATAATGTCTAGCCATCTGGTACAAAAATAAGCCTACAGGATCACCCAAGTTGGCCATATTGAGTAGTGATCCACTTCATTTTTCAAAAGACATTCTTAGATTACAAACAACACTTTTTGAGCAGTTCATGTTTGGGTACGAGTCCATTTTCTCTATTGTCATCTCCTTGAAGACCTTTTTTTTCGTTTTATGTTTTATTCTGTCCCTGTGCAAGTTCATTATTAATACCACGCTATAGCTATGGCAAAAAAAGGTAAGTCTACCCCATTGTTGTGTGCCACATGTACATAGAATGAGTGTGTAACCTGTCCTTGGTCGGAGTAACTCATTTATTATTTTCTTAGATCCAGGAAATGTCCACTAAATGTATGATCTTCTTGTGATATCAGGTACTGTTGCCATGTGGACTAAGTGACTTTGTGTGTGGCAGAGCTTCAGAATGGGCTTCGAATGGTACAGAGCTCTGCAAAATTGCAGGTTTCGCTGTTAAGCCTTCTGAGGATAGCCATCAAGGTGAGGAAGGACCATCTTGCTATGGAGGAAAAGCGAGTCTAGGCTCAATTTCTGATTCATGGAGGTCTTCACAATCTGGTGTACCCCGCAGTGCTGAAAACTTGAGATTCTTTGACGATATTCAGCAGTGGGTACGAGAAAGGCCCTTTAGCGAAAGAGTTTCTTGGGCAGTAGGAGGAATGGTGCTTACAGCAGGACTTTTGTTCGTAAGGTCAGGCAAATAATTTTTTTTCATATTGATTGTCTCGGATTTATTGATTTCCAATGGTGTCATAAGCATCTTGGATGTTAAAGCTGTATAGAGATAAATACTGAAACTCTTTTTGTTTTACTTATATGATTTATTAATATTGTCTTTATTAAGAATAGACGTTGTTTTCGATCATACTTTTGTCTCACCAGTTAGTAATTACTGGTGAGAGACCCTGCCAGCTATTTAACTTAGTTTCTTAAGGCCATTTACTTAAAACTTAAAATTCACAAGAATAAGTAGGAAACTAGAATATTACATGTGCTTAATAGCAAAACTATGCTTATATGATTGTTCTATGTTTTATTGGAACATGTTTGTGAGTGTTTATGACGTGGCACGTCCGTCCCTAATAGGGTCGTTCACCACCCGTTTGATCTATCTTTATTTTTTATATTTAGCTTATGCACTATTGGAGATGACCAGCTTGTTGGTTTTAGAAGTTTTATTTTTTTAGGTTAGTTTCCTAATTGGATTGGTTAGGGGAGTTATAGTAGGAGTGATCCTAGGAAACTAGGTTATAAGGGGAGAAGGTGGTGTAATGTTTAGTAGTTGGTAGAGTTGATTTGTTTATGAAAAGAGTTGAGTTTTCTTCTTATTAAAATTTATTTGAGATCTAGTTCAAACTTAGTGTTAATTACATATGAATTAAGCTTCCGCGTTCATAGATTCACGTTAATTGGCATCAGAGCTGCGTTCACATCCTCGGTGCAACAAGTTTCAAGAGCAAGATGTCTCGTGGAAGACTCGCGATGAAGAAACCTACACTCACTCAAGATGTAGCGTACTAGAACACTCCTCTCGTAAGGGAAGCATCACCGCGAGGAACGACGAACTTAACAACCCGTTTGCAAGTCTTGAAGTTGAGAACGAAACCCATGATGTTGATGAAATCGGAGTAGGAGCCAAGGGCAAAGGACCGGCCACTACAACCACTGATCAACCGCGAGACCCTCGCACCGAGACGCCATTAGGACACGTTTCCCAACCACTAACAGTAACAAAAAATGCGTCGGCAGAAGTTTCTACTGAAATATCCCCGGTAGCCTTGGCAATCTGACTTCCTCGCATGGGCGAGTCGACAATAGACTTTAGCCCGTGAGGCCCAAGTCCAACGTCAACAGATCTTGTTGCCAAATCCAGATTAAACCCAACGGGTCTCGATCTAGCAAGGTAGAAAATCCGGGTCACCCAAAGCAATTGGGAACCCGACCCAGAACCTTTGGGCTCAATAGGTTGGGCTCCACCAATCACTCCAAGACCCAGATTTTGATGGTATCGACCCCGAGTGGTGGGCTCCTCACCATCCACCCGCCACTTTCGACAGTTCAAATCTCCTCTCCCATGCGGGGCCTACCACTTTCGCTTCACCCCGACCTCAGACCCACCGCCCTTGCAACAGACCTTTCTAGTCGAGATTCTTCACTGACCAGGGTTGGCAATCACACTGGAACCTTTCCTCCTAAGACCACCGCCCCACTCCAACAGCCACCGATGGACCACCAAGTCCCACTGGAGGACCCAAGTCATCGACCACCTCCAGTAGCAACACCGACCGAGAGCTACAGTGCCACCACCCACCGAGAGCTACCACCACTAATCCGCGTTCACCTCAGTCCCGTTGGGCACCTATGGCACATCCCAACCACCGGCAGACTTGTACAGAGATCACCCGAATACGGAGAACAATAAACGGCAAACGCCGAGCAATAACCCAAAGTATGGTTTCGAGTTACGGACATCCTACGGTGATGGCTGGGGGCTGCGTGATGATGATGTTTTCAGTGTTCACTCGAGCAGGAGACGTAAACCTATAAGTTCTCGTCATGTTCCGACTTGGGAAAAAGATTGGCAATTCAGTGGGCAATACCGGGGACGCGGTTCTAACCCCTCGGTTGACACCCCATTGCGGGACCGACATAGATAGCGTCCACCTGGTTCACCCCCGCGTCTGCCGAGATATCCGTATGCTACGACTTGGCAAGATGATGAGTACAATTCAGACTTTGATGAAGAGCAACGACCACAGCCACGCTAAAAGGGTAAAGGTACTGACATTGAGGCTTTGGCTAAGGCTATTGCGAAGCAGACACATGATGCGCACCTCAAGGTACCAGAGTTTGATGGTAAGTCTAATGCTGATGCCTTTATTGAGTGGCTGGATAAAGTTGAGCGGGTGCTCTACTACAAGAAATATGGGGATCCAAAATAGGTTACAATTGTTAAGTCCCGACTTGCTGGTTTTGCCCTCACCTGGTGGAACAGTGTTCAACATGCAAGGTGTACATCGGTTACCGTTACATCACGGAGTGGTAGAAGATGCAGAGAGAGCTGAAAGAGAGGTTCATCCCCATGAACTACGGCGAGGTTGTGTTTGGGAGACTCCAGTCTCTAAAAATGGGTTTTTCCTCCCTTGATGACTACACATCAATTTTATCTTCTTGAAGCACGCACACGACTCTGAGAGACTGAACATCAGAGGGTTAGTAGGTACAAGAGCGGCCTAACGAAGAGGTTGCAAGACGCGACCGCACTTCAGCCTGTCTTTTGCCTCGCAGAGATTGTACAGTTAGCCAAACAGATGAGCGAGCTACATGTACAGTATCGGCCACCAGCTCCGGCACCTACAACGGCAACTCGAGCTATTCCAACAGTCACTGCGCAGCGTACCTTTGTTTTAGGTAACTGTTATGGATGTGAAAAACTTGGGCACCAAAAACATGATTGTCCCGCATTTGCTAAGAAGGTTAGATTAGTCGTTGATGGTATGCGTTAGAGCGTTATAGCAAATGTTCAGCGATTTCTACAGGATTAAGATGAAGAGGAAACTAAGATGCAAACCACATTTGTGCGTGAATCCTCTGGAGCACCGCCCCTTTGATTTCATGGATGAAATCTTCTCAGACGGAGGGTTTGACGAGGCACGTCCCTAATAGGGTCGTTTACCACCCGTTTGATCTATCTTTATTTTATGTTTAGCTTATACACTATTGGAGATGCCTAACTTGTTGGTTTTAGAAGTTTTACTTTTTTAGGTTAGTTTTCTAATTGGATTGGTTAGGGGAGTTATAGTAGGAGTGATCCTTGGAAACTATGTTATAAGGGGAGAGGGTGGTGTAATGTTTAGTAGTTAGTAGAGTTGATTTGTTTATGAAAAGAGTTGAGTTTTTCTCTTATTAAACTTTATTTGAGATTTAGTTCAAACTTAGTGTTAATCACATACGAATTAAGCTTCCACGTTCGTAGATTCACATTAGTTTATGCATTTGATTGTTATTATCAGTGGCGGAACCAAGATTATTGGTCGGGGGGGGGAGGGGGGCAGAGAATTTTGGGTGGCAGAAGATGCATGGTACACTAGGATGCATTGAAAACAAGCTCAGAAAAAATGGGGAAGATTTGCAGATGGATACAAACGATGATCAGAAAATAGAAAACAAAAAACAGTTACACAAAACAGTAGCTATGGATACATATCTTGGTGATATAAAAGCTATGGATACATATACTAGAATGCATTGAAAACAGTCCAGAAAAGTCCAGAAAACAGTCCAGAAATGGACATGGTTTGTGTTTAACAGCTTAAGATTGGAGTTCATAGTTCAGAAAAAACAAATAAATATGTCATTTATAGATATTATGATAAAAATATACAAATATGAAAACATACCCGATTGTGAGATCATTAAACTTTTCCTCGACGTGATTTCATACTTTGGAAGTGGTTTAGGATTGCTTCATCAGTGACGCTAGCAAAAGTGGTCTTCTCAACATATGTGACCAAACAATCATTTACAAACTCATATGCCATTCTATTACGCAAGCGGTTCTTTATAAAATGCATAGCTGAAAATGCCCTCTCTGTAGCTGTCGCAACTGGAAGTATTAATGCCAATGTTATGAGCGAGTAAACAAAGGGGTATGATTTATCTTTCTTTGTCTTAACCATCTCCTTAGCAAGCCCTTGAATGCCATGTACTTCAGAAAATGCACTATCAGATCGCATTGTAGAGATATAAAGATCAAGCTGATCATCAAGTTTCATAAGGTCCAACGGAGAAAAATCATCCCCGTATAACTGAGCAAGGCGGATCAACGTCTCCTTGTTATATGCTGAAAATGAATCACTTGGATTCAAGCAAGCCATACAAACAAGTAATTCAGTATTTACCTCATTAAAACGATCGTTAAGATCCGAAAGATGATGATCTAAACATGAATTGAATAATGACAGGCGATAATAATGCTCATTTGTATTTTCTTCTGCATTTCTTCAGGATCGACCTGGTGCTATGAACCTATCCGCCATCACTGGAATTTTGATATTATATTTTGTGCAATGCTTGGAGCCATCCTCGTGAATAGAGTCTCACCCATTATCTTCTTAGCCAATTTTACTAAGTCCATCGCATTTACAATGTCTTGATCTTTCCTTTGTAATGTTTTAGACAAATCATTAGTATATCCCAAAATTTTCCTCATTAAAAATAAGATCAAGACAAATTCAAATGAGCACATTGTGTCCAACAAAACAGTTGCAATGTCTCTTTGATCTGAATTTGACTTATGTATCAACTCGTAAATTATATCAGTAATAGGCCCAAACATCAAAATCAAACTCAATAGAGTATTATAGTGGGATCCCCAATGTGTATCACCGGGCCGCCTAATGCTTGTCTCTTGATTTAGACCCCTTCCACTATCAAGTTCCCCTTTTTCTAATGCTTCAATAATTGTAGCCGCTTGTTTATCTCGAAGAAGATCTCGGCGTTTACATGATGCTCCAACAATATTGGAAGCATTCGTAACCATGGTAAAAAACAACTCAATTTGATAATGATCTTTTGCCGTTGCAATAAGCGCTAGCTGGAGTTGATGTGCGAAACAATGAATGTAGTATGCATATGGATTCTCATTCAAGATAAGCGTTTTAAGACCGTTTAGTTCACCCTTCATGTTGCTCGCGCCATCGTATCCTTGTCCCCGAAGTCGTGACATACTCAAATTGTGCTTAGAAAAAAGTTTATCGATTTCCCCTTTAAGAGATAAAGATGTAGTATCGGCAACATGCACGATGCCTAGAAGGCGCTCAATTACACACCCCTTTTCATTCACGAAGCGTATAATAACAACCTTCTGCTCTTTAATCGAAACATCCCGAAACTTGTCAATCAAAATTGCAAATTTTTTATCTCCAAGCTCTTGGAGAATAGATTTGGTAGTCTCAAATGCAGAAGACTTCGCAAGATCATTTTGAATATCAGGAGAAGTCTTATTATTATTTGGAGCATTGTTAAGAACGACACCTTTAATAACTTCATTGTGATCAGCCATAAAATTTAGAAGTTCAAGAAAATTCCCCCGATTACTCGACCCCTCTGACTCATCGTGACCACGAAAAGCCAACCCTTGCTCGAGAAGAAACTGAACACAATCAATGGATGCTAACAAACGAACTCGGTTATCAATCCGTTTTTGATCTGATTGCTTACAATAAGCTGTTTGAATGCTTTGATCTTAGTTCGATAAAGCTCGGCCTCTCAAATACGCGTTATTATGATCACTATCAACCCCTCCAACATGTACTTGAAATCTTTCTTTCTTTCTCTAATTATTGTAACCCTTACTACTAAAGCAATCACCGCCACCTTGGTCTCCGTTTTCCGTATTGAAGAGATAACAATATAAACAAAAAGCTCTATTCTTCTTTATGCTGTATTCCAACCAAGTTGGAAATCACTGAACCAAGTCTTAACAGAGCGCCTTTTAGACTTGTCGTCTTGGGAAAACTTGTGATTTTTAGGCTGACATGGTCCCATTTCCAAATACGCTCTTCGAATCATATCTTGTTGATTGGGATGATATTCATAAATTGGAATTCGTAACCCCGGATCTGTAGGAAGATCATTTATCTCTACTTCTCCGTACTTTCGTTTTAATTGACGGCGTACTTCCTCATAAACCTCAAGAATATCTTCAGTTGGAGGCATTTGTTCAAGAACTTCATGATCTTCCATGGCCGGAAGAGGAGGCGTTTGTTCAAGAACTTCATTTTCCATGACCGGAAGAGGTTGATCAATTACATGAGCACTTTCATGACTAGGCAACTGTCTAAGGACTTCTTTTTTTCGAAGGAAGTTTGCTAAAAAATCTCTCCATTTTTCCTGCGAATGCGATCCTAGATTAACGAAAGTATTGTTGATCATTCAAAAATCCCTTTATCCCATTCGCATAAATATGATTTACTAACAGAAAATCCCTTTATCGCAGACAACCCTGTAAAACTAAGTTCCTGCGATCCTACATTAACAAAAAATTAACTACGGAACTACCTGCTAGTCGCACACTCAATCTTGATACTAAATTAAAATTACTAACATAAATCCCTTTATCGCAGACAACCCTTTATAGTTGTAAATTGTAAATTTGTAATGAAACTGTAAATTACATAAATTATATGATTTATATCCTAAAACATGAAATTTTTCAAAGAAACTAAATAAATTAATGAATTTCAAGTACCTGGCTAACTTTGAAATCCCAAGAGTAAAGTAGTTAATCGCAGATTTGCAAAGGAGAGAAGCCAAATTAATCGCAGAATTGAATCATTTGATGAAGAATCCAAAATCCGACAACAGGAACCCAAATTGTAGTAAACCCAAAATCCAACAACAGCCAATTACCCAACAACAGGAACCCAATTACCCAAAATCCAACAACAACCAATTACCCAATCCAATTATCAAACAACAGCCAATTACAGGAACCCAATTACCCAATCCAACAACAGTCAACAACCAATTACCCAACAATAGGAAGTCAGGAACCCAAAATCTAAAATCCAATTACCAATTATCCAAAATCCAAAATCCAACAGGAAGTCAGGAAGCCAATTGCCAAAAATCAAACAGAAAGAAGTCAGGAACCCAAAATCCCAACAACATGAGGAATTGAGGATTATTTAGAGGAAGAAGTGAAGAAGAAGAAGAAGAACAGAAATTGAAAACCTAAATGGGCTAAATTCGCATAGGAGAGGAGAGGAGAGGAGAGGGAGAGCTGAGTTTTTTTTTCTTCTTATCTAGCTCAAATTACATAACTACCCTCATTTTAAAAAAAAACTGAGTGGGGGCCCCACTGGTCCTCATGTGGCTCCGCCCCTGGTTATTATATTATGCTCTGAGTGTCTTGGTGTATATCTAAATACGAACAATAAAAGAATTCATCATTACTTGTAAATGCTATTCATAGTGTATGAAAAAAAAGGAAAGAAAATGCTATTCATGTAAACTCATTTTACTGTCTCCAAATATTCATATTGTTGTTTCTTGAATCTGAGGGCAAAATGAGTTTTAGATCTGTGTATCTGCGTGCCTACATGGGCACAGACTACTTAACTCAGGAGATTCACGAATGGTCACCATACTTGGGTTCCATGTTATGATGTGAAGATATGATTTTCGATTGGATTTGTCACCCCCATGGTATTGTAATACTGGTTGCAATCCTTACAATCCTTACAGTTGTAAATAATTTCATTAGGTGATTTTTCGAGCTTAGTTTCTTGTACACCAACCCAAATTTCCCGCAATATGTATAGCCACATATATAATTTACCTAAACCTTGTCCGGTTCAGATGAAACCAAACAAAACTTGATCTGTTGAACTTTTGTAGGTGTTCTTAAAAATGAAAGAGTTTCAGGTCTTTTTTATTTACTAATTCAATATTTTCTGGTTCAAGCAGTAAAAGGAAAAACCGCAATGTGAGCCTAAAGCAAGCAGCTATTATACGCACTGCAAAATTTATGGGGAGCAAGATGAACCAGCAACCTTCAGTTAATCAAGGATATAGGAGGGGAAGTGGAAGTGGAAGTGGAAGTGGAAGATAATGACCCCCCTTGCAAGTAAACACATTTTCCAGTTAATACATATGTAGATACCTCTGTTTTAGTCTGAATTTTTTTCTTTACAAAATTATGAATTAGTTATAAGCTTGATTTTTGACAGTAATGGTTTTTTCATTGCATATCTAGCAGCATATCCATAAATGCATCATACAATCAGCATAGTTACATCATTTATTACACATGATTCGTCAATTAGGAAAAGGTGGAAATGATTTTTAGTTATAGTGATAGGGACTTCAAGATTTTATAGATTCAATTCTGAAAGTAAAATGTGAAAAATACTCCAAGACAATTGAATCCAAAGTTCACAGTGACTTTGTTTGATTCCTTAATTGAAATACAGTATTGATAAATAAATAAAAAGAGTTACTGAAAAACACTTAATTTACATTGTATGAAAGATAAAGTAAGATGTAGTGAACTTTTATAGGCACGTATTTGTGGTAGATCAAATAATAGAGACGGTTATTGAGCTATTTTTCTTAGAATGCCACTACTAATGAACATATCAAGGTTCCTAACACACAATGCTGTGGACCATTAACTATATTCACGTTCGGCTACAGTTCTCATATTAAGGAGTATAAGGTTGTTAGATTCTGTTTCCATTGGAGTTTGAATTGATGATTCACACGCTGAGGTTCGACTCCTGGAAAATTGTTGTCTGACAACCTTCAGAGCCATCTTGTAAGTTCATCTAATGGGGCACCACAAGTGAATGGAACTTTATGCTGGATAGGTACGGGCCAGCCACCTTACCAAAGTCTTTAATAGAATTATCTTCGAGTATGTAGGATAACTGTTTGAAGGGTATCAATCCATAAAATACCTTTCCAAAGAGAAGTAAATCGTCCCGTGGCTGGATTCTCTTTCAGGTGACTATAGATTTTTCGATTGTGTGTAGTTGAAGGGCGCTTTTCTGAGTTTTGTGACAATGACTGTGATCTCGTTGAAATGTGGGCAATGAAGCATTATGAGGTAAAGGAGTCATGGACCAAACTATTATTTGTACATCGACTTCCTCGTTCGGTTTACGATAGACTATTATTCGTAAGAAATAAGTGAGTTAATACTGCAATCTGATATAAATGAAGTCATGTCAAATGAAGCTCGAGGAAAAAGTAGAGTTAGTCCTTTAGTGATCCAGGTGGTTGCAAATATTTGTTCAAGGAAAAATGTGATTATGTGGAGTCTTACCTCAATTGCTTCACTTACGACTCTCAAGTTAATGGGCTGACAATAATGGACAACAAGCTGAATGACGAAGAAAATTAAATCTAATTTCCCCCTCTTGTTTTTTGATATAATTTTGCTAATTGCAATAATATATAGGGAATATTTCAGTCTTATTGTAAGGTGAACTGGTGGATATGCAACCGAAATTTGAACCCAAATTATATTTCAATAGGATTGAAATGGTGTAATTTGTGGGAACTTGAGTGAAACTGAGAGAGATGGGCAAATAAGATCCTCAAATGATAATTTAGTGGTCTTTAATTGCAAAACTCCTAGGAGTCATCATTATGAAATGCATGGGCAGATCAGATTATTTGAGAATCCTTTATTATTGGAACACTCGGTTACTCTATTGTGCCACATGAGCTCGGATTGCTCGAACCCGTTTGTATCGAGGATAATCGTATCAGGTTGTGAAGGAATACACTTTGAAATCGCTTAGAAACAACTTCAATTGGAACTTTTTGATAGCCACAGCAGCTATGCAGTCTTCAGAATCTGCCAGGGCTAACCTTCAGAGAATTACATATGACATCTATGCTGATATCCTGACTGATTCTTTCCATAACATAATACTCTCTTTAGGGAGAGAGGATAGAATTGTTCTCAGATATTTTCATTTTCTGCATAATATTTAATAGTCTAAGCCTATGAAGAGATCTAGTATTTGCATATATTCTTCTTTGATAGCTTAAACACTGAGAAAACAGTCTTCAACAAATCTCTTAATTTAGAGGAACTTTATATAAGAACTGTCAAAGAAATGTGTTTGGTACACTTTCTGTATTGCTCCGGATTCCTTCAGCTTCAGTTCAAGCTTTCAGGAAAAATTACATTGAGGCACATTTTGCTTAAGCCAGATAATGAAGTACCATCTGACGATATAATTATTTTTCCTGGTAGGCTGCAGCTGATGATGAAGTATACTTTGCAATTCTACTATGGGCCCAGACCACATAATCATTGGGGGCATATATTTGTTAGTTACTTCTTGACTAAGCTCATTACATATATAAGGACTTGTGTGGGTTACATGGGATATAGACTTGAAGTAATCCGCCCTTAGTCAGAGCATCTGAGACTATGGTTTTGGGATGATATATGTTTTACAAAGGCAGGTATATTCTTGTTGATGATCAAATGCAATAGGCTAAACAAGTTCTCCCTTTAAGAACATTGTTTCTGATTCTAAGTAACTGCTATACTCATGGTCTATTTTTTTTTATTTGAAGTCCCTTTTGGTCTCTTGAGTTAGGGAGTGAACTCATTTCTAAGCACTGAAGCTTTATTGCAGGTTCATCAATGTAAGACTAATCTGCCTTTGGTTTAGACAAGGATATCACCCCATCTCATCTTTCATCCATCGGATTATTCTTTCTTATCATTTTAGGACCTGCTCATAGGAACATATTATAGAACTTACTCATAAAAAAAATATTTTGCAAATTTAAGCTAGGTTCAGAAGGACTGTATTGAAGAATCAATGATAAGTATTGCAGAGAAAATGGCATCAATCTCGAGGGGGATTTGCAGGGAATCAATTCCAGTAGAAAGTAGTGTTAGTGGAAGGTCTTCTGAAGTTCCCGAGTTAAAAGAATTAATAAATGGTAAGAGAAATACTGATAGTCCAGATTAATTTGGTCAAAAAGATATGGAGACATTTTTTTCTCGGAGGAGGATAAAGCAACAGTTGACGATTTGCAGAATTTTCTACGGAGTCATTTTTGAAGGAAATGGTTTTGCAATAACTATTGACTTCTCTGACAGATGAGAGATACTAAAGTTTTAGAGGTAAATCACATTGGATCTGAGTGGAGTTTGAATATTGGGTAGATAACTTGCTAGGAGTGGTTTGAAAAGTTGCCAGAGAAGTAGAGTGTGATGTTGTTGATTACAGAGGACAATATTCCAGGTCCTCTTCCGAGAAAAACTCAGGATGTGGGGTCGTGAAGCCTGGTAGCCCCTTTAATATTAACAGATCTTAAATGAGATTTTAATGGAACAAAATCTTTCTTGTAGTTTCTCTTCTCAAGATATAGAGGAGCATTTATCAAGTATGGAGAATGTCAAAACATTATATTGCATGAGTGAAACAAGACACATCCCAGGTTGCAGAAGCATTTCAAGAACAACCAGCCTATAAAACCGACAAGACCCTTTTTGATTTTGACCTGAAGAAGGACATTTGCTCAGTTGAGATGCCTTGTCAAAAGACTTCTTGTACTGCAGTTCACAGATCTGATCCTGTCATTGTTTCTGCTTTAAAGGCTACAGCTCCTGGATTCGCTGAGTCTCCTCTCTGTTTCAGGCGGGAAAGAGGGTGGAACGAGTTCACTGCCACCAGCGCTTTGCGTCCAGTGTCTCCGTCCAAAACTTTAATTTAAATGATGATAAAACATTTCCGTTTAATCTAAATGTGCCACGGGTGAAGATGTTGAAGCCACTAAACCTATACGGGTGAACCAAATTCCTGTATAATCTGACCTCTTCTGGAGAAACTTTCATGGAAGTGAGTTCGAGATTTACAGAATGGGTGATTTTGGGATTTGATCTTTACCATGTTGGTGGTAAAGAAGATACTCCATCGTCAGATTGAGACACGTTCTTTGTCCTCACCATATGTGTGGAACATTTCCTTGAATGATAAACCACCATCATTTGATATTTCTGATGATCAAAGGAATCTTCACCATAAGTGTAAATCCATGTATAATGATGAGGTCTGTGTTATCACCATTACGGGTGAAAATGTGGAGGTCAATCGAACTACCAGTCTGTTCCCCAAATTGTCTTTCTTCTTGAGCACGGAGGTCTCTGAATTTGTAATAGCTGATGGTATCCTTGCAAGATCAGGTTTTGATGTAGGGATGCGTCCAATAATGAGTTATATAACCCTCCTCTTTTCAGTTATGGGTACAGTGAACTTGCTGCGGATTCCATGTCTTTCTCTCAGGCTATGTATATGCATTTGGGTCTATCCAATAATTGATAGATTCAAGAGGAGCCCTTATGGCACCCAGATGATGTGCTCCCTAGATGGTATTCCTCCCTCCTACCCCAATCAGCAGTATCTTATGAGCATAACTTCCCAAATGGCTGGGCGGTCTGGGACTTCATAACCTGTCCCTGATTAGAATTCGGGGTTGACAATTGCGGAGTCTAAGAATAAGGACCTAGGGCATATAGGCAGTGCTTTCTTCCTGTACAGTGTATGCTTGTGGAAGAACCAGCACGGTCAGTGGTGGGTGTGAAATGCAAGGAACCAGATTGCGAGCGAGAGCTGAACCCTTGTCGTTACAGGCATCAGTCCCCCTGGAATTAGAGTGTACCATTATGGTTAAAATGCTTCACTCACTGGTGTTTTAATGTTTGTCCTTTCCGATTTATTTTCCTTCTTTATTTTATTTCTTACCTGTGAGGTTTCTCCTCTGAAGAGGAGGAGACTATCTTTGTTGTTCAGGAAAGGAAATGAGAATAGTTTTTTTGTAAAAATCATATTACCATTACAACCAAAATTTTATCTCTTTTGTTTTCCTAGACCACCAACCCGCTTCCCTCTGTCTCCATCTCGATAAAAAGAAATAACTTATAGTTGAATTGAATAAAGATAGCAGGAGATATAATCTGATTCATGAGATAAACAGATGGAAGGGATTTAGGTCTTGTTTCTTTGTTCTGTGTTCTAATGTCATGTCTTCCAGTGTTTTCATTGAAGGCCATTGCCGCCAGAAAAGCTGGATCTGTAATATATCTATTTATCTCTGAATTTTATTAATAGTAAAACTGTAGATATATATTTCCCAGTAGGATTGAAGTGATGTAATTTGTGGGAACTTGAGTGTGACTCGGAGAGATGGGCAAGTAAGATCCTCCCGTGATCATTTAATAGTTGATTGCCATGTCTAACCTTTACTGGACTATACGTAATATCTATTCTAATGTCGTGACTGAATCATCTGCCTTTAGTCAGACCATCAGAGACTGAATGGTTTTGGGATGGCATTTGTTTTGCAAAGGTCAGGTATCATGTTCGTTGAATATCAAATGCCAAATCAGAGACTTAATTGAGTTGATGTGCTTTTCTTTTGGTCAAATATTGCTCAAGTAGCTTTGTACCATGCCCATTACCATGAGCTTGAATTGATCTAACATGTTTCACAAGAATGAAAATTTCTCAGCAAGCTCGAGTAAGCAATGACTGCTGCCTGCTGCCTGCTGCCCGCTGATCATGTTTTCACACCGTCTTTACTTAGAACGGATTTTTCCCTTATAAGCACCAAAGGAACAAACTTTTTCACCGTTCTTCTTCAGATGGCCAAAACTCCTTTCTAGCATGAGTAGAATAAAGTGTCACCTGATCCACAAACTTGTGCTTTGTTGGTTTTGTAATATTAGTTCCCACTGATAAGCGCTAATTCTTGGCTTCACGACCGCAGTTTAATTTAATATACTAATTTAACAGTAATAAGTCACTATAATATTACTAATGGTGAGCAAAATTGGTCTAATAAAGAGATCAATACTTGCATACGGCATGTTGCGAGAATATAATTTCCTCGTAACACGACACCCACACATCATGTCTCGACGATTGCATTTCAATGTGAAACACGCCCAGATCGATACCTGTGAATAAAACTATACTCAAGAGTCTTCGTAAGATATACTATGGGTGTTGAGTATTGTGGCCAACCTTTTTGGCATTCTATGTTAAAAATATTCAAAAGAAAGTAGTAGGAAATGGTTCATCACAATTCTATGGGTTCATGCCTTGTTTCCGAATTGACTCGCTTGGTTGTAAAGAGATATGTTATTGGCCTGTCATGGCCTCTATATAAATCAACAACTCGAATCACCTATTAATTAGTACTGGACTTGAGCTTAAATCAGAAATTTCAGTACTAAGTATACGTGAGAGTGAAAAAAAATAAACAAGCTAGTGTCAATGTCCGGTTCCGTAGTGCTTTTCACAGACCAGGAGTCCGCAAGAGGCCTTCCTCCCAAGGGTAAAATGGTTAAGAAAGGCAGACCGAAGACGTCATCATACGGCAGGAAGGATGAAGACGGTGATTTGTTTGGTAACGAAGAAGAGCAACGATCCAACGAGGATGACTTCAACTTTAGAGCAGTTTCCTTCAAACTATCTAGGGACGGTTTTGTAGACGAAGATGAAAGCGCAGAGGATAAATGCTCATGGCTACGGTCACAACTAGTTGGTGACAACGTATACTTCGATACGCCCTTTGGTAAACGACACTTGACTTACGCAGACCACACTGCGTCTGGGAGGTCTTTGCATCTCATAGAAAACTTCATCATTGAAAACGTTCTTCCGTTTTACGGTAACACACATACGGACGATAGTTTCGTAGGTCACCAAACCACGAAAATGGTTCACGAGGCAACAAAGTACATTAAGAGATGTATGGGCGGTGGTCCGGAAGACGCGCTCCTATTCTGCGGTTCCGGGACTACGGCCGCAATCAAGCGGCTTCAAGAGGTGATGGGTATGACCATACCATCTATTATTAGGGCTAAAGTGATTCATGAGCTTAATCCTAAGGAAAGATGGGTTGTGTTTGTTGGACCTTATGAACATCACTCAAACCTCCTCTCGTGGCGACAAAGTTTAGCAGAAATCATCGAGATTGGGGTTGATAACGAGGGATTGGTTGATATGGATATGCTTCGGAGGGAGTTACGCTCTCAAAAATACTCCGACCGTCCCATGCTAGGGTCTTTCTCCGCATGTAGTAATGTTACGGGTATTTATACCGATACTAGAGCTCTTGCCCGGGTTTTACATGAGCACGGTGCTTTCGCTTGCTTCGACTTCGCCGCAAGGTAAGATCATCTATGTTTCATTGGTCATTGGGTTATAGTCTTCAAAATTTATCCGATTTTGATCGCGGTGTTATTGCAGTGGCCCATACGTGCAATTTGATCTCCGTTCGGGGGAACTAGAGGGCTACGACGCGGTTTTCCTAAGCCCGCACAAGTTTATAGGAGGTCCGGGGACACCTGGGATTTTGCTTATGAGCAAAACCCTTTATTACTTGAGATCTGCAGCCCCTTCGACTTGTGGGGGTGGAACGGTTTCCTTTGTAAATGGTTTCAGCGAGAGCGACACGCTCTACACCGAGGACATCGAAGAGCGGGAGGACGCGGGTACTCCGGCAATAGTACAAAAGATTCGAGCCGCATTGGCATTTTGGGTGAAGGAATACATGGGATACCAACTTATTCATACTCAAGAAAACCTTTGGACTGAAAAAGCACTCAAGAGGCTTTTACCGAACCCGAATATAAACATACTTGGGAACACTTTGGTTAAACGCCAACCGATTTTATCATTTCTCATCGACACTACTTCGTTGGATACAGGTTCCGATAGTGGAGATAGAGTGTCGTGCATGTGGAGAGAAAGGGCTACTAAGAAGGATAAACCCCTTCACGGTCGATTTGTAACGAAACTTCTAAATGATCTCTTTGGGATACAAGCAAGAGGGGGCTGTGCTTGCGCTGGCCCTTATGGTCACATTCTCCTCAACATCGACAAGGAACAATCGCTTGCATTTCGTTCTGCAATTCAAAAGGTAACTCTTATATGTTGCTCATTAACCATATGTACTTTGGCAGAATTTCGTAAAAATATTACAATGGCCTTAAACCATATGTACTTGCAGGGATACAATGGCCTTAAACCAGGGTGGACGAGGATTAGTTTCATCTACTATATGTCGATCACCGAATTCGAGTTTATTCTTGCTGCAATTGAGTTTTTGATATTCTACGGCCAACGGTTCCTTCCTCTCTATCATTTCAACTGGAAGACGGGAGATTGGACATTTCAGAAGAGTGTTCTGAAGAGTTATGTTGGGGACAAGCACACACTCGCACTTGCTAGTTTAAAACTAGGGAATGGCAACAATAGTGACTCGAACCAAATTTTACCGGCGCAGACTAACATCAACGGTGAAAATATGGAGTATAAGTATACCATGTACCTTGAGACTGCTCGTTATGTTGCACGATCTCTCCCTAAGTTTCCCCCACAACGTTGTGTACCTGAAGAAATCGACGAAGATCTCATCCCCTTCAGGATATAACTGCGGCTGGCTGAGTATACGCGATATACTTTAGCTAAATGATTGTATAAGATTCGTTAAGCTAACATCTTCCTACTGACAATATTGTGTGAATGTTCGAAATGTCCTACGAGGTTTTTTGAAGTATATATCTTGTTTTCAATTTTTGTTGGCGATATCTTGTTTTCCAAATAACATGAAGTTGGTAGATATATCAGATCAGAGTAATAGGTTGCTAAGCAATGTCCAGGAAGGAAAAACACTGATATATCCTACATTTCATACAAACAACACGAACATGATACAACTATTACACTACCCGCGTATAACTAGATTCTTCATTATTGTCTCTCCACCACATGCAAAACTTGATACAAAAAAACTTTACAAGAAGAAGTACAGTGAAGTAGGGTGGGTTACATCTCACACATCATAAGGAGAACCAAAGCTCCTCGGTCCACTGCTCCCTGCTGCTGTTGCTCTATCGTAAACATCTGATGTCGATCTCCTACGAAATTTGCTATTTTCTCTACCACCTGATCATCACCGTCATATAATTATAACATCAAACAAGACTCCTAGTCAGGATTAGGCGGCCGGTCTCATCCATATAAATCCTATCAGAGCATACTACTAGCATTAGATCTAACGCTCGAGATCAGACTGGGCCCCTCAGTATGGTGCATTAAATCTAATCCCAGTGCATTTTAAAAACCACCATGAAAAAAATAGTCTTTTGGTAGGACATTGTTATCCTTAGTGTAGCCACAAAAGAACAAAAGACATTATTATTTCACCAATGACAACAATACCCCTACAGGAACATGGACATATCAGTCATTTAAGAGGACAGTGGAGAACAAACCTTACCAAAGTAAGGAGACACGGGCGGAGTAGAACCAGAAGCAGGTGACGCAGGTGGGGAATCAATCCCAACCGTCAGATTACCAGGTGGTCTAACTATTTTAATACTCCGCGTCACTTTTGTCGATGATTCATCAGCCACATCTCCACTGTTAGTTTTACCTATACTCACTTCTGATTCTACAACACCACCACCAGATCAAAACCTCAAGTCAGCGCATGATAGCACACAAAGCTCAAGTTAGCAAAAAACAACCCTAATTATTTCTTTAAAGCTTATTTTAGTAAAAATAGGGATTAAATTTTAAACCGTTAATGCTTCGGCGCACAATAGCACATCAAGGCCTTAGCAAAAAAAACATCCTAATTGGTTCGGCGCGTAATAGCACACACCAAACAGTCGGAGATTAAATCCTAATCAATTCGGCGTATGATAGCACTCCTAGAGCAAAAACAAACCAGATTTTAAATCCTAATTAGCTCAGATCTTCTGTATCTAGCTTAGGTTCTCATCAAAGCCATACACTTAATTCGGCGCATGTTAGCATACAGATCTCAACAAGTACGCAAAAGCATCCCAAACTAAATCCTAAATTCATTCCATGTACGAAGCTCACTTTAGCAAAAGCAACCCAGATTAAAACCATTACTTATATTGGCGCACGATAGCAAATAAAGCACAAGCTAGCAAAAACCGGGCTTAAGTTATCAGATGATCACGGCGCATTTTAGCAAAAAAAAAGGGGCGAAACTCACCCTTAATTGCCCGAAAGTTAAAACTGGAGTACTTTCGGAGCTTATCGGGTCGAGGACCAGCCACGGTGTCATCCCAAAGATGGTCTAGAAGTCCCATTGGCGTATGTTAGCAAAGGTCAGTGTGGGTTTGGATTCCAGAAAGGAAGGAGAGATGAGAGATATTTATCGCAAGTTGTGGATGATATTGACCGTTGATTCAAATCTCGACAAAAATGACGTGTAGGTTTGAGATTAAAAGGAGCATGTATTGGATAAGATCATGGTGAAGGATGACACGTGAATTCCTTTTTTGTTATTTTATTTTATTTCGTAGTGCTCATCACGTGAACAAGGCTGATGTGTACTGTAACTGCATCCTTACTGGTTTTTCGTTTTTTGGGCATCTCCACCACTGCAATGCCTAATGACTCCTAGCATTCGAGTATACATGCATTTATATGTCTTGAATTCTGCATTCATTCTCTCATAATGTTGTATAATTCCAAACATCTATTTCAAACCGGTTGTTACATTAATTAAATAACATCAGCTTTCTTTGAGCTAATTCTTTATCCAAATGTGGGGGGCAAGCACTTGGCTCGTCAGTTATTTGGGGTTCAAAGTCTAAATTACGAGCAAAAGTCAGATTAGTCTAGTACTAAAAAAAAGAAAACGATTCTTTGAACGAATCAAAACTTAGTTTTCAGCTCAACTCAACTTCACGCCAGCTTCCCTTATAGAGTCTACAACAACCTTCACCTTACCGTGATACTTACGTTATCTTTTCAAGATAACAGAAACCGCGGGGATGTTCTTGAGTAGTAACCGCTCCCCCAGTATCTTTCTGATATGTGCGGCGGCAGCGATGTCCCTTGTAGTCTCCATGCTTCTCCTTAGAACCTTAAGCTCGCAAAAGAAGCTACTGTGGCAGTTGGCAGTTGGCAGTTGGCAGTTGGCAGTTGGCAGGTGGATCACTTGGGCACTTATATACTTGTAAGTAAAATGCATCTTCAAGGAAGCTCTACAATTCTTTCAGGTCTGAAAGGGGGATATTTATTTAACCATAATTGATACCCTACAAGTAGCACCAAATTAAGACGATTAGAAATATGAAAGTACTCCAAGTCCCACGAAGGATCGAGTCATTCCCTTGCTTACTACTACTATCTTGAACCACTTTCTAATCCTTGGTTGAGAGCCCTGCGACTCGATGAATACAAGGACCGAGTGGTGATAATCTTTCATCTCGATTGTGAAAAAGCTTAAGGTATTGAGCAATTATTGAGATACAAACCACATGACCACAACTGGAGATAGTGGAGTATATGTTGTTGGGAAAATTTAAATAGAAAGAAATAATTTTCACCAAAAGAAAACCAATTACAGAACCAAGCAAGGAGATGCACATTCCCAACAATTTGAAAATAGTCGAAACCTCTCCAATGGTGCAAGAGAACTCAGTAGCACTATCTCCGAGATTCAACCAAGCTAAACATGTTCAATCGCTATGTGTTTGCACTGCACAGAGTGATCAAGTTTGTTTCACCTTTCCTAAATGCCTAAAAAAATAGAAAAACAAAATTGAGAAGAGAAAAACTTGTTTGTTTTTCTCAGTATTTTTTACTCATAGATCATGTGAGGGCTTATTTATAATCCTCATACTAAGTCCGATATTGAGCTCATATAGTTCGAAGTTAGCACACTAGTAACTAACCAAGGGCTGAAGGCAAACAGTTCACAACACAGACTTCCCCATTATACAGTTCGGGGATGTCGAAGCATCCAATAACATCGCACTGCAGAAAATACTCAGATGTCTATCAACAGTTTGAATACATGCGAACACTATTAGAGATCGTATCTTCATCAACAGTTCAGAGATATCAAAGCGTCCTGTAACTTCGCACTGCAGAAGATACTCCTCCACTTAGCAGCAGGTCGTATATATGCGAACATCACAAGAGATCGTATCTTCTCCAGCGGTCAGAAGGTGCAGTTAAGAGTATTAATAGATCCGTTACAGATCAACAAGTATCAAGATGTTATAAAAGACCATTATGAAGACTCATCAAAACCTGATATTAAAACGTTCCTCATCAATGTAACCAACGGTCATATTATAAGACCTATAAAAAGAGACCTGGATATGAGGATCAATGAGGGCTAAGATCACCTAGAGAACTCTGAGAGAAAGTGATCCCTACCAAAACTCAGATATCCAACCTCTTTCTTTTTGTAATAGCTAGCATATATATAAAACACCATTCTTTCAGAAATCCTCAGGAGAGGTCGTGGTTTTTAACCCATTCAAGGGTTTTCTACGCTAAATCACGTGTCAATTGCTTTCAGTTCTCAATCAAAACTCTATATTTCAAGGGTGTAAGGCACTATCTTCGTCCAATACAAAAATAGGCTATTACATTTGGCGTCATCTATGGGAAACGAAGCATACACTCAGCGTTCTCCAATCTAGTTTTTACCTCATTCACTTTTAAAAGATGGTAAATCAAGACAAATCACACCACGTCCTGCTTGACGTTGCTGAAGGAGTGACAGATTTGCGAACAACTATGCAAGCAGAAGCCGAACGACGAATAGAGTTAGAGAAATAGCCCGCCAGTATGCAGGACACAATTAGAACGCTTCAAGCTTAAATAACGGTAAATCTGAGACAGTAGAACACTCTGCCTAAAACCTCGAGGATATCAGTCCATGATCGCTTGGGACATCGAGGCCAAAATATAGTACTTCCTCAAATTTAGCAAGAACCAGTTCTACCTTAGAGTCACATCAATCCACCATTACCCGCTGGAGCGGTAATAGATCTACAGCAACAGGAGGAGCAAAACAGAGAAAAACCTCGAGTTTCAGTCTAAAACCGCATGGGAGAAGCAACAGAAGAGCATAATCTCGCGGGAGGACCAAGAACAAGACAAGTTGTCACGTCTCGCCTACATCTCACTCAGGAACAGGTGGACAGGCGCATCAATGAGCTGTTAGACACTCAAATACACACTTCAAAAAATAGCTATCCTAAACTACAAAAGAGCCCACTCGCACAAGAGTTGCTAGATGAGGAAGTGCCCTCAAGTTTTCATAATCCCAAGATCCAGAAATATAAGAGGGGAGATCCTGTGGAACACATCCAAGAATTTTAGGATTCTTTGGGACTGCATTCGACATCTAACCACATCCTCTGCCGCCTCTTTCCGACCAGTTTGAAAGGAGAACCTCTACGATGGTTCCACACACTCAATATAGGATCTATCTTTACTTTCGAAAAACTTTGCGAACTTTTTGTCAAAAACTATTAGCACAATAAAGACAAGGAGGAGAGTCTTTACTCTTTGTTCAGCCTCAAGCATGCGCCAGATGAAAAATTAGAGACGTTTACCAGGAATTTTTTTGGACTTGCCCAGAAAATTGACAACCTCGACAAGAAAATCACAATCTCCGCCTTCACCAATGCTCTAATCGCGGATGAACGAGTCAAAGAGCACCTAGTTCTCAACAAACCATTGACATTGGAGGACATGATAGAGAAGGTCAACAACTTTATCGACCTTGAGCAACTGACAATTTAAAAGCCAAGACCTCAATGCACCACCCTACCAACAAAAGGCCATCCAGACGAATGAGCCCATAATAGTAATAAAGACTATGGGGGTGATAAGAAGCGATTCAAATCCAATGACAATCAAGGACGCCAAGGGCAGAAGAAGCCAATTCTGTGTATACCACAGTTAACAACTACTCTTGCAGACTTGTACCCGCTGATACAAAAAGATAAATGCTTCAGAACTGCCAATACTTATACGCCCATACCAGAAAAGCCATACTACATTCACCACCAGATTCAACATCATGACACGGAGTGATGTTTCATATTAATATTTTTTCTCCAGAATATATTTGCACAAGGTCGAATGCTGGAGTATATTGTTGACATCGAAAGTTATAAGGATGGCAGCTACAAGACTGACGCCAAGATCGTCCAAGTTGACGAAACAAATGAAGAAAAACACTTATACTTCATCGAGACTCAGACAATCAACAACTCCAACAGATCCAAGCGTAGACGTGTCGAACAATGCCATGATCTGATAATGACAAATAAAGAAGCTCGCTTGTTGCCAAAATCTAGCAACCGACGAGCTGGGATTTCTTTCGAAGACTGTGGTGTTCGTCACGTCAACTTTCCGCACCAAAATGCACTTGTGATCATGTTAAAGATGAAGGACATAGTTCTACATACGATGATGGTAGATACCGGCAGCAACATTGAACTAATTTTCCAGAGTACAATCGACCAAATGGGCTTAGCAGACAAGGTCGAACCAAGTGACATCAATGTCTCTAGATTTAATGGCTCTATGGAAGAACGTGTGGGGAAAATTACACTTCCCATCACAGCCAGGCCTGTCACACTTGACATAGTTTTCTACGTCATCAAAGCCAAACCCCGTTACCTGGGCATCATGGGACGACCATGGTTACATAACATGAAAGCTATTCCCTCCACATATCATTAGGCATTACGATTCAATTGGAAAGGAGGGATCTACGAAATCAAAGGAAGCCAAAAATTAGCTCGAGCTTGTGATAATACTGTTTCCATTAAAACTAAGCCAGCTGCAATAACTTCTGCATAGCAATTCCAGCAGTCAATTCCAGCAGAACCTCAGCTACCAGACGTCGAACCAACAGAGTAGGTCAAGATCAGTGGCACGAACAGGGGAACTCATATTGGAACTCTCTTAAGCACGAAGGAACGCTCGAATCTAATATAATTTCTTATAGCGAACAGTAACATCTTTGCATGGACGTTTCATGAAATGCCAGGGATCGATCCAGCTATAGCATACCACAAACTAGGGTTGAAAGATAAAGCATAGTCGGTCAAACAAAAGCAACGAACTCTAGCACCAAAACTGCGAGACGAAGTGAATAAAAAGATCGACAAATTGATTGAGGTCGGTTTCATTCGCAAAACAATTTACCCGGAATGGATCTCGAACATTGTCACAGTCCCAAAAAAGAATGACAAAATCAGAGTCTGTGTTTATTTCACGAATCTCAACAAACACACTCCGAAAGATAGCTTTCCACTTCCAATCATCAATCACCTGCTCGATTCTACAGTAGGGCACAAACTACTTTTAATGATAGACGTCGTATCAGGATATAATCAGATACCACTTCTTCCTGAAGATCAAGACAAGACTGCGTTCATTACTAATCAAGGTCTATATTGTTATAAAGTCACGCCTTTCGGCCTGAAAAATGTCGGCGCCACCTATCAATGATTAATGACATAGATGTTCAAAGACCATCTCGGTAAAACAATGGAGGTCTATATTGACGATATGCTCTGCAAAAGTCTAAAAAAAGAAGACCATCTTGCTGATTTACAAACAATTTTTGAGATTTTGCGATCTTACAAGATACGTCTAAATCCCTATAAATGCCAGTTCAGAGTGCAATCTAAAAATTTTCTAGACCATCTAATCAACAAAAGAGGGATTGAAGCTAACCCATCATGCATAGGAGCTCTCTTGGCTATGCCATCACCAAAGACAAAGAAAGACGTTCAAAAGCTAGCCGAAAAGATTACAACGCTAAACAAATTTATTTTTTTGAACAAATTTGGGATTTTATTAAAGATGCAAGTCATATGTACAAGTGGAGGACTTAATGCCGAGTCACTAAATTTATTGCCTAATAGTTACCATTCCTAGTTTATCCATGAAGTAAGAAGTGCGGATATTTCGTGGAAGAGTAGCCATCGTCCAGAAGAAGGTGGACTGTTGGGAGCTGCCAAGCTTTGAGAGCCCATCAGCTGTAATATTTCCTTCCCTGTAGATGTGTGTCGTGCGAATATGAAGTCCCTGTTCTAGCTGGGTAATAATATTCCAAGTTGCTCTATGCTTTGTTGGGCATATGTGCGTGCAACTATACCAGTTTAAAAGGATTTCCGCGTCAGCCTCAACGATAAGTGGTAGCCATCCTTGTTGTTTACAGTGCAAAAAACCGTGAAGTAATACATACATTTTAGCTGCTATATTTGTGCCTTGACCCAGTGCAATGCTGTAACCGAGTAACATATCACCATGATGGTTGCGAATAATCCCTCCTGCACCACTCAAACCAGAAAGAAGTGTAGAACCGTCACTATTCAGTTTGAATGAACCCGGAGGAGGGAGAGTCCATCGAACCAAAATAGGCCGTTTGGTGCGCAATGGGTGCCTTACCATTCTTAGCACCTGTAGAGAGATGAGATCGCTGAAGTTACAATGTCTCTTTACTTTGGCTTTGGACATACTCTCGAGTAAATCATTGTTGATAGTACGAATGATGTTTGAGGAAGACATGCGCCGCTCCTCGTATCTATGAGCACATCGTGCCTTCCATATTTCCCATACTATAAGAGCAGGTAGTACTCCTCTAACGATACCCATCTGAGTGTTGGAGTCTGCCGCCTGAAACCATAGCCCTTGCCGAGTCCACCAACTATTGTTTACCCCTTGCCGAACACCACACACGTTGCCAAAGTGTGCCCAAACCGCCGCAGCAGTTTCTCCTTGGATGAGCAAATGGTTTAGTGCTTCTATTGCGCTATGATTGCAACAGCAGCACCGTGATGCGAGAGGGATTCTACGTTGAATAAAAGCGTATACAGTGATGATATCCTTCCATGCTTTCCAGCTGAAGATTTGAATTTTAGTGGGTAAGGTGTGGTGCCCAATCCATTTTATACGGCTGTGGCTATTTTCCTCGCTGCGCCAAAAATTCCAGGCAGATTTTACAGTAAAGTTTCCTGTATCGGACGGCCCCCAAAGTGGTGTGTCTTCCTCGTCGCTTAGGAAGAACTTGAGGGGTAGTGTTTGCTTCAAATGGGGCAGTATTTCATGCTCTAACATCGACCAGTTCCAGCTGCTGTTATTCACTATAATCTCTTTCACTTTGATATGTTACGTGCATTCAAAGTTGAGCACATTAGCGAACCGGCCCTCCCCTGTCCAGTTGTTGAACCAGAAACTCATGTCCCCTTTGCCGAGAGACCAGTTTGTGTTGGCATTCACCATAGAGAGAAGACCCTTCATATGTTTCCAAAGTGTAGAGTCCCCTTGTCGCAGACGACGAATATCCCCATTAATGGTATACTTGTTTCGGAGGAAGGATGCCCACGTGGAGGTGCTATGTAGGAAATTTCAATATTTTTTGAGCAAGAGACTATACTTAATATCCCCGAGTCGGCGAATCCCAAGTCCGCCTTCAGTTTTGGGAAGGCAAATGTCATCCCATGTTACCCAATGTTTCTTGTCACGACCGTTAGAACTGCCCCAAAGGAAGTTAGAAAATATCGACTCGAGCTCGCTAAACAGATTCGTATCCAAATCTTCAGACAGATGTTGACCTTTATTCGATCTATTAAAACAAGGTACATCACGAGGAAAATCAAAGAAAGATCCAGTGATCGAATGGACAGACAAGTGTGAAGCGGCTTTCCTAGAGCTCAAGAGTTATTTGGGCAAACCACCAGTTATGAGCACACCAACAGATGGAGAAGAGCTCACAATATACCTAGCTGTCACAGATACATCTCTCAGCTCCGTTCTCCACCGAATCGAAGAAAAGACTGAGAAACCAGTCTATTTTATCAGCAAGACTCTGATTCCCGCTGAAACGAGATACACCAAGATTGAAAAGCTTCATCTAGCTCTCATCTATACATCATAAAAGTTGAAGCAGTATTTCCAAGCTCATACTATTCGTGTCTTGACGAACTATCCACTTCGTGTCTTGACGTATTCAACAATGGTCTGTAACACTTGGGGAGCACGATATACATTTTGAACCACGCCATTTTGAAAAAGGTCAAGCTGTAGCAGATTTTCCAGTAGAGGATCCTGATTGGGAAGAAAAATTTATTGATCAGAAAGATGAGCCACTCGCAGATCAATCCAAAGATAAGTCAGATTGGGTAACAAAGAAAGGTTGGCAACTTTTGACTGACGGATCCGTCGGTCATCCAGATCAGGGATTAGAATCATTTTTATTACTCCCTCTAATGATCGGCTCAAAAAATCCGCTCACCTCAGTTTTGAAGCAACCAATAACAAAGCAGAATATGAGGCTTGATTCATGGCTTGGACATGGCAATCACACTGGGAGTAGCAGAACTCTATGTCTACACAGATTCATTACTAATCGTCAACCATTACACAAGCGTCTATCAAACCAATGGGAGAATGATCGACTATGTTACTGCAGTGGTCAAACGAATGAACAAATTCTAGACATTTTCTATGGAGCATTTTCCAAGGGGAGAAAACAAACACTCAGATGCGCTCGCTTACCTTGCTGGTGTCCTCGGATCAGAAGCTTGTTACTTAAAAATCAACTTCATTTCTAACCCCAGTATCAATACAATCGTGTCCAATACCATTAATACTGAGGCCAACGAAGAGATCGAAGAGGATTGGAGAAAGCCTTTCATTACTTACATTGGACCTCAAAATAAATTCGACGGGCTACTTCCTAAGGATCCTACAGAGCGGCGGAGATTAATTGACAACGCTCGATGAAACACTATTCAGGACAATCTCCTATACAAAATTTCGGTCACTGATCCCTACCTCCTTTGTTTATCTGACAAAGAAGTACAACAATTCTTGCACGATCTACACGAAGGCATGTGCAGATCCCATGCAACAGGACGATCTCTTGCAAACAGAGCTTTAACTCAAGGAATATTTTAGCCTAAGATGAAAGTACAGGCAATCAAATTTGCCCATAAGTGTGACGCTTGTCAGTGATACAGACCTAAAATTCAAGCTCCAGCACTTGAGCTACACTCGAGCCAAGTCACTTGGCCATTCAGACGGCGGGCTCTCGATCTCGTAAGAGAGTTTCCTAGAGCACCCGGAAAACAAAAACATTTATTGGTCGTTGCAGATTACTTCACTAAATGGGTAGAAGCAGTTTTGTTGTGCCGAACCCGAGAAGACGAAGTCATCAAATTTATTTGGGAGAACATTATTATCCGATTCGGCAGACCACATCTCATCCGAATTGATAATGGACCACAGTTCGTTGGCTCCAAGATTGTCGCATTCCTCAATGAGTACAAAATTATTCATTCCCCATCCAATCCTTATTACCCACAAGGAAACAGACAGGCTGAAATTACTAATCGAACTATTATGGATGGCATCAAGAACCGTTTAGACGACAAAAAGGGGAACTGGGTGAACGAGTTACCACACGTACTTTGGGCCTACCGAACAACTCCTTGAAATGCAACAGGCTGTACTCCGCTCTTTCTGGCCTGCGAAATTAAAGCCATCATTCCCACTCAATACCATCACCCAATACGAGATCACGAGATGACCGATGAAGAAAACGAATTTCATATCGCATGTAATCTGAATTTGATCGAGGAAACACGTGACAGAGCCATTGTTAATCTAAGAAAATATCATCTTACTTTATCCCGATCATATAACAAATGTATCCGACACAGCGAATTCAAAGTTAAAGACCTCGTTCTTAGAGAAATCCCACCACATTGTAAAATACCTAATGCTGGGAAGTTAGCAAAGAATTGGGAAGGTCCTTTTATCGTAACTGGAATGAGTAGTTTAAGATCCTACGATCTCAGTACGTATGATGGAGTACCTGTACCTAATCTGTGGAATATTCGCCGATTGAAGCTGTATCAAAGATAAATACGCTGTAATATCCAATATTATTCAATAAAGTACTTTTTCATCAGAATCTTGTAAGTCTACTCAATTCAAGCATTTCTACTATCTCCGTCTATCCCGGAGAATAACTACATCATAGTTGTTCAAATAAATTCACTCTCCGAAGGTTGCTTATTAAGATAATCAATTCGATCTGGTAGAGATGCGTCATACAACTATTTAATATTTAAAGATGTTTAAGTACGGTCGCTTATTGATACGCTCAATTCGACCTGTGACTGAGACCTACATCATAGTTGTTCAAATAAATTCACTCTCATAAGGTCGCTTATTGAGACAATCAATTCGATCTGCCAGAGATGCGCCATACAACTATTCAATATTCAAGATGTCTCAGTGCGGTTGCTTATTGATACGCTCAATTCGACCTGTGACTGAGACTTACATCATAACTGTTCAAATAAATTTACTCTCATAAGGTCGCTTATTGAGACAATCAATTCGATCTGCCAGAGATGCGCCATACAACTATTCAATATTCAAAGATGTTTCAGTACGGTCGCTTATTGATGCGCTCAATTCGACCTTTGACCGAGACCTACACCATAGCTGTTTAAATAAAATCTCTCTCTGAGGGTCGCTTATTAAGACAATTAATTTGATCTGGCAGAGATGCGTTATACAACTATTCAATATTCAAAGATGTCTCAGTACAGTCGCTTATTGATACGCTCAATTCGACCTATTATTGAGACCTACAACATTGATTTTCAAATATACTCGCTCTCCAAAAGTCGC
The DNA here is from genome assembly GCA_014058105.1 of Kingdonia uniflora. NCBI lineage: Eukaryota > Viridiplantae > Streptophyta > Magnoliopsida > Ranunculales > Circaeasteraceae > Kingdonia > Kingdonia uniflora. Next base: position 958,227 of record JACGCM010001419.1, read on the forward strand.
TTATCGATTCAATCGATTCGATCTTGCAGAGGCGCATTATTCAGCTATTCAAACATTTTATAACTCTTTTTACGATTACTTATTGACTTGCTCAATTCGACCTATGTACAAGAGAATACAACACCGCTGTAAACATAGGTTTACATTGTCGTTTATTGGTTCACCCAATTCGACCATACAAAGAGATTACAGAACAAAAACATTTTTTACTAAACTTTTGGCATTTTTTCTACAGCAAAGACATATTTACACTCTGTCTCATTACAATATAAACAATGAAACTACCTTTCACGCTTCAGGCGTACAACATTCGAACTTTCCCCAGGCCCAGATGAAAGTAAGGCTGGGAAAGGTATAGCCTCATCAACTACAGTAGAAGGTGCATTCAACAATTCCATAACTCTCGGCATCAGATTATCTATATAAGATAACTGCACTAGCTGCAAATCATACTCTATGCCGTATTCAGTTGAAGCATCCAAGATCGAATCACGCTTTGTCCGAAATTTCTCTACATCAGCATGCAACATAGCCATAACGCGCAACGTAACATTATCTGCAGTAAACAACGTAGCTTCACAAAACTCAGCCTTCACCTTGTTTAGCTCGTTGTCAAGATCCTTACATCGATCTACCAAAGACTTCTTCTCCTGCAGTAACGAACTCCTATATTGCTTCGTTATCTGTACACTACGCTCCATCTCTTGTTTCAGACGTTACAACTTCTCATCCACCTCCTTAGAATACTTGCTCTCGTTGTCTGCTGCATCCACCAACCTTTACAACTCTTCACACTTCAAATGGAGCTCCTCATAAACCGTATTACCTTGCAGACACTCTAGTGCCAAGGATTGCTTTTCCCACTCTAGATCGGTGATCCGTGTGTTACACTTATTGATAGTTTCATTTAGCTTTCGATCTCTCTTGGAACATGCTTCCTCGTAAGTTTTAGCACGGTCACTTTTTCTCTGGCATGAATCTCGAGCCTCAAGCAAATCCCAGTTCAGCTTTTTTAGACGTTCTCGCATATGGCGGATTTCAGCATCTTGCATCTTTAAGAGATCAATATTTTTTGTTACCATCGACTGATGGTACAACAGATCATTCTTCTGCTTTTCAATCGTACTTAACAGATCCAGTACTTGTTGATTCGCAGCCATGGTCTCCAACTTTTTCTTCTTTAGAGATTCTTTCCACAGTTCGACTTCATTATTAGCAGTCAATATCTCTGCATCCTTACATGACAACTCTACAGTCACAGCATTTTGCCGACTCTGCAGTTTCAACATATCAAATTCCAGCTTCGAATTCAACAAAGTCGTATTTTCAACCGCCAATGAACATTGCTACAACTTTGCAGACAGTTCCTTATTTGATGTGGATAAGATAGCCAGTTCGTCCTGTTCATTATCTTCAACCTAGAAGAACATATTACAAATAACAATACATCTATCAACAGATATTCATTCAAACAAGACATATCATTCAACAACATTTATTACAACATCAAGCTATGATACACGAATCAACTACATTATGTAGAGCACAATCATATGCCACAATTTAGTTGGCGTATGATTGAACCCTACTACTACTCGCATCTACTTGCAAAGGTTCATTGATGATTACGACCTCTTGCGGACGGGTCTTATGCCATGTGTGAGGTAACAGATCTTCGACCTCCTACTCCTCAGAATCTTCAGCTCGCAGTTTTCAGGTTGAAGTTCCTCCTCCCTCATTCCCTTTTGCAAACCACATATTTTCAATCTTATCATTCTCTACTTCAACATCTTTACCACAGCTCGAGATATAACGTTTAAATTCATTTTCTACTATCTCGAGCTCGCCCCTATAAAATGCGATCACATCGGCTATCTGTCGTTCGTGATCCGTGTTACTAGCACGTTTTCCCCTCTTTGGAGTAAGATACTTCTTCAAGCGCAATTTGGACATTTGTAAACGTTTCTACGCATCTAGTAAACGCGCTTCTAACAATGTCACTCTCTATCCGAACTCTGCAACAACTTATTACACTTAACATTTTCCCTCTTCAGACATGCATTATGACCCTTGCATCACTCCAGTTCGTCACAAGCATGCCTCAGATCGATTTCTAATTGTCCCTGGATCCTTCTATCTTCCTTCTTTATGTTGAAGAAAAGGATCCTCATTGCTCTTTGCCCCTACAAAAGTCAAGCTCATCAGGCAACGGACCTGCACCACCCCATATGATGGATAATCCAGCCCGAGCTGAGCATCTTTGCGCCAAGAATTTCACCCGAACTGGGTCCAGCACTATGCCTCTCTCACTTAACAGTTCTAAATAGGCTTCCTTCAAGCCCCGCTCACTATCAACTTCGGCCTCAAAATAAAGTGTCAAAGATAATAATGACCTTTGACACTCTAATTTATCACTCTCATCTATGAACCGCTTAACCTTAAGGGATTTTTGGAGTAAGACAAATCTATCACTCTCTTTTCACAAAACCTCATCCCTCTTAATTTTTATCTTCCCGTATCTATATTGAAGCTTTAATAACTCCTTAAAGGTGTTATCAAAGTTTGACTTATGAAGACGTCTCTCATATTCAAGTTTATTATGTACCTGCTGAGTAAGATTGATGGAATCCCTTGCTCGGCTCAAGGCCTTCTCCATCTCGATCACTTTCCCCCTCAAACGAACTACCTTCTACATACATATTATACATTCACCATCAAAACATATATTAACAGTAGCTACAAAAAATTCAAAGTCTCAGCAAAACTGGTTCTATCACAAATACAGAAGACAACTTCAATCAAACATATCCTAGAGGTATGTTACAACTACAAAATCAAAGATTAGCTTCTGCTACCTCCAGGATCGTATCATCCGCCACTGGAGGAGCCGGGGTATGCTCAGTAGGTCGTTCAGCCATCGAAGAGGGATCCTCCTCTGAGAAAATTATTTCATCGTACTTCCCAGCAATTACAAGATTGACATCTTCTCTTTTTAACCCCCAGAAGTAAAACGCTTGAACCAAACTATTTTGAGCAGTCACCACACTGTCGAGAGCTTTTTTACCCTCAGCTTTGAGCTCTTCCTTCAGTGCGACACTCTCTACCTTGAACTGTTTCTTCTACAGAGTTTTTTCATGCTCCAGCTGCTCTAACCATAAAGCCTTCTCCTTCTGCAGCTGCTCACACAACGCAGTTCGCTCCTTCAACTGTTCAGCTAAAGATGCTTTATCGGCCTCATACTCGGCACGATCCGCAACAGCTACCTTCAACACCTCCGCGGCCAACTTCCAAGCAACAGAAAGTTGTACCACAAATACAACAAAACAGTATTACAAGATCAGATCATTACTTAAAAAGATTTAATCAGATAACATCATGCATACATATGAGATATTGGATTGAATTTGAGTATCTAGGCGGATGGGATCACGCTTAGCCAAGTCTAGCGCCTCCTGCTCCACCGCTTTGAGATTGACCCCTTTGAAGAAGCTCGGATATCTTTCCCGGACTCTTGTTTCTGCTTCTTCAGAGGAGGAGCCATATTTACAGCAGCATCCACCTCAGTCTCCGCCTGCGTCGTTTACGCAAGAGCTGTTTGCTCCGGAAGGGGCAACACCTTTTTTCCTCTAGGTCGTCGAGGTTGGATACTCGAAGTACCCGCAACACAGGCAAGAATCTCCATAATGTCATCATAAGCAGAACCAGAAGTAGCCACAACTCGATTTTGATGAGCTTGTTAAACTTTTGGAACTACAGAGTTCAGCCGCTTCTCTCTACAGATACCTAACTCTCCAAGCACTTGGTTCAGATCGGTTCCTTCCCGAGATACGACGTCAAAAAAGCTCGATGTATCAACAACACCTTTTGGATTAGGTTCTTCAAAATCAACAACATATTACGTTAGCAGTTCACAACAAGTTAAAAGACAAAATGTAGACAGAATGAAGACACTTATTCTAGTTAAAATTCTTATATAACAGCTCGAGCGCCAGTTCCCCAGGCACTTGCATACAATTACCCCTCACCATTACAAGATGGTCGCACCAGGGTCTCCCAGCAGATTCAAAATCAAAGAATTTTGGCCTCGCCGAATCACTATACAAGTATCCGCTCTTCCGACCTTTCATATATTTCAACTTGTAATACTTTAAGACATCGTCCGCAACGAACTGTCTTGCACTATCACCACCTCACCATTTCTTGTTAAGGGCTTCGCAGACCCTCATCATCTCAAAAAAATTACCATTCAATTGGGCAGGGCAGAACTCCAGAGCATTCATTACCCCTTTTTGGAAAAAATGTCAAAGGAATACTCAAACCATAAACGACCTGGTTCAGATAGCAAAGGAACCCTTCCTCTATGACCTCAACACCAGTGCCGTTATAGTAAGAGATTTTTACATCATCTCCTATATCAATATTTCTCTTCCACTGATCCAGGGAAGGCACTTGATAATGCTCTATTCAACCATCTGGTCTCACCAGAGTCCTAAAGCTCAACCCCGCATTTATCACATAATGCCCCCATTTTCCGGCTAAATCCTTTTTATATATAGAAAATGTCTTCCCTACGTCTGCATCAACAGGATACTTAAAAAATTCCCCAACTTCAACTTCCTGTTCCAATCTTTCATTCACCCCAGATTGGACAACAACCGGCATATCAACAGTTACCGTACCCCTCGCCTCCGCATCATCTATAGTCCCACCAGACGACGATGAGTCATTACTGGAGGATACAACCATTTTACTACTGGGTTTCAAATTTTTGATACGCATCTAACACATACAAGAAAAGGTTATTCAGTGCTTTACAATCAAATAGGCTTTATCCCTTAGCCATACCCAACAAGTCATCAATCAACCAAGCAAGCCACTACAATCTAATATAGCATTCAACAGACACACTATCTACCACAACAGAAAAGATGGAAGCAGATATACTAACCTGTACTAGAAGAACATCAGTCGTCGACTCTGGTCACCATTCACACCTCAGGCGGTAAAACTTGGTTCTTCTTAGCAAGATCACACAACACTGGAGGACTTCGTTCAAAGTTTGAAGATTTTCTATCTCTAAAAATGCTTCTTCCTCTGTCCGCAACTGATTGTGGTTTAAAAGAAGACGAAAGACAAGCTTTTATATTATCCCTCAGTTTCTGAAATGATGGCTCTTCAGGACACGTGTCAGCATCATCTCTCCTAACAGGCACGTCTTTTCATTTGCACTCATAATGATTTTTTGGAGTAACGTGCTCGGTTATCACGTCTGTCTCTCTCCTCTGCCATTATTAAGGACTCACTGCCCAAGAAGATTTGTACAGATCTTACATCGCGATTACTTACAGTAACAACCATCTGCGGCTGCACGATCCTGCTATACCTTTTATAGCATGGTTCCAGTTCAAAACCCTAAGTACAGCTATTACAGCTATCACTTACCTCATTTTCAGTCTGACAAAGAAAAAAATCAGCAACAAATCCCGCTTCAATTATATCAGAGATACTGAAAATACTGACAAGATGACCTCAACACAAACAAATCATTTTATTCTGATCAATCATCCGACCTCATACATAATTACAGAACGGATGTTTCTCTCCACCACATGGAATCATTTATCCACTAGCAGCTCTCTTATCCTCTCTAGAAAGCTTCTCTAGTATGATTTCTTGAACTACTGCCTCACATAGCCCTACATGTAACAGAAGTTCGAAAAACAAGCCACATCGGGAGATGCGACCAAGTTCCGCACCAGGATCATCATTCGTTCAATTTGTCTATGGTAATATTCTCACAGCAAAAGCTTATATCACGCATGAAAGATATCATGGACAACAACAATATATCTCAACAAGGCAACAAATATATAACACGATCTACACAGTTCAAATATACTTTATCCAACCCAGCAACAATTCGATCTAAATATTTTTCGAGCTAGGTCATCTTTGAATAGTTCGATAATTAATCCACAGAGTCCTACATCAGTTCATTCAAGCAGTTTCAAATACATACAAGACAAGATAATAACGTTCGAATTTATTATTCAAGACAAACGATTTACAAGGACGAATACTTCAGTCAGTTCGAAAATCAAGATTACAAGTTCTTCAGACAAATATTTCTTTTACAAAAAATAGCCCACCTTACACATGACAGTGCAACACTTGAGCAGAAACAATGGCGGGCCCAACAAAAGAACTCAAAGCCCAAGAAGTGGAACTGAAGTAAGGTAGAGGATAAAGTTAATCCCACCACTCCTCCATAACCCCCACCTCCGCTGCCGACGAAGGACCTCCTCCACCATTACAACACCCAATCCTTCGCAAGATATCGGCAGTACTTCTCAGACGACTTCCCCGTCTTCTCATCTTCCGCCGCCACCGCATCCTCTGTAAGCATCCGCAGACAGGCCCGACGATGAACAACAAACAAGACCATGTAGTGGAAGTGCTACATTTGATGATAATCATCCTCTGCCTCCTCTTCTTCTTCCTACGACATCCCATGAAAAGTTGGAGGAACAGGGATTGGAGTTGGCAGAGAAAGACTTTGGTTCCCAAAGTAGCAGGTTTGCAGAATCATCATCTTCTTTTGAACTCTCTCCTCATACGCTTGACGACGAGTAGTCACCATCGCTACTACTTATACAAATCCAGACGGCTGACAGGTTCAATCAGGATGAACAGTGATATCAACTATTCACCATTTTTTATAGTGACAACATTTAATTCTATGCCACCACTTCCAATACAGCCTTTATCACAAGCACACATCTTAAGCAGTATTTTTTAGAGACCCAACAGTCAAAACAATTATTCCTCCAGATACCTAGGAAGCCATCAGTGCAGCATTAAAAATGACTGGACTTCTTAACCAACACCACTCTTTATACACGTTTCTCCTGCTATTAGATGAGAGGGGGGAGTTGTGAGGGCTTATTTCTAATCCTCATACTAAGTCCGATATTTGAGCTCATATTGTTCAAAGTTAGCACACTGGTAACTAACTAAGGGCTGAAGGTAAGCAGTTCACAATACAGACTTCCCCATCTACAGTTCGGGGATGTCGAAGCATCTAATAACATCGTAATACAAAAAATACTCAGATGTCTATCAACAGTTCGAATACATGCAAACACTATAAGAGATCGTATCTTCATCAACAGTTTGGAGATATCAAAGCTTCCTGTAACTTCGCACTGCAGAAGATACTCCTCTACTTAGCAGCAGGTCGTATATATACAAACATCACAAAAGATCGTATCTTCTCCAGCGCTCAGAAGCTACAGTTAAGAGTATTAATAGATCCGTTATAGATCAACAAGTATCAAGACGTTACAAAAGACCATTATGAAGACTCATCAAAACCTGATATTATAACGTTCCTCATCAATGTAACCAACGGGCATATTATAAGACCTATAAAATGAGACCTGAAGATGAGGATTAAAGAGGGCTAAGATTACCTAGAGAACTTTGAGAGAAAGTGATCCTTACCAAAACTCAAATATTCAGCCTCTTTCTCTTTGTAATAGCTAGCATATATATAAAACACCATTCTTTTAGAAATCTTCAGGAGAGGTCGTGGTTTTTAACCCATTCAAGGGTTTTCCACGCTAAATCACGTGTCAATTGCTTTCAGTTCTCAATCAAAAACACCATTATCTTCGTCTAATACGAAATAGGCTATTACAGATCAGATTTCTATAAGTAAGAGTTTGTGACTGTTTAGTTCTAAAATTGATTAATTAATACATTAAAGTATTAACCAGTTGCAGACTCTAACAGTCATAGAAGTCCAAGAAGTTATCTCTTTCAAATCAAGACCCAAGCCTACGCCCCACGACCGTGCTAAGTGCTAATAAAGCGTCTCAAACGCCCATTCATACGTGCGTGTGCGAGTCGATACGAATTATCGCTAGAGTGCACATACTCCTAGAGTAAAGTTTTAAATCCAACTAACCAATAGAGATATAAAAACTATTAGAAAAATCTTTTTATTTCTAATGTGGGATAAAACATTTAAAACCATATTTTGTTTTCTAAAACATTTGCATTGAGTAATCTAATACTATAAAAGGATTAACAATTCTATATTGGAGAGCAATTCAGAAAGAGATAGAGAGAGATTTCTTATTGATATCTTGAGAATTATAAAACTGTATGTAATACAAAAGGAGATAACCCTATTGAATAGGTTACCAAACCTACTTGAACTCTCCCTATAACCCTAAAGAGCCTATAGGCTTGTTAGGAGTCCTAGAGGACACCCCAACCTTGTTGGGCTCCTAGCTTGAGCTGAACCCAACTCTTAACACTCCCCCTTGGGGTATTTCATACCAGGATGACTTACCTCATCAAAACCTCTGCCTAGCAAAACCTCCTTGGGAAAAACACTGTACAAGGAAAGAGTACAATCCTATGCCCTGTATGGATAAAAACTTCACTATCATAAAAAAAAGTACAATACGTATGTGTCCACGTCAAGCTGGGACTACTCCCCCTGGCGTCAATCTCCCTGAGATATTGATAAATAAATCTTCTGCATGTCGATTCTGTGTATTAGCTGCTTGAACGTAATTGGTGCAATGGTTTTCGTGAATAGCTTGCAAAGATGTCTTCTGAAATATCTTAAATAACGCCAATCTCATTCGCCTTTTATAATTTATAAGGATGGAATGGCTTCGGTGAAATATGCTTCGTTCTGTCGTCATTGACTTGAATGATGCAAGCTGAATTGTCTTCATACATAGTCGATAATTTATCTTGGATAGAATACGCCACAACTTCGGTTGATGAGATGTATCTTGGAGTGCAACCATCATTTTTTGCCTTCATGAAGTACAAGAATTTTCATGGTTCGAGGTGTAGCTACCACCGTCTACTTCATCGATCTCCAAGAATCTTTACATATCTCTATACATAAATATATAATCCATTTGACAATGGCCTTTATGTGAGTCTGAGAAGTATTTTGTATCGATGTACTCTATACTTTTACGTTTACTATTTTGAGTAGAATAGACCCCAGTCTTTCATATCGATCAGATATCTCAGAATGTGCATGATCTCACTCCAGTGCCTTTGGGTAGGAACAAAACTATAATAAGACAAACAGTTTACTACGAATGAGTCATTAGGTATAGTATACCCAACTAATTATAGTAAAACACCCCCTAGCTTTGGCACCAAGGCCCTAGGAGTTTCTCCCCCTATTAGGATGGTGGAAGATGTCATTGTCCATACCCAAGTGATGGACGCACAATAAATGACTTAGCGTCGTGTGCTACATCTATATCGAAGTGTTAGATTACTCTTCCGATATATATTACTTGGTGTACGAGTATGCCACTACCAAGATGTTCGATCTACAAATCGAGACATTACTTGATTTCCCAAGGTCTTTTATTTTGAATTATTTCCCAAAGAATTTGGCGACTCTCGCGATCTCCCCTGAAGGTCTAATGATATCCAAATAATTTAGTACACTGTTATGATGATACTGAAGCTAGTTTTTATGTTCTAAATAAGAACGCATGGACATATAAGGATATTTGCAAAGTCTTCAATCTTCAAATACTCAGTCAATTTACTATGTCTCATGGGCCCTAATTGCTTCAAGTCAACAATAAAATTTTAATTTTTTATTACGTACACACCTCGTGTGTCGGGCTTAGTTTCTTCCAGAAGCTTATACCTTCCCAGGTAGCTTTATGTAGATATCCGTATCTAGTTTCCCATATAGATACGCGGTATTTACATCAGACGCATGTCTAGCTTGTCCTCGACAACTTAACAGACTCATCAATACCGAAATATTATAGCGTCCATAACCGGGTAATAGGTTATATTACAATCGATGCCAGATCTCTTAAAGATTTCTTGGGCAACTAGTTTTGCCTTGACCAAATTATATCTTCGAGTTAATCATATTTTTGTACCTTTCCCATTTATAAATGACAGACTCAATTGTATCACTTCGCATTATGCTAGCAAGCTGAGCTCCACTTGGATTCTAGATGCCCACTTTGGCCAATGTATAACAACACACAGTTATTTACAATAAGTAGTTCTGAATCCTCATCCTTGATGACGAGTACAGCAGCGAATAAGAATACCTTGTCAACAAATCTTTACTAAACGATCCTACGCTGTGCTTATCACAGACTTTTAATAGATTGAGATCTCATTATTATCATAAGTATGTGCCACCCTAGGCTAGTCTCGTAATGCATCAACTGGTCGCGTAGCTTCTATTGCCTTGTCGATGGGTGGTTTCATCCTCGATGAACCGACTACACCATTAGTCATATTTGTCCCATATTTTGCAACTCCCCAGCTTATAATACTTTTTTCCAACGGTGCTCCGCACTAAGCGTTAGCCTCAGATTCATTTGCGATACTAATTCCCCTGAAACGTTCAGCTGCGGTACTAGTTCCCCTAGAACGTTCTGCTGTGTAGGTATATTACTTATAGGTATATACACTTACGGTACTTCAATATTGTCTATGAATGTGTGTGGCAATTTATTTACGACCTATTGGAGGTTTGTAATCCGTTGAACCTTATTGTTACCTAACTTATGTATAGGGATCTAGATAAGACAACGATGGTATTTTGTAAGACCTCTTGGAAACATCATCAACATTGACTGTCATATCTCCCTCCAATACTAGGAATATCGTCTCATAAAAGTGAAAATTATTTACCTTACAGTATATACGTTGCCAGTGGGTTCCAAATATCCAGTGATAAATATGAATCATAACCCACATAATACTAGGCTCACGTTGAGGGTCTCATCTTCATATATTGTGGTACAATTAGCTCCTATACAGAACATCCAAATGTTCATCGATAGGCAACACCGGGCTCCGACCCAGTTACTAGTCGCTTTTGAGAAAAATAATTTGATGATTTACTAAGGGATAAACCCTAATCAGTGTTGTGGGAGCAATAACACATATCCCACATACTAGCTGGAAGCTGTGATCGAAATAACAGTGGTCTAGCGATTATCTTAAATCACTTGATTAGCATCTCTGTCAATCCAGAGTTGCGTATGGTATGGGGTACTCACGATGCTTAATCATTTATCCCATTTAGCGTTAAAATAATCATCAAAAACCTGCGAGTCCAACTCCCAAGCCCCCATCAAGTCGCATCGATCGACTTTGATCGGTTAATCAAGGAACTGAGTCTGCGATTGAATGATCTAAGTGAGAAGTTGTGCTAGCGTTGCATTCCTAAATTTTAATAATAGGCAAATGTAAGACTATCTCCTAGATGTGTCTATTATGACCATAAATATTCAAGTGGGCCATTATGTGTATGGATATGTCCAAATGTGTCTCCATGGATGCATTTAGAGCAAAGGCTGGAGATTATACTCCACCTTGGTCATACTATGATGAAATAATAGACTTTCCTTGAAAGTAATTGTTACACGTACACTCTCTGGATCTTTTCTCCTTTCAAGGAAAGTTGAGATGTAATCCCGATAATCCTCCTCACTATCTGAGACCAAAGGAGTATATTAGAAACTATTCCAATAACATGTTCTGACCTTTATATATGAAGTGAATGCACATAACCTTGTATGTTAATTTTTTTTATAGTTATTACGTGATAAGTATTATCATGTATCTCCCAAAATTCAATAAAATCTAGCTGGATTTATTAGTTTATAAAGTAGACTAGATACTCTGTATCATACCGTTAGAGAGTAATAGCATGACGCACTCAATGCAGTCTATCATGTTGGTCGTGCCAATGATATTCGTGTCATCCTCGATGCACAAGGTTGGACAAGAAATATATTCATATCTCAAAAGAATCTAGTGTGTGGTATTAATGTCTCTTAGACATGGGTCGTCATTCATCCGATTATCGGTCAGCAGATAGATCCATAAGCGGGTTGTATATAGTAGATCATCTATCATATATAAAATTTAACAACTTCCGAAGTAATAAATTTACAAAAGAAAATTAAAGAACAATCTCACATAGATGGGATACCAAACCAGTGCATGTCACGAGCATTCTATTAAACTAAACACTGAAGAGTTCCCAACTCCGTCAATGATAGAACTAATAAAGCAAAACTGCTACTATTTAATAAGTAAAGTTATTACTTGGCAATGTTGTTTAGGTGACATCATTCATCTATTGAGAATTTACTATTGTTCATTCTTAGAACTTGATCCAATACTGCATTGGTATCATGAGAGGAATCTAAAGCTGTAGACTCTACCGTAGCGTGGTCTGTGTTAGCTGCGATCACGTGATAAGTCTGGGGCTGATCTCTTTAGATCGTCTGGGGTACCTTACAATCCCGTACCCGACTATCTCGTATATATTTTAGAATTCTTCCTATTCCATTTTGGCCATTTGGTGAACTTCTTGTTCCTCTTGCCTCAGGTTACTGGTGGCTAAAATTTAATCCTGTCATTATACCACCTCTTGTCAATCAATGGTTGCGACCCTATCCTCAATATCCCTTGTTACTAGACCTAACATTGTGCGACCCTGTCACATATTTACTCTTAGTAGGCATAAACTTGAGGTTCCTAACCAGTAGCTCATCATTTTACTCAAAATAAAAAAAACTATAATTAACGTGCACAGTAATCTATCAAATATTGCCTCGGAAGGGCAACATTTGAAGCGTAGAAAATGTAATAGAATATTCTTAATTTCTCTATTTACTTTAGTTATTTCTCCATGTGAGATTATAGTGGAGTTGTACTACCGAATCAAAATTTTGCTGCAGTAGTATAATACTATCATAGTATAAGATAATCCATTTATCAGGCTTTCCTGAATATGGAGGCGAAGGTGCAAAATAAAGCTCATACTTTGTTATTTATAGAGTCATTGTTCTCAACAAAAGTCTTTTCCAGATTCTGCAATAGCAGATGGATTTCAGTATCCATATAGGTTAAGTTTATTGGTACATGCAATAGAAATTGTAGTATGGGAAGTACTCAATGTTCTGAGTGTCACAAACATCTATTATGCATGTAGATCAATATTAGTAGTAGCACTGGATAAACATTTTTTTTATAAAGGCAATTCATAGTATTCAAGTTAGTGATTCCCAATCATTACTTGTAGGTGAACCGTATTCATATCATATTACTTATAAAATAATTTTATGTACATGATTTCCAATCATTACTTGTGGTTCATAGTATATAGTACAATAAAGTACATGATTCCTAATCATTACTTGCAAGTGAACCCTGTTCATGGTTTTATATTCATGAGATCCTATTAAGCTTCAAATCCCAATTTTACCCCGTAAAATGGTAATTTTAACCTTAAAGTGCGTTTTAATAGAGTCTTAGCCAAGATAGCTATTCAAAACTACTAGATGTTGCATTCCTTTTTCTGAGAACTAAGGTGTTCTAAGCCTTCAAGTTCTATAAGGTTGGCATATTCTAGCCAAATGACCAATTTGCTATGAATATGAGGGGTATTAGATGTTTAGCTGACAAGTGGGTCCACCCATTTGCTCTAAAATCTTTCACGCTGAAAGGCTATTCGCATGATTAAGAACTGAAAGAGAAAAAATTATTACCAATCTCGAGTTTGACCATGAACTATGTGAAATGAACATAAGAAAATATTACTTGTGAGAATTCTGAGTCTAGGTCATGATGGGGCACCACACCCCGACAACATTAGCCAACTGGCAGGGATTGTCGACCGAAAACTCTTTGTTATGGAGGCTTCACTAAGAAATAATATACTCAAAAGAAAAGGCTTGCAAAAGAAAAAAAAAAAGTAAAATTCTAGGAAGATGAATTGACTAAGGCACTTGTCGAACTGACCGTTGAATTTATTCCAGTAAGAACTAGACTACCAAAAACTGAGTAAATAATTATAGACAACGTATTAGGCGATAAAACTATTTTCACTGTACACTCAAATATAGCTAAAGAAAATACTTAAATTTCTTTATAATCTTGAGGTAGTACCTCTAGTTTCGGATAAACTTAAAATATTCTTTAGTATACTTGGAGAATATAAGGTTTAAGGATTTCCCATCGGTATATTTTTGTCACAACTAAGTAAGGATAAGTTCATAGAAAATGAGTCATATGTATTCTAGAATTGGTTAAAATGTTATTATTGACTTTTATGGGTATAGTCACTGTAAACCCTCACGAGACAACACTCGTCCACCAGGGTAAACCTGGAGGTTTAACGGCTTGTTGTATATGCTAAATGCAATCGTGCTTCCTACAAAAATGGCTATTATTTTATTTTACTCGGGACGAGCAAAATACAAGTTTGGGGGTATTTGATAAGCGCGTAATTATGACATTTTTAATATACTCGAACATGTATTTTAGCTATCCATTATATTTAATTTTGGGTACTTATGTACGTTTGTTTGATTGTAGCTATTGGAGATGGATATTTAAAACCAAGCTCTTAAAGTTAAGTAAAAGTGTCTCCAGCAGTTCATAACACAAAAAGTGAAATACATAATATATTTGGTCTCAAGATTGAAGAAATATATACACAAATATTCTTGGAGAATAAGATCAAAGAATATATGCATCCAATATCCTTGAAGATATTTTATATTGAAGATTTATGCAAGAGTTTCCATGAAGAAATATCTTTACATCACTTAAGGGAATTATATGCAAGAATCTTAGGTGATTGGTTGTAAAATTAGAAGATATTATTGTGAAAATATTATTTACAATTTAATGTATAGTTTCTAAATTTGGGTTCATTCTCCTATAAAAGGAACCCTCCCCCATTGTAATTGGGCATCTCATATTGGAGCAAGTTTAGAATAAATAAAGTCTTAATTTTTTTTAATTGTCTTCTTGTTTTCTTTTAGTTTAATTTTTGTTAATGTCTTCATTAGTTGTTAATGCGATGAAGTCCGAGATGAGCTGTTAATCTCCTTGTTAAGGCTAGGATGAGGCCTCTTCTTGGATGAGCAATAGTTAATATTAATTAGGTTCTAATTAGTTTTCTCTTAGTACTTTGTGATTAATAAGTTAGCGAGCATTCTATTAAACGAAACACTGAAGAGTTCCCAACTAAGTCAATGATAGAACTAATAAAGCAAAACTGCTACTATTCAACAAGTAAAGTTACTACTTGGCAATGCTCTCTAGGTGACATCATTCATCTATTGAGAATTTATTATTGTTCATTCTTAGAATTTGATCTAATGCTGCATTGGTATCATGGGAGGAATCTAAAGCTGCAGACTCTACCGTAGTCTGGTATGTGCTAGCTGCGATCACGTGATAAGTCTGGGGCTGATCTCTTTAGATAGTCTGGGGTACCTTGCAATCCCATACCCGACTATCTCGTATCCATTTTACAATTCTTCCTATTTCATTTTGGCCATTTGGTGAACTTCTTGTTCCTCTTGCCTCAGGTTTCTGGTGGCTAAAATTTAATCTTGTCATTGTACCACCTCTCGTCAATCTACGGTTGCGACCCTGTCCCCAACTTCCCTTGTTACTAGACCTAACATTGTGCGACCCTGTTATATGTTTACTCTTAGTAGGCATAAACTTGAGGTTCTTAACTAGTAGCTCATCGTTTTACTCAAAATGAGGAAAATTAGAATTAACGTGTATAGTGATCTATCTAATATTGCCTCGGAAGCGCAACATTTGAAGCGTAGAAAATGTAATAAAATATTCCTAATATCTCTATTTACTTTAGTTATTTCTCCATGTGAGATTATAGTGGAGTTGCACTACCGAATAAATTTTTTACCATAGTCGTATAATACTATCATAGTATAAGGTAATCTATTTATCAGGCCTTCCTGAATATGGAGGCGAGGATGCAAAATAAAGCTCACACTTTGTTATTTATAGACTCATTGTTCTCAACAAAAGTCTTTTCCAGATTCTGTAATAGTAGATGGATTTAAGTATCCATATAGGTCAAGTTTATTGGTACATGCAATAGAAATTGTAGTATGGGAAGTACTCAATGTTCTGAGTGTCACCAACATTTATTATGCATGTAGATCAATACCAGTAGTAACACTTGATAAACATTCTTTTCATAAAGGCAATTTATAGTATTCAAGTCAGTGATTCCCAATCATTACTTGTAGGTGAACCGTGTTCATATCATTTTACTTATGAAATTATGTAAATTACTTTTAAGTACATGATTTCCAATCATTACTTGTGGCTCATAGTATATTGTACAATAAAGTACATGATTCCCAATCATTACTTGCAAGTGAACCTTGTTCATAGCTTTATACTAATGAGATCATATTAAGCGTCAAATCCTAATTTTACCCCGTAAAATGGTGATCTTAACCTTAAAGTGTGTTTTAATAGAGTCTTATCCAAGATAACTATTCAAAACCACTAGATGTTGCGTTCCTTATTATGAGAATTAGGGTGTTCTAAGCCTTCAAGTTCTATAAGATTGGTATATTCTAGCCAAATAACTCATTTGTTACGAATATGAGGGGTATTAGATGTTTTGCTGATAAGTGGTCACATCTCGAAGTCTACTGGGTTTACAAGATATGTTGATTATGCCTGTCTTTGAACTAACATTCTAGGGTACTATAAGTTGCTATCAGTGCCTATATAACTCTAAATGTTATCATGTAACATTTAATTGCACCTAGATACGGAAAATTGGTTTCTTAGACACCAAGTTTTTAGAAATAAGACTAAGTCAATTTCTAATTGAGTTTTAATTATTTTCCCTTGACAATTAATTGTGATTTATATATAATTTCTAGTCGTATTCTAAATTAGTCTTGGCTTTGTATTGTCTTTTAATCCTCAGATCATGATAATTAGTATCCTATGGGCATACTATTGATATCATATTAGCCATCGTAAGATACTTAAATAAGTATTAATCCATTTGCTTATATTCTATATAAGTGAGTCAACTTTCCTATACAAGATACATGTTCCCCAAAAAAATTAAAAAATATTTTTCATAAAAAAATTAAAAATGGGTCCCCTACGGGGTAGATCCAGTCAATAAATTTTTTTTAAAAAAAATTGGACTCAATTTGACCAAGAATTGGGCCTTTTATAGCCGAATCAGTGTCTGAATTGGGCCTTACACGTGCACACGAGCTTCGCACGTGTCTGCCACATGTCACTCGGGTCACCGGTCCGGTGATCGTCCAGTGACCGGTCGGTGACTGCCACGTGTCATAGCACGTGCCACGCACGTGCTTGCCTCGTCAGTATGCCACGTGTTCTCGACATGTGTCACTGCTAACGTCAGCAATGGATAATGATGAAGTTATCAATAGATAAATATATATATATATATATAAAATAAAAAAATTGCTGACATCATCATGACCTAAAACTGCCATTTTTGACCGTGAAATAGTCTAGTTTCAACGCGAGTTTTCTGGCGATTGGGACATCTTCCTGAGACGTGCCATATGCCGTTAGAAAGCTCTTGGGATAAAATTTCTAACCGAGGCAGTCTCGCCTCTATCCGATGTCCACAGAGAAAATAATTTTGGTTTGAAAACAACCCTAATTCTAGGGTAAAAAACACTAAAAATGGCTATTTTAATCCGAAAAAATAGTAAAAAATGTTATTAATCTATATTTAGATATCAAAAGACATTGATAAGATAGAAATTGAAGCAAAATTTATTAATCTTTAAAAATACCTTTCTGATCGTAAGGTTTCCCTAAAAATGCTGATTTGAGAGTGATTTTTCTTCCTCTTCTTACTTGTTGATAATGAGTGGAGTAATATAATATTATAGAAGGATTAACAGTTCTATATTGAAGAGCAATTGAGAGAGAGAGAAATTTCTTATTGATATCTTGAGAACTGTAAAACTGCACGTAATACAAAAGGAGATAACTCTATTAAATAAGTTACCAAGCCTACTCAAATTCTCTCTATAACGCTAAAGGGTATATGGGCTTGTTAGGAGTCCTAGAGGACCCCCCAACCTTGTTCTAACAATTTGAAGTTAAAACAATTCTAGCATATGCATTTCCACAAAGCCAAGGTTGAGGTCAGAAAACCTTTAACTGATAAATATATTTGATTTGAGGGGTAGATTAATACAAGGCCCTAGTATTGGATACGTTCTTGTTGGCTATCAGAATCCTTCTGTGTAACACAACGTACGCAGTGGGAGTCTTTTAGAGGCATGATAGAAGAATGGCATTTGGATCGATCTAGAGTAAGCAGATACCGAAGTTTATTCCTTGGTTTCTTTACAGCCTTTTGATTAGGTTCCGAGTCTGATGTGATCATTCTGACGGCCTTTCCTTGACTACCTGCAAGTCTAATTGGAATTCTTCTCTCTAACATAACATATAACACACAGGGAGGAATAGGAGATTCTTACGAATTAGTTCTCATAGATAGAGGCTACATTGTTTTGTGGCAGCTATAAAGGTTGTGGTAGAGATAGTTAGGAATTAAGGGGAAGAAACAGGTAAAGATTGTGAACCTCCCCCTCTACTATTACACTACCAAATACTAAAAAATAAAATCAGGCATAGGCACTCAATTCACATGCTTAGGACAGACAACCAAGAAATCAAATGCCCAACACTAGAAAGCGAAATGCACATGTTTTGTATATATGTTTTTAATACGGGGTACTTTAGTCAGTACGCTAGTTTTCGAGTGAGAAATGACAAATTAGGGTTTCTCAATTATCAATTTGTATTACAAACAGAAATTAGTAATATATAATTAACATAAATAGAAGACATTTTAGAGAAAGAGAGAAGAAAACCTAATTACGTTCCCGAATCTTCGGAGTTGGAGTTCCAAATTTAACCTAGATCTAATGTGGAGTATCCCGGATGAGTCCACTCGTTGTTAAGTCATTTACAGATTCTATTGCAGTTTGTGCTGAAACTCATTCGGATGTGAGCCAAAACAACTAGTAGTGAGGTTTTTGTGGTTGAGTCTCCCATGAAGATGGTAGATTTTGAGTTAAAAGTTAAAACTATGGTAGTACGCGTAACTGTTATGCATTGTTATAGAGGTGCATAACAATTTTGGTTGGGAGTTGGAAGGTAGAGTGGGTAGGTGGGAAATACACAAATATGAGAAAGAGCACAAGAAAACAACACAAACATATATTATAACAGAGAAGAGATAGAGATAGAGATAGAGTGGAAGAGAGACCAACAAAACAACTTCATCTTCTCTCTAAAAATGGATCCAAATCTCCAAACCCCATACTCCATTAAAGTAGAACAACAACAACAACAACAACAATTACCCATTGCTTCAATCTCCCTTTCTCTCTCAACCCTTCTCCTCCCTCCAAAACCCCCTTCTTCTTCTTCTTCTTCTCATCAACAACAACTCTCCTCTCTCCCCACCAAACTCAAACTCCCCTCTCAAATCACCACTCTCTCTCTCTCTTCATCTTCCCTCTCCCCCCCTACCAAACCCAACTTCAAATCCACCATCTCCTCCTCCCCTCTCCAAACCCCTCTCTTTCGCGCCCCTCGTCGCTCCTCTGACCCCACTAACCCCGTCGGCATTCGTCGATCCTCTATCGTTTGGTTTCGAAACGATCTTCGACTTCACGATAACGAATCCCTCAATGCTGCTAACAATGACTCCATTTCGGTCCTCCCCGTGTATTGTTTCGACCCCAGAGATTATGGGAAGTCCGCTTCTGGGTTTGATAAGACGGGGCCGCATCGAGCAACGTTCTTGATTGAATCGGTGTCGGATCTTCGCTGGAATTTGCAGGCGAGAGGGTCTAATCTTGTGGTGAAGATTGGGAACCCGGAGGTTGTGTTGGTGGAGTTGGCAAAGGCAGTCGGGGCGGACGCTGTGTATGTGCATAAGGAGATTTCGGCTGGGGAGGTTAGAGGGGAAGAGAAGATTGAGGCGGCCATGAAAGAGGAGGGAGTGGAGGTTAAGTACTTTTGGGGGAGTACATTGCATCATGTTGATGATTTGCCGTTTAAGTTGGATGATATGCCCTCGAGTTACGGTGGGTTTAAGGAGAAGGTGGAGAGATTGGAGGTTAGACAGACAATTTCCGCTTTGGATCAGTTGAAGGGGTTGCCGTCAAGAGGAGATGTGGAGCCTGGGGAAATACCCTCATTGTTGGATTTGGGTCTCAGCTCGTCAGGAATAATGGCTCAGGTTTGGGTTTTGGCCATACTCTACTTAATGTTTAGACTCCCATATAAACTGTTTTTGAGCTTAAACTTGTAATGCTAATCACATTTTATCAATAGATGAGTATATATCGATTTAATTAGGGGAACCTAGTCATTTTATCTATGAACTTAGACCTAGTCTTCTAGGTTATTATTTGACACCCAAAGTTTGGTACTGCCTCAAGCGTGTTTTAGGGCAGGCAGCATTAACAAAGACTCACATGACGGGTTTAAGCCAACCTCTTGGAGTTCAGAATCATGTCATCTAACACGTTTTGGTTGTTATGGCCATGGATTAACCAGATGTGGTAGATGTACTACTTTGACCTGATGGTAGTAATTACAATGTGTAAAACATATGAGATGCTGTTTTCCCAAACGACGCTCACATAATTTATTGTTAGGTAATCTTATGTGTAGTCCTTGGTTTGAGAAATTGTTGCATTGTATAAGAATCACGATTAACATTAGGGGTAGGTTGTTCTAGTTGGTCCTGATGATTGAATTTTATTTCGAATTCTAAAGAAAACTTATTGAAGTTTCATAATGTTGTGTTCATCAATGTCAAGCGTAGAAATATGAATGAAACAGAATTGCTAGCGCTGAAACTCCCATCCAAATTAATGCTCGTTCCTGTGTACAGTATCTGGGTCACACTGAAACTTTATGCCATAAGTCGTAAACATACTAACATCACGAGTAAATTTTGTTAACTATTTGAATTTGCAGTTCAAATTCTTGATTGTCGTAAAACACTGAAGAGATATAGTATCTGTTTGCAGAGCTGTCATTGTTTTAGTTTCAACTCAAGTTACTATATGTATGCATTGATGATAGCTGTTAATACCATCATTTGCGTTGCTTTGGTGGTTGTTGACAGTGTGTGTGGGTTCATCTTCTGTTAAATCTACTTCCTGGCATTAAAGATTCAAAATATGGAGACATTTAGAATTATAGTCATTGTTACTATGAGGGTGCACGAGTCCTATAGGATGTATGATGGTTTGAAGGCGGTGGCTCATAAGTCATAACTTGCGTATAATGTTGAATAAAGAGGGGTATCAAGATAACTTTCCTAGGTGATATAGCTCTTTAAATCGTGGATATTTTGGGATAATAAAGGCACCAGAAAAGTGGAAACTAGTTGTTCTGGGAATTACATCATAGTTCATTGATGAATTGCTTATGATGATGCAACCAATTCTTTGGTGAGTTCTCAGACTGATTACGCAACACGTACAGTTTAGCTTTGAAATAGTTTTAGATTTATGGGTTGGCTGAGGAGTAGAGTCGATGGGAGCTGTTACCAGTGTACCACCGACATGGATTCAAGATTCGCTAGCACCTTAAGTTAGATATCTATCTAAAAAGGGCTTACCAGGTGGAGACCCAAACATTTGTTTATTGCTAAAGGCATTAATGAGGATTTTCAGCATACGTGAATGTCATTGTTGTCTTTAGGTCTTCTTGGAGTCTATGGTAGAAAGTGTGTGGTTGTGGAAAGGTCTAAAAAAACATAAATTACCTTATGGGATACAAAGCTGTTTTCAAAAGGCGGAATGGAATGGTTGACTTAAGCTAAATATGCACTTCCTCTCTCTCAATTCACAACCTTATCCTTGTTCGCATTGCCCCTATAGGTTAGCTAATAATTAGTAGAAATTGATGAGGAAGCTATTGTGAGGCAGGGTTGCGGGTTTCACACAATTGCATTTTAATAAGATGGGATGTGGTGTGTCCTCCCAAAGAAGAGGCTGGTATTGAAGGCATTTCATAAAAAAATGAATAGAGACCTCTTTTTGGAAGATGGATATGGCATATGGCAGTTTGAATTAGAAAGTGAGTCATGTGGGGAGGTTGTGGCTGCAAGCATGGGTTAGTGGAGTATTGTATCAACTATCGCGTGGATTTTTTGCGCAGTATTTTTAGCAATAGTTATACTTATTGGAAGGCATAGTACAAGTAAGAGTCCACAGAGTAAAACAATTTTTTGATCACCGCAGCGATGCATGTTCTTTTTCTTGCATAACTATTCCAATTTACATTTGTGATATTCTATATCGCTTTCATTAGTCATATTTTTATGCCAACAAATGTTTGTCGTTTATGATCAGTATATGACCATTGTGTTGAGAGATAAACTTGTTACATCGCACACAGGATGGGAAGCCTGTTGCCAATGCTTCCCTAATAGGAGGGGAATCTAAAGCACTGCAGAGGCTAAGAGAATTTGCAGCCGAATGCTGGGCGCAACCAAACAATGTGAGCAAGGATGGCAGCCAGAATACCATATATGGTGCAAATTTCTCCTGTAAGATTTCCCCATGGCTGTCCCTGGGGTGCCTTTCTCCTCGTTCCGTTTATGAAGAACTAAAGAAATCTGGCACAAGGTGGTATTTTTAACTGTGCACTTTAATCATCTATGGGTTTCTTATTCAAGTTGCGTGACAATTTCTAAAAGGGTCCTTACTTGGAACTCTATTGTGATATTTTAGAACAATTACTGCTGTGTCAACTCCTAAAGATGGTGGTACTGGAATGAACTGGCTGCTTTTCGAGTTGATGTGGAGAGATTTCTTCAGGTAAACTCTATGAACTTTCAGTTACTGAGTAAACCAATGCTACGTTTTCTATAAATAGTCCATTAGATATGCCAGACTTTATTTATGTAATTTTGGGAAACTTGTCATATCTTCTGAATGTTTTCTTCTACGTCCAGGATGTGATAGGCAACATGTGCAACTTGTTAGTGATTTAGTTTCATATTAATATATACCCGCACTCATATATAATTATCCCCATGGTGGTTTATTTCAGATTCATTACCAAAAAGTACAGCTCCGCAAAGAAAGTTCTTGATGGTTCTCCGGCAACAGCTTGCACAGGTGCCCTTGCTTGATTGTGACTTACATTTAGGTGAAAGGAAAATTCAACTTGATTGCAACGTTAAAGTTGATGGGTTCTTCATCTAGTACGGTCTTTCAAGCTTTCAAGTTGTAGCTGCGGATATATTGTTGCTAAAAGGGGATAATTTTGTATTTTTAGTGGGCTCATTTCAGTGCCTTGGAGAAAGTGGAGCACATAAGAAGATCCTTTCTGATTCTTCTAACTTATTGTAATTAAAAGAATATGTTTTAATTGCAATACTTGCTTCAGATATTTTCTGTGTTAATTGATTAGTGATCGAATCGGATTATTTTCTCTTCAAGCCCCGATAAAAGAGAAAAGGTTGCCAGGCTTCGTCGTAATTTATGTTATAATGGTGCTCAGTGACAGTAAACGGGCCAGTATCATCCATTTGTTGGAGCTTCTTGGCCTGGGATGCAATGCGTATGTACTGTAAAGTGGGATATAAATGATAACAAATTTACAAAGATAGTCTATCATGTTTGTCAGGAAGGACTCCTAACCTTGTGTAGGAGATTCTCACAACTTGAGCTGCTACTACCCAACCTAAATTTATAGAATAAAAATTTCTAGATTCTTGGAAATTATGAATTTAGTGTTCTAGTTAAGTAAATATATTCAAGACCCAAGCTTCGGAATGCAAATGGTTCATCAGAGGATTCAGAACTTGCTCACATGGTACTGCCCAAGGTAAACTCAAGTACAACCTCAAACAAGAAGTTATATATCTATCTCATTGGAACTCTGTAATTCGAACCATCACTAACTTCAAATAAGTCAAAAGAACTGATAAACCTTTGAGCTTCATTGAACTGAACATTTTCGTATATTCTCTTTTCTCTGTAAAGAATTGTACATATTTTGATATATTACAAATATATATCCAAAGAATAAAGGGAAAACAAAAAAAATACAAGAATGTATCAAAGCATACTTGTGTACCTATGTATACAGGAGATAATTCAAATTATGCCAGAAACTTTTAAGGAGGAAAGAACAACGAAAATAATCCACAGGAACATGAAAAAGACACTGGTTATCCATGCCCACAGTCTTGGTCCTCCCAGCTCAGCACCTATGGTTAGACGTCTAAGCACCAGAACTGAAATGCAGCCAATGGATGTCAAGAAGAAAACCAGTAGAGAGAAGCTGAGGCCCGACGCATTTTGGATGTATAATGGCTCCTTATATACAATATAGTTGTATGTTGTGTTGATCAACCACGGAATACCAATGCCCACATATATATTTACTGAATTGCTGCAAAAACAAACAAAATATTACAATCGTATATAATAGGCTTCTTCGTGTAACAGCCTACTTATTAAAAACACATATAGGATACTAAAGCAGGGTCTTAACTTAAGTCATTGGTCTTTTGGTAACCCTGATAAAATTTTCTAACAACATTAACACCTTCTATTTCCGTGGAAAGTTCACAATTCAGTACCATCATTACCTTATATTATCCTCATTTCAACCTTGCAAAAAGCTACAGGATCCTAAAAGAGGGCCTTAACTTGAGTCTTCAGTCTTTTGGGAACACTAATAATTTTCCTTTGTAATATTAACTTCTTCATTACTTAAAATTAGCCCCATTTCCACTCTTCCAGTTTAACATATCAAGTGTAACAGTGTTGTCAAAATCGTGCGATTTTCGATTTAAATCGCACTACAAAATCGTTAGGGCACTGGATCGAACCAGTGCCCTAACGATTTGAATCGAACTACAAAATTTGCTTTTAAAGAAAATCATAAAAATTGTTTTTGAATCGTAAAAAAATCGGAAAATCGTAAGAAAATCGTGGGATTTTGTTGAGACTTTGAATGGTTGAAAGAGATAAAAAAAAACACACACACATACAAGGGAAG
The DNA here is from genome assembly GCA_014058105.1 of Kingdonia uniflora. Lineage (NCBI taxonomy): Eukaryota > Viridiplantae > Streptophyta > Magnoliopsida > Ranunculales > Circaeasteraceae > Kingdonia > Kingdonia uniflora. The sequence continues at coordinate 983,169 of JACGCM010001419.1, forward strand.
CCATTGTTACATTTTTTGCTTTGTGAAAAAGAGAGGATTTGGACTCTTAAACTCAATTTACACTCATACCTTCTATATTTCGGGAAATGACATCCTTACCCTTTATTGCTTTTAATAATTCTCCTAGATTCATCTTCAAGAACAACTTCATGACTTAAATCTCTCCCTAAATTATGATTTTATCTTCAATAAAGTTTCAAGAGCTAATACCCAATTTTTAAGTTTTACAAAATGTTGAAGATGTTTTTTTCCAAATGACCATCGTTTGTCCCTATGCTATTCTACATCAAGGAAAAGAACCAAATCTCTTTATATTGATTTTAGTATCTTGGCTATTATGATGATTTTTTGTTAAGTTTAAGTAGACATAGTATTCATTATTTGTATTTTTTGTGATATTTAAAAAATCCACAAAAAATTTTACAATTAACGATTCGATTCGATTTTTTCCGTCTACAATTTACGATCTAACAACCTTAAGTGTAACTTTATCAGTTACTTGTTTCTGAAAACTGGTTTAGCTTAGACCAAAATATAACATCGAATTTTGCGATCTCATTTACTGTCAACATAAACACTCTAAATTTATTCCTGCCTTCTGCTACTTGATTTTTTTACATTAGTGGATTTAACTTACATATTACTTATGCTCAAGATCAACTCTATAATTTGCATCAAATAGCAACCTTACAGCGCGGCGGTACACTAATAAAAATTGATTGGGAGAATAGTATCGAAACTTACTCCCAAGGGTTTTTTAATCGAGACCTAGGTCTTAATCGCCCATTTCGAAAAAAGATTACTCGGAGATTAATCGTTAAGATCGGAGATTATGGTTTATTTTGCCTTCATTTTTGCTTGAATTTAGCGTAAAACTAATCGCATTTAGTTAAGTTTAATTGTATAATTAATTGTTAATTCATTGTAGGTTATTGTAATAGGTTATTTAGTCTTATTAAATCCACATTTTAATTGGGTTTGTAACTGCCCCTTAACTAGGTTTGTAATAGCCCTTAATTAGGTTTGTAACCCCCTGTTTTATTAGCTTAGTAACAACTACTTAATGGTTGTTGTAACTGCCCTTGTATAATCTCTATATAAAGCCTCCTAGAGAGAAGAATAAATCATTCAGTTCATTATAATTCAATCTCTCTACATGGTATCAGATGTAAAGTAGAGAAAAAGAAAAATCTTACCCTCCAGAAAAGCCTTCTTATATTGCCCTTCGTTGTTGTTCTCATGTTCAACCTTTTCTAAGGTTGTTCCTGCACACCATTGTCTTGTCCAGCCTTTTCTAAGTCCCCTTGTCTTATCAACTTTTTGTCTTGTCAAGTTCTAAGTTATATTACTTGTTTGGTATTGCTTCACTGTTTGTGTTAATATAACAAACCCTTCAACGGAATCTTCTGCGTCAACGGAATCCACGGTCTCTAACTCTACTATCCAAAATGGCAATGAGAATCTATTGAATTTCCCACATTCTCATTGGATTACTAGTGTTCTTCTAAATGGCCGAAACTTCTCGTCTTGGTCCAGATCTATCCGGCTTTTCTTGGGAACTAAGGGTAAAATTGATTGGCTCCTACCTGATAATGTGCTTTGTCCTTCTAAGACCGATGCTACCTATAGTACTTGGTTTATGACCATTGCATGATTCTTGGCTGGTTTTTCAACTCTATGGAAACCGACCCAGGCACGCCTTAGGTCATCAATTGTAGTTGTAGTTTAGGAGCATCCTAAGTCTTTAACTACGCTTTTTTCCTGTTATTCAATTTAAGACCCAGGCACGCCTTAGGCGCGGTTAATAAGTGCAGCTTAGGCGGCCTATGTTATAGCCATAGCAAGAAGAGGTTAGCCACTCTTTTGCTTTTCTTTCGTCATAATGAAGAGTCGGGTTAGGATTCTCCCGGCATCGCAGATGTTAGGGCCTTCTTTCCAACCTAAGGACTCTTTTCTTTTGATAAGTCAGGCCGGTCTATCGATAACGAAGCATGGCCAAGCTTGTATAAACTACCTACCCCGGGGGTCTGCTTCTTCTATCTTTAGGACTAGGGTGTGTTGTAGTCAGAGCGAGTCTCTTACTAGACCACTTACCTACCCATTTTTCCTATAGTAGGGCCACGGGAGAACCCGTGACTTACTCTTCTCGCGCGTTATTCTTCTTGCAATCGTGTCTTGACCCGGGGCACCGGAAGAGAAACAACCCAATAGTGTGCTGCAGGGTAGGTCTTAAACATGTGACTAGCGCTAGCTTTTTCCACCTTCTTCTTTTAACTCTTTTCTTTAATTCTAGCTTCCAAACTACCTTTCTTGAAGAGCGTAGGGGTAGTGCTCTGACCTCCTCCTTTCAGTCTTCCCCATCTTCATGGTCTACTTTTCTCTTAGGCATAGAAAAGGGGAGTAGTGCGCTATTGAATATAGTGTGTTTTGGAGGGCGGGTGAGATCATATTCTTCTGATCGAGCGGAGGAACCCAAACCAATAGGACATCTTTTTTTAGAAAGCTCTCAAAAGGTTTGGGGGAACCCAGTAGTTTACTTGCGTACGGAGACATTTTTTTTTAGAAAGCTCTCTAATTGCATGAATATCGTTCGCACGCTCACCCTGCTCCCGTACGATCCGCCTCAGATAATATACCTTCTTCTGACCTCCCTGCTACTGTTTCTAATAATACACTTGTCACTGTCGATATTCCAGTTAGCAATGATACATTTCCTGTTGTTCCACCTGGTATTGTGTCTCATTACCCTACCAGGGTACGTGGTCCTCCTGAAAAATATGGCTTTCCTACTAAGCATCCCATTACCAAGTTTGTTTCTTACCGGGGCATGTCTGATTCTTACCGTGCATATATATCTTCTACTTTTGCGATCTAAATTCCTCGATCTGTGTCTGAGGCTATGGCAGATCTTCATTGGGTAGCAGTTATGCAAGCTGACATGGATTCCCTTGTACGGAACCGGACTTGAGAGATGGTTCCTTTACCTTTCGAGGCCCAGCCAGTTAGATGTCGATGGGTGTTTAATGTGAAATTCTTGGCTGATAGGACAGTGAAAAGGTATAAGGCTTGCCTTGTTGCTAAGGGCTTTAAACAGGTACCTGGACGTGATTTTGGTGCTACTTTTGCTCCGGTTGCTAAACTGAACTCTGTTCGTCTTCTCATTTCCTTGGTTGTTTCCTACCATTTATTAGCAAGGCTATTTTATGTTATTTTAGTCCCACATTGGTTATTCATAGAAGTAGTTTACTATCTCTCTCTTATATATAGAGAGTATGATGTAACCTAAATAATCAATTCAATAATAATATTTTTCTCTCTAATTTATTTTTACATGGTATGAGAGTGAGTTACCCCCGTTTTATATCCTCGTTGATCGAACTCGACGGTGATTTTTGTTCATATTGGTCTGATTCACGCCGCCGTTCTCTCTCTCTCTCTCCTCTATTTTGAAGAACGACGATTATCAATGTCTCTCTGGTAACGTTGTTCTGATTGCAACCTAAGCTTCCACAATTTTTTTAGTTTTTTGGATCCGGTCGCGGGATGCGATAGATGCTGATCTGAATCTCAGATCTATTTGATTTATTTTAGGTAATCAATCGCGATGGCTATCGGTGACGAGTCGAGTTCGAGTTCGACTGTTTCTTCGATTGGAACGAGTGAAGATGTCCAGTCCTTCAACTCTGTTCATGATAATCCGAAACTGAAGATTACTTCACAGCTATTAGATGACTTGAATTATGTTCGATGGGCACAGTTTGTGAAATTGTTTGTTGGTGGCCGTGGAAAGATAGGGTTTCTTCTTAGCATAGAAAAAGAACTAGAATCAGATCCGAAGTATGCAAAGTGGTTCTCGAATGATTCGATGGTGAGAGCTTGGTTGATTAATTCTATGCAGCCGACGATCTCCGTTAGGTACTTTTTCACAAACAATGCGCATCTGATTTGGGAATCACTTCGTAAGGAATATTCTTAGCGAGAAAATAATGCTAGGATCTTTCAACTTTCTAATGAGATTGGGAATTTTAAACAGGGTACTCAGACTTTGGGGATGTATTATGCGAGACTTCGATCGAGTTGGGAAGAATTATCTCATTATGATAGCTTCATCGAGTGGTCAGCTAGCGCACCAAGTGAAAAGGTTCCTATTCTACCTACGAAAGCAGAGATTTATGCAAAGATTGTGGAGAAGACTCGGGTGTTTCAGTTTCTTGCAGGGATCAATCCCGACTTTGAGTATGCACAATTCATCTACTTGACAGGACTCCTTTCCCAACTCTTGAAGAGGTACACGCATATTGTCGCTCCGATCAGAGTCGTCGATCACCTATGCCTCCTATCTCCGGGATCCCTTCAGAGACTTATGCTATGGCTGTTCGTTATGCTTACCCGGCACCACCGTCAGTTCCTTCACAAACTTCACATATATCATCACCTAGCCTTTCTCCGTTACCAACGGCTTTCGATAACTCTCGCCCCCTGAGGAAGAAGTGTGATTATTGTGGTAAGTGGGGACATCTAAAGACAACTTGTCATGCTTTGCACGGTCGTCCTGTTGGTTATTAACCCCGCCCATCTCAGTCCTCAATACACTTATCTGCCGACTCTAGTACGCCAGATTCTTCGGCCTTTAGTGTTCTCTCTCAGTATGAAATCAACAGGTTCCGACAGCTTTTCTCTATGTCTTCCACACCGGCAGCTTCTCATGCAGGAAACTTCACATCTGCAAATAGTGTTTTTGCATCTCCGACTTCGCTTGGATTGTTGACTCGAGTACAACCGATAATATGACAGGTATGTCTTCTCTTTTCCGGTCTTATTCTTCTAGTTCATGGCGATGGACTGTTCGTCTTGCCAATGAAACTGAGACTCCTATTGTAGGGAAGGGTTGTATCCCGATTACAGATTCATTTTCTTTACCTGATGTCCTTCATGCCCCTCAGTTGGATACTAATCTTCTTTCTGTTAGTAAAATTACCAGAAATAAAAACTACAGTATCACCTTCCTTCCTGATTATGTTGTATTTTAGGATCTAGTGTTACGGAAGATGATTGGCAGTGGATGTGAAGAAGGTGGTCTTTATTTCCTGGATGGACATGTCTCTTCTATTTCTCCTCAAGCTCTCCAGTTAAAGTCTATGTCTAGTATTAAAAATATAAAGTGGGTGCTACGTTGGCATCACTGCTTAGGTCATATTTCCTTTGAGTATCTGCGTTATTTGTTTCCGTCTTCTTTTCTAAAGTATCCATGTTTGACTTGTCTTGTGAGACGTGTAAACTAGCTAAACATCGTTGTAGCACGTATCCATTGAGTATTAATAAAACTTCTTATTGTTTTGATATTGTGTATTCGGATATTTGGGGCCCTGCACCAGTTACCTCTAGCTTAGGATTTTGTTACTTTGTGTTGTTTATTTGATGAAATCCAAAGATGAGGTCTCCTTTATTTTTCAGGCATTCACCACAATGGTTCGTACTCAGTTTGGGAAAACTATTAAAGTTTTTCGTTCCGATCAAGGTGGGGAATTTATGTCCCAAGGTCTTCGCAAATTCTGCAATGTCAATGGCATTGAGCATCAAACCTCTAATACGAAAACTCTGTAGCAAAATGATAAATTGGAAAGGAAAAATCATCATATTCTTGATCTTGCTCGTGCTATGTCAATTGGCATGAATGTCCCCTCGCATTTTTGGTCTGACGCTGTTCTTACAACGGTGTTTCTTATCAACCGGTCTCCGTCTCGAGTCCTTGGTTGTCGCACCCCATATTCTATTATTTATCCTGATAGTTCCATTTTTCAGATTCCACCTCGCGTTTTTGGGTGCGCATGTTTCGTCCAAGTCACTGGGTCAGCCTCTAAACTAGATCCTCGTGCCTTGAAATGTGTATTCCTGGGTTACTCTCATGCTCAAAAGGGTTATAGGTGTTTCCATCCCTCATCTCGTCGTTATTTCACCTCAATGGACGTTACTTTCTTTGAACATGTTCCATTCTTTATGGGCGGTGTTCTTTCTCAGGGGGAGTATTTTCCAGTTCGTCCTCTTCCCTTAGAAGATTTATCTTCTCCTCCTTCAGATCCACTTCTGTTGAGTGTTCTGTGTAAGTTTGCAATCCCACCTTCAGTTTCACGTCCTTTACATGTTTATACTTGACGACATCCAGGACGCCAGCCTCCTACACCAGACTGCCAAGCATCCTCTGTAGCTCCAGGGCTGCCGCCTGCCATCGATTCAACTTTATCAGGTATTGAGCCTTCTCCTACTGCTTCTACTGATAATGATTCACCTGTTTCTCATAGTGATGATGATAGACCGATTCACCTGAAATCTTATTTCTGTACCCGCTTTCAGGTGAAGGATCTCGGTCCTTTGAGTTATTTCCTTGGGATTGAAGTTGCTCGTTCTAGTTCCGGTATTTTTATCTCTCAGAGAGAGTACATTCTTAATCTTCTCTCAGTTTTAGGACAACTTGCGTGTCGTCTTGCTGATACACCTATAAAGTTATAAAGCTGAATCATCGCCTAGCCGACTTTGAGGGGGAGTTATTGGGGGGCATTGGGTAGTACCAGCGGCTTCTTGGGAAGCTCCTCTACCTTTCTCTTACCCGTTCTGATATTACATATGCGGTTGGAGTTATTAGTCAGTTTATGCACAAACCGCGTCATCCCCATCTCCAGACAGCTATTCGTGTTCTTCAGTTTCTCAAGGGGTGTCCTGGTCGGGGTATTTTATTTCGAAATCATGGTCATTCTCGAGTCGAGGCTTGGACTGATGCTGACTATGCAAGTTCATTATCCGATCGTCGCTTCACTTCTGGATATTGTACCACTATTGGTGGTAATTTGGTTACATGGCAGAGTAAGAAACAAGATGTTGTTTTCAGGTCTAGTACGGAAGCCGAGTACAGGGCCATGGCTCAAGGTGTTTGTGAGTTAATATGGCTTAAGCGTCTTCTACAAGAGCTTCGGATATCGATATCTCTTCCTATGACGCTATATTATAACAACAAATATGCTATTAACATTTTGGCTAATCCGGTACAACATGATCGTACCAGGCACATTGAGGTTGATCGGTACTTTCTGCATGAGAAGCTTAAATCTGGACAGATTCAGACTCTCTATGTTTCTACTTCGTAGCAGCTTACAGATTTTCTCACAAAGGCCATTAGTAGCAGCTAATTATTAGATGTTTTGTCCAAGCTGGGCATGCACGATATTCATGCTCCAGCTTGAGGGGGAGTATTAGCAAGGCTATTTTATGTTATTTTAGTCTCACATTGGTTATTCATAGAAGTAGTTTATCATCTCTCTCCTATATATAGAGAGTATGATGTAACCTAAATAATCAATTCAATAATAATATTTTTCTCTCTAATCTATTTTTACATCATTGGCCTCTTCATCAGTTGGATGTGAAAAATACATTTCTTAATGGTGATCTTGATGAAATTATCTATATAACTCCTCCACCAGGCTTTTACGGTGAGGGGGAGTATGTTGGTAAGGTATGTCATCTTCGTAAGTCTCTATATGGGCTTAAGTAGTCACCACGAGCATAGTTTTGTCGATTTAGTAAAGTGGTTCTCCAATATGACTTTGTCAGATGTCATTCAGATCATAGAGTATTTATCGGGCGCAGTTCAGGGAGTTGTACCTATCTTCTAGTTTATGTCGATAGCATTATTATCACCGGAGATGATATTGCAAGCATTTCACAGATTAAAGAAGCTCTTGGGAAGGTATTTGAGGTGAAGGACTTAGGGCCATTACGATACTTCCTTAAGATTGAGGTGGCTCGATCTACCAAGGGAATTTCCTTATCTCAAAGGAAATATGTTCTAGATTTGTTGAGTTATACATGGATGCTTAGGTGTTGACCAGTCTCCACTCCTATTGTTCCAAATAGTAAGTTGACTACAGGATCATGACCTCTTTTATCAGATCCATCGGCTTATCAGCATCTTGTTGGACGTCTGATCTACTTGGAAAACACCAGACCATATATTTTATTTGTTGTGAGCAAGGTCAGTCAGTTCATGAGTGCACCGTGTCAGTCTCATTTGGATGCAGTTTATAACATCCTTCGATATCTGAAGTCATGTCCTGGTCTCAAATTATTTTATGTTGCTGGGGTACAGGGTACGCTCGAGTGTTACACAGATTCCGATTATGGTGGGCCATATGATAGTCAGTCAACTACTGGTTTTTGTATTTTTCGTGGAAACCACCTTATCTTATGGAAAAGCAAGAAGCAAGATGTTATCTCTCGCTCGTTTGCTGAAGCAGAGTATCGCGCATTATAACATGGAACATGTGAGGTGATGTGGTTGCGTTCCATCTTGAGTGAGTTAGGCTTTGCCGAAACAGGGTCACCAGTCTTATATTGTGACAATAAAGCCGCCATTCATAATGCAAAAAATAAAAAAATTCATAATGTAATAAATAATGCCAGAAGAATACATTTATTTGGATCTTTAAAAATTATTTATTGTCTTATTTAAGACCTTATGATCATATAAGTAATAATTATAAGAAGACAATACAAATATACAAGTAAACAAAATATCTTTTGATTTATTAGACATTAAAGGCCATGGCCCATGGAATACATTTTCAAAAATTATTTTTTGTTTTAATTGATCTATAACAACGCAAGTATACATGAAAATATAGTTTTGGGGGCAATGAAAATATACTTTAAGAGATTTAATATCAATTTAATCCTGATTTTAATCTCAATTTAATCCTGATTAATCAGGATTAATTAGGATTTTTACAGCATTTAGATGAGATTTAGCTCAAAAATTCAGTACGGATTAATCTTGAGACTAAAATAAGAATAGTCGGGATTAATACTTAATTGTTCGGAGATTTTTTCAAATAATTTGAGGTTTCTATAATTAAAAGTTCGGAGAGATTATACTCAAATTAATCGGGTCGGTAATATTTTTTTTAGGGATTAATCTGGATTAATCCAGATTATAAATACCTTGCTCACTCCTATATTGATTGTGGCTCTATGAACAACAACATGTTAGTTATAAAAACATTTACTTAATCTCTACTAACTGATTGGGGATTCCTAACGAGTTCTTGAGCAACCTTAAAAGAATGGTCGGCACTTCGAAGGAAAGCAAAACATTGATGCCCACTAGTGCTAGACATTTACGCAGATTTTGAGCTGGGCCTAAAAGTCAACATTATGAGAGCGAGATTTGAGGATCTAATGAAAGTGGTAAAAGTCTTTAGACATCTCCGTTCCTGTTTGAGTTGTATTTGCTTATGTTGTGATAGGGCATCTGTTAATGGAAATCGAAAGGAAAAAAAAGAAGATTTAACCCATTTTAGTTTGATTATTAAACAAGTTCCAGACCACGTTGTTCGTCTCCCCAAGGATGTGTAAGGCGGATGACATGAAGAGATGACCGCCTTTCATCAATTGTTATTGGGGAAGAGATGAATATGACTTGGATTGTTTATCTGATAGTGGCACGTTTCTATTTGCACAGCAAACAGGTCCTTAAAGTTGTTGCTAATGAGTGTGACGTTGACCAATCATTTACGTTGGTCAAATTGTTGTGTGTCAGCATTATTGAATGGTCAGACAATTCGATTAGTTACTTAAAAGTTTTTCTTTTCTTTTCCATTTTTGGTTATTTTGAAAAGTACCACTTTTTGTAACCTTTGGTATTTACAAATTAGGGTAAATTTCATTTTCTTTACCTAACTTTATCTAAATTAGTGTTTCTTTTAAGCATGGACAGTCTTTTTTCTTTTTTTAGTTCAAAGCTGCTTGTGGGAGATGATCTCAGGACCTCTTGGTTTTCCAAGAACTAGCTTTACCAGAGCAAGCCCTCGTTGGCAGCATGGCCAGCCTTATTTCTTAATACTTATTTTGTTTAGGAATTAGGATTTCCTAGAGCATTAGGAAGTGTGAAGTTTAAAACATTTCGAACTCTTTATTCTATTTTCTATAAAAGCATTATAAATCGGGAATGATGATGATTATGAATAAAACTATGTTTAAATAAGATTAATCTAAGATGCAGTTTTAAGGTTTAACCTCGTGAAGGTTCCTTTTTAAGATTATCTAAGATTTCTCCATTTTTTGCATTTCGGTAAGACCATGACTCTTGCTGATAACGTTTCAATTGTTTCACCCATGATATATGCCCTAGTCCCCCTATTAATCTCCCACTAGAATACATACCTAAGCTTCTCCAAACAACGCTTTCTTCTCCCTTTTTTCCCTACCTAAAATCTACTCTTTTTCAGTTAAGTTGGCCCTAAACTATTATAGACTCTAGTCTTTCTTTGATCCTTCTTTTGTGTTCCTTCAACTTTACGTAACTGCAGATTTCTTCTTCTTCTTTATTTATTTTTTTGTTCTATTCAAACTAATTACTCCCTGTCTCCCTGATATAATTTTGAAACCTCAGAGTGCTTATTCAGCTGATTGCAGTTCAGTTACTTAGATTGTTGAGATATATAGTCCCGCATCAGGAATTCAAGCCTTGCACCTCAATAATAAAATATCCTAGGACTACTCCTTTCATTGCCAATTGGTTTTGAGAGGAACCTCCAGTTCTAATATGGTATCATAGCGAGCCTTTCTTTCCACGTGTCAAGCCCAACGGCTTACGTGCTACTTCGTGTCACCCTAATATTCGCCCACGTGTTGAGCTTAGAAATTACGTCACATGTGAGGGGGCGTGTTGAGATATATAGTCCCACATCGGGTATTCAAGTCTTGCACCTCAATAATACAAGATCCGGAGGCTGCTCCTTTCATTGCCAATTGGTTTTGAGATGGAACCTCCAGTTCTAATATAGATTTAAGATTTCTTTTCAGTTTCTCCCATGCTGCATCATGTTGCTTTCTGTTCATATCCGGCTTTCTACCTGGAAAAACCAAAACTTTTGTGCCTTTCAAAAGAACTACCATTCTCGAAAGAAAATTTTCAATCTATATCAAAATAAAATTGTAGAGTAGAACCTGCAAGTTATGTTTGCAATAGCAGAATCTGCTGTTGTTTGGCGTTCTGCAGCAATCTTGCTTGCCACTAAATCTGGCCATGAGGTTCCGCTTGCCAATGCCGTAAATGCCAACACATAGGCATTTATTCCTAGAAGGAAAAAGAAAATGCTTTTCATAAGTACTTCAGCAATACCAATATATAAAAGAGTTGTGGAATTGGTTCAGGGGTAAGGAAAGGGAAACCTGTGACACAGCTTATGAGATCTGTGAGCCTTGTGACAATGTAAGCTATTCCACTAATGAAAATTAGAGAGCTGATGAAGGCAATCCACCCATGAGCAATAGTATAAGGAGGCACAAAAGCAAACATAAATCTCCACGGTAAGAGGATAGATTGCCAGGAAGCTCTTGCCAGACGTAAGGAGATATTATTCAATTTTCTGGCCTCTGCACTTTCCAACTGTTTAAGGGACAGTAAACAAAAACAAAAAGCTTCAATCAAATCCTGTATATGCAAGTTACTAAGACTCCTACTTCTATTACAAATAGAAATATGAAACTCTAGACTATATGATGAAATGCATGTGAATAAATATGCTAAACGGTGCCCTTTACTCTCTACCAGAAAATTAATAGTAAGTTTTCATGGGGATAGCAATAGATCTGAAACTGGAAAACAAGTCGTTTATAGTATGTCGAAGGTAAGATAAGTTACCAAAATAATCTAGTAGTTTTATATCAGCCTCACGCTTGGGCTTCATGTTAACTTCATACTTAAAGCTAATGCTTCGTGTCTGAGTTCTAAGCAAATAGCTCCTAGTGCGAAACCAAAGCTATTTGATTTCTTGCTGGCTCCTGAGCAGAAGTGAGGTAAGGTAGGTTTTTGGGGCCTCTTCGTGTGCAAAAGTTGCTTAAAAAATTCAAAAGTTGAAATGCATAGCAGTTCCACCATGTACATAAAAGATTATTTTAAAGAGGTTAGTCTACAAATAAAATATCTTTTTTTTTTCACCGGGATAGAGATCGGGAAAGGAATTCAAGGAAGCAAAGACAGTAGTTATACCGGCTTTTTTTAATTGATGTAGGCGGGAACATATATAACTTCAATATAAGAAGGTGGCTCGCAAAATATTTATTACAAGTATTTTTACTTTGACAGAGATGAAATTCTGGGAATGCAAAGCAGGAATTTAGATAATTATTTTCTCGAAGTTTAGGAGGGAAGACTCATAACTTCAACATAAGGGTCGAGAATAAGAGCATTACCCGGAGAGCGTCTACAAATTGTTGTTTCCAGACTAAGAAAACATGAGAATCTTCTGTCGGAAATTTCTTCTCAAAATCTCCATTGGAGGATTCACCTGTATCAGTATTAGGCATCTTTTGATACATTAGATCTGCAAAAAAAAACACAGAAGCAAAACTCTTAGAAAAGACATTTAGATAAAGAGTTGATGCAAGGGGTGGGGACATATTACAACCTACAGAACCATTACAAACCTAAAGTTGCACGACAATACGAAAGTTGTGGATTTACTAATTTAATTTTATAATTTCAATAATTGCTTTATTGTTTGATAAGTTTATCATCCTATGGTCCTACCTAATTTACTTTCACATAAATTACTCTAAAGTTTCTCTCATTCTTTTAAGGAATATAAATTTTAACTAAATTTTTCTTTTTTTTTATAAGCGATAAGTTTCCTCTTCTGATAGGTATTACCCGACAGTAAGGAAATCTCTAACTGAAGGTGCTATTAGTGGGAATTAATACTGGGGCGTTGGTAACAACTCCCAATAACTCTAAGTGGCATTTGCTATTATAAGCGAATAAACCTGTATCATGTTATACTTAATTCTTAAGTTTAAAAGGGCCAAGCAGTGTTGCCTTGCTAGCACAGACACATCATGTCTACAGATTTTATGTTTCAATTTAAAATTCGGGACACGATGCAACCTAAGGTTTCTGGTTAACATAGATCTCTATGTCCTCTGTTCATTTAACACTAGATGATACATATATCTAAGTGGGGAAACACTAGATGTTACATATATCTAAGTGGGGAAACTTAGTCTGCACGGTAAACTGGAATGTTAAAGCCACTAGTAACAGCTCTTAGTTACTGCTGTAACAGTTCTGTAACAGCTCCTAGTTATTGCTGCATAACAGCTCCTATTTATTGCTATAACTGACCACTTAGTTACTGTTGTATAACAACACTTAGTTAATGTTGCAACAGCTCTTAATTAGCCTTGTAACAGCCACTTAATGGCTCTTGTAACAGCTCCTTGTAAACTCTATATAAACCCTCATAGAGAGAAGAATAAAGCAAGCAACATTTTTAATCCTTTCATGGTATCAGAGGGTCTAACTATCCTACTTTTCTTCTTCATTCTTACCTAGTGTTTAGTATATCTTGCACTAACAACCACCACCATTGCAGTTTACTCTAAATAGCATTATTGATTCCGCCGTCGAGACCATTCTCCGGTATGCGATATATAATTGTTGATTTCAATCCAACAGACAACCCCTTCGCTATTCTATAATCTTCAGTTTTGTCAATATCAACCATGTCAACTACTATGGCTACCGAATCTAGCAACACCACTGCCACTTCTTCATTTTTTGCATGGCCTATGGTATCCCTTCCAGGTCCTAATGTCTTGCACTTTTTAAAGTTGACGGAGACCAATTATTTGCTATAGAAGCGACAGATGGAGCCTTTTCTCCATGGGCATGATTTTATGAAATACGTTGAAGGTACTTATCCGGCTCCTAGTCAGATGCTTCCCACAGAGGGTGATCAACCTGCATAAGTTAACCATGCATTCATCCCATGGTATCGTGGAGATCAACTTATTGTTAGCTACCTCACTGCAACGCTGTCTGAATCCACAGAGGGTGATCAACCTGCATAAGTTAACCCTGCATTCCTCCCATGGTATCGTACAAATCAACTTATTGTTAGCTACCTCACTGCAACGCTGTCTGAATCTATTCTTAGAATGGTTGTGGGTACCTCTACCTCACATGACACTTGGGATTGCCTTAGGCGTCATTTTTCTCAGCAGTCTTTGGCTAACTCTACAAACATTCGGTTCCAGCTCCTTTCCATCACAAAGGGATCAAAGCCTATTTCTGATTACCTACAAGAAGCTAAACGGATGGCTGACTCGTTGGCTTCGATCGGTGAACCAATGTCCAATATGGACTTAGTTTCTTCGGTTCTCCGAGGACTTGGACCTGATTATTCTATGATTGTCACTGCCCTACTCAACTTCTCACATTTGCCTGCTTTTCCAGATTTGCGAGCTCGTTTGCTCTCTTTTGAAAGTCAAATTTCTTCATCAGCTGCAGCCCTAGTCACTTAGATAGCTCTCCTAGCTGCCCAGAATCGCCCACAACAACATCCAAATCCAGGAAACCAGCAGAATATGACCAATCAAGGCAACAATCAAAATAATAAGAACCGAAACCGGATGAGGAGTAGGAACGATAGCAATTGGAATAATAGTCAATTCAATAATGGTCACAACAACCACTGGAGTCGCGGACAATGGAACAATGGGAATAACAACAAATATAATTATGGCCCTAATTACTGGAACAATGGCAATTGGAACTACAATTAAGCCAACATGAGTATTTTAGGGAGCTCTCCTTTCCTGACATCCGGTGGGATTGGTCATCTTTCTTCTGGCTATTCTCTGCAATACTCGGCTCCATACACTCTTCAAACTAATTTTGCAGGTCTTCAAATGTCGCAACCAACTGATCCTACTTAGTGCCCAGGTGCCACTCATCACATGACGGGTAATGCAGATGCTTTGCAGAATCGCGTACCCCATACTCGTAATTCCACTATTTTACTTGGCAATGGTGACAAGCTTGACATATCCCAAACGGGTAGCATTCCTATCACTTTAGGGTCTAATAAGTTTCAATTAAATAATGTCTACCATGTTCCTTCCATGCGTACAAATATATTATCAGTTGCTAAGTTCACCGCAGATAACTCTATTCGAGTTTCATTTGATCCGTACAGTTTTCATATTTTTGACTTACATTCGGGTGTTCCATTATTTCAGGGCCAATGTAGGGACGGGTTATATCCAGTTTCACTATATTTACCTCCTCCAGCACCATCAGCCTTTCCATCTTAGTTGTGGCACAACCGATTAGGGCATCCCAATGCCAAAGTTTTATCTTTTTTACGCTCAAATAAAATGTTAAGTATGAATTTTTACCTCACACATGATTTTTGTAAAGGGTGTGCGTTGGGTAAATCCACATACCTTCCTTTTACAACTCATGAAATTCATGCTACTATCCCTTTTTATCTTGTGCATTCTGATGTGTGGATGTCCTCGGTTACTTCTGTTTCTGGTTTTCGCTATTATGTTATATTCACCGATGATTACTCTCGTTATACATGGCTCTTTCCTATGAAACGTAAGTCAGAAGTTTTTACTCACTTTCAAACATTTTTAGCAACTGTTAAGAATATTTTCAATAGTTCGGTTAAATTTTTCCAAAGTGACGGTGGAACTAAATATACAAACCACCAATTTTCATCCCTTTGTCGTGATCTAGGCATTCATCATCATATGTCTTGTCCTTACACTCCTCAACAAAACGGTCTTGCTGAGCGCACGAATCGACATATTGCGGACATGGCCCGCACCTTGATGGCTACTTCTCACACTCCTCTTAATTTATGGGTTGAAGCAGTGTCTACCGCAGTTTATCTCATTAACCGCCTCCCTACTGCACTTCTTCATTGGGCTTCCCCCTTTTCTTGTTTATTTGATCGGTCACCTACTTACTCAGACCTCTGCACCTTTGGTTGTGCCTGCTACCCGCATTTAGGGGATTATGTTTCTAATAAGCTGATGTCACGATCTGTTGAGTGTAATTTTGGGGTACAATTCACAACACAAGGGGTACAGGTGTCTTGATCCAACTAATCGCCGGGTTTATATTTCACGTCATGTGAGATTTGATGAGCTGCGATTTCCTTTTGCTCAGTCTCCACAACCTTCTTTGGCACCTATAGATTCCCAGTATGTGGAGATGGAGTTTGTTCCAGTTGTTACCTTACCAGCTCAACCAGTTATAGTTCCGTCTATGATTCCTCAGCCAGACCAAGCACAACCAGATCAAGCACAATCAGATCCACCACAACCAGATCAAGCTCGGCCAAATTCTATTTCGAATACTCATATTCTACCTGATTGCTCCTTTTCTTTTTATGGACAAACATATCAACGATATATTCAGCGCCCGACAATATTGCCTTGTGCTGCATCACCTCCATCAAAGAATACTCCATCTAACCATATAGATGTCCCAACATCTAACGTACCTTCTGGCCCTTCAGCTCCAGTTGTTCCTACCTCACAACATTCAATGACAACCCAGTTGCGCGATGGCATTCATTGTCCGGTGCTTCGTACAGATGGTACAGTACGATACCCTCTTCCTAAGGCTCTAGCAGCTGAGCTTGCTGCTCTAATGCCTGAACCCACTTGTTATACCCAAGTTGTCCGGGATCCGCAGTAGCATCAGACTATGACAGAAGAGTTCAATGCTCTTCTTAAGAACCAAACTTGGCCTCTTGTTCCACCTTCCCCATCTCAGAACACCGTTGGTTGTAAATGGGTGTTCAAGATCAAACGCAAGTCTGATAGCAGTATTAAGAGATACAAGGCACGACTGGTTGCCAAAGGCTTTCATCAGAAGGCTGGCTTCGATTATGATGAGACTTTTAGCCCTGTGGTTAAACCCACTACTATCCGAACTGTGCTAAGTGTGGCCGTAAACAGTGAATGGGTTTTGCATCAGCTAGACGTCAAGAATGCATTTTTACATGGATTCTTGAAAGAAGAGGTTAATATGTCTCAACCACCAGGGTTTGTTGATCCACAATAACCTCATCATGTTTGTCGGCTTCAAAAAGCTATTTACGGATTGAAACAAGCTCCCCGAGCCTGGTTTACTCGTTTAAGCTCTTTCATTCTCCGATATGGCTTCATTCAGAGTAGAACAGACCATTCATTATTTATTTATCGGCGCAGTTCTCAAATTATGGTTCTCCTATTGTATGTTGACGATATCATTTTTTATTTTTTTTATTACGGTTTTATATAGGGATCCATGTAACTTTGAGTTTCCAACCCCATGATGTTTCGAACCCGCAACCTCTCACTGGGTGGAGAGGTACTACCACGACTGGGCCAAGAGCCTAATGGTTGACGATATCATTCTTACCGGGAATGATCCTTCTTTTATAGTCTTTTACTTCTTTGTTAAGGAGTTTGAGATTAATGACTTGGGACAGCTGCACTATTTTCTTGGTCTAGAGGTTACTTCTCTTCAACCTGGGTTGCATCTATCCCAGACCAAGTACACAGTTGATCTTCTTCAGCGTAGTAATATGCTAGAGTGCAAACCATGTTCCACTCCTCTTGCAGCTAAGTCACAACTTTCATCTCGAGGGTGATTTGTTGACTGATGCGACTGAATATCAACATCTCGTTGGCTCCTTGCAATATCTTACTCTCACTCGACCAGATATAGCCTACGCACTTCAGCATGTGGCTCACTTTATGAGTGTTCCATGTATTCCTCATTTAATTGTTGTTAAACGCATCTTGCGCTACCTGAAAGGTTCGATTGAGTTTGGAATTGCCTTTAGACCATCCCCTGGTCCACAAGCTCTCGTTGTTTCTAATGCTGATTGGGCAGGTTGTACAGACACTAGACGCTCCACGCCTGGGTATCTGACATTTTTGGGCCCTCATCTTATCTCATGGAGTGCTAAGAAGCAACCAACCGTGTCTCGCTCTAGTGCTGAAGCTGAGTATCAGTCTCTTGCTCTTTCATGTGCCGAGTCTATTTGGATTGCTTACTTGCTCCGGGAGTTGCATCAACCCATTCGGGCACCTATCACTATGTATTGTGACAACCTGAGCACCACATATATGGCCTCTAATTCCGTCTTTCATGCACAAACAAAACACATAGAGTTGGACTATCATTTTGTTCGGGAACGGGTTGCTACTAGAAGTCATCGGGTGCAGTTTGTTCCTTCTATTGACCAAACAGCTGATCTTCTAACTAAAGGTCTTCATAAACAACGCTTCCAATGGCTACGTTCCAAACTTGTCCGTTTACGACCGCCAAGTTTGAGGGGGAGTGTTAAAGCCACTAGTAACAGCTCTTAGTTACTGTTGTAGTAACAGTTCTGTAACAACTCCTAGTTATTGCTGCATAACAGCATAACAACTCCTATTTACTGCTATAACTGACCACTTAGTTACTGTTGTATAACAACACTTAGTTAATGTTGTAACAACTATTTATTAGCCTTGTAACAGCCACTTAATGGCTCTTGTAACAGCTCCTTGTAAACTCTATATAAACCCTCATAGAGAGAAGAATAAAGCAAACAACATTTTTAATCCTTTCATGGAACATTCTCCATACTAAATTTCTAGTTGGCCCCTCACGTCCCAGAGCCCTTCTCTTTCACCGACTTAATTCATCGAAACTGGACTGTATCCTCTCAGTCCATGACATATCTACACAATTTTTCAGCAAATAGCCTATTTTAGTCATAAATAAGTCTCCTGAGATGATAACTAACAGAATACCGCAGAATTGAACAAAAAGCTGAAGTTAATCTTAAGGCAGTGAGCTTCGGAGAGAAGATAGGTTTCAAACTTGGGTCTGTTGTATTACGTCCACTAACAAAAGTTCATATTTGCAAGCTGACATCTTAAAGACTATTAATCAGAGCATCATATTACCTATCCTCTTTTCCGAATGAATAGAGAAGATATCAACAGTGTTCATGTTTTCCTCTTCGCCAATTTGAAGTATCTCAGAGTATTCGTCATCGTCATTCACGACGTGTTTGCATAAGGCAACCTCTTCTGGGACCCAGTCTTCTGGCCTCTCACTTCTTGCCCTGAGATATATAAGAAGCACAATACAATACTTCAATGTACAAAATCTAATAAAATGGACTAATCAACGGGTCTTGTTCGGCAAGAGTGCCTTGGGCTCTCTAACGGGTAACACCTTGTGTATAGGCAATAAAAGTCATGGCATACTTATGCTCCTTAAGCAAACAAGGAACACCTCTGCGACTTTAACCACAAAGCTAAAATAATAATTTAAATTAGGAACCATACAGTGGCAGGGATATATAGGGCCACCGCTTATCCTGAGCATATGCATGTATTAGCAGTAATCCAAATTGAAGAACTGTCAGTAAAGCTTCCCATAATGTAACCACATTAGGAGTCCAAACCTACAAGTAAAGAAAGAATGAATGTTAACAAGTCTTTATGCACTAGGGCATCTCAATCAAAAATGAAGTATGAACTATAAATGTTGCATGATTTAAGGGAAACTCATAATTCCTCAAGATAGTATATGGACATGCAGGAGATTAACTTTGCATAATGAAAAATGTTTCGAATTCCTTCATTGCAGGACAATATATTTCACCCTGTACTAGAAAAGTTTGAAGGAACATGCGAGTCACAAGGGTATTATTGTGTTTGCTAAGTTCCAACAGTGTAAACCTCGGAACAACATAAGAAGGGTTTGTTTGTAAATGTAACTATTTACTTCTAACGTAGAGAAGTAATGGTTCTTATTGTTTTAAGCATTACAACTATGGAAAATCAATAAACTAGAGCAAATAAAGTACTTATGGAAAATCAATAACCATTAGATTACGAGTTATTTAAACTTAACATGTCTAATTGGACTTTGCCCCCACCCAAAAGTTTACTTTAGAAACTTAGCCTCCTGAAAACGTACTTTCCCCTATTTTTTGGGTATGGTCTAATTCTCATTGTTTTTCACAATCATTAGGGGAAATATAAAAAAGAAAAGATTTTGGGGAGTGAAATCATTATGGATCTCAGATATAGCCTCAATTTAAATAGATTCTAAGACAAGAGGTCAGTTCCTCCATTAGCTACAATAGTGCAATCACTACATACGTAAGTAGAACAAGGTGTACAGATCACTGTATGCTAAAAAGATTGAAGAAAATCATTATGCAGAACTAGGTAATACACTGAATGAGACTTTGCAAATTTTAGGTTAAGGGTCACCTCTAAGATAATATAAAGCCAAATGTAAGCCCAAAACGACCAAAAGAGTTCTACCAGCCAAACACCGACGTCTGATATTTTTTTCAACGTTCCCGCTTTGGGAACTACAACACAAACAGCATGGATAGGGAACAGGTCGAATGCAGCAGAACCAACAAGCGTTCCGGGACCCAATCCTATAAAATCAAATAAAATACTTATGAAATGTCTGAAAAGTAAGAATTTCAAAAACAATACTGCAATAAAAAAAAGGGTGGCAAACTTCATAAAACTTCATTAGCGCAAACTTGGAAGTAAACAACAAAATACAGGAACAAAGTAAAGAGGTTAAAATTAACATGTCAGCCTATACAAAATAAAGAAATGCCAGACAGCTTAGGATGACAGGATGACAGGTCAATTGAATGCATTATGATTGTAGGGGTTTTTAGATATTTAGAAATGCAGCTTGATTGATGAAGTTTAATCCAAATCATGCCTTAAAATTAAGATTGTGTTATAGACTATTCACCAAGTGAAAACCATTGCTGGTGGATATGATTATCCAGTTCATGCTTTAGTCAAAAGTTGTCTCAAAGATGTCAGCGCCTCATTCTTGTGGGGTCCACCTAAGTCTATGGTAGAACCCTTTTCATTGTTTTGTAATCAACAGCTTGATTTTACCAACCAACTTTTTATCAGCACGCCAAAGGCCTAAGGGACATCCTGCTTAACCCTAATCCACAAAGAGTGACATAGAGACTCAAATCTTGAACAACTACAAGGAGACATCTCGCTAGATGCCATACACTAAGGGCGTCATCGCCAATATGATGCCTTGACTAAGAGTCATCCTGATTTTCATGTTAGACCTATTAAACAACTAACCACCTGAGGTGCCGCTTTGCCAGGAAGATTTAAAAACAACGGGATAAGAGCCCTAATAAATTAGGAAGAGCCCTAAATGTATCAATAACAAAATAATCAAAAGAACCCCACCTAGAGTAAATTGTGCCTTCCATAGAGGTGCTCTACTGATGTGCCAACATGGTTTGGGTTTTTAAGAAGTTTAGGGTGAATGATTCGCTCCAGAGAAACCTCAAAGTATTATCTTAAGTTTATTTAGAGAGCTCAAAATGTTGCAGTTTGTTCACAATCTGAAACTGTAAGAATGAATATTTATATGCAAGCGCGTGGCTGGAAATAAATCCCTATCGTGGTCCGGGTACTTTAAGGTTGAAAGCTTCAAGCTTTTCCCTTATTTGGAAGTATTTGCAGAGTTAGAGTAGTTCGAGATGGTTGACAAAAAATCAAAACAAAAAAAAACTCTTAGCATAATAAATTGCCACTGATACAAATCTCTTGCAATGAAAACCATTAATGGTGTAATAATGTGAATAACAAAATATTACAAATCTGTAAGCGATGAGTCAAGCAGCCATTTGTCCTCCAAAAATCTCACCTCGCCCACTAATCTTCATCAGTCTACCCGAACTCCGACACTCAAATCTAGAAAAATAACCTTCTGAACAACCCGTCTTCATCTTACCCAAACCTCCATAAACATTTACCTCATGAAGCCTCATTCATCCTGGAAAAATTGTTTATCCAAACCCCATTTCATCTCCAGCCTTACACACTTGCTTCCAACAAAACTGATGGATCCTATGATCCTCCACCAATAAAAAAAAAGATTTCAAAATAAATTCCAAAATCTTTTTATCCCCTTAGGGAGAGGAAACAAAGGCATATAATAAATTGGGAGGCTTGAAAAAATACTTTTCAAAAGAGCTACACACCTTTCTTTCGAAAGATACTAAGCGTTCCACCCACTAAATCTCTTAGAAAATTTCTTAATAACAGGATCCCATAGACTAATATTTCGCCCCAACTACAGCCCCAAATAAATAAGTGTTGGTTACTACTATACATTACATAACAATTTTAGCCTTATTGAAATTTAGGGTCAGTTTTTTTTTTTTTTTTTACGATCTGTTGTATTAAAAGCTATTCCTTCTGTTCAAAATCAGCCATACGAGTTTGAGCTTGAGAAGCTTTGTTTTTCTTCCAAGAAAGGTGTTAATAAAATAGAACGCGGATGCTATGATTTATCAAAATATAAGCGGGATAAAATAAAAGAGTGTCAAGAACAAGATTAAAAATGAATTCTACAAAAATGAAAACAAAATGCTAATAACTAGAAACTTGTAAGATTAAAATCGTGTCTCGACTTTATTAAATACAGTTTAGGAAATTATTAACTCCTTAATGAACAATTGAATGATCTCCTAAATCAACAATGCTACTTGAAGAGCTAAAGCAAGTCTGATATTGATAGAAAATAAATAAACTAAAAGTAAAGAAACAAACCTCCAGCATACAGCTCGCCCAGATTTCGGATTGCATCTATTGTGGCTAAAGAGATCTGGGGAAAGCTTGTACCAAAAGCCAGTAGAGTAATATCTGCAATCGTGTAATTCCATACTTTTTCACGTCTGACAACATTGGTATTTGTGCTAGGATCTATATCCACTATTTCTCGTGTATGCTTAACTACATTCTCCATCGACCGGAAAAAACGAGCAGTTATAGCTGACAACCCAAAGAAACAATAGGCGAGACCAACAAGATACAAAAACGCTCGAAACCCATCCCCAAAGGAAGTCTCCCCTGAAAAGATAAAATAGCTTTCACATTTTTCATGCTCTAGAAAATTGGAATTTTCTAGCATCCTCTTAAACTTTGGCACCATCTTTCACGTTTTCAAGTCAACTTCCAATGGTCCTTGCTCAACAGTAGCTTCGTCTGCAACTGAGACAAAGAAAATTATCAGTGAACAATTCTATAAACATGAGTTTAGGTAGTATAATTTCATCATTAAAAATCCCATGAAATGGACTATAAGTTTGTTCACACAGTCTACAACTACCAACCTTTTTGATCACAACCTCTTGAACGTCGTTAACTTCAGCTTCATAAAACTTCACCCGGACATCGTAGCAAATAAATTGGCTTGCAACCCACCAATTGGATCTCTTCCTTTTGAGTCCCCTACTTATCTGAGACAACTAATCCCTCTCCCTGAATACTGAAACATATCACAATAAACTAAATTAACCTCTGCAAAATGCTCGAAAATTCGTAAAATATAACTGAAATAAAAACCTATTTTCATACATTTTTACCATATTGAAAATGCAACCCAAAGCTCTTATGTGCACTCATAAATTACTAAATCAATCATCAAGAGAGAGACTTACAACTGTGACAGTTGTTGGAACACGAAGGAGGAGGAGTCTGGGCAATTACGACGTATGCATGGGGCGTCGTTAATATGAGATTTTTAAAATTTTCATCAAAAAGCAGTTCAAACCAGAGATCTATAAAAGGTCGTTATACGAATTTGGGGTCCAAGTAACAGTGTTTTATTTTTAATTGCAAACTTGGCCCTACTAAATTGATTTTTTAGTCTGTAAGGGCTTAACTAGACATTACACACGAGATACATGAGGTCCTTAGATCTCCTTGTCATCGGACCCAATCCGATCTCTTATGCTTAGATCTTTGGAAATTAAATGATTATTCTTGGATATACACTCGGAGCAGATTAGCCTACACTCAAATTACTTACACTCATTCCTCACTACACTACACAGTTGAAGAATGTTTTAGAGGGAAAATAATAGCTCGCAATAATTGTGGGACATGGAGGACAACATTCATCAATAGTGTTCCTCTCACATTAGTCCCTCACTCACTCTCTCTCTTTGCCGGTCATTGAACACCATCATTTCCGACGGTCTTCCCCTCTTCCTCTCTCATCGCCATTTTTAGAGGTCCTAGGGAGATCATCCAACACCCAAGTCTCTCACTCACTCTCTCTCTATGCCGGTTATCCATCACCATTGATCATCTCTCCTAGCTGTGCTAGGGAGGTTATGAAAACAGTGTTCCCCTCAAATCAGTTTCTCATTGCAATTACAGAACCAAGTACTTCCCAACTAGCTCTTTCCATTTGTATTAGTTTTCTTCTCTTCTTATTTTTTTTGAAATTTGTCCACATGAAAAGCCGTTACTTTTTCTTTTTTTTATGCATCGAAAGTTTTGAGAATTTCTCCCCAAAATTGGGATGCAATCACAATATCGACGAATAGACCACAGAATGTGGGGATATACGTATGTATTATTTGTCGATTTGTACTGCATCGATAAATTTTGTATCATTTTGTCTGGTCAATTGTCATTTTTTTGTTGTTTTCGACAAATTATTTGTTGATGTATTGGGGATTCGACATTTTTCTAATATTTTATTGTCATTTTTTTTGTATCGACAATTTCTATATGATTTTGTCTTATATCAAATGTTGATGTTTTTTATTTCGACAAATTATTTGCCGATGTATTCTTGTTTCGACAATTTCTTAGTACTTTATTGTCGATTTCTGATGTGTCAACAATTAGTGTGTGATTTTGTTTGGAAAAATGTCGATGCATGCTTTTACGGTAATTTCCCTAGCACTTTATTGTGACTTATTCAGTCAAGATTTGTAGACTTTTTGCATTACTCGACAACAAAACTCAATGACTATTTTGTAACTTGGTAATTTTTGTTGGCAGATGTTTGCCGTCTTCTATGTGTAGTCCCAATTCCCTTTACTGTGCACAACGAATTTAGCTCTGTAAGCACTCAAATTAACCCAAAATCACGTTCCCAAATACAGTTTCCAAGATGGGACTGAAAAGAAGGAGAGAGAGTAAGAGAGATTGGTACCTTAACCGAAGATAATAGTGGAAGAGGGAGAAAGTCGTTTTTGAAATTTGAATTTAAGAGGGAGACCGGCAAAGAGAGAGTGTGTGTGTGAATGAGTGAGTGATTAATAGAGTGATACACTATTTTTTTTATGTTATCCTCCACGTAGGCATCCTAATGTGTGTTTTCCCTCTAAAAAATGCCACCTCCTCTCAAGGTAGCCCTTCTAAAAATCTCCCCATAAACCCTAAACTTATGGGCTAAGTTAGGAGTCTAGTGGAGATAACCCAACCCAGTTGGGTTCCCACCTTGGGCCAGACCCAACTCCTAACACTCCCCTTTGGGGTATTCTACACTAGGACGACTTGCCTCGTTAAAACCTTTGCCTAACAAAACCCCCTTGGGCAAAAAGTTGTGAAATGAAAGAGTATAATCCTATGCCCTGTATGGGTTGTGGACGCGTATACGTTGCCTCGTCAAAACCTCTAGTCTGTAAAACCCCTTAGGATAAAAAATGCACTATCAGGAAAAAGAGTACAACATGTATGTGCTCACGTAAGGTTGGGACTACTCCCTCGAGATCTATTTCCCTGAGATAATGATGAATAAAAACTTTTGCTTACCAATTCTGTGTACCAACTACTTGAACCTAAGTGGTGCAAGAGTCTTCGGGAATAAGTTTGCAAAGTTATCTTCTAAAATGTCTCAAATAATGTCAATCTTATTCGCTTTCTATAATTCATAAGTATGGAAGGAAATCTGTGAAATGTGTTTTGTTTTGTAGCCATTGATAAAATCGTCATTGACTTGAATGATGCAAGCCAAGTTATCTTTATACAGAGTCGATGGTTTATCTTGGATAGAACATGCCACAACTTTAGTTGATGTGATGTATTTTGGAGCGCAACCATCATTCTTTGCCAGCTTCATGAAGTACAAGAATTTCCTCGTGATTCGAAGATGTAACAAACGTTGTCTACTTTATCAATCTTAAAGAATTTGTTGTATCCCCGTACATAAATACATAGACTATCTAACAATGACCTCTATGTGGGTCTGACAAGTATCCTACATTAGCGTACTCTATAATTTTACGTTTACCATTTGTCGTGTAGAACATACACCAGTCTTTCATGTCGATCAGATACCTCATAATATGTTTGATCTCATTCTAGTACCTTTGGGTAGAACAAAACTATGGCAATCCAAACAGTTCACTGCAAATGAGTTATCAAGTCTAGTATACCTAGCTAACTATAGCAAAACACCTCCTAGATATGGCGCCCCGGCCCTAGAAGTTTTACTCCCTATTAAGATGGTAGAAGATGTTCTTTTCCACATCCAAGTGGTGGATGATTACAAACAACTTAACACCGTGTGCTGCATCCATACCTAAGTATTCAGATAACACCCCCGGTATATTTTGAATGGTGTACAAGTATGCCACTACTAAGATGCTTGATCTGCAAATCGAGATAATACTTAGTTTCCCCAAAGTCTTTCATTTCGAATTTCTTCCTAGGTATTCGGCGGCTCTCGTGATCTCCCCCAAAGTTCTAATGATATCTAAATCATTTAATACACTGTTATGATGACTTAAGCCAATATCTGTATTCTAAATAAGAACGCATGGACAGATAAGACTATTTGCAAAGTCTCCGACCTTTAAATACTCAGTCAACTTACTATGTCACATGGGCCCTGATTGCTTCAAGCTAACAATGACTTATCCAGTTTTATTACGCACGCACCTCGTGTATCAGGCTAAATTGCTTCCAGAAGTTTATACCCCCTGGGTAGCTTCATGTATATATCCGTATCTAGTTTCTTATATAGATATACGACAATTAGATAACATGCATGTCTAGCTTGTCCTTGACAACTAACAGACTTATCAGTACCAAAACGTTATAGTATCTATAACTGGAGAATAATTCTCATCGTAATTGATACTAGGTCTCTAAGAGAATTCCTTGGCAACTAGCCTTGCCTTGACCTAATTATTTCCCCAAGTTAATTATGTTTTTGTACCATTCTCATTTGTAATCAACAAGCTCTATGGCATCACTTCGCATTATGTTAGCAAGCTGAGCTCCACTTGGATTCCAAATACCCACTTTAGCCAATGTATAACAACATACAGTCATTTACAATAAGTGGTTCTGAATCCTCATCCTTGACGGCGAGCACAATAACGAATATGAACACCTTGTCGACAAATCATTATTAAACGATCCTATGTTGTGCCATTACATGCTTTTAATAGATCGAGATTTTATTATTATCATACGTATGTGTCACCCTGGGCTTGTCCCGTAATGCATCAACTGGCCGCGTAACTACTATTGCCTCGTCGATGGGTGGTTCCATCCCCGATAAACTGATTACACCATTAGTCATATTTGTCCCTTATTCTGCAGCTCCCCAACTCATAATACTTTCTTCCAATGGTGTTCCGCACTAAATGCAAGCCTCAGATTTGTTTGTACGAATGTTCAGCCGTGTAAGTGCATTACTTGCAGGTATATACAGCTACGATACTTCAACAATGTCTATGAATGTATTTGGCAATTCATTTGCGACCTATTGAAAGTTTGGAATCCGTTAGACCTTATTGTCACTTAACT
Organism: Kingdonia uniflora; assembly: GCA_014058105.1. Lineage (NCBI taxonomy): Eukaryota > Viridiplantae > Streptophyta > Magnoliopsida > Ranunculales > Circaeasteraceae > Kingdonia > Kingdonia uniflora. Next base: position 1,010,643 of record JACGCM010001419.1, read on the forward strand.
TATGTAAAGGGATCTAGGTGCAATAGCGATGGTGTTTCCCAACTAATCTTAGAAGCATCCTCAGTATTAACTATTATATTTCTCTCCAATGCTACGAATATCGTCTCATCAAATTAACAATTTGCCCTGCTGTATATATGTCGCCAGTGGGTTTCAAATGTTCAGTGATAGATGTGAATCATAACCCACATAATATCAGGCCGACGTAAGGATCCAACTTCGTGTGTTACAAGGATATCTTTGATACCTGCACGACATATAGACATGTGCACAAAAGGGAAATACTGGGACTTCACCTAGTTATTTATTGCTTTGGGAAAGCTTTGATGAATTTTATATTAGAAGAATCCTAATTAAAGCTGCAGGGAACAAAAATGTATAACCCACACACTAGCCGGAAGCTATGATCGTAATAACAGTGGCCAAACGATTAGCCTTAATCATTTAATTAGGTTTTTTACCAACCCGAGTTGGTTATGGAATGGGGTACTCACGATGCTCAATCATCTATCCCATTAGCGATAAAATAATCATCAAAAACCTATGAGTCAAACACGCATGCTCCGTCAAGTCATACCGAGCGACTTGATCGGTCAATCTAGGAACTCAGCCTGCGATCGAAAGATTTAAGTGAGAAGTCGTGCTAACATTATATTCCTAGTTGTTAACCACATGTAAACGTAAGACCATCTCCAACATGCGTCTATTATGACCATAAATACTAAAGTGGGTCACAATGTGGATGGATAGGTCCACATATGTCTCCATGGATGCGTTTGGAGAAAAGGGTAGAGATCCTACTCCACCATGGTCATATTAGGATGTACAATAGACTTTCCTTGAAAGAAATTGTTACACGTACACTCTTTGGATTTTCTCTCCTTTTAAGGAAAGTTGAAATGTTTTCCTGATAATCCTCCTCATTATCCTAGTCCAGAGGAATGTATTGAAAATCGTTCTAATATTGTGATCTAACCTTTAGACATGGAGAGAATAGACAGAACCCGTCTATCATTTTCTCCTATCGTCTTTACGTGATAACCCTTATCATGTATCTCCTTAAAACTCAGTAAAATTTGCCTGAATTTACTACTTTATAAAGAAGACTAGATACCCTGTATCGTACCCTTAAGGATTAATACCATAACGCACTCAGTGCATTCTATCATGTCGATTGTGCCAATGATATTCGTGACATCCCCGATGTACAAGGTCAGAGACAAAAAATATGTTAATATCTTAAAAGGATCGAATACGTGGTATAATGTCTAATAGGCATGTATCGCCACTCATCCGATTATCGGTTAATGCTCAATGAGCAGATAGATCCATATGGCAGGTTGTACATAGTAAATCAATTATCGCACATAGAATTTAACTACTTCCCAAATAATAAATTCATAGAAAAATCAAAGAACAATCTCATAGATGTGATACCAAATCAATGCATGTTATGAGTATTCTATTAAACTAACCAGTGAAGAGTTTCCAACTCAGTCAATAATAGTACTAATAAAGCAAAACAACTATTATGCAATAAGTAAAATTACTACTTGGCAATACTCTCTAGATGTCATCATGCATCTACTGAGAATTTGTTACTGATCACTCTTAGAACTTGATCCAAAATTGCATGGGCATCATGAGAGAAATCCTGGGCCATAGACTCTGTCGTAGTGGGGTTTGTGCTAGCTGCGATCACGTGACTATCTTATATTCAATTTGAAATTCTTCCTTTTTGATTTTGGTATATTGGTGAATTTCTTGTTCCCCTTGGTTACTAATGGCTAGAAATTTAATCCTGCCATTGTTACCACTTCTCGCCTATCCATGGCTGCGACCCTGTCTGCAGCTTCCCCTGTCACTAAACCCAACATTATGTGACCTAGGCGCTTACTTACTCTTAGTAGGCATAAGCTTGTGGTTCTTAACCAGTAGCTTATTGTTTTGCTCATAAATGAGAAAAACTTGAATCAGGTCTGCGTGTACAATGACCTTTCAAATATTGCATCGGAAGCACAATATTTAAATTGTGGAAAGTTGATAGAATATTCTCAATATCTCTATTTAGCTTAACTATTTCTCTACATAACATCATAGTGGAGTTGTACTATCAAATAAAAATTTTGCCGCAGTCATACAATACTAGAATAGTATAGGGCAATCTATTATCAAGTCTTCTTGAATATGGAGACGAGGGTAGAAAAAAAGATCCTACTTTGTTATGAACTCATTGTTTTCAATAATAGTATTTTCCAGATTCTACACACTACTAGAATTAGCGTCAATGGCCACCGCTGTGGCTAATACCATTCACCACGGGTATGCCCGTGCCTAGGGTCGTGTTAACTGGTGGTGTGGTTAATGCTCAAACACAAATTTAACCATGGTTAATGAATCAGATATAGCCACGGATAGTACCGTGGCTACTTCGTGACTATTAATGCACATTGGATACATTATAAACCGTGGGTTAGAAGGGAGCGCCAAACTCAATATATACCCTACGCAGTGGTTATGTCTGTAGTGGTCTGGTCTTAAGGGTCGTTGACGGACCTAGCTATGTTTGCAGCTGTGGCTATGGGTTTTGGTCATAACATTCTACCTCTAACATTTAGGTTCCTATATCCCATATTTGTGTTAGTTGCTTGATTTTATGCAATCTTTCAGTCCTTCCGTTTCAGCCATTGGTAAAACCTTAGGTCCAAAGGGTTCTGCATTACCGTATCTGTTGTATTGGGTCTCAATCCTTGCCATATGTCTCTCCATCATTAACATATGTTCTCTCACTCATAAGAATATATCCCCCTCTTACAAATAGTTTATTGTTAATCACCTTGCTCTCACCTCGTAGCTTTTTTTAAAACTTCTGGCTAACTCTTTTCCTTGCTTAGGCAACATATTCTTATTTTCTTCTAAGTCTTGGGATTTAAAAAGCTCTCTATAAAACTCCTCGCTGCCGGGCAACAAAAAGGAGCTAGAGGTAGCCTAGACTCTTGGTTCGAAGCCTATCCTTCGTTGATCTCTGCGCTTCTCCAGCTTTACTCTTTTAACCACTCGCTTAGGGATCGGTGAGCATCTTGAGTCTTAACGTCAACCAACACAGCTTCTTTCCTTTGCAGCAGCTACACATCATCATCAACACACCACTAGACTATCTATCATCTCTCGGTCCGTGTCTATGTGCTAAAGGCCAAAGCGCGGAACCCCTTTTTTTAGGGATCATGAGGCAGCAAAGGATCCTGGGGCATAGGTGGCTACGGACAGAATGCTAGGTCTAAAAAGAAGAAGACCCGTAACGAATAGCTGGACTTTAGAAGGATCCTAGGTTCAGGTGGAATCTGTTAGAGCTAGCTTTAAAGGAGTTAAAAAGAGTTAAAGTTATGACTCTATGCTCTCTCACGACCGTATCAGAGGCTTGACACTTTTTTTCTGTAGCTCTTTTACTTTTCTTTTGTTACCTATTCTAACTGGTTTAGAAAGCTACACCGCACTCCTTTTAAAGTCTCTTTTCTACCTTTTTCGACTTTCTTTAACATACACCTGTAACACACTCCTCTCGTTGCCTTATCTAGTCTACAGAGTTTTCCTCTTGCTCAACTATTTATATTACTACTACTTGCAGTCCTTTCACTTCTAACTACTGGATAGGTAGATGATCTGGTTGTCAAAGTAGGAGATATAGGGAAGAGACGAGGGAAGTCCAACGTGAGTGAACGATATAAGATTTTTTTCTCACAAATAGAAGACTTCAACTGTTTTCGATAGTGCTGAAGAAATATTAGAAAACAAAACTCCATTCAAAAGTTCACAATTCATGCCATCAAGTAGTTTGACATGAAAACAAATGATGCTTTTCCCTTAAATCAAAACACCTATTGGAGAGAAAAAAAAAGTAACTTATAAGTAAGAGTTATAGATACTATTGATGTTTATACTCAACTTACCTTAGAAATGTTTCGGAGTTTCTCACGATAAATGGACTAAACTATACTCCATATACAATAAAACTAATAGAAGCATTTCGCTAGTTCATATATAGACATTTACTATAAACATAAATGAAAATCTCAATTTGCAAACAATCGCATACTAAAAAATCAAAACATAACTCTTAACCATTTCAGCGCTTTACAAGGCCTAAACATAAATACTTCACAATCCAATTCTACTCTCATTAACAAAATAACAAAAAATAGTAACATAAGCATAAGAGAAACAACTCACCAAGAAACACAACTCTCTTCCCTTTAAACCTCCCAGCAAGCACAATTAAAATAGTAGTCTTAGGTGTAATACTTGCCTTAATTTCACACAAAAACAACCACAAACAACAAAATCAAATCAAACAAAAACAACCCAACATAAAAAACAACTAAATCTACTAAAAATCAAACATGAGTTTGTGCTTCCTCTTGTTCACTAATGGCTTCTTCACATCATCAGTTGGGTAAAATTTTGGGGTTTTCTCAGTGAGTGTTGATACAACTGCTTTAACTGCTCTCACATGCCAGGAGATCAAAAAACTTCTACATCCAGGATTAGGTAGCTGCTCCTACAAAGAGATATCACGGCTCTCATCGATCAATCAGAAATTGAAACTTATCTCCGTGAGAATAGAGATTAAGAGATATATATATATATATATATATATATATATATATATATATATGATCGAAGATTTTTGGGAAAAATTGCTGCTCAAACCTGAAAACTTACAAAGTGCGAAGAGAGGGTTTAGAAACGTGGGAAATCGAACATCTGAATTTTGGATCTCGCATTTTTAGAGTTATTCACTGCGGTTTAGCCACGAGCTACAATTAGTGCCACCAAAAATAAATAGGTATATGTCTTTAGCCACGAATTTTAGGGTTTAGCCACGGTTACGTTTGTAATATATTTAGCTACTATTTTCACTATGGCTAAAACTAATATAGACCGTGGCTGTTGGTCCATTTTCTAGTAGTAGCAATAACATATGAATTTTAGTATCCATACAGGTTAAGTTTATTTGTAACGAAATAGAGTTATAGTATGGGGGGTACTCAATGTTCTGAGTGTCGCCAACATATGTTATGCATGTAGATCAATACCAGTAGTAGTACTTGATAAAAATTCCTTACATAAATGCAATTCATAGTATTCAAGTCACTGATTTCTAATAATTACTTATAGGTGAACATTGCTCATGTCCTATTACTCATGAAATCATATTTAAGTACATTATATCTAATTATTACTTGCAAGTAAACTCTGTTCGTGGCTTTATACTCATGAGATCCTATTAAGTGTCAAATCCTAACTTTACCCCGTATAATGATGATTTTAACCTTAAAGTACGTTTTAATTAAGTCTTAGCCTAGATATCTATTCAAAATAACTCGATGTTGAAATCCTTATTCTAACAACTAGGGTGTTCTAATCCCTAAAGTTCTTATAAGGGTTTGTATATTCTAGCCAAATGATCCTATTTGCTATGAATATGAGGGATATTAGATGTTGAGCTGACAAATAGTTACACCCTGAAGTCTGTTGAGTTTACAAGATAGGTTGATTATTCATATCTTTAAACTAACATTCTAGGGTACTATAGGTTGCTATTAGTACCTATATGCCTCTAAATATTATCAAGTAGCATCTAATTGTACCTAGATACGTAAAATTGGTTCCACAGACATTAAGTTTTTAGAAAATAAAACTAAGTTAATTCTCGCTTAATCTCCAATTATTGTCAATGACATTTAACCGTGATTTAGATATGACTCACACCGTATTCTAAATTAGTCTTGGTTTTCGTATTATCTCTAACCCGGTCAGAATAATTAGTATCCTAGAGGCATACTATTAATATTCTATAAGCTATCGTAAAATACTTGAGTAAGTATTAATCTGTATTCTCATATTACATATAAGTTAGTCAATTTTCTTATATAAGGCACTCATTCCCAAAAAAAAAATAATTTATTTTTATAATTTTTTTTTAAAATGGGTCCCCCAAGGGTAAGTCCAGTTAATAGAAAATTTTCAATTATTTTTTAAACTAAATTTGACCAAAAATTGGGCTCCAAAAGCTAATTTTAATGTCTAGACGGGTTTGACTTGGTCTGGGTCAAGGCCTTGACCGGTCTGACTTGGTCTGCCACGTGCCACTATTACAGTAATGTCACGTGTCTGCTATAGTGATGCTACGTGTCATCCCCCTGTGATGTCACGTGTCATTGCTATAATGGTGTCATGTGCTACTACTATAGTGGTACCATATGTCACTACTACAGTGATGCCACGTGTTACTGTTAGAATACTGCCACGCATGTCTGACACGTTAGCAGTGGGGTACACATGCCACGTAGCCTTGTCATGTCAGTAAATAGGATTCATATGCAACGTGTATCTACCATGTCAGCATGTGTGGGTTCATACATGCCATGTGTCCTTGCCACGCCAGCATGTATGGGTCCCATGTGGGCCTTGCTATATCATGCCACATGTCAATAGTGAACACTGCCATGTGAGCATTGTGGGTCCCACTCCCTGCCAAGTCACCAAAGCTAATATGGTCAGGTTTTGGTCTAATCAGGTCTGATTTTTATAATTTGATCTAGATCATATCTAAACCCTTGATGACGTCAACAATATTATTATAATTTTTTTTTAAAACCTAAAGGTCTGATGACGTCATCCTAACCTAATCAGCCGTAAAATACATAGTTTTTGGTCGTGAACTGCCTAAGTTTAACACCAATTTACCGTCGATAGGGACATCTCCCGACAGAGTGTAATATACTATTGTGTTCATCATAGAGTAGGCTTCACAGAAAATATACAAACACCTCAAAATAATTGCTAAAACGGTCCTTATTTTTGGTTTGAGAACAATACTTTGGAGGGTTAAAAATGCCCAAACAAATTGGCTTTTAATTCGAAAAAAAATCCTGTATTAATTCATATTCTCATATCTAGGTATACTATACATTATATCATGCAATTAGTGCCCAAAAACGAATTAAAGAAAAAGATACCTCTCTGCAACGAATAAAAATCCGAAAATGTTCATTTGGAGAGTTTTTTCTTCCTTGGTCCACTAGCTTTTCGTCGTTCTTATAATGTGTTCGATATCAAACACTCTAGACTAACATACACACATATAGATAGATATGAGAGAAAAAAAGCTTTAATGATATGATGAACCAAAGGTTACAGAGGCATGTTTATGGGGAAGGATTTATAGACTCTAAAAAATGAGAAACTCAAGTCTCACTCAATATGAACCACTCATTTAATACAGATGAGTGACTCTTATAATATAGGAGGTGGTAAATTGAGAAACAAGAATATTAGTTGGAAATGATGTGTCATCAAAAACACGCCCTCTCTTTTAACGTGATTATTTCTTACATCTCTCTCACTCTTCTCATCAAAAATCTCTTTAGACTAAATTTGACTCTCTCTTAAATAATGAAAGACCTTGTTTTTTCTTAAAAGAGTATTCCTATCGGCTTTGGGTTATTTCAAATCAACTTTAGGTGTTTTCCGACCGGCGTGGGGTACTTTCAAACAACCACAACTATGAAACCACGAGAGATGGGGTAGGATTAATGTTGGGTTCGATTCCATCTAAGAATGGTCGCCGATATATGCAGATTGTTGGGCTGTCGTGGTTCAGATTGCACTCCATTTTTTAGCGTTTAGTAGTCCTTCTAAGAACGACTTGAAGCCCAACTAGGAACATGTCGATGGTACCTATACTCGACAATTTAACAATTTTTTTATTATTGTCGATGGTACCTATACCCGATAATTTTGGATTTTCTTATTGTCGATGGGAGTCCAATTGTCGATGGTACCGATTTATACTTGATAATTCAACGATTTCTTTACCGTCAAATTTGACTTCAAAAGATGCCTCCTTTGTAACAGGTTCACAAACCTTTCAAACCTGCGTTTTCCAGCGCATAACCGTTGGTCCCACCAATATCTCACTCTTTTATAGTAGTCAAGTACACCACTTTGCCCCTCTATAACCCACCACTCACAATTACTAATCCCATAACCAATTGCACGACAAAGGAAAGATTCAAATAATTAAATTGTCGATTACCAAACACTAGAAGTATATACATAAACAATTAAATATACATATGGCCCCAGATCAGATATCCCTAAATTGTCTATTCAAATAATTAAATTGTCGATTCATCTTTATATCGACAATAATATACATATGGTCCCAAATCATATATCTATAAATTGTAGGGTAGAACATGAGTCGACAATATCTAAACAAAGGGAATTGTTGACCAAAGAGTATCAATAATTCCAATGTCTACACAATTCATGTCTAAGCCTCCTTATCCACACACAAAATTAAGGTGAATTTAAATACCAATGCGCATTCAATTCATCTAAGTAAAGAAATACCATCAACAACATCAATACATAATCATAACACAAAGAGGGAAGGAAAACCAAAACCCTAAACATCAACATTTTTTTATAAGGATTTGTGGGTAATTGAGAAACAATCGTTACATTAAGAGTCAAAAACCCATAAATCAACCACAACCCTAGCTTTCGAGCTTATCATGATGTCCAAAACCCCTTAAAATACCATAAATCAACCATACCATTGTTAAACAAATAGAGATTCAGCTCTGACCAAATTGTAAGAAAATGGGGGTTTGGTCTAAAATTAAATTCCCACAAGTTCTTGGATTTGCTTTGTTCTTGAGTTACAACAAGAGAGAGAGAAAAAAATAGAGGAAATGAAAGAGATAGAGAGAGGTGGTGCTGATGTAAGAGAGGAGAAAATCAAAATTCAAATTAAAATACGTACTTATTGGAGAGAGAGAGAGAGATGCGAGGAGAGAAATCACCTCATTTACACCTAATACTAGATTTTTTACCTCATTTCCTATATATGAACTCCCTATTATAAGAGTCACTCATCTGTATTAGATGAGTGGTTCCTATTGAGTGAGACTTGAGTGTCTCATTTTTAAGTATCTATAAATCCTTCCCTTATATATATATATATAGGAATTCCAAGTCTTGAACATTTCTCACAAACTTCAATCCTTTGAGATGAAGACCAGGATTAATAAAATTGAAAAATAATTTATTACTGAGGTCTGCAGTGATATTCCTAGCACTTTTTGGGAAAGAAAATAACACCAGAGATAGGATCGACACTAATAAATGGAGATAGGATCGACATTAATAAACAAGATAATAATATATATAGAAAAATACTTACAGAGGAGTGGTAGACACAAAGGATAGAAGAGTGGTAGAAGATATTACAGAGGAGTTGCAGAGGAATGAAAAACTTGCTTATAAATGGGCTCTTAGTCCCTTTTTATATCCTGTATTTTTAAGTGATTGTGGAAAATTCCAAAGCTTTGGAGTCCGGAGTAAGTGCCATCCACGTGTAGTCCTTGATGTGGTTGGAGTCATCTGGTAGAAGACAAAATCATTTATGTTTTTGATTTTTATCTTTTACTTTTGATAAGGTAAAAGATTCTTCTGCTTTTAATCATTTACTTTTAATAAAGTCAAGATTATATTTTAAAGATTCTTCTGCTTTTAATCATTATCTTTTTATTTTATCTTTTACTTTTGATAAAGTAAAGATAAAATCATAAAGATTATTCTGCTTTTGTTTTTATGCGTCGGTGCTGATACTTAAAGTGCTAAGTTTCCTTAGTTTTCCCTTTTGCTTTTGCCTTTAGCTTTTGCCTTTAGCTTTTGCCTTTAGCTTTGTTCTTAGACTTCAATGATGGCGTTCCAATAATCTTCTATAGTTGTGTCTAAAGATTTCAAAGATGTCATATCTTCATCATCATAGGGGTCTTGACTCTATCCTGTTAGGCAATAATAGTGCCCCTGGCTTCTAATACCTTTTTAAGTGTTTGATGTAGTTGCTTGTGGTGAGGCTTGCATAGTAGCTTCCACAAATTACTCTTTCATAGTCTGTATGACTTTGACTTGTTGTTTTTTTGTTGATAAATTTAGATAACAGTCCTTAATGAAATCCATTAATAATTGAGAAACATTTATTGAAGAGACTACTATTCTTGTTGTTTTCTGTTGCTCTTCATTGGAAGATGAAATATATTCTTTGGCCATTTTATTGATTAATTCAACAACTCTTTCAGTTTCAAACCTATCCCACCATCTATAAAAGAAGGTTCTTTGTAGAATGGGTAGTTTCAGATAATCGAAGTAGAGTTATAAATCCCATTTCCAAATCTATGTGATCTTTAATTCTGTGAAATACTATAGGTTAGGTGGATTTTGTACAGTTTTTCCCTTTAGTTTTGGATAAAATTTGTACCATATTACGAATGGTTCATGAAGGAATTTTGGTAAAATATCAAAGTCAGGTCCCATCTTTTCCCACCAATTAAAAAACCAAGTGGGAAACCTGATCTTTTGATAATGTCTGGAATAATACATAAAAACCAAGTATGGTTTCTGATTAGATTATGATAATAAAAAGTATAATGTCTGGCTTGAATATAATCCCAATAATTATTTTGGTGGCAATTCAGTCTAAGGGATTTAGATTTGCTAGGATCTAATCCCCATTCAGATATATGTAGGACCTTTATAATATAACACTTAAAATATGTTATAAGGCTTTTCATGTCCTTCGGATTGACATGATGATGCTCAATTTGAGCTGATGTTGTTTATGCTAATATGGCCTCATATACATATCTATAATGACTGTCTTAAATCATATAATTCTGATTAGAAAAATATCTTTCTTTGAGACCCCAAACATCTTAATTGAGCTTAAGATCATCAAAAGAAAGGGTTAAGATACTTTCCTTAACCATTATTTTCTGTTGGTAGATGATTTCCTGCTTAAGGGAATCCTTAGCAGTTTTCTTCGGTTTCTTTTTTCTTCGGTCTTGACTCCATCATTTATTAGGAGGTTTCATTTTCAGATCTTTCCTACTAAAATTCTCTGGTTAGAAAATCAGGAAGAGAGTTATGATATCTTTTAATATACTAAATTGAGAAATCAAAGGTAGATAATTCAGATTGCCATCTAACAAATATTTGTTTGGACACAAAATTTTTCACATCTTTTTGCAAGATATCTTTAGCAGAGCTGCAATCAATTTAAAGTAAAAAGGGTTGATTTAATAAATTACCCTAAAATTTTGAAATACATTTGACAATGGAAATCATTTCATTTTTAATTGTGGAATAGTTCTTTTGAGTTAATTTTCATTTTTTCGATGTGAAACAAATTAATTCTTCTTTTTGTGAAGAAAGATTTCTTTATTTTAATATACCTCCAAAACCCAAGTCAGAGACATATGTTTTAACAATTTTTTTCCATTGTGGATTGGAAAGACCTAAGCATATGAGAGTTGTTTAACTCTCAATTTGATTAAAAGGTCCAAGGGGTAGGTTTCTTTGTGAGCCGATTATATAAAATAGTACTATTATGGGCCAAGTTCTAGTAGTAGTCTGCAATGCAATAAAACTTCCAATGAATCTTTGTAATTGAGTTTTCTCTTTAATCTTAAATTTTTAAGGCAAACTCAATACTTTGATTAATATGAATAATTTGTCCTTTAGTAATGTTATGTCCTAAAATCTAACTATTAATTGGAACAGTCTTATTTTAGGAACATAAATAACTAAGCCATTTCTGCAGATAACTTCTTTAAAAATCTTTAAATGTATGAAGTGTTGATCAATAGAATTAGAGACTAAAAGAATGCCATCAATATAGACAATACATAAGTTGGAATAAGGAATGAAAATATCATTCATAATATTTTGAAATTCAGATGGAACATTTTTTAACCTAAATGGCATAACATTCTATTCATAATGACCAAATGGAACTGTAAATGCAGTTTTATATTTATCGCTTTCTTCAATTTGAATTTGCGAGTATCCTAAATTTAAATCAAATTTAGAGAATATAATCGCATTATATAGCCGATTTAAAAGATCCTTTTTATTCAGAATTGGGTAACGAATTCACTTAAGGGAGTCGTTATAAGGTTTATAATTGATAACAAGTCTAGGAACGCCTTTTTTCCTTTTCAGCATTCTTATTAGGACAATGACCACGAATTGGTCTTATAATAGCCTAATTTTGTGATCCAAACTTAGTTTTTACACCAAAAATGATCAGAATTCTAATGAACGATAAGTAATAACTAACATAAAGTTTAGCGTAAAAAACCTTTGAATAGGTTAAAAACCATGATCTCTCTTATAGATTTTAGAAAGAGGGAGAGATCTTATTAAAATTTCTAGCTATTACAAAGGATGTTCTGTAGATACTCTTTTGACATGAAAAGTCTATCCCTTCTCTGTAGTTCTATGGCCCTATTTATAGATTTTATAATATGACCGTTTTATGACCGTTATCTACTTTAATGATGAACGTTATAATATACAACTTTGATGAGTCTTCATAATGATTGTCTAACAGCCTGGGTAACTCCTTTTCTTTATAACTACTCCATAATGTGCCATAAATGTGCCATGTGTATGTAGATAAGGTTGAGTGGTCGTATGATGGCCGAAGATAGGGCTTGAGTCTGAGATACAGAATAAGCCACTACAAGATGGCTCCCAGCCAACAGCAAGAGAAGGATCATGGGCGAGTGGTATTGGTTGAGAAGTTCATTCTATATCCGTTGCTAGACATTGCTGCCTTGATTCTGATGCAGTTTATTACCGATATCATTAATGGCTGCCATTGGTAATCTGTTTGGTTGAAATGGAGGAACCAATAACCGACCTATAAAATGTAATCTGTTTGGTCAAATTGGGAGAACCAATAACCGACTTGCAATATATTTGATTATGTAATATGTTGGTCAAATTAGGCGAACCAATAACCAACCTGTAATGTGTACTCTGCTTGGTCAAATTGGGTGAATTAATAACTGACCTGTAATATGTACTATGTTTGGTCAAATTAGGCGAACCAATAACTAACCTGTAATATATTAGATTATGTAATCTGTTGGTTGAATTGGATGAACCAATACACCAGGGATATTCAGAGCTTCTAAATGAATAATGGAAGAGTATTAACACAAAGCTTAGCGTAGAAAACCTTTGAATAGTAAAAACCACAATCTCTCTTAAGGTTTTAGATAGAGAGTAGTTTATTGATAGCTGCTAGCTATTATAAGAGAAGCTCTGAGTATTTTGTATAGAGTTTGAGTTAGTATCCCTCTGATCCCTTCTGTCCCCTCATCTCAAATTCTCTGGTCCTATTTATTGGTCTTATAATATGACCGTTTGGACGACCATTATTATCTTTAATAATGGACGTTATATTATATGTTTGATATTTTTTGACCAGATTGTGTAACATTCTGATCTTTACTATTTTGTAACAGCTTCATTGATGACTGTACGTTTGTTTAACTCGAACTATTGATGTAGAGGTCAAAAGTGATGACTAGAGCTCTGTAACTGTAATATATCTTTAGTAGTGCCACATATATATTGAGGAGGTCAAGTGATCGTATGCTGGCCGAAGATGAAGCATGAGTCTGGGATACAGAATAAGCCATTACAAGATGGCTCTTAACCAAGAACACGAGAAGCATCATAGGTGAGTGGTGTTTATTAAGAAGTTTGTGCTATATCCATTACCTGACGTTGTTATCTTGATTTTGATTATGCCATAAATATGCCACATGTTATGTTGGTGAGGTCGGATGATCGTAAGCTGGTCGAAGATGAAGCATGAGTCCAAGATGCGGAATAAGCCATTACAACTGCCCTCTCTTAGCCAACAGTACGAGAAACCTTGTGGGCAAGTGGTGTTGGTTGAGAAGCATCATCAATACTACAATTAATACTTGGGAATCATTTCCAACGTATCTTTATGAATATCTGTTTGTGGCTTTTGGGTTTTCTAGAACCAATGGTTCTAGCCAAATTTGGTGCATGGGAAATCCTCCGGACGGTGGGATTTTGAAGAGTCGGCTTTAATGTTGATTATAGTATAAAGAGCACTCTGATTGGTGTGTGATGAACCAAGTCTTCTTCCTTGAACTATTTCTTCTGTGTTCTAATTTTTGTGCTTAAAATTTTTTGACGGTTGAAAGTATGGTAATGACAAGGCACCAGTCTTGAGATTCCAGAATTCGAAGGAAGATGGAAGAATTTTGTGTCAGATATTTTGCTTACCAACCCTTGCATCTACCGACGCCGATTCTGGTGCCTCCTACATACCATCATATGTCGCATGAGGAGGTAATGGTGGCGGGGGATGATTATTACCACATGGTACGCTTTAATTATCTATTGACACCGGAGGAAGAGCGTCGACATGGGCTACGGTTGTTGGTGGAGGAAGCTGTTACTACTAAAGATGAAATGGCAGGCGTTCGGCCGAGAGAGTCTCATCGGTACCCTGCGAGTGAGTAGGTCTTACCAAAGAAATAAGATTATTTGTCTGTCTCTTGTATCCGGGGTGGTGGGGGTTATGGTGGATGAGGTGGTGGTGGCGGAGGTTTTTCTTCTAGGGACCATAGATATTGGCTATGAAGATCTTTCTATTAGTACCATATCTCTTCAGTGATTTCCAATTTCACTATTTCCTGGTCCTTTCAGGCAGGGGATCAGAGTTTGGAAGTTACTTCAATTTTGCATCTTCTTCCTCGTTGGCTGCTAAGAGGTGTTTCGAACTGTGAGTTGATGTAACTTGGAAAGTAATCTGTGTATTGTCTAGAATACTTGCTATTTGTAAAGTAATCTATACGAAATTTTTTGAACTAATGAAATGTCATCGTTATATTATTTTGATGCTGTGTTTCGAACTCCGTAACTTATATATGTAGCTTTTTATTCAAAAATAGAAGTCTGTAAGTATATAGGCAGTAGGAACATTAATTTGTCATTGGGTATTGCTGGATAAATCAAACTGTAAGGATCTCAGTGTGTATATCGGTAAATGGTAGGGGAAGTTGAGGTTTGAAAAAATAAAGGAGTTTGAAAATGCAAAGAGGTCGTGTGGTGAGAGTAAGTAAATAATTGTTTTAAGATGACTAGGATGACTGGGTGATTGTAAGGGTATGTGTATGTCTATGAGTTCCTGATTCAAACTGACTGGAAAATGTCTGGCTGTATGGAAGTAACTAATATTTTCTTATAGATGGTACTACTGGATATGCTTGATTTGTAAGTTGTGATCTCCATATATGTACGCATAAAATCTGAGGAGATATTTCGTTACATGGAAAGAATGACCTATCATAATCTTCTTGATTTTTTGTTAATATTCTTATGTCCTAAAAATTTTCTTGTAAAATATATCCTTCAGCCAAAATCTGTGGGGCGATAGTGATTTTCATAGATCTTTCTGGTGTCTATTTAAAGTATTGATCCTTGGCTGTTATGTTTTGTATCTTCTGCAAGGCCAGTTTTCTATAAAGGTAGTGTGAGTAACCATGATGATGATGCGTTCTCAGCGTGCTCGTCATACAACAGAAGGTAGGTTCTATATCAAGGTCACTGAACATTGTGCGCGATATTTTCGTCGACTGCCTTATGATGCTGTGCTACCAGAATGGCTGTTGAATTTGGTCGGCCTAGATGATAAAGACAAGCATGTAGAGTATGATCACTTTTTCTGGTGTGAAGTGTTTTGTAAGTCTCTGTTGGAGGCCACTGTACGGGAATAAACTGTTCGAGAGATCGCACGGGATAAAATTATTGAAGAGGATGGAAGGGCAGCGAGAGGAGAAATAATTCCATTTGGGGAGGTAAACCATCTAGGCTACTTTAAATGTAACTATAAAAGTTTATAAGCTCGAACTGTGGGAGTTCGCAATAAGTAATATGTTTGCAGTAATCTGTTAAATGTAGAATGTGGTAGATTAAATCTGTGAACTGAACTGAAATGAATAAGAATAAAATATTATGTTTTACTGCTTATGTGGCACATATTGTGAATGACAGCTGCATGATTTTAACAACTGTATAGATGGTTTCGAATTTTGAATATTGAGCTATTTTAGGAATGTCGTACGATCTTGATCGTGTATACTGCTTTGGGAAAGAGGGGCATAATTTTTTGAATGACAGACAATAGAGACAAATATGATGACAGTAGACGTTATCACAGAAGTCATGATGATGCTGTTAAACGAAAAGACGTGCCTGTAGAGGCAGTAGGGGTGACTGAGATGTATCTGAAGGAGCCATCATTTCGTAAACCGAGGGAGGGTATAAAAGCGCATCTCATTCTCCCTCATAAATTATCTACAGTTGCAGAGAGAGAAAAAAATGGTGTAAGGTTTGAGTTTTGAGGGTGTTTTGGTCGGGAAGGATTCATCTGGTGATAGAAAATTGTTGGAGAAGCAACAAGAACTGTCAATTTATGTAAGACATCTGGGTAAAGCTGAAGATTGCTATTCTTCAAGTACAGGTTGGTGATATATGTCTTTGTTTTGTTTTGATTTTTTGTTGCTAGTAATATGTGTATGACATTGTATGTTTATTGTTGTTGATTAAGGGATACCAAAGTTAATAATGTAGGGTTTAAGGTCATGAGTAATTGTCTGTAAAGTTCTGTAATGCATAAGTTTTGGGTAGATGAACAGACTATAGAGAGAGAAAATGGTTTTTGTGGAGAAGAATAGAGAAAATTGAAATATGATTGTTTGTTGTTTTGGGAATTTGGAAAATAAATGTGTTAACTGGGTAAAAACATGGGTGGGGTTATTTTTACTGTATATAGGGTATAACATGTAATGCAGAGATAATGATAAAATATTTTGTGTATTTGTAGGTCCGGTAAGCGTTCAAAGCCTATAATTCCCATGAGTAAATTTATAGTAGCATCAAGTCCAGAGGAAGCATCATCATCGGGGAGGGAGAACGATTATAATGTAATGGAAGAGACTGTAGATAAAATAGACGTTACTGTAAGTGTAGAGGTTAGAGAATCCAATACAGTAGAGAAAGTTATAGAGTAATAGAATACAAAAGAGAAAGATAAATTATTTTTCATATATCCTGAGGAAGTATATATAGGAAATGAATTTATGAACCATAAAAAGAAATTACAGGGAGGGTGGCATCCTTTGTAATAGCTAGCAATCTTAATAAAATCTCTTTTTCTTTCAAAAATCCTCAAGAGAGGTCGTGGTTTTTAACCTATTCAAAGGTTTTCCACGCTAAACTTTATGTTAGTTATTACTTATCGCTCATTAGCATTCTGATCATTTTTGGTGTAAAGACTAAGTTCAGATCACAAAATTATGCTATTACATTTGGCGCCGTCTGTAGGAACGAAGTTCTCAAACTTATTGTCTCAGAAAATAGCTAATTATCTCTCTACAGAATGACGCTTCGAGACTAGAGTACGCTTCCAGGTTGTGGGAATCAAGATAGCTGGTCACGATTCTCGAAGTACTAGACATTATTTTATCATTACAATGGCCGAGCCAGCCTACTATGTTATAGGTTCTCAAAGTTTCTCTCTTTTCATCAGTCCACTTCAATCCTCTCTCTCTCTCTCTTTTATACCTTCCCTAAAGTAAAAGAGAAAGGGAATAGCAATCATTCATTATTTCTCCATATTTCGCCCAAAAAATGTCTCCGATTCAGACCTAATTTGAGAGTTAAATAGTTGCAATTTTGACAGCTCTAATTCATCTCTAATGGCATTGAAAACTCTAAAAGTCTCTCCACCATCAGATTCTGATTCTGACAACACCACCAGCATCATCGTCGAGGCAATTGTTTACATCGTTTATTTTAGTAATTTGGGAAGCTTTGACAAGTGGTAACTTTACTCGGGATGTTGTTATCGCGATTCACCGAGGTCACTTAGTCTTTCTCTCTTTGAATCGAACTTGAACTTATATCGACCTCAATAATGGCTGATCTTGGATCGACTTTAACAATGAGATCTCTTACTCACTCTCTTTTATTTGAGCTTAAATTTCTCTCTCACACTCAAATCGTCATAGTCGATCTTCTTCAAATCACTTCAATCTTGACGATTCGTGCTCGATTTTCTTAAATTCATGGCAAATATCCTAATCTTGGCACAACCCATCAAAAGAGCCCGTACTCCGTTGTCCAGAGGTAAATCTGTGATATGTGTTCCCTAGTCAAGCAACACTAGCCGGAAATCTAAGAGGTTCTTGTAATACGGTCCAATAGATTTGAAAGAAGCATTCGTAAAATCATAGACATAATTAACAGCCATATAATGCCACCCTCTCTAATCATCTGCTTATGGAAAATGCAGATGAGTACATGGTTGTGGATAACGAGACTTTGAGCGAGATTTGCTTGGCATAGCGGTAAAGACATCAACATCAGCGGGTATTACACGAAGAGTGCCAATGGGGAAATTATTTTCTCAACCGAAGACTTTAATGTAATCAAACATGTTTATCCCACAATTCTAAGATGGGGTATTCGATATTCTTGTTTCAAAGTATGTGAATTGAGAGTGTGGATCTCGTTGAAGAATCGATAGCACAAATGACACTGTTTAGAAGATTATTCTATCAAAAACTCAATAACGTCTTGGCTCCACTCACGATGCAATAAATCATACTTGGGGGCAAGCTCGACCTCAGCTTTAAAAAACCATCTTAGCTCAGACTCAATGCTCGACCTCATTTTTTCAACAGCATGAACCGCATTATTAAGGTGCTCAAGGTCGAGGTACTCATGGCTAATACAACTTATTATCAATCTCATATCCAGGCATAATGCTCGACCTCATTATTAATCTTATGGACTTAAATCATACTTGGGGGTAAGTTTGACCAGCACATTACATGTCATTTATTGGTTTGTCCAATTCGACCAAACATATTACATATTACAGGTCGGTTATTGGTTCGTCCAATTCGACTAAACAGATAACATAATCTAATACATTACTGGTCAACAATTGGTTTATCCTAATTTGAATAAACATATTACATATTGCAGGTCGGCTATTGGTTCATCCAATTCAACCAAACAGAGTACATCTTACAAGTCAGTTATTGGTTCGCCTAATACAACCAATAAATTACATAATATAATATATTACAGGCCGGTTATTTGTTTGCCCAACTCGACCAAAAATTACATAATCTAATATATTACAGGTCAGTTATTGGTTCATCTAATTCGACCAAGCATAGTACATGTTACAGGCCGGTTATTGGTTTGCCCAATTCGATCAACAAATTACATAGTCTAATATATTACAGGTCGGTTATTGGTTCGTCTAATTCGACCAAACAGAGTACATATTACAAGATAGTTATTCGTTCGCCTAATTCGACCAATAGATTACATAATCTAATATATTATAGGTCAGTTATTGGTTCATCCAATTTGACCAAACAGATTACATATTATAGTTTGATTATTGGTTCCTCCAATTCGACCAAACAGATTACCAATGGCAACCATATATTGATGATATCGGTAATAAACTACATCAGAATCAAGACAACAATGTCAGGTAATAGATATATAATGAACTTCTTAGCCAACACCACTCACCCATGATGCTTCTCGTACTGTTGACTGAGAGTCGTCTTGTAGTAGCTTATTCTGTATCTCGGACTCAAGCCCTATCTTTGACCATCATACGACCACTCGACCTCATCTACATACACTTGGCACATTTATAGTATATTATGGAGCAGTTACAAAGAAAACGAGTTACTCAAGCCGTTACACAATCATTATGAGGACTCATCAAAGCCATATATTGTAATGTTCATCATTAAAGTTGATAACGGTCATATTATAAAGCCTATAAATAGGACCATAGAACTACAGAGAAGAGACATACTTTTCATATTAAGAAAGTCTCTACAGAATATCCTTTGTAATAGCTAGCAATCTCAATAAGATCTCTCCCTCTTTCTAAAATCCTCAAGAGAGGTTATGATTTTTTACCTATTCATAGGTTTTCCACGTTAAAATTTATGTTAGTTATTACTTATCGTTCATTAGCGTTCTGATCATTTTTGGTGCAAAGACTAAGTTCGGCTCACGAAATTAGGCTATTACAGGTCTTAACCCCTTATGATTGTCATTTTTAGCTTTTGGACCCTAAAACACCGTGGTAAGTCGTTCTTCGAGATAAAAATAATATAATGTACCATAAATACCCCTAGCTCTGCCACGTATGATTATATCCTAATGCTACGTTATAATTACGAGTCCCACGTATGATTATATTATAATGACACGCTGTTATTTTAATCAAACAGATCCAACAGCTATGGCAAATCTGACTGTTTTAACGTCAGTTACGGCTATAAAACCAACCTAAAACTTTATCTTTGTCTCCTCTATCACATTAACTAATTCGTATTCTTCTTTTGAAAGTAACTTCATCTTTAGAACTTAAAATGGGTGGTGGAAATCATGAAGCTGGCACACAATCTAAGGTCAGAAGTTTGTTTCGCATCTAATCCGCATTATCAACTACTCACAACAAATATGGTCTAAAAGTTAATTATTTAAGACACAGGGGGTCTAAAACCTAAAATTAAAACATTGGTTTTGTTGAATTTTTCATAAGTTGTTTGTCAAATGTGCAATCTTGAGGGTTACATTGCATTGAAATGTCCTTGGGTTTACATAAAATGTAAGAAAGTAACGTGCAATGACATCATGAAGCTGATGATATCTCTAACTAAAAATAACTATAAAAGGAAGTTCTTAAAGTGTTAACATTTAATATGTGGATCCTTTCAATGGTTATCAGATGCTATTAATCTAGCCTGGGAAGCAGAAGGAGGTTCATCAAGTTTAAATGGTTATTTTGGATGTGGTCAAAGTAGCCATTGGGTGAGAGACTGTTCTTGGGTTATATTTCTCTGTACTGCACATAGATACAATTACCTTATGAAAATGTTTACTTCTAAGACAAAATAGTCATATGGGCAGAAGTTTCTGAAATGTGAAGATCCAATCTCTAATCATTTTATTTGGTTAACTGATGCAATAAGAGAAGAATTAGTAAATAATGTGAAAATAATAGTGGAGATGTCATTAGATGAATTTGTAGTTTAATTTGCTACAAAAGTAATAGTGGAGAAGAATGAGAAAATGTAATGATATAAATGTACTTTTATATACTTCTGAAATGCTATATTTAAACAAGAAAAAACATAACAATTTGTCTTATAAATAACAGTTAAACATCACCATTTTTAAACTTACAAGTTTTGTGGACTCTTAAATGCAATATTAAAATTATTAGCTGTAAAATGATCAAATTCTCCAAGGGGACCTAACTGGTGCAGTTTTGTTAGTCATTCTATTAGATGGTTCTCCTTGCCCTGAAGCATCAAATTAATGTGCAAACCCTCTAGATGTTTGAGTGGCTCTATATCTACCTTGTTCTCTTCCAGTATTAGGATCTTCCCTAGGTGGTCTAAAATGTTGACCAGTTGAATAAAATAGTTGAAATGAATGTGATGGTTGAGATTACTGTGATGGTTGTGTGGCATTATTCTGTTATGGCTGTGTTAGTTGAGTAGTATTAATATGTGATGAAGGAGTTGAAATAGGAGTTGAAGGTTGAGGTGGTTGTGATGGTTTAAATGTTCTCCCTTTTCCTTTACCAGTCCCTCTCCCCCTCCCCCTTGCTAAAGATGTCCTAAATTCAGTATCTAATTTGTATGTTTTTGCTCATCCTCTCCCCATGCTTGGCTTTTCTACAGGTTGACCTTTACAAGTTCTGTTATTGTGCCCAAATGCTTGACAGTTACTATATCTTCTTGGTTGTCTCACCACACCATTTACCTCATATGCATCTCTTCCCCTTAGTGTTCTAAGGCTCCCTACTGGTCTCAATAATGGTGGTGGTCTGATATCTCTTATAAGTTGTTTTGTAAGAGTAAATATTAGTATTATGAAAATCAAGAGAAATCAATAATTCAGTAATCTAAGGGCAAAAGTAACATACTTCTCCCCAGTCCGATGAGTCTATAATTAGAATTACAGCTTGGTTGTATGTTACTACATAGGTTACCACCCTATGGTAATGACTACAATATCTGTACATAGGCCATGATAACTGTGTGAAATAGTAAAAGGTATAATAAAATTACATTTAGAAGATATTAACTAAAAAAATAGCACTTACCCAACCTACTCATATGTCAGTTGATCAATCACTTTGACTGCATGTACACAATGCAATCCGGTGATCTGCCAAATATTGTAAGTACATGTATGTTCTTCCAAGTTCAATATCTACCTTGTGCCACTGTTATTATGGACCAACCACTGTCATTAAGGACCAGCCACTGATCATTTTCAAATCCCTCTAAACTATAGTGGTAAATGTATGTTTTCAACGACTTAATCTTCTTTACTGCTCTAGGTACCAATCCATTATGATCTCACTCTCTTGCCTTTAAATTTATTTTCATACATGAGTGCCATTTGCATTAAATTCAGCTTTTCTACCATCTTGTTTAAAAGCTTATCTCTAATTTTAATAATCCAATTGTTAAATGATTATAAGAAATTATTGGTCACATTCTCACACTTTGTAGAAGCGCCAAAGTAAGACCTACATACACCAAGATTCGTATGGCTCCCTTTCTAACCATATTTTTGTATATGGTAATGCAACTTTCAACTTGTCCAAATTTTCTTTCATTACTAATTTTTTTGTATTCCTTTGATGTATTCTAAGCCAATGTCTTCAAATAACTACCTCTGTACAGTTGCTTGAAGTTTTTGTACATGTGCCTAAAACAAAATCTTTGATTGGAATGAGGGAACACTTATGAAACTGCCTCAACAAGACCCTTTTATCTATTAGATATAAAGGTCAATTTAGACGGGTGTAAGATGAGCTGGCCTTGCATCAAAGTTAAGAACTTTATCCATGTAGCTTGATACTCACTTCAGCAAAAATACACTGCTATAGGGAAAAAGACCATTGCTTACATCAAGAGATATGATGGTCAAACATTAGCCTCCATACTTGCCTTTCAAGAAACATCCATGTAGACCAAGAATTGGCCTATAACCATTGGTGAACTCATCTAATGCTACTTTAAAACTAATGCACATGTCTGTAAACTTAAGATTACCATCTTCCCTATTACAAGTGGCAATACTACTAGGGTTTGATTTTTGAATCTTAACACATAGCTCTGGACATAAAGCATAACCTTTATCATATGATATTAAATCTCCTTTGCAACCCAAATAACATTTGCATTTCTGTTCAATGTGTCATTCTTACCACTACACTCATGTATAAAATACCTATTTTTAAGCATCATGATGTGGCCATCATTTAACCTTGTTATGAAAACCCACCAAGGACAAGTTGGTCTATTTTTATACACATATTTAATCTTCTTACTTTCAATATTCTTTTGTCTAAATATGAACCTATGAGTAATTGCAAAATTTATCATAAATGACCTACACTCATATATATTTGGCCACTTCATCCCAATTGTCAACATATACTCTAGTGTTTAAAGTAACAAAAAGTATTCCTCATCTTTATGATCTTCTTTCTCATACAAGTTTGAAGAACCCATCACAAAATCTCTATTATCAGCCAAACCTTCATGATCTTCTATGTCATCTATTGTAGGAACATCATCACCATCCTGTGATGTATGGTTACTATGATAGTCTTCTTCAGCATCCATATTATCAAAGCATGAGTCCTTAGTTTAGTCTTCAAACTCATTATTCTTAAATTGCCTCATCTTTTATCTATTTTGTAACTTTCTCATCAACATTATCTATATCCTCCTCCTTAATTTCAGCTTTTCTTAACTGGCATAGTCTTTGTTAAATCATCAAGCTCTTCCTTAAAAAGGTAATCAGTGTTAGGAATACGGCTCAAAAACTGGGAAAGTCGTTCAAATGAGTGGGGAAGTCGTTCGAACGAAAATAGCGGTTGGGCCAAAATTCTAGAGGACTGTTATGGTCGTTCGAACGACCTCATGACTCGTCCGAACGACTTTGGCTCTGTTTGTTTGTTTCTAAGTTCATTTTGAAGAGGATTTGATCCAAAGCAATGGATTATCTCGTAATACATATTTCGGAGATGACCTATTGGAAATTCTAGAAATATAGAGTATATGTTAAAGGCCTCTGTACTATGAGAAAGAGTTAGAGAGAAAAAATGGAGAAATCTAGGGTTTTCTTTCTAAGGTTTCTTGCTAGGATTATATATAAGAGTAAAAGTGAGGTTTGAGTGATCTTTGTAACTTCTTGTAACCCTTAGTATGATAATAAATTTGTCGTACTTGTCGGGGGTGGTTTTGATCCTGTTTAGGGTTTCCATCTAATTTAAACCTTGTGTATGTGCTTTATTGCCTTTGTTCGAATTCTCTTTGGTTAGAGTTAGTTCTTCGAGTTCTTGTTAATCGTATTGTGCTTCCGCGTTGTGATTTGCCGCCTTGGTTTCCCAACAATTGGTGTTAGAGCGAGGTTTGGGGCAAGTAGAGTAGCAAGATGAGAAGATCTAAGTATTCTAACATGATTAAGTTTGATGTGGAGAAGTTCGATGGGAAGATCAATTTTGAATTGTGGCAAATTCAAGTCCAAGATATCTTGACTCAAGGCGGGTTACGCAAGGCACTGAAAGGGAAGCCTGTACCTAAAACTCTGGATGAAGGTATAACGGCCCAGAAAATGGACGACGATGAAAAAGAGGAATGTGAAGATCTGGATTCAAGGGCTGCGAGCGGGAAACACCTTTGTCTCGTAAAGAACATTTTGGCAAACGTGGCTGGAGAGAAGACCGCAAAAGGTCTTCGGGAAAAGCTTGAAAGTTTGTACCAAACGAAGAGTCTTTCGAATCTCTTATACCTCAAGGAGGGGATTCATACGCTCAAGATGAATGAGGGTACGAGCGTTGGTGATCACCTAGGTTCTTTAAACGGGATCGTTTCAGAATTGGAATCGATCGGAGTTAAAGTTGAGGATGAAGATAAGGCGCTTAAACTCATATGGTCTCTTCCATCTTCCTTCAAGCATCTTCAACCTACGTTGATGTATGAGAAGGAAACCTTGAGTTTTGAGGAGGTTACAAGTATGCTTTTTTTTGAGGAAAAAAGACTTAAGGGTAGAGAATACTTTGGGGAAAACTCTGCAAGGTGGTTAGTGAAAAGAGAAGCTTTAGTAAGTTCTGAAAAGGAACTTATTGGAGCTGCGGTCAATCGGGTCATTATAGATCGAATTGTAAAGCATGGAAAGGTAATGGAGCAACTTCGTCAAGAGGCTCTGAAAGTGACACTAACAAACTGACAACGGTTACTAGTAATAATGGTGACGAGGCACTCCTCGTGGTGGCCGTTGATGGTTCTCGCCATAATAGAGGATGGCTGCTTGATAGTGGGGCTGCAACGCATGTATGCGCACACAAGTTATGGATCGGCAATTATGCAAGGTGTGAGGGTAACTGTAATGTCCCGGATTTTGGGGTTATTTTATTTATTTATTATTAAGTATTATTATTATTATTCCTCCATGTTAAGTTTCGCACATATATTTCGTATATATTCCGCATGTACTTTTTCATCCATTATGCATCAATTTATTCCTTTCGGCAGGTTTTGTATGTTAGATTCCTTTTATGTAGTTTTGGTGGTACAGTGGTTATTCGGGGGAGGAGGTGGAGTTGTGGCCTTAGGAACCCCTAGATGGATTGGTGTTGATGTTTGTTTAATGTGTTTGTGGTTTGGTGTGGTTCCGGTGAGCCATTGGATTGACCGATAGGTTTTTAGAGTTTTCCGAGCAAAGATTCATTTTCGGGGGTTTAAGCATTTTGGTGGTCGTGAGGCGGCGGAGATGGTGTTTATACCTTGGGAAACCTTTGTTGGGTTTGCAGTAGTGTTTGTGTTGTGGTGTTGGTGGTTTAGTTTGATTGCGGGGTGTCCGGGGTTGTCCGGGGTTGGCCGTTAGGTTTTCTGGAATCTTCTTTTTTGAATAGGCCAGTTTTGTTTGAACAGGACCTTCTCTGTTCGAACAAGATCTTCCTCTATTCAAACTGGACCATATCTGTTCGAATAGGATTCTCCTTGAACAGTTAGATTTTTCCCTGAGTTGCTTTGTTCGAATAGGACCTTCTCTATTCGAATAAGATTTTCCCTCTGTTCGAACAGGGCCTTCTCTGTTCGAATATGATTCTTCTTGAGCTGTTGAGTTTCTTCGTTGACCCTTTTTATTCCAACAAGACTTCCTCTGTTCGAATAGAAATATCCTTATTCAAATAGAGGCGCGTTTTATATATATATCCTATCTTTTCCGCACTTCCTCTTTCTTCACTCCAAACTCACTCTCTCTCTCTCTCCTCTCCCCTAACCATTCCCCTCTCCTCCTTACTCTTGATCCAATCTTCCCCATCACTCTCGGATTCTTCGCCGAGCTTCGCCGCGATCTTCACTCCTATCCTTGGTGAGTTATTCTCGATTCCCTTTCCGTCAATTCCTCTCGATTCGGCGTAGGGTTTGATTTCCAGGGTTTGTGATTGTGGGGGTTTGTTTGGGTTTGCATTATTGGTGATTTGTGGTTTGCGGCGTTTGTGATTATCGCAGGTATTGGGTTTGATTGTGGGCTGTGATTGTTGGAAGATTTGGGTATTTGGTGGTGGTGATTGGTTGGGTTACGTGCGATGTCTGTGGCATTGCGGTTGAGTTGTCCTGCGATTCAGGTGATTTATTCCAATTTCGATTTTGGCAGAAATCCTCGGCTTTAGGGTTTGTGATCGTGGGGTAATTTTAGGGTTTGTGGTTATTGGGTTTTTGTTGATTTACAGAGTTGTGATGGTTGTAGGTGTTTGGTTTGACGGTGGTAGTGTTGTTTGGGTTATTGCGATGGCTACAGTGTTACAGTTAGGTTGTTCCGTGATTCGGGTGGCATGTCAGCGAGATGCTATCGTTGGAGCTTCAGGTTGCTTGCTCGGATTGATTCCGCTGGAGCATTACATCAGGTTACAGGCGAGTTTTATCTTCCTAAATTACTAGATTATTATGTTGATTCGTGAGTTATAGAAATGCACAGTTTAGTATATTATATCTATGACTAGGTTAGTATGTGGGTTAATTGCTTAGGACACTTTACTGGTTATCCGTTTAGCATTACCTTAGATGAGAGTATTTAAGGGTTTGATAAGTTAGTAAAACCCACGATAATGTAAATTTAGTTACAAGATAGAATATGTAGGTTATGATTAGCCAGAGGAGGTTATTCTCTATTGTCGCCGATGTGACGATGACTCCTGAGATTCTTCTTAAACCGATTTCATTGAAGGTGGTTATCACGAATCTTTTCTTCGTTGAGGTTGAGAACAAAGGCATTTCTCAGTGTGTTGCAACGCCTCAACGTCGATATATATATATATATATAATATTGAGTATGGTATTGTTGGTTAGTTATTAGAGTGTCCAACTTATTTCAGGGCACTAGTAACTAGGTTTGGCTATTAGTGGGGATGTATGAATGGTTGTGGTTTAGCCGCCATTTTGCTGAGATAGTGTAGTTCAGAGACTATAGTTCTCACCTTATAGTGTAGCAACTTAGTTAGTTTGGGTTGCTGGACTTGGTTCTAGAGTAGTCTTGGGGCGACATAGCTTCAGTAAGACATGGTCTTCGATTCGGGGCTCGTCCTCTTGCATGCTATTGTTTTGATTAGTCTTAGAATTAGTCTAGGCGTACTCTGTGTTCTCGAGGCCTGGTCCTTGAGCAATGTCATTATGATTGGTGGCTATTTGGAATGCTGGATTCCATGTTAGAGTGTGGTATCTCCTAGACTGTTAGTTATTAGTGGTGAGTAGACGGCTTATCCGTGATAGTTGGCCGTGGATGTTAAGCTTCTGATAGTTTACCTTTGGATTGTTTGCTTATCGTGTTGTGACACTTATTGTCCTCATGATTCTTAGGGCTAATAGAGCTTACTCGTTAAGCCTTCTTTCCCTGGGATGAGGCTTATAGGGTTGTGTTCCCTTCCGTCATCAAGGAAGCAGCGAGACAACATAGCTCTTGTGAGTTACGCTGTTGAGCCAGGTGGTTTATGAAGTTGTACGTCACCCGCGATGTTGGAATGCGGCTGAAGCCTCATGTTGAATCCGATTCTTGTACATCCGTGTTGGAGACCCATGTACATGATTAGGAGATTGTGATGCAGTTCAGTTATTGGGGATTGTTGATTACTTCTTGAACACTTGTAGGTCATCCCGTGAGTACTAGTCTGTGTTGACAGCTAGAGTACTGTAGCACATGATGGTAATTATGTTGCTTTGAGGAATCTTAGAGACTGATGTTGTTTAGATGTCGTGACGGTTAATGTCACGCCCCAAAATCCAGTAATCGGTAGCTATACCAATTACTAAGATTCGAGGATGTACAGTTCGGGGAATCTAAAGATTTGCCCCACGAACAACCGAGCCGTAGACAAATTTTGGCTCAGTCATTCACAATAGTATCACAACAGAGTAATAAGGAAAAACAAAAATAGCGGAAGACTATGATAACAATATCTATACGTAAGATTCTACATACCTCTATGCAGCAAGCCCAACAGTAGTAACTGGAGAATGAGCCTCCAGCTCAGCTCCCCAAAGATCACCACAGCAGCAACTAAAATCTGAAACAACCTGCCACTGAAAGGGGGATGCGAGAGTGAGCAAACAACGGGCTCACTAACTCCCAAGAATTGCTAAACGATTATACTAACCAATGAGATGGATATAATGATGATAATAGGATATAATAATATCTAACGATAAATAATATATATGTATAAATATATATAGGATGATTAATAGGTATATAATAGGTATATAACTAGTCTAATGATTATATCAAACTATACTATAAATATATACATACATATCTCGAGCAAAGCAGTGCTAAGACTATAACTGCACTCCAGTCCCAAGGACCACTAACTATACTCTAATCACTACCGTGGCCCTCAGCGCCACAAGAAACTAACCTACCCCAGGAATACAATAACACACGAGGGTAAACAACCCTCGGCCACAATAATCTAGTAGGGTTACCCAAACCCCAACCAGGCACAACCCCGAAGCTATCACAAGCTAAGCGAGATTGCCCATAACCAATACCAGCCTAAAGCTCACCACAACCAACCAGACCAATCAACCTAATAAATTAAATCAGATGCAGAAGAGGAAGCAATAGATGCAGAGAGGAGAGGATTATGCAGAAGGAAGAGGAATCCAATTACACCGCAAAATAACTAAGAGAAGATGAATTTAATAAGCAGAGAAGAATATGAGGAACTAGGATAATCCCATAATTATCCCAATGCAATGATATGATGAAATGAGATAATCTTATGATTATCCTAAGTGCAGAAGATTCTATATTAAATATAATGCAGAAAGGGTTAAGGATTTCTATCAGAAGAACCTACGAATTGGAAGTATGTAGAGATGCAATGATATGCTTGATGATGATGATGATGATGATGATGCAAGATGCTTTAGAGATGCCAACCCAAAGGGATAGCCCCCATGACTAAAGTGGGCTGATAACTGCTGAAAAAAGATTTATCTTACCGGATATTGTTGGATACAAATGTACGATGTACTGCACTAGCTCGTCCAGACTATGAGGATATTACATCAATTTATCAAATCCCACGGAGCCAAGGTCTGAACCATATTCATATTCCGAGGCTTTTCAACCACCAGGATAAGCCCTGTACCGGATTATAAATACTATCTCATACTATCCCACACTCCCAAATGGGTGACTAGGTATAATAGTACCCATCCTGGACCCACCTTCTATTTTAACCCGATTAAGGAATCCTTGAACCTATTGAAGGTTAGCTGATGCAGAGTTATTTATGTATCCAATCACAGTAAGATAAGGAGAGAATATATTATCTATGGATGTGAGCAAAAATCCTAAAGACTGAAACACAACTGCTGTTAACACAGCCAGCACACAATAAGATAGCCACCTGCCTGAGAGCGTGGCAACCAAAGCTAACACAGATGCCATCCTGTGACTTAGTTGCACCATCTGAACCTAGATGAAATAACAACTTAACCGTCACGACATCTAAACAACATCAGTCTCTAAGATTCCTCAAAGCAATATGATTACCATCAAGTACAATAGTACTCTGGCTGTCAACACAAACTAGTACTCATGGGGTGACCTACAAGTGTCCAACAAGTAGTCAACAATCCCCAGTAACAGAACTGCCTCACAATCCTCTTAATCATGTACATAAGTCACCAGCACGGATGTACAGGAACTGGATTTAACAGGAGGTTTCAGCCACATTCCAACATCTCGGGTGATGTACAACTTCATAAACCACCTGGCTCAGCCGTGGACCTCATTGAGCCATGCTGTCTCGCTGTCTCCTAGATGACGGAAGGGAGCACAGCCCTAACAGCCTCATCCCGGTGAAAGAATACTTACGGGTAAGCTCTATTATCTCTAAGAATCATGAGGACAGTGTTACAACACGATAAGGAAACAATCCTAAGGCAAACTATCAGAAGTTCAACATCCACGGTCAACCACCACGAAAAAGCCGTCTGCTCACCACAAACAACTAACAGTCCAGAAGATATTAACTCCCACATGGAATCCAACATTCCAAATACCCGCCAATTACAACGACAGTACTCAAGGACCAGGCCTCGAGAACACAGAGTATACCTAGACTAGTCCTAAGACTAATCAAAACAATAGCAGGTACGAGGATGAGCTTCGAATCGAAGACCATGTCTTACTGAAGCTATGTCGCCCAAAAGACTATCTAGGAACCAGGTCCAACAACTAAACTAACCAATGTGCTATACTATAAGGTGAGAACTATAGTCTCTGAACTACACTATCTCATAAGGATAGCAGCTCAGCCACGTGTCGTCCATACATCTCCACTAATGGCCAAACCTAGTTACTAGTTCCCTGAAACAAGCTGGGCACCCTAATAACTAACTAACAATACCATACTCAATATATATATATATATAATATATATATAGAGCAACGTTGTGGCATTGCAACACACCGAGAAATCCCTTTGTTCTCAACCTCAACGATGAAAAGATTTGCAATAACCATCTACGATGAAATTGGTCTAAGAGGAATCTCAGGAGTCATCGTCACATCGATGACAATAGAGAAATAACTACCTATGACTAACCATAACCTACATGTTATATATAGTTGTTAAACTCACATTTTCGCGGGTTTTACTAACTTATCAAACCCTTAAGTACTCTCGTCTAAGGTATGATAAGCGGATAACCCGTGAATGTGACCTAAGCAATTAACCCAAATATTAACATAGTCACAGTAATAAACATGATAAGCTATGTGATATAATAACTCACAAATCAATATAATGGTCTAGTTATTAAGGAAGATAAAATTTGCCTGACAAAACAATGCTCGGAACGGCAATCTCGACGAAACTGTCCAAACAGCACCCCAACGGAAATGTGCTCTGCAAATTGACTTCCGGAACTCCAAATCAATCATGGAAAGGACCAGGAATACCAAAACATCAACCACTATCAAGGCCCGGAACCCAATCACAACTCCAACAAAGGATACCCGTCTGAAACTACATTTCAGATCAGCACTATAACTGAATTTAGTATCAAAACTGTATCAAAACCCACGGTCCACCACGTTACGCTGCGCTACTCCGATCACCCACAATCACATGAAGATATTCCACTTTAAAACCACCAAATCAGCCGCCCAATAATCACTCTCCCGGAGTTCGATGAGGGTAAAAAGAACCCTTACTCTTCCTCTAGAACAACAATAATCTGGGTAGTAATATCTGAACCAAAACGGCAACAATCGCCGGTCCAAGCATCCCTCTCCAGAACAGCAATAACTACTATCTAGAACAACCACCACACTCCTCTTTCTAACTACACCAAACCCCAATTACCACCCTAATGGGCACAATCAATCAAGGATACATCAATTCTTAATCAACCAATTCAGCCACCCAAACACCAATAATCCAACCCAAGAAATCACCGCCACTGGCCAACACCTGCAATAAACCCAAATCAAGCACCCTACCATCACAACAATGGTCAAAACCCATCAAACATCTCACTATTACAAGCCCTAAAACCGAAATCGGCCACCAAGCCCGAATCGTCACAAACCACGGCTCAACCGAGAGAGAGAGTACAAACCTCGAGGTGAGAGAGAGTTGAGTTCAAAGTGGTGGCTATGGTTCGCAAGGAAACGGCAACCCACCGATAAATCCGAATCTAAAACATGACAGCCCTCTCTTCCACTAGAGTCAAGAGCTAAAATTCGGTGGAAAAAGGTGATTCCCCAAGCTCCAATCGAACCAAGGAAGTAAAACAAATAGAAGTGAGAAGGATTGAGAGTTAGGGTTAAGTTGGTGAGGGAGAGAGAAAAAAAATTTAGGAGAGAGAATGAAGAATGATATATATAGTAACACCAAGTCATTCGAACGACCACTGGAAAAAAAAACTCTAAAAATCATTCTGAGATCCTCCTGAGCCACCCACAACACCGCACAACACCAAGATCCTCAAAAGACAAGAACAACCTGAAACAACAATAACACCCAATCAACATCCAACTACGGGATCTTAACATCAAAACTCTACCTCTTCTGATCAAACAACCACCGAAACACCTAAACCACAGAAAATGAATCTAACACAAAGCCTGAAAAAAGAAATAATACGGATGCATAATGAGTAATATATAAGAATAATAATAATAATACTTAATAATAAATAAACAAAAAATAACCTAAAAATCCGGGACATTACAGTTAAGTTGCTGTTTCGTCTAGGTTTAGATGGTACAACTGAGTCATAGGTGGGCATCTGTGTTAGTTGTGGTTGCTACGCTCGCAGGCAGGTGGTTATCTTATTGTGTGTTGGATGTGTTAACAGTAGTTGTATTTTAGTCTTTAGGATTTTTGCTTACATCCATAGATAATATATTCTCCTTATCTTACTGCGATTGGATACATAAATAACTCCATCTCGGCTAACCCTCGAGAGGTTCTAGGATGTCCTTAATCAGGTTAAAATAGTAGGTGAGTTGGCACTGGCACTATTATACATGTTCACCCATTCGGGAGTGTGGGATGGTATGAGACAGAGTCAGAATGGTGCGAACTTAGTCCTTGTTGAGGTTGTAATTCCTTGGAATGTAAAATAGAGTTCGGACGATAGGCTCCGTGGGTCGCAAAGCCCAGAACACTCTGATCAAGTGAGATAATATCCTTATAGTCTGGTCGAGGTAGTGTAGTACATCATACCCTTGTATCCAACAATATCCTTTAAGGTAATCCTTCTTTAGCAGTTGTCAGCCTACTTTAGTCATGGGGGCTAGCCCTTTGGGTTGACATCGCTAAATTATTCTGCATCATAACGCATCATCATCATAATCATCATAAAGCATATTATTGTATCTCTGCATACTTCCAATTTGTAGGTTCTTCTGATAGAAATCCTTAACCCTTTTTGCATTATGTTTAATATAGAATCTTCTGCACTTGGGATAATCATAAGATTATCTCATTCCATCATATCATCATCATAACATATAATTGCATTGGGATAATTATGGGATTATCCTAGTTCATCATATTCTGCCCCTCTTATTTGAATTCCTCTTCTCTTAATTGATTTGCGGTATAATTAGATTTATCTTCCTTCTGCATCCTCCTCTCCCCTCTACATCTATTCCTCCCTCTTCCATATCTAGTTAATTTATTAGGTTAATTAGTCTGGTTGGTTGCTGTGATCTTTAGGCTGATATCTGGTTGTGGGCGATCTCACTTAGCTTGTAATAGTTTCAGGGTTATGCTTGGTTGGGGTTTGGGTAACCTTGTTGGATTATCGTGAACCGAGGGTGTTTACCCTCGTGTGTGATTATATATCTGAGGTAGATTAGTTACGCGTGGTGCCGAGGGCCACGATAGTGATTAGAGTGTAGTTAGTGGTTCTTGTGACTGGAGTGTAGTTGTAGTCTTAGCACTCCTTTGTACGAGATATGTATATATATTTATAGTATAGTTAAATATAATCATTAGACTAGTTGTGTACCTATTAAGTACCTATTAGACATCCTTGGTATATATATATATATATATATATATTATTTATCGTTAGATATTATTATGCCTTATTATTATTATATCCATCTCATTGGTTAGTATAATCGTTTAGCTACTCTTGGGTGTTAGTGAGCGCGTTGTTTGCTCACTCTCGCATCCCCCTTTCAGTGGCAGGTTGTTTGAGGTTTTAGTTACTGCTGTGGTGATCTTTGGGGAGCTGAGCTGGAGGCTCATTCTCCAGTTATTACTGTCAGGATTACTGCATAGAGGTTTGTAGAATCTTACGCTTAGATATTGTTATCTTAGTCTTCTGCTATTTTTGTTTTTCCTTATTACTATGTTGTGATACTATTGTGAATGACTGGGCCAAAATTTGCCTGCGACTCGGTTGCTCGTGGGGAAAATCTTTGGATTCCCCGATCTGTACATCCTTGGATCTCAGTAATTGGTCTAGCTACCGATTACTGGATTTTAGGGCGTGACAGTAACAAGTTTGTGCTAATGAGCGATGGCTCTCAAAGTTAATTTCGGGAATTGGTGATATTCGCGTGAGGATGTTCGATGGACGCATCGCAGTTCTTCATGATGTTCAACATATGCCGAGTATGACTCATAATCTAATTTCACTTTCCAAATTAGATAATGATGGTTATAATTACTCCGGGCGAGGTGGAGTAATAAAAGTTTATCGAAAATCTTCTTTGATCATGAAGGGAGTTCTAAGCAGGAACTTATATGTATTAGTTGGTAAATTAGTGGGTGGAGATGTGAAGGTTGCGTGTACCAAGGGAGCTATGGAGATTTCTCGAAAGGGGAATTTAGTTCAAGGTAGAGTAATAGCACGGTCGACAAAGATGATCAGAAAGTGGGTTTCGATTGGTGGGTCTAGGAAAAGCCTAGACTCGGGTAATTCTCTTAATTGAGATGCGACAAGGAAACACGACGAAAACTGCAGAAGAAACAATTTTATCGCTAAGGTGGAGATTATTAGGAATACGGCTCAAAAACTGGGAAAGTCATTCGAACGAATGGGGAAATCGTTCGAATGAAAATAGCGCTTGAGCCAAAATTCCAGATGACTGTTATGGTCGTTGGAATGACCTCATGACTCGTTCGACCGACTTTGGCTCTGTTTGTTTATAAGTTCGTTTTGAAGGGGATTTGATCCAAAGCGATGGATTATCTCGTGATGCGTATTTTAGAGATGACCTAATGAACAACCTACAAATAGAAGGTGTATGTTAAAGGCCTATGTACTGTGAGAAAGAGTTAGAGAGAGAAAAGGGAGAAATCTAGGGTTTAGCTCTGGAGATATTTATTGGGTTTTCTTTCTAGGGTTTCTTTCTGGGATTATCTGTAAGGGTAGAAGTGAGGTTTGAGTGATCTCTTTAACTTCTTGTAACCTTTAGTGTGATAATAAATTTATCGTGCTTGTCGGGGGTTGTTTTGATCCTGTTTAGGGTTTCTATCTAATTTAAACCTTGTGTATGTGTCATTGCCTTTACTCGAATTCTCTTTGGTTAGAGTTAGTTCTTCAAGTTCTTGATAATCGTATTGTGCTTCCGCATTGCGATTTTCCCTCTCGGTTTTCCAATAATCAGCCCTAACCTTCTTCACCTTAGGTTTATGTGATTTGGTTTTTTACTTTTCTCTTTAAGGATTCTACATTAAAAGCCTTTAAAGGAGGCACTTTTAAAGGTCTAGTTGTATTTTCTAAGCATCTAGTAGACATTTTTTCTCTTGATTTTTGGTTTATTATTTCCTAACTTTAATGGTAATTCTTCAATAGAAATTGACACTATTTTAGGTGTTTTCTATATTTCTATAAAAACTCTATAATACCCATGAACTAGGTCTTCCTGAATATGCCTAGGTATTGACTCACTCTGTAGATACTCTTACATGGTTCATCCCACTCCTCACCATCCTCAATTACTAGGTAAAATATCTCATAAATTTCATCAGACATGGTTTCAAATGGTATAGGAAAATTCAAATTTTAGCTTACCTTGTACTGTAATGACCTTCCCTTTTGCCTTAATCCAACAATTCCTAAATTATAATTGACAATCGAGTTATGTTTTATGTACCCTAAATTACCAAGTGCATCTCACGTACTCCAAACGTACAGGGTCTAAAATTTAACATACTTCAAATACAAAGTGTATAAAAGTAAAATCATAAAAATAGGGCAATTATGGTTAGGTCTAGAGTTGTTATGTGGGGAACTAGATGGAGAGACGCATCGATTGACGTTTTGTCAGTTTCAAAACTTGTATTAGGCCTAATTTCAACCTTGCCATCTCCCTCCATCATTTCTCTTTCTCTTTTTCTCTTTTTATCTTTTTCCCTTTCTCTCACAAGTCTCAAGTCTTTCAAGTCTCAACAATGTCTTATTTTATTTTACTAACACCCCAAACATTCGACTATAGTGATGGTGATGAAGAAGAGAACCCACGACCATCTAAGTTTAGCGACGATACCTCAGACAAATGTCCCTAAGTGGTCTTCGACAACGAGGAGGACCGTGAGTTGTTATAGGGTGGTGGTGGTGAGGTGGAAAATAATGATGATGAGGAAGATGATGATAAGGATGATGATGATGATGATGGTGATGAGGGTGACGATGAAGATGATAAACCTCCCCATCAAAGGAGGAGGAGGTTATATTAGTTAGCTTTTTTTAGTTTTAAGGCGGTAACTTTTGGGAAGAAGTCCAAGTTCTTGGGCTTGTTAGAAAATATTTTTTGGGGTTTTTGTGATGATGATGATGTTGATGTTGATGTTGATGTTGTTACTTGTTAATGGATTTTCTTTCTATTTTTATTTAGTTTTTATTTGTAATTTTTGTAACTTTAGATTCAGCCGAAGTATGAATGTTGATGGAGTTCCCGCTCAATTCACGTAGAAAATAAATATCTACGTAGATTTTCTTAGTGTCCACGTGGATTTTCTAATTAACACTTAAAACATAATAAAATGGGTAATTTTGGTATTTTAACAAAAGTTAACAGCTCTGGGGTATTTTAGGGTCCAAAAGATAAAAATGACAATCACAAAGGGTTAGACCAATTCGTAGTTATTATGTAGGGTCTAAAAGCTAATTTGCCTTTCTTATTAACATAGAAATTTGTACAACTCCAACTGGAGTAACTTTTCTTGATAAGGTTTTCATCAAGTGGATCCTGGATCTATTTTTTTTGTAAAGACTAAGATATTTTGAATTTATTTGACTCGGTCTAGCTTTAATAGGAATCTGAGCTCTTTTATTAAAATCTTGTTTGCGGGGTAAGGAAACAACATGTTGTTTTCTTTCCCAAAAAGCGCTATCGCTATAGACTTAAGTAATAAATTATGTTTTTAATTTTATTAATCCTGGTCTTCATCTAAGAGGATTGAAGTTTATGAGAAATGTCCATAACTTGTAATTCCTCTTGGGGAAAATTTAGATGATTTTCCTTAAAGCCAAGCATGATCCTTAGTTCATTAATGATCCTGATTTCAGGATCTCTAATAAATTCAAAAATAATTTTTTGACCTTGGAATTTACAAAATATCCCCTTTTGATCAGTCTTATGTAAATGCATAAGAAGACTTAGAAATAGGGTACCAAGTATGACTTGCTGTTGTAAATTTAGGACTAGAAGAAAGGTAGATGGAATGTATGTACCTTTATTACAGATAAAAACTTCTGAAAGTTTGTACTGGATATTCATCTTGCTTCCACTTGCAGAAGTAAGAGATTGAACTATTTTTTTCAAAATACTTGGTGGGCACCAAGCCTTCTTGAATCAAATTTAAGTCAGCTCCACTATCAACTAGAGTTATGACATTCTTAATGGTATATTCATTTTTTATCACAAGAGTAGCCTTGATATACCACAATGAAAAAAATAGCTTTAACAATGGACTATATCCATTGCTAAAGGCCTTTCATAACGGATAATGTCCGTAACATAAGTGTTACCATAGGGGGTGTTGCGGATGGTCTTGCAACGGACAAAATATGTTTCTAAAAGTGAAGTTTCGTCAATAGTCAAAGTCCGTTGCCTTTGTTTAAGTATTGGCAACGGATGTAGTCCGTAATAACAGCTTTCATAACACCCTCGGCTGCAATGTTTTATCTTTGTTGCCAAAGTTATTTTTTGTTGCTAATAAAATATATTTTGCAATGGCTCTCACCTATTGCTAATTCATTTTCTCATTCAAAAATAATAGTACTGCATAAATGCATAAATTATAAAATAAATGTACATCATTGTTGTGAGAAACACATACAATAATTTTATTAATAACTCAAGATCATCTTACAACAAAAAATTAAATAAAACTTGAATCAATTGAGACATTACAAAGTGAGTATTATGTCTTTTACATCACAAGCATTCCTCACATTTGCATGGCCTATTTAGAGTTAGAAGTTGTTTTCTAAAGGGTAAGCCTCACCGATGAAAGGGCAAGTAAGATCAAGGTCTACCAGAACATCGATCGTATTATGCAGAAGCTGCCAAAGTATATCTTGCTCTACTTCTTCTGGATAGAATAAATGTGCATCTGAAAATTCATTATGCCTGCTATAGCTGGATAAACCATCATCTCCACCTTTTCAAGCCTACAAGAAGTAAATTAGAAACCAATGATGTATGCCTTGTTGCATGAACAAGTTTTAGCAGTAAATAGTACTTAAATACTCGATGTCAGATACGTAAACATAGACCATAGAAGCATACATATGAACTTAATAAGTATTTGCTCCATGTAATCTAACAATCAAAGAAAGATAATACTTCCTTCTCAAGCAGCTTCATGATCATTATAAGTAAATATTAATATGACATAGAACTGATCAGCACACAAATATTAACCTATTGACAATAAAAACTTTTCAGAATCTTAATTGAAAATGAATCAATATAGTGTAACTAATGACAAAAATCTCAAAATACATTGATTAGTATATGGTAAGTATTCTTGTTATATTAAAATTTTAACCAGAAAAAAATGACACCCAACTTAAATTAGCATTATATGAGATTCTCGTGGTTAGTTGAATCAACCATGACAATATTATAGTAAAGCTAGGTTATAAGTTCATTTAATAGTACCTTAACCATGCTAGGCAAAAGCAATGTTATACTCTAAAATAAGAAACAACCAATATTATAGAAAAGCTAGGTTATACGTTCCCTTAGCTACTTGTAAATGTATACTTTCAAATGAAGCTCCTAGTTGGTTAAGGCCGAGATAAAAAATAGCCCAGATCATCTAACTTTCTTGTAAAAGATTTCCCTGTAAAGACTCGAGAATTAGTTTCTTTCAAGTCAGAAAATCCTATGAGAAACTATAAACTTAAAAGATGTTCCAACAAATAAGCTAATTATGAGTTGTATCACACACCGCAAATGAAAGTACATTAAATCATAGAACCCATATATTTGACTTTCTAGTATATAATATAATTAGAAAGTTGAAAGTCATACAATATTTGTAAGCCAATTTGCTCTTGTTAGAATTTTTGCTCTTTAGCTTCTTACAACAATCAGTTGGAGGTTCACTATAAACAAAAAGGGACTGAAAATCACAATATTTCTTAACTGGAGATATATAAATGAAATATGACATCCTAAAGCTAAAAACTGGCAAACCCCAGATGAAAAAGAAAGAAAAATAATTAATTGATAAGCAAACCTTATAATAGCACGCCAACAAATGAATACCATATAAGCCCAATCACCTCTAGTGTCAAAGCCAGTAATTATTTGTTCGCATGGAAATGTATTCACAATACTGTCTAAAATCTCATGTATGATTGTATAAGATAGAAGAACAATATATATAATATACATGAAATCTACCTTTGAAGTTACTTTGGATGGAGAGAGACACACGTCATGAGAAGGATAAGTACCACGTAAATATGATGAACAAGATGATAAGCATATAGAAAAATCAAGCTTGCAGATCAAATGAACATTAGGATTGCTCATAGTAGACAAACACATCTCCAATCCGAAGTTCTACAATAAAGAGGAAGTGTTTTATATGTTACATAAGTTATTTAAGGAACTATTGAATCTCGCTACTTGCATTAAGTTCGTTGTCCCCCATGACATATGCATGGTTCGTTAACTCCCACAACTCCAAG
This sequence comes from Kingdonia uniflora, assembly GCA_014058105.1. Lineage (NCBI taxonomy): Eukaryota > Viridiplantae > Streptophyta > Magnoliopsida > Ranunculales > Circaeasteraceae > Kingdonia > Kingdonia uniflora. The sequence goes on from JACGCM010001419.1 coordinate 1,050,884, forward strand.
GCTAAGCACATCATACCAGCACGTTTTGATGCTCTTAGCAAAATTTAATCACTGATGTGGCAAAGAGTGTTGTACTGCAAGGAGTGATGTCAGGTTCAAAATAGACATCTTTGGCATAGAAATTTATCCATAAAAAATACTAAATGAATATGAAAAGACATAAACGACCTTGTATTAAGAAGAAGCAATGCCAAGGAACATTAAGTCCATCACTCCGAACATTCCCGAATTAAACATGATGGTTCCTACAATATACAAGGTTTAGCTTAGTTTCTTTTTACCCTTTATATGTACAAATATACACTATTACAGAAAAGTAAAAAAAGCATGTATCATACTAATGTGGCTGAACAATATCAAACTTTATTGTTGTTCATGGCTTGCCCTAGTTAGCAAAAAAATACTCAAAGGTCTTGGTGGAAAGACCATAATACTGATCAATGGCTTAAATTTCTAGCTCTCTGAGATAGTCATACAAGAATATCCCGAAAGCCACTCAAAATTTTATAACTATAATAAAGTTGTTTTGATCCAGTCTATAAAGCTACAATGTCTACAAGTGAAGTGACTGTAAAAGTGCTTGCTTCGAACTCAAAGCAAAGAAGGAGGAGTTCCAAACATAAGTAATCTTACTAGGTCGGCTCCATTATCGCAATCTCATGAATTTGTTAGGATATTATGGTGGATAAAGGCCAACACATGTTGATATATGAATACATGAGTAATGAGCCAAAGTCTGAAAAATTTCTTATATGATGAAGGTGCGTAAAGTTTGAGATGGGAAGAAAGGCTCCAAGTTTTTCTTGATATTACACATGGAACTGGTTATCTTCATAAGCGGTCTGTCCCACCCGTTGTACATCTGGATTTGAAATATGCTAATATACTTTTGGATAAATCGATACAAACTAAGGTTTCATACTTTTTGGGTTATCCAAGGAAGTAATCTTTGACGATAAAAGGACGAGCTTAAAGGATACATATGGTTACATAGATCCTAACTGCATAAGCACAAGGAAGTTCACTACGAAGAGTGATGTTTATAGTTTTGGAATTATCATCTTTGAACGCATAACTTCTATTCACCCCCAGCAAAATCTAATGGAGTATGCGAATCTCTCATCCATGAGTCCAGATGGAGTTGAAGAAATACTTGATAAGCAACTTGTTAGAAAATGTAATATTAAAGAGGAAATGGTTCACAAGCCATATCTAAAATAACACGACGCCGCGTTTTTAGCCATCTTAGCAAGGAATATAATAACATGTCTTTTATGAGTGACCTTCGTCAAGTGTGGAATTATGTAACATTGCCAACAAGAATGATAAAGTAGGGCAGTAATGAGTAATCCCACACTATATCTAATCAATAACAACATTTTTGCTATATTTGAGACTTTAAAAGCTTGAAATAAGGCTGCATATTTGGTAATTGGCTGACATCTTAAACTGAAATCTTTGGAAGCAAAGCCTTAAATATAAATCTATAGAAGTAAACCCTATAATCTGAAAACTAGAAGTTGGTTACTCAAAGCCCCTAATTTCATAAAATAAGTTCAATTGAAACCCTAACTATACACTTTACCAAAATTGAAAAACCACCAGAAAACAATTATCAACTAAAATTGATTGTGGATTAGAGAAGAATAAAGAAAGATAGAGAGAAATACCTTTGATTGTAGGAGGGGTGCGAGAAGTACCAGTAAAACTATAATTTTAATGGCCTAATTTTGTAGCTTGAAATAGTTCAAAATCAGATCTTGCACCAAATGTACCTGTGACAAGAATTAGTATAATTCAAGAAATAACACAGGTGATTTAACATGGAAAACCTTTGAATAGGTAAAAAACCACAACCTCGAGTTGAGGATTTAGTAACTGTAAGTTTTATTGCTTGAGGCTGATATCTTATTACAAGTGATCTCTTAAGCTATTTATACTTAATCTTGAAAGATAAAAATTATTATGGTCTTAGAATCTAGAATTCCTGGTCCTATTTCCTCTGGAGCTCATCTTTTATACAGACCTCACCTATAGTTTGTTATCGTGTAGAAGTACGCTATCCTGAAAATGAGGTAAGTGGTAGTTGAATGTGTAACTGTTAGTTTGTGGAAGACAGGTGTCTTTGACTTGTTCATATTTTCTATAGTGCTCGAGCCACTCTCCTTATTAGTTTGTGGTCTAGGTATCAATGTTGATTGTATATATCACGTGTATAATACATGAGTTCGGTATTGAGGTAGTTTGAGTTTAGACTAGGTAGAGGGATAAGTCCCTACAATTGCCTCCTCGCAACTGAAGGCATGGGCAGCTTTAGTTGAGAAAAAAATCTGTTAAATGTTTGTGTTAAAATTTGGAAAGGTATATTGTGGAACTTGATTAGCTGGGGACTTGTTATATCTATATTGAAGACCGTATTCTGGCATTTAAAGTGTGGGAAAGGATTGATGTATCTGGCATTTGGTTTTCCCAGTAAAGGTTGTTCTTAAATGATGACTGCTTTGGAAATCCTTCCTTGCATTAAATGCAGGTTTTAAATAAATAGCATTTGTACTATATCATCTCTGTGAAAGTACTCTATCTCTAGGAATATCTGGTGGTTCTCTGTGTCTTGAGAATAGTGACAACTAGGCGTCAAGTATATGAAGCCAGGGTGATTGCTGAAGTGTGGAAGCTGCAATTATGCTACTTTGGTATCCAATCTCTGGAGATGCCTACTCCCAAACCTGTGCCACCAACATACTATAGGATGACGGAGGAGAAAGTAGCAGAGACTAAGGATAACTACTATCGCATGTTGTATTTCCACTATCTAATTATGTTAGGTGAGCAGCGCCGAGTATGTCTTCGCCTGCTTGTGGAAGATAAGATTGAGGAGGCAGATGTGGAAGCTGGTGTACATACCATGAAGTACTGCCATTATCCTACAAGGGATTAGGTTTCATTAAATTTGAATCATTCTTCTTTTTTCTGCTAATCAGAGGTGGTGGGGGTTACGGAGGAAGGGACAGTCAAGGTGGAGACGGGGATTGGAAAATTTTCTTTTGTACAATCATCGTTCTTCCCTCGTAAGAGTGTGCTATGTTGAAGGTTGGTTCAGGCTCTGTTACAACCATCTTCCTCTCTTATCTTGTAGAAGTGCTTCAATACAAAGCAGTAATGAAAAAATGAAATATAATATAACATGCAGATCGATCTGTAGGAAAGCTCTAAAATATTATTCTTTGTAAAGTAGTCTATAAGTAATATTCGAGCTAATGAAAAATTGTTTTTTGTGAAAAATAAGTATGGTAAATTGAACTAAAAATATATGTTGGAATACTAAAATGTAATTCTCTGTTTGAGAAAGCAAACTAAAAATGAGTATGATAATTCGAACTATGGCTAGTTCAAGTGATGTATGATAGAAAGTTGATATAATAAAAATAACGGAAATAAGATTTGTAGGTCGAACTAAAAAAATATTATAATATAATTCTTGTAATGCATTAGTCGACCTGTTGGAGATATATATGTAAAGATGTAAAATGTACGTCTATCAAACTGATAGAAAGCTATTAACTCGAGTTATGGAGAAAATGTCGATGTATGTAAAGCAAGTAAGAGATTTGGAAATGAGTTCAAAAAATATATGGTTGAAATTCAATGAGGTTGCTATGGAAAGATAAACTCAAATAAATTTTGAGCATGATCTTAGGGTTGTCAGTTATGGATAAGGAAAATTTTGAGTATTATTCTAAATACATAATGGAGGGAATCTGTTGTTATCGTAATCATTGTGTATAAATAATGCTTGAAATGTGATATAGAGAGGAGGAAGAAATATAAATGGCGAGGACTTGTTCTCAAAGAGCTCGTCATGTGTTGGAGGGGCGCTTGGCAATAAAGATTGCTAAAGCTTGGGGGAGGATCTTTGGGCAGTTAGATTTTGATGCTAACTTGCCAGAATCTTCAATATAGTTTAATGAGTTAACTGCAAGGGCGAGGGAGAACGAGGTTGGGCGTCACGTGTATTCTGAGATATTTCGTGAATTGATTTTGGAGCCTGAAACTCGAAAAACAATTATGTGGGAAATTGCTTTGGAAAAAATACCTAAGGAAGATAAGAGGATTTCTTGGTGCAAACTAAATAGGTGTGGCGCTCCAGGGCATCTTGAATGTTTCATGTATAATTATTTGCGAGGGAGAGAACTTTATTAGGTCAAATAACTGTATTTTGAATGGAGGGAGAATACTTATTCCAAATTTGTTCCTGTTTTGTTATGAATGTTGTTTGAAATAAAATTTAAAATTTTGAAATGTTAACATTAGAAATGACGTCAGTAGTTCCATAAGTACCATAAATATGAGTTGAAAAATCAGATCATCTGTACATTTTGTCTTTTGTACAAGGTAGAGAAAGTTCGATTGCATGTGAGGAGAAAATCATAATGAGTGCGGGAAGGTCTGCGAGGGATTTGGTTAGGAGATATATATATATTTAAATATAGGATATGGGATAATGATGGGAATGCATTTTTACCCAAAAGGTACGAAATGTCTGACATTAATAGTGGAAGGGATGCCTCAGCTCCAAAACCGAGGGCAACTTGTGTGAGCCCTAATAACTGCTAGTAGTTAGAGAGAGAAAGTATAAATAACTTTTTGTATTCTTTATTCAAAAGTTTGGCAAACACAAAGAGGCAAAAAACTAGAGAGAGAAAAAAGAAATCAAGTTACAGAGATTCTAGAGAGATAGTTAAGAAAAGTAAGTATCGCAGGCAGAGAAAAAATGAGGTTATTGTTGTGGAGGCAGATTATAAACTTTTACAACACAGTTTCATGGTAAAAGACGTGTACTATTCTGAACTCTTATTCAGACATTGAAGGTTAGTGGTTTTGATTGATTTGGCTGATTTGTGCTTGTGATTACACAATCGTTTGATGTGGAGAATCTATATTTGTAGTTATTTGAAATTTTGCTATTTTTAGTAAACTCTTTAAAAACTTTTTCTTTGTATGGAAAAGTAAGTATGTATGCATGTATGTATATGATATATGTATGTGTAAGACTATAAACAAAAAATAATGATAGAGAGAATTGATTGAATACCTGGACCTGTATGTAGGTAGAGGCCTAAAAGGCTCTGTTAGATAAGTAAGACTAATCCTCAAGCCTATTCTTGATTTGTTGAATCTGATAATACAGATGTTATGGGGGGCAACCTAAGAACGGAGAGCCCTGACGTTGTAGAGGTAGATTCAGAGGGGAATGACTAAGTAGAATTTTTAGATTTCCTTGGTAATCTCGTATCCTACCCTGCAGATTCAGATGCATTTAAGGAGTTTTGTAAAATAAAAAGTAGCTTAGATCGTAGATGGGGTAATTCTATAGAACACTCTGGGAGGTCATTTAGGGGATGCACTATTCATAATGGGAAAAAATTCTTTTTCTTATTGCCTGACTTAAAACAAGGGAAAGCTAAGAAGGGAGTATAGGAATCGATCTCTTTTGAGTACTTTAATGGGGGTGTCTAAAGTGATTTGGACCAAGGATTTTTGTGTTATCTGTCTCAGTTAGAATTCTAGCGTATTGCATCTTAGCAATCTTTCTGAAGGTATGTTGAATACCATAGAGGCCTGTCCTGCCCAAATGAATGGAAATATGTGGGAAGTGATAAATGTTTGTGATAACCTGAGTAGATTGTGGGCTGAAAATAAGGTGAATAACTCCTGTAGATGTTTTGCAGTATTATACTGTAAAATATTATGCAGTGATTGGAGGGGCGTATTTCTCTTCTAGTTTGTCTCAACCTCAGTTTTTCTACCTGAATTCAGCAGAGCGAATGTGGAATAACAATTTGATATGGATGAAAGGTGAATGTCTCCAAAGAAAGGACGAGGAGCCTATGAACCTTATATATAAAACTTTGAAGAAAAGTAAGTAATAATTTGTGATATCGAGTTGTTGTAGTTGTGGCAGCGTTTAGCTATATGTAACTTTGTGTTGTGTTTTACAGGTCCTCAATCTCAAGTGGCGAGAAAAGAATCGCTAATAGATATTGTAGTTCGAGAAGGTTCTGAGCTCGAGATTATTCTGAAAGAGCTCAAAATAATCATTTCAAAAAGAGCTAATAGTAGGTCAGAGAAAGTGTAGAAGTCTCAAGCAAAGAGACAGATGACAAGAGCTAGAGCTAGAAGGAGGGCATCAGCGGACGGTGATGAACATCCTGTATTACCAAAAGTTGTACCAATATCTTTGAAGGCAGGTTTTAGGGGGGCTACGTCGAGCAAGCTAGCTCAAAGGCACCCTAAAAGGAAGACTGTGAAGGGTGGCTTGACCTCTGTTACCACGGAGAGTGGAGAGGTCGAGATAAGTGAGAAAAGAGTAAGTTGGATTCTCTGGCTATAGTGAGCGAGGCAAAGGTGGTGGAGAGTGGTTCTAGTATGGAGGATGAGCTGCTAGTTGTGGAGAACAAGCTAAGGGCAATCGCTCAAGTAGGTACTGAGGAGCGGAACACGTCTGCCCAACTAGAGTTATGTAGGGTAAGTTTAAATTCTTCGTACTATTTGAATTTTGTATAACCTGCGAACTGAAAAGCTATTTGTTTTAGTTGCCTTCGAGCTGAAAAATGTCCTTTCCTTTTTTGTCGTCGGCTGCTCGTACGTTGAAGGGCATCTATTTTGGGCTCGAGGATGGAAGGGCTGAGACCGAGAAGAGAGTGGCTCAACTGGAGGCTGATTTAGCTTTGGAAAAGGAGCGTTTTATCTCTGCGAAGAATTTTCACCGGGTGATGATGCTCAAACTTGTAGAGGAGGATAAGAAGAATGCCGAGGAAGTTGTAGGTGCTCGCGACAGCCTTAGACAGAAGCTGCTCAAAGCTAGATATTCTGTGGCTGATCTTGAAGCTATTATAGATGGGCGGTATGTGGAAGAGGCCAATTCTAAAGATGAGCCCGATGTTAATGGTGGATCTCCCAAAGGTGTTGTTACAGGGTTAAATATGGAGTCCTCTAGAACTGATATAGAGAACCGCAGAGGAGATGAAGAGAAGGTAGAGTAAAAATCTTTTAGCAATTTGTTTTTGTGAGTTAAAAACTATGATTTGTATGGTAGATTTTTGGAGGATAAATTCGGAGTAGTCTAAGATATGTTATAAATATTAATTTGTAGGAACTTAAAGGTATGCACCTCAGAATTGAGGAATTAGAGAAAGAACTCGCTACGGAGCAAAATACCTCAGCAATTTTGTTGACTTTACAAACGAAGCTGCCGATTAGAAATAGCTCGAAATATTTAACTTGTAGGCTTTTCTACTCTAGACCTACAAAGTAATGTTAGAAGGCAGATGAAAATCATAATTAACAAAAGTAATCTAAGTATAATTAGACCATTTGGAAGTGTTAGAAAATAAGAGCGTAGAAAATGTGTACCTTAAAATAGGATGAGATGTAGATGTTATTATCATTAGTGAAAGATAACTTCGTCACTTGAGGGCGAAGTATAATCCTATTTTGTTAGCTTGAGAGAAACTGAAATCTGTTAGAATTGTGCAAAGTGAACTGTAGTGTATTAATTATATCTGTAAAGAATTGTTGATTTGAACTTGTTTATGCAGGTCAAGTTAGATACTGTTCGCTCGAGTGAACAACAAATGCTTCAATACAATCATGAGTTTACGGTAGAATTCGATAGGATTAAGGCCACAAATAAAGAGAGGGAGGATCAATATGTTAAAGTTAAGCTTCAGCTTACTAAGGCGAATAAAACTGTAAAGGATCTAACCCAAAAGATCGAAAGTAAAGATGTTGAGGCAGTAAAACTGTAAAGGAGGCTTGTGAGTACGTAAAGCGAAGTGGCAAAGCTAAATAGTAAGATCGACTTGTTGATGGTAAAAGGGAAATAAGTGGATGCCGCTCAATACCATATCAGATTGTTAGAGGCAGTAGATATAGAGCTACGGGATAATGTGGCCAGTTTTAAGGGTCAAGTGGACAGGAAAGAAAGCAAACTTGTGAAGGCGCGAACTGATTTAGCAAATTCTGAAAGTGTAGTTATGTAGTTGAGTGAGGCCATACAAGGTAAATATTTTGACCTTAGGGTCACCCAAAATTTGTGTGACGAACTGAATGAGCGAGTAGCGAGGTTGAAGGAAGACTTAGCTAGTTTGCGTGGCAAGAAGACCGAGGCTGGAGAGTGGTTAAAGAAAAAAATTGATTCCGAGGTCTCGACTGCCAAGGGTGATATTGTTAAGGCATTAGTTCGAATTAATGAGTTAAAGGCAGACCTAGTTTTCTTTCGAGCTGTTGTAAGAAAAGTGAACGAATGAACTAGAGGGAGTGATTATAAGTTAGAGAACACTCTTCGTAAAGGGTAAAAGTTACAGGTAGCTATCAAGAGGAAGGAAGAGGTGCTTAATAAAGCTCGTGCTGGGGGAGGTGATGTAAACGTGTTGGAGTTGGTGGTTCTTCGTGGTGAAGTGGAGGAGTTAAGAATGAAAAATCTTATTAAGCAAGGTGAGGTGACGGAGCTGATAACAATGTTAACCAAAGTGATATCGAGGTTAGAGGGATGCTTAGGGAGGGCCGACTCCCATTATGCAAAATTAAATAAACATTATAAGTTACTGAAAGTATAATTTACTGAGTTGGCCATGCCAGACCGAAATAGGATGTCCCTGGATGAGGTGCACTCGAGGGATATATTAACGGTAATCGCTTATTTTATGGAAGAAGTAAAGAGGCTTGAGCTCGAAAGGGATACTTTATATGATTGGGTGGTACTCAGAGGCCGTATCTGTAATGCTGATATAGATTGAGGAAATTGCCTGAATACTATAGAAACCAAGCTAGGCTCCCGACCTATGGAACTAGTAGAGCAAGGATAGAATATTGTAACTGCTTCAGCTCTAGAGTTTATGGCTGCACGACCTCCTATATAGGGGAAAGTGCGGCTGACTTCCCAAAAGAAAAAACTTGTAATAGTGATTTGTGTATTTTGTATTTATAGACATGTAGAAGGATGAAAGCTAGTTTTACCTTTCCTTTATCTTGTGTCTTATAGATAGTAGAGATCATTGATTGAAAATAATTTTTACCTTTGTTTTAATCGTTGATATATGTATAGATGAGCGATTGAAAGCTAATATTACCTTTGCTTTAATCTTTGAATAGATGGATCGATTGAGAGTTAGTATTACCTTTGCTTTAATCTTTGTATAGATGGGTCGATTGAAAGCTAGTATGACCTTTGATTTAATCTTTGAGATTTAGTAGATTCTATAGGCATGTTGAGAGTAATGTAGGAAAAAACTTATAAGTTTTCATTGAGTAGAAAAGAATATACAAACTATTGGAGATTAAAATCTCACTTTTAGAATGAAAGAACGAGAATAGAGTAATTTATAAGGAAAACTAGGGATTTATCGAAAATATCGTTTCAATCTTCTAGTGTTCCAAGGATTTGGTATTTAGGTACCTTTATCTGTCATAAGGTAGTATGATCCAAGGCCAGTACGGCCAATGATGGGGAAATGACCTTCCCAATTTTCTGTGAGCTTCCCAACATTTGACTCTTTTCTAATCTGTAAAATCTCTCTAAGGAAGAGATCGTCTATTTGGAACTCATGGCTTTGAACTCTACTGTTGTAAGAGCTGGCTAGCATATAATGATAACGACCTAAGTTGACAATAACTCAAGCTCGGGTCTCATCAATACAGTTCATATTCTAGGCCAACTTGATCTCATTTTCTTCGTCTATTAGCTCGTGATCTTTGACAGGATGATGGTATTTTGTTAGAATGATGGCTTCGGTGTCGTAAGCCAGGAGGAAGGGGGAACAACCAGTTGATTGTTTTGGTTATGCCCATAAGATGTGAGGAAGCTTCTGGATCCAATTTCCATTCTTTTGCGATTGAAGTTGTTTATTGAGTTCATCCACTATTATTTTGCTGGTGATTTCGGCCAGTCCATTTCCCGGCGGGTAGTATGGATTGGATGGGAAATGAATAATGTTGTACTTGTTGAGGAAAGCCACAACCTTTTCTCAAACAAACTATGGTCCGTTATCGATCCGAATCAGGTGGGGGCATCCAAACCGTATGATAAGGTAATAGTCTTCTCTGTTTCTATTTGTCCGATGTGGCATTGTTGTTGATGTTCAATCTGTGACATGCCTTAGCTGGGTTGACTCCTGGCATTTCTTCAAAAGTTCAAGCAAAAATGTCCCAGTTCATTCATAAAAAGTGAACGATGGCTTCCTTTTTGTATTGGACCAGCTTGGTACTAATATAAGTACCCTTGCTAGGTCTATCAATGTCTATGTGCTCTGTAGGTTCTTTTGTTGAAGACTGATCATTGATGTGACTAGCTTTCTATAATTGTTATACAACAAATCTGCCAGATGTGTCGAGAATGGCAGATACGGTATATTTGTAAGCTCAGGAGAACTTTTGACTACCTTTGATTTCATAGATGTTACCATTGTACTTCAAGGGAAGTGCTTGATGATACATAGAAGCAATTGCTTCCATGTTGCGGATCCAACAGCGACCCATAATCCCTAAGTAACGAGATTTGGCATTGTAGAATACAATGTCAATTATGGCAGGTCCAGCGATGATGGGTAGGATAATCATTCCTACTATTTCTTCCTTAGAGCCATTAAGGCCACTGATATTGATATCGCTTGGAACAACTTGATCTGCCAATCCCATTTGTTCAATTGTGCTTTGAAAAATAATTTTAATACCGCTACTAGTATCAATCACCATGGTATGCATTACGAATTCCTTCATCTTCAGCATGATAACTAGAGCATCATGATGAGGAAACTTGATGTGACTGATATCGCAATCCTTGAAGGAATTATAAAGTTTACAATTGATTGATTCAGGAAGGATTTTAGCTTCTTTATCCTGAGCGGTGGGATTGCTGCATTCTGATAATCTTCTATGTTTAAATCGGGAAGGGTGTCTAATTTGATGGATTTTGATCATGTTGCAATGGTATATATGGTATAAGTGCTTTTTGTTTGCTTGATCTTTGATTTGAACTACTTCGATCTGCATCTTGTTGCTGCCATTCTTGTATTCTTCCAGATCGATAAAGTACTCGTGCATTCTTCCGTCTTTGAAAATATATTCCAATAACCTCTGTAAAGCATAGCAATTGTCAGTTTTATGATGATTTACCTTATGATGCATGCAGTAGATTTTGCCTTCAATCGGTTCCGGTGGTTGAGATATACGGTAAAATTTTTCATTAGCCAGTATGGAGAAAATTGATGAGATCTGGATATTCATCATGGGAAGGACCGGCTTGGATAAAAAATCGCCTTTTCGATGTTTGCTTGTGTTGCCTTGAAACGCTTTTGATCAACCTGGTCCTCCTTTGGTACACTATTGCATTCTATATTTTGACCTTTAGTGGTTAGGATAGATTAAGTAGATTTATGCCTTTCGGTCATCATCCTTTCCAGGTCGATAAACTCGTTGACCTTGGTAATCATGTGTTCCAAGGTTGTGTGTTTGTTAAAGAAGAGATGCTCATTTTCTTTCCAATCGAGTTGTAGTGCATTTGTAAATACAGTAACAACTATTTTCTGATCAAGATTATCAACTTTTCGTGCGATCTCCGAAAACTTTTTTACAAAGACCTCGAGCTTCTCTTCTTGAGATTGTTTGAGACTAATAAGAAAATATAAATTCTCTTCATTGTCCTTATTGCGAGCATATGTCTTGACGAAGATCTTCTATTGTTGGTAGAATGTAAAGATGGAGTCTTTAGGTAAAGAATACAACCACTGTAGCGGCTCTCCCTATAGACTTGGGGCGAACAGACGACATAGAATATGGTTGAGATTTGAGTATAATACCAATGAATCACGGAATTACTGAATGTTCTCCTTCAGATCAGTGACCTTGTATTTACATATCTTCGGAGTATAGAAACTTGCTGGTACTTTCATATCAAATAACCCTTTGGCAATCAGGCTACTTTTCAACTTGGTGAAATCGTACTTATTGCCTAGTGCTTGAGCTTCAATTAACTCCTTGATACATTGATCTACGCATTCTTGTGTGACGTACTGACGTGGTGCCAGAGTGACTTGGTAAACTGGTTGAGGATCATGAGTATTGGTGCCCTCACTCAAGTGTTCATATGTTGGTATTCTGGGTTGAGGTCGCTGCTCCTCCTCTTTCGCTTGGAAGGCCAGGGACCTCTAGTGATATTAGATTGAGCTTCTCATCCCAAATGAATTAAAGCCTATGGCTCATTCTAAAGATTTCTGAAAATAACTTTGGTCCTATTTCTTATGGTCTTAGAATCTTAAATGAGGTAAGTGGTAGTTGAATGTGTAATTGTTAGTTCGTGGGAGACAGGTGTCTTTGAGTTGTTCATATTTTTTGTAGTGCTCGTGCCACGCTCCTTATCAGTTCATGTTCTAGATGTCAATGTTGATTGTATATATCACGTGTATAATGTGTGAGTCTGGTATTGAGGTAGTTCGAGTTTGGACTAGGTTGAGGGATAGATCCCTGCAATAATCGTAGAAAGAGATGCCACAAATTACAGAATTGGAAAAGGGGAATTTGGATAGAAACGTGGGGAGTTGGAGGTTATATATTACAGATTCGTTCTCGAATTATGGGAGAGAAGTTATTTTTTTAAGGGGAAACCTTGAAAAAGAGAGGGAAGTTTCGGCGGGGAATTTAGGTAGAGAGAAAAGTATCGAGGGTCTAAATTTTAGTAAACTCTAACGCAGCACAGTTGGCTAATGCAATGGACTAGTAGTGATGCAAACTTATAACAGACAGTCTATTGCCAACGGTCTATTTTTTTGTAGTGTACCATTTTTGATAAGTACTTTTTTGAAGAAAATTAAGGTAAGGGTTATCTTTCTTCTCAAAGCTTTCATCATTAGATTCATTATTTTGAATCTTTTGTTTATCCTTTTGACAGATCTGTAGATTATTAATTTTATTATCTTGTGCCTGTACAAAAAAAATTAATTATTTAATTTCAGATTTCAAGGCATTAATTTCCTTACAAAGATCCTTGATAGTGACAGGTTTATCATTTTCCATGTGCTTTAGGACATCCTGGAAATTATAATACTTATTTGTTACTTCCAGCGGTTCTAGTTATGTTTTAGGCTTTGAGCAATCTTGAAGCATCTATTGGAGACAAATACTTACAAGTCTAGCTCTTGTTTCTAGTTCAAAAATCTTATCTACAATAGATAAAATCTCACTCTGGGTATTAGTTAAAGTATTAAAGTTTAAGCCATTCATTTCAATAATGGCTTTCAGTAATCCTGTGAATTAGATTTTGAGTACTTGTTGCAAGGAGTTTCTTCTTTAGAGGAGGAGGAGTCCCTTTGGTCAATTTCATTTACTTCCTCCTTGCTATTAGAAGAATTTTCTTCAGAAGTGGCGTTAAGCAATTGTTTACTCAGTGAAGTTTTAGTCCTTCATCCAATTGAAGTTCTTACAACTTTCTTTTTATGGAACACTTGTTTGCGAAGTGCCCCTTTTTACCATACTTATAACAAGTGTGGGTTTTAGATTTCTTAAAAGAGCTGGAATTAGATTTATCTCTCATGTCTCTTTCTTTTTCTATGTTTTTGGTAATAAGAATCATCTTGATCTTTATAATTCTTATTTCTTTTTCTGAAGTGAAAAGAATATTTTATACTTTTCATGTGCTTCTTTGGATAATCAACAGGAAGGCCATAAGCAAACTGGTGACAAAACTCACAAATTTTTTTTTCCTGTTAAATTTTATTTCTTAAGTTTGTACTGTAATTTCATATCATTACAGATATTGAGACTAACTTGAGTATATATACTGATGAGATGACCATAAGTATGACTATGGTAGGGTATAGAATTACCATCATGCTGATCTTTTAGCTTTTGGCAAGCCTTTTCTGCAAACAAAGGTGGAAGACCGTCGATAAATTTGGTCTTCCAATGTTCAGCATTTGCGTCACTCCTATGAGTTACCTTGCAAATATAAACATCTTTGTACTATCTAAAATGGTCTAAAGAAGGACATATAAGATTCAGTAAAAGTTCTATATTCCTCTCATATCTCTGGTGAGAAAGTCCCACAAAGTGTATAATTATGGTCTGAATAAGAGAATAAACGGCATCTTTAATAGGAGTATTACTATTTCCTTTAATCTTAGCTGCAGTAATGATCTCATGTTTTTTACTGGGAGTAAGAACATTATCCCACCAGCCTTTAAGACTGTTTGTGAATCCATTGGTAATAAATTTTACTATATTACCATCATCATTGCCAGCAACCTTACAGATTGAGGCATACATTAACATTTTATGAATAATTTCATAAATTTGATATTCAGATAATTCATCTACATTACATTCATAGATGGCTCTTCCATTATATGAATTTTGATTATGGAAAAAGTCTTCCTTAAATAAAAGATCCTGAGGTATGGGTCTTTTACAATAAGTTTTTAAGCCTGATGGTTCATATTATATCTTATGAAGGCTTACTTCAATGGCTTGAATTTGGTTTTGTGATTTACTATAAAAGGACTCAGATGTATTTTCTGATGTGGAATTCTTATCCAAAGTATTAACACTAAGCTTTTTTAGTTGGTCAACAAGAAGGTTGGCAAATTCAGAATCCTGAGAATCTGAAAGCTTAAAGTCACAGACAAGAAGGTTAGTTTAATATTAGCTTTGTACATGCTAGATGATGTACTTGCTGTATTATTAGAAGAATTTTGACTGTTATTTCTTTGGACGTGATCTTCTATTTAATTTAGCTGATTACCAATTGTTTGAAGACTTAAATTTGTCCAATTATTTTGCTTGATAACTGGATTAACATTAGCTATTTGGTGATTAGGGTAAGTAAAGGCATTAGCTTCCAAAGCTTTTGAGCAATTGCCACCTTTACCTAGATGGAGAGATTCAGGGGGTGGGTATACAGATTGGACTTCTGTACCATCTATTTTTACCCATTTCTTAGTGAAATCTTCCATATTATGGATGATATATGGCTGGTGAGGGTACCATTCTATGAACCAATCACAAAATAATGTTACATTTTAGTTTTTCCCAATCTCAAGGTATAACTTCTTGATTAAAGCCAATTCTTCCTTACTAAAAGTTTGGAAATACTATGTTCTAAATTCTTTATGGTTAGGAGATATGAATTCCCTACTGATTAGTTGGTGAATAAATGAATTAGGGATTAAATCCATAACTACTTAAACATAAAATCTTGCCTCATATACAAGAAAAGTAGGCCTTTCGCTTTCTACTTTTGGTTTGGTACTGGTAGAGGGAGCAGTATAGACTTCATGAAGAATATGCTGATCAGAAATCCTAATTCCTTTAAGGAATTTTTTAGATGTGGAGTTTCTTCTACTAGATACAGATGACCTAAAAGAAGGGCAAGAGACATGGTATCGAATATTTTCCCTACTTGCCACTTTACTAGTAGACCGACTCCTATTAAGGGAGAGCTTGATTAAAGTAGAAACAAATGTTACTTCAACATCACCATCAAGAGTTTGGGTAATTTGACTAACCTAGTTATTGAACCTTGGTCTTGGAACTACTGCCTTAAACAGTATCCAATCTGTTGGGATACTAAGCTCAACCCAATTGATAAGTATGTTGACAACAATATTAGTTGTCAAACAATTACTATGTACAACTGCAGTTTTACCTGGTTCACTTTTCATGATAGCTCTAGGGAATAAGGTATTCATAACTTTAAAGTGAATTTGGTAAATATCTGCTATGACTTCTGCTCCAGGAATAAAATTATATCCCTGCGTCTGAATCCTTAGACTCATAGCATCAAACATAGATTTATCCGTAAATGATAGGGTTAGATTGGGATAAACATCAAAATAAATTGGTCTATGACATAGACTTGTTTGGATTATTCCTATTAACGATGATTTAAACTTTATGCTTATTTTATCTCTTAGGTATGCAGGAATACTAGAATTAATTCCTAGGAGAGTTAGTGGTTTGAATGCAACTTGAATACATCCAATATGCTAGTAATTGTATTTCTTGAAATATTTTTTCACATCTTTGAGATTAAGTAATATTAAAGTGTGACATTCACTTTCAAGAGCTATCGATTGCTCTATGATTTTGATATTATCTTGACTTATAAAGTAAAATATACCTTTTTTGTAAATTAATTTGAACTTGATAGATGGTATAGTCCATTGATTCAGTCGTTGAGTTTGTTCAAACCCAACTAATTCAGAGTGTTTTTTACAGATGATTGGTCTTCATAAGACTTAACCATTTCATCTATATGTGAAAGATGGTTAACATATGTATGTAAATTATATAAGAAAGTAGTTATGGTTACCATTAATCTTCTTCTCTAATAAAGATGTTTAACCAATATAATCTCATTTAAAGTATCTGGTACACGTCTGTCAAGGATTTACTGGCAGAAAACATTCACTCAGGACAACCACGCCAAATGCGACTTGGGTGACGTCTCATACCTTTTTCTTCAGATTAAAATATATTGTGAATCTTGCTTATCGAAGAGGAAGAAGAGCAGTATCCATACTTAGACCTTACATAATATTTACATACATATGTAACTTATGATTATAGCCACACGTTGATAGCACTCTCCAAACTTCAAAGGGTTTCAAATCCGCAGGTTTGGCTATTTAAAGGGCCTGATGACCAAGTTGCTCATCAAGTTAAGTTCAAGTTAAGCTTTAGTATTCTCTCCTCTCTCAAATCCTATTGTATCTTCTCCAAGGTGTTTTCCCCATCTCTCTCTGTAAGTGTTTTGCTTATAAATAAAACTTTATTTATATTTATTGTTTAGTATTCATAATCTCTGCACACATACCCCTGATGATGTCTAATATTATGTTTTGATTCTATAGTTTCTAGTTTTGTTTCAATTTACTTGTTTTGTTTATATCGATCCATTTTTCTTGGTTGATAAGATGACCATAAGTATGACTATGGTAAGGTATGGACTTACCATCATGCTGATTTTTCAACTTTTGATGAACCTTTTCTGTAAACAAAGGTGGAAGACCATCAATAAATTTGGCTTTCCAATGCTCAGCATTAGCGTCATTCCTTTGCATCACCTCGCAAATATAAATATCCGTGTACTATCTAAAATGGGTTAGAGATGGACTAGGGATGAGCAAAAAACTAGGAAACCAAACCAAACTGATCCGAATTGAACTAAATGGTTTAGCCTTTTGGACTTCGGTTTTGGTTCCTAAATTAAGGAATCGAAAGAATTCGGTTTCTCTATAAGAGAAAATGACAAAAATTGAACCGAGAATAAATACTATTAGTAAGAAAAACTCTAAATGTAGCTTAACCCTTCATTAATCTATATGCTTTTTATGTATTAAAATGCCAAAATATAGTATTGTCAAGTAAATGTTTGACTTAAAAAATAAAATTACAAGTTTTGATGGAATGCAAACTGAGAAACTGAAACCAAACTGATCTATTTTTCGTTTCAGTTTTGGTTCCTCGTATTTATTTCGGTTCGGCTTCGATTTGGTTTATATTGTGGTCGGTTTCGGTTTCTAATTTTAGAAACTGAGCTTTTTGGTTTTGGTTTTGGCTTTATACTAAAACCGATCCAAACCGACCCATGCTTACCCCTAAGAAAGACATCTAAGATTCTGTAAAAGTATTTTATTCCTCTCATATCTTAGGGGAGAAAGTCTCACAAAGTGTATGATATATAATGGTTTGAACATGGGAATAAACAACATCTTTAATAGGAATATTATTTCCTTGAATTTTAACAGCCGTAAGGATTTTGCTTTTGAGAAGGAGTGATAACATTGTCCCACCAGCCTTTAAGACTTCCTGTAAAACTATTAGCAATAAATTTTGCTACATTATCACCCTCATTCCCAGGAGCCTTATAGATTGAGGCATGTATAAGTATTTTATGAAAAATTTCATAAATTTGATATTCAGATAATACATCTATATTCCATTCATAGATGGTTCTTCCATTATAAGAATTTTGGCTATCGAAGAAATCTTCTTCAAATAAAAGATTCTTAGGCGTAGGTCTTTTGTAATAAGTTTTTAAGCATGATAGTTCATATTCTATTTTATGAAGGCTTGCATCTATGGCTTGAATTTGATTCTCTGATTCATTATCAGAAGAGTCTAAGGATTCATAAGTATTTTTAGATGTGGAGTCCTTACCCAAGTGTTGACATTAAGCTTTTTAAGTTTGTCAATAAGAATGTCAATAAATTCTGAATCCTGAGAATCTGAAAGCTTAGACATTAATAAGAAGGGTCAGTTTAATATCAGTTATGTACATATTGAAGGATGTACTTACTGTAATAACAAAAAAACTCTTACTACTGGTTATTTGAACTTAATCTTCTATACGGTTTAGTTGTTTACTAATCGTTTGAAGACTCAAATTAGTCCAATTGTATTGTTTGATAACTGGATTTATATAAGATATCTGGCTATTAAGATGATTAAAGGCGTTGGTTTCTAAAGCCTTAGTGCCACTACTTCCTAGATAGAGAGATTCAGGGAGAGGGTGGACTGATTGGACTTCTGTACCATAAGATTTTACCCATTTCTTAGTAAAATCTTCCATATTATTTATAAGGTACTGTTGATGAGGGTACCATTCTGTGAACCAATCATAAATGAATGTTACCTTCTGGCTTTTTCCCATCTCAAGGTAACATAACTCCTTGATTAAAGCCAATTATTCCTTATTAAAAGTTTGGGAATACCATGTTTTAAACTCCTCATGGCTAGAAGACATAAATTCCTTATTGATAAGTTGTCCATCAAATGAATTAGGACTTAAATCCATAAATCCATTTTTTGCAGATCCAGATGATTGGTCTTCATAAGACCTATTCATTTCACTCATATGTGAAAGATGGTTAACATATATATGTGACTGTTCTATAAGAAAGTAATTATGTTTATTGTTGATCTTCTTCTTCGAGAAAGATATGAAATAGTATAATCTTCTCTTGAGGTTTAGGTACACGTCTGCCAACAATTTATCGGTAAATAATGTCCACTCAAGACTACCACGCCATACACGACTTGGGTGATGTCCCATACCTTCCCCCTCAAATAAGAATATACTGGGTAACATCCCTACCGGGGATGAAGATAAATAGTATTCATACTTAAATTCGTACATAACAGTCCCATATGTATGTCACCTACTAATTTAGCCACACATGCCTCCGATACCAAGAAAAAGATATCGATATAAACAAAAACAACTAAATTTAAATTAAACTAGAAAATATAGAATCAGAACATAAGATTAGACACCCTCAGGGGTGTGTATATAGAGATTGTGAATACTCAACAAAATATAAACTTAGTTTTATTTATAAATGAAATACTTATAGAGAGAGATGGGGAAGATCACCTTGGAGAAGATATAATAGGATTTGAGAGAGGAGAGAATACTAAAACTTAACTTAAACTTAACCTGATAATCAAATGGATCATCAGTCCCTTTAAATAGCCAAACCTGCGGATTTGAAAACCTTTGAAGTCCGAAGAGTGTTATCCGCGTGTAGTCCCTGATATGGTTGGAGTCGTTTGGTGAAGGACACAATTATTTCTGCTTTTGGTAAAGTAAAGGTACTTTAATTATTTCTGATTTTGATAAGTAATCATTTCTACTTTTGATAAAGTAAAGATACTTTAATCATTTCTATTTTTATGTGTCGGCTTTGGCGCACTAAGTGCATTATTCCTTAGCTTTCCCTTTTTCTTTTCGCTCCTGTTTTTTGACTTTAA
The DNA here is from genome assembly GCA_014058105.1 of Kingdonia uniflora. Taxonomy (NCBI): domain Eukaryota; kingdom Viridiplantae; phylum Streptophyta; class Magnoliopsida; order Ranunculales; family Circaeasteraceae; genus Kingdonia; species Kingdonia uniflora. The sequence goes on from JACGCM010001419.1 coordinate 1,070,687, forward strand.
TGATGGCATCCAAAATTTTCCAATAAGAATCGAGCTGGCTTCTACTGAAGGATTTGATGTTTATTCCTTCCTTTTATTCTTCCATCATGTCGATGACGTTAACATAGCCTTCATCATCCAGGTCATCCCACCATGATTGTTCGTCATGGAGATCTTCATATGTTTCTATGTTAGAGAAACCTTCATTCTTTACCTTGAGATAGTGAAGTTCATATGGTTTGTTCTGAGCTGAGATTTCAGCTTCGTCTTCAATTTTGGCACTTTTGAGACTTAATAGTATTCTTTGTTGAATGACGTTATGTATGAATTTTCCGTTATAAGGGCAAAAAGGTGGTCCAATAATGCATAGATAGTCTCCTTCTGCATAGAGCTAATTAATGACCATCCATGGCTTAAACCTTTTGAATATAACCAGGCATGTGCTCTATAAGTCTTGTTGTTCTTGTATCTTATGGATTCAGGATATCTTCCAAGCATATTTGTAAAATTGTGATTAACAGCTTTTGGCGAACCTTCTCTACAAACAAAGGTAGAAAACCATCAATGAATTTGGCTTTTCAATGCTCAACATTAATGTTACTCCTTTGCATCACCTTACAGATATAAACATTTTTGTACCATCTAAAATGGGTTAGAGAAGGACATCTAAGATTCTATAGAAGTTCTTTATTCCTTTCATGTCTTTGGGGAGAAAGTCCCACAAAGTGTATTATTATGGTTTTTATCACTTCCTATCAAAAACAAGAAATCTTTACGGCAATTAAAATTGAAAGAACTAGTAATATTCCTATTAAGGATGATGTTTACTCTCCTGTTCAAACCATAATTATACACTTTGTGGGACTTTCACCTGAAAGGCATGAGAGGAATATAAAACATTTACAGAATCTTAGATGTCCTTCTCTAACCCATTTTAGATGGTACAAAGATATTTATATCTGCAAGGTGATGCAAAGGAGTAACGCCAATGTGAAACATTGGAAAGCTAAATTCATTGATAGTCTTCACCATTATTTGCAGAAAAGGTTCGTTAAAAGCTAAAAGACCAGCATGACTGCAATTTTATACCTTACCATGATCATACTTAAGGTCATCTCATCAGTATTTGTACTCAGGTTGGTCTTAGTATCTGTAATAATATGAAATTACATTGCCAACTAAAAAATCAAAATTTAACAGGAAAAAAGGAAATTGGTGAGTTTTGTCACCAGCTTGCTTATGACCTTCCTGTTACTTATCCTAAGAAGCACAAGAAGAGTGCAAAACATTCTTTTCATTTTAGAAAAAGAAGTAAAAAGAGATATAAGGATCAAGGTGATTCTTATTACCTAAAACATAGAAAAAGAAAGAGAAATATGGGAGATAAATCTCATGCCAGCCCTTCCAAAAAATCTGAAACCCGCACCTGCTATAAGTGTGGTAAAAAGGGGCACTTGGCAGACATGTGTACCACAAAAAGAAAGTTGCAAGAACTTCAACTGGATGAAGGACTAAAACTTCAGTTAAGTAAATTATTACTTAATACCACTTCTAAAGTAAGTTCTTCTAACAGCAAAGAGGAGGTCAATCAAATCAACCACAGTGTTTCCTCCTCCTCTAAAAAAGAAACTCCATACAACAAGTGTTCAGAATTTAATCCACAGGATTACTGGAAAGCCATTATTGAAATGAATGGCTTAAATCTTAATACTCTAACTACTACTCAGAGTGAGATTTTATCGTAGATAAAATTTTGGACCCAGGAGCAAGAGCTAAATTTGTAAGTATTTATCTCCAACGAATGCTTCAAGATAGCTCGAAGCCTAAAATAGAATCAAAACTGCTGGAAGTATCAAACAGGTACTATAATTTCCAAGATGTCTTAAAGCGCATGGAAAATGATAAACCTATCACTATCCAGGACCTTCGCAAGGAAATTAATACCTTGAAATTTGAAATTAAACAATTAAATTTTTTTGTACAAGCACAGGATGATAAAATCAATCATCTATAGCTCTGTCAAAAGGACAAACAAGATTCAACCTAGTGAATCTAATGATGAATGCCCTGAGAACAAAGATAACCCCTATCTTAATCTTCTCCAAAAAATTACTTATCAGAAATGGTATATCAAAGTTACACTTGAAATATAAAATAAATATAACATTAAGAATGTCATAGCCCTAGTAGATAGTGGGGCTGACTTAAACTGTATTCAAGAAGACTTGGTTCCCACAAAGTATCTTGAAAAAATAGCTTAATCTTTTACCTCTACAAGTGGTAACAAAATGAATATCCAGGTTAAACTTTCAGAAGTTTTTATCTGTAATAAAAGTACATGTATTCCATCTATCTTTCTTTTAGTCTGAAATCTATAACAACTAGTCATACTTGGTACCCCATTTTTAAATCTTCTTATGCCCCTCCATAAGATCAATCAGAAAGGGATATTTTGTAAATTCCAAGGTCAAGAAATTATTTTTGAATTTATTAGAGTTCATAAAACCAGGATCATTAATGAGCTAAAAACCATGTTTGGCTTTAAGGAAAACCATATGAATTTTCTTAAAGAAGAATTCCAAATCATGGACATCTCTTACAAACTTTAATCCTCCGAGATGAAAAACAGAATTAATGAAATTGAAAAATAATTTATTATTGAGGTCTGCAACGATATTCCTAGCACTTTTTGGGAAAGAAAGCAACATGCTGTTTCCTTACCCTACAAATTGGATTTTGATGAGAAAGCCCAAATTCTTACTAAGGTTAGGCCTAGCCAAATGAATTTTGAATATCTTAAACTCTGTAAAAAGAAGATTCAGGATCTACTTCACAAAAGCCTTCTATGTTAACAAGAATGCAAAAAATGAACGCATTATTCCTAGACTTGTTGTCAATTATAAACCTCTTGATGACTCCCTCAAATGGATTCATTATCCAATTCAGAATATAAAATATCTTTTAAATTGTCTTTATAATGCAACAATCTTCTCTAAATTTGACTTAAAATCAAAATATTGGCAAATTCAAATTACCAAGAAAGATAAATATAAAACTGCATTTACAGTTCCATTTGAGCATTATGAATGGAATGTAATGCCCTTTGGTTTAAAAAATACTTCATCTAAATTTCAGAATATAATGAATGACATTTTCATCCCTTATTCAGACTTCTGTATTGTATATATTGATGACATCATTTTATTCTTTAATTCTATTGATTAACACTTTAGACATCTAAAGATCCTTAAGGATGTTATTCGCAGAAATGGTCAGGTTGTTTCTGCTCCTAAAATAAAACTGCTCCAAGTAACAGTTAGATTTTTAGGACCTAACATTACTAAAGGACATATTATTTCTATTAACAGGAGTATTGAGTTTGCCTCAAAATTTCCAAATGAAATTAAAGAGAAAATTCAATTTCAAAGATTCTTTGGCAGTCTCAATTACATTGCATACTACTACCAGAACTTGGCCCAGGATAGTGTTATTTTATATAAATGACTCACAAAAAAACTTGCCCCCTGGACCTCTAAACACACTAAAGTTATTCAACGCATTAAATTAAGAGTTAAACAGCTCCCTTGCTTAGGTCTTACCAATCCTCAATGGCATAAGATTGTTAAAATAGATGCCTCTAACTTAGGTTTTGGAGAAATATTAAAATAAAGAAATTCTTCTTCACAAAAAGAGGAATTACTTCGATTCACATCATGAAAGTGGAAAACTGCTCAAATGAACTATTCCATAATTAAAAAAGAAATGCTTTCGATTGTTAAATGTATTTCAAAATTTTAAGATGATTTGTTAAATCAACCCTTTCTACTTTGTATTGATTGCATTTCTGCTAAAGGCATCTTACAAAAAGATGCAAAAGATCTTGTATCTTAACATACTAGTATTACCCGAACTGCCTCCATGACAGATCCACGCATTCTCCACATGACTCCTCCAGTCAATATTGTCACCTACTCCATGAACTAATAAAAGACGTGGGTCGAGCTTAAATCGAAAAACCTGAATAAGTTAAAGCTACCTATCTCTCACAAACTCATAAGTTACTCAGTCAACTACCATTAACCATATTGTTTGGAGAACGTGCTTCAGCACGATAATGAACTGTAGAGAAGGGCTATATAAAGAAGAAGTTCCAAAAGAGACAAGGACCAGAAAATTATACGAGAAATTACCAAGAAAACTATATTTTCTAGATTCTCAAAACTTCAAACTTCTTATTCACAAGATCAAACATTTTTAAGTCAAGAGATTACTTGTAATAAGATATCAACCTCAAACAATAAACGTCACTATTACAAAAATCCTCAACTCGAGGTCGTAGTTTTTTACCTATTCAAAAGTTTTCCACGCTAAACACCTGTGTCATTTCTTGCTTTCTATTAGATTTTTGTCACATGTACATTGGTATAAGAACTAATTCCAAGCCACTTCAAGCTTATAGAATTAGGCCATTACATTTGGCACCATCTATGGGAATAAAATCATTTCTATGATATCCTAAGACAATCATTCACTCTGCTATAAATTCCAATAATAGTCACATTCAGATGACCAGTTACCGAAATCTAGCTTGATCTTTTAATTCAGCCGAAACAACTTACAGATCTACAGGCAAATCTCAACATTAAAGCAGAGAAACACAATAAGCTCAAACATTAATTTACTCTCGATCGAGAGCTCCATGAGAAGGAGCTCGATGCCAAAAGACAAGCTCATTTGACAATGCTCAAATGATATGAAGATCAATAACAATAATGCAGACTGTATTGCAAGCTCTGCAAAATACCTGGCAGTCTCCTCTAATACGAGATCCCGATCAGGTACCAAAAGCCTTCTGGGTTTCTGTACGGGAACGATTGGGACCTCAAGGAGCCACCAGTATAATGGCAGAATTTTTGGACAGAGAATATACGCCAATACTTTTAGAGAAAGAGGAATAATTGGTAGCTATAACACTGAATTTTACGTGGAAAACTTAGACTAACCTGAGTAAAACCACGGCCTTGTAGAGGGCTTTGGGAGAAAATCCAATATTATGTTAACTATTAAAATTTTTGGATAATGAGTAAAGGAAAGAGCGAGGCATGGAGTAAGTGTGGGTTGTTGTTTCTGAGTGGTGAGAGTCCGATCTTATTTTCAAAGGGTCCTCCCTGTATTTATAGTGGATACAGGCAGTTACAAAGTCAACCCATTTCCGGATTTTGTGCTCAGTTAGAGATCTTCGCGGACTTTCGGCAACGACCGGCTGACTGAGCGCAACGGTTGCTGATCAGATATCTTCGAGATCTGAAGTTTGAGAACTGTGAAGTTGTATGAAGTTCGACCTTTGAACTACTACAGTAACTTTGAGAAATATAAAGTTGTAGTGGCCTTTGATAGGTCTTGACCGAGAAGAATGTTTACTACCATTGTTCCATCTGAAGTGTTTATGATATCTTCGACTATCTTCTTCAGGCTTGTGTTCGAGATCAGTGTTCGATGCTTATAGTCCATCTACAATGGACCTTCAACTAAGATCTTCAGGCTTGTAGTTGTCGATGTTGGGAAATATGGTATTACAATCGCCCCATTCTTGACATAAGCACTTGTGTTTTTGTCGAGAATAATCTGCAGAAAATGAAAAGTTGTCGAAGTTTGAAGAATGGTTGCTTTGTATCTTCCGATGTCAGATGTGTTGAACTTGGACATGGTGTTCTCGAGGTGCAATAAATACAGCAATAAATGCTAGTCTATATACATAGGGAGTGGGTTATTTCATTTTTATTTGAATGTCACGTGTTGTTGTTTTGCTGTGAAGAGGTCAGAGTGTGAATCATGGATGGTAAGGTATGTTATTAAGGGGGTTTGGGGTATCGGAGTGAAGAGATTTTGGTTTGTGTGTGGTTAAGTAGTGATGGATTGGGATGTAATGTTGCTGTTGGATCTTGTTGTTTTGAAAATGGTACCATAGCGATGTTTGCTGGTCAAGTAGGTAATCCTTAAGGCAGGTATCAGGCGAGTATCAGTATTATTGTCAGAAGGTATCTTCTGACTTCAACTTTCAGTGACTTGAGATTCATTGAGTTACTTGAAGGACGTGGCCCTTTCATCAGATAAAAGATCGGGGCAGTGCGTCTGAACTTGTTTCTGGAAGATCAGCATTGTCGCGGCCATAACAAGTTTTCGAGCTCCCAGAACTATTCTAGGTCTGTGGAATGAAAGACTTGAAGAACTGTATCGAACTGTGTAATAAAAATGTAACTGTATTTGTTAGATGTCGAACAAGAGTTATGTCGAATGTAAACTGTACTTGAGAAGTTAATGAATAAAAATAAATTATTCGAGATATTTTTCTTGTTGATTTGGATTCGAAGTATGATAGAAGGTTATTTCAAATAAGATTGTTTGGAGTTGGGGGTCTCACTATTTGGTGTCATAATGAGTGATGTGACTAGGATTTCTAGTTTTAATCATTTGATTGTAGCATTAAATATTGAGAGACTATAAATACCAGCGTTGTATGTGTAAATAAGTAGGGAAGAATGGTGAAGACCAGGAGTCAGACTCTGCGGGAGATTGTTTCCTGGCGTAATGATGAGATGCATTGTGCCTTGTTGATGCGCTATTACGACTGTTTGGACCTGTGTGCTCCAGTGTTGCCTCCACGTGAGGTGAACTACAAAGGGATGGACGAATCTGAAGCTTCTTTTTGGAGAAAGGATTTTCTTTTTCATTGCAGTCTTCAATCTATGGTATATGTTCTTGGTCGGGAAGCGATGATTGTTCAGCGTGCGAAGGCATTGGTAAAGGAAGGAAGGACCCTGTAAGGAAAAATTTGTAATAGTTTATAGGTATACTTGAATGTATACTGTTTCTCGAATGAATTATTGAGGAAGTTTAATGATGTGTGAAACATAGGATTTTGTTGTTGTCCAAGTATTTTTAGTCGAATGTATTATTTTGCAGAAATGTAGGTGTAGGTTTTACTTTTGTCGAGAAGGAAAAAATTTGAAGAAGTCGAGAAGGATAGGTGAAGACGAAAAGGTAGGGATTGCGAACTGTCGGATGTAGTTATACGTAACAGACACCTGGGATCTATAAGTAGCCCTGCACTGGCCGACTGCTCATATTTTGAACTTCTGCCAAATTTTTCTTCACCTCTGCAAACTGTCCAATCGCTTATTTGACTTTCTTTCTACAATTGGGTGGGAGAAGATAAGCTTGTTGATTGAAAGGGCAAAACTTGCCATGGAGAGGAACGTAGAAGCAGCGAGGTTGCACGGTAAGTGATTATTTTTGTGTTTCGATTGATTTTATCTATTTTGTAAACTCGTTGTAGACTAGGTGAATGTCTGATGAATTGGAGAGAAGACTGTTAGAATGTAGGAAATAAAAATGTTTGAAAATAGTTGTTAATATGGTTGAAAAATTGATAATGGAGGAATTTTCGAGTAGAGGCGTGGAAGAAGGAGTTTGTTTGGTGAATTGCTGCCGTTTATGTGGACTGTCATCGTCAGTAATGTGTATGGAGTTTGTCATTCAGTTCTGTTGGGTTATATGGCCATGATTTTGGTGTTTGGAGTCGGAAATTTATTTTGAAACGGTTAGGTTGTTATCAATTTTGGCGGGAAAATCATAACTGTTATTTCCTTTGAGAAGATGGGCCGCTGCAAATGAACATAATTAGTTACCGATAATGAAGTTAGATAAAAATGGTTCTCGATGGCTGAGAAGTTCAAACAACTCTTGCAACTCGTGAACTAATAATTTATATTTAAGTTCGAGATATGTCAGTTGTAAGTAAGAAAGAAATTGTTGGAGAATTACTCGATAACGCTTGACTGAGAAAGTAATTATAAGTAAATTAAATGATCGGAATGAATCTTCTAAACGAAATAATATAACGTATGTGATATATATCATGTCATAAACTGATTTGTTAAGAAAAAGCTCGAATCTGATTTTCAGGTTCATAAAAAAGGGCTGAACCAATTTTCAATGCTGAGAACTCAATAACCGAAAATCCTGTTCACGGTATTCCTTTGCGAGTGGATGTAACCACGTGTATGCAGAGGTTAGGTAGGGAATATCGCATAGGGGGAGTTGGTAATGTTGGGCAGGTAGGTACTGGACCCAGTCATATCAAAGTATCTGATGACAAAGTTACTGAGACTGGTGTCGAGCAATCGCCCCGATCTAGTGGTCGAGATGGTGATGGTCAAGGTGATGTGTGTGATAATAGACATGCTAGTTTTGGGATGGGCAAAGAATCGTCTGAAATTCTTAAGTTTAAAAGAAAATTCAGTATTCCTAAAGATATAAGGCTAGAAGAGTATGCACATGAGATGGATGACCAAAATGATCCTCTAGGTGGGATTTTGGTACATTGAGAATAGATAAGAAAAGGTTTGAAGTTGCCTCTGCGGGATGATCAAATGAAGTTGTTAAATTTCTTTGATGTGGCTCCTGGGCAATTCAACCCGAATGTATACGACTTGTTTCGAGTATGTGGGGCTCTGAATGGCCAATTGCAGAAGAGAGGAGAAGCTTTGATAGCTGTCGATGACATTTGCGTATACTATATGCTGAGAGTAAATTCGGCTAAAGTAGGATACCGATATCTAGTGAGGTTCGCTATGAGATCTATGTTTTTTGAGATGCTATTGACTGGTGGGAAGTACTGTGATGAGCATTTTTTAGTAACAGGGAACTATGAGTTCGATGTTAATGTTCCTGGGGAGTCTTTGAAAAGGAAAGCTTTTCATCTAAGTAAATAGTTGTTGATATGCATTCTTGAGAATTTGGTTAACTGTTATGTGACTTTCTAATTTTCTTTGTTTCAGCTCTGAAAGAAGTTGATAGGAACTCGAGGGTTAACGAGCGGCTATACAACCTAAGGAAGGGATATATTGGGAGGATCGATGAGTTGGTAGCTGACCAAGAGGGTTTGTCTGTTTTGTTTGAGGAGGTTGGTTTAAAGAGATTGAGAACAACAGGATCAGTAGTGTCTCTTATTGACGGTAGGATATTTGCGCAGAATAAGAGAAGTGTCGATGTTGGTTTGCCATTAGAGAATCAGTCGTTGGCGGGATATACGACTGACACAAATAGTGAGATAGAGGCTCTGTGCAATGTTCCTTCGAGGAAGGTGTCGAAGAAGAGGGTTGCTCCTAGCGACGCAGTGGATGATTTACAAGATCCAAAGCGGCTTTCTCGAAAGAATGGCACTGTTGATGGGCAGGAAATGTATCGAAGAAGAAAAGTGCGGATGACTCTGACCCGAATTATGTTGTTCAATCTGAAGTAGAGATTGCGGCAAATTTGGATTCAGTTGCTGTAGACTCAGCATTGTTGGGAGATCGTTTGGATGACTGCATGGTCAATTTGGATAGCTTAATAAGTTTCTTAGGAGAGGGTCAATCGAATTTGAAGAAGGTGAGGAATTTATCTTCTTTACCGAGGTTAATGAATTTAGTTCCCAATGTGAATACCTCTTTTATGAAATTGTTGTAGATTAAGGAAATTGTTGCTGAGGCGAGGCCGCGCATTATGAGTGCCGGGGATATCGCGAATCAATTGAAGGGGTACTAGGTCCTCGTAAAGGAATTGATGGAGGCAAAAGAGAGATTGATAAAAGAAAAAGATAAACTGAATTTGATGCTTAACAGGTATAAGGTGGATGCTGATAAGTCGAAGAAAGCTACAATTGCTATGGTGAGGAAGGAGAAAGATGAGAAGATCGCGAAGTTGAAGGAAGCTTCTAAGGCAGCTAGGGAGGTGGCAATCGAGGCGACAAATGAGGAGCACAATAATGCTCTAGAAAATCTTCGGCAAGAGTATTTAGGAAATTTTGTAAATTTGAGGAAACAGTTAGATGGAGACTACGAGGAAGTGAATCTTATGAAAAAATATTACAAGAATATCGCTAAGGAGAATTTGGTGTCGTTTGTGGATTCAGAGGAAGAATCATCGGGGGGTTCTCCTAATGTTAAAAAGGAGTGTGAGGTGGTTGAGGAACCCGTGTTAACTGTTCCTTCTGGTGTCGAAGCTAAAGTGCTGTTTGATTTGGCAGATAGTGCCAGAGTCGAAGGAAATGGTGCTGATTTACCCATTGAGTATGCGTCTCTGCATTGAAGTGGAATTTGTAATAAATGGCCAGTGGGGCTAAGATAATATTTTATTTGATAAAGTTTATGAAAATGGCCAGTGGGGCCGATACATTTTGGTTAACAGTAAAATTTTTATCGAAGTAAGTAGTTTTTGCATAAAAATTGCTAATTTATGATAGTGAATCAAATATAGAACTTGTGTATCGAAAAGGTAGCTGTTAATGCAAATAGGAACGAGGACCAGGTGTTTCTCCTCGATTGGATACTTGGATTTGGAAATACTAATCATAAAAATATGGTTTTTAGAAATGTAGTAAGAGTTTAGCCCGGATCCATACTGTTTAAAGTGTGGTCAATGCTAAATGAATACCAGGTGTTGTTCCTCGATGGGATACTTGGATTTGAAAAAACCAATCATAAATAAGTGGTTTGTAGAAATGTAGTAAGAGTTTAGCCCGGATCCATACTATTTAAAGTGTGGTCAATGCTAAATGAATACCAGGTGTTGCTCCTCGATGGGATACCTGGATTTGAAAAAACTAATCTTAAAGATGTGGTTTGTAGAAATATAGTAAGAGTTTTAGCCCAGACCCATACTGTTTAAAGTGTGGTCAATGTTAAATGAATACCAGGTGTTGCTCCTTGATGGGATACCTGGATTTGAAAAAACTAATCTTAAAGATGTGGCTTCTAAAAATGTAGTAAGAGTTTAGCCCAGACCCATACTGTTTAAAGTGTGGTCAATGCTAAATGAATACCAGGTGTTGCTCCTTGATGGGAATGCTGTATTTGAAAAAACTAATCTTAAAGATGTGGTTTGTAGAAAGGTAGTGTCATAGTGTTGATGCGTACGTAAAAAGTATGCATTGATATTGCGTGATAGTAAAGAAGAAGAATCGTTTATGTAAGATGTGACTGTAGAGAAAGATGTAAAGAATGAGCCTTTATTAATAGTAGTCGAAGAGGTACATTACTTATCGATAGAACAATTTGAGATGTGCTGTATTCCAAGGATATTCAAGCTAAATTTCATCCTCTGTCATCAGTCAATAAGTTCCACACTCTGTTTTGTCGTTGATGATGTAGGGCCCTTCCCAGTTTTCAAATAATTTTCCTAAATTCTTGGGTCGAGTACTATCTTGTAGTCGACGAAGGACGAGATCACCTATATCAAATTGTGGCTTGCGAACTTTTTTGTTGTACACTTTTATGAGTTTATCGTGGTATCGCCCCAAGTTTACGATTGCTTGATCTCAAGTTTCTTCAATCCAATTAAGGTTGCAAAGCAATCCTAACTTGTTTTCTTCATCTGTAACCTTCTTCTGACTACGTGGTAAGTCCAATTCAGAGGGTATGACAGCTTCAGTACCAAAGGCCATCATAAAGGGAGTGCAGCCAGTGGAGGTCCATGGAGTAGTTCTGTAAGCCCAGAGGACACTGAGTAATTCATCGACCCATCTTCTTTTTTTCTCGTCTAATCGTTTGCGTAACCAGGATTTAATACTTTTATTGATGCTTCTACTTGACCGTTTCCTTGAGGGTAGTAGGGTGTCGATGTAGAGAGCTGTATCTTGTACTTCTGGAGGAACAATAGAACTTTGTTGCTGATGAACTGTATTCCGTTGTCTGATCTTATCATTTGTGGATAACCGAACCTAGTAATGATGTTTTCCCAGAGGAACTTGATAACTGCATTTTCATCGGTGTGGCAAAGGGGAACTGCTTCGACCCATTTGGTGAAATAGTCCATAGCGATGGGGACAAACTTGCAATTTCTTGATACTAGGTGAAAAAGACCAATTATGTCGATGCCCCGTCTTTTGAACGGCCAGAGGACATTGCTGATATGTAAGTCGAGTGCGGGGCTTTTGATGTCTTGTGCATGTATTTGGCATTTGTAGAACTTGCAGATGAAATCTTCACAATCTTGTCGCATCTTCGGCCAGTATAGTCCTTGAGTAAATGCCTGATGTGCTAAAGAACGACCAGATAAGTGTGCTCCGCATATCCCTTCATGTAATTCTCTGATCTTGATGTTGGCTTCTTGCTGAGAAATACATTCAATGAGGGGTCCGCCTCCTGTTATTGGGTATAGTAATTTATCTTGAACTGTGAACCATGTGTATCTAGCCAGTAGTGATCGAGCTTCCTCTTTATTGCTTGGAGAATGTTGGAATTGAGGTATTCGAGAAACGGCTTTCTCCAGTCATATTTTTCTTCGTCTTCAGTAGCAGTGATTTGCATAATATTTGTAATGTCAAGACTTGAGTGTTCAAGAACTTGGATTTCGAGGCTGTCTACTTTCATTATCTTCGGGCATAGCGGCAACGTATGCCAAGGCGTCTGCATGTTTATTTTCTGCCCGAGGGAGGTAGGAGATTGGTGAAGATTGGAACATGAGCATTTTTTCTTCGACTAGAGCTGCATAACTAACCATTTTTCCTGAGGTCTTGAAGGTTTTATTCTAATGATTGGCGACAAGCAGTGAGTCGACATAGATTACTATGTCTATCGCCTCAAGTGTGATTGCGAAGTCTAATCCATGAAGGATAGCTTCGTATTTGGCTTCGTTGTTGGTGGCATAAAACTTGAGTTTAATTGCTTTCTCGATTCGATGATTAGATGGTGTAACGAGGACTATTCCAATCCTAGATCCTCGTGGTCCCGCCGATCCATCTGTGAAGAGTCTCCATCCTATGCTTCTTGACCAGGCATCTGGCTCTGCAATTGTGTCATCTGTATGTGCTTCTTCAAGTTCTTCCCATTCGTGGTCTTCGATAGGAAAGTCAGCTAAAAAGTCAGCGACTGCCTGTCCTTTTCAAGAAATCTGAGGTTTGAAGGATATGTCGTACTCTCCGAGGAAAATGGACCATTGCTGAACTCGTCGAGATTTTCCTTTTTTAAGAGGACAAGTTTTAGAGGGTACTTTTTGATTACCTTGATAGGGTGAGCCTGAAAATAAGGACGTAGTTTATGCGAACTGCAGACCAATGCGAGTAGCTATTTTTCCGTTGATGTATAATTACGTTCAGCTTGTACGGGAGTTTTGTTGATGAAGTAAATTGGTTTCTCGATGCAATTGTCATCTCGAATGAGAACGGAACTGATAGATTCTTCTGTGATGGACAGATACATAGTAACTGTTTTGCCGTCAACTGGTGTGCTCATGATCGAAGGTCTTCCCAGGTATCGTTTAAGATCATGAAAGGCTAGCTCACAGTCAGAGGTCCAGGTGATTTCATTTGGCTTCTTTTTGGAATGTAAGGTGGGATTACCACGAAGAAGGAGATACAGTAGTTTACATCGATCAGAAGATTTTAAAATGAATCTGTGGAGGGCGGCAATTTTGCCAGCAAACTTTTGAATATCTTTCTTTGTTCGAGGTGACGGCATTGCCATGAGTGTTTTGATCTGTGCGGGATCTATTTCGTTACCTTTTTTGCTGACCAAATGTTCCAAAAATTTGCCGGCTGCGACTCCAAATTGGCATTTTTGGGGGTTGAGTTTCATTTTGTAATTTCGAAGAATGTCAAAGATGGTTTGGAGATTATTGAAATGACCTTCGCGTTTTAAGCTTTTGCATATCATGTCGTCGATGTAGACTTCCATAATTTTTCCCAAATGGTCTTTGAACATTCGAGTAACAAGTCTCTGGTAGGTTACCCCGACGTTCTTCAAACCAAATGGCATGACTGTGTAGCAGTACAAGCCTCTTTCGGTGATGAAAGTAGTTTTTTCTTGATCTTCTATTCTGAGAAGAACTTGGTTGTAACCTGAGCCTGCATCCATCATAGAAAGAAGCTCGTGGCCTGCAACTGAGTCGAGGAGTTGTAGTATCAATGGGAGAGGAAATTTATCTTTTGCTGTGAACTTGTTTGGTTCTGCAAAGTTGACACAGACTTTTATTTTCCCATATTTCTTCGGGACGGCCATAATATTGGAAACCCATTTTGGATACTTGGCTTCCCGAATGAAACCAACACGAAGGAGTTTGTCAATCTCTTCATTGACGGCTTCACGAAGCTGTGGAGCAAGATTTCGACATTTTTGTATGACTGCTTTAGTATCAGGCAGGAGGTTGAGCTTGTGGCATGCGACAGTTGGGTCAATTCCCGGCATTTCTTGAAAAGACCATGCGAAGATATCGACGTTCTTTTTGGGGAGCTGAATCATTGTTTCATTCTCTTCGGCTGCTAATTTGGAACCGATAAATGTATGACGACTGAGGCCATTGATCTCAATGGAGTCGACAGTTTCAGTATCATGCTGCTCGAAGATGGGTGGTGATTCTGACTGTAATTGCTATGCTTTGAGTAGTTTTTTAGCGTGAGAGTTAATCGTGGTATTCTCGTACATTCGTGCGACTGCTTGGTTGCCTTGGATCTCGTAGATACCATTATCAGTTGGGAATCGAAAAGAAAGATGATAAGTTGATGGAACTGCTTTTATTGAGTGTAGCCAACTTCGGCCCAGAAAACCAAGATATTCAGATTCAGCGTCGATGACTAAGAACTTGATGAATGTCGTTTCGAATCCTATTTGTACTGGAAAGGTTATTTTACCAGTGGCAGATTCTTTCGAACCATTGATGCCCGATATTGCTGTTGTTGAAGCTTTCACAGAATTTGTCAGACCCAGTAGTTGTATTGCTCTCCAGAATAAGACGTCAGTGGCGCTTCCGGTATCGACAAGCATCGTGTGAAGATAATCTTGTCTTACCTTTATCATTATAACAAGTGGATCATCGTGGGGATATCTAACGTGGCTAGTGTCACAGTCTTCAAAGGAGATGGAGTACGGACGTTTAGATTTGCTGGAACTTGGAAGAAGCTTTGCTGATTTGTCGGATGAGGTCATTTTGCAACAGGACGTAATTTGGTCGTCCTGCTTTCTTTTCTTCCCTTTTTTCTATCTCGATCATATAGAGATGTCGAGCTTCTCCTTGCTCGTTAACTGTGTCGGGATTGTTCCTATCAGCTTCTTCGTTGAGAAATTTTTGGATATCAACCATATAATTTCGGAGTTATCCTGCTGATGTAATGTGGCTGAAGATGCGAATGAGTGAATAACAGTTGTCAGCTTCGTTGTTGTGTACATTATGGTGCAGGCAGAAAGGTTGCCCTGGTCTGTCAGGGATCGTCTGAGCTTCTCGATAAAATTTATCACCCTTGATCACTGTGAAGATAGCTAAAAGAGTTGTTGTCAGAGGAGGTAGATTTGGAATTGGTCTCTCTATCTATTCTTCTCGCCTTCTGGTATTGTCATTGTTCTTCCACGTGGTTTTTCTCCTGTAGTGGCTATTTTTCTTGGTTGGAATGGTGTCGAATCAGAGGACTAGATTACGGCAGAGCTTTTCATCTTATCTTTCTTAAACCTTTCGAGTTTGATATAGTTGTTAACTACATCTATCATCTCTGGTACTGTTCGAGGTTTGTAAAGGGTCAGTTCTTCTCGAACTTTAGAGTCGAAGTGTAACGCTGAAGTGAATCCAGGAACGACAATTTTTGGATCGGAATTGCCAATTCTTCGTGCCTCTTGCAAGAATCGCTTGAAGAAGTTGGCTAGGGACTCCTTTGCCCCTTGTTCGAGGAAGAAAAGGGAATCCACTATAATTTCTCGTTCTTTGGCATGAGCATAGTTGGACTCGAAGAGGCGTTGTAACTGAGCGAATGTGGTGAAAGAACCCTCAGGTAAAGTGTGAAACCACCTGAGGGGTTCTTCTTTAAGACTCATGTTAAGAAGCCTACAGAGCATGTGATCCATCTTCGAGTACAATCCTATCGAAGCTTTGAAATGTCTGACGTGTGTCAGAGGGTCGGTGAGACCTGCGTACTGGATGAACCTTGGCATATGGAAATTATCTGGAATGGCCATAGCTTCGAGATGCAGAGATATGGGATTTGTTTCGATCCTATCCAATGCAGATATTCGACCAGGTACTTCCGAATTAATTGCCCGAATCCAGGTGTTGAAATCATCTAGTGTGATGTATTGTGGTGGTTGGGCTGGTTCTACTTGTACCTGGGGATTAAAATTGCCGTGTCCCTCAGGTCCTAACCGCTCCCTCAGAGGTCATCTCACCGGTGGTAGCAGAGAACGTTGGTGTGTTCGACGACTTCCTATTGTAGACGAAGAGGACGTAAGTCCAAAATGTCAGGAACTTCTTTCGGGATTTCTTGATCTGGACCGCGAGACTCGCGTCTGATCTTCCTTTGGTTGTTCTTCTCTATAGCTTGCTCTTGAACGGTGGTTGTTGTGAGCCTGGGGTGGCGACACGTTTGCTCTGTGCAAGTTCTCCATTTCCTTCTGATGCGTCTGGCTTTGCTTTTTGCCTTGCATCCCTTTCGATTTGGTGAGCTTGAGTATGAACTGTTTGGTCTTCTACTCTTTGAATCTGGTCATGCTCTATCTATTTCTATAACTCGACCACAGCACTGTGCAAGTCGACGGTCTCTGGTACAGTATTGACCTCCTGGTTTCTCAGAGTGGAGGTGCTTCGGAGATTCATGTTGGTCATCGGGTTTTTTTTTTTTTTTGAAGTCTCAGTTTGGTAAAGAGGTGTAGATTCCCACAGACGGCGCCAGTTGCAATGGACCTTCAACTAAGATCTTTAGGCTTGCAGTTGTCGATGTTGGGAAATATGGTATTACAACCAGTAAAGCTATCTCGAGAAATATTCAGAATGAACCTCAACCTTCTATTTATTTGGGCGGTGAAGTTCAATCTGAGATCAACCGAGGTCACCGATGCCCCATATGTTAAGAGGAAGAATAATGACCTCAACTTCAAGTTCCAGCAAGATCATTTGAGTGAGGCCACCGGTACTCATAATCCGTAACCTCCTCGTCAAACTACTCAATCGGCCCGTCATTACGTCATACAAGAGCATATGGACCAACATATTAAGGAGTTGATCAAAGCACAAGTTCTGGGCACTACCGGCAACCTTACCAAGTTGCAAGGAAGTCCAATTGCCAAAGAACTATTCGATATAAAAATACCGAAAGGTTTCCATACTCCGAAAATTTGTAAATACCGATCCAAATGAGCACATTCAACAATACCGTAATTCATTAGGGTTGTACTCCAATCTCAACCATATTCTCTGCCGTTTGTTCACCATAAGCCTACAGGAGAAACTACACTGATAGTTCTACTCTCTACTTAAAGATTCCATATACACATTTGACCAGCTGCAGAAACAATTTATCAAGGCATATGCTCACAATATAGATAAAGAAGAAATTTTATATTCTCTTATCAATCTCAAATAGTCACACACAGAGAAGCTCGAGGCTTTTACGAAGAAATTTTTGGAGCTCCGAGTAAAGTAGATAATCTCGATCAGAAAATAGTTGTTACTGCTTTCACCAACACGCTCCAGCTCAACTGCAAAGCCAAAGAATACCTCTTCCTCAACAAACATGCGACCTTGGAGGATATGATCACCAAAGTCAATGGTTATGTAGACCTGAAAAGGATGATGTTTGAAAGGCATAAATCTAATATATCCGCCCTTACCATGAAAGAACCATCTGCAGATTGAAATACTAAACCAAAGGAGGATCAAAGTAACCAAAAGCACGCCAAGGGAAATACCAGCAACCCTCGGAAAGGCAGTTCACAAGTCAAGCCTGTCCTTTCAAAGATGAATGTTCAGATGTCCACAATTTTCCCAATCTTCTCAAAGGATAAGCTCTACCGTTTCTCCCAACCATTGGAACTAATCGAGAACTGGCCATACTGCATGCATCATAAGGTAAACCATCATTCTACTGACAATTGTTATACTTTACAGAGATTGCCCGAATGCATTTTTAAGGAGGGACAGATGTTTGAATATATTGTCGACCTAGAATCATATAGGGATGGCAGCTATAAGAAGCAGCTTAAAGTTGTCCAGGCCAAAAATCAAGCTGAGGAAAAGCATCTCTACCATATGCGCCACAGCAACATGATCAAAATCAATCAGATCAACAACTCTAACAGATTCAAGCGCAGGAGACTGTCAGAATACTACGATCTCACACCTCAAGACAAAGAAGCCAAACTTTTGCCTGAGTCGAGCAATCGCTGGCTCAGGATCACATTTGAAGATTGCGATACTAGCCGTCTCAAGTTTCTACATCACAATATATTAGTCATTATGCTCAAGATAAAGAAGTTTGTCATGCACACAATGATGATCAATACTGGCAGCGGTATTGAGATTCTCTTTCAGAACACTATCGACCAATTGGGATTGGACGATCAAGTTATTCAAAGCGACATCGATATCAGTAGATTCAATGGTTCTAAAGAAGAGCGAGTAGAGAAGATCATCTTACCTATTACTGCAGGACCAGCCACAATCGACGTCATTTTCTATGTGATCAATGCCAAATCTCATTATCTCGGGATTATGGGCCGTTACTGGATTCATAATATGGAGGCAATCACCTCCCCCTATCATCAAGCACTCCGTTTCAAACACAATAATGGTATTTATTAGATCAGGGGTAGTCAAAAGCTTTCTCGAGCTTGAAAAAACACTGTTTCTTCTATTCTAGATACCTCTGACAAGTATGCTGCATAATAATTACAGAAAGCTAATCACCCTGATAATCAGCCTTTCACAGAGGAGCCCACATAATGTATCAACATTGATAGGCCTAGTAGAGGTACTTTCATCGGTACTAAACTGGTTCAGCACAAAAAAGATGCTCATACTCAGTTCTTACGACTAAATTGAGGCATTTTTGTGTGGTCTTTCGAAGAGATACCTGGGGTTGATCTGGCCAAGGCATGTCACAAATTGGCCATCAACATCAACGCCACGGCGCTCAAATAGAAGCTGCGATGCCTATCACCGCAACTTCGAGATGAAGTTAACATGGAGATTAGGAAATTTATTAAAGTGGGATTCATTCGAGAAACCAAATATCTAGATTGGATATCCAACATCATTGTTGTACCAAAGAAGAATGGAAAACTTTGAGTTTGTGTTAATTTTACTGATTTGAGCAAACATACTCTAAAGGATAGCTTCCCTCTTCCCAACATTTATCAGATCCTTGATTCTACTTCTTGGGACTCAAGAACACAGGTGCAACTTATCAGCAGTTGATGGCTACTATATTCAGAGCACATCTTGGGAATGTCATGAAAGTCTACATTTACGATCCCTTATGCAAAAGCATACAGTCCATCAACCGTATTTTAGATCTCAACACAATATTTAACATTCTTCGATCTTATAGGATACATCTTAATCCTGATAAGTGCCAATTCGAAGTACATTAAGGTTGATTTCTAGGCCACCTCATCAGCAAGAAGGGGATTGAAGCCGATCCAGACAAGATTCGGGCTCCCCTCAACATGCCATCACCAAAAATGATGAAAGACGTTCAAAAACTTGCCAGCAAGATTACTGTAATCAACCGTTTCATTTCGAAATCTTCAGACCGCTGTCGTTGGTTATTTCTATTACTTCGCGGTTGTACCATACAAGGAAAAGTTTAACCAAATACAGAGGTTTAATGAATATCAAAATGTGAAGCAGCTTTTCTGGATCTCAAAACCTATTTGGGGAAGTCTCCCATCATGAGCACCCCAATAGATAATGAAGAACTGATTATCTACCTAGCAGTTGCAGATACTTCACTCAGCTCAGTTCTTATTCGACTTGAAGAAAAAATGGAGAAATAAGTCTACTTTATCAGCAAAATACTCACTTCAGTGAAAACGAGGTACTCAAAAATTAATAAACTTCTTCTCACTCTTGTTTATACTATACAGAAACTCAAGTACTACTTCCAAACACATTCAGTCAAAGTTTTGATAAACTACCCACTTTGGGAGGTTCTGTCCAAGAAAGAAAAATCAAGGAGAGTACAACAGTAGTTAGTCAGTTTGGGGGAACATGATATCAAGTTTGAACAACGTCATTCCGAAAAAGGTCAGGCCATTACCAATTTTCTCACGGATTTTCTAATAGAAGATCCCGAGTGGGAGGAGCACAATCCTGATCTTACAGTGGAAGTTACAAAAGATCCACCCCCTAAAGTATTTGATGAGCGAGCCGAATGAATTACAAGGAAAAAGTGAAGACTTCTTATAGATGGATCAGCAGGACCTACAGGGTCAAGAATTGGAATCGTATTGATTACCCCTTTCAGCGATTGAATTGAGAAATCAATCCACTTGGATTTTGAGGCCTCAAACAATGTTACCGAGTATGAAATACTCATTCACGGTCCCAACCTCACTCTTGACCTCGGCATCCCCGAACTCTCAGTTTACAAGGATTTACTACTCATCGTCCACCATTACTTTGAGCAATAAAAAAAGAATGGAAAGATGATCGAGTACGCAGCCCTTATTGTAGATAGGATGAGCAAGTTCGCGCAAGTAACTCTCGATTATCTTCCACGAGGATAAAACAGATATGCCGATTCCTTGGCATATTTAGCCAGGGCTTTAGGCACAGAAGCTCGATATCTTCAGATCAAAGTAATTTTAAACCCCAGCATTGATCGCATTTTTGTAAGCACGATCAACACTGGGGGCGATAAAGGGGGAGTAGACGATTGGCGAAAGCCTTTCTTAGTTTATCTTAAAATCAACAACAAATGCAAATGATCACTTCTAGAAGATCCAAAGGAGCGCCAATAGCTGATAGACAACTTAAAGCGCTACACTAATCAAAATGGTACCTTATATTGCTGTTCTGTCATGGGGCCTTACCTCAAGTACCCCTCCAAGTAAAAAGCGAACGAGATGCTCTGGGATCTACATGAAGGACTTGTGGCTCTCATGCCGTAGGTCGATCACTGGCAAACAGAGCCATTATTCAAGGAGTCTTCTGGCCTGGCATGCGCAAGCAAGCAGAAGAGTATTCACGCAAATGTGAGGCATGTCAACGACATGGATAGATGATTCGTGCCCCTATGCTCAAGCTCCATGCAAGCAAGGTGTTTTAGCCATTCAAAAGATGGGCACTCGATCTTGTCGGTAAATTATCTAATTCTTCAGGTAACTGCCGCCACCTACTCGTAGCTACCGATTATTTTACAAAATGGGTAGAAGTTATTCCACTCTATCGAACCAGAGAAGAAGAGGTCATTTCTTTTATCTGGGAACACATCATCACTCAGTTTAGGTGCCCTACCTAATTCATATAAAAAATGGGCCCCAATTCGTTGGAGAAAAAGTTGCAGCTTTCCTCAATCAACATAACATCATCCACTTACCATTCAATCCCTACTACCCTCAATGCAATGGCCAAGCCAAAATCACCAATAAAACCATCGTGGATAGGCTCAAGAAAATACTACACTCACAAAAAAAAGGGAATTGGGTTCACGAACTTCCACATGTCTTATGTGCATATCGCACCACTCCACGCCAGTCGATAGGCTGTACTCCATTCCTCCTTGCCTATGGTACTGAGCTCGTCATTTCCTTCGAATACCATCACCCAGTCAAAGATCACGAGCTAACTAGCGAGGAAAATGAGTTTGAATTGGCTTGCAACCTTAATTGGATCGATAAAACCATGGAACGCGTTATCGTTAACCTATGTCAATATCACTATATGCTGGCCAGTTCATATAACAAACGAGTCAGAGGTTGTACCTTCTAAATTGATGATCACGTCCTCAAAGAAATACCTCAACATTGCAAAGAGCCTCATGCTGGGAAACTAGCAGACAATTAGGAAGGTCCATTCCTTATCACAGGTCTCTAAGACCTGGGATCATATTACCTCATGACAGAAGAGGGAGTTCATATTTCAAATCCTTGGAACACAAGGTGACTGAAATGGTATTATCGTTAAGTCCCTCACTACACCATTTCAACTTCTCACTTTTCCATTCCAAAAGTGAGATTTTCATCTCCATCCAATGTAAATCATTTTCTTTTCAATGAAACTTGCAAGTTTTTCTCCCATACATCTCTCTACTTCATAGATAACACATAAATTAAAACATAGATAATATTAGCTTTCAATCGACCTCTATACCAGTTAAATCAAATATAACACTTGGTTTGGTTGACTCTACTAAATCTATGTAATTAAAACTAAGGTAACACTTGTTTAACAACAAAAACTCTACCAGACATAAGATAAAACAAAGGTAATACTAGCTTTTATCGACCTCAATATGGCTGCGATATCATACCAGTTAAATCAAGGATAATACTTGGTTTGGCTGACTCTACAAAATCTCTACGATTAAAACTAAGGTAACACTCGTTTTATAGTAAAGACTCTACTAGACATAAGAGAAAGCAAAGGTAAAACTATCTTTCATCAACCTCAATATGGTTGCGACATCATACCAGTTGAATCAAGAATAATACTTGGCTTGGATGACTCTACTAAAGCTCTTTAATTAAAATTAATGTAACACTTATTTAACATCAAAGACTCTACCAGACATAAGATAAAGCAAAAGTAAAACTAGCTTTCATCTACCTCAATATGGCTACGACATCATACCAGTTAAATTAAGGATAACACTTAGTTTGGCTGACTCTACTAAATCTCTGCGATTAAAACAAAGGTAACACTTGTTTTACATCCAAGACTCTAACAGACATAAGATAGAGCAAAGGTAATACTAGCTTTCATCTCTCAACTTGTCTGTAATAACGACTTCTTATTTCAGATTACATGTACAACCTCTACAATGGAACCTTTTTTACTTTTGGGATATCAGCTACGCTTTCCTCAGAAATAGGAAATTAGTCAGCCATAAATTCTTGAACTCCCCCTGCAACAGGAGGCCGATCAGCCATAAATTCTTGAGCTCGAGCAGTTATAACAATCCTGTTATGCTCTATCAATTCAGTAGGTCAAGGGCCTAGATCCGTTTCCATGGACTGCATATAATTTCCTTGATCTACTTCAGTTCTACAAATACATCCCCAGTCTGACAAACTGTTGAACAAGGTATCTCTTTCTAACTTAATCATTTTTATCTCCTCTATAAAATAGGCAATGACTGCCCTCAACAATTTTGAGTATGATGCCTCGGTTACAACCGACCTAGAGAAATTTGCTCTAGCCTTATTAAGGCGTTCTTCCAACCTCACATACCGTTCTTTTAGCAATGTTATTTCTTAATCTACTCAATCAGTGAAAGCAATGTTCTCTTACGATTTTTTTTTTACTTTTATTAATTCAGCTCGATTAATCGCTTCCAAATCGGCCACCTGAGCATAAAGTACTTCAAGCTCCCTGTTCAGTTCTTCCACATCCAGAATCATCTGTAACATTTGTCTTTCCGATGTATCAAAATATCCTTCCCTCTGATTGCCCGTTCTAACCCTTAATCCCTGGAAAGACCAGTATCCAGCTTCCTTTCACTCTCCCTCAATCACTCAATAACTTTTCGTACATGACCTTGAATTCAAGCGACATCCCCTTTCCGCTCTCTTATTCGAGTTGATAGGCTAACTACATCTTCTTGTACAAGGGAGACCTTGGCATCATTTTTATTCTTCCTCGAGCGCTCTCTGGCCTTGGCGTGTCTGGCACGTGAATTGGCTTACGCAAATTTGGTCTTCAATTGTGTCACTCTTTCATTTATCTCATCACACTTATGATGTACCATCCAAAATTTAAAATCTTTGGTAGGTAAAGCTGTAGACAATTGTTTAACTACAACTTCAGACGCAGATAGATCATCTCGAGCTCTCTTCAGCTCGTTATCTTTATCAACCAACTTCTTCTTCAATCGCTACAGCTCGCTCCTGATTGTTAGTTGTCTTAATCAAATCATTCCTCAAACCGGCCACCGACCAATTTAAACCTTCCTCCGATCTTTCTAGCACCTGTATACGGTAATGAGACATGTCAGCTTCCCTACTCTTTACCATCAACGCATCATTTTGGCTTTTGAGTTTTGTTGTATAATCTTTTAACTCTGCAAGCTCTTTTTGCCCTTTCCTAATTTCGGCATCCTTCTCCTCGATTTGTTGAGCTAGGTCGAGAACAGTCTGTGTTGCCTCAATAAACTAGAAGTGCACATTTACATGTTGATCTTTTCTGTCTTCATTCACCTTTCTTATCCTATCAAACTCCTTTGTGAATTCTTGGTTACATTGGCATGCATCACCCTCATGCAAGCGAGCTGACTCCAATTTGACCTGCACATTACATATGCATTGGATCAAATTTGATTCAGAACCCTTAGTCAACATATATGACTCATTTCTAACAAGATATCTATTTTTTGACATCTACCGTGTAAAACTACTTCTAAACTTAAGGTCGAAATACAATCTCAGATGGATGCTCCATAACAGATACTTCCAAGTCTAAGGTACACATTCTCTATATTTTAAATTTATCCATACTTTGATATTTCCTGTGTAACATTTCAGTGTCATTGCTCCTAAGCTGATAACAGGTTTTTGGTCCGTCTCTACGCTCTATTTATTACTTTGTAGCCCTATACTAATGAAGCATACAAATCAAATATTTCAGCTCTGTTTTAACCTACTGCTCCACTTGCGAAGACAACAGGGATGCCGAGGCTTCTCTTTCCATAGCAAGCTCAGTCTCTAAATCTTTTAATCTAAGGCGCATGTCCTTAAGTTCTTACAGTAAGGTTTACAAAAGCAACTTAGCCTACAAAATTCTATCCAGCAAAAAAATATCCCATCAGTTTACAAACATTTCCAAATATCATATAGTCACAAAACCATCGCACTACTCTACCTTCTCAGTTTCCCCTTCTGGACGCTTGTTGTCATCCCCTTAGTTGTCTTTCACCATTTGAGGAGAAATATCGTCCAAGCCATCCACAATGTCAACAACAACATCATTAATCAATTCATCTTCCTCCTCCTCCACATAGGTGTCTGCCCTAATGGCATCTACCTCATCCCCAGAATATCCTTTTGACATAAGGTGGCGCCCAAGTTTATCACGCTCAGCTACTACCTCCTCCAAATTCGTTTTTGCTTCTGCATATTAATTGTTGATCTCTATCACTTGCAAAGCCTTCAGAGCCTTCATTTGTTTTCCCTCCTTGAGGAGATCAATTTTTAATCGAGCTACGTTCCTTTTGAGCTCGACCTTCTTTCTCCTCAGTTCCGCTCTCTCCTCCTCAACCCCAAGGCATATCCCCTTTATCAGACGAGCAACCTACAAAAACAAACAAATTGACCTCATTGATTATCTTGAATCATAATACTAAAGTCATCATAATACATACTCGAACATATGAACCTACCATTTTGCTCATCTCCTCCTCACCGTGGAGAGCTGCCAACCTGGCTTATTACTCCACCTCTTTCAAATCATCCTCCATAACAGGTCATTCTTCTATGACCTTCACCCCCGACATGTCAGAAGGTTCAACCCATCTCTTTTTCACGGCCTCACCACTTTCTGTGGCTCCAGAGGTCGAAGGACGCTTAAGCATTTGTTTCTTGGGAAATGTTTGTGCTAATTTGCTTGACGTAGTAGACTCAGGTAACCTTGTACAGTCCACTCCAGGGGGTTGGGCGAGTTGACTCACCTTTCCCCATCAGTTCCCTTTTTCTTACTACCGTCAACACTCGTCATTAGCCTCGTCGACTGAGTTTTTTGAACTTTTTCGACTCGATTGTTACTTCCTACTAACGCTCAGTTCTTCCAACACAACCTCAAGCTCTGTCTCTTCTTGAGCAACTATGTCCAACAATGACTCTTTCCTCGCCACCTGAGATTTGGGAGCTGTCATTCACAAAACATTATCATCAGTAGAGCATCATAAAATTTCAACTATCAATCTCATACATTATATATTGTTATATTTACTTTGTTTTACAGTCCCAAATAGAAGTTTCATGGGTTCTTCATTATCTCTCTGAAGGCAATCACCCTTCACCCATATCACATTATCATTCTATGGTCGACCTGCTGAGTTCAAATTAAAGAAGTGAGGCCGAGTGGAGCTCACAAAGAAATATGCCCCTCTACTTGCAGAATAGTTTTTTACCCCATAAAACTGCAAAGTATCCTCAGAGGATATCCTCCTCCTTCTCCCATAACCTTCCTACCGTGTATTCCACTGCACAAAAACATGTAAATACCAACACTTTTGGATAGTAATTTGTGACTTGGCGCATGTGTCATACTTTGAATGAAAAATACAACTTCCATCAGAGGTCACAATTTTAGAACCCCCCGTCGTTTTAATTTTTTTTCTTCTTAATTATATCTTAAAACATACGACTGTTTAAGGAGTTGTAAAGCTATTCTAATTTAGACACTTGATCTAGTCGTTTTATTTGATTAGCAATATACAACTTTAATCCTTCTTCCCAAAAACAAACTCTTGTGCCAATAAGGAGGAATCGTCCACTTCCTTTTTAGAAAGAACGCCATAGGCTGGCTATGGTACATTTGTCTTTAGAATAGAGTTTTGAGTGCTCACACCCACTACCAATACTATGCCTTTAGTAGCTTTTTGAGGCCCTAACAAGAAATAGACAAAAGGTGTCATATTTAAATAAGAGCAGGCGCTGGTAGGTTATTAATGCGCACCATTCTTAGAGTTATTTAAAAAAGGTAGGGCAGTCTTATCTTCGGCAAGAAGAATCCTTGATAAGAAAACCCTAACGTTTTGAGCCTCTAACTACTTAAAGTCTGGCCTCCTCAATCAAATAACCTAGTGGAGGGCTACGATTTTGACTTCCGGTCCCTAAACGTGCTAATACAAAACATGCTAGAACTTTAAAAAGAGGTAGGCTTAATGCAGTACTAAGAGGGTTGAGACTGCGAGGGTCCAAAGGAGAGAAGCAACGCCTTTCTTTTAGTAAAAGATTGTGGAGAGAGGGGACACGTCAATCCAAGACGTAAAGTATCCAGAAAGAAAGGTACCCAACAAGAACACTAAGAAATTTTGGAAATCAAACGAGTTTAGTAGTTTTAAACAAACTCTATTAATTCCCCACTCAAATTAAACGAAGGGATAACCAATATACCCGTACAAATCAGAATCCAATTAAGTTGGGAATCTTTAAATCTCTGACGTAAAGTTGAGATCTAACTTCCTAATCCATGTATCTCTCTATAAATTTTTCCACTACTAGAAAATGAAGCAAATGTCACGGTCATTATTTGTTTTAGGCACGAAAATAACAGTGGCAAAATACCACAAATGCTATGGTGCCTAAATCCATAAAATTATGGCCAAAGACATACACAAATACGGTGTTCCTAACTGTACTTCACATTCGTGGTAAAAGTGGGGGTGACCGTGGTTATATAGTAAAATATGATGAACACTACAACAAAATGGAGTTTTTATGTTACTTATTTAACGTTATTTATACGGATTATGACGTGGTAAGTCCAATTTTGCGTATTGTCTTCGTATGTTGTTTGGATACAATGTTAGTTCCCCTAAAAGTGATGTTATTTAATTTTTCCATGTGTATTACGTCACTTTGGGTAGTGACATAAAAGAAAAATTGAATTCACGTCATTTATATAATAACAGTTATGTCATTTTATTATGACTGACGTTGTTTTATCTAAACCCTCGAGAGCTTGTGCTTTGGAGAGGATGTTTTTATCTAAATACAAAACTTGGGAGAGAAGCAAAGGATAGAAACCAGAGCAGAACATGTTTGGTCTACAAAGTGTTTTTGCAAGCCCTAGAAGAAAATCCTCTACTCTCTTCATCTAATCTCCAAAGTTGCTTTTCTCTCTCCCTCTCTCTCTCTAGTCTTAGAGAGTCACCAACTTCTACAACTCACTATCAAAGCCATATAACTCCATGGAAGGTAAGCAAAACTGCCTAATTTTCCATCTTCGTCGTCTCTATTTATTTGGGGTTTGCGTTGATTGTGCTAAAATTGACCCAACTTTGGCATCTTTATACTGTTTGAAAACCTTTAATTAGAGAGCGATTCAATTCCTGATTACTATTTGAAGTCGCCCCAGTTAGTGATTTAAACCTCTTTTTATGTGTGATTCATCCTCGCTCCACAAAATCTCTACTTCTTACTCCATGATTTTTCCTGAGATAAACTGCACTTTCACGTTTCTCTCCAAACCACCTCCTCGCACACTATCCTCTATTCATTTTCAAGAATCCTCCAGAATCATTGAAAGATGGGTGAACTGGATTCTTTGTGGTGCATTGTCACTGCTTCAATCAAAGGTACTCTACTTTCCCTCTTTCTCACTATGGTTAAAATGTCCATCTAGAGTTAGATGCCCCTCAGCTTTCTCATGTTACAAAACAGGATTTTAAAGATAAGATCATAGAGATTCAATCGCTGAAATTTATCTGTAATCGTAAAGTTCAGCATTGTGAAACCTACAACAGCCTTAAGACGAGTTAACTTTCATAACTACTAAGATCATGGTGATCAATGATGATCCCAATAATTTTGCAAATTTAATTATTGTTGCTAATTTTAAGTGCTTGATGAAGGTGTACACTAATCATATAACAAAATGCTTGATCAGGTGTATTTTACAACTCTCACTTCTTTGATTAGGAAAATAGTTGGACTTAATTTTGTTATGGACACTTTCTTTGGACTTATCAGATCAACGTCCATTCTAAATGCCTTAATTAGAAATCAAAGCTGAATAAATTGAGTGAAGAGCATGCTTTTAGAGAAAAAGTAAGTTATTTTTTATGTTTGTATTATGAGAAATACATAGAATTGGACTTTTTGTGGTAATGTAATGATGATATTTCTGCCGAACAATATTTATTGGTTTCAATCTACTAAAGAAGTGAAGGAGCTATGGTATACGGGTTGATATATTGGAAATGATAGTGTCACGATTTATGGCGGGTAATTTGTTGTACCATATTGATTTTTATCGGAACATGCTCATTAGCAATTACTATATCATATGTTTGCAAAGATTGCATGATTTGTTGTGCTTAAAGCCCTACAAAGTAGAAAATCCAAGATGATAGCAGTTGAGTGTTCTATTCCATGCAAGTCAGAAAATATTTCCTAGCTAAAAAGTATCGGACGTCTAAATGAATATTTTTTGAAACGTATAAAACAAAAGCGAGTACTAAAGGAAAGTAAATTTTCTTGGCTTGCCATTTGGTAGTGTTAGTGACTTTACAACCACTACTGTAATCTTGAAGTCGAAATAAATAAGTTCCTGAAATGATTAGGTGTTGAGTGATGATTTCAAGTAATAAGTGCCTAAACAAATAATTTAGCACTAAACCATTAAAAGTCAAAAACCATTTGTATATTATGCAAAGGGCTGGTAGTGAGTAAGTATGCTTTTTTATTGCAATTTATTGGATACAAGAAAAAAATTTCTTGAATTTATTGGGTGTAAGTCGAAATTAACCTTCTCATATTTTTTTCATACACAGTGTAAGATGATCTCCAACTGATATTTCGAGTCTAATGCGAGTTGATAAAACTTATAAAGATAACAAAATCTATCTTTTAGTCTACTAGTGCATTCTTCATATAGTGAAACCATGGCAAATAGCGACATTGGGGAACCATTCCGAATGGATTGGCCTGTAGTGAGTAAGTATTAAGTAAGATTCTTTTATATATATAAAAAAACTTGTTGCGACAAGATGAAAGGCTTCTTTCATCAAATTGAAGATCTTACAATATCGTTGCACTTTTAAACAGTAAACAGGAGTGCAGGAAACCATCAGGATTCCTCAAAGAAGAGGATGAGAAGAAAATTAGTGATTTTGAAAGACAATTCAGGTGAGCAAGTTTACAATTTCATCATTAGTTTGAGTAGTTATATTTGATCATCAATGCGGGTTATTATTCTAGCTACTCTAGATGCTCTATGGTTCAACAAACAATAAGTGGAAGCATCGATTGCGCAATTAAATCGAGATTTGGTTAAGCATAAAACTCACAAAGAAGAATCCCTTAATGTGATGTTGGAACGGGTTCGTGCTGATGTCGAATAAAATATGTGAGGTTTTAAAGGCTTATATTTTAATAATATGGTAACAACCTTTCTAGCTTAAAGTATTTGGATAAGTTTGATGGTCACTTATTTTTCTTGCAGGTCATATGGATAAGGAGAATTTGAAAGTCTAACTTATAGTGGAACCAGAAAAAATTGAATTGACTAGGAAGCTCCATGCTACAGAAAAATAATGTGAGTCTTAAACAACTAAAGTATGAACAAATAATCATTAATTTATGACCGCTTTATGTTATCTAAACAGTCTTAGATAACAATAGGTAGCAACTAGTATGTAGTAACAACATCACCAAGATAGACGATTCTTTGGTTTTTATTTTACCCTTTTGCTTTTTACTCCTAGTAGTTTTTTGGTTGCTATTTCATCCTTTTGCTTTTTACTGTTCTTTATATCCTAGATTTGGACATTTTTCTCACCTTGCCATAAGGTTTTAAGATGATTGACACCAAAAATAAGCTAGAAATCAAGAATTGCGATTTTGATAAAACGTAAGTATCATTTTATGAAGTGAGGAATGAATAGTATGATTTAATGTCGATTTGCTTCAGGTGCCTTTATATTTCCCATGACAAAATCGTCGGTCGAAGCTTGTCAATAAGTGTTGATAAAGATAAAACCATGGTTAATGGATCTTAAAGTTATTGGGTTTTTTAGGACAACCGGGTAATTTTTCCATTAAGCCATAAATTACTTCTATAGAATAAATATTTTGATGAGGCTAACTCACATTTGAACTCAGTTGGAAAATTAGGCATCGAATTGCAGTTGGGGTTATCAAGGGTCTTGAATATCTCCATTTCGGCTTATAAAACTAAGATTCTGCATTATAATTTGAAGCCTACAAATATAATACTGGATGGAGAGTTCGAGCCTAGATTGACAGACTGTGGTTTGGCTCATCTCATTCCTAATTTAAGAAGAGCAGCCTCTGGGTGCATTGCTCCAGGGTGCTTCCAGAATTGTAGATAATCATAACCCTTCTTGTAAACTTTTCATGTTATGGAGTTCCAATTGTAAACGTATATTGTCATCATAACTTGTAGAACTCCAGTAAAGAATGTTATTGCTAATTATTGGTTTAGTAGGAAATTCATAGGTTTTTTGGGTTAGTTCTAGAAATTATTGGTTTCTCGGTGCTATCTTATGGAGATTAAGAACGGGATATTCAATTCAGGCAGTATGTAATGGAAGAGTCTGCTCAGTTTTGAAGTGCATATAAAGTCTTAAATGGATGTGTGGATTATGCATTACAAGGGGTTTTAAGGGGGTCTTAATGTATCATTTAATAGATCTTAAATCTTCACAAAGGAAAAGAAAATAGGGAAGAACAATTAAATTAGTAGTGACGCCTGAAAATATTGCTGACAGTGCGAGTGGAAGTACATAAGAGAGAGTTTTGAGAAAGAAAAAAAGATTGCTTAGTTATTTTACTTTGTTCCTTGGGATTTGGGATTTGATTTGTCCCTCTTACATTTTAAAACCTAGTTCTTCTGCCTTGCTTAAATAAGTTAATAATCATTTACATTTCCTTTATATCATCTTTTTTCTCATTCTAACAGGTATACAAAAAAATCTAACATCTTCAATTTTGGGATAATCTTGGGTGTTCTCTTAACTTAAAGAGACCCTATGGATCCATTCGTTAGAGAGGCATCAAATGGGGAAAGCTTAGGACATTGGCTACACCACTTACAACATACAGGAGAAGTACGAGAATCCCTGGATAAAAACATCCTTGGGGGCTATTGACTAATTTGATTTATCACACATGTAGGTGATTACCCAGGTTCATATCTTGCCATGCTAGCATAAAAGGTATATAAAACATCCAATAAGTAAAGATGTTCTTTATTTCAGATCATGACCTCAATGAATAAATTGTTGATAAGCTTCTAAATCTTGGCATTTATCCATATAGGTTTTGTGAGGGTAAATATATTAAATTTTCAAATTACGTAAAAGCGTATTGCAGGTACAAATTACTTGGTCAAATCTCTCTCTCTCTTTCTCTTTTACTCTTTTGTTTGTAAGATCTTTTTCTTGTATGTCTCTTTTCATCACTTGCATCAACTAATCACATATTGGGCATTTTATTTTAAGCACTTGAGTTCTAAAGGGATCATAGGTTTGAATATTAATTTTATGCTTGAAATAGTAACAAGGAAAATTGAAATACTTAAAATCTTGAGATTTTTAAGGTATACCATCGTCGCTTTCCACGTTACTGTGTGAATTATTTATCATTGGAATTAATTATGCTTTCTCTTTCCTGACTTTACAGTCACTTGGAAGGTAATCTTATACCCTCGCAATATCAGAAGGTGATTTATATCTCAGAGAATTACTTTTATTTATCTGCCAAGGTATAATTACAGTTTTACCTTAGTGAAGGTTTTGATTTTCGGAAGAGTGGGAATATCCTTCATGCTCCAAGCTCCTAGTAAGAAAAGCTATTGTGGTTATCTCTGTTCTAAATGGTTCACAGAAATGGTACGTCTTTGTTATATCTTTTTTTTTTTTGGTGTGTTGGTATTTATGAATATTAGAAGCTAAATGTCTAATTTAAAAAGATATAGAATTGTATTTTCTTATACGATTTGCAAGTTAATGAAGTGAATTTCTTATGTTGTAGTGTAACGCTCGATAGTGGAGCTGGTGTTTAAAAGCAATGTAGATAGAGAAAGCCAGACGTCGATGAGGTCGAACACCAGAAAATGTAGGTTACATTGTAAAGTTCAGCCATTTTATGCTCATAAATTTATTTTTATCTATTGAAAGATATTAAATTTATGAATAATTCATTATGTATATATCTTATTTCATATGGTAATGCTTTGAGTTAACTCTACCACTAGACCGTGAAACTCTACCACTATGTAGATTTAGACCGTGTAACTCTACCACTAGGAGTTATAGAAGCGTTATGTTTCAATAACTCATCTGAACAATTTATTTGTGCGTGATTCGTAGAAGACCTAGTTATTCTGCCATAAAACTCAATTTGTCCTCCTTCATCGACTCTTTATTTACATTTTACTTATAGTTTTTATCATTTAATGTTAACTTCGTACTATTTCAAAATTTACTTGTAGGGAAGACGATGTTCACCACCACCTCCCGAGTCATCGAGCAGTAATTCATTCATATTGAAAGATATGTTTAACACTAATGTTGCTTACAGAACTGTGCAGTTTAATACAGCTATACTTGAAGGTTTTAGAGTGTTATGATCGATGAAGTTATTTGCGAAGATGCGTGTTTGTATGTTGAAAGTTGTAGTACCTTTGGTGATTTTGGTGATATCTCTGCAGGTGAAGCCATAGCTTGGCTCAAAAATTTTACTATTATCCTGTGAAGAATTTTTTTGTATTTTTATATTTTGAGAATTTAAAGTCAACCCTGGTAAGTTTGATATTTCTATTTTCATTTTGGATAGTGGTAAGTTGTTTGACATGATCTTTTAATTGGTATTTCACTATCTTCTTTTTATTGAAAATTGTTTGTTATTATTACTTTATATGTTGATTGTGTTTGATTATTTAAAATTCGTGAGGGCTCGCTTGAGGCGCAAAAAACAATAATTGTTTTTAGTAAAATGCAAAAAATAAGGCTGTACCTACAACGTATATCTAAGTCATTTGTTCATCTGACACATAATACGACGTACTTATGTGGTACAAAGTTTTAACAAAAATGATGATTGCAACAACTCTTATTTATATCGTATTTTGTATGACGCTTAATACGACTCTCATGTTAGTCGCAAAAATGAAAAAAATGTTACGCATTTGGTTACTTATAGCAGAGTCATTATAATTCGACCAAGAAAACAGCAACTAAATCAGTTGCAAATTACGGTAAATGCAATGAATATTACGACTCTTATTTATGTTATTTAATTGTGATGCATAAAATGACGTTCTAATGTATCACAAAAATTATAAAAAATTACTATTTTTGCTACTTAACTTTCAATCATAATATTACGACAGAAGTAAAATTGAGAACAAAAAACTACTGTAAAAAACACGACTCTTATTTCGACAAAAAAATAAGTCGCTTTAGGCAAAGAACGACTGATTTGTAAAGTTGTTTTTTACTTTTTTTTACGTAGTGTTCAGAGATTCACAAACACTTATCACCTCCCGCATGTTCCCGTTCATCTGAACGGGACATGCCCCAATGAGATTCATAATCCCTTTTGCCAGATTGTTAAGGGGAAGACTCAACCCGTACTCTAACTAAGACAGATAACATAAAAAAACCCTTTGAAAGTTTACTCTGAACATTCCCATTGAAATACTCCAAAGAGATCGATTCGTTTATACCCCTATCCCTTTTCTCCTTCGTCAGATTAGCCAAAAAATAAAAATATTCTTCTTCCGTTGCTACAGTGCAACCCCTAAATTGCCTATCGGCGTATTATATACTGTTACCCCATCTACCTCCAAAAGAAGCCTTGGCTTTACAAAACTCTTTGAATTTATCCTAGTGAGGAGGATAGAATACCAATCTTCTAGAGAAATCTAGAAATTTATTAACACCAATTTCTTCCTCACTTTCAGATATTTCAGTCTCAGACTCAGCCGATCGACCTATGGTCGATGCCTCATTTACAGGTGAACTCACCATATCAACTACAGAAAAAGATTTTTATCCTACACAAACTCTCCTCACAATCAACCTATATATAGGTCTAGATATCTATTATTATCTTTTGCATATACATCATTCACATACAAATATCTATCATATATCATATACTACACGGATTTTCATAGATTACTATAAATAGTAATTTTTAGATTTGCCTAAATACAGAGTATAATCTTCAAAAAATACATACCTACAACACAAATCTTCTACTAACCATCTATGTCGGAATGCGAATCCGAGGTAGTGCCAAGTATTTCCTTCACTATGCCGCTATATAACCACCTTCGTGACTCAATCTCAGTAACTTTCCTACACTTTGACTGTTGATCACTTTTGATTAACTCCTCACGAGTGTATCTACTATTTTTGCATTTTATCTTCCTTCCTCTCTCACTGCTCTTCAAGTTTTTAGAAGTTGAGAAACGTTTGAATGACGAAGATGATGCAGTTGTTGGAATTGTTTTAACTTCAAAATATGATTTTAAAATGTTTTATCCCACATTGGAAATAAAAAGCAATTTATATTAGTTTTTATATCTCAATTGCTTAGTTGGATTTAAAGTCTACTCTAGGAGTGTATGCACTCTAACAAGATGCTTCGCATCGAGGGCGACTCGCGCGCGTGGGCGTGGGCGTGGGCGAATGGGCATTTAAGGCGCATTAAGGCACTTTTTGGCATTTTATTAGGCGCACTTAGCACTTTGCACGCTTACCGCGGTCGTGGGGCGTGGGCTTAGTGGGCTTGGGTCTGGAACAGACAACCTCTTGGACTTCTATGTCTGTTTGAGTCTGTAACTGGTTATATCATTAATGGGGCGTAAGTGTGACTTATTAATACTAATGTATTAATTAAACAGTTTTAGAACTGGAAAGTCTTTTAGACTCTTATTTATAGAGTTCTCTCGGGTGAGTAAAACACAGAGAAAAACAAAACAACTTTTTTTTTCTTTCTCAATTTCTCTTTTCATTTTTTGGGCAATGAGGAAAGGTGAAACAAACTTGATCACTTTGTGCAGTGCAATCACATAGTGATAGAACGGGTCTAGCTTGGTTGAATCCCGGAGATAGTGTTATTGAGTTTTCTTGCACCTTTGGAGAGGCTTCGACTATCTTCAAGAAGCGCTTGCGTGCCTCCTTGCTTGGTTCTGTAATTATTTTCTTTTGGTGAAGATTAGTTCCTTGATCTTGAATTTTTTTAACAATTTGAAGATATGTCAAACAATTTTGCCTCTGAATTTAACTCCTTGCCTATTGTACCAACCAATTTGATGGGATTATTTTCAAATGACTCGACCCATTTTGATGGAAAGAATTTTTATCGCTGGGAGGATAAGATGGTGTTTTTGCTGAAACAACTCAAAAAAATTTATGTTCTTTCTAATATTTGTCCCACTACACCTGCTGAAACTTTGTCCGATGCTGCTAAAAAGGTGCTAGAGAAAATTCAGAAATGGAAAGATGATAACTATTTGTGTCGTCACCATATTCTGAATTCTCTAACTGATGCTCTATATAATCAGTTTAAGAAAAAGACCAATAATGCAAAGGACTTATGGGAAGGTATTAGGACTGTGTATGTTGCTGATGAAACTAGCACCAAAAAGTTTTAAGCCAGTAATTACATAGACTATGTTATGGTTGATTCTAAACCGATTCTGGAGCAGGTACAAGAATTTCAAGTTTTTGCCGACTCAATTGTTTCTACGGGGATGAAAATTAATACAAACTTTCATGTGAGTGTAATTATTTCCAAGTTGCCTCTTGCTTGGAAAGATTACAAAAAGAAAATGATGCACAAGAAAGAGAACATCACTCTGGATGATCTTCTTTATCATCTACGGGCTGAAGAAGAATCTCGTAATCGTGAAAAGGTAACTGAAAAGGCTAATGATGTTGCTGTAAAAGCACATGTTGTAGAATCTGCAGGTCCAAAGAAGGTTGAAGGGCAAAAGAAATATTCAAAGAATAATTTCAAACCGATAAAGAAAGACTTCAAGAAGAAGCCAGGAACCAAACAAAATGGAGACAAAAGGAAATCTTATTGCTATGTATGTGGCAAGCCTGGCCATTTTGTAAGAGATTGTCATTTCAGAAAGGGCAAACAACATGAAGAAGACAAATTAATTACGATGGTGTCTGAAATAAATATGGTTGGAGGAGAAGTGGATTGATTCGGGTACAACAAAGCATATTTGCTGTGACAAGAATATGTTTGTGACTTATGAACCTGTGGGCGATGTGATGTACGTCTACATTGGTAATTCTTCAACTTCCAAGATCGTTGGTAAGGGTTCGGTAGATCTCCAATTCACATCTGGGAAGACCGTCACCTTAACTAAAGTTCATCACGTTCTGGAGATTCGTAAGAACTTAGTTTCAGTCAGCCTCCTCAGTTCTCATGGTTTCAAAATTGTGTTTGAATCTGACAACTTACAAAAAATGGCAATTTTGTTGGTAAGGGTTATTCTGTTTCTGGAATGTTTAAATTGAATGTAATGAATGAATCCGTTTCTGCATATATTCTTTAGTCCTCTGAATTGTGGCATGGTAGATTGGGCCATGTAAACTATAAATCGATTCAATCGATGGCAAGTAATAGATTAATTCCAAAATACAATCAGACTCACGAAAAATGCGTAATATGCAACAAATATAAAGTTACTGGAACCTCTTTTAGATCTGTTGAGAGATCATCAAAGGTTTTAGATCTTGTACATTCAGACATCTGTGAGATGACAGATGTTCTGTCCAGAAATGGAAAAAGATATTTTATTACATTCATTGACGACGCTTCGAGATACACTTACGTTTTTCTTTTAAGCACTAAAGATGAAGCCTTTGACAAGTTTAAAACGTACAAAGCTGAAGTTGAGAACTTTCACAATTGCAAGATAAAGACTCTTAGGACCGATAGAGGGGGGGAGTACACATTCATGGGTTTGCAAGAATTTTGCGAAGCTGAAGGGGTGCACCATCAAATGTCTGCTCCAAGGATACCAGAACAGAACGACATTGCGGAACGGAAGAATAGAACTATTGCAAAAATGGTTAATTCCATGCTTATCAGTTCGGGTGCTCCATCTAATCTATGGGGTGAAGCTCTTCTTTCGTCGTGTCATATTTTGAATCGGGTTCCTCATAAAGCAATTGGAAAGACTCCTTATGAAGTATGGAAAGGGAGAAAGCCTAACCTGAATTATCTCAAAGTCTGGGGATGCTTAGCTCAAGTCAAGTTACCACACGTTCAGTTTCCAAAAGTTGGACCGCGAGGGTTGGATGGCGTCTTTGTTGGTTATTCTGTGAGTAGCAAGGCTTACAAATTTCTGAATTTGGAATCTCCAGTACCTCATTATATTATTGAGTCAATAAATGTTGATTTCTTTGAAAACATCTTTCTGTTTAAGAAGGATAAGGAAACTATGGGGGTTGAGTCTTCGAGTTCACACAAGAGAAGCAATGCAACTGTTGTACCAGTGGAACCTCGTAGAAGTGTTAGACCTCGCATACCTAAAAACTTTGGTCCTGATTATGTTTTCATGGCAGAAAAGGATCCTAGTACTTATTCTGAGGCAATGAGTTTGAATGACGCAATGTTCTGGAAGGAAGCAATTGATGATGAGATTCACTCTATAATGTCCAACAATACATGGGCATTAGTGGATCTACCTCCGGGGAGCAAACCGATTGGATATAAGTGGATATTCAAGAGGAAACTTAGACCCGACAGTTCAATTGATAAGTACAAGGCTCGTTTGGTGGCAAAAGGATACAAGTAACGAGAGGGTTATGATTTCTTCGATACATATGCACCTGTGGCAAGAATCTCTACAATAAGACTAATGATAGCTATTGCATCATTGAACAATCTGGTCATACATCAGATGGATGTAAAGTCTGCTTTTCTGAATGGAGATCTTGACGAAGAAATTTATATGGTTCAGCCAGAGGGGCTTGTTCTTGGTAATAATAAGAAAAAGGTATGTAAGCTGATCAAATCTCTCTATGGACTAAAACAAGCTCCTAAGCAGTGGCATGACAAGTTCAGAACAATGCTGATTGCTGATGGTTTTAACGTTAATGGTGGTGATATCTGTGTCTATAGCAAGTTTAATGGCAGTAGTAGAGTCATTATATGTCTTTATGTCGATGACATGCTTATCATTGGAACCGACAATGACCAAGTCATAAATGCGAAGAATTTCTTGTCTTCAAAGTTTGATATGAAGGATCTTGGCGAGGCTGATGCAATTCTGGGAAGGATCTTGGCGAGGCTGATATAATTCTGGGAATTGAAATTATCAGGAGCAACAATGGGATAGCTCTTACGCAATCCAAATACATTGAGAAGGTTCTGCGATGATTTAATCAATATGAGTCTAAACCTTCTCCTACTCCATTTGATCAAAGCATAAAGTTGTAGAAGAATGCAGGTAAACCTATAGCTCAACTTGAGTACTCCCAAATCATTGGTAGTTTAATGTATGTTATGCATTGTACAAGACCCGATCTTGCATATGCAGTAGGAAAATTGAGCAGGTACACAAGTAACCCAAGTAAAGAGCATTGGGATGCACTATACAGAGTTTTAAGGTACCTTAAGGGTACAATGGGTTATGGGATACATTATGGGAGACATCCAGCTGTACTTGATGGGTACTGTGATACAACTTGGAACTCGGATCCAGACGAGTCAAAATCGGTTACTGCATGGATTTTTTTCCTTAGTTGGAGGTGCGATCTCCTGGAGATCCAAAAAGCAAACTTGCATAACTCATTCCTCTATGGAATCGAAGTTCATTAGTCTTTCTTCTGCGGGAGAAGAGGCCGAGTGGCTGAAATCAGTGTTGTTTGATATTCCCATCTGGAAAAAGCCTGTGCCGGCAATTATAATCTATTGTGATAATCAGGCTGCATTGCTACGAGCATACAACGAGACTTATAATGGGAAATCAAGACAAATTCATCTGAAACATAATCATGTCAGGGGGATTATTAAGAACGGAGTCATGACCGTTCAATATGTGAAGTCCAAAGAAAATTTGGCAGATCCTCTATCAAAAGACCTTGGGAGAGACATGATTAGTTTGACATCGAGGGGAATAGGATTGAAAGTCTGTACATAGATTCTCTGAGTGGAAACCCAACCTGTAGAGGTTCAATGGGAAAACACACTCATGAGTTAACAATTTGTAGTAAACACTTCTCTTTATATAAAGTCTTATTCCTATGGCTCTAGTGATTTTTACTCTGTAAAATGTATAAGGCTGGGATTGTTCTCCAAATGAGTTTAAAAGATCCATTTGGATTGGAGTGTTTACAGATCACTCTTGGTAAACTCACCTCTCTAAGTGTGGAATCTAGTCAGTTCCTATGAGATGATAGACTGTCTCTAGAGCACTTAGTAGAAAGGGATTAAACACGGACTTTAAAGTGTTGAGCTCAAAAGTTATTTGTTTCTCTGAAAATTATGTGTGTACGACATGTCATGTTTATCAAATAGGATTCTAAGTTCAAGGCTTAAGTCCACTAATATTTTCTGTCAATTTTAGTTCAAGGGCACTCCACTAACTTTTGACATGATAAACTTATACATGTTTTACAATGTATAGGTTCCAGTCCTCAAGACACCTAAACATATGCACATGATTTGCCTTTATGCCCAAATTTTTATTTATTTGTTTTTGTTTTATTTAAACTTGTGGGGGAATTATGTTTGTTATTTTTAAATTAAAACAAGTGGGGGATTGTTGGAATTGTTTTAACTTTAAAATAGGATTTTAAAATGTTTTATCCCACATTGGAAATAAAAAGTAATTTATATTAGTTTTAATATCTCTATTGCTTAGTTAGATTTAAAGTCTACTCTAGGAGTGTGTGCACTCTAGCGAGATGCTTCGCATCGAGCCCGACTCGCGCACGCGCGCGCGTGGGCATGGGCGAAGGGGCGTTTAAGGCGTATTTAGGCACTTTTTGGCATTTTATTAGGCGCACTTAGCACTTTGCACGCTTGCCGCGGTCGTGGAGCATGGGCTAAGTGGGCTTGGGTCTGAAATAGACAACCTCTTGGACTTCTATGTCTTTTTGAGTCTGTCACTGGTTATATTATTAATGGGGAGTAAATGTGACTTATTAATACTTATGTATTAATTAAGCAGTTTTAGAACTGGAAAGTTTTTTAGACTCTTATTTATAGAGTTTTCTCGGGTGAGTAAAATACAGAGAAAAACAAAACAACTTCTTTTTTCTTTCTCAATTTCCCTTTTCGTTTTTTGGGAAATGAGGAAAGGTGAAACAAACTTGATCACTTTGTGCAGTGCAAGCACATAGTGATAGAACGGGTCTAGCTTGGTTGAATCCCGGAGATAGTGTTGTTGAGTTCTCTTACACCTTTGGAGAGGCTTCGACTATCTTCAAGAAGCGCTTGCGTGCCTCCTTGCTTGGTTCGGTAATTGTTTTCTTTTGGTAAAGATTAGTTCCTTAATCTTGAATTTTTTTAACAGCAGTATTTATATTTTCTCTCTATAATTGCTTGCAGTTATTGAGCCTCGCACTAGCCGTCCTCGGTTTTAGAACCGAGGTATCCCTTTCACTATCTATGTCTGACTTCATGTACCTTTTTGATAAAAATGCTTTCCCATCACGGCCTTTTGCCTTAATATTTTAATATATTTTGATCTCTCTTTTCCAAATCTCCCTCTGATCTAACCACACTCATGATGACTCACGCTTATACGCAATCAGGTTTTCATAGCTTTTATACAAGGGACAAAATTAGAAGGTCCCTACTTTTTCTATGCTTGCTTATTCTACTTATAGCAGCAATGGCATCATTTTCGAAGCTCTCATAACAAATTTTAAATAACCAAATTTCAAATATATTTTCAAATTCATTTTTCACAACAGTTGCAAACTACATTCGCAACAATAGAGGATCTATTTAACTCTTATTCTCATTCCACTTCATCAAAATTATTCAAACTCATATGATTACATACATACATACATTCTACTTCTACTTCAATACTTTTTCTTTTCTTCACATATAATTACACCTAAAGCAACCTTAATGACCTTGGGAGCCACATTCGATCACATATCATCCAACAATCCTCATATCTTCTAATTTGATCTCTTCTACAATAAGCTCTCTCACATAAACTTTTTGAGTTGCAGGATCCACCACAATTTCTTAGAGCTGTTGGGTGTGAACTCGAACTAAGGATTGTCAAAGAAATCAGGATATTATCGAAGTCGTTCGAACGCGATCACTATTTTTCGCGACTTTGAACTGTGTTCGTCAAAATTGTTCGAACGAGTTGTTATGTTTCTAGGGCTGGAAACCAACTATTGTAAACTCGTTCGAACGAGCTTGGCGTAGGTTTGCTTTTAGATGCTATTCTGAGATGTTGGGCTTGCCTCGAGATCTGTTCTACTTGTATTTTAGCTCCCTAGTATATAAAGGGGACTTAGGTTATTTTATTAGCTTATCTTACGTAAGTTAAATCTTAGAGAGGCTAGGGTTTGAAGAGATTTCATTAAAAGCTTGAGAAACTTGAGAGATTATTATAACCAATTTGATATTATAGTGAACTGCTCGTGGGGAGTAGTTTTTCATGTGCAAGGGCTTTCCACTTCCCTCCTCTGAGAAAATCTTCATGTCCTTTATATAATTCTTTATTGATTTACTACATGAGTTGGCAATTTCCGTGTATCATTCTTGCCAGAGAAGAGAGAGTAGCTACCTCGATTTTTAACAATTGGTGTCAGAGTGAGTGTTAGAGCTTGTATGGTGATGAACGATGGCCGATCAGGAGAAGTTAAAGATCACAAAATTCAATAGATTAAATTTTGGAGTGTGGAAGATAGAGATAGAGATAGAAGATTACCTCTATCAGAAGAATCTTGATTTACCACTGGGTGGAGTTGAGATGATGCCAGCAGATTACGATACAGGTAAGTGGGTACAATTGGATCGCAAGGCGCTTGGAACCGTTAGGTTAGCGCAATCATCCCAAATTCTACACATGACATCCAAAGTTACGACAACGAAGAGTTTGATGGAGACGTTATCCGCTATGTACTCGGAACCGTCTGGGGCAAATAAGGTACACCTTTTACAGTGCTTGTTTACTTTGAAGATAAAGGATAATGGTAGTGCGCAAGCTCACATCAGTGAGTTCAATTCCATACATGCTCAACTGGAATCAATTAAAATCACTTTTACCGAGGAGGTAAGAGTGTGGGATCTTCTAGGGCAAATGCTAGAAAGTTGGGAAAGATTCATTACAGCTATGAGCAACTCATCGGGGAAGGAAGACATCAAATTTAATACTATAGTCTCATTGATTATGAGTGAAGATAATAGACGTAAAACATCTGAACCCTCTTCGAGTTTAAACGGCCGTATGTTGAATGTCAAGGAAAGAGGGAGATCTTATAGAAAAGTGCCAAAATTTTGAATGGGTCGATCACAGTCAAGAAGAAAGTCTAAGTTGGCCGGTACGTATTGGACTTGTGGAAAGAAAGGTCACTTCAGGCGAGATTATAACTCTTCTTCTTCTAAAAGGATTGATAACAAAGAGAAAGATACAATGAACCTTACTGAGGAGGTTAGTTCTGATGAGGCTCTACTACTATCGTGTGATGATGTGAATGAATCTTGGATAGTTGATTCGGGTGCCTCTTTCCATGCTACTGCAAACACAAGTTTTCTAACTAATATTGTCAAAGGCGACTTCGGTATGGTCTTTCTTACAGATAAGAGTGCACACAATATTATTAGAAAGGGAAATGCTAGGTTGTTGTTGCCTT
Organism: Kingdonia uniflora; assembly: GCA_014058105.1. Taxonomy (NCBI): domain Eukaryota; kingdom Viridiplantae; phylum Streptophyta; class Magnoliopsida; order Ranunculales; family Circaeasteraceae; genus Kingdonia; species Kingdonia uniflora. The sequence continues at coordinate 1,114,176 of JACGCM010001419.1, forward strand.
CAGGGGGGACATTGGTTTTATAGAATGTGCGACTTGTACCAAAATTGGGGCATAACCTTATATCAGTTAGCAAATTGGTAGATGATGGCGGATATGTGAGTACCTTTGGTGCAACCTTCTGGAAGGTTATAAAGGGAGCTATGTTGGTAGGTCGAGGCTTGCGACAAGGAATATTGTATACAGCGCAAAACATAATTTTTACTTTTTGTACAGCCACTCTGGGGATTGATACAAGTACATGGCACAAATGACTCGGTCACATGAGTGAAAAGGGGATAAAGATAATGGTGACAAAGGGAAAGCTAGAGGGACTTGATGAGGTTGATTTCAAGTTTTGTAAAGAGTGTATTCTTGCGAAATAGAAGAAGGCCAGTTTTAAATTATCTAGAAGATCAAGGAAACCTGGAAAGCTGGATCTTGGACATATGGATGTTTGGGGGCCAACCAAGGTGTCCTCTCTTGGTGGTTCTCATTATTGTGTTACTTTTATTAATGATACTACTCATAAACTGCGGGCCTACTTCACGAAAAACAAGTCAGATGTGTTCGATAAATTCCAAAGGTGAGGGCTCTAATTGAAAATGAAACCAGTTTGAAACTGAAGTGTCTCAGGTCGGATAATTGGGGCGAATACTACAGTGACGAGTTTAAAGACTTTTGCGCATCAAACGGGATTAGGAGACGGAAGACTATTTCTGAAACACCACAACAAAATGGTGTTGCATAACACATAAACCGAACAATAAACGAAATAGCGAGGATTATGAGACTTAACGCTGGATTCCCAAAGTATTTTTGGGCAGATGCGTTAGTACGAAGGCGTACTTGATTAATAGAGGGCCTTTAACGGCTTTGGATTTTGGACTTCCTGAAGAAGCATGCACCAGTAAAGAAGTAAACCTAGATCACTTGCGTATTTTCGGTTGTACCTCATATGCGCTTGATAATTCATATACAAGGATAAAGCTAGATGCAAGGTCGACGAAGTGTATATTCATTAGATACGGTGGTAATGAGTTTGGGTACCGGTTATGGGATGCAAAGAATCGGAAAGTTATCCGGAGCCATAACGTTACATTGAATGAGGAATTCTTATATAAAGACTTTAAAGCACCTGTAGAAAAGAGTCAAAGTGAAGCAGCGAAAAGTGTCGACATTGAAGATGATGAACCCTCTCAAGAGGTTGATGAAGACGTCATTGTAAAGTCTGATACACAGGATTAAAACGAGGAACCTAATGATCTAGACATTCTAATAGCACTTCGAAAAGGGCCGAGAGTTACAAGAATTCAGGCGAGGTACGTTAATTCCTTAAAATATTTGTTACTTACAGATGGTGGTGAACCTCAAAGTTACAAGGAGGCTTTAGATGTGGAAGCCAAGAGAAAGTGGGAGCTTACTATGGATGATGAGATACAGTCATTATCAGTTAATCAAACTTGTGATTTAGTTCGGTTACCAAAAGGGAAGAGAGCATTACATAACAAGTGGGTATATAGACTAAAGCAAGAATCTGACGGCTCAAGGAAATTCAAGGCTAGACTTGTTGTGAAGGGCTCTCAGCATAAATAAGGCATTAATTTTGGCAAGATTTTTGCTCCTGTTGTGAAGATGTCTACTATTCGGGTTGTGATGAATATAGTTGTTGTTGAAGATTTTCATCTTGAGCAACTAGATGTCAAGACAGTATTTCTTCACCGTAATTTTGATGAAGAAATTTATATGAAGCAGCCAGAATGGCATTCGGTTAAAGGGAAAGAATATCTTGTGTTTAGGCTCACGAAGAGTTTATACAGTTTGAAACAAGCGCCGAGACAATGGTATTTGAAGTTTGAACAATTCATGTCCAGAAATGGTTATTTGAAGAGCAATGCAGATCACTGCTGCTTTATCAAGAATAGAGGGAACTCGTATATTATTCTACTTCTATATGTAGATGATATATTGGTAGCAAGTGCTGACATGGAAGAAATTGTTAAGTTGAAGGAACAGTTATCCCAAGAGTTTTCTATGAAGGACTTGGGTGCGGCGAAACAAGTTCTTGGTATGCGTGTTACAAGGGACAGAATGTGGCGAGAATTGAAGTTATTTCAAGCTGAGTACAATGGCACAGTACTGAAGTGGTTTAATATGGATGGCTCTAAAGTTGTTAGTACACCATTGGGAGGTCACTTCAAATTATCAAAGGATTATTGTCCGAAGACGCAGAAGGATCGCGAGAGATGTAAAAGGTTCTTTATCAATCCGCGGTTGGTAGCCTAATGTACGCTATGATTTGTACAAGACCAGATATTGCCCAAGCAGTGGGAGTTGTTAGTAGGTATATGAGCAATCTAGGCAAGGAGCATTAGAGGGCTATGAAATGGATACTGAGGTATCTAAAGGTGACTCAAGATATGGCATTATGTTATGGGGGTTCTCAGATATGCTTATAAGGGTTTTTTGATTCTGATATGGCAGGTGACATGGATAGGCGAAAGAGCACTAGTGGTTTCGTTTTTGCATTGGGAAACGGTGCGGTTACATGGGATCTAGGCTACAAAAGATTGCAGCATTGTCTACGATAGAGGCGAAATATGTTATAGCTAAAGAAGCGTGCAAGGATATGGTTTTGTTAAAAGGATTGATGAAAGAGCTTGGTAGAGAACAATTTTCTCTAAAGTTGTATAGTGATAGTCAAAATATTATACATTTAGCAAAGAATTTAGCTTTTCACTCTATGACCAAGAATATTGATATTCGATATCACTATATTTGCTCGCTCCTCGAGGACGGTGTGTTGAAACTTGTGAAGATTCATACTAATGTGAATCCGGCTGATATGTTTACAAAGGTGGTGATTTTTTAGAAGTTGACAACATGTAAAACTTTTGTGGGTCTTTAAGATTGAAGCTCCGGGTAGTGCGAGTAATTCATTTGGAGATCAGGAGATGGGTTACGGGATTCAATTTCAAGTGGGAGATTGTTGGGTGTGAACTCGAACTAAAGATTGTCGAAGAAATCAGGAAATTATCGAAGTTAGTTTGAACGAAGAAGGAAGTCGTTCGAACGAGCTTTAAAGTTGTTCGAATGAGATCTATATTTTTTACATTTTTGAACTGTGTTCGTGAAAGTCGTTCGAACGAGCTTGGATGTCGTTCGAGCGAGTTGTTATGTTTTTAGGGCTGGAGACCAACTATCGCAAAGTCGTTCGAATGAGCTTGGAGTTGTTCGAATGAGCTTGGCGTAGGTTCGCTTTTAGATGTCATTCTGAGACATTGGGTTTTCCTTGAGATTCGTTCTACTTGCATTTTAGTTCCCTAGTATATAAAGGGGACTTAGGTTATTTTGCCAGCCTATCTTGTGTGTGTTTAATCTTAGAGAGCCTAGGGTTTGAAGAGACTCTATTAAAATCTTGAGAAGCTTGAGAGATCATTGTAACCTATTTGATATCATAATAAATTGTTCGTGGGGAGTGGTTTTTCATCCGCAAGGGTTTTCTACTTCACTCCTCCAGGAAAATCTTTGTGTCCTTTATATTGTTCTTTGTAGATTTACTACTTGAGTTGACGATTTCCGTGTATCGTTCTTACTAAAGAGGAGAGAGTAGCTACCTCGATTCTCAACAGGAGCATCTCTTCATAAAAATGATGTTCATACTCACGTTCCCTCCGAATCCCATCTAAACCTTCTAGTTGCACCTCCCTCACTGGTAACTTAACGTCATAATCCAACAATCTAAAAATTTTCTCCCGCACTTCTGCTATTTTTATCGCCAACCGCCCCTCAGCGGCATAGCAAATTCTCTCAGATCGAGTCCAAACCATTCTTATTTCCTTCCCTTTGCTTAGAATTCATTCCCCCTTTATTTATACATTTTTACTACCAATCCCCCACAAGTCGTGATATAATCTTATTATCTCGTAACAGAAACCCTAATATCTTGAGAAAAGTTATTTGAACATATCTCTCCCTCTCGACCTCAGTCATTTCCTCATATTCCAAATCAAGCTTATTCTTTCCAAATCTAATATTCTAGAACGACCTCTCCAAGATGGATTCTTCAATCTGAAACTTTTATACTTTTTTTTCCCCTACAATTTTAACATACAGGTACATAGATATTTCTACTTTAAAAGCAAATTTCTACAGTTCGATTATAACAAAAAAATAAATATACTTTATGATCTCATACATTTCATTTCATAGAGTATTCGAAAGTCTTCGGATTATACAACTCGATTTCTAAAGTTATTCTATTCTATATCAACACAGAGTTTGGATAACAAAATTTTATTCATCAAAAAACAAATTACAAGTACTTTTACAGATAACAAGTCTTTCAAGTACTCAACATTATGTACTTTACAGATAACAAGTTTTTCAAGTGCTTTTACAGCTAACAAGTCTTTCAGGCACTTCGAAACATCAAATCCTTCAGTTCGTTCGACTTCAGTAATTTTTTACCTTGAAGCAAAGCAGATATTGGAAACAACAAGTATCCTCTCTCCCATGAGTTTGGTCGAAGTCCAGACGAACTTCAAATGGAAACTATGAAAGCAAGAGACTCAGTGCTTGAACCAACTCTTCAAACTGAAGGTCTTCTCAACATAAATAGCGATGAAAGTGCAGAAGCAGACTTCCATTCTCTATCTTCCTCCTCCAGTACCATCGTCGCCTCTTCTATAACCACCACCCTCGCAGAGTTGATAGAGATGAAGAGGGCCCGACCTTATAATCTATTTGAGTGCAAGACATCAGCGCAACTGCCCCGCAGTCACGCCTATCCTTGCATCCGTCTCCCCAACTTTGTCTTCCGTAAGAATGTGGAGACAAACCCAATGTTGTTCGCATGTTAAGACAACGTGGTGAAACCTCCATCTGTAGTAAAACACTACCTCGGCTTGAGCCGTATTATTTTTCGACATTCCTTTATACATCGGAGGAATAGGAACAGGAGTAGGATTCTCCAAGGACTGATCCCCAAAGTACTTCAACTTCAACATCTACATTTCAGAAGCAATTCTCTCTTTACGAACCATTCTACGGGTCTTCACCATCATCAATAATTTTAGAGAATATAGCAACAGAACAAGCGTGCTTTGCCATAAACCTCGGTACAGGTACTATTTATATAAATAACCCTACATTTATTGTGCAGGAACGTTTTCCAAAGCGTCATTATTCAATACAAACAAAACTCTTCAAACCCTAACCGTCATGTACATCAATAGTCCCATCAAACATTTAATGCACGTACATCCTCCTATAACATGCACAATTTCCATGCAGTCAAACACCATCATTACTTCCTTCATTATTCAAATTTCTAACCTGAATACCCATATACCCAAAAACTATTTATCAACCAAAGCCACTCGTGACTTCGGTTGTGAGGGGGCGATTGTAGGGGCCTACCCCTCAATCTTACCTAAATCGAGCTATCTCCAATTTGAACTACCTCCATGACAGATCCACGCATTCTCTATATGACTCCTCCAGTCAATATTGCCACCTACTCCACGAATTGATGAAAGACGTGGGTCGAGCTCAAACAGAAAAACCTGAATAAGTCAAAGCTACCTGTTTCTCACGAACTCAATAGCTACTCAGTCAACCGTTACTAAACACATTGTTCGAAGAACGTGCTTCAGCACGATGAAGAACTTCGGAGAAGGCCTATATAAAGAAGAAGTTCCAGAAGAGACAAGGACCAGAAAATTATACGAAAAATCACCAGGAAAACTATATTTTCTAGATTCTTAAAACTTTTATCTTCTTATTCACAAGATCAAGCATTTCTAAGTCAAGAGATCACTTATAATAAGATATCAGCCTCAAGCAACAAACATCAATATTATAAAAATCCTCAACTCGAGGTCGTGGTTTTTTACCTATTCATAGGTTTTCCACGATAAACACCTGTGTCATTTCTTACTTTTTGTTAGATTTTTGTCACATGTACATTGGTGTTAGAGCTAATTCCAATCCACTTTGATCTTATGGAATTAGGCCAATACACTACCCATGGCTCGCCACGATGAACAATGTCGGCGCGCCTTCGGCGCTGCATAATTACTCATCAACGTGCCTTCGACACTTTCCCCATCCCACGTGTTGATACCTCGTAATGTTTACAACCAACATGGAAAAAGATCTATAAAGTATAAAGATTAAATCAAGTACCCCAATGACGTCACAAAATCAAGATGCAAAAGGCCGAAGAACTATGCCACATGCCAAATGCGCCGATGCACCTTCGGCACTATCCATATTATCAAACACATGCCATCGGCACTACAATTTGAAGAAGAAATAAAATATTGTGTTCAATGATGTGTCACCAACATCACCACTTTCTGATGGCATAAATTAAAACCCCAAGCGCCATTTGAGAATCCCCATTAGCCAAATGAATTATAGAGTAAGTATGGAAAAGAAACAAAGTGTACAGTAATTAATATAAAAAAATGATGCTCAAATGCCAATTTAAAGCTACTGTTGTAGATTGTCATGCTAGAAAAATCCACTTTAAAGAATCATCCACCACACGTTGTATACTTGTATGATGATATAAAGTTGGATATCTTAAGACTGTTTAATTGTCATGCTAGAAAAACCCCAAACACAGACTTGATGTTGTGGCTTAAAAAAACTACACCGAATATAGTGGAACTCATTGAAGTATACCCATCTTTGGTTATGTAGAGCATAGAGTCATGGATCTTCATACCAAAGACCTCAATTAAACATGCAATACCTATCACTATACATTCTCACACCAAAGAGATTAACATATATAGTTCTAAACTTCAGACCTTGTTTTGATAAACTTAAGAGAAATAAGTTTTTTATGAAAAAGGAGAATGATTTTCATCAGTAAATTTCAGTTATGCATGAAAATAGTAGAAGTGTCTGTAAATGATGAGACATAAAATACATATTGAAAGGGTTGCCGAAAGAACTTGGGATTAGCTGTCTTGATCCCTTTTCTCAATTAAAAGCACAGCATAACTGCAATATAACATAAAGGATTATATTATACCTTAATTTTACTTCCTAATCGCATAAAAAGAGAACATGATAAATCTCTTGGAAGAGCTTCAACAAAATTATTTTGTGTAAATGAAACCACCAAAGACTCAGGCAGATACAAAAGTACAGGGAAATCTAAAACCATGAAAACAAAAACAACATCAACAATTTACTCCAATAGCAACAACAATTAAACTCGAACAACAAGGAAGATATAAAGGATCAATTGATTTCACTGAGAAAATGGCATAGATGAATAAGGAAGCCCCCATTTATGGGGCAAATGAATCCCTGAGGGGTGGTCCAGCAACGATTAACACTCACGTGACTTGCCAAATCTGCAACTTAGTCACTTAGCTTTACTGTTATCACATATCCAATTGAACATATCAAAGTGACATGTTGCTTTCTTTTCTCCATCTTCCTCTTTCAATACCAACCGGTACTCATATTCAAGTGAAAAACAATATGACAGAAGATAGGCACTGTAGTAATTCACTTCTTAAATTCTTTCTTCAGAAGCATGGCATTATATACCAGCGATATAGACATGTAATGTTTTAGGACTTCTTTTCTTCCATAAATTACCTTCGTATATCAATGAAAGATAACGATTTCCAGTTTATAAACAAAATCAATCTCCTCTACCAAATTTACGGATATGATAAGAGTATTAAAGTGTAACCCACATGAGTGAAAAAAAATACACGATATTGTAGCTGATATTATGTATAAGTGGCTAATATGTTTTAAATTTCATCTTATCAACATAATTCCGTACAAGGTTATACGAAGAGTTTTTTTAGGTTTGTTTGGTTCAGTAGGTGTATAAGTGGCTAGGTGTATAAGTGCAGATATTATGGTGTTTGTAGGAGGTGAATTGACTCCTACGCTAGTATTACTTGTAAAATCGTATGAATGCTTTAATCTTTTGGGTAAAACGTTAGTGCTCACTGAATTAATATCTAGGGTCAGACTCTTCTTCCGTGAATTTGTAGACTCAGTACATAATTTATTACCACAATTAATATTACTTTCAAATATTGTTTGAGACCTAACACGATTATTGCCATTAGTAATACTATGGAAATGTGTGAAAGATATACCCATACGATGTCCAGAAGCAGCAACAGAAGCTTTTAATGTGGTCAAATAGGTTGAAGAAACTGAAATACCATTCCCATTATGAGTTTCGCATATATTCGGCAGTCTAGCATCCCTCAATACATTGGTTACTGTAGACTCTACATCGATTGCTTGACTTGTCCCAACATGATCTCTATAGCTAACCATACTAACTCCATCACACAACCCATTCTTATTCCCTTTATCAAGACTTGTGTTACAATCATGAAAATACAATAGTATCAATACAAATTTATTTAACATAATATATACTATAAATATGATAATACATAAACATCATTTTAATATTTGTTACCTTATATAGGTATACTCAATCTCGGGGTAGACACTCGAGTAGTGGAACTGTTAGATGAGTTATTGATGTGAAAAATTGGGGAAACTACTTGACTATCAACATGAGGGATAAAATTTACTTTAATTGAGCGTCCCCTTCGACTTGTTGATGTTGATTGTGGATGTGAATTTTTAACACTTTGTGCATAGAGAAGACAAAAACTTTGGTGGTACCATTATATATTCAGAAACACCAATTAGAAACCCCAATTCAAAAACTTAGAAACTCAAAAACCCCAATTCTGAGACTCCATACCTTCAAATCACAAACACGGAAACCCATTTAGAAACCCATGTTCAATTCAGAAACTCAAAAAACAGTAAGATAGAGAGAGACCAAAATCAAAGCATAGGGAAGAGAAGTTGAGACCATACCTTAAAATCGTTGAGTTTAAATCAAACACCAAATATAGGGGATTATACCTTCAAATTGTTGGCAAAGAGAGAGACGGTTATGAGTTGGAGAGATGGCATGGAGGAAAGGGAGAGAGAAAGACTCGAGATAGAGACTCTTGAGATCTTTAGACTAACCTACCTTTTAATATATTTTGTCTAAAATACCCTTTCTCTTCTAATAGGTAAAAAGATTTGGTCCGTCCATCGCGCCCTATCATTAAATCTCAGCCCCTCTTTGTCTTTCTCTTGTGGGCAAACTTGTCTATAAGAAAAATACCCTTATTGGATAATATATAGACTAGTACTACTCGAGGCTCACCACGATGAACAACTTCGACGCGCCTTCGGCGCTACATAATTGTTCATCAACGTGCCTTCGACACTCCCCTCATCCCACGTGTTGATACGTCGCAATGTTTGCAAGAAACATGGAAAAGGATCTATAGAGTATAATGATTAAATCAAGTACCCCAATGACACCACAAAATCAAGATGCAAAAGGCCAAAGAACTATGCCACAGGCCGAATACGCCGATGCGTCTTCGGCGCTATCCATATTATCAAACACATGCCATCAACACTACAATTTGAAGAAATAAATTATTGCATTCTATGATGGATCACCAACAGCACCACTTTTTGATGACATAAATTAAAACCCCAAGCACTATTTGAGAATGCCCATTAGCCAAATCAATTATAAAGTAAGTATGGAAAAGAAACAAAGTGTACAGTAATTAATAAAGAAAAATGATGCTCAAATGCCAATTTAAAGCTATAGTTGTAGATTGCTATGCTAGAAAAAACCACTTTAAAGAATCAACCACCACACGTTGTATACTTGTATGATGATATATATAGTAGGATATCTTAAGACTGTTTGTACTACTTAAAAAATTTGTCTACCAAAAAAAAAACACATCTAACTACTGCCTTAGCAAACATAAAACCACTTTGGTAATGAATGCTTGATACTTATTTTTTAAAGAAGCATTTAAAGAACCAAGCCTTCTCTCTTTTACTTTGTTTAAGTCCACCATTATCGTTTGTGAAAGTATGAAGGACCATCTTTGTTGCAGTCTTTAAATCCGCTTCACCGCCCTGGATAAAAAAAAAGCCTGTTACACACGTTACTACCAAACTACTCAAATAACTAAACTTTGTAATTAATAGTAGATATGTCCAAAACAATATATTTGTCAATTATTTCCAAAGCAGATTAATACTATGTATATCTTAACTAATATATTGTACAATATAATATCGATATCTCGTAAATTTACAATATATATCACTGTTCTTCTTAGTTGGATAAATAAAATATTCCCTAGAGACAGAAGCATTGAGCACTCAAGCAGCCAGACCAAGCAACCATCGCATGGTGGTCCTCTTGCTTTTTAAACTCCAACCATCAATAGTCCTCTTGCCTTTTAAACTCCAACCATAGCATACTGTTAAAATATAGCTCTTATCTTCCAATCTAAAGCTGGAACCAATCACAAAAAACATTTTGACAGTAGCAGCTTGGAATATGGATCCACAATGGATAAATAAAAATTCTATACCCTGTACTTAGAAGAGGCCTCATGTCAATGTGTGTAAATGTGCATGGATAAATAAAACCCCTAAACCTTGTACTTAGAAGAGGCCCCATGTCAATGTGTGTCAATGTGTATGTACTGAACACTTATTGATCCCTAACTAATAAGGGAGGCTATAGTGCAATTCTAAGGGACTGGTGCATAAAGGCTCTTTTTGCTTGTGCAGGCTGCGTCCAGGGTATCACAGTCTTGATACATGAATTCCAAGATATCCATCATGGTCTGCAGATGTCCATTGACCACAACATTCAAAAAAACTACATCGACTATAGCGGAACTCATAGAAGTATTCCCATCTTCGGTCGTGTAGAGCATAGAGTCGTGGATCTTCATACCAAAGACCTCAATTGAACATGCAATACCTATCACTATAGATTCTCACACCTAAGAGTTTAGCATATATAGTTCTGAACTTCATACCTTATTTTGATAAACTTAAGATACATAAGTTTGCTATGAAAAAGGAGAATGATTTTCATCAGTAAATTTTAGTTATGCATGAAATAGTAAAAGGGTCTGGAAATGATAAGACAAAAAATATATGTTGCAAAGGCTGCCGAAAGAACTTGGGATTGGTTGTCTTGATCCCTTTTCCTAATTGAAAGTACAGCATAACTGCAATATAACAAAAAGGATTATATTATACCTAATTTTACTTCCTAATAACATAAAAAGAGAACATGATAAATCCCTTAGAAGAGCTTCAACAATATTATTTTGTTCTAATGCCATGATCATGTGCAATATTTTATGCTACCTTTAAGATCCTGCACTTGATTGTATAGTTTACGGTTCTCCTCAAGAACTCTCTGGCATCCAGAAGCAGTATATGCTAGACCATGATGATGCTTTCGTGTTGAAACAAAACAACCTCTTGGAATAAGAATGTAGTCAATAATAGGCTCAAATAAAAAAACTAATAATTCTTATAAACCTATCAAGATTACTAAACTCTTCGAAGTAGCTCACTTGCATAAATTGCATACCCACTCATATAGTACGGAGAGAATCTCGTAATACATTCATCTGCAAAGATATTTTTACTGTTAATTCATACCTGAACATCTATTTTTTGTTGGTCATAAGTGATTGCTGCTTCAAACACCGCATTTTGAATCCTCGTCATAGATGGTGCTTTCACGGAAGTTTTCTAACTTCTTTATCTGTGTGACATTTTCAACTTCCTTCATTTCACCAGATATGGTTTTTGCAAGGGTTTTGGTTCCTCTAGACTCAGTGACCTCCTTGATCTGTCAGTTCATAATTATGGCCATCAGTTCTAAATAAAGATGGAGTAAGATCCAAAAAATGTAATTACAATTATCAGTATCTGATAATCATTTTTTCATGAAAGAGAACTACATACCCAATTAGAATAGGCTTACCGATTCATCTACAAAGATGGGGTGGGTTTTAGGATTTCGGTAAATCTAGAATTGGGAGATGAAATCGATTTATATTAAAACTAAGGGAAAATCATCAATTAAGATCTACAACATTCATAAACTCCTAAAAATCAGAACTTTAATCAATCAAACACGTACCTCTACAAATTCCAACATTTAAAAAAGCTGGAAGTTTGGAGCTCTGCAACTAATCAAAAACTATGGAATTATTTGTACAATCAAGTATACATTTAAAGGTATACTTATTTGTAATTAACGTAAAAGATGAAAATATTAGAACGGATTGAATTATGAATTAAGTACTTGTCCAATGCTAAAATGAAAAGAAACATATTGTTTAAATGAATAAGGGAAATAAAACATTAAAAAAACATCTAAGCCCATATATGGAATTATTCTAAGCCTATATGGCATTATTATTAGTGTACGGTATTATTTGATTAGTTATCACATTTGAAGACAACTCTAGTTGATACTCAAGCAAACAATACGTCCTGATATCCAATTTGAAGCAGCTGCCAGGCCTACAATTCTTATGGTAAACCTCGACCTATTTCTATTGAAATCATAAATTTTACAATAAGAACCCATGAGATGAAATAAAGAAAGTGTTCTTATATTTTTGGGCATAAGTTTCTTACCGATTCGATATTTAACATTTGTTTCAATTGGGATAATTTTTTCTCAACCTTGAACAAATCTCAAAGAACCTATAGCAAGTAATATATTTCAATTAGCACTCTATAACAATACTCCAAAAATAAGATTTATGAAAGCAGCTTAGAGATACATACTTCAATTACAATAAGACTTCGGGGTAAACAATGTTTGTTGTGCAACGTGAAGCATTTGGAGGTAATAGTGTTGTGCTTCTATTTGCAGAAGTGCATCTCGACAATGCAACATACAGTTGTCCATGAGAGAATACCTATGTTCACAGATCTATCCCCACATATTTTATCGACTATCCATGTGATTTGTTAATCGCCATTTCATATGCTAATCGTAAAGGGAACTGTCTCCGTGTCATTTCAAAAGGCATTTCAGTTGTTTATGGTGTTAAAGAAATCCTTGGAATAAATACTAAATTCCCATAATGTTCATCCATCAAGATCTTAGCCTCAATAATGCGTATCCCATATTTGACTACCTTTAAGAGAGTTTCGTTGCAGAGTTCATCTTTTGGGGTAAGATTTCGAAGTAACATTATCGGACATCCTACTTTGAGTTTTAGCTTGAACGGTGGCAAACCAAGAGAGTCGAGACATTTCAAGTACTCACTTGGGTAACGGTTATTGTATGTACGATTTGTAGACTCATCTTCTACAATTTTATTTGCTGCTAAATAAACAATTGTTTATCCCGGAAACATATTTAAAGCGTCATCATTAATAGAGCTAACATCATCGTTTCTTGTAGATGAAATGGTCATCTCAGTTAGAAAACCTTGGTCTCTATCGCAATAAATGTTCAAGTTTGAGTAAACGGGGAGTATTAAGTCCTGAACACTTACACAATTATGAATTATTGAAGCTAATTGAACAGTTTGTTCGGGGTTGCTTCCGATCTGTTACATTTTGGAATTAAAAAAGCTAAGTAAAGATTTTAAATTTTTGATTAAATACGTGATAAATATTTGGGAAAAATTACCAAGATTACTACCTCCATCAAATAATCTGTGAAATGTGTGTTATCTGGGTTTGCATAATCCAAACGCATATTTTCAAATAACGACAAAACACATACATGTCTCCACAATGACGATCGCCTTAACGATGCGGTAACAATTTGCTCACGGGCACCTTTGGGTACAACTGGCAGTATCTGACAAAAATCTCCTCCTAGGACAACTGTAATTCCACCAAATGGTCTAGGATCATCCTACATGTCTTGCAATGTGCGCTCCACTGCCTCAATATAATGCTTATGTTGTATCAGAACCTTATCCCATATAATATGTCTGGTTTCTCTAAACAATTTTGCATGAATAGACTACTTAGTAATTCCATACCTTGTATTATCTAGTACATTTATTGGAATCTTGAATCTTGAATGTACAGTTTTGCCTCCATCAAGAAGCAATAATGCAATCCCTGAGCTGGCTACCATAATAACAATATCCCTTCTCTTCGGCAAGTAGCAACAATAGTATTGTAAACAAATGTCTTACCAGTACCATCTGCTCCATTCAAAAAGAAAAGTCGGCCCCTATTATTAGCCACATAATCAATGACGGCATTATAAGCTTGCATTTGAGCATAATTCAAGCGACTCACATTTGCAACAGCATCTATAAAATGTGTGTCATATTGGAATTGTCGTTGTTTCATTATGAGTCTATTCCCATTTATGGTACTCCAATTTCCTTTTGGTCGCGGCATTGGAGGAAAATCTTGCAGAGTTTTGCCCAATTCAAATAACAATTCATCCAATAGATACATACCATAATCTTTTACATGATCCTCGGTCAAATTTTGAATGTTAAACTAGGTTCAACGTTTGTAAGCTAGGTCATCATATATGTTTACCCAGAACTTGTTCCATAACTCTTCCAGATGTATAGGATTACATTCCGATAGAATAATACTAAGCAATCTTCTCAATTGATACCCAATTTTCATTACGGCTGCTTCTTCTAAGCAATTAACCAATTCTTTATCATCTCCAAGAAGTCCCATCCTAGCACATGTTGCTTTGATGTTTCATACAAAATACCATTGTGCATTTGCAGACATTGGAAAGATGTTGGACCTTTAACTACAGTTTGGAGTAAACGTAAGCAGTACCTCTCTCCAGAGTTCAGGCTTGCATTATTTATTCGACCTATTGCAAATTTTTACTGTGTTCTTCTTGTCCAAATTTTTCTACCATCATTATTATGCCAAACATAATGTTGTGGATATTGTTGGTATGTAAAGGCTCGTGCATCTTCATTTTCAGCATAATATTCAAAAAAGGTTGTTAGAGATGTCCTTTCATTAGCGGCTCGTCCATGAATAGATGTTATGGTCTCGTTCGTGTTGAGAACAACGTGGTGGATTCCAGGTAAGTGCAAAGCCAGTCGTACGACATTAAGTTTTTCATGGTGCAGCTTAAAACTAAAGTGACACCAAGCTCCTTCCGGAGTTCCAATATATCAAGAATCGAGATACTGTTATATTTCATCCCAAACGATTACCATAGTTATTCGATCATGACCCTTATAAATATACTTGCGAATGTATTTTACACATTGAAGGCCCGTACATATTTTAACATTGATATGCCAATCAAATAACTCAGACAGGTACGGGTTATATGGCACAACATTTCTGCTATCAACTAATTGACCTTTAACGATGTACGCTTTATCAGGTGTTGGTCATCGTCTATAAACAGGATAACCATCTGGACCCATAGTTGTTTCTTCGGCATATTATCTAGGATATCGCTTTGTACACTTGCCACTATCCATACACGAAGCGTTCATATTAGCAGGCCCACACGGTTCATGAATCATACATTTTATTACAGTTCTAAAGATAGTGGGATGTTCGTTTTCATCAGGAATTTCAGCGCTTACAATATAATCAACCTGTGATATTGTTTGAATTTTATCCTTATGACTTTGGAAGAACAATGCATGCATATGTGGTAAACCACGCTTTGGAAACTCAATTGTCCAAACGTGTGCAACACACGTTCCAAAAACATGATTATTCTTTACTTCCTTCAGCAATGCTTTTTTCTTTAACTCAAAAATGCAGGCAACCAAATCCGGTCGATCATATACAAAATAGTTAGGTAAGAGTGTGTTTGTGATCTCAGGCCAATTTGGATTAGCTGTCATTGTTAGAAAGATATTCAGATGATTATTGAAACGGGTGATTGCCAACGAATCCTAATAAATTTCATATATACTCCTTGCACTACCTGTATGTGAAGATGGTAAAATAAAACGTTGTCCAACTTGATTAGGATCTAGATCGGCTGTCACAATATATGTTAAACCACCATATAGGTCAAAACGGAGATTATTTTGGTTAAACCTGACATATGTCAATTAACTTTGCTCAGTCGAGGCCCTTGCGTCTACTATAAATTATTGGAATAATTTTAAACCTCGCAAGATTGGTGAATATTCCATTGTATGTTCGAATAGATGATAACAATAGTATTCCCATTGTGTAAGTTTTTAGTAGAGTACAATGCGTTTCGTGCAACATTCCATTGCTTTAGGTAGACTGACTAGCCAAGTTGTCCCGTTGAGAACATAATGCAATGGAAGGTAAGCAGGATGGCACTCACTTATGTGTATCAACCCCTGATTTTCCTTACAATACACAATAATATCTCGCACTTCACTTATTTGTGACCCATCTCCTGGCAGTATAACTGCAATCTCATCTGTTGTTAGCATATTGTATCTAGGATGATTTGTTAAAATACTGTAATGTAGGTACGCTAGAACATTGAATTCTTCATCTTCGCCGGTCATGTCATCTAAAACCTCATATGTGTCACGCCCCAAATTCTAATAGTTAAAGCATATTTAAAACAAGGACATCCAGAACGTACAGGTCGGGGAATTCAAAGATTCGCCCCCACGAATAACCATGCTAATAGGAAATAGCTCAGTCATTCACTATAGCAATATCATCAGAGTAAAAAGAAGAATAAAGCAAAAGCAAAAAATATATATAACAAACTAAAAATATAAATACAATATCTCGATAATGTACAGCGACAAAAGCTAAGATCTCGTACAAGAATTCTATAACTAGGACAAATCTACAACAATAAAACTGGCTCAAACTCAGCTGAACCCCTCAGCAAAACCAACAACTACTCTGCCTCTGAAATGGTGACAAAATAAGAGTGAGCAAACCACGGTAAACTAATAACCCAACAAAGCTAAATAACCTACTAATAAAACTGGTGCAAAGAAAGAGGAAGAGGTGAATGAGATAGGGGATGTTTAAGGCACAATAATATAAGTGAAGAAATGGAGTAAGAGGAAATAAGATATAATGATATGATGTGATGACGTGATGATATGATATGTTATGATATGATTCTAGAATTGTCCTAATACCGGATACTTTATGATGTGTAAAACCAATTAACTAGCCCCTATAAATAAATATATTGGTTGATCAACCGCTAGCACAAAATTTCCTTAAGAGATCTTAATTAGATACAAGGGGTACGATTTTTGTCAAGCTCGACCACGCTAAGGATATATCACTTGATCGAAGTATTCCGGGCTTTTCAACCCACGGAGCCAACGTCCAAACTTTATTTTAATTCCAAGGAATTTTAACCTCATGGAGGATAAGATGGGTACCAAAAGAAAACTGTCTCATACCATCCCACACTCCCGAATGGGTGCGAAGGTATGATAGTACCTGTCCCAAACCCACCTACTATTTTAACCCGATATAGGAATCCTAGATCATATCGAGGGTTAGCCGATGTAGAGCTGTTTTATGTATCTGACCTCATTAAGTTAAAAGAGTTATAAACTACAGATGCAACAGATCCCAAGGATCAAAACACAACAACCACCAACACGGCCAGCACACATAGAATAACCACCTGCCTAAGAGAATGGTAAACAATCCTAACATAGATGAACAGTGACCACCAGTCACAACATCTAAACAACATTAGTCTCTAAAAGACTAAAACATATTAATCAAGGACATGGCCACGAGAATACCACACGAATGCACAACTTCCTAAAATACATAAGAGAAACACAACTCTACATGCCTAACAATAGGAAAAATAATACTAAATTAACAACTACTAGGATAAGTTAAAGGTAATTACGTCATAATGTTCAAGGACGAAGCCACGAGAACCAGCGTAACAACTTTCAACCAATTCTTGAAGTTCAAGGCAATCAATATAACTAAGTTAAGGAATAGCTAATCCCATCTAACGTAGTGTTTAACAACTTATACAGAAGAATTCAATTTAGACTATAACTAAATCACATAACACCTCTCTGCCAATGCGTATCACTCTAACTAATACTGATTAAACTAGTAGATAAATTGGTAAGGAAGGGACACTCGCCTGATACAAGATAATGACAAACCCGGCAGGATAAAATCAGCACCCTAAAGACAAACCGTAAATCCAATAATCAACAGGACAACCCAACCTCAACACCACAGTCTAATAATCAAACCAACCCAACACCTGCAGTAATCATAACTCCACAAGTTCAACAAATACCTCAATCACAAAACCCTAAATCAATCTAACAATCAGAAAGGTTTCAACCAAAACTGAAATCAAATCAACAATAAGGAAGAGGAATAGGGAAATTACTTACCGAAGGAAGTGGTGAAGATCAACTCAACAATCACAAAGGAGGAGCAAGGGATGAGAGGATTTCAATTTGAGAGAGAGAGAGAGAGAGTTTAAGATTTGAGGTGAAATGGGGGATTAAAACACTAAATAACCAACACTCATCTCGAGGCAAGATCAGCGGCCAATAATCAACAAAAAAAGACCCAACAGGTCGTCAAAATACGCCTCTGTTCGAACAGAATATATTTTTGTTCGAACAAAATAAAATAGGAAGAAACATATTCGAACAGAAACAAGTTTGTTCGAATAAAATTGAACAGAAAGAAACATGCCAAAACACGCCTTTGTTCGAACATAATATATTTCTGTTCGAACAAAAGAAAACAGGAAGAAACATATTCGAACAGAAATAGGTTTGTTCGAACAAGACTGAACAGAAAGAAATATGTTCGAACAGAGACAAGTCTATTCGAACAAAACTGGACAGTCTAAAACAAGAAGATCCGCTCAAACAAAAACTGGTAAAAACTCAAAAAAAAATCCTTCCTAAGATTCCCCCCAGATCACACACCACATAACAACCTAAAAAAACATACACGCCTCTACCAATCCAGCCACGGGTTCCTAAAATTACAACACAACCTCCTCCGCTCAACAACCACCGAAACCACAGAAATGAAGAACACGATACCTGATAATGGCAATAATATGCGAATGCATAATGTATAGTAATATATGTATAATGATAATAATAATAATAAATAAATAAATAAAATCTGAGTCACTACAATATGCATGACGACATAATTCACAAAAGGGATTGCTTCAGACCAATGCGTCTTGAATAACTTGTAAGACATATCTATTCAAACATGGGTTTCTCTTATGACGTGTATTAAGAGCTGCACCGGGGTTGTAGATATATAATTGGGCATAAGATGCATCTTGTTGATAATTTGGAGTCAATGCACCTATTCGATAGTGTAACTCTCTGTGGATTACAAAAGAATATGGTCCTTTTCCGTGAACAACTCGATCATCCATATGAACCCCAAGACTCGTAAATGCATTAGATGTATTATATTCTCGCATGTACTTACGAAATGACCTTGAATGTGTACCAGTACCATCGTATAATTCCTTTAATTCAGTTGGCAACGGATCGAGTTCTGGGAGTTTAATTTTTACTTGTAAACAACATTGACCAAATCGCGGGTTGCTGTTGGAAGAATTTGTTAGTTGCTCATCCCTCCAATGAAGTGCAAAGAAATGTATACATACAACGCCCATTTATCCCAGGAAATGACGTCCCAATTGGACTTTTAACTTGATTGACATTAACGTGTTCTGCTTCATCATCCAATTGGACTTCAACTTGATTGACATTAACATGTTCTGCTTCATCATTATCACTTGAATTGTAATGTTGCTCCACGTAATGATGGATTCTACAGTAGTTAAAAATTAGAATTAAAAGTAATTAGTAAAGTATCGATGTTAGTTTTGCAAATTTTAGAAATAATTAGTTATGTTTGCTTACACGTTTGCGGGAGCTGATGAGGACTCCCCAATTTCAAATGTACTGGATGGCAAATTAGAGGCTATCTGAATTGTAGGATTAATTGGGATAGGTAATTTATTTTCTATAAAGCTCTCAACATCCTCAACTATGGGGGCTTCAATAGACGCAAATTCTATTTGTTGGCTTTCGCGTTCTTTTCTGGTACGTTGTGTAATAGATGGCGTAGAAAGTCTTGAATTGGTGCGGATCAATGGATTCGGTAAGGTAGACACCTTGGGTTCCCTTAGTTGCCTTTCACGTTCCCTTCTAGCACGTTGTACAATCAATCGATTAGAGAGTTCTAAATTATTATTCCTTACGTGATTTATTAGGTTAGGTGTATTCATCGTGATGCCGCTAAGGGTTAAAGGTGGTGGGAATTGTGCTTCCAAGACGTTATTATGAGCATGAGGATTGGCCGCTTCAGTATCTGTAGCTTCTCTATTTAATTCATCATTTAAATTTTGGGTAACTTATTTGAATGGATGGTTTGGTAGATCTTGGTTAAATAATGCATGTTCCCTTAGTTGTCTCTCGTGTTCTCTCCTAGCACATTGTGCAATTGATCGTGATTAGTAGATATGGTGTTGGGTGACTCCTAATTAATTAGTAAAAATACTAAACATAAGTAAAAGACCTTTGTACTTAATGTCTAGGATTAATGAGTACTATATAAGATTAATGAGTAAAAAGACTAAACATAAGTAAAACACATATGTGTTGAATGTCTAAGATTAATGAGTAAGTGCTACTAAGATGAAGTACTAACTAAGTTCATAGAATATATGATGGTTAAAGTAAAACATACCTACTTACCTCTGGAATATGGTTGTCGTTCGCCATAGGAGTAAACCACTAAACAAAATTCAAAGTAAAGCACAAAACATTACTCAACATGCACAGTTTCATAACAGTAAATAAAAAAAATGTAAAGGAAATAAACATTACCTCATTTATTAGAAGCGAGATTTTTTCTTCGAGATCGTACCTTCTTTGAGGTTTCAGACCAACCCAACTTTGAACCCTACCACCCAAAAATGAAACCACCAAAAACACATGCAAATACAAAACTATAGGGAAATCTAAAACCATGAAAACAAAAGCAACAACAACAATTAAACTCGAACAAAAAAAAAGATATAATCAAAATCAATCTCCTCTACCATATTTACAATTTCATGCCATATAATCAAAATCCGTAATGTAAATGGTGTATGTATGTAATGGTTGAGTTTCGTTGAGTTTAAATCAAATAACCATTTAACTCAACGATTTACAAAAACTCGAACAATCCGTAATGTAAATGGTGTATGTATGTAATGGTTGAGTTTCATTGAGTTTAAATAAAATAACCAATTAACTCAACGATTTACAAAATCCATAATCTCCAACTCATAACCATTTAATTCATGTGCAATTGTTAGTGTAAATCGAGGAATTTATATTTAATCCGGTGACTGCTGAAAACACCCTAACTTTATAAGTAATTATAATCGAATAATCAATCAAACATAAATTTGTTCAATTTCTATGACCCAAAACATTGCAAAGCTCCAGCCCACCATTTAGGGAGTCTGCAATATCTTTGAGCTCTTCCTCTATCATTGTTGCGCGGTTTTACCGGCATTAATGAGAATACTCAACCATTGTTGCAAAACTTAGAAATTTAAAAATGCATACACCATTTAATTCATGAGTGTTTACATACATGTAATGTAAAAGAAAGAAGTTTAGATATTGGACAGAAACATTTAATTCATAAAACAATTCAGAAACAATTCGGAAACTCAAAAATTACCTTCAAATCAGAATCTCATAAACCCCATTAAGATAGAGAGAGACCAAAATCAAAGTATGAGGAAGAGAAGATGAGACCATACCTTTAAATCGCTGAGTTTTGTTTGGTTTAAATCAAAACCCCAAGTACAAGAGACTATACCTTCAAATCATTGGCAAAGAGAGAAACGGTTATGAGTTGGAGAGAGGGCATGGAGGAGAGAGAGAGAGATAGATAGATAGATAGAGAGACGTGAGATAGAGATATGGTGAGCAAGAGAGACTTGAGGGCTTTAGACTAAACTACCTTTTTGCCCTTTCTTTTTTAATAGGTAAAAAGATTTAGTCTGTCCATCGCGCCCTGTCATTAAATCTCAACCCCTCTTGTCTTTCTCTTGTTGGCGAACTTGTCTATACGAAAAATACCATTCTTGGATAATATATAGATATTTGATAGATGGCAATCTAAATTATCTTCCTTTGATTTCTCCATCGAGCATATTAAAGGTAATCAGAACTCTCTTCCCGATTTTCTAACCAGAGAATTTTTGTAGGACAAAACTGAACATGCAACCTCCTGATCAAGGTTAGAGTCAAAACTGAAGAAAAAAGGACCAGAAGAAAACTATTAAGGATATCCTTAAGCAGGAACCAAAGAAAACTGTTAAAGATGTTCTTAAACAGAAAATCATCTATCAACAGAAAACATTGGTTAAGGAATGTATCTTAACCCTTTCTTTTGATGATCTTAAACTTAATCAAGATGTTTAGGGTCTCAAAGAATGATATTTTGTTAGTCAAAATTATATGGTTCAAGATAGTTAAAACAATATCAGCTCAAATTGAGCATCATCATGTCAATCTGAAGGACATAAAAAGCCCTCCAAGTGTTATATTATAAGGGTTATGCACATATCAATCCCAGCAAATCTCAATCTCTTAAACTCAATGGCCAGCAATATAATTATTGGGATTATATCCAAGCCTGACACTATACTTTTTTATTATCAGAATCTAATCAGAAAGCATACTTGGCTTTTCTGCATTAATCCGGATATCATCAAAAGATCAAGTTTCCCAACTTAGTTTCTTAATTGGTGGGAAAAATGGGACCCAACTTTGATATTTTACCA
Source organism: Kingdonia uniflora (assembly GCA_014058105.1). Lineage (NCBI taxonomy): Eukaryota > Viridiplantae > Streptophyta > Magnoliopsida > Ranunculales > Circaeasteraceae > Kingdonia > Kingdonia uniflora. The sequence continues at coordinate 1,136,845 of JACGCM010001419.1, forward strand.
AATCCCTTTAAGTGTCATTCACCACATGGTACGAATTTCACCCGAAGCTTAAGGGAAAAACTATACAAAATCTACCTATCGGAAGAAATACCTTATGGTATTTTGCATAATTCCAGATCACATGGATTTGGAAAAGAGATCTTGAACTTTGCTTTGATGACCTGAAACTACCCATTCTACAGAGAACCTTCTTCTATAGATGGTGGGATGGGTTTGAAACTGAAAGAGTAGTTGAATTAATCAACAAAATGACCGAAGAATATGTTTTGTCTTCTGAGGCAGAAAAACATAAAGCAGTAGGAACATTAGTCTCTTCGACAAATGTCTTCTAACTATTAATAGATTCTATTAAGGACCGGTATCCCAATTTATCATTCGAAGAAAAACAAGTCAAAGTCATGCATACTTTGAAAGAACAATTTGTAGAAGCCACCACGCAGGCCTCACCACATGCATCTACCATTCAAGAAGGTAGTGAAAGCCAGGAACAACAATACTGCCTACCAGGAGAGGGTCAAGACCCTTATGAGGATGAGGATATGACATCCTTAAAATCTGCAGACGCCACTATGGAAGACTATTGGGACGCCATGATTGAAGTCCAAGAATAGAAGATAAATATAACAACGAAAGGAAAAGCTAAGGAAACTTAGCATTCGGTGGACAAGCACCGACGCATGAAGCCAAAAGTAGAAGCATCTTTATTTTAAAATTAAAAACAGAAATGATTTTATCTACCAACGCATGAAGCAAAAAGCAAAAGCATCTTTATTTTAAAATCAAAAATAGAAATGACTTTGTCTGCCGAAGCATGAAGCCAAAAGCACCGACGCATGAAGTAAAAGAGAATTTTTACTTTATTTAAAGTAAATGATTAAAGCAGAATATAAGATCAAAAGAAGATAGACTTTGGTCTGCCACTAAACAACTCCAACCACACTCAAGACTATACGTGGATGACACTAACTCCGGACTCAAAAGCTTTGGAATCTGTCTCTATTTTAAAATGGGTCTAAGAGCCCATTTGTAAGCAAGTTCTTTTTTCTTTGAAGTTTCTCTTCTCTCCCCTAGAACTCCTTTATAAACGTTTCTTCTATCCTTTGTGTCTACATTTCTCTATAAGTATTTCTTAAATAAATAAATGTTTGTTTATATATTTGTTGTTAAGTATTCACAAGCTATACACATACCCCCTGAGGGTGTCTAAGTGCCTTAGAGGGACCGAAAGGTCATACTCTAGGTTTTATTGTTCTCGATTTATATCTTTATTTTTGTTGTTAAGATTGTTCTTATCGTTGTTAAGACTCTCTCCATAAACCCTAGATTTATTGGCCAAGTTAGGAGTCCAATGAAGACACCCCAACCTAGTTGGGTTCCCACCTTGGACCGAACTCAACTCCTAACAATTATGTCCTTTTAAATTATTAACCTGAATACCCTTAACCAATAGGGGTTTAAACATATTTACTTGTGGTGAAATTTAACCTGAATTGATAGGTGAATGATGGGTCTGGTATGTAAATGATCAAAATTTTATCGATCTTAATCCTTATGAACGAAACGATTATACTATAAATTGGTCCCTTAGTGTTGATGAAATATTTCCACGATCCATAGCAAAAGCTTAAAACACCTCCAACAACGGCCTCAGATTTCAGATTCATACTCGAAACTTCCTCAAGTCTTTAGATCTGAAACCCTGCGAAGCAAGGCTCCAGAGTCTGTTTGGGCACCCTTTGAACCGACGTCTAACCAATTTATCATTTTATTTATTTAACGTTTTCACCGCTTTTCTCAGGCGTCGTTTTGAAATGGAGCTAGTCTGGGTAAAACTATTGGACCAAACAAGCAGGCTCCGACTCCAAATTGAGTCAATTGACCATACGGGTGGGTTTGGGGACGTGGGGCACACGGTTAAGCTAACCATAGGGTTTTAACTTTGAAGAGCTACTAAAACAGTGCGACTTCGCAATTGCTTCAAACTATTTCTCAAGGAGAGGGTTTTCGCCTAAACCCTAAATTACAGTGAGTTTGATTTCAAAGTTTCTCATATTTGGGATCTCATCTTGTAGTGCAGTAGTTCATGATATCTGCAATAAAAACCCTAGTCTTTCTCTATCTCTGTTTTCAGAACTGATCGAAATCGAGTCCAGAAACTGAAATCAACAAACTCTAATTCAAAATGAGGTACTTACTAACTTCTACATTTTAATTCAAGCTTTGGGTATACTTTTAATTTTGTTTTGATAGACCACTGCATTAGCTAAAGCTCAATTTTTGTTTTTGGGTGAAAATGGGTATTTAGGGTTTATGATGTTATTGAGATGTTGTAATTTAGGGTTACTACGTTGACTCTAAAGGTAGAAAGAAACTAACTCTGGGTTTATGTTTTTGTTTCAGCCGACCGATGGAAGAAGATACAAATGTAAGTTATATCTGGCACTTAGATTACTGTGAATTATATTTACAGTTAGATTTGATGTTGTTGTCTTTTATTTGTAGAGTCTTGCATCATTACTTGGTATAAAGGCTCTACATGTGTTTATCTATTTCAGAAATCTTAACCATGTTATATAATTAAAAAAATCGTGGGAGTACACAATTTGTAAGAGAGAATATGTGATACCCATTTAATAAGCCATGTAAAAAATTGATATTTGTCAAATTTGCTTAACTTATAGATGACAGCGATTATTTATGGGTGAAACAATGCTCAACTGAATGTACATTGGTTTGATTAGCCGTGAATTTTGTAGTATGGATTCCTAAGACTAGGGTATGAAGTAGGCTTGTTTTTGGATCGGATCGGAAATAGAGGGGTCGGAATTTTTCTGATTTTTTTCGGAACTGTAAAAATAATTTCGAATTCGAAAATTTCGGAATTTTGACTATTTCGGAATAAATTCAGAATCAATTTCTGAATCAATTCGGAATAAATTTTGGAAGAATTTTGGAATAAATTTTGGAATAACAGAGTTCTCACTTCTCCAAGAATCAAATATTCAAAATCGAAGCCAGAGGAGAACTGAAGCCAGAGATGAGATTTAACTTTTCTTCTTCGATGCGAATCAAAATCGAGGCAGTGGAGAATGGAGAATGGAGAATGGAGGCAGTGGAGATTTAACTTTAGAGTAGAGGGAATGGAGGCGGTAGAGATTTAACTTAAGAGTGGAGGGCAGTGGAGAATGGAGAAGAAGAGGCGGTGGAGAATGTCCTAGGTTAAGAATCTTAAGGTCTAATATTTTATGTTTCAATTCGAATTATTCGAAATTAAATCGGATTAGAGGGATATTGAGGGATATTCGGAATATTTTTCGGAATAATCGGATCGGAGGGTATTCGGAATAATCGGATCAGATGGTTTTCGAAATAATCGATTCGGAAAATTCGGAATTGCACACAGCTATCTGATTCCGATCTGAATTTTTTCGAAAAAATTTGGAAATCGGATTTTCGGAAATCGGGATAGCAAAATATGGTTACAATATTGGATCGAAAATTGGAAAAAATCGAAAGTTCGGACAAAAGTTGCAGCCCTAGTATGGAAACATACCTTGCGAAAAAGGTTCTAAAGGCAGCAACAGGCGAAGCGAAGATCATTACCTTTTCCCAATCTATTATTCCTTCCGCCACAAGCTTATGGAAAAGAGCACTTTGAATAGCTAAAATTACTACTCTAAGTAAAGAGCAACACTTTGATATTTATGTTGAGGACTTGCCTACTCCTTTCTCGATCTCTGAAAAGATGAATTGTTTTTTTTTTTAAGCCAACAGACAGAATAACTGCTCTAGGGTATCAATCTCAAAAGAATCTTCAAGAGAGCCTAACACTAGACCAACAACAAAAGAAATGAACATAGCGACCCTAGCATTACCCAACCAAAATTCAAAAGACAAAAAGATAGAGTTAAGGAAACATAACAAATAGGAAATCTAGACTTTAGGCACTCACATACTTCAAGTGTGTTTCGTTTGTAGTAAAGCAAAAGAAGAAGGAAAATTAATTCCCGCAAAACCAAATTCTTTTGAGTTTAGTTTGTTAGAGAAATCAGGGAGGAGCAATTCATCATCCACATTCGCTGAAAGTAGAGGCAACTAACATCTTTCTTGTATACTGGGATTTTGGTTTTCTTTTGTTCATTCCGAATGTCTTAAATCAAACTCTCCACGGATAATTGTGTTTGCTGCCACTTTTCTTGGAGACTGAGAAAGAAAGAGAAAGCAGTTGAAATTTAACTCCAATAAGTATCCTGTAGTGGTTACTGTAAATTACCTGCTGCTTTATCTACCACTATCTTATGTGTCAATTTCCACCTCTCATCTTTTTTACTGCAACATGCATTTATGGTTCAACAAGTCGTCAAATGGAGATAAGTACCCCTTCACAGTGCTTAATTTATCGCATGTCAGAAGATATAACCCTCAATTAAAGGACTGTGGAGATAAAGTGTATCTTAGTATTGTGAAATCGTTCATGGATTTGAAACTTTATTTTCCCATACTCCCTCGTGTCGCATTTGCACCATAATTTCCAATGTAAGCATTTGAGAAACCCTTGCAAGTTGCAACTTATCCTCATTGTCATAGATCAACCTGGCATTAGTGTAGCACATGCTGTATTTTGTAAACAAAAGACAAAGATGTCCTTACATTCTCTATCAGGGTTCTTTTTGTTGTTGTTGTCGACTTGGTACGTTTCTTTTTCTCTTCATCTGGGATGATGCAACTTAGCCAAATCAGACGTTTGTTTGCTCCAGGAGGCATTCTTTTTTAAGTTTGTAGTAATTCTTATGTGCGGTCACCCTTGTGACCATGCTAAGCAATTTATCAAGATTTAAATGGAAGTCCTTCTGTTGAAGCAAACATCTTTGTGATGATAAAATCGAGATAGGTTTCTCGCTGACCAGAAACTGTTTAAATGTTGACCGTAAAACTTCGGCTTGTAATTTTTGCTTCTTATTTTTATCCTTGTAACTACCTAGTCATTAAAATTCTTGATGTTTTACTTACAAAAAGGTACAAGTGATTGTTATTCTTTGGTTGCCATAATATGAATCCATGTTTATACAGTATATATGGTGGTGTGCATCTGGAGTGAGTGAGATGCATTATACATTAGTAATAATTAAGTTCTTTTTGGGATAAAATCAAAGTCTTATTTTGTTGGACTGTTAATGTTCTTTTTCTCTGAATGGTGAGAAAGATGTGGTTAAGCTTTCCAAAAAAATGTAAATGGCAATGCATACTAGCTAGGGCATAGGAAGGTCAATTTAATTTTGTTTATGGAGCACCTTTTTGAGTCTTATGTCATCGCTTACAACCAAGGATACAAAGATAGAGAAATAAGCTACAATAGATGTAAGAAAAAAAGACTTTTATTTTCCTCTTCTTATTTCTGAATAGTTATGGAGAAAGCATTGGTATGCATGAAGCCCTTAGGCAGCCTGTTCTGTCTTCACTTAATTAAGGGTACATACTACAAACACTATCCCAGTTAACAAGATGAAATCCAAATTTTCCACATCGCCATTAAATGTTATAATAAAGAAGCTACATGAAATAGACCTGCATACCAGCCGATGCTCTCATCAGCAAAACTTTTCTGCCTAGTGCTCCCTTATACAACCACTTTCGTTTGCAGGGCCCAATCTATTTAAGAATGCCTCTAGACATGGTCAAATTTATGGCCTTCTACTGGGCTTCTAAAAGAAGCCCTAGCTACATAGTCGGTAGAGTGCTAGCTATTCTTTTTTGTCTTGAATCTTACAAATTCATGAGCACTTTCAATTTTGTAAATTAGTTTCTGGTCCAGAGAACACTCAAAATACCATAAGAAGCTCATATGAAAGACACCTAATCTGTCGCTGGCTCCATAGAGTAAGAACCACATGCACGAAATGCAAAACGCTCCAAATTTATGCTGCCCCGACTAGAACCTAGTTGGACTCATCTTTTTAGCCTTTTGTATAATTTTTCCCAGTCTAAGTTCAGGTATTTAAATTGTTCTCAAACCAAGTGTAGGTATCTAACCTGTCATGTTTTATGTATTTAATGTGAAACATATGTATGTGTGGTCTGAGATGTGGTTACACTCTAAGGACGCCTGCAACTTGCAGTTTTCTGTCTATTTTAACAACAAATAATCAATTGTCCATGCTTATCCATGCTCTTTGTGACAGGGTGGCAAGACTGAAGAAGAGGAATTTAACACAGGCCCACTTTCTGTCTTGATGATGAGTGTCAAGAATAACACCCAGGTTAGAGTTACTACAGTTTTTCACGTAGAAGAGATATTTGAGTTTTAAGAGCATCTCTAATAATAATTTTGATATTCATCTTTACCATAAAAGTGTAGAACAAAATTTAAGCGCCAAGTGTATTTTTATTTTTGTAGCAATGTTAGAATTTTTTAACCAATTGGGACAAAATTACGAATAAACTACAAACTGAAACAACTTATATCTTCTCTACCTTAAAATGACAAAGATCATCTATAAATTCTCACAATTATTTGCCCGAAGATCTTTACCAACAACTCTAAATCTGATCTTTAAGTATCAATAACACATGAACTTCCAAATAACTGTAATAAATTGTGAATTCGGATCTTCTTCACGGAAGATCTCTCAGTTTTCCTTGTCCCTAAAAGCAATTTCCCATAGAACACATTTTTTAGATCATTTCCATTTCCAGAGATTTTATGGCAGTTTCCTCTCACTTGACTATAGAATGAACCTGACCTTAATTCTAGGCAATCTCCCTAAGTCTTTTTTCCTTCTTGGCAAGCCAGTTTTATATAAAGATCCGTAACATGCTTAGAGATGCTCCAACTATTAAGATTTTGTTTATAGGGGGGTAAAAGGTAATGAGTGTAAGATTAATTATTATTTTGCTCACTGGAATCAATGAATATATTACTCAGATGTACACATATATTTATTATTACAACATGCTATAATTTGTGTTGCTGGGCATTGGTCTGGTTCTAATTTAGGAGTGCTTCCTAACTTTTACTCTTGCATCCAACTAGGTTCTCATTAATTGCCGTAACAACAAGAAACTTCTTGGTCGGGTGAGAGCCTTTGATCGTCACTGCAACATGGTTCTCGAAAATGTCAGGGAGATGTGGACTGAGGTTGGTGTAATTTTCCATTTTAGATATTTATTTATTGTTATGGCTAAGTTGATTCTAATCTACACATTATTTTCCACCAGCTACCAAAAACAGGGAAAGGCAAGAAGAAAGCTAATCCAGTTAACAAGGATAGGTTCATCAGTAAGATGTTCCTTCGCGGTGACTCAGTCATTATTGTTCTTCGGAACCCTAAGTGAGAGGTAGGAGCTATGCGGCTTATTCCCGAATATCCTGTTGTGTAATGAGACGATAGCTATGTCCTTAAGGATCAGTTGCCTTTTTTGTCCAATTACAGTCTCTAGAATGAAAACACAGTAACTATACATAATTTGCTACTTGTAGGTTTTGTATTGCTATCAAGTGGTTAACATGGTTGGTAAGAACTACGAATTATAAAATTGCCTTCCATTTTATGTTCTTGCTTAATCTCATACCTGTGACTTGTGACTGTAAAATTGTTTTAATTTGGATAAATGTCATTTGAATTTTTTTGGGGATAGCATTGTCAAATACCAGTCTATCAAATTGAATGCTAGATTGAAAGTTCTGTCAATTGACGAGATACCGTGTAGGGAATGAATTTGGATTGCTGAACATGTGGCCAGCCCAGTGCCTCAACTATTTTTGGGAGATTTATGTCAAACCAGCTATCCTTGATGTTGTGCACTGTGTACATGTACTATGGTCAGATTCTTTATCTATTCCGAGGTTGGGGATGGTCAAATACGAGACAACTTCAGGGGTAGAGTAGGGGAATGGGTAAAACGATGTTTTAAAAAATATTATCATAGCTCTATCAAGTTTCTCCTTCACCAGAGAAACCTGTTCTGTTAATATGCTGAAGTGAATTCCATTCACGTATGTGTAATTTTATTACAAATAGTGAAATCCAATTAGAAATTTTCAGTTTCAATCTTTTATGATGAACATGGTGATGAATGAAACAAACTTGAAACCGCATTTCTTAGGCAAGGTTATGATAGTTTTCCTCCAACTTCAAAAACTTCAAAATTGTTTTGCAAAGTAAAGTACACGATGAATTTGTGTGTGAGGAAGGTACTTACTGATCCTATTAGCCATGCTAAAAGATGTTACTACTATGTTTTAGATGTTGCTTCAAACGGCACATTATGTAACCGACAATTTTCAGCTTCGACAACCTTAATAATGATTTTGATACGTATCCATATTATGAGTGGAGCCACATAAGATTTACTTAACAATGGAATATGATTTAGTAAAATTTCCTTATCTGATTGTATAACTTAGTTTATTTATCTCGAATTCGAGATAGATTTATATCATGCAACACAAGCTTACATACTATAAAGAGACAAAATGGACCTCCTCCAGGATATCCATTCTTATTACTGTAACATGGTAAATTCTTTCCTTTTATTTTTTTCAGATACATGATGTCTATAAGTTTTATTTTACCCATGTTGTCTTCCTTTCCCTTCAGCAAGACTGAGCCAATCCAGCCTGATACCATGCGACGAAATCACTCACTTTCTCTTGCATGCCTGTGAAGGATCTAAACCTGGATCACATTGTTCTACAATCGACCAAACTTATGTTTGTATGCGTAAAGGATCTGAACCTGGATAACTGAATGCCTTTCCTTCTGCCTTTAAATAAGAACACGGGAACTTCAGAATTAAGATCTCATCTTATAATAAACATCATTATTAGCCACTAGGCACAACTAAATCAGAGTGGAAATTCTTTCTGTAGAACATCCAGATTCCGCGAGTCGCAAGCTTCCACCATGTCATTCCGAGAAGCACAGCTGAGGGAGAGAGAGTAATAAATGTGAGTATTTGACACTTTACATCGACAGTTTTCCTAATGACAGTAGAAAAAACTTTTGCTACATATAGATACCTTAGAGATATTCTTAAATATTGCCACGCATTATCTGCCTTGGGATTCATTGCAAGTGCTCGCACATAATAGCGAATAGACTCCTCGTATAGACCCTGAATGCAATCAACCACTCATGATATAAATTTGTGAACTCGTGCAGGAAAGGCATATCATCCCAAAGAGAGAATGGAAAATCCACTGCCGTATTTCAAACCGTATTTCAGTTTCTAAGAATCCGTATTTCAAAAAGTAAAGAAAAACTAACCTGGTTTGCAAAACTGATACCCATATTTGCCCATGCTCGAACATAATTGGGCTTCAAGTCTAATGCCTAAGAGACCACAAAAACAATAAAACATTAGTATCTCAAAACCAGAAATAAAAACTGAAACATGATATGCATAGAAAAAAGGAAGGTGATCCAAGGTTCTTGGTTTTAATATCTCATTATGTTGACAAAGATATGATGAAGTTGCTTATATAAGAAGACGTGCAATTGTAGAAAAGGAGTTTAAGTTCATCTTTTACGTAAACATGGTCTGTATGTTGTTTGTTTTCATAACAGGTACTCTTTGGATCGAGCATGTGAGAGCCTTCTCAACCAGATGAGAGGGCTTCGGTGTTTTCCTCATCTTTTGATGTTATGAAACTTACTGAATGAGAACAAGAAAAGGGTATTAATTGAAAATTTTATTTGGAGACGACGCTCCCACTAAATCTCTTGTGCTCAGATGTGCTTCCCACTCTTTGGATCGAGCATGTGAGAGCCTTCTCAACCAGATGAGAGGGCTTTGGTGTTTTCCTCATCTTTTGATGTTATGGAAGTTACTGAATGAGAGCAAGAAAAGGGTATTAATTGAAAATTTTATTTGGAGATGACGCTCCCACTAAATCGCTCAGATGAGCTTCCCACTAACTCAGATTTAAGTGGAACAATTTTATAAAGGTAATGATATTAGGGAAAAAAGATGCAAGAAAAATTTCCAAGAGGACTATAAAAACTACTCTTGCTACAGTATCCTTATTCTACCACAGAAAGTCCTTCCCATTGTTCCATCCCTCAACTTATTCAACAAATCCTTTGAATTAAAGTCCATACCATTAGGCTACAGAACTTGAACCCAGATGCTCTGTAAAACTAAACAATGAAGAAGGGGAAAATCACTCTCGGCAAAAACCTGACTCTCGTGCCAATATAAAACTTAAAACAAATAACCGCAAAAAATCAATTAGAGTATTTGGTAATACACCAAACATTAAACTCTAAAGGACTCGACCTTGGATTCAAGAGCCGCTCAAGGTCCAGCAGACCATAACTAGCGGCGACCAATTACCACCATAGAATGTTCTCCTGGCAAGAAAATTTCTTTAACTACTTGTCAGACACTGATGTATTCACTCCAAACCTAAAATCAAACTTTCATTCACTTTTAGGAAAGGAAAAAAATCTCCCAACTCAATAAATGGAATTCATTCTCCCTCTTCACGCCATACCAAAAAAAATCCTGAACCAGTCTCTAAACTTCCAAGGTATGAATATTAGGAATATGGAAAAAAGAGACCAAGTATATTGGAAGAGTCTAATGCAGGAAATGAAATGAAATGTTCAATCGTAATCATTTGACATAAATTGAGAAATCTCAGGACATAAGAGAACTCTCGAAGGTTTACACCGCAGACTACCCAAAGGCAGCTAGAATTATTGAGTGAAATTGAAAATAAAAACCTATCTTTAAGGTGAGTATCAACATCACGCTTGCCTGAAGCACTCTACCAAGATATTGCCTACTCAACTGAAAGTCAATCTTAAATTCAAGGTTGAAAGATTGAAAGTCTATCTTCAGTGTTCTTGTTGAAGAATCAAGGTTTTCGGACCTAAATTAATGGATTTAATATTTGAACCTTAAATTCAAAGCTAGGGTTATTGATCCTCAAGATTGACGTAGTTCTCGGACTTCAAATTTGAGTCCCTAGATTGTAACTTGTATCCAGTTAGAGAATAGATTATTTTGGTTTTCCCATTTTTTTTCTGGCCCTTTCATCAGAAACATAATGGAAACAGTGGGTGCTGAATATGAGCAAGTGGCATGGTTGTGCCAGGGCTGTGTGAGCCCGTCGACCTGCTTCCTTTCCTTACAAAACTCCATCTCGAGCTCATATGCATCTGGTTATGCTGAACGAACTCCAGAGAAATCTCCAAGACCGTGAACAGATTACAACGTGATCTTACAATACCCTAAACAAGGATTTAAAATAGAACTCTAATAGAGTCCTAAATGGAAACATACTGAACAGAAATAATGCTACAAATTAATAAATTAGGTAATCTGATCCTAATCTAGTAGAATGTTAATGCATCTGAGACTTAATAATTATACGGTATATCATACACTACACCATATTGGATTAAACCATACTAAATTCTTTAGTGATAACCAACTAATTATACCATCTAGGGGAGAAACATTATATATCATTCTTTAAGTACCATTCCTTTTGTAACTTCAAAAATTACTACCTGTTGGTAAGCCGAAATTGCCTCTGCACTTTGAACGCTATTAGCTTGTGTTGCACCAAGTTTATTCCAGAGAGAGTAATCCCGTGGCTTGAGTTTCAGCGCAGTCTGAAAGGACCCTATAGCTTTATCATACTCTCTGGATAAGTTGTAAAGAACACCAAGTACTATGTGAACATCAGCATCATCTGGTGAAATTTGAGCAGCTTCATTGAATAGCCTTGCAACCTGCCAAATAAGATGACTTAGAAGTTTTTAAATTACAAGAAAAAATAAAGAAACTTATGCGTAAGTAAATAATTTTCTAACACAAAAACAGCTGCACATTGAAATCAGTAGCCCGGATATATATAGATACTATTTATTTTAAATGCAAGTAAAACCATGGTAACAAGCTAAAGATACATCTGCTTCGTGTAGGAAACATAAGCTAAAAAGGCATGGAGTCTTACATCAGCATAATAGAGAGAATTGGACCGCTCGGGAGGAGCAATTGTGCCATACTTGGGGTGATTTTGAAGCCATCCATATAAATATTTTAAAGCTGCTGCTTGCTCCAACTCTGCAATGTTGTGAAGAGATGTAAAGTCTTGATTGTCAAAAGTGATTCTTTCTTCAAAGCTCTAATTGAAAAGTGTATCCTCTCTATATTTGCAATACCAATAAATAGGGCTTAAATTTGTTCAGCAAAGCCCAAAAGAATTTTAAAAAGGTAGAATACTTTCTACCACCCTATCAAATGTGCTCTTTTTACAAACAATGATAGAAATACGAACTTACCATTAGTATGACTCACGCCTAAAGCAAGAAGCACTTCAAGGTTTTTTGGATCAACATCCTGTGCACGCATCATAGATGCGATAGCCTGCACAAAGAGAAGATTCTTTATTACAAGATGCATACATAGTGACACATCAAACAAAGCTTTAACATAGAAATTTATGTTTTGACATCAATATTTAAGATATATTCCACGAGCTCAATACAAAATAAACCCTCAAGAAATGAAAAATTTATAAGTTGGAGACATCATCCGCAGGTTCAAACTAATGTAGAAGGAGGCAGAATAAATAGTACTTTTTAAAACCAGTAATATTTATTGCATCTAAGAAATATGATTTACACCCTGCTCAAAATCTGTTGCTACAAAAAAACCTGGATTAAATAAAAGTCTCTCGCCAGATTCAGATTTTTGAGGAAACAATGTCATCATCATAGCATTCTTCCAAAAAAATATATTGGCTGAATAACTTCTTTACTCCATTCAATTTTATTTTCAAGTGCCTACTTCATTTTATCTCATCTTTAGAAGACATTTTTTCTCATCATCAACACCATATCCTAAATACTAGTGTCAAAACATGAATCATTTCCGTAATTGACACTCCATCAAGACCAATATCTTGCTCAAGGCACTTAATTGCCCAATACGAAAATCTCAAATTCTTACATAAAGTTTATGCTTTCAACTAGTTGAATGCCTGCTCTTCTTCAATTTTTTCATTTTTTATAATCTCCACAGATGTATTACCCCGAAACAGATGGTAGAAAGAACAAAAAATTCAGGTTCGCAAAGAAAAGCATAAAGGAGAAGGATGTGAATCAACATCCTGGAATAATAAGAAAAATAGACTAAGGCCAAGAGGGTATAATAGGTTCCTAACTTGTTCACATAATAATGCAAGTTATAGAATCTATAAATAGTACAACCTGCTGATCATCATCATTTTCTGCGTGTGTTATTCCCAGTAACCTCCAACCTTCAGCATTGTCAGGGTTCTTTAAAACTTCGGCCTCTAAAGCAAGCACGGCTTCACTCAGAAGCCCTCTCCGGAACAGCTCCTGGCCTTCTTTCAAGGGATTGGGGTGACCAACATAAGGGTTCATATCAGAAAACACATAGACCCCCCTTGACGCATCTGATCGCTGCTTGGTAGCTACTTCCTCATTTAAGAACCTATTATTAGCCACCATATGGAATATAGTTATTATTACAAGATAAGTATAAAATGCCAAGTTGGGGATCAATACTAATCTCCAACTCTCATAACCTAATGTGACTTTCCTAATTTCTGAACACCACCATGCACAAGGAATGGATAATTTTTTATTGATATTAGTGTTAATGAAATTATGCAAAACTCGACTCAAGAAGATAGCTAAAGAGTATCATTCAAAAAACAAAAAAGAGTAAATAAAATGGTGTATCTCAAAAGGCTATAGTTACTTGGAATTTTATAGCAAGAAAAAGGGGGGAAATAATATTGTACTAATACTCGGATATCTTCATCATATTATTGTGCCCATCCAATAAAACTGGTGCAAGACAAATGTCACTCACTGATGCAGGAACAAAGATTTCAAAAAAGTTTGTGCATACCGAATTTTTCATTTTTGCCTACTTATCCAAAATCCCCGTGACGTCATCCCACCGCCAGAAATTTCTTTTTATTTACTGTTATGTTTGATTTTATGAGGTTCCTAAATGTTTTATGATTGTTTTTAGAAGTTCCCACTTCGGGTAGATTGATTTTTTTGAAAGTCTAGGAATCTATAATGGATACTGATTAAGTTTACTCACTCTGAATAAAGGGTTTCGTATATTGATGTTTCACTGAGTTATTGCTTTATTTTATTTCATTTGATAAATTATTATAGTGAGTTTGATGAATTGAATAAAGAATATTTTCTCCTCAATTTAGTGTTTCATTAAATTAGGTATACCAAATTAAAACCTAACTCGTAACTTTCATTGGTTGTGGTCAACAATTTCTAGCTTCCCTTCACATCAAAACATTGTGTTCCCATTTTAACAGATAATCTGTTCAATGATATGAGATTCGGATAAAATGGAACATCTCCCAACAATTTTAGTTCTAAGGGATGTATGTGGAACCAACTCCATCCCAGGCTTCACGTTGGGATATTTGCAACTTCCTAGATACACTTCAGCTTTCTTTGAAAGTAACTGAACATGAATTTGGAAGAACACAATATTAGAAATTAAAGCCAAAAGTACACTTGGCCAAGGAGATCAGCTGGCATGCCTGTTTTTCATAGCTTGGAAATCAGAATAGTACAAAGTTTTTTTAATAAAATGGGTTTTGAACAAAATAATAAGACAAAGGGGTTAACCTATATATAATTCTAAATGTTTGGTGTACGGAACTAAACCACTTTGTCATAAGTGGCTTTTCAAGCTCCCTATAAGAAATTATACCCTATACATGGAAAGGACGTACGCGCCTAATTATTCAGAAAGAAAAATATTAAGGAAATTTCACTTCAAGAAAATTTCTAATAACTAAACGAAAAGATTTCAGCAAAGAGACTAGATATGAAAATCGCATTGTACATAGGAAAATTTTATTATTGCAGTTATATACACATCAAAATCTATTCATGGAGAGTTGGCAAAACTTACTCATCATATGCGTTGGCCCAGTTATCAGCTGAGTTCTCCCCCAAAACTCCATTACCAACTTGATGCTCAAATTCTTCCGCCCAGTCCTGAACGTTCAACTTGGAAAACTCATTGACCCATTGATTGTCAACCAATCCATGTTGCTCAGGATCAGTAGTGAACTCATTTACCCATCTATCAGTCCCATGAGAAAGCTAGAAGAACATCAGGATTGGGAATCAGGAAGGTGTGACAAAAAGATTGAATCAGCTCAAACTACCAATAAATTAAAGATGAAACACAAACACCATATCTCATGAAACCTAACAAGCGCATTGTTCATTTTAAGCTAAGAAGAACTATCATAACCCAATCAACATGTCGTTCATTTAGCGCTTGATCAAACTAGTTGATAAGGAACAAATTAATCCACACATAGAAGTAGTAACTCTGACCAATTATTTACTAACCTCTTCCTGCACAAACTGATTAGCCCAAGAACTGGTAGCCCCTTTATATTGTTGTTGATATTCATTAGCCCATTCACCGGAAACCCCAGCTGGTTTGACTTGATTATCATCAATAATAAGTTCGCCACTACTCATCTTTGACACAAATTGGAGAAACTTCGAGTTCTGGGAAAAAGTAGATGAAAACATTATAAGGCCATTCATAACAAGTAGCTAGCTATACCATGGCACTTAAAATTTTTATTATCTATGTCAGTATCTGCCTGTAGTGTAAATAAAAATGAAGATTTGTATTTGATAAATAAATACGAAAAACACTTTAAATCTACAGAAGTGGTAGCATACACAAACCTGAAACTTCGGGTCATTATTTTGAGCTAATGTATGTGCAAGCATACGGGTCTGCTCTCTTGCTGCCATATTTGAGAGATCGGCACCTCTTATTTGACTCATCGACACCATCTGAGACTGCTCCTGTAATTATTAACATAACCATTAAGTTTAGGCATCATAGTTTACGAGATAAAATAACCTAGATAAGATTCTTGAAAACGTAACAAAAATAGTAAGAAGATTCTGGGTAAAATTATTGAGGAAATGAGATGAGAGCATAAAAGTAATTGCTCGGGATCATTACAAAATGAGATGATGGTCAAAAATTGTAAGAAAAATTTAGAAGAAACTTTAAGCCTGAAATCTTAATAATACTTATTTAATAAAAATATAACGCAATTGGCAACAAAGGTCAATTTTTTTTTGCCACGATGATAGTAGGCCAAAATGATTTCCAGGGAAAGGATCAACCTACAAAAGTAGGACTAACAAATATTTTCAAGATATTATCCAAGTTGCTATTCCTAAGGACTAACAAATAACCTATGTAACATGGACACTCCATATTCCAAAAAAAATCCGTGTCCAAACGTGTCGGACACTCGGACACACCGACACTCGTGTCGACACTCCCACGGACACTTCTTGCTTAGATCATAACCTTTTTGACATAGCTTTTAGAAAGTTTTTAATTCTTATACATTTTATTCATTGTTTTTTGTTTGTTATTAGTCGTAAATTAACCCATAAGTTAATATAACCCATAAGTACTGGGACTTGTATCTTATTAGTCGTAAAAATATGTTGTAAATTAACCCATAAGTGTGTTAGATAGGTTAAGTACCAACATAAGCATAGTAGAAAATAAGAAATAAATTTTTTACAGCCATGCCCCCGTTTTTACATATTTTTGGGTTGCCTTGTCCGACACCCCGTACCAGTGTCCGACACCGACACCCGTATCCGTGTCGCTGTTACCTAGCAAATAACTCAGTAATTGGTAAAAAGCACAAATCTTTAAATGATAATAATGCTTACTGACCTGCTGATATTCAGAGGCCCAGCCATTAGTGCCATGTTGTTGTTCAAATGAGTGAGCCCAGGCTTCTGGATCAGTACGTGATGACACGTGTTGGTTATATTCAGCAACCCATGCATCTCCAGCATGAGCAGACCCAGCTCTTAGTGGACCTTGGGACTCGTTCCAGTATTCTTCCATCTCTCGAAATCTCCCAGGTAGCTGCCCCTTAGCCCGAAGATCGTTATCTATATCTAAAGAGTGTAGCAGTGTATTAACCTGAAAAGAAACCATTTCTGATGAAGTCTCAAACGCAAACATATATATGAAACAAGAAAACAAAGTTCTACTGCAAAAAAACCCTAGTAGGGATAATAACTTCTCAGTGGAGTGGCAAAAATCCTGATGAGGCCTTCATTAAGTTCATATGACGCAAACAACATTCAGTAGAAATGCTCTATTTGGTATGGTGGATCTCAATCCGCTCGAGTTGGACTCCCATGGAATTGCGAAAAGGAGACTTGACTTTAGTGAAACTGATTGCATATCCAGCATTGGGTACATTTGGTACACAAGGAGAAAGAATTGAGCTGGGGTGAAATTATACTCCCTCTTTTGAGGCTTTGATACGGCAGAATTTAAATTGGATATTTCATGAAAGAGTATTATTTCAAGTACAAATGTAATGACTTGGTCAACACTCTAAACACACAAGAAAACTCAAAAATGTATAGGTCTATTTTTAGGTGAAGAAAACACAAGTTAATAACATTTTTACATGATCAAATAATAAATAAATAAATAAATAACATAAATATGAGACATAGTTCTCAAACGAATTAGACAATTACAGTTATATATATATGCGATATGAAAATTTGTTCAACTCGTTCGAGAATTATGTCTCGTATAAATGTTGTTTTATTTTTGGATTATGTGATATGTTGTTAAACTTCAGTTTATTTTGAGAAAGAAAAAGCTCTTATACATTTTTACGTTTTCTTGTATTTAAAATGTTTACATAGTCATTACATTTGTATTTTTTAATATCAATTCCCCCAAAATATTGGCGTACCAAAGGCACAAAAGGAGTCCAATTCCAGTCCAGTTCAATTTTTTCTCAGATTCTCCAAGAGTAGCATTTTTGTGTGTAATAGTGACTTTATTGGTGAAAAAACAAACAAAGCGCCTAGAAAATTACAAAAAAAACAGATACACGCTTTCCAAGAGATAAAAATACTAAGATGAAAACGGCTAAAAAAAAAAAACACCCATCGACACCAAGACCCATCAAGTGGCTCGTGATGGTATTCTTCCACTTGACTACAACATCAATATACTCAAAGGATGTCCCCCAATCATATCCGTCGCGACTTTACTCCACCAAATAGTGAAAACTTTGATAGAAATCAAGACCGAACTCTCCATTTCTCCTTCCCTTTAAACTTCTTCGCATTACGTTCGAGCCATATAGATTATAGAGCGAAATGTAGAGAACGCCATGGTACCTTACCCCGTCCAATGAGGTTTCTCGTGTTCCAATTTGTTAAAAGATCCTTAACATTCCCAAAATGCGGCCACAGTATGAACTCCAGTGAATAATTCAATCCAAATACTTTCAACGTATGAGCAAAAAAGAAAAAAAGATGATCAATAGATTCTCCATCTATTTTTAAAACTTTGTGCTTAGGATGATTGCCAGAGTAAGAGCTTTATTCAAGAACGCTCAAGCGAGAGGAAAAAAAAACCACCTTAAAAGACAACCCAAAATTTTCCTTTTTGAGAAGGTTAACAAAATATTATGAGTTGAGTTTATCCAATGCCTTGTAGAATGTCTTCACAAAGAACATACCTTTGACACAATTATTCCATGCCTTCTTCCTATCCACGAGAATTGAATTCAATTCCAAGGGAGTCCAACTCGAGCTGGATTGAAACTTTGTAATGGGAGGAGTTCAAGGACTAGGGTTAAAGATGATAAAGAACACCTGATGTAACTTTGTAAGTTTTGCAGTATTTGGTTTTCCTTTCACTTTTCTTTCCTACCAATAAGAGAGTAACTTAGACCATCTCCAAGGGTGAGACAACCTAGGATAGTAGCATGGCTCTTTGTGTATGTAAGGTTTACACTAGCATTAATTGTGTCCTTGTGCACCACATGGTTTGTCCACAATAACAACTGGTTCACATTTAAATGAAGATAAGTGAATGGATTGAACATGCGACCTCGTAATATAGGGTATGTATTTAACATATTAGTTCCTCAATAAAGCACTTTCTCCTAATCTACTATTTGTTTTAAATGAGAGTTAACAGATACAATTTATCTCACGGTGGACCCTAAAATTACTTTAAATGGACAAATCATGTTACAACAACTTTAATTGAGAGAAAGCTAGAGTAAACCTAGCTAGTAAATATTTATATCGAACTCGGAACCAACTCAACTAAGATATCTAAGGCAAACCTGTGAATTGATAAACTCGTCACTCTTATCTGCAAAGAAGTGTCGGGCCATTATGGTGCTACGATCACGAATACATTGTTTGTCACCTTGAGACAAACCTAAAGCTGGAAGCATTGCTGGGCGCAAAGGAATGCCAGCACGACTACTTTCCACAAAAGAGTGCAGGAAAGTTGACAACACTCTTTGTGGGGGTCCTGCAAGTTAAACAAGAGACACCCAACTTCAGAATCAAATCCATATATGTTGCTAATATAGCGCTGTTACGATTTTACTCTAAATGTAAACATTAAACACACAAACTTACCATCCCAAGTGGGTTGAACCCGTGGGGGACCAACTCTCCCATCGAATTCCCCAAACTGGGGACGCTGGATATCATCCCAAGCCTCCGCAAACCCACCACTCTGATCGCCAGAGCGAAACCCTTGAAGGAACTGCGAGTGCTGAGCATTGGGATGATGAAACTGTAATTGTTGATCATATTCCGACCCTGGGAGTGTCGATAACTGACCATCGACACCCCCAGATCGATACAAACCCCCATCTGGACCTGTTATTGTTGTTGCTGTTACTCCAGGGAGCTCATTCAACCTCTCCTGTTAATTTATCCAACAAAATTCAATCTTTTATCTAAATTACTGGTTTTAACAAACCCCTAGCAACGGTAGTAATCAAATCAAATCAAAAAAGGGAAATTGGACCTGAGTCTTTGAAGATGATCCAAGGAGAGAACTAGCAAGAGCGCCGAGAGGGTTTGAAGAGGATGAAGATGAACCAGGAACCGCACAAGCAGCTCCTCCCGTCACCAAATCTCTCATCGCCATTGATGAAACTCAAGCTCTCTCTCTCTTCTCTCTGTGTGTTTCGATGATGATGATGGTGACAATTAAATTGGGTTAAGATTGGGGTTGAAAACAACTCAGAGTCGAGTTGTAGAGAGATATTGATATTGGTAACACTGCTGGAGAAACAAATTATCTGCCCAGGTTATCATTTTGTTCCAAACCATTTAAGGTGGATTGACCTTGTAGTGGACTCCCTTAAAATGACTAGTAACTCAAAGGGTGAGGAGGGATTGGGAGAAGAGAAGTAGGGATGTGACATTCAAATTTTTATAGCCTCCTTAGCAAATACAACACTGCCTACCAAAAGCATCTCTAATTCTTTTTGGTTTTTTTAGATATTACATACAAGAAAAACTTTGTAAAACTACACAAAAAATGACTTCACCTCATGAAAATTGTGACAATTATCAAGCATGTTGGTGTTCTGAGCTTGTTCTTCATGCCCAAGGGTCCAGCCCATGTGGCTATGATGGTGGGGCTTTAGTTATAAAGCCCATCCCTCTTTTTCTTCTAAGGTAGTAGATCCATTTTGGGAGAATTAGAGAGAAAGAGAGAGCCGAAATCAGCAAGAACAAAAGGGGGAAACAAGGGTTTAAGGTGTTTTCTTACAACCAATTTCATCGTTGTTTTCAAGTCGTCTAAAGCAAGAGTCTTTGGGGATTTGTGTCTTCTCCATCTTGATTTTTTGGAAGTTGTTTTGTGGTGAGAATTGGGTTGGTAAATGTGAAGTTGTATTTTTTTGTATTTTCTTCATTTGTTGTTATGATACCTCAAGTTTTGGGCAAAAATTTGAGAGAACTAATTGTATACCTCTATATTTAATATAGTGAAGTAATCGGATTTGCCCCGTGGTTTTTCCCTCTTCGTTGAAGGATTTTCAACGTAAATTTTTGCATTCTTGTGTGTTTGACGAACTGTCTCTAATAGATTTTTCAGTTGATATTAATTGATTTTAGCTTGTCTATTTGAGTTCACTTAGCAGGTCCTGATTTCCTAACAATTGGTATCATAGCAAAAGTTGTTTGGGTGCGGATTGTTTCTTGTGTGAACTAAAATGGAAGGTAGCAGTGTTACTGTTAGCACCATAATTAAACTCAACAATTCAAATTGGTTGTTGTGGAAACCGAAGATGGGGGATCTTCTTTATTGCAAGGATTTATACGAGCCAATTAAAGGTGACAGCTCCAAGCCGGAAAATATGTCTCAAGCGGATTAGAAGAAGTTAAATAGAAAGATTATTGGTTATATTAGGCAATGGTTGGATGATAGCGTCTTTCATCACATGTCTAATGAAACTAGTGCCCAATCTATTTAGAAAAAGCTTGAGGCTTTGTATGAGCAGAAGACCGCTGAAAATAAAGTTTTTTTGATTTAAAAGTTAGTAAATATAAAGTTCAAAGAAGGAGGTATAGTGGTCGAGCATTTAAATGAGTTCAAGGGTTTGGTAAACCAATTGGCTATGATGAAGATGGCCCTTGAGGATGAATTGCAAACATTGTTGCTCATGAGTTCTTTGCCAGACAGTTGGGAAACTTTTGTTGTAACTGTAAGTAACTCTGCTCATGATAACGTGTTATCTATGAGCTTGTTTAATGAAGAAACAAGAAGAAAATTAGCTGGTACAGATAACGGGCATGCTCTTATCACAAAGAATCGAGGTAGAAGCAAGAGTAGACGGTCAAAGAACTGTGATAAGTCAAAGGGCAGGTCAAATTCTTGAGAAAGAGGCAAATGTTATAATTGTGGCAAGGAAGGTTACATCAAAAGAAATTTTTGGATATGAAAAAGGGAACTAAAAGAAGGTAACCACCATAAGGAGAATGATAAGAACACTACAGCTGCAGCATCTGACAGAGATGTGTTGGTTCTTTCCTTCAGAAATGAAGAGTGTTTACACGTGGTTGATAACCAAAGTAAGTGGGTTGTTGATAGTGCCACTTCCTATCATGCTACCCCAAGCATGGATTCCTTCACTTAGTACAAGGCAGAAGACTTTGGTACTGTGAAGATGGGGAATTCGAGTTATTCGAAGATTGTAGGGATCGGTGATATTTGTATCCAAACCAATGTTGGAAGTACATTGACCTTGAACGATGTACGACATGTTCCTAATTTGTGTCTCAATCTAATTTCAGTTAATGCACTGGACCAAGTCGGTTATGAAAGCACATTTGCTAATAGAAGATGGAAGCTTGCCAAAGGCTCGTTGGTTGTGGCTAAGGGAAATGCTTGTTGTACGCTATACAAGACTCTTGTGAAGGTATGTAAGAATGGATTGTATGCAATTGAAGACAATTCTTCTCCAAATTTGTGGCATAATAGGTTGGGTCATATGAGTGAAAAAGGGTAGCAAATTTTCGCAAAGAAGACTCTTATTCCTTTTTCTAAAGGTACAACTCTTAACGTTTGTGATCATTGTTTGTTTGGTAAACATCATAGAGTTTCTTTTCATAAATCATTTAAAAGAAAAACTAATATGTTGGATTTGGTTTTCTCGAGTGTTTGTGGTCCCATTGATGTGGAGTCCTTGGGTGGCAAAAAATACTTTGTTACATTTATCGATGATGCGTCTAGAAAAGTGTGGGTCTACTTGTTGAAAACAAAAGATCAGGTGTTCAAAATCTTTTAGCAATTTCATGCCATGGTGGAGAGAGAGACGAGGAAGCCTTTAAAATGTCTTCGTAGTGATAACGGAGGCGAGTATACATCTAAGGAGTTTGAAGGCTACTGTTTAGAATATGGCATACGTCACGAGAAGACCGTACCTGGTACTCCACAACACAATGGTGTGGCAGAAAGAATGAACCACACTATTGTAGAGAAGGTCATATACATGTTGAGTTTAGCTAAGTTACCAAAGAAATTTTGGGGTGAAGCCGCTTGGACTACTTGCTACTTGATTAATAGGTTCCTTTCCATACCTTTAGGTTTTGATGTTCCAGAGAGAGTGTGGACAGGAAAATATATGTTTTATTCTCATTTGAAGGTGTTCGATTGTAAAACTTTTGGACTTGTACCTGAATAACACAGGTCAAAGCTTGATGTCAAGGCACTTCCATGCATTTTCTGGGATATGGAAATGAAGAATTCGGCTATAGGCTATGGGATCCAGAAAAGAAGAAGATTGTCAGAAGTAGAGACGTGGTCTTTCACGAGGATAAAACTCTTACAGATTTTGATAAAATTAAGAAGTTTAAAGGTATAGTTGATGATGTTCCCGATCCTACGCTTATTCCTTCTCCATTACAACATGTTACAAATGGGGAAGAAGAGCAAGATGAACCTAACAATGGTGATGTTCAAGAGATGTTTAATGTTGATATTCCAGAACAAGAACAAGAAGTTGAGCTGGAGGAACAACTGCCTCAGCAAGACGCACCAGAATCTCAACTTAGAAGGTCTACAAGAGAGCATCAACCATCTACAAAATACCCTGCATCTGATTATATTTTGCTTACTAACGAGGGGGAGCCAGAAAGTTTCCAGGAAGAATAAACTCACGCAGATAAGGGTTGTTGGCTGAAAGCTATACAAGACGAGATGAGTTCATTGCTGAAGAATGAAACTTATGAGTTGGTTGAGCTTCCTAAGGGCAGAAAAGTACTACAAAATAAGTGGGTATTCAAGCTTAAAAAGGATGGTAAAGGAAAGGTAGTGAACTACAAAGCTCGGTTAGTGGTTAAAGGCTTTGGGTAGAAAAAAAAGGCATTGATTTTGATGAGATTTTTTTCACCCGTTGTAAAGATGACTTCGATTCGAGTTGTTATCGGATTAGCAGCCATCCTTGATCTTGAGCTTAAGCAGTTGGATGTTAAAACTGCATTTTTCCATGGTGACTTGAAGGAAGAAATTTATATGGTACAACCAAAAGGATACAAAGTAAAAGGGGAAAGAACACTTGGTGTGTAAGCTAAAGAAAGTATTTATGGGCTGAAGCAAGCGCCAAGGCAATAGTACAAGAAATTCAACTTATTTATATGGGTCATGGTACAATAGAGCAACTGCAGATCCTTATGTTTACTTCAGAAAGTTCACTAATGGTAATTTTATCATCATTTTGCTTTATGTCGATGATATGCTAATTGTGGGGCAAGGTGCTACTATGATTGGCAGGTTAAAAACTGATTTGTACAAGTCCTTTAATATGAAGTACTTAGGGGCAGCAGAACAAATCTTGGGAATGCAGATTGTTCGTGATAGGAAAGCCAAGAAGTTGTGGCTATCTCAAGAAAAATATGTCGAACGGGTGCTTGAAAGATTCAACATGAAAGATGCCAAGCCAGTAAGTACACCTCTAGCCAATCATATCAAGCTTAGTAAGAGGACATGCCCCTTAATTACTAAAGAAGAAAAGAACAAGATGGCAGCGGTTCCTTACTCCTCTGCCGCGGGGAGTTTGATGTATGCTATGGTTTTTACACAGCCAGATATCGCTCACGTTGTTGGTGTTGTGAGTAGGTTCCTTGCAAATCCAGGAAGAGAACATTGGGAAGCCGTGAAGTGGATCTTCAGGTACTTGAAGGGGAGCTCCAAGTTGTGCTTAAGTTTCGGAGGTTCGGAACTAGTTTTGGAAGGCTTTACAGATTTAGATATGGCAAGTGATCTTGATAGTAGGAAATCTACGTCAGGATATTTGTTCACTTTTGCAGGGGGAGCTATATCATAGTAGTCAAAACTACAAAAATGTGTTGCTTTATCTACTACAGAGGCTGGATATATTGCAGCTACTAAAGAAAGTAAAGAAATGTTATGGTTGAAAAGATTTCTCCAAGAACTAGATCTGAAGCAAAAGGAGTATGTAGTTTTCTGTGATAGTCCGAGTGCTTTAGATTTGAGCAAGAATTTTATGTATCATTCCAGCACAAAGCATATTGATGTCAGGTACCATTGGATACGTGAAGTGATTGTAAAGTGCTTGATGCAGCTTAAAAAGATTCACAAAAATAGAAATTATTTTGATATGATGACCAAAGTTGTTACTCGCGATAAGTTCAAACTTTGTAGTGAGTTATCTGGTATGGATTTCAAATGATGGAACTAAGGTTTTATTTGCCTCGCTCATGGTCAAGAGGGGGAGATTGTTGGTGTTCTGAGCTTTGTTCTTCATGCCCAAGGGTCCAGCCCATGTAGCTATGATGATGGGGCTTTAGTTCTAAAGCCCATCCCTCTTTTTCTTTTAAGGTAGTAGATCCATTTTGGAAGAATTAAAGAGAAAGAGAGAGCTAAAATCAGCAAGAACAAAAGGGAGAAATAAGGGTTTAAGGTGATTTCCTACAACCAATTTCATCGTTGTTTTCAAGTCGTCTAAAGCAAGAGTATTTGGGGACTTGTGTCTTCTCCATCTTGATTGTTTGGAAGTTGTTTTGTGGTAAGAATTGGGTTGGTAAATGTGAAGTTGTACTCTTTGTATTTTCTTTATTTGTTGTTGTGATACCTCAAGTTTTGGGCAAAAACTTAGGAGAACTAATTGTATACCTCTATATTTGATACAGTGAAGTGATCGGATTTGCCCCGTGGTTTTTTCCTCTCTGTTAGAAGGTTTTTCACGTAAATCCTTGCGTTCTTGTAATTTGGTTTTTAAGTGTTTGACGAACTGCCTCTAACAAATTTTTTAGTTGATATTAGTTGAGTTTACCTTGTTTATTTGAGTTCACTTAACAGGTCCTGATTTCCCAACAAAGCAAAGGTCATTAAAATAACTACGAATTTGATCTTCAAGTATCAGTTACCCATGAACTTCCGAATAGCCCCTTCCTTCAATTTTTTTCTTCTTTTTAATTTTTAATTTTTAATTTTTAATTTTGTATTTATAATAATAAAAAACAACTCAACTTATTACTTGGGTTTCAGCCGTCCATTCCATCGACACGTATAATGATGCGTGCTTTGAATGGCTTGGATTATTTCTATGGTACTTCTATACTGTGGAAATCATCTCGGTCGTCCAACTCAAAATTTCCCAATGGGATGACAGTTTTGGGTTTTAACCTTCTTCTCTTTCAACCTCATCCTTTATACAAATTGTTCTCTTCTATAAATCAATCCCTCATCCCTATTTTACTTATAGAGATCAAACCTAAATCGAATCCTAGAAAAGGTATTATTTATTATTATTTTCTAATTACTTCATTATGAATCTCTTGAGCTTAGTAGTAATCAAATCAATCTTTGATTGATTGAGGAAAAACCATGCTCTTAGATTTCTAACTTCAAGGATACGTTTAAAATCTTCAAGTTTGATTTTACTACTCAGAAGTGGATGAAGTTAAATAGTTTGGGTGACTGTATTCTCTTTGTGGGTACTAAATCATTGCTTACTCTTTTGCAATTTCAATAAAAATAAGATGAGTGAGTCTTTGTATCCAGAGTATGAACTTAACTATTATAATTGTCTATCATTATGAATTAAACCGAGTTAAGAATAAAGAAGTAAATGCTCAATGGTTGCCATGACTACTTCAGTGGAGATGTTGATTCTATCCGCTTAATTTCTCTTGTGCATAGTAAGCAAGTCATGAAGGCGTATCTACCTATATGTTTAGATTTTTTTAAGATTTTTATAGGTATAATTTTGCTGCATTGTTTCAGCGTCATATATGGTTTTTTTGTGCATCTGCTTCTTCATTAGCTCTCTTAACTTTTGACTACCGAAAATTAAAGTCGAATTATAACAACTTGGATGAATTTGAAAGTATTTGCAACATTTTTGAAAAATGTTTTTTTCCCAAATAAATAAACCCCACAAAAACCTTTTACCACTACTAAAAACCGATATTGTACAAAACCTGAGTTATGACATACTATAAGACTGTGACTTGCAAAAAAGATTTATCGAGTATGAATAAACTGATAAAAATGTCAGTTTTATATGCCTAATCCTCAGCTGCAAGAATTGGCTTTGCTACAAATGGATAAAACTTGGTAGCCAGATGCTGCTCCCCTACAAAATTTGTGATAAACTACAGACATGCCCTTTCGAAAGGTGTTGTGATCTTAAATTCATTTTATAACATATAAGCAAATGTTTCAAAAAGATGAGAACAAAGAGATGACGAAACATAAACTGCATGACTGCATCAAATGACAATAATCTGTGTGAAAAACTATAAGTTATACTTACTTCGTTATATACTTGGTTCTAGGTACTGAAGTGCATTCAAATTCACACACTGGAAAAAATTTCCATTGTTGGAGGTAAAACCCGATCTCTACTTATTTCTTTAAAAAAAAATTCAGCAGTGAATTAGTTTACTACTTAATATGTGTGTGATGGGATTTAAATTTCTAGTGAGGTGCCACATGTTGATAAATCTTTGATTTAATCGAATGGTAGAAGGGTTATAGAGAAAAGAGTAATGAACCATTTGAATCTTATCAATAAAACCAATCAGTGTCCATATTTCTTATAATACATAAGTCGAAATAATTACAGATTGTAAAATTCTAGGCGGCTTACTATTGGGCAGTTGATGTTTAGACTTATGTCAGCATGTGGTCTGTGCAAAGCCAATATCTTCTTCCATTGTGAATGTTTGTAGATATTATGATGTCATTCGACATTTGTAGTTTCACATTTTTTTTTTAACATGGAAGGTCTAGAGAGGGTTTGTTACTTTTCATTAGATAGTGGCAGTAGCTAATATTTTACGGAATTATTAATGTTTTAAGATTCATTTAATAGTTCCATTGTACAATAACATTGATAATTCTGGCTCAAAGTTTTCCATACTATTTGATAATTATAACTTAGCATAAGTCAAAATGATAATCACTTCTACAATATATAGGTAAAGAAAAGAATTTATGTTTAAAATAACGAAGAAGTTTAGTAACAACCTCACCAGATTCAAGTTAAAGCATAAACCTTTTTCTGGAAATGGTAGAAGTTCATGTCCAAACAAGCATTATGAAAGATTTTGTGCATCGGGCATAATAACCTTTGGGATTTGCTTCTTACAATTCAGACTTTCTGAGTCGTTTTCTTTGAAATCAGCCCTTGAGCAAGCAGTTAAGATTTTGTTGAGATTTTTATGTCTTATATATCTCAAGGCATTGCATTCAGCTATGAAACTCTTTAGAGCTCCACGTCTTTGAAGGTTGAATACCTTCACATCAGCATTTTTTGTATCATCCTTTAGAACTCTTTTATATACATCACCATAACTCCCCACGCCAATCAAGTTAGAAGAAGAAAACCCATATGTAGCTTTTAAAAGCTCAGAATAAGAAATTCTTAAATGTCGATGATTTGAAGATGATATGGAAAATGACATCTTTCTTGAACTTCATCTTCGGTACACTACAACAAAGAAACATGCCACTATTATCAAACTGACCACTACAAGAATCACCAAAATTATCACTTTAAGAGAAGAGGAATTTCCATGCTTTTTGGAGGCTGAAATAACGTAAGCAGGGAGAAGTAATTATGAGATACCACCACAAAGCTTGATGTTCCCGATAACTAAAAATGTACTAACATTTCTAAATACACCTTCTTTAAGAACTCCACCTTCAAGATCGTTGTAAGAGAGATTTAGAGACTGGAAAAATAATTTACCCATATACTTGGGTATCTGACCGGACAAGTTATTGCGTTAAAGATCTAACTCAAGTAAGTCTTTCAAATTACTGAAACCTGCAAGAATACTTCCTTTGAAGTGGTTACTACTTAAGACAAGGTATTTCAGGCTCTCACAATCATCAAGTTCGCTCAAAAAAATTTCGATTAATTTGTTGTTCATAAGAAACAACTTACCAATATGTTTCAGTTTACCTACTTGTCGGGGTAGTGGGCCACTTAAAGAATTTTCTGATAAGTCGAGCGATATTGAAAGAGAGGAT
This sequence comes from Kingdonia uniflora, assembly GCA_014058105.1. Lineage (NCBI taxonomy): Eukaryota > Viridiplantae > Streptophyta > Magnoliopsida > Ranunculales > Circaeasteraceae > Kingdonia > Kingdonia uniflora. Next base: position 1,165,741 of record JACGCM010001419.1, read on the forward strand.
AGAGTAAAAACCTGATCATGTATAACACCACTGAGGTTATTGTAAGAAAGATCCAACACTTGCAAGTTCCTTAACTATTCCAAATTAGCAGGTATATTTCCTTGCAAATGGTTGTTGTCTAGAGAGAGTGTAATCAGATAAGTGATATTACTAAGCGAGGATGGGATTGGTCCTGAGAATTTATTTTTACCCAAGAGCAATGCACTCAAATTTTGAAGTCTTCCAATGGAAGAGGGAATACTGCCATAGATATAAAAGAACATCTAAAACTCATCTGGCAATTGCAGATATAAAAGAAGACTAGTATAACATCAGAAAAACACTAGCAAACAATTAGAAAGTACATCATATCCATAACCAAGAAGCAACCATAGAATTTGAGGAGCATTTAAAATTAGCACGAAGCTTGCAAAACTGCGCAATTAAAAAATGTAATTATGTAATCTTTTGGACCTTCAACTAATTTCAAAAATACAAAAATGTCTTGCACCAAAACATGCCATGTGTACTTGCAATACTCCATTTTAACTAACTTGATCTAGGACTGCCTATTTTCTGCTTCAGTTTGTCAATTAGTAGCTTCAACTTCTTTTCTTTTTGACAGAAACTCAATGGGTTTGGTTTTTTTTTTTTTTTTTTTTTTTGCTTTGACTGAGATAGTATTGATAGGGATTGATGTTAGTATCATGTAAATAGTTACAGTGTTGTATGCTTGTTTATCTTAATTAGGAGCGGTAGTAGAAAAATAACCTAATAAAAGAGAAATAATAGATTAATCAGAGAAAAGTTAACTATGATGAGTGAGATATAAATAAAATTGGATAGGAGAAAGGGATAAATGCACAATGTGGTTAACAAACAGTTAGCTATCCATGGACTTCTCTGGTTATGTTGCCTAAAAAAGATAGGAGAGAAGAGTGTAAGTAATTGAGATGTTTTAAGGGATGTGCTTAGAGATAGGAAAATTGCGGTGAAAAGAGAAATGGTTTTGGACTTTATTATTAGTTTTATAAGCCAACCAATTCTTATGAAGCCCGTGGGGTATAATCATTAATATAGGACTGATTAGTTTTGGAAATAGACATCCAAACAGTCAAAGATGACTCAATATATACTGCTTAGATTTGACTTGGGCCTTATATTAGATTTTTTGTTAAGCATTCATCATTTAGAAAATTATTTTATTTATATAACACAAACTTTAGATAGAAAGAAATATCAAGTTTGTTATATTACTAATAGATATCAGTTATAACAGGACTAATGGGCATTTTGAATTATATGATAAGAGGGGATTTAAAAAAAGAAAGGTGAAATCAAATGTTTTTAACAACTTCTTGGCTGGCCTGAGAGCCCAAACATTGATCCATCTTTTACGCAACTGCTTTGAAGCGGACTTATATCGAGTTTCTTCTTTTGAAGAACTCAATATTTTTATCATTGTCTCAATCGCATCGCTTATAGCACTAGCTCCATGGCAGTAGAGCGGTATAGAGCAATATAAATAGCTACTCACTCGCTATCACCAACAACAGCAAGACCAGTGGCTACCCACTCACTGCGAGCAACAACAGCAAGACCAGTGGATATGAAAAGGCTACCACACTCAAGTAGCTGCAGAAAAAGCATAAACCCTTATGCAAAATATATTCAAGAAATTTATGGAAGTTTATTGATATACACCTATCTCTAACTTGTTTTATAATTATACACATATTATGTGTGACTTCAACCCATTTAAAATTTGTTCTAATTTGGTGTACTATTGGGTCACCATTTTTCTTAGGAGAAAGGGATGAGGCGACAAGAAGGGAGAGGAGTTGTTTCCGCATATTCCAAAATTATGTAAGGTTTTGGATTATAAAATGTCTGAGTTACAATGACATAAGAGATAAATCAAGACTTACTTAAACTTCATCAGGGTATACAAGTTGTACACTTAGAAATAGTAAACATTTGATGAATAGTCCAATCTCCACACAAACTTATTGTTCTAATAGAGTCTTCAATTTGAAATCCCATAACATTTAACCTCTTTGTAATTTTGTTAATCATTATACTCAGTAACATATGTGGAATTTGTTAATCAGTAACTGAATCCCATATGTTAATTAATTAAACAAATATATGCAATCAATAATTATGCAAATTTTTTTACGAAGTGTGGTAAAATAGTAGTCACCACTTATTTCCAGTTCGTTTTTGTGTTCTATCTCAACATAGGACAATAATACAACACATTGCCAATTAGCTTTGATTATTCTTGCTTTAGTACCTCTATACTGTGTTAAAGAATCTTTTCAAAAAAAGTCCATAAAGGATTCAATTCCCATGATATATTCGTGTACAAAGAGACAACACATTTGCTAATAACGTAGCAAGAAATATTGGGTAGGTTCCTTTTCATATCGTTATCTATACTCTACAACTTTTCACAAATGTGAATTCCAAATATTAGCATTAAAAATCCATCAACATACAAATTTCTTATGGGCCTACTGAAATGAAAACCCAAACAATCATCAAATCTAAATGTGTTTTAAAGCCACATTATACCTGTATAGACAATTAGACATGAACTAGATTTATAAATATACCTTATAAATAATAAATATTTCACTATTTTTGTTTATTGGGAATTGAGCTTTATCAAATAGGACATATAGTATTAGAAGAATCTTAAAAACATCACATTACACATGGGATTCAAGCATCAATTGAAGTATTGAACATCTAGATCATATTTCCAAGCATAAAAAGAAAATACAAATTGAAGCACCAAAATTTTAAAGATAAAAAATCCCCATAATTATATAAAAACCTCACATTACACATGGGATTCATGATTACTAACATCATTCACACAAGAACATTCTTCATCTAACCCATCTTCTTTTCCAGCAGCTTCTCTAATGTAATGTCCATTCAAGTACGGAGTCATTAGTAAAGTTTTAACTACTTCATCGTCATAATCCAACCATGCGAACAACTATTTCTTAATATGATTCTCAACCTTTAAAAACTTTCTAAGTTGCAATGGCTTTATACCAAACGAATCAAAAAGAATTTTCAAATAGGTACCATAATCAGGTTTGGTATCCTCCAAATAAAGAGACAACTCAAACTTACTTTTTTGAGTAGACACAAGAATAGTATAATTACTCCCAACATTGTTCATCCTATAAGCAACTAACAATTATAATATCAGAAAATTATAATGAAAACAAAAACTAAATATGAAGTAAATAATCATCCTACCTCAGCAAAATACAACTACTACAACAACTGCTTCATATAAGATTTGCTTAGCTATAGTAGACATATGCAATGGAAGAAATGAGTATATAAAGAGAATACTGCACACATTCTAATAAAAAACAAAAATTACCATGCAACCATAACAAACTTAAAATACTTAAACATAAAGAAAAATAATATTGGGAGTTAAAATTCATTTTAAACATAAACTCTACATATTCCAACAAAAGTTTCAATATTACCATGCAACCACTCAAACTACAAATAGCCTATTAACTTTGTTGGACTAAAATATATACTATGAGTTATATACATGAATGATTTACCACTATGATTTAAGTTCCTGAATTGCTTTAACTATAGTAGGCTAGCACCTGTTGTAATGGTTTATTCCACATATCGAGCTCATGCTTCATCTTCGACCATCACACAACTACTCGACCTCATCAACATACACATGGCACAATCTATGAAATATTACAGTTATAGAGTTCTATTCATCACTTTCGACCTCTACATTAAACTGTTCGAATCAATAAACGCACCATCATCAATTAAGCTGTTGCAAAATAGTAAAATCAGACCATTACACAATCAGCTCAAAGATTATCAAATATATACTATAACGTCCATCATTAAGGATAATAATGGTCATCAAACAGTCATATTGTAAGACCTATAAATAGGGCCAGAAAATTCTAGATAAAGGATGAACAAATGCTTACTAAACACTCTATACATAACTATTCAGAACCTCTATTATAATAATTAGCAATCCTCAATAAAATCTTTCTCTCTTTCTAAATCCTCAAGAGTCGTTGTGGTTTTTAGCCTATTTAAAGTTTTTCCATGCTAAACTTTGTGTTAATTGTTATTCTTTATTTATTAGTCGTTCTGAATATCTTTGGTGTAAAGACTAAGTTTGGATCACATAATTAGGCTATTACATTCGGCGCCATCTGTGGGAATGAAGTTCTTAAACTTATTATCTCAGAAACAGCTGATTATCTTTTTATAGAATGACGCTTCCAGACCAGAGTACGCTGATTTCTCTAGGAAAAGGAAATACCGTACTAGCAGAATTGCGGGCCAGTCTAAACTTTAAAATTAAAAGGCGAGCCACTCGGGAGTATCAAATGGAATATGTTCAAGATGCGTTGATGGTTCTGTATGGTCAACAGATCGTAACCTAGAAGAACAAAGACGTGCTACCAACTGCTTCGTGGGTTTTCATTCTCGACAGAATAGGACCTCACGCCAATAATCTGGGAGGTGAAGTTCGATCTAATCATAATCAACCTGGGGACGAGCCAGCTTTAATACAGGAAGTCTACCAAGAAGTTGATGGAGGTCTTGCTAGAGTCAGATAAGCAAAAGATCCACCCCGAGGAAGAGTTCATATTTTAGCACATGATCGGCTAAGTGAAGGAAGTGGCAACTACAACCCTCGTGAAGGACGCGTCCCACGACCAACTACTACAGCTTGCCAATACGTGACTCAGGAACATGTTGAAAAGTGTATAAAAGAACTGTTCGATACAAATGCTTAGACTACTAACGGTATTCTCAATAGGTTACAGAAGAGCCCGATTGCTCAAGAATTACTGGATGGCGAGGTTCCCACCGGTTTCCACACACCAAAAATCTAAAAATACAAAGGAAATGATCTAGTAGAGCACGTTCAAAAATTTTAGGATGCTCTAGGCTTACATTTTACATCCAACCAGATTCTATGCCGGCTACTTCCTACCAATTTACTAGGCGAGCCTTTGCGGTGGTTCTATTGACTTCCAAAAGGGTCCTTTACAACTTTTGAACAATTATAGGAACTTTTCGCCAAGAACTACTTGCACAACAGAGATAAAGAGAAGAATTTATATTCTCTGTTCAACCTTAAGCAGGTACCAGGAGAGAAGCTTAAAATATTTACTAAGAAATTCTTGGAGTTGGCCAAAAAGGTGGACCAACTCGATCAAAAGATTACTATTTCAGCCTTCACCAATACTTTGCTTATGGATAGTCGGTCGAAGGAGTACCTGATTCTAAATAAACCTGTGACCTTGGAAGACATGATTGAGAAGAAGTACATAATTGAGAAGGTCAACGGATATATTAATCTCAAAAGGATGGCATCCTAAAGACAACAAACTCTGAAATCGACCTTGACAGCAAGAGATCAACCCATAGACCAAGATTTCAATCGCGCTGCTGATCACTGAGGAGACAGGAAAAGAACCAAATCTAATGACAATCAAACTCAGAAAGGTAGTAATATGCCAAAACCTTATCTTCCCAAGATGACTGTTACCATAGTCAGCATATATCCTATATTTCAGAAGGATAAGTTTTTTTTGCAATACCCAGTATCTCCAACCTATCGAGAACAAACCATATTGCATACACTACAAAGCCGAACATCATAAAACGAAACATTGCTTCACTTTACAGTGACTGTTGGAGAATATTTTAATAGATGGAAGAATGCATGAGTACATTGTGGATGTTAAAAGTTAAAAAAATGGGAGTTATAAGCTTACCATGGAGATCGTATAGGTCAAAAATGTGGCCGAGGAGAAATATTTGTACCATATCTCCCTCAGCCACTTTATCGAGATTCGTACCATTAATAGGTCGGTCAGATGCAAAAGACGACGTCTTGGCCAATGTCACGATCTGTTCATGTCGACAAAGAAGCTCGGTTACTTTCCACATCCAGTTCCCAATACACAGGGATCTCTTTTGAAGATTGTGACATTCGACATGTCAACTTTCCTCACCATGATGCACTCGTGATCATGTTAAAAATGAAAAATGTCGTACTACATACAATGATGGTAGATATTGGCAGTAACATCAAACTACTTTTTCAAAGTATGATTGATCAGATGGGACTGGCCGATAAAGTTCAACCTAGTGACGTCGACATCAGTGGGTTTAATGGTTGTAAGGAAGAACGTGTAGGAAAGATCATACTTCCTATTACAGTTGGTCCAACAATAGTCAACGTAGTATTCTACATTATCAATGCAAGATTACGTTATCTGGGGATCATGGGATGTTACTGGCTACATAACATACGAGCTATCTCATCGACTAATCATTTGACGCTACGATTCGATTAGAATGTTGGCATTTACGAGATCAAAGGCAATCAAAAGCTAGCCCAAGCTTGAGAAAATTTTGTTATCACTATGATAAAACCATCAATACCACAACTCTTATAACAATTGCAGAAAACCACAGGGAACTTTGTTAAAAATATTACAGAAAACTTTATAGAAAATGAGCTGCCAAATGTAGAAACTACAGAATACGTCGAGATCAGTGGAGATAAAAAGGGAACCTACATTGGAATTCTTTTGCCCACTACAAAGTACAACGCTCTTATTCAATTTCTCAAAAATAATAGTGATGTCTTCGCTTGGACGTTTCACAAAATGTTAGGCATTAATCCAAATTTGGCCTGTCATAAGCTTAGTTTGAGGGAAAATTTTAATTACAGTCCCACCTACAAATTGAATATTTGCCTTTAGTCCCCAAGTTGTTTAAATATGTAGTTTTTGTCCCCAAATAGCTTCTAACCACAGGTCAACCTTCGTTGAACTCAAATTTTGACATAAACTAACTAAACTACCCTCACACGAGTTACACATGATTTCCTATAATAGGTAAACAAGTTATCTTCTGGTTATCTCTTCCCCAAAACTATCTCAAACAAAAAAATATTCTTGGAGGGAAAATCTAGGAAAATTTGTATCTTCTACAACTATAAAAATTTGAAAAACTAGAGTGCAGTAATCTAATTCCTGATCTCACCAAGCCTTTGATCACAATGTAACTCTCTCTCTCTCTCCTTCTTTCTTTCTTTCTGAATAGGTAAAATTTATAAATCTCTCTCTAATATCTATTGCTTTGGTTTTCCCATTTTGAAAGTTAGAAGATTTGTGTTAAGAATTAGAGTTTAGATTACAAAATTAGGGCTTTTTAAAAGTGGTTTGTATTATAAAATTAGAGTTTTGGTTTTCTGTAATTATGGTATATTAAAAAAATTAGGACTTTTCAAGTGGTGTTTTAAAATTAGGTGTTTTGGGTATGTTACCATGATATTTGTCTTAATTATATAGTGTTTGAGGGTATGCTGAAATGACAGAAATGTCCTAAAAAATGTCATTATTTATTGGGAAGGTAGATGGTCTGAACCTGGGGAGACATGGTGCGCGCATCGTCTATACATTGACGGGGACATTCATATATTTGAAAATGTAGATAGGGATCAGTTTTACTATCAAGGCCTGTTAGAGTATATTATGTCTGATATTATTGGGATAAATAAAGTTATCTCACCTAGTTCTGGGATAGTAGTGAGGATACTATGTACAGGTGCGATAGTGGATATTTGTGATGATACAAGTTTGTATAAGATGTGGTATTATAGTGATATGGATAGTAAGTGGGATGTATATTTCTATGTATATGCAGTGCCTATAGAAGTTGTGCCCCTACCTTTAATTCAGCAGCCAGATGTAGTTATGATGGAACTAGATAATGAACGACCAATATGTCTTACCTCTCAAGTTGAGGTTGAGGCTGAGACTATATAGTTTGATCCACTGCAGCATGAGAGTATACAGTTTGATCTACTTCAACATGAGGTTATTGCCAGAGGTAAACAAAAGGTAGTTGTGACTCAAGAAAAAAGAAAGAATTGCATCAAAGCCAAAAAGAAAATGTAATAGTTTACCAAGTAGTGAAGAGAACACTAAAAGAGTTTAGAAACCAAGGGCAGGTGAAGTACCTGAGGAAGAATTTGATAATTTACCACATATGGACTTCAGTGATGATGAACCTAATATTGAAACTGAGGGTGGAGTTGGATTGGGGGAAGATACTCCTGTTAATGTAGAAATTGAGGGTGGAGTTGGATTAGGAGAAGAGGCTCCAGTTAATGCTGAAACTTAGGCTCGAGTTGGATTGGGAGGAAATGCTTCAAATGATGAAGAAGAAGTTGATGAAGTTGATGCTTGGAATAGATGGGCAGAAACTAACTTGGATAGCCTAGATACAGAGGAAGGGTATTACTCAAATCACTCACCAATTGATGGTGATGATGGTCCAACCCAAGTTGATATATACAGATATGATGATGAGTTCAAAGATTTGGCCAAAGAATGTGATAACATTTTTGTAACAGAAGAAGCTGAAGTGCATCATACTACATTACCTATGTATAATCCTGGGCTAGAGATGGTTATTGGTATGGAGTAGCCTACAGTTGATGCTTGCAGAGTTTTTTTAAGGCAATGGGCCATTGTGAACAAGCACCAATTCTAACAAAAAAAGAATGACTATATGAGGGTAAGATATATTTGTACTGAGGCTGAAATATTCAACTGTCAATGGATGTTCTATGCCAGGGTTAACCCAGATAGTACCACTTTCAGTATGAGGGCTAGTAGTAATCTTATTCACACATATCCTGGCAGGAGTGGCCTATCTAATAAAAATACAAATGCCCAGTGGGTGGCAAAGAAAATTGAAGAAACAATTAGGACAATGAGAACCACTACACCAACAGGTGTGAAGGAGCTAATTTCTAGAAGGTATGGTGTCAATATTTCATATTATACTTCATGGAATGTTTGGACTATATGCATGGAGATGATAGTTGGATCAAATGATGAGGGTTATATCTATAACCTGAATTTATGAGACAAGTCTTATTTGCTAACCCTAGCAGTTTGGCCAAATGTAGTAAAGATCTTCAAAGTAACCAGTGGAAAAGTTTATTGGTGATGTTTAAGGCAAGTTTTGATGGATGGTTAAGTAGGTATAGACATGTACTTGGTTTGGATGGTTGTTTTCTAAGGGGTAAATATGGGGGGGGGGGGGGGGGGGGGTTGTTTATCTGTGATTGCCTTGGATGGCAACAATGGCTTATTCCCTATTATAGTTTACTTATGCAGATTAGAATGTAAAGAAACTTTGACCAACTTCCTTGAGGTTCTTCAGCTCTAATTCATTCTAGATAATCAAAAGCTAATATTCATATCAGATAGACAGAAGGGACTCATTGATGCTGTGACTACCCTTTTTCCTCATACAAATCGCAGATTCTGCTTTAGACATATGTATAAGAATATGAAGAAGTTTCACAGGGGGACCTAAATAGAGTGGTTAGTGTGGAGTGCTGCAAAAGAATTTAAGTAATCTGAAAAGAACAAGCACATGGACCAACTCAAACTGGAAAATACAGTTGCTCATGACTGGTTACTTAAAGAGCCATTTGAACTACTTTGATTTTACTGCCAAGTGTGAACACATCACAAACAACTTCAGTGAGTCGTTTAACATGCGGATTTTGAAGATTAGGGATAGGCCAATCCATAAGTTACTAGAAAAATTGAATATAGGGTTGATGAAACTCATGTATGACAAGAGGCTCAAGGCAAAAGAGTGTAAAGAAGCAAGTAAGCTAAACAAGACCTTTTCGTATTTTTTGAGGTCTTTTCTTCTTTTCATGAACTACTATGTGACTATATGTATATCTCTTTTGCAGGTTTGGTGTTGGTCCCTAGAACACAAACCCACATTGATAAGATGATAAAATGTTATGGCCAATATCAGGTACAAGGGATCATATCAGGATCTTTTCTTGCAATTGGGATAAATGCCAAAGATGGAGAGTGAACACCAATACACATGAATGACAACTTTTTGGACTACCATGTGTACATGTTGTTAGTGCTATACCCCCTTATGGGTGGCCATGGGTTAAGTAAGTGAAGTACTTTTTGGTTAATAATCTAAATGTTTACAAAGTTGTGTCTCTAATTTTTTAATAGCTAACTTTTTTTTATGGATGGCTAAGAGCTATGTTTCTTGTTTTCACAAAATTTCTTCATATGTCCAAACATATACAAATGTCATATATCCTGTAGTTGATGGATCAGAATGAGAGAAGGTTTGCATTTGAACACAAGTGTATCTGAGATAATATTTGATATGTATGCTTATTTTTGTATTATATGCAGCCTACAAACCAAGAAAACCATTTTCTACCTCCCCCATTAGTGAGAGAAGCTAGGAGTCCTAGAAAACAAAGAATCCCTGATCCAGATGAAAAAAGAGGCAGAAAAGATGTAGAAAATGTGGTGGCTATGGTCACAACAAGAAAACTTGTAAGGGTGCACCAGCAACACCAAGGCTAAGAGTTGCAAGAACACCTAAGAGGGTAGATACAAATGTTAGCATGGCAAAACATATAAGCAGTATTGGCTTACCACCTGCAATACCAAATATGAGAGGGAGGGGAAGTGGTGGTATAGGTGGTGGTGGTGGAAGATATTCTAGGGGTACAACTCAATATACTGAAGCCCCAAGGCCAACTCAAGCAAGTCAAGCCCCAAGGCAAACTAGGGCATCAACACAACAAGTTCAATCCCTAAGGCAAACACAATCAAGGCAAACTCAAAGGCAAACTCAAGCTACTGATGCTCCAAGGCAAACTAAAGCAAGTCAAGCCCAATGGCTGTCTTAAGCTATTAATACCCCAAGGCAAACTAGAGCAAGTCAAGCTCAATGGCAGTCTCAAGCTACTGCATCCCCAAGGCAAACTAGGGTAAGTCAAGCTCAAAGCCAGTCTCAAGCTACTGAAGCCCTAAGGAAAACTAGAGCAAGTCAAGCCCAAATATAGTCTCAAGTAACTCAAGCCCCAATACAAAGTCAAGCAAGTCAAGCCCAAAGGCAATCTCAAGATACTCAAGCCCCAAGGTAAAGTTAAGCAAGTCAAGCCCAGGCAGTCTCAAGCTACTAAAGCCCCAAGGCAGAGCTAAGCAAGTCAAGCCCAAAGACAGTCTCAAGCTACTCAAACTCAAAGGCAAACTTGGGCATCAACATGACAAGCTCAAGCCTCAAGGCAAACTTGGGCATCAACACATCAAGCTCAAGTCCTAAGCTCTAACCTTTACAAGAAAGGCTATCAATCTCCTGGCAAGAATTGGAAAGTGTGACAGTATGACTTAATTTAGAAACATTTAACTGCATGTAAAAAGTACATTTTTTTGCCTATGTAGACTAAAAATGTTTGTTGTTTGTTAAACTGAATATGTTAATAGGTACTCTATTAACTGAATGTTTCTTTCTTGAATGTTAATAGGTACTTTATGTACTCTATTTGTTTTTATAGTTTTTTTTATGAATGTTTCTTGTATGTCTATTTTGTAACTTAACAGGTACTCACTCTATTAAATGCCTGTGTTTATTTTATTTTTTTTGTCTATTAGATTTTTGAAAATTTATAGGTACTCATACAGTCATATTGGTCTGAAATGTGTAGAAGTACTCACAGTGGTCTCACTGGTCTAAAATGTGCAGAAGGTATGGGAAAATGTATGACTGGTCTAAAATGTATAGAAGGTATAGGGAAAGGTCTGACTAGTCTGAAATGTACATAAGGTACTCACAAAGTCAAACTGGTCCAAAATGTGAAAAATATCACAATGGTCTGAAATGTGCAGGTGTGTAGGTACGTAATGATCTTAAATGTGCAGGTACCCATTTTTGGTCTGAAATTGCCATAATACAAAAAAGGGAAAAGGTAAAAAAATGGCAGTTCTACAATACAAAGAGATATCTAGAAAGGAAATTACATTTCCATTGATTCACAAAATAATTGTCACTACCACAATACAAAAACTAAAAGAGAATCTAAAAATAAAACATTTTTTAGGATCCCAAACAAAAAACAAAAACATCTCTACATTCCAAAAAGAGAAGAGATCCTAAAAGAGAATCAAGAAAACAAAGCAATACCCATAGACACAAACAAAGTCTTCATCTTTCTCTTATGTTCTATTATCTTCAATCTCTTCCTCTTCTTCTTCCTCGTTTGTCTCTTCTTCTTCTTCCTCATCTGTCCCTTCTTTGTCTTCCTCATTTGTCTCTTCTTCTTCCTTGTCAATTTTTTCTTCCTTCTCTTCTTCTGTCCACTCATACTCACTCTCCTCCTCCTCTGTCCAACTAACCTCACTATTAGAGGATGAATCATAGCATGCAGCAAATCTAATGACTCTTCTTCAGAAGAAGAGTCAATCTCAGTTACAGATAAAATAGGCATTTTTTTTAAGTTTTGAAGAGAAGAGAAGAGAAGAAATACTTGTGTTTTGAAGAAGGTATGGGGAAAGGCTTGGTTTTTTAAAGAAAAAACATTTAAGGGGCTTTATAAGATTCTGGTTTCCTAATGTTGGAGGTTGGGGGGATAATGGTTAGGGGGGAAGGTTTGGGGTTTTGTTAAGTATGTGTAAAGTGTGCACACAGGATCACTAACTTGTATAAGTAAAATTGTATTAGAAGAATTACACATGTAGTCTCATTGTTTTATTAGGGGACAACAATAATCGTTAGGCGTGTTGGGCTTGATACTGAACCAGAGGAAGGCACCACTCAACTATCTTCGGGTTCCTCTCTCTAGCTCTCTCTATGATCCTTGTAGAATAGTAGTTTGCTTCAAGAAGGAAGAAGAAGAAGATTCTCCTTTTTGATTACCCCCCTCCTTTCTATTTATAAGGAGGGTTTGACCTAGGAGCATCCTCTCTCACGTGCTCATGGAAATTCCTAGATTATCCCTTCAGAGTCGTGGGGTTGGGTGTTCCTCATATTTGTTCTGCATTTGCTAATAATTGCTTGTTGTATGGATATCCTTAGGAGTAGTTTCGTCAGGGCATCCTTACTCGTACAAGGCGATCAAAGACTTCACTTGTCGACTGACCTGACGTTTCCCTACTCTAGTTACGCGAGTTTTGGGTTGTTGGAGGTATTGCTCGTAAGACTACCACGACTTAGTTATTAGCGGGAGCGTGGTCCTACAACACATATCCCTAACTTGTATCACAAGAAACTCCCAATCTCATCCCATTGAGGATTTTCCTTTAAACTCTTTACAAAATTCATCCAATCCCATAGTCACACTTACCTTGACATTTAAATCAGTCGTAGTCTCAAATTCTACATTCTTCTTTCCTTCTTCATGCATATAGTTCTTTAACCACATAAAGTACTTATATTCAACATTTTCACAAACCTAGAATTTCTTACCCTTGCTTCTCTAAGCAGTAGATTTATACAATTTCATGAATCCACAACCACCTTTAGGGCAAACTAAAGTCCTTCAAGGACATTTTCTCCACCAGTGCCAAGTTTCCTCATAACCAAAGCAACTACCTTTGAAAGAGGAACTACTCATAGTTAGTAAATTTGAAGATTGCCCAATGGCCTCACTCAACCATTGGAAAGCACCATAGGTAGGGAATTAGCATTTCGAGTACTTTCTACCAGGGTTCTCTATTGATTTTAAAACATAAAATTGTATTATTCTACTACAATTTGGTTTCTTGCACATACTATATAACCATGAACAATCCCCAATATCATAAAAAGCTTGATCACTGATATAACACAAATCATCCTACAACAAAAATCATAAATCATCAATAAATTAGTATTTAGTCCTAATTTATGTCCCTACAATTTGTCTTTAGTCCCCATTTCTTACCTTTAAGCTTCAATGGTGATTTATCAAAATTCGCATAAAATACATAATTAATTAGAGAGACATAGAGATATAAAGTGATTTTACCTTCATATCATCACCACCACTACCACCTCCACCTCCACTTCCACCTCTCATAGACACAGAGACAAACTAATACCAAAATTTAAAAATAGAGAGAGAGAGAGAGAGAGAGAGAGAGAGAGAGAGAGCTTTAATGGAGGTATTTGGGAAGGAGATGACCAACACCAAAACCTAGAAAAATTAAAGGGATTTGGGAAGGAGATGACTGTAGAGGTATTTGGGGAAGGAGATGAACGTTGGGGATTGTTTTGGTGAAGAGATGACCTGAAGACAACCTGATTACCTGTTATAGGAAATCATGTGTGACTCATGTGAGGGTAGTTTAGTCAGTTCATGTCAAAATTTGAGTTCAATGAAGGTTGACCTGTGGTTAGGGGTAATTTAGGGGCAAAAACTACATATTTAAACAACTTGGGGACTAAAGGCAAATATTCAGTCTGTAAGTGGGACTTTAGTCGAAATTTATCTAGTTTGAGAGATAAAGCTAAGGTAGTCAAACGGAAATAGAGGACTTTAGCACTGAGACTCTGAGAAGAAGTGAACAAAGAGATCGATAAACTCGTTAAAGTTGGTTTTATCTGAAAATCCAATTACCCAGAATAGATCTCGAACATTGTCGCAGTACCGAAAAAAATAAAAAAATCAGAGTCTGCATCGACTTCACAAACTTCAATAAACATACTCTGAAAGATAGTTTCCCACTTCCTATCATCAATCATTTACTCGATTCTACCGCAGGGAACGAACTATTATCCATGATGGACGCCGCATCAGGGTACAACCAGATACCTTTGTTGCCCGAAGATCAAGAAAAAATAGCTTTCATTACAGAGCATGGTTTGTATTGCTACAAAGTCATGCCTTTCAAACTTAAGAACGCATGAACTACTTACCAAAGATTGATGACATACATGTTCAAAGACCATCTCAGGAAAACGATGGAAGTTTACATTGATGATATGTTGTGTAAAGTCTCAATAAGGAGAACCATCTCGCAGATTTACACACAACTTTTGAAATTCTTTGTTTTTACATAATGAGACCCAATCCAGACAAGTTTTAGTTTGGATTCCATTCAGGCAAATTCTAGGACATTTGATCAGTAAGCAAGGCATAAAGGCTAACCCAGATCGTAATGATGCACTGCTATCTATGCCTTCTCCAAAGACAAAGAAAGACGTACAGAAGCTAGCGGGCAAGATAACAACAATTAATCATTTTATCTCAAAGTCTTCATATCGGTGTCGATGGTTATTCAACTTACTGCGTGAAGGGACAAAGAAAAAGAAACCTAAAAAAGATCTTGAGATTGAGTAGACTGCAGAATATGAAGTAGTATTTTAGGAACTTAAATGTTATTTGTGAAAGCCACATGTAATGAGTACACCGAAGGAAGGAGAAGAGCTCACCATATATCTTGCCGTTACTGATGAGTCCTTGAGTTCAGTCCTCATTCGACTAGATGAGAAGACGGTAAAACCTATCTACTTTATCAGCAAAACTCTTACTCTAGTAGAATCACGGTATACTAAGTTTGAGAAACAATTGTTAGCTCTTGTTTACATATCACAAATGTTAAAATAGTATTTCCAAGCTCACTCAGTTCGAGTAATGACAAATTATCATTTGCGTAAAATCTTTTCCAAACGAGAAAAATCTAGATGTGTCTAGCAATGGTTGGTAATTCTTGGTGAGCACGATATACATTTCGAACTACGACATTCCAAAAAAGGCCAAGCAGTAGCAAATTTCCTTACAAACTTTCCAGTAGATGATTCTGACTAGGAAGATGATAGTACAAAGATCAAGGAAAAATAGTTCAAAGAAAAGTCAGATTAGATATCCAAGAAAGGTTGGCGCCTTCTAACTGATGGTTCTACTAGACCTACGGGGTCAGGCATTGACATCATCTTTATCATGCCTTCCGATGACAGAATCAAAAAAACAATCAGACTCAAATTTGAAGCCATCAACAATGAGAAAAAATTTGAGGTACTAATTCACGATCTTGATATTATAATGGCCAAATTCCGTAAGCTCAAAATGGCTTGGAAATCGCTATCACACCAATGATCCTGCGATAATATTCTAATAGAAAGTAAGAAATAACATATGTAATTTTAGTGTGGAAAACCTTTGAATAAGTAACAAACCACGACCTTGAGTAGAGGATTTTGTAAAAGTATCTTTATTGCTTGAGGAGGATATCTTATTACAAGTGATCTCTAGATATAGAAATGCTTGAATCTTGTAACTAAGAAGTTTGAATGTTTATGAGAATCTAGATCAAGTAGTTTCTTGAGGACCTCTTGTAAATTTTTTTGGCTCTTGTCTATTCTGGAACTTTTTCTTTATATAGGCCTTCTCCGCAGCTCTTTATCGTATTGGAACACATTTTTCAAACAATGTGGTTAGTTGTAGTTGACTGAGTACCTGACGAGTTCATGAAAGACAGGTGTCTTTGACTAGATAAAGTTTTTCAATTTGAAGTTTGACCAACGTTCTTCACCAGTTCATGGAGTAGGTTAGAATGTTGATTGAAGAAGTTATGTTAAAAATGTGAGAGTCTGAGATGGAGGTAATTTGAACTGGCGACAGCTCTTTTTTAGGTGAGATCAAGGGATAAGTCCCTACAATCGCCCCCTCGCAACTGAAGTCACGAGTGGCTTTGGTTGTAAAATGATTTGTATGTAATTGGTATTTGGGCTGAAGTTCTTGATAATGGAAATGGAGTAAAGATGGCTTTGACTGTATGGAAGTTACGCGGGTTATGGGGAAATAATGTGTATTAAATGAGGATAGGGATGCTGATGTATGTGACGGTTATGATATGAAGAGTCACGTCTATAATGAATGATAGCGTTTAGAAAAATGTACCTGCACAATAAATGTAGGGCTATATGAATAGTACCTGTATCAAATCTTTGAAGCAAAGTACCCTTGTGATTTGTTAAATTCTCTGAAATATTGAAAATGGTGAAGACTCAGAGGATGGTCATTGAAGAGAGGATTACGTCTGAAATACAGAGGTTGAAGTTGAAATAATTTGGCAACCGATCCTTGGAGATGTTGATATCCGCTCCCGTTCTTCTGACTTATCAAGGTATATCGAAAGATGAAGCGGTTGAAGCTTATGAGGATTTCTATTGAAGGTGGAGGTTTTGCGTTGTCGTCATGATAGGTGAGGAACATTGGGCTTATCTCCGTACTCTGGCGGAGGATAATGTTGGGGGGTTAGATACAGGGATAGGCATAACTGCAGGGCTGTTATGCTGATTTTTGGTATCACTAAATTCTAAGGTCAGACCCCCTTCATCTATACCAACTCTTCAGAGGTGGCAGTTACAGAGGAGGAGGTGATGGTAGTGGAGGAGGAAGACGAATAATAGAAGTCTATTTTTCCATTTATATCACGTTTTTGCACTCAGAAGACCTTCAACTTGAAGAGTTGGTGCCAACACTGAGTCTACAGCTTGCATAGTTTTCATTTGAAGTTCGACTAGACTTTAACCAAACTTATATGGGGGAAGCTTTTTGTTATTTCTAATTTCTGCTTTGCATCAGGGTGAAAGATCACTGAAGCAAGACGAATTGAAGGATTTGATGCGTCGGAATGCCTGAATGAACTGTTACTTGCAAAAGTACTGAAAAACTTGTTGCCTATAAAGTACCAGAAGTTGGGTATTGGTCAGATTAGGTATCTATAAAGTACCTAAGATCGATTACTGAAAGACTTGTTATATGTAATAAAAATGTGTAATCCTTTCCGATATGAATAAAAATTTTCATTCAATTACTTGTGCTGATATAGATATAGAGTTGTTTGTAGAAATCGAGCTGAAAAAGTTTTGAAGAATGTATGAAATAATTTGAACTGTATGTGTACCGACAGTATTATTATTGTAACATTCAAACTGAGATAAATACATGCCAAAATTTATGTTGTGATGTAAACATGATTTGCTCTACATGCTGAAAATATAGGAGAGAAAAATCTGTAATGTGATAATTTGAGCTAATAGAGGTAGATAGAAGAATAAATCTTGAAAAAATAAGCTCAACTTGAAAAATAATGAAACACATGAGTTCGAGGGAAGGGATGAGTCCAAATAGTTTTTCTCAAGATTTTGGGTTTTCTATTTCGAGATACAATGCAATATTACGATTTGAGAAGAAAGTATATTATTAAGGGTAGAATGATTTTTTGAGCATGGAGAAGAGATTAGGATGGTGCGAACTCGATCTCAGATAATTTGTCATGTTGCAGAAGGGTGATTGGTCATAAAGATCGCTGAAGTGCGGGAAAGAATTTTTGGATTGCTTGGTTATGATGCTGAGTAACCTGTGAGGAAGTGTCAGCTCGAAAGACTAGATGTAAGGGGTAGGGAACTTGAGTATGCCCGTTATTTTTATGAGGTATATTTTCGTGAATTGGTGAAAGATCCTGTAGATCGAGAAGAGATGGTTGGATTGATTGTTAAGGTAGAGATCAAATTTAAAGATGGGATGATCGATGGAGGAGATCTGATCGAATGTGGTCACCCAGGCCATCAAAGCTATTTTAGATGTAATTATATGTAAAGTGTTATTATAAATAAATGTAAGTTTTACGAATTTAACAGAAAAGATGAAAGTCAATTTGATCCTCTATAGTTGCAAATGTCGTTTGAGACTGTTTTAACAAACAAATTTTGAATAACTTTGAAAATTTTGTTAGCTTTGAAAATGACGTCACTAGTACTATAAGTATAAGAAACAAGAGCAGAAAAAATACAGAAGCTTCTAGTTTTGCTTTATATGTAAAGCTGTAAAAATTTGGTATCATGTGAATGTGAGTCATCATGAGTGTGGGAAGGTCAGAGAAAGATATGGAAACAGGAGAGAGAAATAAATTAAAATATGAGGGGAGGGGTAATGATGGAAAGACGATTTGATTGAAAAGGTACAAGACGTCTGATATGGATAGTGCAAAGGACGTCTTTGTTCCAAAATTGAGGACAGGTCATGCGAGGCACAATAACTGCCAGCCGTTAGAGAGAGAAATAATAAATAGTGTTTCTTCATCATTCAAACATTTTTCAACTTCTGAAATTTGGAGAGCACAGAGAGAGAAGCGCAAAAGAATTGTAGAGGATTTGGTAAGGATTTATCTGAGGGTGATCAACAATCGAAGAGAGTTCCAGGCACTGAATCACGTAGGTGGTTATATAGCAGCGTTGTGAGGGAAGGACTTGGTGCTACTGCGGATTCTCATTCTGACACTGAAGGTTAGTAGAGACGTGTGTTATGTTTTTTACAAATCGTAATATGTTTTAAACAAATCTCTAAAAAATCACTATTTATAATAATCTATGAAATTTGACATATAGACAAAATATATGAAAGATATGTTGTATGTGAATGATCGAGGTGCATGAAATAATGATAGATACCTGAACCTATATCTAGGTCGAACGTGAGAGAATTTTGTGTAGGATTAGAACTTTGCCTGTAGAATTGTAGTTGAAATAGATAGTTCACCTGTTAACAAGGTTCTGACCTCTGGTCGGTCGGTAGAGTCTAATAGTGAGGTTAAAGTAGGATTGTAACAATTTACAGGTTTCTCTGGCAAATTGATGGTCCATCTCCCCGATTCGGATGCATTTAAAGAATTTTGTAAAGCCAAGGCTACTTTAGGTGGGAAATGGGATAACTGCGTAGAATACGCTGGTAGGCCATTTAGGGGGTGTACTGTAGTAATAGGGAAAGAGTATTTTTATTTGTTGGCTGACTTGGAAGAGGAAAAATAATATAGGGGTATAGATGAATCGATCTCGTTAGAGTATGGGTTGAGTCTTCCCCTTACCAATTTGGCAAAGGGGATTATGAATACGATTGGGGCATATCATGTTCAATTGAATAGGAACATGTGGGAGGTAATAAGTGTTTGTGATCATCTGAATGAAAAATGGGAGAATGAGGGGAAAGTGAGGAGGATATCCCCTGAGGACGTATTGTAGTTTTATGGGGTAAAAAATTATTATGCCAGTGGTGAGGTATATTTTTGTGCAAGTGCAGCTCGGCATCGCTTCTTCAATCAAAATTTAATAGGTCTAGCCTGGAATGACAACGTAATATGGGTGAAGGGTAATAGTCTTCAGAGAGATAAAGAAGAACATTTGGATCTTCTGTTTAGAACTGTAAAACAAAGTAAGTATAACAATACATAGAGTATAATATTAATATGCTTGAACTGATGATCTTTTACTTATAATAAAAATGTTGTGCATGGCAAGCTCGAAGTCCCAAGTGGAGAGGAAAGATTTATTGTTGGACAAAGTTGCAGAGGAAGAGGTTGAGCTCGATTTGCGTTAGAAGGACTTGGCCTTAGCAAAAAGAAAAGGGTTGGGAGTAAGTGGATAAAGGTTCAAAAATCTCAATCGACTAGGCTGATGGCGGGCGTTGATGATGAGAAGAAGAGAGGAACTAGTGGGGAAGGTCAAATCAAATTGGCTAAGACCCCTAGAATAGATAGTTCAGTTCAGCCGGAGTCCATTATGTTGAGCAAATTAGTTCGAACATTTCCTAAAAAATAGATATTGAAGCGTTCGTCGGCCTCTGGTACCACTGGAAGTGGTGAGGTCGACAGAAAAGAAAAAAGGAGAAGGATCGAACCTTCAGGGAAGTCAGGGGAAAAGGTCGCTGAAGAGCGGTCTGCTACTAAGGACGATCTTAAAGGGGTAGAGGAAAGGGCCAGGCTAGTGGCCCTTCATGGCGAGGAGGACATGAACAAGATGGTATGTCTTTATGTTTGATCATGAAATATTTATCTATTGCGTTTTGAGCTCACGCTGAGGCCGATTTGAAGGTGGATTTGGCTCGCGCAAAGAGGAAAAATCTGAGTTGATGAAGGTGAAGATCGAGCTTGAAAAGAAGGTAGCTCGAGCGAAGGCTGATGCTCTCAAGGAAGCAAAGAAGCTGGAGGCACTGAAGGCTTCCCATGCAGTGGCAATCGGCTATCTTCAAGCGGAGGCGAGGGGGAATCTGGAGGAGGTGGCGGCGGAGTGCAAAAGGCTTGGGCGCCACCTGATATTCTGAGGATGAGGTGGACGCCATTAAGGCAGACACATATGTCGAGGTGGGAGATGATAAAGATGTGGAAGAGGTGGCAGTGGAAGTGTTGATGGTCTGGATGGTGTTTCCTGCCAGATGGTGCTGGACAATCATGGGGATGACACCGAACTCCCAGAGGGTGAGAATGAGAAGGTAGGGTAGAGAAATGACTTTGTATGAGTATTTTTGGAAGTGTCTTGTAAATTTATGGATTTGTGCGTATTGAATAGACTTTTGTAGGTTAAGCCCTTATTTTTGTAACCCTCTTGTAGGCACTTAGAGAAATGAGTCTCAGAATAAAAGATCTAGAGATCGAGCTTGCCAGGGAAAGAGAGATCTCCATAGCCTCACTGTCTTCGCAAGTAAAGCTGCAGATTAGATCAGAACATGCTTTTTGACTTGTATGCTATTTTGACATAAAGCTACCAAGTAAATAAGACAACAAAGAACGTAGAGGCAAACCAAAAACTTGATATCAGTTTTAGGAAAATAAAACTAATATAATGCATAGGAAAATTCAAAGTTTTTAGATAAAGTAGCATATAAAAAACATGTACCTTAGACTTCAAAATGTATGTCATGGAGCATTTATCTTAAGTTGTACTTCAATCGTAAGTCTAAAAGTAGGTGCACACAGTAGATGTTATAAATCAGATATCATTTTAGAAATGATATATATATTTATAAATATATATATTATATATATGCATGTTGATGGGTGTTCCGAACCGAACTGTATATAATGTATCTATTATTGTGCAGGCCGAATTAGATTCAGTTTTCTCACGCAAAGATGAGGTGCTCCAATGTAATAGAGAATTTGCAGAGGAGTTGGCTAGGGTGAGGGAGGCAAATGAGGACAGAGAAGACCAACATGTAAAGGTTCTTTTCAAATTTGTTGAGGCAACCCAGACTGTTGTCGACCTTACTCGTAAGATAGAAGAGAAAGATGCCAAAATTGAAAAGGGGTTAAAAGAGCTTACGGAGATAAAAGAACATTCTGCGAAGCTTCAAAGTTGGATTGATATGCTGATGGTTAAGAGTAGGCAGACTGAAATGGCTTAAAACCGTATTCAAACGCTAGAAAGTTCAGAGGAACAATCTCGAGCTAATCTTCAAAATTGTTGAAGCGAGCTGCAGCGACTGAAACATAAAATGATTGAAAAAGATAACGAGCAAAAGGTCACTCGAGAAAATCTATCGGTTTCGGAAGCTGCAGCTGAACACTTGTATATAGCCCTACCCGCCAAGGATATGGAGTTTCGAGGGATGCAACGAAAGTGTGACATTTTAAATGAGGGGGTGGCACGATTGAAGACCAAATTGGTGCAAGCCAACACGCGCATCAAGAAAGCCATGGATGAAGAGCGCCCGAGGGGGAGTAGAAATGATGTTAAAGTTTCTCTAGTCCATGGGAATGCAGTTAGCCTATCAAGCCGAATTAGAGAGCTGGAAGGTGACGTAGATCGAATTCAAGGGCATGTGCAGAAAGGGAATGCAAACTTAAAGGAATGCCAGCACAAGTTGGATGTTGCTCTGGTCATAGAGAAGGTCTTGGAAGGGGAGATCAGGACGAAGGAAATTTTTATGAAGAAAATAGATGACTTGTTAAGTAATACTTCGTTCAGGGAAGAGTTGAATATATAAATTGAGAGAATATAACTTTTGATGCTCGGACAGAAATGGAAATGGCACATTAGAAGAAACTGTATACAATTTTGGAGTCACGCCTCGAGAAGGTGAGATCTCACTTTTCAAGGATCGTTGTATCTCATGCGTCACGCGCAGACCTGTTAAAGTCAATCGTTGCATATTTTGTAGAGGAAGTAAAAAGACTTGAGTTAGAATGAGATACCTTGTTCAAGAATTTGTCTGACAGGGATGCATTTGTTGAGTTAATATAGATCGAGGGAACTGTATTGCCTTCATGGAAACGAATTTAGGCCCTTGACCTGCTGATCTGATAGAGAGGGGCAGAGTTACTGTAACTCGCGAACTGAATTCTGATCGACCTCCTACTGAAGGGTAAAGCATGGCTGACATCCCAGCAGTAGAAAAGAATCCATTGTAATGTGACCTAAAAATAAATAGTATCTGTTGTAGACATATTAAAATTGATGGAAACTAGTTTGACATTTGCTTTATCTTATATCTGGTGGGGTCTTTGATATAAAATAAGTTTTTACATTTGTTCTAGTCGTAGAGATGGTTTGAGTTAGTCAAACCAAGTGAATCTTGATTTAGTTGCAGTAATGTTGTAGACATATTAAAAGAGATGAAGGCTAGTATTACCTTTGCCTTATCTTATGCCTGTTAGAGTCGTTGATATAAAACAAGTTTCTACATTTGTTTCAATCGCAGAGATTTAGTAGAGTCAGCCAAACTAAGTATTATCCTTGATTTAACTGGTATAATGTCCTAAACAAGTTGAAGTAGATGAAAGTTAGTATTACCTTTGCCCTATCTCATGTTTGGTAGAGTCTTTGATATAAATCAAGTTTTTACATTTGTTTTAATCGCAAAGATTTAGTAGAGTCATCCAAACCAAGTGTTATCCTTGATTTAACTGGTATAAGATCGATTGAAAACTAGTTTTATCTATGCTCTAATCTATAGAATGTGGTTGAATCCACGTAAGTAGAGAGATGTTGTGAAAAACTTGGAAGTTTCATTGATCAGTTTATAATTTACATTGGATGGAGATGAAAATCTCACTTTTGGAATTAAAAAAACAAAAGTGAGAAATGGAAATGGAGTAGTAAGACGACTAACAATAGTACCGTTTCAGTCGCCTAGTATTCCAAGGATTCGAAATGGGGATTCCCTCTTCTGTCATGAGATAATATGATCCCAGGCCTGAGAGACATGTGATAATGAATGGAACTTCCCAATTGTCGGTAAATTTCCTAGTGTGAGGCTCTTAGCAATGTTGAGGAATTTCTCTGAGGACGAGATCATCGATTTGGAAGGTACGGTTTTTGACTCTGCTGTTGTACGATCTGGCTAACATATGATGATATTGACCTAGGTTAGCGATGACGTGTTCCCTAGTTTCATCGATCATATTAAGGTTACAAGCCAATCCAAACTCATTTTCCTCGTCAACTCGTGATCTCAAATTGGATGATGGTATTTAAAAGGAATGACGGCCTCAGTGCCATAGGCAAAGAGGAATGGGGGGCATCCTGTTGACTATCTGGGAGTTGTACAATATGCCCATAGGACATGAGGTAGTTCTCAAACTCAATTCCCTTTTTTGTGAGTGAAGCCATTTCTTGAGTCCATCCACGATGGTTTTGTTGGTGATTTTAGCTTGGCTATTGCCTTGAGGATAATAAAGATTGGATGGTGAGTGGATGATATTGTGTTGGTTGAGGAAGGCTACAATTTTTTCTTCAACAAATTGTGGCCCATTATCGATATGAATTATGTTGAGGCACCCAAACCGAGTGATGATGTGTTTCCAAATAAAAGAGATGACCTCTTCTTCTTTAGTTCAACATAGTGGAACTGCTTCTACCCATTTTGTAAAATAATCGGTAGCTACGAGTAGGTGACGACGGTTACCTGAAGAGTAAGGGAATTCGCCGACGAGATCGAGTACCCATCTTTTGAATGGCCAAAATACCTTGCTTGTATGGAGTTCGAGCGCAGGGACACGTATCATGTGTCCATGTCTTTGGCAGGTGTCACATCTGCGTGAGTACTCCTTTACTTGCTGGCGTATGCCAGTCCAGAATATTCCTTGTGTAATAGCTCTGTTTGCTAGTGATCAACCTGCGGCATGGGAACTACAAGTCCCTTCATGCAATTCGCATGACATTTCATCATCTTTTTGTTTGGAGAGGCACTTGAGGTAAGACCCCATGACGGAAAAGCGATATAGCATGCCATTTTGATTTATGTAGCGCTTCGAGTTGTTGATTAGCTGTTAGTGCTCTTTTGGATCTGTTGGGAGTGGTCTGTTGCAACTGTTGTCGACACCGAGGTAGGCTAAGAAAGGCTTTCGCCAATCGTTATCTCCCCCTTTATCGCCCCCAGTGTTGATCATGCATATAGAAATGCGATCAATGCTGGGGGTTGAAATGATTTTGATCTTGAGATATCGAGCTTCTTTACCCAAGACCCCAGCTAGATATGCCAAGGAATCGGTGTGTCTATTTTCACCTTGAGGAAAATAATTGAGAGTTGCTTTTGCGAACTTGCTCATCCAGTCTACAACGAGGGCTGCATATTCGATCACCTTTTTATTCTTCTTATATTGCTCAGAGTAATGGGGGACGATGAGTAGTAAATATTTGTAAACCAAGAGTTCAGGGACATCAAGCTCAAAAGCGAGGTCAAGTCCATGAATGAGAGCTTCGTATTCGGTGACATTATTTGGGGCCTCAAAATCCAAGCAGATTGACTTCTCAATTCATTCATTGGAAGGGGTAATCAACGTGATTCTGAATCATGACCCTGCGGGTCCTGTAGATCCATCAGTGAGAAGTCTCTACCCTTTTGTTATAATCCATTTAGCTCGCTCATCAAATGGTTTGGGGGTTGGATCTTTGGGAGTTTCTTCTGTAAGGTCAGGGTCGTGCTCCTCCCACTCGGGACAATCCACTGGAAAATTTATAAGAAAATCGGCAATGGCCAGGCCCTTTTCGGAATGACGTTGTTCAAACTTGATATCATGTTCTTCCAAACTGATTAACCACTGTTGCACCCTCCTTGATTTTTCTTTCTTGGATAGAACTTCCCAAAGTAGGTAGTTCGTCAAGACTTTGACTGAATGAGCTTGGAAGTAGTGCTTGAGTTTCTGTGAAGTGTAAACAAGAGTGAGAAGAAGTTTCTCAATTTTAGAGTACCTCGTTTCCATTGGAGTGAGGGTTTTGCTGATGAAGTAGACTGGTTTCTCAATTTTTCCTTTAAGGTAAATAAAAACCAAGCTGAGTAAAGTATCTATGGCTACTAGGTAGATAATCAGTTTCTCATTATCTACTAGGGTGATCATTATGGGAGACCTCCTCAAATAGGTTTTAAGATCCTGAAAAGCTACTTCGCATTCTGGTGTCCATGTGACCTTTGCATTTGGCTAAACTTTTCCTCTGTTGGTGCAGCCACTGAGTAATAGGAATAGCCAATGACAGCGGTCTGAAGATTTTGAAACGAAATGGTTGATAGCGGCAATCTTGCCTACAAATTTCTGAACGTCTTTTGTTGTTTTTGGAGAAGACATATTGAGGATAGCCCAAATATGATTTGGATCGGCCTCATCCCCTTCTTGCAGATGAGGTGGCCAAGAAATAAGCTAGAATGTACCTCGAATTGACACTTATCGGGGTTAAGACGTATTTTGTAAGATCGAAGAATGTTGAATATAGTGTTGAGATCTGAGATGTGATTGGCTGACTGTACGATTTTGTACAAGAGATCGTCGATGTAAACTTCAATGACTTTCCCTAGATGTGCTTTGAACATAGTAGTCATCAATCGTTGATATGTGGCACCTATATTTTTAAGTTCGAAGGGCATGACTTTGTAACAATAAAGACCTCTTTCAGTGATGAAAGTTATCTTTTCTTGATCTTTTCCAAAAGTAGAATTTGATTGTATCTCGAAGTAGCATCCATCATGGATAGGAGGTTATGGCCTGCTGTAGAATCGAGGATCTAATGAATGTTGGGAAGAAGGAAGCTGTCCTTTGGAGTATGTTTGTTCAGATCGGTAAAATCTATGCAAACTCGGACTTTTCTGTTCTTCTTTGGGATAACGACAATATTGGATATCCAGTTTGGATATTTGGCTTCTCGAATTAATCCCACTTTGATTAATTTCTCAATCTTGGTGTTAACTTCATCTTGAAGACGAGGTGACAGTCATCATTATTTTTGTTTGACCGCCGCGACGTTAGTGTTGATGACAAATTTGTGACATGCCTTGGCCGGATCGACCCCAGGCATTTCTTTGAAAGACTATGCAAAAATGTCTTGATTTAGTTGCAAGAAGTGAATGAGAGTCTCTTTTTCGTGCTGAATCAACTTAGTACCAATAAAAGAACCTTTACTAGGTCCATCAATATTGATATATTTTGTGGGCTCCTCCGTGGAAGGTTGATCGTTGAGGTGATCAGCTTCCTGTAATTTCTATGCAACAAATCTGTCAGAAGTATCAAGGATAACAGAGACGGTATTTTCACAAGTTAGAGAGAGCTTTTGACTACCTCTAATCTCATAAATACCACTGTCGTGTTTAAATCGGAGTGCTTGTTGATAAATAGAAGCGATTGCTTCGATGTTGTGAATCCAGTAGCGGCCCATAATCCTGAGATAACGAGATTTGGTGTTGATGACATAGAAGATGACGTCGATGGTGGTTGGTCATGTAGTGATAGGTAAGATGATCTTGCCTACTCGTTCTTCTCTAGAACCATTGAATCCACTAATATCGTTGTCGCTCTAAATAACTTGGTCGACCAATCCTATTTGGTCGATAGTGCTCTGAAATAGAATCTCAATACCGTATCCAGTATCGATTATCATTGTGTGCATGACAAACTTCTTCATTTTGAGCATTATTACTAACTCATCATGATGTGGAAATTTGACATGGCTAGTATCACAATCTTCAAAGGAATCTCAAGCTGGCGATTGCTCGACTCAGGAAGAAGCTTGGCTTCTTTGTCTTGAGGTGTGAGATCCCAGCATTATGATAGTCTTTTGCGCTTAGATCTGTAAGAATTGGTAATCTGATTGATTTCGATCATGTTATTGTGGTGCATATGGTAAAGATGCTTCTCTTCAGCTTGATAATTGACCTGAATAGCTTCAAGCTGCTTCTTATAACTGCCATCTTTGTATGATTCCAGGTCAAAAATATATTCGAGCATCCATTCCTCTTTAAAAATGTACTCGAGCAACCTTTGTAAAGCATAATAATTATCAGTAGAATGATGGTATACCTTATGATGCAGGCAAAATTATCGACTATCGATTGGTTCTAGTGGTTGAGAGGCACGGTAAATCTAATCTTTAAAAAAAAGTTGAAAATTGTAGAGATTTGGACGTTCATCTTTGGGAGGATGGGTTTGTTCGGCGGACCGCCTTTCCGAGGATAGCCAGTATTTCCCTTGATGCGCTTCTGATCTCTCTGTTCCTCTTTTGGTTTATTATTTTGATCTGTAGATGAACCTTTGGTGGAAAGGACGAATTTAGTAGATTTTTGTCGCTCAGACATCATCCTCTCCAGGTCGACATAACTATTGACCTTGGTGATCATATCCTCCAAGGTTGCAGGTTTGCTGAGGAAGATGTGCTCTTTGGCCTTACAATCGAGTTGGAGCGCGTTGGTTAAAGCAGTAACAACTATTTTCTGATTGAGGTTATCTACTTTACGTGCGAGCTCTAAAAATTTCTTCGCAAAAGCCTCGAGCTTCTCTCCATGTGACTCTTTAAGATTGATAAGAGAATACAAATTCTCCTCTTTAAGGTTGCATGTTTGTTCAGAAAGATGTGTTATTTGGCCTTACAGTCGAGCTGGAGCGTGTTGGTGAAAGCAGTAACAACTATTTTCTGTTCGAGGTTATCCACTTTACGCGCGAGCTCTAAAAATTTCTTCGCAAAAGTCTCGAGCTTCTCTCCGTGTGACTCTTTAAGATTGATAAGAGAATATAAATTCTCCTATTTGTCCCTGTTATGAGCATATATCTTGAGGAACTATTTCTACAGCTGGTTGAATGTATATATGGGGTCCTCAAGGTGAGAGTGGAACCATCAGAGTGGTTCCTCCTACAGACTTGTGGCGAATAGACGGTAGAGGATGGGGTTGAGATTGGAGTATAACCCCAATGAATCACGGTACTGTTGAATGTGCTCCTTTGGGTCAGTACCTTTGTATTTATAAATTTTGGGAGTATGAAAACCTTTTGGTATTTCCATATCGATTATCTCTTGAGCAATCAAACTTCCTTGTAATTTTGTGATGTCGCCGGTAGTACCCATAACTTGTGCTTCTATCAACTCCTTAATTCGTTGGTCTATATGCTCCTTAATTGGTTGAATTGCTGGACGAGCAGGTTGTGGATGATGAGTGCCCGTACCTTCACTCAAGCGATCTCGTGCTGGAACTTGATGTTAAGGTCGTTGTTCTTCCACCTGATGGATAAAAATTTGGAGATCCAAATCCTTAGTTAACTGAAGTTCGAGCTCGGCACGTTTCTTTGTTTCAGCATTGAGATTCGCCCGTAACTCTGTAAGTTTCCCCGGATCCATTGAAACATTGAGCTGGGTCCCTGTAGCCGGTCATCTAGAAGTAACCATGATTGAAAGTTGTAGTGAAAGAATGCCTTAAGATATAATGGAAATAGAATCTTTCCCACAGACAACACCAAATGTAGTGGCCAAATTCCGTAAGCTCGAAATGGCTTAGAATTTGCTATCACACCAATGAACCTACGATAATATTCTAATGGAAAGAATGAAATGACACAGGTGATTTTAGCTTGGAAAACCTCTGAATAGGTAAAAAACCACGACCTCGAGTAGAAGATTTTTGTAAAAGTATCTCTATTGCTTGAGGCAGATATCTTATTACAAGTGATCTCTAGATATAGAAATGCTTGAACCTTGTAACCAAGAAGTTTTAATGTTTATGAGAATCTAGAACAAGTAGTTTCTTGAGGATCTTTTATGTAATTTTTTTGGTCCTTGTCTTTTATGAAACATTTTCTTTATATAAGCCTTTTCTGCAGCTCTTCATTGTGCTGGAGCACGTTTTCTGAATAATGTGGTTAATGGCGGTTGACTGAGTAACTGACGAGTTCATGAGGGACATGTGTCTTTGACTAGATAAGGTTTTTCAGTTTGAAGTTCGACCCACGTTCTTCACCAGTTCGTGTAGTAGGTTGGAATGTTGACTGGAGAAGTTATGTTAAAAATGCGTAAGTCTGAGATGGAGATAATTCGAACTGGCGACAGCTCGATTTTAGGTGAGATCGAGGGATAGGTCCCTACAAATATGGCTTTGGAAATTGGGGTTCCTGAGTTATCTGTATACACGGATTCCTTACATATAGATAACCATTATAAATACAAGTTTCAAAAATATGGAAATATGATTGATTACGCCGCACCAGTAGCCGATAGAATGAGCAAATTCAAGAAGGCTACCATCGAATATTTGCCTCGCAGAGAAAATAGACAATCTGATTCTCTTGCCTATCTTGCAGGAGTCCTCAAAACATAAGCACGGTATCTCAAGATCGAAGTAATATCCACCCCCAGCATTAACATCATAAGCTTAAATTCTATTAATACTGGGGGCGGTAAAGAGGATGAGAACAATTGGAAATGACCTTTCCTCATATATATCGGTCCTGAAAACAAGTTTGACGGCGAACTGCCCATAGATCCTATCGAAAGGAGACGTGTGCTTGATAATGCTAAGTAATGCGTCCTTGCCAATAACTTCCTTTATAAAAAGTCGGTAATAGGACCCTATCTCCAATGTTTATCTGATCTAGAGGCTCAAAATTTCTTATACAACCTTCACGAAGGCACTTGTGGATCCCATGCAATAGGACGATCTTTAGCAAACCGAGCTCTTGCTTAAGGAGTCTTTTAGCCTAAAATAAAAGAAGTGTGATGCCTGCCAACGACATGGGCCCAAAATTTGAGCTCCAGCCTTGGAACTCCATTCTAGCAAAGTTGTCTGGCCATTCAGAAGATAGGCCCTCGACCTCGTGGGTGAATTCCCAACTGCACCAAGAAAGACAAAACACCTCCTTGTAGCAACGGACTACTTCACCAAATAGTTAGAAGTAGTTCCTTTATGTCGAACACGAGAAGACGAAGTCATCAAGTTTATATGGGAAACCATTATAATACGATTTGGCTGCCCCTACCTCATCAGAATCGATAATGGACCTCAGTTTGTTGGCTCTAGGGTTGTTGAGTTCCACAACCAATATAACATCATTCACTCTCCATCCAATCCATATTACCCACAAGGAAATGGTCAGGTCAAAATCACCAATCGAACTATCATCGACCGAATCAAAAAGCATTTTACAGAGAAGAAGTAATTGGGTGCAAAAGTTAGCACATGTGTTGTGGGCGTATCGAACAACACCTTGAGTATCGACTAGATGTATGCCGTTCTTGTTGGCATACGGTACCGAAGCAATTATCCCAACTCAATATCATCACCCGTTACGTGACCATACCATAACAGATGAGGAAAACAAATTCCAGTTTGCATGTAATATTAATTAGATCAAAGAAATAAGGGACAAAGCAATCATAAACTTGGGCAGATACCATCAGGCTTTAGCCAGATCCTATAACAAACGAGTTCATCATATAGAGTTTGAAATTAACGATCTCGTCATCCGAGAGGTACCAAAGAGCAGAAAGGAAGTCAATGCTGGAAAACTCGCAGATAATTGGGAAGGTCCTTTCATCATTGTTGGGAAATGTGGACTTGGTTCTTATGACCTCGTCACAGAACATGGGGATCGAGTGCCTAATTTTTAGAACACAAGGAGATTGAAGTTATATCAAAGATAATAATCTATCATATTGTACTTTTCTAATAAATCTATCATCTTGTACGTCAGTCTTACATCAATAAAATAGTTATGTTTGATCACCCTACATCAGAGTACTTTATACTATTTCATACAGTACTCTATCTAACATTCTTTGTACGTCAATCTTACAACAATGAAATATTAGTGTTTGGTTATCCTACATTACAGTACTTTTTTAATATATCATACAAGTACTTCAATATATAAATTACAATTCTAAACATCGTAGATTACCAGTGGGTTTAACCCATTTTATTATATTGCAGATCGTTTGTTGCTTCAGCCAAACCGATCTTCTATTACATTACAGATCGTTTGTTGCTTCAGACCAAACCGGACCTCTATTACATTTCAGATCGTTTGTTGCTTCAGCCAAACTGATCTTATATTATATTATAGATCGTTTGTTACTCCAGTCAAACTGATATTCTATTATGTTACAGATCGATTGTTGTTTCAGCCAATTTGATCTTCTATTATACAACCGGTCATTTGTTGCTTCAGCCAAACTAACTCTCCATTATACAACAGGAGGACTAGTAGTACTACCAAACGACTACCAAATTTCTACACCACAATCGGTTCATCAAAAGGTTAGTGCAAATTCATACAAATCACTAATTCTATTACCAATCCAACTTTACTACACTCTATCTGCTATATCTTTATTGGTATAGTACGCATAATTCCTTTTTTACATTTACAATGTCATATCAATCACTCGAATTATCAGTCGAGCTTCCCCACGAAGTCACAAACACATTAACACCAGCATCCTCCCAGTAACAATTTATTTTCCTTATTTAACCTTACTCTTTGTAAGAGCACCAATTCTTGACATCATGCGATCTGGATACTTAGTTCGCACCAACCGCATGTCACACTGCACACCATTGGTGACCAGGTTGTCATATACCGTATTGTTTTCCATTTCTAATCTCTTGAACTTGGGCACAAAGAAGGAGGGCACTGCTGTCATCTCTTTCTCATGCACATTACCTGTCTCGCATTTCACTTTATCTGGAACAACAAGCTCTATAATTTTTCCTTTAGCCTCCTTCAACATAGTTTTCCAACTTTTGCAACGTTCTTCCATCGCTCATTTTTCATCTAACGTCGCATTATTACGAGCTTCCATTACACATGAATTCATCCATGTTTGCCAATAAAGCCGTCGATTTATCCATTTCAGACTCCTTCTGACTTCTCTCTCTAACACTTTCATCAAGATTTACTTCAGCCTTTAATAGATCAGCCTCCAACTTGGTCTTTGCACTAAGTAATTCTCCAATTTCTATTCGATACTCCAAAATGTCTAACTTCAACATTTGAATAGAATTCTCTAGAGTAAATATCTTGAGCCAATCCTTTTTTATTATTTTGTTCTATTCACTATGGGCTTCTTATCTCTTTTACCATCATGTTAGTGATATACCGCAATACTTCATATTTACGAGCACGCCCATTTGCCCCCTTCATAGCTGCACGTGCACCAACTCTTTTTGCTTCAAGTGTATTTATCTGAGTTTATAAGTCTTTAACACAATCTTCCTCATTCTCCAACACTGCCAATAACTCTGTAATTTTAGTTCATACAGGTACCAACTCTGCCTCTTATTGGCTGATTTGTCATGACATGTCCAAAATTTTCAAATCTTTTGTCCTTATAACTTCTTTTTGTCCCACCATCTTTTTTAGCTCAGTGGCTAATTCAACCTCCTTCTCACCCAGTTGTTCGGTCAAATGAACCATTGTGCTTCGCTCTTCTGCTACTAACATCACCATTTTCTTCTTTAAGTCAGTAACACTTTTAGTGCTTCTTGATGACAACTCAGATCAGCGTTCAGTTTTTCATTTAAAGCACATAACACTTCACACTGCACTGAACCTCTACAAGTTCACCCTGCAGCAACAATCAACTTTCACATACATAATGGTTCTCATATCCAAATAAGTTACATATCATAGTTTACATTCTATTATCTCATACGATACTTTTCTATTATCTTGAATAGATTACATATTGCAGGCCGATAATTGGTTCGTCTAATTCAAGAACATAATATTTGAGTAATATCAATACGCAGCTCTATGTATATATGATCATCATAGAGAACAGATTTCATTTATCATCAAAATAGTGTACAAAGATCTAATGTATATGTAGGTTTGGTAAGAAACTGGACTACTCTACTTTCGCTTTTTCGAGCTACTAGAGGACTGCCCCCTGTCTCTCGAACTATTTGATTCATCTACTTAAACGTCTAAAAGAACTATAATGGTCACCACCTCATGTTGGTATTGTTTTTGTCGTGACCGAGGTATTAAGCTCTCGACCTCCTCCTCGTCCTCTTCTGACATATTTTCTCTCGATCTAGGAGCTAGTTTTTCAACAACCTTTTCCTCCTCATCTTTCGTAAACCACATATTTTCAGCCTTTGTGTTCTCCACATCAAAATCCTTCCCACAATTTATTATGTACTTCAATTTTGCACCACACTTAACGCCCTCACATCACCTTCTACCTTCTGTCGAACAATTATTTCTTTTTGCAATTGCGCCGCTAAAGACATTTTTTGTTCTATTTGTTGCGTTAATACATCTTGCAACTCCTTTATCTCACCCTCTAATTTCTATTGAACTTCTATTTGCTCTTTCTTTATCCAGAAGAACACAATCATCATTGTTCTTTAGTCATACATAAAGTCAAGAGCATCAGGTAAAGGTCCTGCATCACCCCATATAACGGATACCCCAACTTGAGCTAAGCATTTTTTTTGCCTCTACACTATGGCGATTACATGCTTCTTGAGCTAAAAACATAACTCGAGTTAGGTCAGGTACTACACCTCTTTCCTTTAAGAGTTCTACATAAGCTTCTTTTAAACCCCTCCCACTATCTACTTTGGCCTCAAAATACAGTGTCAGAGTTACCAAAAGCTCCTAACACCTAACCTTATCACTCGGGTTACTAAAAATAGGACAAGTCTTTCAATTTTCGTATTAACACCCCCCTTTCCTTTTCTTTTCTTAAAACCTCACCCCTTTCTATTTTTATCTTACCATATCTACACTGGAGATCGTATAACCTTTGAATTTTTTCTCCAAATTTTACTTAAATTACCTTCTCTCATATTTAGTTTTATTAAGTACCTGTTGAATATGAGCCACGGAATCCCTCGCTCTACTCAGCGATCTCTCCAGGCCGGAAATAGTTTTTCTCAACCGTTTTACCTCCTACACATATTACAAATATCTTGTTATCATACAAACATTAAAACAGGGCACAATAAAAGGAGTCTGTTAAACTTAACAGTTTGCGACCATACATAGTTCAATCCCATCAAAGTCAAACGAACAACATAGTTTGAAATAGAATACCATAGATTGATTAAAGATTTTTGCCAATCTCTACCACAGATGAAGGATCCACTTTCTTATCAGCAACTAGAACTGGTTTAGTTGGTGGAGCAGATACATTGGCTGGAACAGCAGCCTCTTCTACCACTTTATCTTCTACATCCAAAGCAATGACTATCTCCTTATATTTGCCAGTTCGCCCCAACTCTACATCAGCAGCAATCAACCCAAAACAGTAATAAGATTGGACAAAACAATCTCTTTCCGCACGTAATGCGGTACATGCTTGCGAGATAATCACCTTACGCTCGGATAACTCTTCATACCGTTCTTCAGTAGACTTTAGGTCTTCCGCCCTACTCTTTGTCTATATCTCGAGCTCCCATTCGAGCTCCTTCAGTCGAGTTGTTTAAGCATCCAGCCTGCGGGTAAGCTCTCCAAACTCTTGGCTCCCCTTCTCAATGAACTTCGTCGCCCCCTTCATCAGCTTCAAGAGCTGCCAATACAAGCACACAAGTTCAGTACAACATATATCACATTGCAAATACAACAAATAAAGGATATCAATACATACCCCAAGAGTATGCTCTTAAAACACATCATCGAGCTAATACAGATTAGCCCCTGCCATTGTACAATATTTTTGCTCCATTTCTCTCATCTTGGTCGTAGCCTTGACGTTAGTACGATCACTCCCTTCACTTTCATGCCTTTTCCTTTTTAGCAAATCCTTGTCCTCATCTAAAGAGGGAGTCTCACTCATCACTTGCTCCTCCACTACAGCCCCAACAACAGGTTTACCGACCTCTTTCTCCGAGGCTGCACCCACAGTAGAAATAGGAACCTCCGGAGCTGGCTTTTTCAACCTTTAAAATAAATGTTCCACATTCGTACTCTTTGGCTCAGGCAGAGGAAGACTAGTGAAATCACCTACAAAAAGATGGGCCTTCTTCTTTTTAGCCATAACTCGATTCTCGTGAGCTCGTTAAACTTTGGGCACTCTATAGTCTACCCTCTATCCCTTTGGATACCTAACTCACCAAGTACTTACTTTAGCTCGACCTGCTCAAGAGCTGCACAATCGAACAAACTGGTGTTATCAAGTTGAGATTTAGGATTGGGACCTGACAAACAAGAAATAAGAACATGGTTAGCAGCTCGAAGACACGCTGATGGTTGGTCTGACAAATGTTACTTACTCGGATTATAATACTTATGGTTCAGGACGAGCGTTAGTTTATCCAGAACCTGCATACAGTTACCCCCAACCCATATAAGGTGGTCGTTCCATGGTTTACTCGCAGATTTGAAGTCAAAGATCTTTGGCCTAGAAGAATCACTATACAGGTAACCACTATTACGACCTTTGACGAACTTCAGTTTATAAAATTTCAGCACGTCATCCGCTTTGAACTTCTTGGCAGTCCCTTCCCTTTTCCACTTCTTATTCAGTGCCTCGCACACCCTCATCATTTCATTTGCATTTCCATTTAATTGTGCAGGGCAGCACTGTAATACATTCATAACCTCTTTCTAAAAGAAGGTCAGAGGAATCCTCAGGTCAAAAATGACCTGATTCAGATAGCATAAAAGCCCATCATTCGGGCCTGCCATCCCTGCCCCATTATAATACGAGATATCTACATCTTCATTAATACCCTTTTCTTTTTTCCAATTATCTAGACAAGGAACTTGGTAGTATACCGCTTCCTCACCTTTCCTTGGAACATAGGCCCTAAACCACCGGCCTTGGTCCATCATATAGTTTCCCCACTCACCTTGTAATTTCTTTTTATATTTCAGAAATTCCTTCCCTACATCTACTCCCTCAGAGTATATGAAAAACAATTTATCTTTCACCTTGGTATCCTCTTCCTCTATAGCTTTCTCTACTTTACTGGGTTCCCCAACCTCTACAGCTACAGTAACTCATATCTTATCTATAGTCTATTCCATTCCACTACAATCGTTCTCCCTCCCTGACGATGATGTTTCCTCTGAACTCGATGACACTACAAATTTACTCATGGGATTTATGGGTTTTGAACGCATACTGAACCTGCAGATACATACAATTTTTCATCATTTTCTCTAAATCTATGATTAAATATCTACACATATACATGTTATACCATACACACAGCATAAACAACCCCACCCATACTTTTTACCCTGTCAAAGCATTTACTTTCAAACTTTCCAAAATAACAGTAAATCATTTTCAACTTTCTCTCTTCTTCTCCAAAAAAGTATTTTTCTCTCTCTACAGTCTGTTCCCATACCCAAAGCCCGTGTATAACAAAAAAATACATGCAATTACTCAGCCCCTATCCCCTACATTCTCAACCTTTGATCTCCCTAAATTACTCTCATACAAAAGTAATGGACATCCAAAATCATATACAGATTACAAGATACAAAATCAAAATAGAAAAATACCTTACTAATTTGTACTACAAGATCCACAATCTTCTGCTTTTCCTATACGCTTCACCGCGATTGATTGCTCCCGTTGTTTCTTCGACGGATTTCTATCACTGGATGAAGCCTTCCTTACCAAATCACACTCCGAACTCAAAAGTTTTTTCTCTCTAGAGATATGGGTTACACCCCTTTTTTTCTCTCTATCACTATAGATAATTTATGAGGGAGAGAAAGACGAATTTCTATACTCTCCCTCAGTTTACGAAACGACGGCTCTTTCAGACATGCATCAATCACCCCTACTGTCTATACAGAAACGTTTTTTTATTTCACAGTATCATCATAACTTCTGTGATAACGTCTACTATCATTATGTCTATCTCTATTTTTTGCCATTAATAATTCTACCCCTCTTTTCCAAAGCAGTATATATGACTAATCACCTTACTTTTATACTAAATCAAGATCGTACCATAATATACGACATTCCTAGAATAACTCAATATTCAAATTCAAAATTATCTATATAGTTGCTAAAATCAAATAGCTGTAATCCACAATATCTGCCACATGAACAGTCACCAAACACCTCGATTTTATTTATTTCAGTTCGTAGATTCAATATGACTCATTCTACATTCAACAGATTACAAAAACAGAATACTGTAAACAAATTACTTATTTATTTCAGGATCTCAAATTTCGATCTTACAGTCACATATAGTTACATTTAAAGCAGCCCGAATGATTTACCACACCACATGGTATTATCTCCCGTCATGTTGCTCTCTCATCTTCTTCAGCAAGCTTATCCCGCGCGATCTCTCAAGCAGCTTCTTCTCGTAAGGTTGTATCCAACAACAACTCACAGAACACGTCACACTCGAAAGAGCGATCATACTCTGCACGTCTGCCTTCATCATCTAAGCCACCCTACTTCAACGACCATTTTGGTAACACGGCATCGTAAGGCAACTGACGAAAATATCGCTCACAAAGTTCAACGACCTTGATATGGAACCTACCTTCCACTGTATGACGAGCATGCTGAGAATGCGTCATCACCATGATTACTCATACTACCTCTACAACAACTTGTCCCTGCAAAAGATACATAACATAGCAGACAAGGATCACTGCTTTATATAGCCATAATGAAGATCTCTGGGATCATAGATTTTACAGAAAGATATATTTTATAAGAACAAATTTTCAAAAATAAGAATATCCACAGAAGACTGAGAATATTGTAATAGATCATACTTTCCATTTTATGAAATATCCACTCGGATTTTATTCGCGCAGATATAAAGATTTCAACATACAATCAAGCACGTCCAACAGTAACACCTAGATACATATATCATCTACTTACAGTAAGAAATTTTTTAGTCAGTTCGAATCAACAGCTCGTAAGTATACACATACCCTCAAAACCATACAATCATCCTAGCCACCTGTTTACTTACATTCACCAAACGTCCTCATTACATATTTGGACTCCTCTAGTTTTCAAACTCACATTCTACTACCTTCACAGATATACATACTGAGATTCTTACAGTTTGATTTGTTTAAATATACTCCATCACAACTTGACGTTTCTCACACTAACATATTTTCAGACTTCTATTCCTTCTCCCATTTTTGCTTCATCCGCAGTTCAAATTATTATTTTAATACCCAACAAACCAGTTCGCACAGAAAACTATACATATAACTTTGGAAGTTCGAGACACAGCTTAAAGATGACAGAACAAAGACATTTTATTAGCTCGAATATTTCTTATATATCAAAAATTACATACTATTGTACAAATAACAAGTGTTCCAGACAGTTCCACATAGTACTTTACAAACTACATCAAGTCACAGTTCGAAACACTTCTCAGCAGCCACCGAGGAAGAAGATGCAAAATTGAAGCAAACTCCCAAACTCTGATCCCCTGCACGAATGGGCCAAGAAATCCAAGAGCTGGAAAACACTGAAGGAGTTATGGCACCGGCAGAAGGATCTTCTTCAGGGACAAAGACGATGCTCCATGGAAGAAAAATATCCTCCATCACCGTCCCTTCCACCATAACCCCCACTACCCCGCGTGACAGAGAGGGAAAGAGGGTCTTATTTCTTAGTGAAAATCCACTCACCAACAGGTATCGACAAGACTCCTTCGGACGAATACCTGTCGCTTCATCTTCAGCTGTAACAGCTTCCTCCATCAAAAGTCGTAGCCCATTTTGGCACTCCCCCTCCGATGTCAACAGATTATGGAAACGCACCATTTGGAAATGGTCAGAAGAAATACTTGGTTAATCACAACTGCAAATCAAAGTGTTTTTTATACTACAATTAGCATTGAAGATGACTTTCAAA
Source organism: Kingdonia uniflora (assembly GCA_014058105.1). Classification (NCBI taxonomy): domain Eukaryota; kingdom Viridiplantae; phylum Streptophyta; class Magnoliopsida; order Ranunculales; family Circaeasteraceae; genus Kingdonia; species Kingdonia uniflora. The sequence goes on from JACGCM010001419.1 coordinate 1,205,452, forward strand.
ATTCTCAATGTTAGAAGGAATTTCTATTCAACAAGATTAACCAGAACCATTGGTTCTGGAAACCCAAAAGTCACAAACAGATATTCATAAAGACGCATTGGAAATGATTCCTAGATATTAATTGCAGTGTTCATGAAGCTTCTCAACCAACACTACTCGCCCACAATGTTTCTCGTACTGTTGGCTGAGAGGGGGCGGTTGTAATGGCTTATTCCGCATATCGAGCTCATGCTTTATCTTTGACCAACACGATCACTCGACCTCATCAACATACACGTGGCACAATCTATGACACATTACAGTTACAGAGTTCTATTCATCACTTTCGACCTCTACATCAAACAGTTTGAATCAACAAACGCACCATCATCAATGAAGCCGTTCCAACATATCAAGATCAGACCGTTACACAATCAACTCAAAGATTATAAAATACATATTGTAGTGTCTATCATTAAGAATAATAATGGTCGTCAAACGGTCATATTGTAAGACCTATAAATAGGACCAGAGAACTCTAGATGAAGGACAGACGAATGCTCACTAAACACTCTATACAAAACTATTCAGAACCTCTATTGTAATAGTTAGCAATCCTTAATAAAATATTTCTCTCTTTCTAAATCCTCAAAAGAGGTCGTGGTTTTTAACCTATTCAAATTTTTTCCACGCTAAACTTTGTATTAATCGTTATTTTTTATTTACTAGTCATTCTGAATATCTTTGGTGTAAAGACTAAGTTCGGATCACGAAATTAGGCTATTGCACCTGTAATGATTCACCACTATGATTTATGTACATGTTGTAGTCTATTTACTTTTTTGTTTATGTTTTTTTGTTCTCCAGTTCTTACATTTCACCTCCTCCATGTTCAGTACTTCAATGCTACTACTGTCTACCTGCTTCTCTGCCTTTATTGCAATCTGATATTTCCAATGTTTAGTTTTCAGATCTTGATAATGTGTTTTTCAATGCAACTACCCCTGGCACATTGCATATTCGGAATTTTTAGTGAAAACTCAATACTATGCAAACACATAACCGGCAACATATCTTTTCATTCAAAATTAAGTAATATATCAAAAAATTATACTCGATCCCAAATTTAACATAAAAAATAAAGCGCTTGCACGCGCTAGTGCGTGTTTATTTGCTCCTAAAGTTGAAAAATACATGTTCGATTTACATTCTATTAGATAAAGAATGGGCACCTAATAGATCAATGACCTCGGTATGCTGCAGGCGTATGTCAGAAACAACCGACTGTGTGATATAAATGAGGAAAAAGTGTCACATTTCTTGTTGTCCATAATGTGACCTCAATGTTTCAGTTGGTGTCATATCTACATCGGCAATATGGAGAATGACTGCACGAGTCTACTTTAAGAACTTACATGGTTACATATTATACAAATTGGGCAAATTTTGTACTACATGGTTGTATTAAGATTGATTTTATAGATGCAGCATGGGATTTAATAATTATGTTTTATCCTCACTGAGAACTAACAAAAATATTTTCTTCTAGTAGCTGTAGTATGTTGCAAATGCCAGTTTGTGTTGCTAAGTACTAGTTTGATATATTTTAACACAACGGAAAAGAAGCAAGAACGTCTGCAAATTTTTATGTCAAATTAGGAGTCATCTTTAGCTTGTATGTTAAAATTGAGCTCTATTAAGATTCTCAAGTACCAGCAAAACCTGTTCTATTATTATACCAAGTGAATTCCATTCCTGTATCCAAGTTTTCACTAAATTCACATAACAGAATAAGGAGGTGGAAACATTTTAACTAGTGTGAATATCTTAGATAAACTCATCTATATATTTCAAGCTATGTACGGGATGACACAAGGGATCCAGCGAGAAGGAGAAGATCTGCCACCCTGTGCCACTACCTCCAAGTAGCAACCATATATGAATGTTAGAGTGGTGGCAATAGTCAAGTAGAAGCTAGTAATTCGGAACAATAGCCTGACTCGTGTTGAATGATGTTTAACGGTAAACACCATCGATGTAATGTAACAAAGGACCGTAGTTGAAAGCCGACTATTAGCTGATAAACATCTCTTGTTGGCTTTCGCGTATGCGAACAAGCCTACCTAGTCCCTTGTTTGTCTTATTTATGTTTTAGTGCTGATCAGATTTTCCTTGATGATTGAGATCAACATGATATTAGTTTGAGTTACAGAGTTTTGGAGCCTCAGTGTGATCAAGTACAAATTGGGCATTCTTGACTGAAGCGAACTAGGTGAACCATGTTTAATATGTAATATAATTATACTGTTTTGCTCACAAATAAAACGTATTTGCAGTATTACTCGTCTTCTTCTTACACACTGAACCATCAATACTCCTTACAAAGAGCGCCATGGAGGTTGCTTTACTGGTTAGACTGGATGTATAGATTTCCATCTCTTACAAACTGCAGTTACTGTACGGATGCATACATGATCAGAAAACACATGTTTCCTCATAATGGTTTCTAAAAGATCCTCAGGAAGATCACTCCAGCATGCTAGCGCTTTCATGGTCGTAGGAGACATTTGCTTTTTACAAGATCAAAAAAAGTTCAGAGAAGCTTTTGCAATGGAGGAAAAATAAGTAGGACTCTTTTTGTGTTTCTACTCAAATTCCTAGTTTAAACGAGCACTGAGGCACGTGCTAACGGGCATGTCAGACCATTATGCTCAATTACTAATTAGACATTAATGGTGCATAAAATCAGTAATTGAAAATATGATTTATACCCTATGGGAGAGATGGAAATTATAATGGCAGTGCAACATGGTTTTCCAGCAAAACAATTTAAGATAAGAGATAAACAAAATTATATTATAGACCTACACTTAGACTTATAACATGTATTTGCCTTAACCCCAAATCAGTTTGACTCTGAACCAAATCATATACTAAGCCATATGACTGAACATGTAAGCAAATAATACACATACGGGGTTTGCAAGACATGAAGAGGGTTAAAAACTTTGTTTACTATAATTGGTTCTCAAACGACCTTTAAACTTGGTGGAGGGAATTAGAAAGTTGTAATGTAATATACAATATCGAGAGCTGGAAGGACTAAAAGCCTCGTAACCTTAGAGTTGCAAACAACTTAGCAGTTCCACAATCATGAAGTAAAAATAAAAGCTTACCAAATCATGTTACAGATGAAAGATTACAACTACAACTTGTGTTGCATAGCCACGACGTGTACATCAACAGTAGAAATATAGTCTTATAAAGAGGTGATGTTTAGCATTACCTAAATTCCAACTATTGCCATCATCAAGCTCTCAACTACTGTAATAATGGCATACATGCACAATTTGAATAACAACAAAGTATTAGAAGCTCTTACCAATTTGAGCATATGGATTCATAGGCAATATTAGGGCTTACTTCCATTATAACCATCAAGCTTAATTTAGGAGCATTAGTTTTTTGAATATTAGATGGTTTTTGTAAGCATTATAGGGTTGTTCCTGCGGAAACTGGTGGGAAATATATGAAGGAAATTAAACTTGTTCTTGAATTTGAGGGAGAGCCGCTTGATAGTGATGCCCACGATGTTTATGATATTGAGCCTGATGGAAGATAAACATCTTCCATATGTTTCAATTTGAGGGGAAAATAAACATTGATGTGATATTAGGACTTACTTCCACTTATTTTTTACACATCAAAGCCTATTACACATCCACTACTTGATATAAATAGATTATTTTTCACACCCTCGACAGTGCCCTACTACTACATACACATTTATAAGTCGCTACGGAAGGTTAGAATATAGGGCTAGCCGTAAGGATTCCTCAGTGAGTTTGTTGCCCTTTCCAATCTTGTAGCTTACAAACACCTCAGAATACTTCTTGAACATATCTCCCAGTTTCATCAATGTATCGTTATACGCCTCCTTATCTGTCCAAAACAAACCACAGATACATATTAATATGAAAAACAAACTGTAAAAATACTGAGTTACCAAAAGTTAGAAGGAAGATTCAACTTACGCTGTTCTCCGGTTCCAAGATTTCAGCAGGGACGCCTTTAATTTCTCATTTGAAATCTTTAAAGCAAAAACTTCAGCCTTTGAGAAACTGGCATTCAGAAGACTTCCAGAGTGGATGGCATTAATAATTTTCCGGGTGTACAGCAGCTTAGTATAAATTTCCAGAACCATAATTGCAAAATGTATTTATTCAAGTATTTGCCATATTAAGGGATTATGGGCATAGTTAACGGCCTTTGCTACTGGGTGTTCGTTGTTCACCAAATGAAATTACAAGATTCAATATCCACAATACTGATTTGCATAGTTAACTTGAAAGGAAATTGGATGATTGAAGCTTAAGTGATCTTGTTAAATTGAGATGGAAATTTGAATGACTCGGCATAGATTTTCCGGACATTCTTGAGAAGTTGCCATATCAATAGGAATAAAGCTTGTTAGAACCTAATAGGCAAAACAATGGTAAATGGCTATTCTTCCATGGTAAAGAAAATAAAGACAATCTTTCTCACATTGGTTCGAAGATTTTTTTAACGTTGATTGCTGAGTTTTAGCTCGGATCAGTAGGTAACAGTCTAGTGTTGGTTCAGGAATATTCAGTAAGCTATCCTTTTTAAGGAGCCAAAGTTTTGGTCTTGCTAGTCTTAAGGTAGATAGTGACGAGAATACGGCGCGGAAGCGGAACCATTTCAATTCTACGCCAATGAATAACAAAACTAACGATAAAAAAAAACTAATTTAACATAATTTCTACTCAAAACTAGAGTTTCAACTTCAACAACTAAAAAACAATCACACCACCTCTCTGTATTTATTCTCTAAACCCCTAATTATCTCCCTATAATCTCTCTTGGAAGATCTCTCTTAATCCTACTAACTCAACAATAGAGGAAACAAAATTGTAGAACAACTCCAGCAATGATCAAACTATAATAAGCTCAAACCCGAGCGGGGTGAGGGACGACCATGTGACCCGTGTCACATCAGCTAGACTTATTCTTACATGAGAAAGAAATAGCCTAGTCTAACAAATTTTGTTTATGCTTTATAACTCTTTCGTCTGTGGCTTCCACCTTTACTCAAATATTCCTCTTATTTCTACACTATTTTTTCTTGAAGAGGACAAAGTATAGTAGTATATTAACAACGAACGAAGTCCAGGAGCCCAAGAGGGAATATACAAGAACAAAATAAAAGCACAAAGTGGCTAACATCCCAAAGGATTACATCAAAGTAAAACCATCCCAAATAGAATAGTTATGTTTTCTTCATTACTTATTTCGGATTTAGTTGTTTGATTTGTTCGACAGTTGTGGGCTATTTCTCAACATAACATAGTTATGTCTTACTTACATATCTGACTTTTCTAAGTTAATAAAATAGCAAAGAGAGGTGGACTGACCTCAGTTGCAGCAACCAATTCATAGAAATCGTGAAGCACCATATTATGAAAGAGCTTTGTGTCTACAACTAATGGCTTTCCGATGGTAAGGGTTCCCGTCTTGTCAAATACAATACAATTAACCTGAAAAGATAAGCTGAATGTAATAGTCTTATATACTTAAAATGTACACTAGAACTTGATTAGAAAGTAAAAGTAAAACCATTTGAAATGGATCATATAATAATTTCAAGTGTACAGTAGATTCCGACTTGAAAAATAATTCTAACTGACTTGAAAAAATCTGAAATAAATACAAGATATTTGATGCAGACCTTGTGTGCACTCTCCAATGCATGTCCTCCTTTAATAAGTACACCTTGAGAAGCTCCAACTCCTATACCAATCATAACTGTAGTCGGGGCTGCAAGACCTAGAGCGCATGGGCAAGCAATGACAATGACAGAGATGCCAAACTGAAAAGCAAGCTGAAAGCTATCCATTGAAGATGGTATCCAAGACTTTGGATAACCATTTATTCTCCCAGCTACAAACCTGGCAAGCCAAGTAAAGAACGAAAGGAAAATAACAAGAGGCACAAAGTACTTTGAAATGCTATCAGCAAACTTCTGCACTGGAGCTTTGGCCATTTGAGCCGATTCAACAAGTCTAACAATTTGTGAAAGAGCACTTTCGGATCCAACCCGTGTTACCTGAACATGAAAAACCCCATTCCCATTCAAAGTCCCTCCAATCACTATATCGCCGTTTCTCTTCACCACTGGCCGAGCTCCCCCTGTTATCATACTCTCGTTGACATGACTTTGCCCCCATATAACAAAACCATCTGAAGCAACCTTTGCACCTGGAATTACCTTAATAACATCATTATTTTGTATCAAACGACTATCAATTAATTTCCTCTTCATTGGCCACAGTTCCTTCATTATCAAGAGTTAACAGCTCACTGTGTTCGGCGCCAAGTCCGTCAGCTTTGCTATTGCCTCAGATGTCTTCCCATTTGATAAAACTTCCAAATATTTTCCAAGTAGAATAAAAAAAATGAGCATCGCACTCATCTTAAAAAAGTCTGCAGACTTGAAGTTGTTCGATGTTGCCGCCCACAATACTGAATAAACCGAAAAGAAATATGCGACAATGGTTCTGAGAGCAATCAATACGTCCATGTTTACAGATCCGTGTCGTAAGGCTTTGTACAACCCAGTATAGAAACGCCGTCCAATGATAAATTATACTCGGGTTGACAATATCCATCTCAAAAGTTCCCCAATACTTAACATGTTAACTACTTTAGCATCCAATCCTTTCTTAATACCGGGGATATACATGAAAACCATGGAGGTCAGAAAAATTGGGATCCTAAAAACCAAACTCCAAAGGAAAGATTTGTAGTACTACTTAATCTCGTCTTGTTTATGGGGTTCCCGTCCTCCTTCAGGGAAGATTGTTGCCTTAAAACGTCTAGATCCTACTGACTCAATCACTTGTATGAATATTCTAAGTCCTGTTTGATCTGGCTTGCAAGTAATAGAAATTCTATGAACCACGAGATTGATTTCTACGTTCACAACACCTAGAAGTGCTTGAAGAGAAGTTTCAATCATTGCCATTGAAGAATGCGTGAGTACTCCATCTACTTTAAGATGTATATTGCTTCTATCTTCCCCGCTACTAATAAGTACAGCCTCGAAACCAGTATCCTCAATTGCCTCTATGAGTTGGTTGTGGTTCATAATCTTTGGGTCATATTGAATTTCAAACACCATCAAAAAATTTAATAAGATAGTTCATAGGAGTAGTGGAAACAAAAAGTTGCAACAATTCGAATACAAACTGCTCTCCGATGAACCCAAAGGTCCCAGACAACAATGCCAAAGAAAAACTTATACCTAGATGCGAAACATAATATTTCCCCTAAAATGAACCCCAAATTTATGTGCAACCCATCAAAATATACCCACAATCAAGCTTCATGTTCAGCTATAGAAGGGAACTAAGATAATCTAGATGACATGACAACCTCCAAAAAAAAACTCAAGGCTGATAAGCTAAATTCATGACAAACCTATCATAATATACCCACAATCAAGTTCTATTTCAGCAAGATAAGAAATTAATACTGAAAGTTCTTAGTCGCTTGACACTAACAAATTTTGATTGTTTTAGGTCTAAATCGAAAGGTCCTAATTCCTTTGAAATAATGGTTTGTACTTAACCTAAATCAAGTTGATTCAATTACTATTGTCAAGCAAGTAGTTGGAAACATAAAGATACGAGCAAAGATTTTTAACCCTGTGAGAAACCTTTCTCAGGAGAAAAACCCACAGGTCGTTATCGAATCACTCGCCAGCTAAACAATCCACTATAAAAAAGGATTACAAGAGTTTGACTACTTACAGACTCGATAAACACATCCCGTGGTTATCTCTCTTCTAATCAAGCTCCTAGCAACCGATTTCTCATTCTCGCAACGCCTCGCCTCGGATAACGCACAAAGGCTTCAAAGTTTTAATCGCTCAAGTTCTTAAATCCATAATTTTGGTTTCTTTATCAATAATGATTGATTCGAGATAGGAGTATTTTAATTCTCTCTTGAATCTCTCAAGAGTAATCTCTCCTCACTCTAAAAACCAAGCTCTTGGAAAAATTGATTTTGAAGAAGTGAAGTTTGAAAAAATGAAAGTTGTATTTTATTAGAAAATATAAATCACGGTATCTGTTCGAATATAAATAAATTTATTTGAATAGAAATGTGACTGAGCATTTTATTCAAATAGAAATAAATCTTATTCGAATAGAAATGTGACTGAGAATTTTATTCAAAAATAAATAAATTCTGTTCAAATAAAAATATTCTCAGTTCTATTCAAATAGAAAAGAATCTATTCGAATAGAAGTCCTGTTATCTTATAAAATACATACTTATTGCCTGAGCTTGATATTTAGAATAAGGAGTTGGAAACCCACTTACCTGTTCAGTGTCAGTCCACTATAGTCGCTCCATGTGCACTCACTGACGCCGGATAGCCACGAGATAGTGTTGACACCCACTCTAGACACTAAATGAAATAAAATCCAAAAAGGATTCTTCAATCTCCTCCTTTGGTTCATTTTGTGTCAAAACTAGAACCAGGTAATAAATAAAAAATTTCAAACTCGATGGACTGACTCACTCACTGAACATCCATTCATCAAAGCATATCCTTTGAAATCCCTACACACTAAACAAGTTACATCACATAAAGGTTCATATTTAAAATAAGGATTTCATAAGACACAAAGTACTTACCTGACTTACCTGAAGAACCATCTCTCCCCCTTTTTGACATAGAAGAACAAAGAGTAAACAACTAAAAAGAGAAAGGAAAATGAAATGAAATTATAAATGCCAATATATATAACAGTTATGGAAGAGAAAATATCATGGAATAGTAAAATCATATAGAAAAAGTTTGATAGAGCATCCATGTAAAAAAAACTGTTAATACATAGCAAAGTCATATAGAGCATCTACATAGAATATACATGCAATAAAGAGAGCAGACGCAAAAATAGTCATGAAAAAGATAAAAACATAAAGCTAACACTCTAAAGTGGAAAAGATAAACCCAAAGTCACACATGACCTAAGACCCCTCATTTGTATTTGCGGTAGGAGGACCTCTCAACGAGCCTCGTACTATACTGCTTAATCTATCCACAGAAGTCTGGAGTTGACCGATATCCTCCCTGAATAGCCAAAACTGAGTCTGTATCTGAGTGTCCATGCTAACAAAACGAGTCTCCATCTAAGTGTCAAGCCTACTAAAACGAGACTCCATATAGGGGTGTACATAGAGGCAAAATCATGCGGGACCACTCCTGTATAAGCAGCTGTAGAAACATCAGGCATGGAAGAAGCAATAGTCCTGGAAGTAGAAGGTCGAGTTGCTCGCCTAACTGCTCGCCTAGCTGCAGCAGGTATAGCCTCAGTCTCTGAGTCCTCTGCATCGGACTCAGACTCCGACTCAGAAGGCACCATATGCTTTCTATTTTTTTCCAGTAACTAGAATTAATCACTTCGTTCCTCTCGTCCGCCTCTTCATCCGTACGGATAACATAACCCATCACAATCAGAAGCTGTGAAATAAACCTGTTGTATGGCAAAGCCTGTGCCTGATAGTTTAGGTTAGACGTAAGAATCATCTCTTGCATAATAACATCTACCAAATCGACAGTGTATCCCTTATGGTAAATATATACCAAATAAAGCGTATTACCCACCAGAACATTCTTATTCCCTAGTTGGGGAATAATGTTTTTATGAGCAATCATATGAAATAGGCATAGATCTTTGCTCAGATTCTTACGCCTGAAATATGGGCCTTTTATCTTCCCTGGGACACGAAGTTTCTCCATCATGTCCTTCTTGGAAGGAAACTGGCTATGAACCGGAGGCCACACCCAAAGTTCCTCACCTTCACATTCAGGCTCGCCAAACCAAAAGCGTGTCGAATGTCATCCGACACAATATGATACTCGAACCCATCAATAGAAACTCGGAAATACTTGTCATCTCCCATGCCCTGCACATCGTGGAGAGAAGCATAGAAAAGTCGAACTAAACGTGGATAACGCGGCATCTGGGGACGAATAATCCCAATCCAACCAAGTTCAGCAAAAGCATTAAACACCTGCGCGATAGTGGGGAATTTCTCACGGAACTCCTTCTCATCAATGGATACTTCCTTCTGATAGTTCCAAAACTTAAAACCGGAGCGCGGAGTAGACCAATGGGTGGGATTAGGATTCATACCGTGATTCCCCCTGTCATTGTCTCGTGAATGTCCGCGAGACCCTCCAGCACCACTAGATCCTCCTCGTCCAGTGGCTTGATGAGCAACATTACTAGGACCCGTCCTAGCTCCTCACCTCGTTCGACTCCGTTTAACCAGACCGCTCAGAGCCGGAACTGGAGACGCAGCCTCAGGACGTTTTTCCCGAGCCATGGCAACCAATGCCCAAAATACTCACGTAACCTGCAAGAAAATTACCACCACTTCCCCAAACCTAACCAACACGGTTAAGCAGGGGAACCCAATGAATCACACAAACAAACAACTCTTCACAACTACAGGCACGTAATCACCAAACATACAAACCCCAATCACTGCAAAAACACAAAACACACTGCAATCTCCCAGTTCTTCACAAAAATAGATGACACTTCCACTTTCAAAACCAAACACCAAATAACAAATCTAATTTCCAAAGAACAATTCCAACTCCAAAGAACAAATCCAACTCCAATTTGGCAGTTCCAATTCGAAATTCTAACTCCAAATCCAAATTGCAGTTCCAATTCGAAATAACAAATCCAAATCCAAAGCACAAATTGATAAATTTATCAACAAACTTGAAAGAGAGAGAGTAGATCAAGCTTACCACATTGATGAAGGAGTCCAATCACAAAATTAGGGTAAAAATTGCCGAGATAAAATCACTAATTGGACCGCCAAGCTTCGAATCATGAAATTCCAAATGCAACTATTAAAAAGAGGTAATCAAGCACAATGATGTACGAGTATAAAATTCAAAACTTGGTAGGATTTGTGAGAGAGAGGGAGAGGCCATGTTGGTAGTATTTGAATAAAAGTGAGAGAGTGAATAAAAGAAAAAAATAGGTGTTTTAAAAAAACAAAATCTGCGAAATGTATTCGAATAAGAAAATTTTTATTCGAATAAAAAGAAGCTGCACATAAATATTCGAATAGGGATATTCGAATAAAAGTTGAGTTTTGATAAAATAAAAATTACGCTGAGGCAAAATATTAGAATAGAAAAAAAAAATTGAACAGTTTTTTTATTGCTTTTTCAACAGGAAACAAAATAAAGTAAAACAGAAAAAAAAATCAATACTCCCCCTGTATACTCTACACGAAAGACTAATCACAGGCTATATGAATATCAGATAGGTAAGTATTCTATAGAAAAGCCAGTCAGAATAAGTGCTTACTCAGAGTGTGTGTGTGTGCGCAGTCAACGTATAACAGTACCATGCATTCAACAGATTTCACAGTCAGAAATAAGACACTATAAGAAAAGTTGTTTCAACTTAGGCCTCTCTTGGTGGTCACTCGAAATCACTGAGAATTGACTAGCTAGCACTTTGTGTGAAATATGAATATGAATATAGTGCAAAAGAAATCATATTTCATCAGAAAAATGAAGCACTGTGAGCTGGAAGATCTCATGGAAAAGAAACCCATTTGTCATGAATGGTGTCAAGTTTATACCAAGTTAGATTCCCTATTTCCAATCTCTACTAATATTAACTAAGGCGAACTCAAGATCAAATAGGTCTTTATATATGTTATAATGTAAGCACAGGTAGGCATATGATGGAGTATGCATTTTTGCTAGTATTCTGAGACTCCAGTTACACTACTGCACTGTTTTTATGGAAACCAAATTCCTCTTTTGTTGTCCTCTTTCTATTGAAATACACACATAAACATACCTCTTCACATCCCCTTTATTTTAGGATTCATTGTATTCTTCTCTACATCTTCCCCCAAAAATCACACATAGTTTTCCTTTTCCCTTTTTTTTTTGCTGAAAAGTCTCAGAACAATTGGGTTAAAAAAAGAGTTTTGGAAAGGAAATAAAATGGCATATTTTAAGGCTCAACGGGCTGCAAGTGGATAAAAACTAAGGTTAGAAGTAACGAAGGCCAAAAATAGATGAAGAAAAAGAATGCCTATTATCATATCTTCGGTTGGACACAGTCACTTTTTCGCCTCGAATAAAAATAGGAAGGCTTCACTAGTATAACTTGACTTTGATGGTACCATTTGACAAGTGGATAAGGAAACGAAACGAGATCACAAAACAACAAGATCAAACATAATAGTAAATGTCATAGCACTCGAAGCTTATAAAGAAGGCCAGATCCTTACATAACATTAGGTACGAAGTCTCTACATGTATTCTAAAGTATAATATCAATGAGTGCTTATCTATCTGAGCATACGATAGTTAACTGCCGTGAAAGAAAGTAAATCTAAGTAAACACTATACTAAATTATCCTAACACGAAATTAGAAAACATATCTGGCTAAACATATATCACCGTGATAATCTAACCAAAAGAATGTAAAGAGAAAGTAATAGACATACCTAATCAATAGAGCAGACACCAATTGACCGTCTCAGAAGCTCAAACCTCATAGCATCTAACGGCTTGGTAAAAAAATTGGCTAACTGACTCACTGTAGAAACATACTCAACACTGACTATCTTGTGCTCAACAAGATCACGGATGAAGTGGAAGCGAATGTCGATGTGCTTGATTCTGGAATGTTGTTCAGGATTCTTGGAGATGTTGATCGCACTGGTATTATCTTAAAAAACTGACATCGTCCCCTAGACTATTCCATAGTCATGCACCATCTGTTTCATCCATATCAATTGAGTTTAACAACTACCCGCAGCAATATACTTCGCCTCGGTTGTGGATTGAGAAATACAATTCTGCATTTTACTTTGCCAAGCCACAAGATTATTCCTAATGTAATAGCAGCCACCCGAAGTACTCTTCCTATCATCTGCATTACCAGCCCAATCTGCATAGGAATACCCAATAACCTCAGAAGTTGCATCATGTGAGTACCATAAACCAAAATCAGAAGTCCCACATACATAACGAATAATACGCTTAACAGCCTGTAAATGAGATTCTTTAGGATTACCTTGATACCGAGCACAAATACACACACTGAACATAATATCAAGACGAGTAGCAGTAAGATAAAGTAAATTACCTATCATACTTCTATACATCTTTTGTTCAACATACTTACCTACTGAGTCCTTACTTAAGTTTGTAGTGGTACTCATGGGTGTCCTGGCATGCTTTGCAGATGAGAGGCCAAATTTCTTCACAAGATCCCGGGCATACGTGGATTGAAAAATAAACATTCCTTCCTCCACTTGACATATTTGGAAACCTAGGAAGTAAGTTAGTTCCCCAACCATGCTCATCTCAAATTCACTTTTCATTAACGCTGCAAAAGAAGTGGTTAGTAAACTCAAAGTAGAGCCAAACACAATATCATCTACATAGACCTGTACGACAAGCATCGCACCTCCCTTTCATTGGATAAATAGTATTTTATCAACTTCTCCTTGAACAAAACCCTTATCTAAGAGAGAAATTAAAGAGCCGTTTGTACCATGCTCGAGGGGCTTACTTCAAACAGTAAAGGGCCTTCTTTAAGTAGAACACGTGATCGGGATGATGAGGATCCTCAAACACTTTTGGTTGGGCCACATACACCTCTTCCTCTAAGAGGCCGTTCAGAAAAGCACTCTTCACATCCATTTGATACAACTTGAACTTTTGATTGCACGCAAGAGCAAACAGTAGGCGAATAGACTCAAGCCTAGCTGTAGAAGCAAACGTTTCAACAACGTCAACTCCTTTGACTTGATTGTATCCTTGAGCGACCAATCTAGCTTTGTTTCGAATTACATTTCCAAGTTTTTCATATTTTTTCTTATAAACCCATTAAGTTCCAATGATATTTGTACCTGACGGACATGGAACCAAATGCCAAACATCTTGATGTCGAAACTGGCAAAGCTCATCTTTCATTGCATGTAGCCAATATTCATCTGAAAGGGCTTCCTTTACCGTAGTTGGTTCGACCACATAAACATAATAAATACAGTACACCACCTCATAGTATTGGCTTCTAGTCTGAACCCGAGAGGTAGCATCCCCAGTGATATCGGCATTTAAGTAATCCTTACGAACTTGTTGCCATCTGGGTTGCGGTACACTTGGGGCGGGAGGTGGAAGTGGTGGAGTAGGGTTCAATGCAAGAATATTACTAGTTGAAGTTTCTAGATTTTCTGTTGTACTATCATATTTGCTCACATCTGCAGGACCAATGGTACACGTATCATCCACAACCACATTACAAAACTCTATCATCATGTTGGTCCTCAAATTGTAGACACGAAAATCTCTACTATTTGTTGAGTAGACCAATAAGATACCTTCATCACTCCGAGAGCCAAATTTCCCAATGTTCTCCCGATCTCTAAAGATAAAACATGTACTCCCAAAACCCCGGAAGTAATTGACGTTCGGCTTATTTCCAAACTACAGTTCATAGGGCGTGTTTAGAGTAAGTGGACTTAGATACACTCTATTAATAGTATAGCACGCAGTATGAATGGTCTCCCCCCAAAAGTGTGTTGAAAGATCATTGCTGTGAAGTAAGACTCATCCCATATCTTGAAGAACTATATTCTTCTTTCCTGTAGCCCCATTTTATTGTGGAGTGATTGGAGCAAAAAATTCATTCTTAATCCCATTAGAATTACAATACTCAACCACTCCAGTATCCTTAAACTCTCCTCCACGATTACTTCGAATTTTATCAATAGAGCAATCTTTCTCATTTTGGATTCGAAGCGATATATTGCAAAATTCTTCAAAAGTATTAGACTTCTCTCTCAAAAGTGTTATCCATGTATAACGAGAAAAATCGTCCACCATTACCAAAATATACCTTTTACCTCCCAAGGATGTCGTTCTCATAGGACCCATCAAGTCCATGTGTAGTAGCTCAAGAATCCGAGTAGTAGCAATATTGTTGGACTTCTTTTGAGAACTCTTTATTTGCTTGCCAATTTGACAAGGACTGCACACCACGTTGCTCAATCTTCTCAACTTCGGAACTCCCCAAATCAGCTTTTTACTTGTAATCTTGGACAAATCATTGAAGTTTATATGTCCCAACCTTTGATGTCATAAGCCAACATCACTCAGTTTCGCTTTGTTACATAGTATTGCTTCGTGTTGAATTGCATAACAATTATCAGCGGTTCTAGAAGCATGCATCACACGTTGTCCTTGAGAGCTCAAAACATCACATCCACCTCTGGAAAATGCAACACTGTGATCTGTATCACATAGTTGACTGACACTAAGAAGATTGGCCTTCAGCCTCTTAACTAAGAGAACATTATCAATTGCTGGAGTACCAAGTCCTTTGGTTTTCCCTTTCCTACCACAGGAGAAGTGCTCCCATCATCAAAAGTAACATCACCTCCCTGAATATTCTCTAGGTGACTCAGCTTGGACCCATCACCAGTCATATGACAGGAATACCCACTATCTATATACCATTGAACTGACTTGAAAGCATTCAAAGCAGTTAGAGCAATATTGTACCTCATCTGACATACCAAATCCATCTTTCGTATCCAAATGCTTTGAAAAGTTCTCCGACCTATAGTTTCCTGTGCAAACCATCTAAATGCATTCTCACTTTTCACATTAGAATTATATCTAGAAATCACATTATAATTATATCTATATCCGTTAACAGGTCCAACAAATCTACAGTAAGATGCAATATGTTATTTTCAACAACATATGCTACAATAATAAATTTGAGAGTAAGAAGCTTGTTTGGAGTGATTATGAGCAGTGGATATCATGTTATGTTTGGGCACTGAAGTAGACACAGTTGTTTTCACAAACTTTGTGATTTGAGGAGTCTTGGTATGAGGAAGAGGTTTCTCATATCCTAGATCCCTTTTGTCACTATCCGTCTTTCCCATACATAATATTTTATCAATGTTCTTGGCCACATGACAAAACTTCTCAAGTTTCTGCTGAGATAGAACTATATCAAGCTTGGCCAAACGAAGTTCGTCCAAAGTTGATTTCATTTTCTCCTTTGCATCATCAACTTCTTTTTCTAAAAAAACAACTTTGTCATGTAGGTCTTGTTTCTCATTCTTAAGAACATCTATCTCGTGACTTGTACTCTCAGTTTTGCCTTAAAGTTTGCACGTAAGTGTATTAATTTGGTTTTTCAAGACTTTATTAAGTTTACTGAGTTTTATACACTTGGCGAGAATCTGAGCATACAAGTCTTCAAGATGAAGGTCTTCAAACTCCTCAAACTCATTTTGTTCTTGATTACTCTGATTTTCATCAGAATTTTCAAGTTTAAAAGAGTCAACATTATTATTGCCACAATAAAAAACCATAGGATATGCACAATATGGTCCATTATCAACTACTTGGGGATTACTCTCATTGTTATCATGTTCATCATCACTGTCATCCCAAGTAATACTGATATTCATAGATTTATGAGCTGTTCTATATTTCTTATTAGGACAGATATGGGCATAGTGACCAAACTTGTGACATTTGTAACATTCAACTTGACTAAGGTCAATATCATTATTGGTCTGCCAATTATAAGATTTGACCCGATCATGAAGTCTTGGTTTATAGTTCATAGATTGCCCTTATTTCTGAAATTGACATTTTTTCAATATTTTTTGAAATTGTTGACTAATAAGGGCAATTGATGAATCTATATCCGAACCTTCATCATCATCTGAGATATATGAGTGATCAATCTCTTTGGAACCCTTAGAAGAAGATGAGTGAGATGAAGACGTGAAAGCAATACTATTGTTCTTCTCGGGGTTTTCCATTCTCATCTCGAGTTTAAACGCTCGCAATTTTCCAGCCAATATATGGAGTTTCATTTTCATAAGATCTTGTGCTTCCTTGATAGCATCACGTCTGGATCTAAAGCTCTCAGGAAGAGATCTTAGAACTTTGCAAACTATTTGAACATCAGAGTACGCTGCTCCTAATGCGGTACTTGTGTTTATAATAACACTTAGTCTCGCATAGAACTCGTCAAAGGGTTCGTTTCCACTCATTCAGAGATTCTCAAATTGCGAAGTAAGCATTTGAAGCTTACTTTCCTTTACTGTATCATCGCCTTCATGAGTTCGAACTAGAATGCCCCAAGCTTCTTTAGAAGTTGTATATGCAGAGATATATCAAAACTCACTTTGACTCACAGCCATAAAAATAGCATTGAGGCCTTTAAAATTATAACCAACAATATTATTATTTTTTCTTGACCATTGGTTCCTAGGTTTAAGGACTTCAATAGCACTCTATGGTGGACCTTGCATCACAGTAGGAGGTGTCCATCCATCCTTAACAGCAATCCATACATCTTCTCCGATTGACTGTAAGTATGCAATCATTCGGACTTTCCAGTATGGGTATTCTTTGCCATCAAAGAGTAGAGGGCGATTTATAGGACCTTCAAACTTCTCGGAACTCATTATTCTCAAGCAAACTATCTGGGATCCACGCTTAGGTTGTTAAACCTCGAAATATGACCGCTCTGATACCAATTGAAAGTTCTTAGTCGCTTGAGACTAACCAATTTCGATTATTTTAGGTTTAAATCGAAAGGTCCTAATTCCTTTGAAATAATGGTCTGTACTTAACCTAAATCAAGTTGATTCAATTACTATTGTCAAGCAAGTAGTTGGAAATATAAAGACAAGATAAAAGATTTTTAACCTTGTAGGAAACCTTTCTCAGGAGAAAAACCCACAGATCGCTGTCGAATTACTCGCCAGCTAAACAATCCACTATGAAAAAGGATTACAAGAGTTTGACTACTTACAGACTCGATAAATACATCCCGTGGTTATCTCTCTTCTAATCAAGCTCCTAGCAACCGATTTCTCATTCTCGCAACGCCTCGCCTCGGATAACGCACAAAGGCTTCAAAGCTTGAATCGCTTAACTTCTTCAATCCATAATTTTGGTTTCTTTATCAATAATGATTGATTCAAGATAGGAGTGTTTTAATTCTCTCTTGAATCTCTCAAGAGTAATATCTCCTCACTCTAAAAACCAAGCCCTTAAAAAAATTAATTTTGAAGAAGTGAAGTTTGAAAAAATGAAAGTTGTATTTTATTAGAAAATATAAATCACGGTATCTGTTCGAATAGATTTAAATCTATTTAAATAGAAATGTGACTGAGCATTTTATTCGAATAGAAATAAATCTTATTCGAATAGAAATATGACTGAGCATTTTATTCGAATAAAAATAAACTCTGTTCGAATAGAAATGTTCATAGTTCTATTCGAATAGAAAAGAATCTAATCGAATAGAAGTTATGTTATCTTATAAAATACATACTTATTACCTGGGCTTGATATTTAGAATAAGAAGTTAGAAACCCACTTACCTGTTCAGTGTCAGTCCACTGTAGTCGCTCTACGTGTACTCACTGACGCCGGATAACCACGAGATAGTGCTGACACCCACCCACTCTAGACACTAAATGAAGCAAACTCCAAAAAGGATGTTTCAAATACAACATATATGACAATTCAAAGAACCCCATCAAAATGTACCTAATACAATCACAAATAAATCACACAATCAAATACACAGAGATAGAAAGAAAGAGGGGGCATCTGAAATTGAAATATGTAAGTAGGAATTGCGAGGCGGTTCATCTCAGAGATGATTTGAAACAAAAAAAACAACAAATACAACAACAACAACTGAGAGTTTGAAAAAAAACCTAAGAAACGTCAATTAGATGAGTGAATTAAAGATAAACCCATATTTAGACTTCTAATTCTGATCTTGAAGAGTGAATCCAACATACCTGCAAAGATAAAGCTTGGGAATTTGCTGCTTTAACAATAGGTTTTCTCTATAAGTGCTATAGAGCGATCCTTTGGGCATGAAAACTACTTCAGCCATGGATGGTTGATTCAAACTCCAACTTAACACCATTGATAAGGGAAGGAGGGAGATGGTAGGTTTAGAGGGAGGTTTTGTTGAAGTTAGAAACCCGAAGAGAAATATGAGTAATTCTTCGAATTTTGCCGTAAAAATATGAGTAATTATTCAAATTTTGCCGAAAGGCACGCGATATTACGCATGCTAGACCGTTATGCTCAGTTACTTCGCGCATGCTAGACCGTATGCTCTGTTACTAATTAGACATTAATGGTGCATAGAATCAGTAATTAGAAATGTGATTTATACCCAATAAGAGAGTGATGGAAATTATAATGACAGTGCAGGATAGTTTTTCAGCAAAGCAATTTAAGATAAGAAGATAAAAATATATATATTATAGACCTACACTCAAACTTACAACATGTCTTTGCCTTAACCCCAAATCAGTTTGACTCTTAATCAAATCATATACTAAGACATATGACTGAACATGTAAGCATATAATACACATAGGGGGTTTACAAGACATGAAGAGGGTTAAAAGCTTTGTATACTGCAATTGGTTGTCAAACGACCTCTAAACTTGGTGGAGGGAATTAGAAGATTGTATTGTAATATACAATTTCTAGAGTTAGAAGGGCTAAAAGCCTCGTAACCTTAGAGTTGCAAACAACTTAGCAGTTCCACAATCATGAAGTAAAAATAAAAGCTTACCAAATCATGTTACAGATGAAAGATTACAACTACAACTTGTGTTGCATAGCCACGACGTGTACATCAACAGTAGAAATATAGTCTTATAAAGAGGTGATGTTTAGCATTACCTGAATTCTAGCTATTGCCATCATCATGCTCTTAACTACTGTAACTTTTTTATATTTAAAAATGGCATACATGCACAATTCGAATAGAAAATAATAGAAAAATCCTGATGGAGGTGAACCATAGAGTAACATATGGTTCCTGAAATAAATGTTTATCATTATTAAGAAAGGCAACGCTGCAACTGCATTGTTGATAACAAATACAACCGCGCAAGTGAATCTAGATGGATTTGAACCATCATCCTCTCAAAGTATGAGAATCTCTTAGCAATTTGAGCTTATGGATCCATAGGGAAGAGATCGAAGACAAAAATAACTTATAACAAAATACCTAACCATAAGGCAGATCCTATCACTTGAAAATTTTAGTGAATAAGATTTAGAGCTTGCCTCTAATGACCAAATTGTAGAAATTAGTAGCTTTGTTAACCATCAAGATTGATGGTTCAAACTCTGTAGGTTGGGCAGCTTTAGCTTCAGAAATAATATGCACTAAGAGTACCGGCACACATCATGAAAAATGAAAGTTAATTTTGAAGGAATAACTTAGAACCTCTAGCATTATTTATGTATTGACATCCTCCAAAAAAGACCAGAACTCGTTGCTATATTCTTATGAGGAGATTGTCCTTTTATGGGAGGACACAAATCCACAAGCCCCATGTTGAATACCTTTCATCACCCTGCTTATTTCCCTATCAACAGACATCACTGCAAAATCCATAAGAATGATATGAAATAAGTTCCATTGGAAGTAAAAAAGAGGAAGAAAGGAGTACAATTTTGAGCCTGACTAATGACATGCATATTCATCTCAAAACCCACATGTTCAAGGAGTTTAATCATCCACACCAGGCATGTTTACATCACTAGTCACAATGTCAAATCCATGTTTCCTTTGACGGAGCTCATCCAGAGCATCTCTCAACATGTAGTAAAAAATCAAAAAGAATCGAAAAGTCGTATTAATATGAACTTGGAATATGTTAACAAATATCATCATATCATAAACCTTAAATGATAAGAATTTAGCTGAAGATGCAAGTGGAATAGAAAAGAAATGTGTGTATGTACAATTAACAATGCCCTAGGTTGGTTAAAGATAAAGGTAGATCCATGTCTATAGTAATCCCTTGTGAATAATCCCGCATTTCCACTTCCAGAATTTTAAATGAAAAAAAATCCGAGAACTTAGAACCATGCAATAATCCGCATAGGTGTTGAATGCTATTGAGTCTATCACTTGTTTAACTTTAAACCAAATACCATTTACTACACCTTAGGCAAATGTCATTCATTTAGAAAGGATCTCAAATAAATTTGCATAACTATAGATCATCTAGCAAAATTCTGCCAGTAAGTTCATGTAAGCCATTGAAGTACACTTAATTTATTGTAAATCACAAAACTGAATAGCTTCAAAACTTGAATGAAGGAGGGATTTTGAATCGAGCATAGGTGGCAATCTGAGAGCTTGAGGAGGTTGATATAGTTAAGTTTAAAGCAAATCAAATCTCCTAGCATTCGAAATCATTATCGCAAAACTTTAGCTCCAAAATCGCTACTGTAGACTGGGTTTGAGACCATTTGAATTTTCTCATGAATAATGGAGATGAATAGTCTGGCAATCAAACTTCAAGCACCCTTACAAAAATCAAATTTAAAACTGCAACAATCCAAATAAACACGGTTTTAACGCAAGCGATCCTAACGATGTGAATAGAATTGTCGAATAATGCTAAATCAAATCGATACCCTTACCTTTACCCCCAAAATCCATTGATTCTAGAATCATTTGATGAAAATCTTAACATCTGCTAGGGTTTGGAACCAAATCGAATAATAACCAACATGAAATCAACAAAACTAAACTTGTATCAAAAAAACCTTTACTCCAACACAAAAACCCTTAAAATCAGTACTTCATAATCATCACTGTGAGAGATGACCAAATCAAAAATCAATGTTGTGAGAAAGAGAAACCCCAAAATATACTAAAGCTACGCAAGAAATCCACGATGGATTCGAGACCTCTGAAATCTTAACCCCATAATTACCGAATGAAGAGTTATTGAAGGCCCTTGAAATCATACCATAAATCCCTTGCTCAATAGCCCTTTAGCATAGATCAAAACCCGGTTGAACCAAAATCAAACCCTTCAAAACCAAATCAAACCCTTAAAATCGAGACCAAATCGATTCTTTCGGGGGAGACCATCGAGTTTATAGAAATCCTCTACGCTTCTTGTGGCATCATCGATTTGTTCACGGGTTGAAGAAGAGGAGAACTAACTCGGTAGATTGATTTTAGAAGATTGAGAGGAGGGATTCGAACTGAGGGGAGGGAGTAGTGTCGAACTGAGTGGAGGGAGTATTGTTGGTTGAGAAAGACTAAAGTTTATCATATGATTTGGCTTTAAAGCTTAAAACTAATGTTGGTTGACAAAAAATATAGGCTAAATCGGTAGATAATTTGCTAGTTTTGAAGTTTGAACTAATTCAGAAATTTCTTGTGGGTTAATTTTAAAGCATAGGAGAGTTACGAGCGGCCTAAATAATCATCGACTCACGAGAAATAGGTAACGAAGGGCTGAGATCTAAAAATGGCTGATGAGTTATTCCACAAATAGTTTATGCATGTTAGGAAGTTAGAAGAAAATCCTTCTTCCAATCAAATTGCTCTATTAACATAAAGTTTCTAAAACTTAAATTGTTATATTATTAAGTTTCTAAAAATTAACTTTCAATTTAGTAAGAGTCTTCTGTTAATCATCAGGCATATTATAGGCATTTGCCCTAAAATTAGCTTATGGGACCATCTCCAAAATTGTTGGATGTTGATGTTAATTCTAGGCTAAATTTCACTTTGACCCCTAATTACGCCGAGCCCCCAACTATGAGGTTTATGTAATCCTGCTCCCCAAATCACATCTCAGTGTGAGGTCTTGCTACCTGTTGTACGAGAGTGTGGTACTTCCACCGTAGAACCAACAAATCAGATCCATCCGCCAAAAGGAGGTTTCATACCCTTTATTGTTGCAGATTTTTTTTTACCAATTTCTCAAAATCCAGATAGTAATATCCCCTTTTATAGTTTATCTAAAGCTAACGCATACATACGAATGAAACTAAGAGATGAAATGAGGAAACTCGGCAGATCAAGAGGTTCAGTGACTCAAGCTGCCTTCAAGTACTGGTTGAAGCAGAAAACCCAAAATTTATTTCTTTACTGTTACTTTCATTTGCGCCATTACTAGAAGCCCCTACTGAAGTATAAAATAAAAAGAAAGAAAGAAGAATCAGATACAAGAAATTGAGATTTATAACTGGCGTATAATACCAACACTTTTTTCAGATACATATTGTACTTCAGATTACAAGAAATTGAGCATAAATATCATAATCGTCAACTGATCTCTTAACAAGAATTTATAACCTAAAAGGCGTTGGATTAGACGCATTGCATTGACTGAGGATCACGTTTTCAGATGATATAACTCACATGACGTGAAAAGGAGAGTGCTCAGAATCTGCGTAGTTCTTTAGGTGGCTTATAATTGAGAGGATGGCTTTCTGGAGTCGCATACTCATCTTCTTTCCACATTTTAATGGTCTTGTCAGTCTCACAAGTAACAAGCCTAGACCCCGTCACGTCATACGACATTGCATATATGCCAGCTTCACTGTCCAAAGATCCTGATTTAAACAGAAAAATGTAAACAAGAATCAGTTTCCGCCAAATAATATCAGACACAGAAATCAATATCTCGAAAGACAACCCTAAAACCCAATACATACCAGGTTGCACAATAGTCTGGGTCTGCTGAAAGTTATGACCGCTCCTCCAATCCCAGAACCACAAGCTGCCATTGTCACCTGCAAGAAAGAGCAAAAGACAAGCATCGTTCAATGTGTTATACAAATGCATCCTGCACCTATTCTATTGGAGACGTTCCAAGAGAAAAAAAATAGTTTCACAAAATAAGTCATTTGCCCATTCAAAAGATATAGTAAAATGGGTTGTTAAGTGCATGTTAGTCCAAAATAAGGCCTTCAGTTGCTGTAGAAACTACCTTTAGATATTACTAATATAGATATTTACTTTATGATTGCTATTATTTCCAAAGAAATATTCAGGTCAAAATGTCGGAAAAGAGGTGCTCATATAAATTACACACATGCAAGGGCTATTGAAGCAAGTGACCTAGGTAAAATCCAAGTTAATAGACAGTCCAATGAGATCCATACACTGCAGTTACGATATTACCTAGGTCACATGCAGGAAAATGTATCTTTCCTAGAAATTTGAAAACTAATGTGCTAATTCACGTGCTACACAGGTTTATCCTTCATCGTACACTACACTGCTCTTAGTGCTCTGTTATGCATTTATGCAAAGGTAGTTTGATTGACCTACTTTTGCATGAAAAACCAAAACGTGGCATCAGATGGAAAACCCAGCTTAAACAGATAAGCTCCACCAAAATTGTACACTCCATATTTTTTGTACTAATTTTTTTACTGAAATATACCTGCTGTAGCCATCACACCTTCTTCATTGACAGCCATGGCATTTACTATTGTTTTCTGTTGGGAGCTGCTCATGAAAAAAGCAATTTGTTAAGAGGATAAGCGATATTCTAACGAAATTCCATCCACATTAAAGAGAAAATCATAAAAGAATAAAACCAAACATAAATGAATCGAACCGAAATAACAATTACTAATACAGAAGGTTAATAATTTTAATAGAAGTAAATATTATTACTGTATAAACAATCACGTCGTTGGAAACTTACAGCATATTGTGCATAAACTCTCCCTTTGGTAGGTTGAACTTCTTTATATTGTCAGCTGATGCAGAGGCAAAGGTGTCCCTGAGTTATTAAAAAGGATGACACAATTTCAGATAGAAGCACTAAGAACTGGCTTACAGGGAGGAATTTGCCGTTACAGAAAGAAGTCGTAGCTTTCCATAAAAGAAACGAAATAGCATGTATAGCGAAATTACTCGATAGGATGGAGAGCCATTGCCCGCACAGATTTCTTATGGTTTGTTATAGTCTGCATTGTTTTTCCTAGAAAAGGGAAAAAAATCCATGAGAATGATATATTTGATAAGAGAAGAATTTTAATAAAAGGAGAAAATTATCACCATATCTCAAGTCCCAGAACTTAATAGTGGAGTCATGAGAACCGGTAACAATCTGTGGATCCTGTATAAAAGAAATTACAACAACATTAAATGATGATAAAGAATAGCAGCTGACATAGTTCAAAAGATGCTGTGAAGTACATTGGCTAAGTTACTACTCAGAGAGAGGTGCTTGCATACTGAATGAATTATATTTACGCTAGATCATGAGATAATAAAATAGACTAAAGCTGTTAATAAGAAAAAGCTAGCCTAAATAAGGATGATATTGAAGTATCCCGTGTAAATAGGAACTATTTCCAACTAAGTAGCTAAGAAACACCAATAACAGACTAAACAAGGGAAAAAGAGGTATTTCAACTTAGAAAAATATGTAGCAGATCCATCTCCACGCTGGGTAAACGCTCACATGTTTCACTAAGCCAAAATTTGCAAATTATGAAATATGGTAGCAGACTACAAAAATCATGCCCGCTGCTGATGCCTGACATTCTCCTCCTTTCTGGCCAATACTGCCTTGGCATTCACTTAAGTTTCAACATGTTTCTGTTAACGCCATCATTATCTACATATAAACCTCATCTTTCAACTCAAGAGAAAAAACATTTATTATAAACTACGCATTCACTTCTATTTATTTTTACCCTCTACAGTTAATAAAAAACTCAAAGGTGCAGGAGAATAAGCCATATATAGAACGTTGATAAGAGTCAAGCTCTAATCAATATTTATATTGTTTATCATGATTTGTTCTATCCTACCACAACCAGATTAAATAAAATTGTGAGAAACCAGTTAAAAATGTTAAATTGCGTCTCCTTTCAAAATCGAGACTTTCAAACGTGACTGCATAGTCTATACTCACGATATTTGTTAGACTTGAGGGCATTCTCTGATTTTCAAAAAGGGAGTAGGATGCAGCTGTCAGTGACTACTGCTATAAAGTACAAACAAGCCAACAGATATCATCAACCGATGGTAATATGAAAACATTTTCACTACAACTGGTGAAAATGTAATCCATTCCATTTTTACTATTCTATCTTAGTATTAAGTGGTATTGCTTTAAAGTGCAAAATATGATCTATTTAGATTTATGCACATATATTTTAGATTTACATCAAGGCAACATTACGGCGTAGGTATCTGTTTTTAGCTATCGTCAGTAACATTCTAGCACTAATGACAGGAAAAAACAGTATGGAAGTAACCATTGAAGAAGTTTACATACCGTAGGCCGAGTAAAAACAGAACAAACTGTGTTATCATGCCCAGATAGAGCAAAAATCTGAACCTTAGAACGTATGTCCCAGACCTGAAAATATGTAAGGACGTATAATAAGCTCTTAATTAAACTTAGAAGCATGAATGCGTCAAATTCCTGTTCTAGTTCTCTAATTAAATGAATATCATTAGTACTACTACTGAATAAGCAATCATAATCGAAATCTCTGATTCAGAAAGGAATATAGCTTGTACCCGACAGACAGAATCACGCCCGCCAGTTAGTAGAACGTTAATAGTGGGATGAAGTGCTAAGCAATACACACCACTTAGATGCCCATGGTAGGACCGAATGACCTGTATCAATGATTAATGTCAAGTAATCTAAACAAACAATAGTTTATGTGAAACTAGAGCTTCGTATTATCACCACCTACTTTGTTTTGTTCGAGATCCCAACATTTTACTTGCTTATCGTCCCCAGCGGAAAACATATATGGGAAGTCTTTGCTCACAGCAAGCCCTACAAGGAAAACACAATGCTTGCCATTTTAGGTATGATTAACAAGTCTTCAACTCCCCAACTATCAAACAACATCTCATGTCAAACTAACCAAACAAAATTATCAGAAAGGAACTTACCACGTACTTGTTCAATGTGTCCTGTCAATGTAAGCTTTAGCTTTCCACTTGCTACATCCCAGATCTTTTAATAAAACAAGTCAAACGACAAGGGTTCAAAAAGAGCAAACCAAGTCAAAAGAGCATGGTATTCCACACCAACTTTTCAAGATAAAACAAAAACGTGAGAAAGATGTCTACCAATAACTATCTGGGTAAGACGTAAATTGGTCTGACTAAAAAAATGATTAATGTCCTATTCCGGGGTATATTTTGACACTATTGACCTGTTTACAACGAAAATAGTAATAACAGCACTGTACTTATTGTTAAATTGGAGGATGAATACTCCATATATAATTTTGCCAATGGCTAAGATCTGACACTCCAAAAGGTAACACTATAAAATATTTGTTGGTAGCCAAGATGAACCATTTTAAAAGGGTATCTTGCACAACGGAGCAGCGGTTGGAAAAAAAAAATTGGGAAAAAAAAAAAATTAAGCTTAGGTAAGAGAAAAAGAGAAGCAATCCGAGTTTTTAATTGAACTAGAAATCTAAACCTAAAGAAACAACTAACTAAAACCTAGGTGTAAATATTAAACATCCCCAACTATAAGATCATATCTATCAAAATATTCTACAGGAATACCAAAATTTTCCATTAAAAGGTTATGCATATATTTAGTAGTATTTGAACATATAATGCTAAGCGACTAGTACCTTAATTGTGCGGTCGGCAGAGCCGGTACAAAACCATTCATTGCTAGGATTAAAAGCGATAGACCTTACCCACCCCAAATGGCCACTAATGACCTGAAAGTTGATGGAAATAAAGTCAGATAAATTAGAACGTAAAGATAATAGATAGGCACACACATTCCTGTTCAGCAACCTAAAAAAAGGCAAATAGAAAAAAACAATTCTTGATGGAGAAAACACTACTAATCAAGTAAATAAATAAATAAAACTCTTATTGCACAAGTTAGGATAACATATTCCAATTTTTGCCTGTTAACTTTTCCAGTTTTACATGCACAGAAAATATAACAATTACAGGATATACTAAAACAGGTTGACAGGATAGCAGTTATTCTATTGTTCATTAGTAGAAAACACATATAGGACTCACATCAGCATAATTAATGAGAACTTTAAGAATAAAGGAACTTTCAAGACCATTAGTCTTCTTCTTTTGGATAAGGTAATCTAGAATTGAAGCAGACCCCTTGACATATCAAAGGCCAAAATATGTAAGAATAAGGGAAAAGAAAGAGGCCCATTCTTGGTAGAGGATGCTTAAAGGTGAACTGCTAGTTTGCTACCATTGATATACAGCGTTAACAATGATGTGGATGAATATATTCTACAAAACCATGTAACCTCAGTTGCAAGATGATAAAGTCATATTTATACGAACACAGAATAGCAGATTACTAGCAAGGGATCGACAAATTTATTAGTTAAGAGCTTTTATTCCTAAACGAGAGCATTAAGTAGGATAAGGATTCAAATACAGATGACTTTCAGGCTTTTGGAATTGTATGCAGAGTTTCATGCCAAAAACTCGATTTCTGGTTTTTCTGAACAGGGGGATGATGATGGTGGGATATTACAGCACGTGCGCAAGTCTAAAGTTATATATTCTTTAAGAGCTGGTCTAAAACAGTTTTGAGTAGGAAGGTGTTGTTTACTAGCTTTTTGGATTGTATACATTATATTCCCTCTCCCAGCTTGCACTGTAAACTTATTACCTTCCATGAGAAAAACAATACATTAGGTTTTTTTAGTTTGCTAATTCATGGATTTGGTCAACAAAAGATCAAGTCTCGTTTTAATATATTATTTTTATCTTTCGTTTTCAAACAAGTTCAGCTTCATTTTTAGGGTTTAACCTTCCCACTGTTACATCCTTAACTATTCTGCTACAAGCTCACGGCCCCTTTTCTCAACGGCCACCCACCTGATCACGAAGTCCACAAAACGCCTTTGAACTCCCCATACTCCACAAAGATATCCAGCTTTAATATCAAAAATCGCAAGTGCCAGTGTTTGATTCTTTCGTTGGAATATTCTGCCACTGTTCTCACATACCACCCGCCACAGGCCGGTTAGTGGAGCTGAACTCTACAGAATTGACGCCTTGGATGAAATGAAAGTGAAGAGAGCTGACATACCTTAGAGTAGGATCTGCTAGACCCTATATGCCACTCTAATGCTACTCTAAATCTCAGGTTTGCCATTTGGCATGCCTTAAGAAGTTATCTATCAAACCAGGACAGATTAATTCAAAGCCATATTTTGAGCAACTCTCTATGTAAATTCTGCAAGCCTTTCAACAAGACACAAAAAGTTTGTTCGGGTCTGTAAGGTCTAAGTATGCACTGATTCTAACCTATACTAGCCTACATTAAAGAAAAACAAGTCAAGCTCCAAATTGATAAGAGGATTGTTACACTAGCTGCCAAATTCCAAGGCATGATGATATAATTCAGTGGAATAAACTAGATTTTTAGTACCATGGATCCATGCATGCACAGCTAACCATACACAATCATTATCCCCTCCTTCCAAATTTTGACTCCATAAAAAGCATCCGCAGTGAATCTCATCGAAACACCATGAACCAAGACTATAAACCTATTTGATGAGGCAAACCATATTTCATTTCACCAAATAAATATTTTTTGGCTCCATTAACCCCATCGCACATAAAATTCCTCACCAATTATTTGCAAGCGTTCCGGACAAATAGGAAAAACAATTAAAGTCCTTTCGCAAAAAGTAAGCCAACCTACCATAGATATGAGCTTCCTTTTCGAAAATGAAATATCCTCTTAAATACTTCCTTCACTGGCCGCTAGGCCCATTTGCATATTGAGGCTCTTCACATCAAAAGTGGCCCTAAATAAGACAATGCAAAAGACCACACACTAGGCCCTAACAGCGTGCATGTAAGAATATTTCAGCTCTCTGTTTTTACTCTTTGCTCTTATGTTTTCTTCTTCGTTCTAAATGTAAAAAAATGTGCAAAGGGGACTAAAAAGCCCAAAAGAAAACCTACAATAAATTATTCAGGTTCTTGCTCAGAAATGAAAGAGCTAGACTTAACTATTTCAAAAAAATAAAACCATAATGGTACCTAAAGGCTAAATCTCAATCCAATAGAAATACCAAATTCCATTTGTTTATCAGAAGTAACATAATCATATATTTCTAATGGAGTACCAAATCACCGTCATAGTAACTCGTTTGAGACAGTAATTGCAGCACATTATTGATATCGATATAAAGTTGCTGAACCACGTGGAAAACCATGATAAACAAGAATAGCACAGATATAATACTGATTCAAAGTCTTCTTACCACCTCCTTTACAGCAAATGTAATAAATAATGAAAAACGAAGTTATACCCTGTAGGTCTTCCACGGAGCATGCCATACAGGACGCGGCCATCTACTTGGAATCCTTTCCATGAGGGCAGAAGTTGATGGATTCCTAGAAAACAGCATACAGAAGGGTTCAGGTGAAACCATCATAAAAGCATGTTCGAAGAAAATAATGAAATGCTTGTTCGTAATAACTAACAACAAACACAATCTATAAATTGAGTCATAAAATTGAAAAGGCAATTTTGCTTCAACCATTGTTTGACATACAACTTGTTCTCAATGTTATGTTTCTGAAGACTGAAGGAAATGCCCAAGTTTTATGGAGTTGTGACACAAACATTTGGTTGTAAATAATCATGAAATGATCAGCAAAGAATGCTTGCCAACATGTCCATCTTCCTACCAATCTATCAGAAATCAAATAAATGTTGCCCAACCAAACATCTAAACTTGAAGGCCAACCGCGAAAAGTAGGACATTCCAATACTACAATGTCCTAGACACAAACACCGAAGAATCTTACCAGGTTGCTTTGATAAAGTGAAATGAAACTACCACTCAAGAGCAAGAGCCTCACTTGAAAAAGTCAAAAGCCTCTTCTTCCAAGTGATACTAAGGATAACAAACTCAAGTCAAAGTAACTAGTCAAATGGTGTTTTGTATGTCTTATTTTATTTTAAAGAAAGGTGGATCATTTTCAAAGACTTATATGATGTAAATAGGCATTATACAGATTACAAAAATGGCATCTATTTTTTTCTTACAAGATGTCATCCAATACCCAATCACATGTATTTCCTTTCCGTTATGTTATGCAAGGTAAGAAGATCATTGGAAGTAAGTTAACAACAAAATAAGCAAAAGGTAAATATGTATCTTATGCAACAAGCCACGATTATACGAAGTATAGGGTGGAGAGGTAAGCTACCTGTCAGATAATGTGGGAGTAGACATAAGAGCCCCTGACGTACTTTTAATTGGAACACCTGTATCATTTCTGACAGACATGAAAGTGGTAAGAACAATATCAAGAATGCATTTGTACTCTGATAAAAGAAGAAAAGGTGAGAGAACTAAAAAATTGAAGTTAAAGAGTAGACCATACTTACAGAGCTTTTGGTTGTACGTAGGGGGGAAGATCCAAAGCATTTTGAGCCCCGCCTTTCTGTGAATCCCGAGAACCTTCAGGGCCTATAGGGACAATGCCAATGGATCCTTAAAAAGGAATAATAGGATAAACCTTCTGTGCACATGGCAATTTCAGTCAATATGGTTAGTTAGCTACATTGTCCATTACTAGACCGTGGTTGATTGTTATGCCACTCATTCTGATTCGGATACTTCATAATTCATTACCTTTCATCTCATATGAAAAGTATAGTCTATTTTAGACCACTAATGGGTTCAGAACTTCCAAAGCTTTTTGGGGGTCACGTAATTATGACTAACACATGGTTCTATAAAAAATAGTACTTTAGATGCCTTCACCGACAAACTTAATGAACAAGGGATATCAATTAAGTAAATACTAGCACAATGAAATAAGACAAATCATAATGGAGAAAGAGTATCTCCCTCACAGGTCGCTCCCCCACAAATAATAAATTTGACCCCTCTCTTTGACTACTTTGGCTATTTGGAATGCTAAACAAGAGTGTTCTCGCCAGAGTAATGCAGTCCTCACATGAACTTTTGTTCTTCTTCATTGGGGTAAGAGGTGACTGGGTGACTTTATTTTCACGGATTATAAGTGACAATCGATAAATTGCCAAATTACATTAGTAAAATACAGTGGGGTGAACATACGACTACATAATAATTGAGTTGACATTACAAGAGAAACTATACATACCCGGTAACGCCAATATTCCCGTTGAACTAGAACCTTGTTCTCCTTGACCTTGTGACGCTAAATTCACTTTCCCTTCAGACTCAGCTGCCGAGTTCAATATCACCCCATACTCCAATTGCAACTATAATTCAAATTACACTAAAATCAGACCCAATTCAATAAATATTCGTTAAAACAGAATCAACATATTACAACTAATATCCACTATTTGAAAACTCAACTGATATCAACAAACCAAATCTACATTAAGTAATCAAACACTGACCTTGTGATTAATCCGCGCTTTTTTACTGTAAGAAACGAATTAAACAAAGAATTAGTTATTAAAGAAATTAGGGTTTGGAGAGGAAGAAGTTAGTTGTACCTGTTGAGATCGGAGGCGTAGTGACCATGAGAAGGGGAGAACAAAGAGAGAGATCGCTTGAGAGATTTGAAGCTCAACTTCTTCAACGACTGTGGCTCTACTGCTTCCATCTCTCTTATGTGAGGGTTTGAGAGAGATGTTTTGAACGATTAGACGAGACGGGGATTCTTTTGTTTTAATTTTTGAGTGAAGCTATCTTTCTTCACGGTATTCAAATAGTTTTAATATTTCACGTATGTCCCCAATGTTAAGAATAGAGCCCATATTTCAAACAATAATTAACTTCAACCTAAATTGTGAGGCTAACTGTGTTGCGGTGTCCTACTCGACTTCAAACAAGCTCATAGCCTTTAGAGTTTATGGGGAGAGTTTAAGTAGGGATAGGTAATCTTATATTGGGTTATCCTTCTTTGTAGTATGTACAAAGAGATACAATTTGATCAATAAAGATATCACAATTCTCCTCTCTATATTGTTATTTAATTATCTAATAGCAGAATCTATTATTATCTAACACGTTATCAGCACATGGAGCTAGTGGATCATAAGGGGAAAAAACTCTTAATCAATATTTTTCTAGAATTTTTACGTTGCGGAGAGGTATTTTTACCTATTTTTTGAATTTTTATACATATTTTTTACTTGATCTATGATATAGGATATCTAAATATGGATTGAAGTAATTTTATCTATTTTTTTAAGATTAAAATAGCCTATTTTGGTGATTTTTAACCCTTGATAAAGGGTTGTTTTCAAACCAATATAACATTTGTTGTGAACATCGGACTGACGCACAATCAATTTTGTTACGTAGCCCATTCCACAAGAATTCCAACGATATATGACACGTCTCAGGGAGATCTCTCAATCGCCGAAAAAATTCGTTGAAATTGGGCAGTTGACAACCAAAAACGATGTTTTTTAGGTCATGATGACATGAGCAATAATTAATAAATATTTATTTATTTATAATTATTTTCAAATATATATTATTTTATTATCTATGATGGCGTCAGCCTTATCCACTTGTGACACGTGTCATGCCACGTGGCAACGGGACCCACATGCGGACATGGCAATGGTACGTGTCAAGAACACATGGCATGTCACGTGCATGTCAAGGGCATGCCATGTGGCACATACTGAGCCATGTCGTGGCATGTGTCAAGGACACGTGACAATGGCACAAGTGTGACACGTGACAGTCAGTATACAGTGGCACGTGGCAGTTAATGTTCAATGACACTTGGCATCACGTGGTTATGACACATGGTAGTTACTGTTTGACTCGGTAAACCCGGTTCATGCTTTGACCCAGACCGGTCCAAGACCGGTTCAGACACTAAATTGACTCTAGAAAGCTCAATTTTTGGTTAAATTGAGTCAAATTTTTTTTAGAAAATTGCTATTGACTGGACCTACCTCGTGGGGGACCCATTTTTAAAAAAAATTATGAAAAATATTTCTTAAATTTTTTTAGAAACGGGTGCCTCGTATAGGAAAACTGACTCATTCATATGGGATATAAGTAAATAGATTAATATCTATTTAAATATCTTACGATAGCTAATAAGATATTAATGGTATGCCCCTAAGATACTAATTATCATGATTAGGAATCACAGATAATACAAAACCAAGACTAATTTAGAATATGACTAGGAGTCATATCTAAATCACAATTAATTGTCAGGGACAAATAATTAGAGCTCAATTGGGAATTGACTTAATCTTATATCTAAAAACTTGGTGTCTGAGGAACCAATTTTACGTATCTATGTATAATTAGATGTTGCATGATAACATTTAAAGGTATATAGACACTGATATCAACATATAGTACCTTATAATGTTAGTTTAAAGATATGTATAATCTACTTATCTTATGAACCCAACATACTTCAGGGTGGGACCACTTGTCAGCAAAATATCTAATACCCCTCATATTCGTAGCAAATAGGGTTATTTGGCTAGAATATACCAACCTTATAGAACTTTAGGGATTATAACACCCTAGTTGTTTAAATAAAGAACGCAACATCTAGTGGTTTTGAATAGTTATTTTGGCTAAGACTCTATTAAAACTCACTTTAAGGTTAAGATCACTATTTTATGGGGTAAATTTAAGATTTGACGCTTAATAGAATCTCATGAGTATAAAGCCATGAACAGGGTTTACTTGCAAGTAATTATTGGGAATCATGTACTTCATTGTGCTATATACTATGAACCACAAATAATGATTGGAAATCATGTACTTATATAGGATTTCATAAGTAATAGGATATGAACAAGGTTCACCTACAAGTAATGATTGAGAATCACTCACTTGAATACTATGAATTGCCTTTAGTAATGATTGGAAATCATCTACTTAAATAGGATTTCATAAGGAAAGTACCCATCTGGTAGTTATGAATATCAATTTTGGCCAAGATTTTATTAAAATGCACATCTAAGATTTAGATCGTCATTTTACGAAATAAAATTGAGATTTAATTATTATAAAAGAATTTTATGAGTTTTAGAATATGAACAAGGTTCAACTATAATTTGATTAAGAATCATTTATTGTTATTCTAAGTACTATGATTCATCTTTAATGCATTTGAAATCTTTATCATGAATTATCACTAATTACGATCTACATTTTGCATAGCAGATGTCTGCCAGCCCATGTTACGATTATGAACCATTGTGGCTTAATGGTTCCAACTACCTTTCTTTGTGTACGGACATAAAATTCTATCTAAAAAGTATGAGTGTCTCAAAGTCGATTATTGTAGATAATACCGTCTCTGAACCACTCAGGGCACATGCCATATTAGATATGCGTGCCCACCTTGAGTCGAAGTTGAAGTTTTAGCATCTCCGTTACAGAGATCCATATGAGTTATGGACAAGCTTAGAGCAACGCTTTGGTCTCCAATAGGCCATGAGGACCTCTAAGAACCACAACCATTGGAACAACTTAAGGTTATGTGACTTCAAGACTGTAGCTGGCTATAACTCAGTACTACAAAAAGTTCTTACGGCAAGGAGGCTCAACGATGATTGTCTTCGAGGAAGAGGTTTTACAAAAAACTTTTTCCACATTTTCATATTCATAGGCTGCTCTCAGGGACCAGTATGTGAAATTGGAATTCAATAGTCATGGAGATATGATTCAACTCTTGCTCACTGCTGAGGAAGAGTGCGCATTTGTTTTTAAGAAAAATAAGAAGTATCTTCCTAGAAGGAGGAGACCAGTTGCACAGAAAATCTTATCTCATGATAAAGACAACCACGAACGGGGTTCTGGAAGTAGGAATCGACTGAAGGCGAGAATCGGGGATTCCTGGGCCCTCAGATGCGTAATAGGTTTAAAAAGGTTGGTAAACCACAGACACTGAAGAAGATTAAGAAGCCAGATTCAGAACCTCCTTGTTTAAGATGTGGAGTAGCTAGATACTGGGTACGAGACTGCAAGACACCGAGGGTACCTAAAGTCAACATCCAGGTTAACTACATCACCACTGACATAACTTTCGTCATAATAAAGTTAGCAACGTCAAACTTCTTCGACGACACTGATGCCGACATGGATCAACATATGGAGTAATCCGTAGCGATATCTCAATAGACATGTGATGCCACAATAGAGAGCACTAGTAGTTTCTTTTCTCGCAGAGACTTGATTTACTTTTTGTCAGTATTTTTTATTATGTTAGGAACAAATTATTTATGTTTCAATAAAGTGCTCGCGACATACATGAGATTTTCATTTTGATCTAAATTGTTATTATTCAAATTTATTCCTTGCAAAGTAGTTAAATTCTATGGATGATAGTTGGTCTACTATATACAACCAGCCTATAGATCTATCTACTCATTGAGCTTGCCCGATAGTCAGATGAGTAGCGACATACGTCTAAGAGACATTAGTACCACACACTCGATCTTTTTGAGATATGAACATATTTTTTATCTCTAACCTTGAACATCAGGGATGTCACAAATATCATTAGCACGACTAACATGATTAAATGCACATAGTGAGTCATGCTATTACTCTCTAATGGTACGATACAGAGTATTTAATTCTCTTTATATACTAGTAAATTCAGTCGGATTTTACTGAGTTTAGGGAGATACATGATAACGCTTATCACGTAATGATTATCGGAGAAAATGACAGACAAGGTTCTGTATATTCCCTCAATGTCTAAAGGTTAGAACACGTTATTGAAATGATTTCCAATACACTCCTCAGGGCTTGAATAATGAGGAGGATTGTCGAAATTACATCTCAACTTTCCTTAAAAGGAGAGAAGATTCAAAAAGTGTACGTGTAATTATTACTTTCAAGGAAAGTCTATTATTTTATTCTAGTATGACCAAGCTGGAGTGGAATCTCTAGCCTTTGCCCAAACGCATCCATGGAGACACATGTTGACCTATCCATCCACATTATGGCCCACTTGAATATTTATGGTCATAATAGACACATCTTGGAGATGGTCTTACGTTTGCCTATTATTAAAATCCAGGAATGCAATGTTAACACGACTTCTTACTTAGATTATTTGATCGCAGGCTCAGTTCCTAGATTAACTAATCAAAGTCAATCGATACGACTTGATGAGGGATTGGGAGTGTGACTCACAAGCTTTTGATGATTATTTTATCGCTAAATGAGATAGATGATTGAGCATCGTGAGTACCCCATACCATACCCAACTCGGGATTGGTGGAGAACCTAATCAAGCGATATAGGATAATCGTTATGCCACTATTATTACGATCACAGCTTCTAGCTAGTGTGTGAGATATGCATTCTTACTCCCACGACACTGATTAGGGTTCGTCCCATAGGAAATCATCAAATTATTTTTCCCAAAATGTGACTAGCAACTGGGTCAGAGCCCGATATTACCCATCGATAAACATTTGGATGTTCTATAC
Organism: Kingdonia uniflora; assembly: GCA_014058105.1. NCBI lineage: Eukaryota > Viridiplantae > Streptophyta > Magnoliopsida > Ranunculales > Circaeasteraceae > Kingdonia > Kingdonia uniflora. The sequence goes on from JACGCM010001419.1 coordinate 1,242,836, forward strand.
AAGTACCAATTATATCACCATAATGTATGAAGATGGGACCCTTAATGTCAGCCTAGTATTATGTGGGTTATGATTTGTATCTATCACTAAATATTTGATACCCACTGGCGACATATATACTGCAGGGCAGGTAATTATCACTTTGATGAGATGATATTCCCAGCATTAGGGGGAGATATGACAGCCAATGTTAAAGATATTTTTAAGAGGTCCTAGAAAACACCATCGTTGTCTCATTTAGATCCCTTAACATTAGTTAAGTGATAATAAGGTTCAACGGATTAAAAACCTCCAATAGGTCGTAAATGAATTGCCAAACACATTCATAGGTACTATTGAAGTGTCATAAGTGTATGTACCTGAAAGTAATATGCCTACATAGCAGAATGTTACGGGGGAACTAGTACCATAGTTGAACGTTCTGGGGGAATTTGTACCGCAAACGGATATGAGTCTCACGCTTAGTGCGAAGCACTATTGGAAGAAAGTATTTTGAGTTGGGGAGCTATAAAATATGGGACAAATATGACTAATGGTGTAGTCAATTCATCGAGGATGGAACCACCAATCGACGAGGCAATAGTAGTTACGCAACCAGTTGATGTATTACAAGACTAGCCCGGGGTGGCACATACACGTATGATAATAAGAAGATATCGATCTATTAAAAGTCTGTAATTACATAATGTACGTAGGATCGTTCAGTAGAGATTTATCGACAATGTATTCATATTCGATACTATGTTTACCATCAATGATGAGGATTTAAAACCACTTATTATAGACGGCTATGTATTATTATACATTGGCCAAAGTGGGCATCTAGAATCTAAGCGGGGCTAAGCTTGCTAGCATAATGTGAAGTGATACACTTGAGTGTAGACATTTCATCATCCTAATGGGGGGGGGGAGAAACTCCAAGAGTTGTTACGCCATAGCTAGGAGGTACTTTCTTATAGGTAGCTAAGTATACTAGACCCGATGACTCATTCGCAGTGAACTGTTTGGCTTGCCATAGTTTTGTTCATACCCAAAGGCATTAGAATGAGATCAGGCACATTCTGAGGTATTTGATCGGTATAAAAGACTAGGGCCTATTTTACTCGAAATGGTAAACGGTAAAGTATAAAGTACGCTGATACATAATACTTCTTAGACCCACATAAAGACCTTTGTCAAATGGATTATGTGTTTATCTACGGGGGATACATAAAGGTTCTTGGAGATCGATGATGTAGTGACCCGTAATTTTTATTATTATTTATTACTATATTAGTATAATATTCCTTTTCTGCATATTCCTATCCTTTTTAGCATCTGCATTCATTCCGTATATTCCTTTCCACCCTTTCTGCATCCGTTTGATTCTTTTTGGGCAGGTTTGGAGTTAGATTCATTTTCAGTGTTTTTGGTGGTTAGGTGGTTTTTAGAAGGAGGTAGTTGTGTTTTGTATTCGGGGACCCCTGGTTGGGTTAGTGTTGTTATTGTGTTGTTGGTGATGTTTTTGCGGTGTTTGGGTGTGGATTATTCTGTGTTTGGCTGTTCGTGTAGTTCGGGGATCTTTTGGGATTTTCCAGTAGTCGTTCGAACGATATTCATCTTCGTTCGAACGAGTCGACTGATCTCCTGAAATTTGGCCCAAGATCTCCTAGTCGTTCAAACGACTTCTGTGTCCATTCGAACGACTTCTGTATCCTTTTGAAGACTTCCTTGTCCATTCGTACGAACCTTTTTTGTTCGAACGACAAAGGCACTTCCCTGTAATTTTGCCTTGATATCCTTCTTCGTTCGAACGACTTTCATCTTCGTTCGAACGAGTCTGCGGTTATTTTGTTCCTTTTGGGGTTAATTTCATTTCATTCCTTTCTCTCTCACTTCTCTCACTCTCTCTCTCCCAAATCAATCCCCTTTCCCAAATTCGTAGCCAATCCATTCCCTCGCTCGCCGATTCTTCGCAGTGATTATCGCCCTTATCCTTGGTGAGTAATTCCCTATTCTTTTCCGTTCATTTCTTTCGATTAGGCTTTGGGTTGATTCCTAGGGTTTGGCTTATTGATTGGTTTCCTTGTTTTGTTTGTTTAATTGTTGTTGTGATTGTCTGTTGTAGCTTGTCCTGTGTTCCGTTAGCTGTATCGCTGATTTTGGGTTTTGGAATTCCAATTTTGGCTTTGTCAGAACTCGGGATTATTATCAGGCAAGTTTTCCCTTCATTTGTAAATTCCTCTACTAGTTAATAGATGTTGATCAGAGTAGTACTATGTGTAGAGAGGTGGATGTAATCTAGTTAGGGTTTGTTATCATATTATTTCTCTGTATAATTGTTAACCTATTTAGCTAGTCATTTTGTAACTTGGTTGCTATAGTTTGTATTTGGCGTTGGGCTCTGTTAGAAGCTGTTAGTGTGGTATTTCTAGTAGTTGCATTTCTTATTGTTGGTTTCGGCCTTCTAGAGACTGATGTTGACTAGTCGTTGTGACGGTTAAGTTGCTATTTCTTCTAAGTTTAGATGGTGTAACTGAGTCACTGTTTACGTTCGGGTTAGGATTGTGTGCCACGCTCTTATGAAGGTGGTCATCCTATGTTTGTTTGCCAGGTTTACGGCTGTTGTATTTGTGATCCATGGGATCTGTTACATCTTTTAATCATGTAAAACTCTTTTAACTTAACGAGATCGGATACATAACAAAGCTCTACATCGGTTGACCTCCGATAGGATCGTAGGAGTTTTACATCGGGTTAAAATAGTAGGTGAAGAACTGGCTGTGAACACTATCATGCCTTATATACCCATCCGGAAGTGTGGGAAGGTATGAGACAGTATGAATCCGGTGCTAGACTTATCCTTGAGGTTGAAATTCTTTGGAATGAAATACAGTTCGGACATTGGCTCCGTGGGTTGAAAAACCCGAAACACTTTGATCAAGTGAGTATCCACAAGCTTGGTCGAGCTTGACAAAAATCGTACCCATTGTATCCCCTTAACAGATCTCTTTAAGTCAAACATGCTAGTGGTTGATCAACCAATATTATAATAGGATTGTAACACATTTTAAAGCATCAAATCATTCGACATTAGAGCCTTAGTTCATCATTGCATAAGTCAGCATTAGGGATAATTATGGGATTATCCCAGTTTATCATATCATATCATTATAATATCATTGCATCATCTCTACGTGTCACAATTCCCCTCTTCTCTTAAATTTTTTATCCTAACTCTGGTTACTTATATATTATATTCTTCTGTTCTTATTACTCTATTACCTGGATCATGATCGCTTATTTTGTTATTCATTTACTTTAAACTTACTTTATCTTATTCACTTCATCCTCTTTATCTGTACCTGTTTACTAGTATGTTATTTAACTTTGTTGGGTTTCAGTAAACCGTGGTTTTGCTCACTTTAGCATTGTTTCCCCCCTTTCAGAGGTTGAGTAGCTTGAGTTGCTGAGAGCTTCAGCTGTATTTGAAGCAATTACCACTGCTGATCTGTTTTAGTTTAGACTTTCTTGTATGTGTCCTCAGTATGTGTAGATGCCTTTTATTCAAGATATCGTAATTCTATTTTCGGTCTGTTATGTATATATATCATTTGCTTCCGTGTTGTTCTTTTCTTTTTTTACTCTGATGATTATTGCTTAAAGTGAATGACTGAGCTTGATTCTTGTCTTTGGCTTGGTTGTTTGTGGGGCTAATCAGTGGATTCTCCGACCTGCATAGCTTCGAATCTAGTAATTGGTCAAGCTACCGATTATTGGATTTTGGGGCATGATAGATGAAGCAGACATCGATAGTTATATCCTCGAACCACGAGAAGATTCTTGCACTTCATGAAGCTGACAAAGAATGATGGTTACACTCTAAGATATGTCAACTAAAATTGTGGAGTGTTCTATCCAAGAAAATTATCTATTATGTACAAAGACAACTCAGCTTGCATCATCCAAGTCAATGGAAATTTTATCAATGGCGACAGAACGAACCACATTTCATAGAAGGCATTCCATCCTTATGAATTATAAAAGGCTAATGAGATTGGCATTATTCAAGATATTCGGAAGATAACTTTGTAAACCTATTCAAGAAAACTCTTGCACCATTTAAGTTTAAGCAGTTGGTACACGGAATCGGCATGCAGAAGTCTTATTTATCAATATCTCAGGAAGATACATCTCAAGGAGATACATCTCAGGGAGATAGATCTTGGGGGAGATTAACGTCAGGGGAGTAGTCAAAACCTGATGTGGACACATGCGTGTTGTACTCTTTTTCCTGATAGTGTAGCTTTTATCATAGGAAATTTTGCTGACTAGAGGTTTTGATAAGGCAACGTATACGCGTCTACAACCCATACGGGGCATAGGATTGCGTACTCTTTTCTTACATAACTTTTTGCCCAAGGGGGTTTTGCTAGGCAGAGGTTTTGATGATGCAAATTGTCCTAGTATGGAACACCCCAAGGCGGAGTGTTAGGAGTTGGGTCTAGCCCAAGATGGGAGCTCAACTGGATTGGGGTGTTCTACTGGACTCCTAACAATCCCATAGGCCTTTAGAGTTTATGGGAGAGTTTAAGTAGGGATAGGTAACCTCATATTGGGTTATCCTTCTTTATAGTACGTACAAAGAGATATAATTTGATCAATAAAGATATCCCAATTCTCCTCTCAATATTTTCCTTTGATTATCTAATAGTATACTCTATTAATATCCAATAAATTGGAGATTGAATTATCAAGACACAAAAATGATAGAAGATAAACAAAAAATTAGCATTAGCCAACGATGCATGCTCATTCCATCGTTGTTATATATACAATACAAAATAAGAATAATAAATATCTCATTCCCTTGCGGCAATTTCTCAGGCCTATAAGCATTTTCTTCTAAACCTGAAGATTAATTACTACCAGATGCCCAGTTTTTAAAGTCATTCATAAAATTGAATCTTGAAGGGCATCTTATTGACATGAATTTGTTTTAATCTAGTAGTTTATGAACAATTTTACCCATCTGAGTTGAAACTAATCTGGTAGGTTAAAATTCGAATAGATTTAGCATCATGTTGGTACATTGAACTCCTCGAAGGTCTGTAAAGCTATATTATTCAATAACCTTGTTGTGTTGACTTCGTACTTCAAAATAATAGTAATATATCTGTTGCAGCTTGAGCTTCTAAATACCATTAGATTTGCCACTATAAAAGGAGGGGAAGCAATAAACCCACACAGGAATGGAGCTATGGAGCAGGTTCCCCTTATAGACTTAGGGCATAAATAGTATGGCTCAGAAGATTATTTCAAAGCGCTTATAGTTGATGAGTTTGGTCACTATTTGTAATGCCTCACTTACCGCAACATTGTACCCATTTAAACTTGCAGGTTTTGTTTCTCTCAAAACCTCTTAGTGTTAAGCTAGAGTGAAAGAAAGCCACCGATTAATCTCACTCTAAAAGGGATTTTATCCCATGTGAGACTAGTACAGTATGACTTGCATAGCTCGATCTCCCCTTCGTGAATTTAGGAATTACTAAAAGCATATAAAGACCATTTTTGCAACTATTTCTTGTATCTAATATACTTAAGGATTATTTACCCAAAAAAGGCAAATATAAATAAGAATTGCCAACAAAAAAGGCATGGATGTCTTGTTTCTTAATTATATATTCTCAATTGTACGTGACAAAGAGCCAATATCATTTGAGTTTTGACTCAGAAAATTATTTTACAGGATTGATCACTCAATTTTTTCCATATACATTTTCTTTTGTAAGTCAAAAAAAGGATTGGCAGATCCCTGAACTAGTTCTCAATCAAAGAGTTACATCCTAACAAAGTATTTACCCCTTGCGTCCTCTTCTAGTTTAATACAATTATGGGGGAAGGATCAAGGGTACTTTTAACTTCTTCTTTTCTTCTTCTCATTTCACCATAAGGTATAACTATAAAGCCAGATGATCAAAGAATCAAATCTTATTTAGATTCATAAGACAAAAATAAAGAAGATAATTTGCCAAGCACCACTAAGGAAAATAATACCAAGCACAACAAATGTCTGGCAGGTGACAAAAATTGGCAGTTTCAGGCTTTACTGGAACTCTAGCATTGATACCGTATTGTTAAGGAGATGCTATTAAGAAGATAAAAAGCTCTAATATATAGCTAAAAAATTATCAAGAGACCCCACACTTGCAAAAAAGAAGAAGAACTGAGTATTTTTTATTATTTCACCATGTAATTAAAACGAAACAAACATACATTTAGGCATATTGAAGAATAACACCATATAGTAGTCAAAAACTCGTCAGTGTCGTAATACAAATACATTTCCATCTCAAGAAGGAATAATTCGGTTGGTGTATCCCACTGGTAGTTCCTCCAACTCGGTCATTTTAGTTTCTTCCACATTTTCACCAGATAGCTCCTCCAGAGATTTCTCCGTAGCCTCTGAAACTAAGAGCATAAACAACATCCCAAGGAAGTTGATTACACAAAAAACAACAAGCATTTTTATTACTCCAACGCCGACAGGATAACCTGCATCTGTCTTTGTCTTATCCTTGTTTGAACCGTTAAATAAGAACCCAAAAGCACAAATTACAGCACCAGCCTTTCCAGCTACAGCTGATATACTATGACATGTTGAACATAGTCAGACTGGGAAGATTTTGGCAAATATGATAAATGTCGTATTTGGCCTAAAGTTTATAAAGAAGGTTAAAGCATATATCATAATAAATCCTATTCGATTCTCCTTCTGAGTGGTTGCAAGGTAATGCCAGAGCGAGCATAAACACTATCATGAAGAAGAAACCCATCCTTTGAATTGTAAATCTTCCCATATAATCAATTAAAGCTACTGCAAACCAATAACGCGGAATAATACTGCATAAAGCGATAAGGGTTTGTGTTCTTACAATTTTAAATACTTCTTCCATCGCATTCATAATATTTGTAGTAGGAATCCATCCAATAACACTAAAGATATCTTTTTAGAACAAATTATGACTATAAAATGCGATATCTAGTAAGAACAAAGTACTTGTAGTGCCAAGCAAGTGAAACCCGTGACGGTGAAGGAACTCCTTTGAGAACAAACCAAACGAATTACAACTCTTCTCAACCTTTCACGGCTCTACTTCAATTTCCACCTGCAAAACAATGGGCATATCTGCGGCTACCTATTTAGCATCCTTAGCTACAAGAGCGGTATACTTGGCAGTCTTAGGCATCTTCATACGTGAATAGAATGTCATGGCAATGAGTATCGCTCCAAACATCAATATAACTTTCCAGACGTAATTAGCCGAGGGGACAGTTGAGTCAAGTGCATCCACCTTATAAGAGGGGTTCCAAATATAGGGCAAGTACCATTTGTGCTTTGTCCTTACTAACTTCCTCACCACATTTCCTCGTGTTCAAATCCTGAATTCCAACGTCACTGGAACTCCACCATCGTTTTCTGAAACTGCTAAGCTTGCTCCAGCTTCATATAGATGAACCTTATATCCTTCTCGAGTCACAAATATGGTTCAATGACTTTTTCTAGGTTGATTATATTTTAACTGCAATCATGAACATGAAAATGCATTTGAATCAAATAACAAATAGATATGACTACTGTTATAAGAAAAATGTTGCATTTAGAACATACATCATAATAGCAATTCTCATAACTCTAACATACATGTCCTCAAATAGACTATAATGCAAAAATATTGAGAAGTACCAGAAATATATTGGATTTTTTCTAAATATTACACAACATTGTACAAATAGAACATATATAACACTAGGTTATGAGCCCGTACTACGCACGAATACCTTTAGAAATAAATTAGTTCCTCTCATACTCCTCTTTCACTCCTTAAAATTCTCATGTTAAGGAACTAAAGAATCACATATTGCAAAAAATACCATAAATAAGAAACTTAAAAGGATGAAGGTGGTGCAAATGCTAGTTTATTATTTATTTTAAAAAGCTAGGCAATAGTCCATGTCCTGTAATCTTTATACAATATCTAAAACCTTCTCCTAGATCCATGTTTTCTCTGCCCATACATGTTGCATCTCAATAGCATTTTGGATTCTCCTACTCAATTTTTTTTCTTCTAATATCTACTTTCTCAAAATCATTACAATGAATTTTAAGATGCACCTCCAGATTGGATACCACTTTCGTGTTCAGGTGCTTGAACTCTTAATACCTTTTATGACGTTCCCAACTCAAGCTTTTAAAGACTCATTTAATGAAGATTAGAAAGGAGTAAAATGTGTTGAAGAAACCTCTTTGCGCTATGTAGCTCATCATCATCATTCTGACAACCAAAAAAGAGCTACTCAGACTTAATTGTGATTGAAATGACATCATATCAAATCGTCGTACAATAGAATTCATAAACCACATCATTGAGGGAAGAAAACTATTATGATAGAAGAGTTTACCTGAAGAAAAAAAAACTACAATGATTATCATCTACTACCAAAAGGAAAAAGCTAATTCATGAGAGATTCGCATGATGAAATCAAACTATGACATTTTTGTAACTACTATCACCCCAAGTGTAGGGACCAAATTTCGTAAAGCTCGAACTAGCTTAAAATCGATCCTTACACCAAGAACTACTATGCAAAAAATTAAATAAGAGATAACACTTGACACAGGGGTTTTAGCATGAAAAACCTGTGAATAGGTAAAAACCACGACCTCGAGTGGAGGATTTTATGAAAGTGGTATTATTGCTTGAGAAAGTGAGAGAATCTGATTACAAGAATTAATCTAAGATAAAATAGCTAGAAATCAGATAATTGTATATATCAAATTCTCTGTTAACCCTCCCCTTTTTCCTTAGGAACTCTGCCCTTTTATAGACCCTGTTCTCAGCTTGACATCGTGCTCGTACACATTCTCTTGAAAGTGGGAGTTATGGGAAGTTGAGTGTGTAACTGCTAGCTCGTGGGAGACAGGTATATGTTGACTTGTTCTGTTTACATTTGTTGTAGACTATCCACGTTCTGCTTGAGATCGTGGTCGATGTGTAACTGTTAATGTGTTTGTTTATGTATGAGTCTGGTACTAGATAAGATTGAGTCTTATAGAGCTCGAGGTATAGATAAGATCGAGTGTCTATAGCTCGAGGGATGAGTCCCTACAATCGCCCCCACGCAACTGAAGTCACGTGTGGCTTTAGTTGAGAAAAACCCTTAAGCTCGGACCTTGTGATGACGTAAGCGACGCTTGAAAAATGGAATGCGGTATTGAAGAGTGTGTTGTCATTATGACGCGTGAGTGTTTTGGGCAGACTATTAGTTTTCCCGAGCGGATGACTATTTGGGGAAATAACTTGCATTAAATGTAGTATCGCTATAAATAGTGGTCAGAGTTGATCGCCGAATAACCTGCAACACATCTTCGCTGCAGAGAAAAATAAACATGTCTGTTTTGTAGGGTAAGAAAAAAAAATGAGTTTTTTGGAAGTGTACCTTTGCAAAATTATGGTGAAGATAAGGAATCAAGTGTATCATACCCAGTTTTCTTTCATCATGGAGGGATTCCGGATATGGTTTTGTGGTTATCAGAGTAAGGAGACTTCCTTTGTTGCTTTGTTAAAGAAGTGTTGTTTGAAATGTTTTCGGGTATTATGTAGCGTCCGATTTAGCAGTCGGGGTGTATGAGATGCAAAATCCCTGGTCTCTATTGGTGTTCCAATTTCTAAGGTAGGAGTTCTCTTTAATTTCCATGAACTTCGGGTTAGTGGGGATAAGGAGGAAGAGATGGCGGTGGTGGAGGTGGAAGATGGATCGCTTCTTTCAGTGCCATCGCTTTTCTTTTAATTCTTCCTACAAGGAAATGAAGGGGAAAAAGGTTTTTGACCTGTTGGAGTCTTGCAATTTTCAAGCTGTGGCTGAGGTATCTCTGGAATATCAGCGTTATCTTGGCAACGAGAAAAGAACTAGAGACTTGTCCTCGTGTTTGAGAAAGTATTTGTAATATCGAACTTCGAAAAGCTGGATTATGTAATTGTAAAGCAACGCTGTAGGAGTAATCCTATAACCAACTTGTTAGATAAAAATCGAGCGTAATAAAAGAATATTTTGTTTGTTTCTTACTAGCGAAAGGCAGAAATAGGCGACATGCTATCAAGTTGTACACAATATGGGAGTGAATAGTTGGTGGGATAACATACCTTATCCTTCCTCGTAAATGAATCGAGTTTAACAGAAGTAAACATAAAGCTTGAAATGTAAACTTTAGATAGCTCGATTAAGCACGAAAAAATAATAGTAAGTAGCTCGAAATTGGGAAGAGTTGGTTATAGAAACTGAAATACGTTGCGTATAGTCAATCGAAAATTAGTCCTGTTAACTGAACAATATAAAAGTGTGACTTGCTTTTAAGAAGGTTATTCATAAAAAAAAATGGTAAAGACTCGTTCTTAGAGGGCTGTTAAAGCGCGTGTGTTGAACGACTTGTGTTTAGCATTCAAGATTGATAAAATAAAGGAAGCTATTTTCGGTCAGCAAGGTTATGATGTGGTTCTGCTCGATACCCGAGCGAGCTATGTGGGTAAGACTGATGTTGAAAGGGGCGAGGAAATGAACCGCGTGTACTGGTCTGAGTCCATGCGTGCCTGTTGGCTGTCTGTTAAAGATCGTAAAAAGTTTGTCCTTATGATGGCCAGTGAGGAAAACATCAATGAGGATAGGGATATCACCTCAGGGCTGCTGAAGGCTTGTGGTGTTGTTCGGCACACCGGTTGTTTCAAATGCAAATATCTTGGGGATTGGAGTGATTGACTGTTGTATTTTTAAATTTTTGAAATATAATTGCTCGAATTTACTTGAAGAAAAATCTGTTCACGAAAATAAGCTTTGACTAGGATTGTTGTTGAAACTAAATTTTTGAATTTATGTTGCTAACTGATATTGACGTTAAAGTCAAGGTGTATAAGTACGGCAAGCAAATGTACGTGAAATTTTAAAGTAGAAATTTCAGAATCATGAGTTTGGTGTATTGTGAAAAGAGTGGGACCAAGAGGCTGAGAGATACGCTAAAGTATAATATTTGATGTAATGATGGGAAGGTGTTTTCACCGAAGCAGTACGACGCGTCTGACAGGTTCAGACGAACAAACGGCTCTGTTTAAGAATCGAGGACTGCTTACTGGAAAACTCCAAACCCCAGCAGTTCGGGGAAAGGTGCATAAGTACCCCCTCTCCTCCCCCTCCGAATACAGAAAACTAGAAAAAAAAGGGTTAGAAAAAGTGAGATCTTAACTGACAATTCCATTACCGCTGAAGGAGGAAAGGATAAGAGAAATGTAGCTACCAGGAGCCTCAATTGCAAACTACGAGAAGAGGCGGAGATCGAGGAGGTTCTGCAAAAGTTGCAGAAATTGAGCAAACTGGTACGGACCAACGCTGCAGACTCTCACTCGTGTGAGTGTTGAATGTAACATTCATGCTCTGAGCGAGCAGTTGTTGAAGAGAGAGATCGACCTGGATACTGCACGAACTAACTTGGCTGTGTCTGATACAGATTTTGAAAAATTGAGCAATAGTATTGTGGGAAAAGATCGAGAATTTCTTAACTCCGCACAAATACGTGATAGTTTGATTGCCAGGTTAGATCACTTGAAGGCCGATTTACGTCGTTTAAAAGGGAGAGTGGCTCAGAGCATGGCTAATTTAACAGATATTCAAGCCAAGAACAAAAGTTTGGTGAACGATTTGGCCTACACTCGCGGAAACGTGCGGAGGGTTATGCAACGTGAGAAGGAGACAAATGAAAGAATTAATCAACTCTGTACGCGAATTTCTGAATCGGAGCGGGAATTACGTGTACGTGAAATAAAGTATCAGAAAGATCTTAAATTAGAATTGGATAAAAGGGATGGTGAAATTGCTTCTGGTGAGGGGAGTCCAGAGATGAAGGAATTTCTCCGTCGAAAAAAAGAGTTAGTGGAGAATATGCGTATTGATCTCACAAACTCTCGGCAGAAGTCGATAGATGTTTCAAGGAAGATGAGTGAACGTATTAATCAATTAACCGCTGAACTGGCTGAATCGAAAGCTCGTCGTTGGAAAGATAACCAGCGCGCTGCTGTTACTCACCAAGCCTTAAGGAACTAGTAGTTCACGAACAAGAAAAATGTGATGGTGAAGCTTTGCATCAACGCAAATTAAGCGCATTGGCTGCATTTTTTGTCGAGGAAATAAAATTCCTGCAGGTTGAGAAAGATTTGGTGTAGGATTGTTTCTCTGGAAGGACTTGTGTATGTAAACTCGATATCTCGAGCATAGATCCAATTGGGGTTATGGATCGTGGTATTGGGACCACGACGGCAGAACTGATAGCTCGAGAGAGAGAAATTGTTGCTGAACGAGCTCCAGAATATATGGCATTCAGGACTGAAATAGGGGAAGCTCGAGTGGAGTCTCACCTACTCCTGTTGTGGGAGGAAGGTCGACTGCTCTCCCATCAAGAAAATCTAGCAGAGTTAAAAAGAAATAGACTTGAACTCTGATAACGAGTACCTTTTGTATGTAGCAGATGTTGATGCTTCAGTGCTCGATGTAGGACTTTGAGAGGAGCGTTGTAATTTGAAATGCTGATATGAGAAAATAATATTTCCACACCTGCAGTAGATGTTATTATCAGGTTTGACCTATTGAATTAAAAGAAGTCTGTGGGTGTAGAAGTAAGTATTATCTGTGCTTCAACCCTTGGACTTCAAGGAAGCTTAGCAGTAGCGAGCTAGTATTATCTTTGCTCGTGCTTTAGGCGGTCACCGCAGGCTAAGAGATTCTTTATGGCCTTCGCCTCGGATCTGTATTTCCTCAGGGGTTCAGCTAGTATTATTTATGCCTTGATACCATATTGGAGAGCTGGGCTTATCGGCAGTGAGCAACGTCTCACTCGTGCTTTAGGCCAAATCCCGTAGGCTGACGCTTTTTATGGCCCCAGCCCCAGAGGTTTTTAGTCCTCAGTGGTTCGGCTAGTATTATCTATGCCTTGATACCAAATTGGATATTGGAGCTTAGCGGCAACGAGCAAGTTTTTTCCTCACTCGTGCTTTAGGCTTGTTATCTTCAGGCTAAGAGGTTCGTTATGGCCCCGCCTTTGGATGTATGAGTATCCTCAGGAGTTAGGCTAATATTATCTATTCCATTACCAATGTTGGATGTTGGAGCTTAGCGGCAGCTAGCAATTTTTTTCCTCACTCTTGCTTTAGGCTTGTTATCTTTAGGCTAAGAGGTTCGTTATGGCCCTCGCCTTTGAATGTATGAGTATCCTTAGGAGTTAGGCTAGTATTATCTATGCCATTACCAATTTTGGATGTTGGAGCTTAGCGGCGGTGAGCAAGTATTTTTTCCTCACTCGTGTTTTAGGCTTGTTATCTTCAGGCTAAGAGGTTTGTTATGGCCCCCGCCTTCGGATGTATGAGTATCCTCAGGAGTTAGGCATAATATTATTTATGTTATTACAAATGTTGGATGTTGTTTACCTTTAGGGATCGAGCTAGGATAAACTATGCTTTTACCCTTGGAGATGATGGAGATTATGGGGAACTGTATAGCAGGGATTCTTGTGATAAAAAAGAGATTTTATTGATTGAAAAGAGTTTGTAGATACATTGAGGGTGAAATCTCGATGTGGATTGAACATTGTTGAGCGACGGAGGAGCTGTTTAACGTCGATATAACTTCAATCTTCTTGTATTCCATGGATTTGGAATTTAGTCACCAGCTTCCGTTATGAGATAGTATGAACCGAGACCTGTTCAACTTATGACCATGAAAGGACCTTCCGAGTTCTCTACTAGTTTTCCAGCATGTAGATCTTTTCTGTTATCTGGGATTTCTCGAAGGACCTAGTCGTTGATAGTGAATTCCGGAGTACGAACTCGTTTGTTATATGAATTTTCCAGTGTTTGATGATATCGACCAAGATTTGCGATAGCTCGATCTCATGTCTCATCGATCCAATTAAGGTTGCAAGCCAATTCGAACTCGCTTTCTTTGTCTGTGAGCTTGTGGTATCTCACAGGATGGTGATACTTCGTTGGGATGACTGCTTTAGTTCCATAGGCAAGTAGAAAAGGAGAACACTGTGTTGACTTCCGGGGCGTAGTTCGATAAGACCATAAGACATGAGGTAATTCACGTATCCAGTTGCCCTTCTTCTGTAACATAAGGCACTTTTTGAGACCATCCACGATGATCATGTTTGTGATCTCTGCATGTCCGTTTCCCTGGGGGGTAGTATGGGTTTGATGGAGAATGGATTATGTTGTGTTTATTAAGAAATGCTACGAACTTTGCTCCAACGAACTGAGGACCATTATCGATACGGATCAAATGTGGACAACCAAATTTTGTGATGATATACTGCCAAATGAAAAAAATGACCTCTTCTTCTCGAGTAATGCATAGAGGAACTGCTTCGACCCATTTAGTGAAGTAATCCGTGGCAACAAGGAGAAATTTCCTATTACCCAAAGTATTGGGGAATTCACCAACTAGATCGAGTACCCATCGATTAAACGGCCAGTATACCTTACTGGCATGGAGTTCGAGGGCAAGGGCCGAATTTGATTTCCATGACGCTGACAAGCATCGTATTTCCTTGAGTATTCTTCAGCTTGCTTCCGCATCCCTAGCCAGAATACTCCTTGGGTAATAGCTCTGTTAGCAAAAGATCGTCCTGCGGTATGGGATCCGCAGATTCCCTCTTATAGATCTCAAAGCATATTGTCGACAAGTTCCTTAGAGAGACACTTGAGGTATGAACCACTGACCGAGCGTTTGTAGAGATCGCCATTTGGTTGGACTGTGTAGCATTTTGAATTCTCGATGATGTGTCTATGCTGCTGTGGATCATCTGGTAGTGGCCTATTGCATGAGTTATCCTGGCCGAGATAAGTAACGAGAGGTTTTCTCCAATCATCTTCCGCCATCTCATCGACCCCAGTGTTAATCACGTATATTGTAGTACGATTAATACTAGGGATAGAAATAACCTCGATTTGAGGGTATCGTGATTCTGTACCCAATACTCCAGCTAAGTAAGCCAAGGAGTCAGCGTGGCAATTCTCTCCTCGAGGGAGGTATTCGAGCGTAGCTTTGTGAAATTTGTTTAATTTTTTTGTAACTAGAGCTGCATAATCGACCATGATGTCGTTCTTATTGTAATGTTCTAAGTAGTGATGAACGATTAGAAGAGAGTCTGCGTAGGCTGAGATTTCAGTGATTCCGAGTTCGAGAGCCATGTCCAGACCGTGAATGAGTGCCTCATACTCTGTAACATTGTCTGAGGCTTCGAAGTCGAGACGGATGGATTTCTCAATTTTTTTGTTAGAAGGTGTAATGGGAATGATCCCAATTCCCGACCCTGTGGGTCCTGCTGAACCATCGGTGAGGAGCCTCCACCCTTTTGAGATATCCATGATGCTCGATCATCAAAAGATTTGGAGGGTAGAATCTCATCTACTGCATCTTCGGCAAGATTTGGATCATGTTCTTCCCAGTCAGGATCTGAAACTGGAAAGTCTGCTAGAAAATCAGCGACTGCTTGACCCTTTTCGGAAATTCGCTGCTCGAATATGATTTCGTGCTCCCTCAAACTGACGGACCACTGCTGTACTCTTCTGGATTTCTCTTTTTTAGAAAGTACTTCCCGAAGTGGGTAGTTCGTCATGACTTTGACAGGATGTGCTTGAAAATAGTGTTTGAGCTTTTGTGCGGTGTAAATGAGAGTTAAAAGTAATCTTTAAATTTAAAGTACCTCGTTTCCGCTGGAGTAAGTGTCTTGCTGATGAAGAAGATTGGTTTCTCCATTTTTCCTTCGAGCAGAATGAGAACTGAGCTGAGAGATGTATATGAATCTTCGAGGTAGATAATCAGTTCCTCATTACCTATCGGAGTGCTCATGATTGGAGCCCTCCCTAGGTAAGTTTTGAGTTCCTAAAAAGCTGCTTCGCATTCTGGTGTCCAGTTGATATCTTTGCTCTTTGAACCTTTGCCTCGTTTAGTAGAACCTCTAAGTAGCATAAATTACCATCTGCATCGGTCCGAGGATTTGGATACGAATCTGTTGATTGTTGCAATCTTTCCTGCGAGCTTTTGTACATCCTTCTTTGTTGATGATAAAGGCATGTCCAGAAGAGCTCGAATTTGATATGGATCTGCTTCTATCCCTTTCTCGCAGATAAGATGTCCCAAGAACTTGCCTGAGTGAACGCCGAACTGGCATTTTTCGGGATTAAGCTTTATTCTGTAGGATCGTAATATACTGAATACTGTAGAGAGGTGAGAGATGTGATCTTCTTTCTTTAGGCTCTTGCAAAGCATATCGTCAATATAGACTTCGACTATTTTTCCCAAGTGTTCTTTAAACATACTTGCGACCAGCCTTTGGTAAGTGGCTCCAGCATTCTTAAGGCCGAATCGCATGACCTTGTAACAGTAGAGGCCTCTTTCTGTTATAAACGTAGTCTTTTCTTAATCTTCTTCCAAAAGTGGAATCTGATTGTACCCCGAAGCGGCGTCCATCATGGACAGGAGTTCATGACCTGCTGTAGAGTCGAGGATCTGATGAATGATTGGAACAGGGAAGCTATCCTTTGGCGTGCATTTGTTGAGATCTGTAAAATCTATCCAGACCCGATCCTTCCCATTCTTTTTTGGAACAACAACGATATTAGAAATCCAGTCTGGGTACTTGGCTTCTCGAATGAAAATGACTTCGATAAGTTTGTCGATCTCCTTGTTCACCTCGTCTCTAAGTCTTGGAGATAACCTGCGTTGCTTCTGTTTAACTATTGCGGCGCCTTCATGGATGTTTAAGATGTGGCAAGACTTTGAGGGGTTTACGCCTGGCATTTCTTTGAAGTTCCATGTGAAAATGTCTTTGTTGGAATGGAGGAAAGAAATAAGTGCTTCTTTCTTTGTTTAAATTAATTTTGTACCAATATAAGTACCTCGGTTAACTCCATCGACCTGGACGTATACCACGGGCTCGGCTGGAGAAGACTGACCATAGTGGTGATCGGCCTTCTATGATTGTTATGCAGCAATCTATTTTGAATGGTCGAGAACTGGTGAGACTGTATTCTTGCAAGCTCGAGAGAGTTTTTGACTTCCTTTGATTTCATAAATACCGTTGTTATGCCTGAACCGGAGTGTTTGGTAGAATGTGGACGGGATAACCTCCATATTGTGTAGCCAACAACGTCCTAGTATCCCCAAATACCTTGATTTGGCATTGATGACGTAAAAAATAATGTCGATAGTAGTAGGCCCTGCTGTGATCAGGAGAGTGATCTTCCCAACTCGTTCTTCTTTGGACCCATTAAATCCACTGATGTCTGTCTCACTTTGAACGACATGATCTAAGAGTCCCATCTGGTGAATCGTGCTTTGGAAAAGGACCTCAACCTCACTTCCTGTGTCTACCATCATGGTGTGTATTACGAAGTTCCTCATTTTGAGCATAATTACTAGTGCATCATGATGAGGATACTTCACATGTCCTGTGTCGCAGTCCTCAAAAGAAATTCCCTTTCGATGATTGCCTGACTCTGGGAGGAGCTTGGCTTCCTTGTCTTGGATGACAAGGTCACAACACTCGCCCAACTTCTTTCGCTTGACTCTGTTGTAATTTGAAACCTGATTGATCTTGATCATATTGCTGCAGTAGAGATGATATAGATGCTTCTCCTCTGCTTGTTCTGTTGCTTGAGCCATGTTATCTTATTTTAGATAGCTCCCATCTTTATAGCTGGGAAGATCGATGATGTATTTGAGTATCCTCCCTTCCTTAAAAATGATATCCAGGGGCTTTTTCAAACCATAGCAATTGTCGGTGTTGTGGTGCTTAATCTTGTGATATTCACAATAAGGTCAACCTGCTATTGGATCAAGATGTCGAGCTGGGCAGAAACATTTATCTTTCTGGAGAATAGGATAGATCGTGAAAAGCTTGGCATTCAACTTTGGTATGATTGTTCTGGATGGTTTCTGCGACCTCTGATTGTTGTCTCTTTCTAGTTCTGTCTTTGCTCGTTTAGGATCGTCTGGATCGCTCGAGCTGTGGTTGTTGTTGAAATCTATAGAAGGAACCTTGGTGTTGTGGACTGCCTTTACAGGTTTATTCAGTTCGGGCATCATCAACTCCATATCGATGTAATTGTTGACTTTCTCGATCATATCTTTGAGAGTCTTGGGCTTCTTCAGGAAGAGATACTCTTTAGCTTTGCCATTGAACTGCAGAATATTTGTAAATGCGGACACGGTTATCTTCTGATCTTGATTGTCGACCTTCCGAGTCAGTTCGAGAAACTTCTTGGAGAACTCCTCGAGCTTCGCCCCATGTGATTGTTTGAGACTTATAAGAGAATATAAGTTCTCTTCTTTGTCTTTGTTGTGGGCATAAGCCTTGATAAAAAAAAATTGTAACTGCTCGAAGGTATGAATCAAACCTTCCGGTAAAGAGTGGAACCAACGGAGAGGTTTGTCCTGAAGACTGGTAGCGAAGTGCCGGAAAAGGATGTGATTCAGATTAGAATACAAACCCAATGAGTCGCAGAATTGTTGAACGTGCTGGCTAGGATCGGTTCCTTTGTATTTGATGATCTTGGGTGTATGGAAACCTGTTGGAAGATTCATATCAAATAATTCTTTAGCAATTGGACTACCTTGTAATTTGTGCAGGTCATCCTTCACGTCTAAAGCTGTTGCTTTGATGATCTCCCTGATACGCGGGTCCATGAGTTCCTGAGAAATATAATGTTGAGGGATAGGAGCTGCTGGAACTGCTGGAACTACTGAAGCTGCTAGAAGTGTTGGAATTGTTTGACGTATGAGTCTGGGAACATGGTCACCTATTTTCTCGCTCACATGTTCAGGAAGCGGGGCTCGGTAAGGAGGTCACAAGACTTCCTCGGGCTGCTTGGAAGGTCTGCGATATCTGCTAATATCTATCTGCGCCTCCTGTCCCAAATGAATTGAGACTATCGGTGTTTGTAGATCCTCACAATGGATCCAAGAAATGTCTATACTATGTACCTCATAGGCCCCTAACCTCTCGTGAACGGAAACCCTTAAGATTGTTGGTACTGTTTCGCGCTCTCTCAGGGCTGGTGGTGGTTGGCTGCTCTGTAATGCTTTCAGAGCTGTTTGAAAAGCTAACATCTGAGCTTTTTGCTTCTTTGTCTCCAGAACTCGAGCTTGACGCTCTCGTTCTGATTCCTTCTCGCCGAGTTCTTGATCTTCCAATAGCTGGCGCTCGAGCTGACTCTATTTATCGGCTTTGGCAATTAAGCTCGCCCGAAGCTCGGCAACCCGATCAGGTTCCCTCGAACTTTCAGGCTGAGCTCCCGAAGATTGACGTGTTTGAACCATAATTGAATATTACTCGACTGATTAGTATCAATCGTGGCTCTTAAGTATGTTGAAAAATCGTGCGTTCCCACAGACGGTGCCAAATGTAAGGACTAGATTTTGTAAAGCTCGAACTAGTTTGAAATCAATCCTTACATCAAGAACTACTATGCCAAGAATTAAATAAGAGATAACACTTGACGCAGGGGTTTTAGTGTGGAAAACTTGTAAATAGGTAAAAACCACGACCTTGAGTGGAAGATTTTTTGAAAGTAGTATTATTGCTTGAGAAAGTGAGAGAATCTGATTACAAGAATTAATCTAAGATAAAATAGTTAGAGATCAGATAATTGTATATATCGAATTCTCTGTTGACCCTCCCCTTTTTCCTTAGAAGTTCTGCCCTTTTATAGACCCTGTTCTCAGTTTGACATCGTGCTCGAACACGTTTTCCTGAAAGTAGGAGTCATGGGAAGTTGAGTGTGTAACTGCTAGCTCGTGGGAGACAGGTGTATGTTGACTTGTTCTGTTTACATTTGTTGTGGACGATCCACGTTCTGCTTGAGTTCGTGGTCGACGTCTAACTGTTAACATGTTTGTTTATGTGTGATTCTGGTGCTGGATAAGATCGAGTCTTCTAGAGATCGAGGTATAGATGAGATCAAGTGTCCATAGCTCGGGGGATAAGTCCCTACACCAAGTACTACCCAACATCTTGGATATGAGATTTTTCTAGTTGTTAGAGTAAGTATTAGCTATGAATTTTGTAAATTTTTGGCATTCATATCAAGATAAGAACATTATTTAAAATCTCAGGATAATGGTCAGAATCATGTTTTGCTTATTAAAAAAGGCAAGAAGCTTAGAAGAAGCTTCATACCTTTATAAATGCATACTCCGAGGTTTTCAACTTCCATTGACAACTTTTGTTCATCTTCAATTATAACAGACTTGCAACTTACTTTATCTAAACATCCTTCTTGCATCTATAAACATAAGTAGATTTTGGTTTAGAATAGATAGAGAATAATGCAAAACTATACTTAGATGAGAAGAAATTTGTAATGGACGAAACTATTTCATCATGGGGCAATATCATCACAATACAATAATTAAATATAAGATAAATAAAGAATGTAGTGCACATAAACTTGTAATACCAATATATTATCGCAAGATTTTCAAGTTGGAGAAAACAATATAAACAAAGGAGATCATACAATAATTTTCATGTTGGAGTTATTAAATATTTAGAATCAATTGGAAAACAACTAACCACAAAATCAATATGGGAAGAGTAAGTATAAAAAAGAAGAACAATTTATTGGAAAATTAAGAGATAAATATCTTTTTACCAAATTGGAAATAGTAGAATAAATCTTAACCCTTACCGAGTTTTGAGCAAAATCAATCCAGACAAAAATCAAAATTCTCTTCCTCAAATACAATAGTATAAATATATGCGATGAGATTATCAAACAAAATTTAATTAGAGGAAACAAAATTAGAAACTAACTTGTAAATGGTCTTCCTTAATTTTCTTATATTTTTATCTTTCTTTCAGTGATTGACGAAAAATATTTTTGGCAACATTACATAGAATTGCAAACAATACAATACAATAAAACAAAGATTTAGCCAAATTAAAAAAAATTGGTTTGTCATTTCTCTCACTGACCATAGAATTGCTTGGTTTTTGCATCTCCATCTCAAGCACTAAATCCCATTTCTCACACCTGTGTTTTCTCTTCCTAAAATTCAAAATTTGATTGTGTGGCTCACAAATGAAATTTTACAGCAAGCCCAATATCAGTCATGAAAGTCGGATGGTTCTACATGAATGGTTGTATTGATAAAGATCCATAATTAGCATTGAAAGAGAGAGTAACTATTACTCTGTTGAGTTTTAGATTAAAGATAGAGATGCTAGGGAAGAGAAGAGAAAGGGAATGTGGGATTGAGATACATTTTTGAGGGAATGGAGTAAATTATTACATACGAGATGAACTTAGTAGAATTAATAAATTCATCTAAAGTGCATTTGCCTAATATAAATTTTTTATGTAAGAATCTAACAACAAATCAGAAAAAGATAAAGTTAGAAAGATATTAACATGTTATACTTATTTTCACTAAGACAACAACCATAGTGAAAAATAACATAATGACTTGATGTATTATACTGAAATTAAACCTTTATAATCAACTGGGATTAAAGCGAATAGGTAATTTATGAGAAACAATGAACATTAGAGGTCACACAAATTAAAGCTACATACTAACCTGCCAAAGATTATATTT
The DNA here is from genome assembly GCA_014058105.1 of Kingdonia uniflora. Taxonomy (NCBI): domain Eukaryota; kingdom Viridiplantae; phylum Streptophyta; class Magnoliopsida; order Ranunculales; family Circaeasteraceae; genus Kingdonia; species Kingdonia uniflora. The sequence continues at coordinate 1,264,517 of JACGCM010001419.1, forward strand.
TGGAAGATATCCATCTGTAAGTTCCAATATGACTCAACTTGCTTCAAATTACACATTCTCTTATTGAAACCTGATCCAAACAATGCCAAAATTTTCAAAGAAAAAACAAAAGGCATGACCTTGCAACACAATCAATCTAATTGGGTCTAAAGGAAAAAACAAATTTACCAAAATGAAACTTGATATCGATTATGGGGAATGCAATGGGTCATCTGATAGTCAGGATGATGATTGGCCTTCACAAAGAATATGCTACAAATATTATAGAGAAGTTTCTCAACTGCCAAAATAAAGAAATAACTAAATCAAACAACTATTGAACTGAAACTACAATAACATATATAATCCAAGATATTATGCAAATTTTGGGTGTGGCAAAAATTTGTAGTTTCATTTTTATCCCTCAGAATTACCACTATTTGAGATAGTAGAGCAAATGCTTAGCAAATACTTGACTCATTGTATTTCAAATTAAATTAAATAAATCAGTGAGAATAAAAGGAATCTTTCATTCTTCCCTCTGAATAACCACAAATCCACAAAAACATCAAAATCAAAAATTTAAACATGGTAAGTTTTAGATCGTACGTACCTCGAAATCTCTTTTGGAAGCCGACCTGGTATCGTTGGATACAAAATAGAAAATGGAGAGGGAAATCTTTTTCACATACACTAGTTTCCAATTTAATAACCACAAACCTAATTTCACATAAGGTTAATATCAAACCTAGAAAACACAAAATCAAACAAAACAAACATCAATCTAACTTATATGAAACAAATATTCGATTACTTACATGATATTTGTGAATCATTGGATTTGATTTAATGATCTTGAATTTAAAGTTTGTTTGATCTTTAGAGAGAATGATTGAACAAATCGATAACACCACAACTTCAATTGATTTAGTACTAGAACCCTGACTCGATTTTAGAAGTTCCTCGATTTTGCAAAATAGAGGTATTTGGAGTCGGAGAGGTTGATACAAGTAAACCGTAGTTTGAGGTTTAGGAATATCAAAGTTGGTTGGACGAAACTGCATAAATATCCTTCCTGATTTAGTTTTATGGGTAATTTTTACGGTGGATCTAATCTTACTCTCTATGAATTGAAATATGACAAATGTATAAAGTTATTTTAGATGAGAAGTTTGTATTTAACAAGGGGTATAATAGACAGACGAAAAAAATAGTCATTTTGATCGATTTTGGTCGAAAATATCCAATGGCCCACATTAATTCCTCATAATTAGGTTATAAATATAGCCTTTAATGACTCCTAAACTTGTGTGGGTGAATCTGATCAACGGCCGAGATGTATTCTCATTCTAACTATCTATCTCTAGCAGTGTTTGAAATTGTAGCATGATGCTTCGAATCCCCCATCGGGGGCTTTCTCCTCTAGCAGTGCTTGAGTTGAGAGCTCCACGTGATATTTCAAGCTTATTAGACAAGATCTGAATGTCTAAAATTAGAGGAGGCGCATGACGTGTATTAAGTTGTTTCATGCATGTATTTGTAAGATGTGGTTTTGAAAGTTATTTTATTAGTCTATTGGTTCCACCACTGATTTGAGTCCCAACTTCTAATTATTGAGCAATTATACTTGCACCAAGAAAAAATTAAATGTCATTCGTCGAAGTTCGAGTCCCAAATACCAATTATTTAACAAACCTTTTGAATGAGGCCAAAAATGTATTTCATCGGAGTTTCATTGGAGGGGAAGAGATTTTTTTTTTTTGGTTAGAGTGCTCCATCTAAAAGAGTTTTAATGATTTTTTTTCCGGTGCACATGTATCCAATCATTTGAGTTGATACTTGAAACTCAAGCTATCTCCATTTGAGTTGATATTTGAAACTCAAGCCATCTCTAGCTCCAAGCACGACGAGCATTGATGGAGATGCTCTCTAAGGCATATAAATTACATTTTGGACAGGGACTAGTCGAGTCTACCCATGGAAACCATGCGCGTATGACACCTCCTTGGAGCATGGCAACAGGCTCGCTATCGCTACGATAGTGATCTAAACCAACCAAAACTCAATTTTCAAGATCGCCATCGCTCAAATAGCGTTCCTGTAATGTCCCGGAATTTCAGGGTAATTTTTTTTGTTTATTATTAAGTATTGTTACTATTATTCATATATTGTTATTCGTTGTGCATCCATTTTTCCTTTCGGCAGGTTTTGTATATTAGATTCATTTTATGTAGTTTCGGTGGTACAGTGGTTATTCGGAGGAGGAGGTGGCGGTGTGGCCTTGGGAACCCCTAGATGGGTTGGTGGTGATGTTTATTTGTTGTGTGTGAGGTTTGGGGTGGTTCCGGTGAGCCGTTGGAGTGGCCGGTAAGTTTCTGGAGTTTCCCGAGGAAAAGATTCCTTTTCGGGGGTTTAAGCATTTTGGTGTCCGTGAAGCGGTAGAGGTGGTGTTTAGACCTTGGGAACCCTTTGTTAGGGTTATGATGGTTGTTCGGGTTGTTCCAGTCTTCTGAGGGTCTTGGTGTTGTCTGTGGTTCAGGAGGACCTCAGAGTGATATATTTAGATTCTTCCAGTTTCCGTTCGAACGGTCGTTCGAACGACTTGTTGTTTATAAATATATCATTATCCATTCTCTCTCCTTACATTTCTCTTTCACTCTCTCTCTCTTTTCCTAACCGAATCCTCTCCTCCCTCGCTTGCCGATTTCTTCATGGATTCTTCGCCGTTTTCCCTCGGTGAGTATTTTTTTTTTCTCTCTCTTGTATCATTGGTTAATTTAGGTTTTGGTGAGAACCCTTATGATGTTGGACTGATTTTATAGTTTATGATTATTGGGTGTATTGTTGATTTAAGGAGTGTGTTCATTGCGGGTGTTGGTCGGTGGCGGTGATTACGTGGGTTGAATTGTTGGTGTTTGGGTGCCAAAAATTATGAGGTTTTCTTGCAGCTGTTTGGTGGTATGATTGGGGTTTAGTGTGGTTGGGAAGAGGAGGTGTGGTGGCTATTATAGGTAGTAGTTGTTGCCGCTTCGGAGAGGGCTGCCTGAGCCGACAATGGTGGCCATTTTGGTTCAGAAATTTCTGCCATAGTTACTGTTATTATGGAAGAAGGATTAGAACTGTTTTAACGCCCTTTGAACACTGGGTTCGTGATTGCTGGGCAGATGATTTGGCGGGGTTAGAGTGGCTTATCTTCATGTGTTTGTGGGTGGTCGGAGTAGTGCAGCGTAGCGTGGTGGACCGTGGGTTTAGATGCAGTTTTGTTACTGAATTCAGTTGTGGTGCTGATCTGAAACGTAGTTTCGGGCGGGTATCCTTTGTCGGAGTTGCAATTGGGCTCTGGTACTTCATAGTGGTTGATATTGTGGTATTCCTGGTCCTTTCCGTGACTGATTTGGAGTTCCGGAAGTCGATTCGCGGAGCACATTTCCGTTGGGGTGCTGTTTGGGCAATTTCGCCGAGATTGTCGTTCCGAGCATATCGTCAGGCGAGTTTTATCTTCCTTAATAACTAGACCATTATATTGATTCGTGAGTTATTGTATCACATAGTTTATCATGTTTATTACCGTGATTATGTTAGTATATGGGTTAATTGCTTAGGACACATTCACGGGTTATCCGTTTGGCATACCTTAGGCGAGAGTACTTAATGGTTTGATAAGTTAGTAAAACCCGAGTTTGTTATAAGTTTAGTTACTAGATAGAACCTGTAGGTTATGTTTAGTCAGAGGAGGTTATTCTCTGTTGTCGTCGATGTGACGATAACTCTTGAGATTCCTCTTAGACCGATTTCATTGTGGGTGATTATTGCGGATCTTTTCTTTATTGAGGTTGAGAACAATGGCATTTCTCAGTATGTTGCGACGTCCAGAGTCGCTATATATATGTATAATATATTGAGTGTGGTACTGTTGGTTAGTTATTAGGGTGCCCATCTTGTTTCAGGGAACTAGTAACTTGGTTTGACTATTAGTAGAGACTTATGGACGGCATGTGGTTTCGCCGCTATTTCTCTGAGATAGTATAGTTCAGAGACTATAGTTCTCACCCTATAGTATAGCACCCTAGTTAGTTTGGGTTGCTGGACTTGGTTCCAGGGTAGTCTTGGGGCGACATAGCTTCAGTAAGACACGGTCTTCGATTCGGAGCTCGTCCTCTTGCCTGCTATTGTTTTGATTAGTCTTAGGACTAATCTAGGTGTACTCTGTGTTTTCAAGGCTTGGTCCTTGAGCACTATCATTGTGATTAGTGGTTGTTTGGAATGTTAGAGTCCATGTGGGAGTGTGGTATCTCCTGAACTGTTAGTTGTTGATGGTGAGTAGACGGCTTGTCCGTGGCGGTTGGTTGTGGATGTGAACTTCTGATAGTTTACCTTAGGATTGTTTTCTTATCGTGTTGTGACACTTATTGTCCTCATGATTCTTAGAGCTGATAGAGCTTACTCGAAAGCCTTCTTTCCCCGGGATGAGGCTGTTAGGGTTGTGTTCCCTTCCATCATCTAGGAGGCAGTGAGACAACATGGCTAAGTGTGATCCGCGGCTGAGCCAGGTGGTTTATGAAGTTGTACGTCACCCGAGATGTTGGAATGTGGCTGAAACCTCTTGTTGAATCTAGTTCCTGTACATCCGTGTTGGAGACTTATGTGCATGATTAGGAGGATTGTGAGACAGTTTTGTTATTAGGGATTGTTGACTACTTGTTGGACTCTTGTAGGTCACCCCATGAGTACTAGTCTGTGTTGACAACTAGAGTACTGTTGTACTTGATGGTAATCATATTATGTTGATGAATCTTAAAGACTGATGTCGTTTAGATATCATGACGGTTAAGTTGTTGTTTCATCTAGGTTTACATGGTACAACTGAGTCACAGGAGGGCATCTGTGTTAGTTTTGGTTGCCACACTCTCAGGCAGGTGGTTATCCAATTATGTATTGGCTGTGTTAACAGCAGTTGTGTTTCAGTCTCTAGGATCATGCTCATATCCTTAGATAATATATTCTCTCCTTATCTTACTGCGATTGGATACATAAACAACTCCGCATCGGCTGGCCCCGATAGGTTGATAGGATCCCTGGATCGGGTTAAAGTTTTAAAGGTGAAGATATGGTTGGATTAGTTTTCCTGGTGCCCAGTCTCGTCCTGCGTAGAAAGACATGGTTGGATACTATTTCCTGGTGCCCAGTCTTTTCCTGTGAGTGAAGTTATGGTTGGAATAGTTCTCCTGGTGCCCAGTCTCATCCTGCGTGGAGAGACATGGTTGGATGCTAGTTCCTGGTGCCCAGACTCCTCATGCGAGGTTGAAATACCTATGTTATTATCTTTTAGTTTGGTCGATCTAGTGTAGTACATCATACCCTTGTATCCAACAATATCCGGTAAGGTAAATCCTTTTTCAGCAGTTGTCAGCCCACTTTAGTCTTGGGGGCTAGCCCTTTGGGTTGACATCGCTAAACCATTGCATTTGGGATAGGTATGGGACTATCCCACTTCATCATAAATCTTTCTGCATCATCATCATCATCATCAAGTATATCATTGCATCTCAGCATACTTCCAATTGGTTGGTTCTTCTGATAGAAATCCTTAACCCTTTCTGCATTATGTTTAATATAAAATATTCTGCACTTGGGATAATCAGAAGATTATCTCATTCCATCATATCATCATCATAACATATCATTGGATTGGGATAATTATGGGATTATCCTAGTTCATTATATTCTTCTCCGCTTATTAGATTCCTCTTCTCCTAATTGATTACGGTGTAATTTGACTTCTCTTCCATCTGCATACTCCTCTTCTCTCTGCATCTATTCCCCCCTCTTCTGTATCTGATTAAGTTATTAGGTAGATTAGTTTGGTTGGTTGCTGTAAGCTTTAGGCTGGTATTTGGTTGTGGGTGATCTCGTTCAGCTTGTGGTAGCTTCGGGATTGTGCCTGGTTGGGGTTTGGATAACCCGGTTGGTTTGTAGTTAGCCGAGGGTGTTTACCCTCACGTGTGACTGTATTCCTGAGGTGGATTAGTTGCTTGAGGCGCTGAGGGCCACGGTAGTGATTAAAGTGTAGTTAGTGGTACTTGTGACTGGAGTATGGATTTACACTCCATTGCACGAGGTATATTTATAGATAGATTTATTAGAGTTAGTATATATACGTATACCTATTAGTCATCATATATATATTTATATATATACATTGTTTATCGTTAGATATTATTATATCCTGCTATCACTAATATTTATATCCATCTCATTGGTTAGTATAATCGTTTAGCTATTCTTGGAAGTTAGTGAGCTCGTTGTTTGCTTTTACTTATTATGTATGTGTACAGAGATTGTGAATACTTATAAACAAATAATATAAGCAAGCTTTAATTTATTATGAAACTCTTATGATATACTTACAGAGTATGGATGAAGATAAACAGTGGATGGAGGTGGTAGCTTACAAATAGGAGTTCAAACTTAGAAACTTTAGAAATTAAAAAAAAAACGTACACACAAATGAGCTCTCTGGCTCCTTCTATAGATGAAGACGGATTCCAAATGGTTTAAAGTCTATGTAGTGCTGTCCAGCTTGGAGTTATCTGGTGGAAGACAAGGTAAGTGGTTTTCAGGTCCCACAAAGTGATCTTCAGGTCCCACATAGTGGTCGGTCCCACAAGGTGATCTTCAGGCTCTACAAAGTGGTCGGTCCCACAAGATGATCTTCAGGTCTCACAAAGTGGTCGGTCCCACAAAGTGGTTAGTTGGTCCTACAAAGTGGAGATATACGTAGTGCTTGCTGAATGCGATTCCTTCATAGAAGTGATTTTCGGAGCCCACAAAATGGAGAACACTGATGGTTACTGTTTGTGTCAGCATACTGTGTGCTGGAATTCTGTTGTGAATGGGAACTGATCTGTCGCCAACTAAATGAGTTGTGATGGTAAGGAAAGTATTGTTGGAGTATCGATGCTCGTGACTTGGGCTTTTCCCTTTACTATAGTCTTGAGCTGCAGTTCTTGAACTTCAATCATGGCATCCCAGTAATCTTCTATAGTAGCTTCTGAAGATTTTACAGAGGACATATCCTCGTCGGTATATATGGGTTTTGGCTTTTTCTTGGTTGAGAATATTGTTGACTGTAGTTATCATCGGGTAAGGTGGATGCTTGTGATGTTGTGGCGGCCTATGATGTTGTGGTTGCCACAAACTGGCCCTTCAAAGTCTGTAGGACCTTGACTTGGCGTTCTTCTGAGGTCAAATGAGGATATCGATCCTTAATCGAATCCACGAAAAGTTGGAAGACATTATTCGAAGAGACTAATGTACCAACTACTTTCTGATTTTATATTTTAGAAGATAGAAAATACTCTTCAGTTACTTTGTTGACTAATGCAACAACACGTTCAGTTTTAAACTCATCCCATCATCTATAGAAGAAGGTGCGCTGGAGAATGGGGAGTTTCAGATCATTAAAACAAATTTCGAGGTCCCATTTCCAAATCCATGTGATCAGGAAATTTGTAAAATACCATAAGTTATTTCTGTCGATAGGTGGATTGGTAACAGTTTTTCCTTTGAGCTTTAGATGAAATTCATACCAAAGGGTAAAGAGATCCTGAAGGGCTTTCGGAAGAACATCAAAGTCGGGTCCCATTTTTCTCCACCAGTTGAGGAACCAAGTAGGGAAGCCGAATTTTTTGATAATATCCGGATTGAGGCAGAAAAACCAAGTATGTTTTCTGACAGAGTTCTGATAGTAAAAAGTAAAATGCCAAGCTTAAGTATAATCCTAATAGTTATATTCCTGACCATTCAGTTTAAAAGACCTAGATTTAGTAGGATCTAGACCCTATTCAGATAGGTGCAGAACCCTAGTAACATAATACTTAGAATGTGTTATAGAACTTTTCAGGTCTTTTGGATTGATATGATGGTGTTCAAGTTAAACAGATGCAGTTTTGATTAACATGGCCTCATAGACATACCGATAACGGCCCTCTTGGACCATATAATTATGATTTGCAAAATATCATTCTTTGAGACCCTGAGCATCTTGATGGAGTTTAAGGTCATCAAAAGAAAGGGTTAACATGCTTTCTTTAACCAGTGTATTTTGATGGTAAATAATGTCTTCTTTAAGGGCATCTTTAATAGTTTTCTTAGGTTCCTGATTACTGTTAGTAGGAAGCTTCGAATTCGGATTCTTTTTTCTACTGTTGTGACCCCATTCATTTTCATGAGGTTTCATGTTCAGCTTTTTCCTGCAGAAATTCCTCGGTAAGAAAATCAGGGAGAGAATTCTGATTGCCTTTAATATACTCAATAGAGAAATCAAAAGCAGACAGTTCAGATTGCCATCGGGAAAATATCTGTTTAGATACAAGATTTTAAACATCTTTTTGAATGATGTCTTTAGCAAAGCTACAATCAATCCTTAGTATAAAGGGTTGATTTAATAAGTCATCCTGAAATTTATAAATGCCTTTAACAATAGCAAACATTTTCTTTTTAATAGTGGAATAGTTTTTTGAGCTGTTTTCCATTTTTCGGTTGTAAAACGAAGTAATTCTTCTTTTGGGGAAGAAGGATTCCTTTGTTTTAATATTCCTCCAAAATCCAAATCAGAGGCATCGGTTTCGACAATCTTTGGCCAGTGAGGGTTGGCAAGACCTAAGCAAGGGAGTTGTTTAATATGTAATTTGATACGTTGAACAGCTTGTGTATGTTCAGAAGTTCAGGGGGTAGAAGTCTTAGTGAGTCTATTGTATAATATCACGTTATCTTGGGCAAGATTATGATAGTAGTCTACAATGTAATTGAGACTACCAAGAAATCGTTGTAATTGGGTTTTCTCTCTTATTTCGTCTGGAAATTTGGAGGCAAACTCAATGCTTCTGTCAATAGGGATTATTTGTCCTTTTAAAATGTTATGTCCAAAGAATCTAGCTGTTAATTGAAATAGTTTGATTTTTGGGGCAGATAGGACCAGACCATTACGACGGATAATGTTTAAAGTGTTGATCAAGCGTAGTAGAGAATAAGAGAATATCGTCAATATAGACAATACAGACATGAAAATATCATTCATAATATTTTGAAATTCAGATGGGGCATTTGTTAAGCAGTAAATCATACCTAGCTCTGTTGCTCATACCTAGCAAAAAATTAGCCATGTGTGGTTAATTTTGTTGGTTCGCGTAGGTATGATAAGTTTCATATGAAAACTAGGTATGATTTACTATTTATCTTCTTTCTTTATTAATGATGTCTTCATAGCCTAGCCTGGTGAGAGAAGTAGGTATGTTTACTGTTTATCTTCTTTCACTGGTTGAGGTGTTTTCTCAGCCTAGCCTAGTGAAAGTATTAGGTATGGTATGTCACCGAAGTCGCGTATGGCGTTGTTGGCCTGAAAGTGGACGTTTAGCCGATAAATCGTTGACAGACGGGTACCTGACTCTTTCACTAAGACTCTACTGTTTAAACATCTTGTCAGGGAAAAAGACCAACAGTAATCATACTGACACCTTTTACTAAGACTCTACTGTTTAAACATCTTTTTCCAGGAAAAAGACCAGCAGTAACCATACTGACATTCTTATATGGAATTTACATATCTATCTGATCCATCCTTCATATATGGATTTCAGCCCTGGTTCTATGATTCGCCAGTTTATCAGTAACGAATTCATAACTTCCACTCATGATGACTTCAAAAAATGGTATTGGATAACTTTTTCGAGAGAAAAATTATAACTTATTGAAGACATTTACTACCATGAAATGGAATGAAGCCAAAAGATTATATTCTTTTGTGCCTAGTTCGCAACATGGTATCCTTGTCCTTATAACACTATCAGTGCTATAGCCGATTCTCATAACCATCAGATTCCACCATAAGGTAATACAGTCCAATCTGTCCACTCTCCCCCTGAATCTATCCATCTAACAGTAGGCAATATAAGCTCTACACCTTTTCAAGCAGAAGTATTGATTCCCTCTAACAATATTATAGTTGATACGCATTTAGTTACCCAACCGAATATAGTTAGTACAACATCTAGCATGTATAGTACTAACATCAAACCTATCCTTTTGGTTAATCATATTCAACCCTTAGATTCCCAGGACTCTGAGTATGTTGACTTTCAGGATGATAACATTAAACATACCGAGTCTGTTGAACCTCAGGATAACAGTGTAGGACGGTTTAATGCTGACACTCTTAGTAAATCCGAAAACTGTATCCAAACCATTGAGATTCACCCTCCTACAATCTAACCATCCTACAAAGATTCTTCTAAAGGATCTGACCCTCAGGAATTATTCTTTACAAAAGAATTTGAATATCCACTTAACAAGCCGAATTTACCAGGACACCCATTAACAAGGGAATATTATCATCAGTTTCCTTTTTACCACAAACATAGAAAATGTAAAAAGCATAACAGTGCTTTTAATCAACTTACAACCCGTATTTGTTACAAGTTTATCCCACAAGGACACCTAACAAACCAGTATACCACAAAACAACATGAACTCCGAAGTGTTGCAGATTCTAAACTACAGTTTAGAAAACTGTTAATCCTTACCACCTCGGAACACAGTCCTTCTCCCCATACCGAATCAGTCAAGCAAATTGACCACAATACTTCTTTTACTGTACCAGAACTACCTTGTGGCGAATGTTCAGAATCCATTTTTCAGAATCATTGGAAGACCATTCATAACATCAATGGATTACAACTTAATACTCTTACTACTACCCAAAGTAAAATTCTATCCATTGTAGACACGATCCTTAATCCTGACAATAGAATTAAAGTCCTAAGTATCTGTCTCCAACAAATACTCCAGGATGTCTGGTAAAGTACCAGACCCACAACTTTTTAGCATACCTGATAGCGATATCCTCCAGTGAATGGAAACTGAAACACCTATCACTATCCAAAATCTTTGAACAAAAATCAATACCTTAAAATATGAAATTCAACATTTAAAAATCTCTGAAAAAACATTTCATAAGGATAAACAAAAAATTCTATCAGATAAATCCTTTTATCCTAATCCAGAAAAAGGAGACCTTTATCTCAATCCCATCCAAAAAGTTATTGCTCAGAAATGGTATATCCAAGTAACCATTGTCATTAACAATGAATTTACAAAAAAAAATGCCATCGCCCTTGTGGATAGTGGCACTGACCTTAACTGTATACAAGAAGGATTGGTTCCTACCAAATATTTTGAAAAAACTATCCAATCTCTTATCTCTGCTAGTGGTAATACGCTATAAATCCATTATATACTCCCCGAAGCTTTTATCTGTAACAAAGGTGCTTGTATTCCTTATACCTTTCTTTTGGTTCGCAACCTTCAGCAGTAAATCATTCTTGGCACTCCTTTCCTTTGTCTCCTTATGCCTTTGCATAAGGTTGATCAGAAAGGGATATGGTGTAATTATCAAGGTCAAGAAATTAGTTTTGAATTTATTAGAGATCATGAAATCAGGCTAATTAGTGAACTTAAAACTATAATTGGTTCTAAAACAAACCATCTGAATTTCCTTCAAGAAGAATTTCATGTCATGGACAATTCCCACAAGCTTTAATCCTCTGAGATAAAAATTTGAATCAAAACTATTGAGCAACAATTAATTAACGAAGTTTGTAGCAACATTCCTAATGCCTCCTAGAATCGCAAGCAACATGTTGTTACCCTACCGCACAAACTGGATTTTAATGAAAAAACCTAAATTCCTACTAAAGCTAGGCCTAGTCAGATGAATTATGAATATCTTATATTATGTAAGAAAGAAATCTAGGATCTTCTTGATAAAAACCTTATCCGTAAGAGTTACTATTCCTAGAGCTGTACAACCTTCTATGTTAATAAGAATGCTGAAAAGGAAAGAGGTGTTCCTAGACTTGTAGTCAATTATAAGCCTCTCAAAGACTTTTTCAAATGGATTCGTTACCCTACCCCTAATAAAAAAGATATTTTAAATCGCCTTTATAATGCTATTATCTTCTCCAAATTTGACTTAAAATAAGGATATTGGCAAATCCAGATTAGTAAGACAAATAAATATAAAATTGCATTTACAGTACCATTTGGCCATTATGAATGGAATGTTATGCCTTTTGGCTTAAAAAATGCCCCATTTGAATTTCAGAATATTATGAATGATATTTTCATGCCTTATTCTGACTTATGTATTGTCTATATTGACGATATTCTCTTATTCTCTACTACGCTTGATCAACACTTTAAACACCTAAATTTTTTTAAGGATGTTATCCGTCGTAATGGTCTGGTCCTATCTGCCCCAAAATTCAAACTATTTCAATTAACAGTTAGATTCTTAGGACATAACATTTCAAAATGACAAATAATCCCTATTGACAGAAGCATTGAGTTTGCTTCCAAATTTCCAGACGAAATAAGAGAGAAAACCCAATTACAACAATTTCTTGGTAGTCTCAATTACATTGCAGACTACTATTAGAATCTTGCCCAAGATAGCGCAATATTATACAATAGACTCACTAAGACTCCTACCCCCTGGACTTCTGAACATACACAAGCTATTCAACGTATCAAATTACGTGTTAAACAACTCCCTTGCCTAGGTCTTGCCAACCCTCACTGGCCAAAGATTGTCGAAACCGATGCCTCTGATTTGGGTTTTGGAGGAATATTAAAACAAATGAATCCTTCTTCCCAAAAAGAAGAATTACTTCGGTTTACATCCGAAAAATGGATAACAGCTCAAAATAACTATTCCACTATTAAAAAGAAAATGCTTGCTATTGTTAAAGGCATTTCTTAATTTTAGGATGACTTATTAAATCAACCCTTTATACTAAGGATTGATTGTAGCTCTGCTAAAGACATCATTCAAAAAGATGTTAAAAATCTTGCATCTAAACAGATATTTGCCCGATGGCAATCTGAACTGTCTGCTTTTGATTTCTCTATTGAGTATATTAAAGGCAATCAGAATTCTCTCCCTGATTTTCTTACCAAGGAATTTCTACAGGAAAAAGACGAACATGAAACCTCATGAAAATGAATGGGGTCACAATAGTAGAAAAATGAATATGAATTCAAAGCTTCCTACTAACAGTAATCAGGAACCTAAGAAAACTGTTAAAGATTCCCTTAAACGCGACATTATTTACCATCAAAATACACTGGTTAAAGAAAGCATGTTAACCCTTTCTTTTGATGACCTTAAACTCCATCAAGATGCTCAGGGTCTCAAAGAATGATATTTTGCAAATCATAATTATATGGTCCAAGAGGGCCGTTATCGGTATGTCTATGAGGCCATGTTAATCAAAACTGCATCTGTTTAACTTGAACACCATCATATCAATCCAAAAGACCTGAAAAGTTCTATAACACATTCTAAGTGTTATGTTACTAGGGTTCTGTACCAATCCAAATGGGGTCTAGATCCTACTAAATCTAGGTCTCTTAAACTGAATGGCCAGCAATATAACTGTTGTGATTATATTCAAGCCTAGCATTTTACTTTTTACTATCAGAACCCTGTCAGAAAGCATACTTGGTTTTTCTGCCTCAATCTGGATATTATCAAAAGATCCGGTTTTCCCACTTGGTTCCACAACTGGTGGGAAAAAATGGGACCCGGCTTTGATGTTCTTCCGAAAGCCTTTCAGGATCCCTTTACCCTTTAGTATGAATTTCATCCAAAGCTTTAAGGAAAAACTGTTAGCAATCCACCTATCGGCAGAAATACCTTATGGTATTTTATAAATTTCCAGATCACATGGATTTGGAAATAGGACCTCGAAAAATGTTTTGATGATCTGAAACTCCCCATTCTCCAACGCACCTTCTTCTATAGATGGTGGGATGGGTTTGAAACTGAACGTGTTGTTGCATTAGTCAACAAAGCAACTGAAGAGTATTTTACATCTTCTAAAATAGAAAATCATGAAGTAGTAGGTATATTGGTCTCTTCGACTAATGTCTTCCAGCTTTTAGTGGATTCGATTAAGGATCAATATCCTCATTTGACCTCAGAAGAACGCCAAGTCAAGGTCCTACAGACTTTGATGGACCAGTTTGTAGTAACCACAACATCACAGGCCGCCACAACATCACAAGCATCCACCTTACCCGACGACAACTACAGTCAGCAATATTGTCAACCAGGAGAAAGCCAAAACACATATACCGATAAAGATATGACCTTTGTAAAATCTTCAGAAGCTACTATAGAAGATTACTGGGATGCCATGATTGAAGTTCAAGAACAGTAGCTCAAGACTATAGTAAAGGAAAAAGCCCAAGTCAAGAGCACCGACACTCCAACAGTATTTTCCTTACCATCACAACCCCTTTAGTTGGCGACAGATCAGTTCCCATTCACAACAGAATTCCAGCACTCAGTATGCTGACACAAGCAGTAACCATCAGTTTTCTCCACTTAGTGGGCTCCGAAGAACAGTTCTTCGAAGGAATCGCATTCAACAAGCACTACATATATCTTCACTTTGTGAGACCAACTAACCACTTTGTAGGACCGACTAACCACTTTGTGGGACCTGAAGATCACTTTTTGGGACTGACCACTTTGTGGGACCTGAAGACCACTTACCTTGTCTTCCACCAGACAACTCCAAGCTGGGTAGCACTATGCAGACTTCAAACCATTTGGAATCCGTCTTCATCTATACAAGCCAGATAGCTCATTTGTGTGTATGCTTTTTTTTAAAAATATTTCTTAAGTTTCTATGTCTGTACTTCTGTTTGTAAGCTACCACATCCATCCATTGTTTATCTTCATCCATCCTCTGTAAGTATATCATAAGAGTTTCATAATAAATAAAAGCTTGTTTATATTATTAGTTTATAAGTATTCACAATCTCTGCACACATTCCCTATTGAGGTGTCTAAGTGCTATTAGATGGACCTTAGGGTCATACTTTAGATTAATATATTTATGTTCTAGTTTATTTCAAGTTTCTTTAGTTTTTTAGTTTATATATACTCTAGTTTATTTATAGTGTTCTTGTTTTTGTTTAATTTAGGCGTTTTGATTAGATCCATCTCTTTCATTGGTATCAGAGCTATGTGTGGTTAATTTTGTTGGTTCGCGTAGGTATGATAAATATCATATGAGAACTAGGTATGCTTTATTGTTTATCTTTATTCTTGATTACAAATATTTTCTCAACCTAGTCTGGTGAGAAATGTTGGTATGTTTACTGCTTTCTTCTTTCTTTGGTTGAAATTATTTTCTCAGCCTAGTCTGGTGAACAAATTAGGTATGGTACGTCACCCAAGTCGCATATGACGTTGTTGTATTGAAAGTGGACGTTTAGCCGATAAATCGTTAACAGACGTGTTCTTGAGTTTTTCACTAAGACTATACTGTTTAAACATCTTTGTCAGGGAAAGGAGACCAGTAGTAACCATACTTAACACCTTTTCTACGATTACACCGTTTTAACATCTTTGTCAGGAAACAAAGATCAACAATAACCATACTGAAATTCCTATATGGGATTTACATATCTATGTGATCCATCTTTCACATATGGATGAACTTAATAGGTCTCATGAAGACCAATTATCTATAATTTTTTTTGAATTAATAGGGTTTGAACAAATCCAGCAACTGAATCAATGGACAACTATCAAGTCCGAATTAATATACAAAAAAGGTATGTTCGACTTCATTAGCCAATATAATATCAAGATTATAGAGCAATCCATAGCTCTTGACAGTAAATGTCATACTTTAAAACTCCTTAATCTTCAGGATGTTGAATGATATCTTAAAAAATATAATTATCTGCATGTTGGATGCATCCAAGTAGCATTCAAACCTTTGACTCTCCTAGGGATCAATTCTAGTATTCTTGCCTATCTCAGAGATAAGATGAGTCGAGAATTTAAATCATCTCTTATGGGAATCGTTCAGACTATCCTATGTCATGGACTAGTTTATTTTGATGTTTATCCCAACTTAACCTTGTCCTTTACAGATAAGTCTATATTTAATGTTATTAGTCTTCGAATCCAGACACATGGGTATGATTTTATCCCTGGAGAAGAAGTTATAGCCGTTATATACCGAATCCACTATATGGTTATGAACACCTTATGCCCTCGAGCTATTATGAAAAGTGAACCAGGTACAACTGTAGCAGTTCATAGTAACTGTTTAACTACTAATATTGGAGTTAACAGACTTATAAATTGGGATGAACTGAGTATCCCTACTGAATGAGTTCTACCTAGAGCTGTTGTCCCCAGACCTCAGCTTACCAACCGAGTCACCCAAACCCCTGATGGTGATGTAGAGGTAACCTTTGCATCCCGTCCCATCAAACTATTTCTCTATAAGAGCAGGTCTTGTAGAAAAATGCCCAACGAGGACGACATTCCCTACCACATCTCATGCCCTTTTTCCAGACCTTCAGTTTCTAAACATTCAACATCTGAACCCATTATTCAGGGAATTAGATTTTCCGATCAACAGATTCTTCATGGCATCTATAATGATCCCTCAACCAATACCATGACCGAAGTAGTTCAAACTACTTCTCCTCTATCAGAAGCAAGCTTCTATGTTTAATAATTTTATGGATTTAAGCCCTAACTCTATTATTCGTCAGTTTATCAGTAACGAATTCATGACTTCCATTCATGATGACTTCAGAAAATGGTACTGGAAGACTTTTACCAGAGACCAATTACACCTTATTGAAGATATTTACTACCATGAAATTGAACGAAGCCAAAAGATCACATTCTTTTGTGACTGGTTCACAACATGGTATTCTTGTCCGCAATATATCATCAGTAATATGGAAAATTTCACCAAGACATGGGTTAAACCAGATGGCACAGAAGTCCAATCTGTCCACCCTCCTCCTGAATATCTCCATTTAAACAAGAGCAATCCTAACTCCAAGCCTTTGGAAGCTAACGCCTTTGCCCACCCTACCAATCAAATCACTGATGTTAATCTTATTATCAAACAGAATAATTGGACTAATGTCAGTCTTCAAACGATGGGCAACCAGCTGAATCGTATCGAAGATCACATCCAACGTACTAGTAATACCAACATTAATACAGCCAATACATCCTCAAGTACACATAATGCTGATATTAAACCAACATTCCTCTTCAATGACTTTAAGCTTTCAGATTCCCAGGATTCTGAGTTTGTTAACCTTTTGGATGAAAGAATCAAACAGCTTAGTGTTAATACTCTGGAACAAACCTCTGCATCTGAAGCAACCTCTGATAATCAATCCGAAAATCACATCCAAGACGTTGAAGCCATTTTTCATAAAATCGAATATGAACCATCCCAGTTAAAAACATATTATAAAAGGCCTACCCCTCATGATCTTTTATTTGAGAAATATTTCTTTCAAAATCAAATGTTTTATAATGGACGTACCATTTATGAATGGAATATTGATGGTTTATGAGAATACCAAATTTATGAAATTATTCATAAAATGCTTATGTATGCCTGCATCTGTAAAACTGCTGGTAATGAAGACGACAACGTCGCCAAATTTATTGCATAGGAAGTCTTAAAGGCTGGTGAGACAATTTTCTCACTCATGATCAGAAGGTAGAAATTTTTGGTTCTGTCAAAACAGAAGGAACTAGTACTGCCCCTATCAAAGATACTATTTACACCCTTATTCAAACTATCATTTTACAGTTTGTGGGTCTTTCACCCCAGCGACATGAAAGGAATATAAAACTCCTACAAAACCTTAGATGCCATTCTCTCACCCATTTTAGGCGGTACAATGATGTTTATATATGCAAGGTCATGCAACACAGTGATGCCAATGCAAAACATTGGAAAGCTAGATTTATTGATGGTCTTCCACCATTATTTGCTGCTAAAGTTCGACAGAAGCTCAAAGACCAATATGATGGCAATTATATACCTTACCATAGCTATACGTATGGTCATATTATTAGTGTCTGTACCCAGGTAGGTCTGAGTATCTATAATGACCTCAAACTCCATTATCAACTTAAAAAACAGAATCTAACGGGGAAAAAGGAAATTGGCGAATTTTGTCACTAATTTGCATATGACCTTCATGTTACTTATCCTCGTAAACACCGCCCATATACCAAACAACAATCTCATCACATGAGAAAAGGTCCTAACATAAAATATAAGGATCAAGATGATTCTTATTACCAAAAACATAAAAAACGTAAAAGGCTTTTACCTCATGCCAGCCCTTCCAAACAGACTGAAACCCGCACTTGCTATAAGTGTAGTAAACAAGGACACTTGGCCAATAAGTGTACCACCAAACGTAAACTACAAAAACTTCACATAGATGAAGGATTAAAACTTCAGCTAAGTAAACTCTTGCTCAACACCACTTCTGAAGACAGTTCTTCTGATCACTCTGATACAATCAACTATATTGACCACAGTGTTTTCTCTTCACCAAAAGAAGAAACACCTTGTGACAAATGTTCTAGATCCAGTCCTCCGGATTATTGGAAAGCCATTGTGGAAATGAATGGTTTACAACTCAATACCTTAACCACAAACCAAAGCCAATTGATATCCATTATTGATAAAATTCCTGATCCGAAAATTAGATCCCAAATTCTAAATCTCTGCATCCAACAGCTGATCCAGGAAAATCCAAAACCTAATACAACACCTAAACTTCCTATAGATAATTATTATAATTTTCAGGATGTTCTCAGCCAAATAGAGACTGCTAAACCTATCACCATTCAAGACTTACAAAAATAAATTAATTACTTGAAATCTGAAATCATAAATATCAAACTTTCTCTCCAGAAGTATGATAATATTATGACATTCGAACAAAAGGACAAACAGCCAATCCTAACCACTACTTCTGTTAGTCAACAAACACATGGCTCTCATCTGCATCATCTTCACAAAATATCATTTCCAAAGTGGTACATTTAAATTACTCTAATTATCCAACATGAATATACCATTCATGGTATTGCCCTAGTCGATAGTGGGGCTAATTTAAACTGTATCCAATAAGGCTTGGTTCTTACCAAGTATTTTAAAAAAACTACTCAATCTCTTACCTCTGTTAGTGGTACTAGAATGAATAGTCAATATAAAATTTCGTACGTATCTATCTGTAATAACAACCAGAATATTCCTTTAGTATTTCTTTGAGTAAGGAATTTGCAACAACAAGTTATTCTAGGAGCTCCATTTCTCAATCTTTTTATGCCTTTGCATAGTATTACTCCAACAAAAATAATTGGTACTTATCAGGGCCACGATATTACTTTTGACTTTATTACTAATAATAATAACTTTCAGTCTTTTTCAGGAACATAACTTCTTTAGATTAGCTCCGGCCCTATCCGAATTATGGTAGATAATCTACCCACTACAGAACCCCATACAGTTTTATTGCATAGGTCCCAGCTGGATAATAACCGAATTATTTTACCAACTGAACAGTCTCATACAGAATCAGCTCTGAATGATAAGGATAAGAAGACTGGTATTATCCGTCGCACTATTTCTTTTACGAACAACAGTAATTTTTCTATGAAAATGACAGCTTTAGCTCATTTCATAAGAAAATCTGAAAACCCTCCATCTCCCCATGGAGGCATACACCACTCTTGGACTCACCGCATGACTCGTAGAACCTCTATGAGTAAACTGCATATTCAACCAGAAAATACTAAACAACATCGTCTGGATTCTAATAGCTATAAATCCAATTATTTGTTGGTTATAACCGATCTTACTCGGGGAAACAGTAAGACTAGTCCAGAGCAAACGACTCCTGGTAAATACACATCAAACCCGTTAATACCTGTCAGTTTGGTCAAAACTGAACGTTCGATTAAAACTTCAGACATAATTCACCACCCTGAACTTTCAGCTATCTCAAAATCCGAATTAACCTTGGCCAACTGGGAAACCCGCAGTAAAGCTTTTTATTCTATTGCTCCCCCTCCAGGATCTTCTCTCAAATCTATTATTTTCTTTGACAGTCCAGGATATTTAATCAGAAGTACCCATCCCTAGCCTGATAAACTATGGCTCTTTGAAAATGGTTTTATCACAATCTTGGAAGTCACTTGCACCCAGGATCTCCGAGATTTTCCCTCTCTTCTATATCATAGTATTGCCAACTTTCAAACAATTATCTTCTCTCATGACAAAATTTACCTGGATATTAACACCATTCCTCCTGAATGGGTTACTTTACCTAACAAAACATGTAGTCTCCACTGGATCAATATTGTTACTCATTCTTCTACTTTTCCAAACCATTATCCTGAATCTCTCCTCAACAAATATCCTGCTTCACGCAGATACCGAGACAATCTAACTTGCAGAGCTTATGCTCTTGCCACCTTCAAAATGTTCCAACCATGGAATACCCGTTACCAAATTTATGCAGAAGGTAACTATATATATGTTATTGGCCCCTTATTCCGACCCTCTACTGGCCAATTCTTGCACAACATTATTCAGCAACAAGTGCCACTTAGCCTGGCATGTGCCAAAGAGGAAGAAGAAGCCGAACAATCCGCCCAGAGCAAACAACCCCTTTTTCCCACTTTAGCCCTAATCAGGACTTTGCCCCAGAAACCTCTCCAGACCCTTTTCCCCATCCTGAGCAATCATGGTGGAATGGACTAGATCATACATCATAACAGTACTCCAGCACTCAGGATGCTGACACAAGCAATAACTATCAATTTTCTCCATTTTGTGGGCTCTGGAGAAAACTTCTCCGAAGGAATCGCATTCATCAAGCACTCAATATACCTCCACCAACTTTATTTTTCAAAAGGTTAAAAACAGTGGGACCGACCACTTTGTAGGGCCTACAGACCACTTTGTGGGACCTACCAACTACTTTGCGGGACCCGACAACCACTTTGTGGGACCCAAAGACCACTTACCTTGTCTTCCACCAGACAACTCCAAGCTGGACAACATTACGGACTTCAAACCATTTGGAATACGTCATCGTCTATATAAGGAGCCAAAGAGCTCATTTCTATGTACGTTTTTTTTTTAATATTTCTGAAGCTTCTAAGTTTGTACTCCTGTTTGTAAGCTACCACCTCCTCCACTGTTTATCTTCATCTATCCTCTGTAAGTATATTATAAGAGTTTCATAATAAATAAAAATTTGTTTATATTGTTTGTTTATAAGTATTCACAATCTCTGCACACATACCCTATTCTAGTTTATTTAGCCGTTTTGATATATATATATATATGTTTTAAAAATAAAGTAAAACGCCAATTGATTAGGCGCAGCGCCAAAACAATTGGCGCAATTTTTTTTGCCTATCCCCATCCTGCAAAAGACCCATGTTATACCCCTCGCTACATGTCATATTTATTTTATTTTATTTTTATGATTTTAAGCCTACATGGCTCGCTAACTTAGTCAGCCTACTGCTAATCCTATTATCGACCTTTCCTTGCACGGTCAACAAACCCAAAATAATAATTCACCCATATTTTTCCAACAAAATTGCATAATGTTTCACATAACATTACAAATTATTTAACATTATTCGTCAAAAAACGGTCAGAATTACCTTTCTACCAGCTAAGGTATAAGAGAATTAAAGAGCAAGAAACATCTTACACAAGCTGTTTGGAGATGGAAGGTAGATACAATAAAGTAGTACACCACGACATTAATACTTCAACCTCTACATATATATAGCCTTCTAGGGATGTTACTTGCATTGCAATATATAAGATTGACTTTTCATTCTTTTGGAGCCTCCCAGCTCCCCACTTCTAAGCCATTCCCTGCACACGGAGAAAAAAATGTATATCAAAGCTAACATTAATCATCAGAACTCCATTTATACACAGATTATATAGTCATAACGGTAAGATAAATATGGCATATATCGCCATATACATACAGGCAATTGTACAAGGTATATTCCATTTATACGAAGAAGTTTCTTTTTTATTGTACCAGAAATTCCTTGCCACGTCCGACCTCCAGATTGTTATTGAATTATTCTCAAATAATTGAATAAAATAGTTTACTAACACATAACCAGATTACTAGTAGATCATTAGTTTTAATATTTTGAGTGATAATATCTTCCAACACCTACCTTGCCCACGACAAATTTTCACGTTTATTATTTGCTATGTTACGAAGAGACATTGAGAGATACATAATAAAAGCTTACCGTCTGGGTCGAAGAAGAACACTTGCTTTGTCTTTCCATCAGGTTGAGTCTTCTCGAAAATCTTGATTTCTCTTTCCTACAAAAATCATTTTTGGACTCAATCAAATTGAGAAACAAAACTAAGACAAATTTATATATACGAGTGGTGAAGCTAAAAAAATAATGATCCATAGCATAAAAGTTATAAAGTTTAAATATTATTTATTTTTAAGGAAGGATAACTAGGGAGCAAGGACAGCATGCTTTTGCCAAATCAATACTTTCACAAGTTATGAGCTAACTCTGCTAAGGACATAATTGTCGAGTCATGTGCTATAGAGAGTAATAAATCCAAACTCTTCATAACAATTGTCCTATTAAATAGATTGCCATAACTGACATAATAGATGGTAGCAAACATGCTCACAAATAGTCGCTTGCCACCTCCCCAAGTCAATTCTGAAGCATTCCAACAAACAACAAAGAGTTCTACTCTTGAACACAGTTATATTAACTCCAAATTGAAAATATCTTAAAGTACTAAGGGAATATGGATTAGCAGTCGATCAACACGCAAGTTTCTAATATCCAATATATAGAGGTGCAACAAATAAAGATGAAAAACATAGTTTTGTTATTTAAGTATAAGTGAACACTAAGTAGTCCTCATAAATATTTAGATAAAAGTACAAGCTCCAATGACTGATGCCAAAGATAACTGAAGTATCCAAGGTTTCTCGTGGATTTATTTCGTTTCGAAAGATCCTTATGGTGCTCGTATTAGACCCTTCCATGTGTGATTCGGCCAGAGGGGAATTAAGTTCATCTCATGATTGTGTTCTTTCGCTTTTATGCCTCATCTGATTTCAGCGGAGAGCCCATAAGGAACTCGTCCCGTCATTTTTAAAATGCATCTGCCCAACGCAGCCAGAGAAAAAACTGTGTGAATGTGAAACACTTCCAGTTGAGTGGTGTAGTATTGACTTCATGAGCTGTATGTTCCTGCCGCCACCTGTGTCCCATGCCAAATGGTCTCCAATAAGAGCCTGCTATTCTAGGATTCAGTGGCATCTTTGTTCTTCGGGCATCTGAACTGATGCTGGAGGTTGAAATGAGACGGATTTCAGAAAAGTGGCAGTTTTTGCACTATTTTATGTCTCAAAAGTGGGATAAGGTATTTCTGACGCACAATAAGGCAAATATTTAGAAGTATCAGTAACATAAACAGCAAGACAATAAGAAATATTTAATTTTCTCCACTTTGAATACTCTACACCATCTAGAGAAGCATACTGGGAGCAAATGTATTTCTCTTTGAACCCAGGTTGCAGACATGGATGTTCAAAATCTATGTAACAATTGATTGGATCTGTACTAGTAGCCTTTTTGAGAAGATGAACAGCCGACTTGCCAAATACATTATTCAAACCATAGTCGGAGAAAGAATAAGCATCATTTCCGATTCAATATTTAAGTCTTTGTCTCTTCATTCACAAGTTCTTTGGCTTAAAAGTAACCTGCAAGGATGAACCACCATAGTCAAGTGCACCAAATGTTGATTTTGCTCGTACTGACCAAACATCTCCAATTGATAGCTAATAGCTACCCATCCAAATAAGTTTTTATTATGCCTGTGATAAAATTAGCAGAGTCTCCCCTGCACATGAACGCAGAATTCCTCACAAGCTCTCCTAGACCCTTTATGAGACAATGACACGTGTACAAGTACTAACTTTTTTGCCGGTTTAACCAATTACTTAAACAAAATGAAAAGAAAAAAAACAACCCTAAATTAAAAGCCTCCTCTTTGCCGGTTCTACAAATTACATAAACAAAATGAAAAAGAAAATCCCCAAATTAAAAGCCCCCTCTTCCAAGAGTTTCCGCCATCAACCAACTATTGCAATTATATCCAAAATTCTATGCATCTCCCTTTTTGTTTTCTCTCTCGACAAACTATTTCTCTCTAACCTCTTCTCTGGTGACTTTACTTATTATCCAACTAATCTTTAATTTCATTCTAATATTTGTTCTTCTGGGTATTAAATCCAACCATATTAGGTTAAAAAATCTTAATTGAATGTGGTTCATAAGTATATTAGTTTGCAGTGCCAACAACAATCGGTCAAGCTATTTGTGGATGTTGGTGCAACAAACCCTCAAGTTTCATCAATGCAACAATCGCACAAGGGCTTTCTTTTGCGTTAGTTTAAATTAGATATTTGGTTAGGTTAAAGCACCTCAAAACTATTGAATCGGATACTTTCGATTTGAGAAAGATGGTAGTTGTTGATGTTAACAGTTGAGTTGCAGGAAAAAGGAGCGAGAATTGTAGATGAAAGATTAAATTTTCCGTAGGGTTGTTTAACTTAAAAAATTTCAAACCGGTATCCCTTTCCTCTATGGCATGTGAGATAGCCTACTTAGTGCTTTAACGGCTACGGGAAAGGGGCCCAATCTTTCCCCACCGTAGGTTAACAAAAACCATACTTGAATAAGAATACAGATAAGGTAGAGAGCTTTCCCAATATATAAGAAGTAAAACATAAGTGGCCCAAACTCAGTGATAAAGATTAGATCGATTCTTCACCTCTCCCAAAGGTTAGTCTCATCTACAAACACAAATTTATTTAAAACTTAGATTTAGTGTCATCTACAAACACAAATTTATTTAAAACTTAGATACCTATTTATCAAGTCTTCTCCATCAGATGTGTAGTTTTGCCCAAAAAAATCAATTTTAGGATTTTATTTTTTATTTTTAGTAAGAAAAATTAAATAACCGTTTCTATTTTTGAATCTTTAACTCATTGGCTGGCTTGGATTTCTATTTTTATTTCGGTATTTTTAATTTTAGTGTTTATATGTTTGAAACTACAAAAAATTAAATACCCATTTCTATTTTTGATTTCTCACTAATGGATTTTTGGATTATATAATTTGTTTTTGGGGGTTTTTATTTTATAAGTTTTGTTTTTATGAGAGAAAAAAAAAAGACTCATCCTATTTATCATTGGCAAATAAAATATGAAGTTTTGAAAAAAATTTATCGTAAAGATTCTAAGTTTGTATGTTTTTACCCATTTGCAGGAGTTTGATAGTATGTTCGTGTCGAATGGATTGGTGGCCAATGGGTTTTACCCGAAAAGCTGCAAAAGCAGCAGTAACAACAAATGGTAAGATCTCTACCTTATGTGCATTTTTATTCAAATATCATTTTTATTAACCTACGGTGAGGAAACCTAGGACCCCTTTTACGTAGTTGTTAAAGCACTAAGTAGGCTATCAACACATTTATACCCATATGGAACAGTTTTTTCATACAGCATGATAGTTTGCAGTGGCAACAATAATCGGTCAAGGTGTTTGTGGATGTTGGTGCAACAAACCCTCAAGGTTCATCGATGCAACAATCGCTCAAGGGATTTCTCTTGTGTTTAAGTTTAAATTAGATACTTGGTTAGGTTAAAGCACCTCAAGACTATTAAATCAGACGCTTTCGATTTGAGAAAGATGGTAGTTGTTGATGTTAGTAATTGTAGGGAAGAAAGAGCAAAAGTTATAGTATAGAGAGAATAAAAGATTAAAATTTTCCTTGGTTTCTTAACTTCAAAAAATTTCTATCCGGTAACCCTTTCCTCCATAAAACATGAAAAACCTATAGAGCCTTAGTCCCTTGAGCTTATGAACTTGGGCCTGTAAGCATTTCTCATTCCTCAATAAGGACATGCCTTGTTTAGAAACCATTCGGAATGAAATCTTCGAACTCAGGCACTCGGATAAAGGAAAAGGAATATATTTTATAAGATGGCTCTCGTATTTGTTACTTTGCCATTTGAAGAAGAGCGTCTATTTATGCCATCAGTCCAGATATGTTGTACACCAGCTTATCAAAGCCACGTTCAGTTTCCATTCGAAAGTAAGCGCACCCATCTCGTCACTTAAGTTGTCCTTCATGCAATCAAGTACGACATAGGCCAGCGACACTTCTTGTGATTAAGAATGATAATCCTTTACACAAAAATACTAGGAAAATAAAACTTTTACACATGAAACAGTCTTAATAACTCGATCACACTTCTTCCATATGAAAGGGGTTTCAATGAAGGAGTTCTCCTTCGAAAACCCAAACCCTTATCTCAAATGGTTTATCAGTCCGGGATGGGAAAACAAAACCATTACCAGGAATCACCGACGGGTACAACCCAGATGAAGCGGATTGCCCATATGGTAATTAAGTGCTCGGAATACGATTTGGCCAGACAAAAAGATTTCCACAATCCTGTCAAGCACCATTAAAGTTTTTAAAGAGAAGAATTTCGAGCCTCAACAATGCTTTAGCCTTGGAGTTCTAGTGATAGGGTTCTTTAATGGTGACACATTCAGCAGAGTCGAGTTTGTAACACGGAGAAGGCCTAGAGGGAAGAAGAGGTTAAAAGGTCTCCCTCCATTTTTAGCCTTCATGCAGAGTTAAATATGTATAAGAAGATAGAAAAGAAAGAAGAGAAGATGGATGTTGGAGGGGGTGGATCTACACATGCCATGCTTTTATTTATGGTATTTAATGCATAACTTCGACCGAAAAATTATAAGTGCGGACGAAAAGACATCATAAGTAACTTAAATGACGTAAAGAAAGAAATAACATCCATATCGAATGGCCCAAAATTCACCTGAACTCAACCACCTCTCAAGTTACAAAGATATCACCCAACTTATGATAAATTCTGTACAACTATTATTTCCCACATACATTGTCAAAACACCTGTCAGTTGTTGCTCCATAGGAACAAATTGTTATGAGGAATGTTAATGAATAGAGCCTTAGATAGCCGAACAAATTGAGTCCTTTCTTTAAAACATTCTCAATGTTCAGCTCTCGAGCTCCTATTGGTCACTTCCTCTCCTGTCTTACTACTATTCTATTCTGTTGCAGACTACCAGAGGGTGATTTGAGGTATCCCATCAAGACTACATCAGTATTGTATGTTCTAACCTTGTCTGTTTAATTTATGTTTATGACTATTTGTGGCTGGTACTCTCCCATATCTCTAACATTCATATTGTTCACCTTTTATTAACTTTTTGGGTT
Organism: Kingdonia uniflora; assembly: GCA_014058105.1. Lineage (NCBI taxonomy): Eukaryota > Viridiplantae > Streptophyta > Magnoliopsida > Ranunculales > Circaeasteraceae > Kingdonia > Kingdonia uniflora. The sequence goes on from JACGCM010001419.1 coordinate 1,291,792, forward strand.
CTTCTGGTTTGAATTTAATAGTTTTGCTACCTAAGTTATGTCTTGAGTGTTCTCCTTCCTTCCTTCAAACCGCGGCATATAAGGCCTACATAATTCCTACCTCTCTGGTTGACAAAAATTCATATTTTAGCTACCAGCCTATTCTCGAATATTCATGTTGTCTAATCTCCTGCCCCTTTAGCCTTCTTCATTTGACTCCTTACCGTGTCTAATGTTCTTCAACCCCTATTACATTGCATTGCAAGATAAGCAACAGTTTCTACTAAGAAAAACAAAATGAGTATATCTGAGGTATGTTCAAGGTATCTGCGTTAATCTATCCGACCGTTGTGAATCGCAATAAAATGTATGGTATGTCTGAATGTGCTTACTTAGTAGTACAAGATATTAAAGTGGAGAAATAAGATTAAGCAAATGTTACCTTTAGGGTTTGTACGAATTCGTGGTAATTCGAAACAGCAAAACATAGATGATGAGCTCGAGAAAGACTCTCCGGGTTAGCAGCGACAATTTCAGTACTAGTAGAGCTCCATGGTCCTTCTGGTAGTTTTGAATTGGGGTTTCTCTCAATAATATGGAGAGAGAAAACAGGTGGGAGTCTCAACCAAACCACTTCAAATTCCCCAAATTTAGGGCTCTCAATCTTCTCAAACCCTAATAACTGATAATAATAATAATAATAATTTGAGGTTCTCAAATAATGTTTAAATTTTACCACTACAGAAGAAATCGAATTGATAAGTAAATTAGGGTTACCTGTTGGTAAAAGTTGGAGAGACGCTCGACATTTGATGTTTCTCTAGCTATGTGGTGAAGGCAAACACCTTTCGCTGCTGCCATTTTTTTTCTTTCTCTCTTCTGGGTTTGAACGTTTGAACAAGTAGGCTCATGAGTGCTTTTGTGTATTGATACAAAAATCGCTCAACAGTGCCTGTCTAGGCAAATAATGATTGGTAATATTGCATATTAAAGCTTAAAGTTTTTCACAAATTTCGAATGGAGAAAGCATTAGGGTTGGCAGTGGGGAGAAAGAAGATTTTGTCAAACTTTGGATTGTATTTGAATTATTGATCAATCTATGTGAAACAACATATGCAGCAAGGGTGTTTTACATGTTAAATTCTTCATAAGCTTATGATGTTTTCTCTTAAGATTGTTTGTATACTTTTATATGTCATGTATTACTTGGGATGATTGTTTGTACACAATAATTTTATCTCTTCGAATATCATATGTTTGCCAAAGATTGCCTTCTTTTCAATGTTTATGCTAATAATGCGCACTTTTCTATATTTGACTCTGACTCCCTATCGTTGAGATGCTGGTGATGCTTCATTAGAATGTAATGTAACCATTAGTTCCCCCCCCCCACATTTCAGACAATGAAAGAAAAACTAATATAGAATTTATATGGCATTTAGAGGTATGCACTACTTTGGAAATGTCAATTTATAAGAGTGAAGTGAAAAAAGGGTATACAATTTTATAGCACTTACCATGCAATTAACTCGCGAACTACCTACTAATGTTTTTATTTCCTCTACTAAGTACCAATATCATTTCCATGTTAAGTACAAATAGCAGAGATATGCTTACACTTAAGTTGTTGGAGCATGAAATACTACATTTTCAATGACATCAACTTCTAAGAATTTTAGCTCCTTAGTTTAAATAAAAAATAATGTTTTCCTTTACGACTATGGTAGAATAGTAGGGGTCACCATGACTAAGATTTATTTCACATACATTGAGTTTGTTGCCATTTTGGTAAATAGTTATATGTGCATTCAAGGTTGGCCCTGAGGTTTAAGGGGGTCCTAGGCGAGGTCCGAAAATAAGGCCCCCCCCCCCCCCCCCCCCCCCCCGCCAGAGAAAAAAATTGGTACCACATATTTTCTTATACAAAAATGATAAAAATTATGAACAAGGTGAGGACTTGAACCTTTGATCTTGAGATGAGAACTTAGTTTTATGTTATTTTAGGGGCCATTTTTTATATAGTACTAAAACATTTGGAGGCTTCGAATTTTCATTAAAAATTGGGGGACCTAGGTGGCCGCCTCTTGCGCCTATAGCCAGGGTCGGCCCTGTGTACATTGAACAAACGTACGTAGGGATGATGACGTTGATTAATCTATTAGAACAACATAGCAAAGCATATATTTCTCCAAAAAATTACAATTTAATTGAGCTTATTCAGACCAAAAATATAAATATCCAAAAGATTGTGTACAACACAGAGGGACATGCTAGCTTTTAATAACAACTCTCCGTTAACAACAATATATTGTCATTTCTAGGTTATTAATTCCAAAAATAAATAAGAAGAAAAAATCATAGTGGGAAAGATTCAATAGTCTTGTATCAAATTGTAAGAGATCATGGAACCTCATGGTGTGATCTTTGTAAACACAACATGACAAGTAGTTGTATATATTTTCACCCCGAAGGTTAAGGTAATTGACACTGCTACCATTAGTACTACTATTAACGAAATTTATACAAGAATAACAAGCCAGATTTGTGTGTGGCCTGTACGATTTTCTACGGTGATCATTTTACATATTGTTCAAAGATATATCGACATACTTAATAAACTAAAACGAGATATTCACATCCATCCCCATGAAGGACTTTAACTAATGCATTTGAAGAACAAAATAGTATCTTGCATACACATAGATTGGAAGAACTGTGTATAGGTTCATATAACTCTTCATATTAGAGCTTAAAAGTTTTTTTTTTAACAATTTAATGGGAAAACATCAGGCTTGGCGGCATGGGAAAACATCAGGCTTGGCGGCGGGGACAGAGAAACTTTTGTCAAACTTCGGGGACGATATCTTAATCATGGATTAATCTCTTTGAAACTAGGCGTGGAAAAAAAATGTTTTGAGAAACATGTGATGAAATGAGAGAATTTTTAATGACTAGTAGCTCTAATAGGGCTCTCCTATTTATAGGTTACAACAGAAAGTTCTAGAGAAGAAGATTCTAGAGACTTTATATATTTACATTATGTACTGATATTTCTAGAAGTATTGTGTGGAGAGAAATCTAGAAGAATGTGAAGAGATATCTAGAAGTACTTTAGAATGATCTCTTATATATCCCTCAAGTTGGGGAAAAGATGTCAACAGAGCCCAACTTGGACAAGATCTCATGAAACTTCTATGAGGCTAGTCCCTTTGTGAAGATATCCGCCAACTGATTCTAGCTTTGAACATAAGGAGTCTTGATAATGCGTCTTGTACCTTTTCTCGAACGAAATGGCAATCTACCTCAATGTGTTTGGTTCTTTCATGGAAGACCGGATTTGAGGCAATATACATTGCAGCTTGGTTATCACAAAACATGTTCATCCCCAAATCATACAATAAAGCCTTAAGCTACATTAACTCACATGTCGTGGATGTCATGGCTCTATATTCAGCCTCGGCACTAGAATGTGCAACAACACTCTATTTTTTACTCCTCCATGTGACTAATTAAATTGCCACCAACAAAGGTACAATAACTAGTAGTAGACCGCCTGTAAACTAAACTTCCCGCACAGTCTACATCCATGTAACCTGACGTTATTTTGACCATTTCTTCACATCCAAATTCCAACCACGTAACGCCTTTAAGTACTGGAGAATTATATTAATCGCATTCATATGTTTTTCTCTTGGAGCATACATGAATTGACTAACTATACTTACTGCATAAGTGATGTCAGGATGACTAATAGTCAAGTAAATTAGCTTGCCGACTAACCTTTGATATTGTCCAACATTCTCTAAGAGCTCCCCGTCATGATCAAACTTTGCGCAACTATTCATTGGCGTTTCAACAGGCTTTATTCCCAATTTTCCCGTTTTCTTAAAAAGATCCAATACATATACTTTCTTTGATTTATGAAAATCCCCTTTTTCGAATAAGCGACTTCCATTCCCATAAAGTATTTCAAGATATACCCAAATCTTTAATATCAAATCTCTTGTGAAGGAGATTTCTTAAACTTGCAATTTCTTGAGTGTCGTCACCTGCAATAACTATATCATCAATATAAACCAAGACTATAACCCTGCCACATGTACCTTTCCTGACAAACAAGGATGAATCGGCCGAGCTTTTTTTAAAATCGCTGTTAAATAGAACAAAATTTAACACCCCATTCCAGGCCCGTGGAGACTGCTTAAGACCATATATCGACTTCTTTAGTTTACACACCATATTTTTTTTAGCTTCAAGATGATGTCCTAGTGGTAAAGTCATAAAAACTTCCTCTTCTAAATGTCCATGCAGAAATGCATTTTTCACGTCCATTTGGAATATTGTCCAACCATGATTAGCTACAACTGATAATAAAACTCTGAAAGTGAATCTTTGCAACTAGGGCAAACGTTTCTTTGCAGTCAACTCCATATGTTTGTGTATATCCTTTGGCTAATAATATAGCTTTATGCCTCTCAATAGTCCCACCACTCTTGTACTTGATTTTATACACCCATCTACATCCCACAACTTTCTTTCCTTCTGGCAGTCTAACAGTATCCCAAGTTCATTTTTTTTCAAGGGCTTGTAATTCTTCTTTCATAGCTTGTTTCCAAATTGGTTGGTTATTGGCCTCTAGAAAATTATTGGGTTCATTGGTAAGAGAGCTCCGAAAGGCACAATGAGAAGAGGAAACGTTTATGTAAGTCAAATGATTGTGTATGAGAAACTTTCCATGGTCATAGGTATAGAAATCATTGAACTTGCCCTGGGATCGAATCCAATTAAAATCACTTGCCCTTGACTCAAAGAATGAACCATTTTCAACGAAGTGAACGTCCTGGGATACAACTACTTTCCGACTGCTGGGATTGGAGCATTTATATCTCTTTTGGATAGAATAACCGAAGAACGCACATAACAAATACATCCAAACACCTAAAGATGACATACGTCAATTTTTCTATTTTTTAAGACCTCGAGTAAAGACTTGAAATTTAGGACGCGACTAAAAAGTCTATTAATCAAGTACGCAGCAGCCAAAACACCATGAGACCAATATTGTCTTGGATCATTCATCTAAAACATGAGAGATCTAGTTGTTTCTAGCAGATGCCTATTTTTTCCTTTTGCCATTTCATTTTGTTGTGAAGTCAGGGGCGAAGCTAGAGGACCAGTGGGGTCAAATGACTCTGCTGGATTTACCAAAAATTACTTACCAGATAGTTAAAAAATAATACATGTGCATAATTTGTATATATTTGACCTCACTCAGTTCTAATCATATAATGGTTATTGGTTCAGTGGACAAGGATGTTTATTTTAACTACCTAAACAAAGATTACAGTCCCCACAACCTCATTTTTACTTTTAGATTGGGGACTCTCTTCTCAGATTTTTTTTTTAAAACTTGGCATGAGTTCTAATATAAGCGGCACTAAAATATCCTAATATGCTTCATTCTTTTTTTTCTCGAGGGCGATGCCCCCCAACCCCCTCGTTTTGTTTTTTGACCCCACTGGACTCAAGTCATGGCTTCGCCCCGGTGTGGAATATGAACACAACTAGTTTGGTAAATAATTCCATGAATACTGCGATAATTGGAAAAAAATATTCTTTGTGAATTCAGTACTGTTATCGGATTGAAGAATTTTCACACGTGTATTATATTGATTAATAGTCATCGTGTAAAATTCTTTGAAAATAGACAAAACCTCACTTTTAAACTTTAACAAGTAAACCCATGTCGCGTGAGATCTATCTTCAATAAATGTGACAAAATATTTATAACCATCATAAGATCGAATCAAGAGGTACAGGTCCCTAAACGTCAGAATAGATTAACTCAAAAGGTTCAATAGAGACGGATAAAGAAGAACTAAATGGCAAATGGGACTACTTAGAAAATTGGCATATTTCACAAGTTTGAGAACTACTAGAAGCATTGGAAAACAAAAGAGACAATGTTTTATTAGATGGGTAATCTAACTTTTTGTGCAAAATGTTTTGGGAGCTCATGGAACCAGCATTTAATGTTTGTTTTGTTAGATTAAGTAAATACAACCCATGTGAGAAAATGCCTTCACCAATCTTTTTCCCCGTGACTCAATCCTGAAATATAACAGAGGTAGGAGAAAAAGTAGCGTCACAGTTGAGTAGAGCCGGTAAACTGACCCACGACCCGCCATCCCGACCTGAACCAACCCTGTTTTTGGCGGGTTTGGGTTTGGCCTTAATAGGTCGCGGGTCATTTGACCCGATCCCATCTAACCCATTTAATAAATGGGTTAGGGTTAGGGTTTACCTTAAACGGTCTGGGTTGACCCGTGACCCGTTTAAGTTTGATTTGGGCCAATTATAATTTGTGATTTTTATCTTGAAAATAAGCGAGGTACCAAGCAAAGCCTTATTGTAACTTTACATGGACTTTACGTTTGAGAATAATCTTGGTGTTGCCAAAAGTTAATACCTTTCGGCTTGAAGCATTTATGTAAGTGACTCAATACATGAGCTTATCAAGAGTGTTTGGGATTAGGCAAGCTCAATAAATGGTCCTACATTGCCTTATTTAAAATGGAGATAAGGCATGCATAAGACTTGTACATCTATCTTCTTTAAAATTAAAATGAATGCATTATATGCCTATCACTTCTCTTTAAGAGAGACGGGACTAAGAATCATGCACTGAAAGCCTATTTCTTGGTAGAAAAAGGGAATAAGCGAAAAAGATCGAGAAGCTAGAGCTAGGACCTTCGGGAATGTAACTAAGGTTGTTGGGCAAACCTAATTTAAGGCTGCTTGAAGTACTGCTAAAGCATATTTATCTTATATGGAGCTCGTTTAAGGAGCTTTAAGCATTAATTATCTCAGAACCTCAAGCATTCCTAGAGATAGTCTGATATTAGCAATGTATTTTTTTCTTCTTTTGAATATACACAAATGATTAGCCAGACAACGTTAAATCCTTGCTATGAATTCTCCATTAACCTATATATCAATACACGCTTAATAAACGTGGATATTTTGTAATAATTTTGGTGAACTACCTGGGGAAAATTTTGAGAAATTTCAATAATATTTAAATCCAAGACACCCGACTCGACCCAAACCAGAATTAATATTTAAACATGTCAAAAGGGTCGGGCTGAGTTGACCTGTTTAAATTAGGGTCGGGTTCGGGTTTGTATTTTTGACTCGTTTAACTAAACGGGTCGGGTTTGGGTTTGTATTTCCGACCTATATGACATGACATGTGTAACCCAAACCCGACTCCTTTGCCACCTCGACTGTTGAGAGCATTAGTGAGTTTTCCAACAAATAATAATTTTGAAGGAAATGAAGGGATATAAAGAGCTCCAAACCATAATAATTAGGAAACACATGAATGGTGCCCCGGTCCTGAATAGGAATCGATGTTCCATTGCCAATAGAGACCGATTGCTTATTAGGTTTGGAGTTAAAATTAAGCAAATTGTTTGAGTTGTTGGTCATGTGATCAGTAGTACTAGAATCTACAATTCGTGTATTATTATTGTAGTGGCTTATTCCGCATCTCGGACTCATGCTTCATCTTTGAACTACATACGAACTTTTGACCTCATCAGCAGAGCACGTGGCATATTTGTAGCATGATCAGAATCAAGACAACAATATAATGAATAGCACGAGTTTCTCAATCAACACCACTCGCCCATGATACTTTTCATGCTCTTGGTTGAGAACCGTCTTGTAATAAGCTTATTTTGCATTTTGGACTCGTACTTCATCCTCAAACTCATCAACATACATGGAACACTACTAAAGACAAATTTGGTATTCAATCATCACTATTCGACCTCTACATCAACAGTTTGAGTTAACAGACACAACATCGTCAATAAAGCCATTACAAGACAAGCAGGATCAACCCGATACATAATCTGGTCAAAGAATATCTAAACATATATTTTGTAAAGTTAATTATCAAGAATCTTAAATGGTCATCAAATGGTCATATTATAAGGCCTATAAATAGGACCAGAGAATTCTAAATAAGGGACAGAGGAATCCTCACTCAGACATTCCCCGTACTTAGAACACTCATTATAATAAGCTAGCAATCTCAATAATATCATCCCCTATTCAAAGGTTTTCCATGCTAAATTATCTTGTTAATTATTTCTTATTGTTCTTGAGCCTCCTAAATACATCTGGTGTAAAGGTTAAGTACGAATTCCAGAATTAGGCTATTATATTTGGCACCGTTTGTGGGAATTGAAGTTCTTAAACCAATTGTCTCGAAAACTGCTGATCATCTTCTTTTAGAAGGACACCTCCAGGTCAGAGCACGCCAATTATTCCAGTAGAGGAAAATACCGCACTAGTAGAGCTGCGGGCTAATTTAATCTCTGAAACAGAAAGGCTTGCCGCTCTGGAACAATAACTAGCAAGTGTACAAATGTATTGAAGGTTCTGCATGGTAAGCAGATCGCCGCCCAGAAGAACGAAGGCGTACAACCTGAAGTCTCACAAATTTCTATTCATGATAGAATTTGATCTCCACCAAAAAGTAATAACTTAGGAGGTGCACTTCGATCCAACCAATATCAGCGAGAATTGGAGCTTATCCCGATCCAAGAAGTCTACTAAGAAGTTGATAGCGGCTTTGCAAAAGTCAGACAAACTGAGCATCCACCTCGGAGAGTTCGAGTTCCACCAAAAGATCGTCTAAGTGAGGGAGTGGCGACTATAATCCTAGAGAAGGATGCACCACACTCCCAACTACAACAGCTCGACAATATGTGACTCAGGAACATGTTGAAAAGCGAATCAAAGAACTACTCGATGCTCAGACTCAGACCACCAAAGGAATCCACAATATATTACAGAAGAGCCCTATCACACAGGAGCTACTGGAAGGCGAGGTCTCAACCAGATTCCATACTCCGAATATTTAAAAATATAAAGGGACTGATCCAGTGGAGCATGCTCAAGAGTTCTAGAATGCCCTAGACTTACATTCACATTCTATGTCGGCTTTTTACCACCAGTTTATCGAGCGAACCCCTTCGATAGTTCTACAAGCTACCTGAAGGGTTTATTACAACTTTCAAGCAATTATACAAGCTCTTCGTCAAGAATTACTCGCATAACAGAGACAAAGAAGAGAATTTGTATTCTCCTTTCAGCCTTAAGCAAATACCAAGAGAGAAGCTTGAGATATTCACTAAGAAGTTCCTGGAGTTAGCTTGAAAAGTAGATCGACTCGATCAGAAGATTACTATTTTGGCTTTCACCAATGCTTTACTCGCCGATGGAAGGGTGAAAGAGTACCTCATCCTAAACAAACCTACAACTTTGGAGGACATGATCAAAAAAGTTAATAGATATATCGATCTCGAAAGAATGGTGTCCGACAGATAGAAAACTCAGAAATCAATATTGATAGCTATAGATCAATCAACAGGCCGAGATTACAATCGTACTGTTGATCAGGGAGGAGACAGTAAGTGAACAAAATCTAATGATGAACGACCTCGGAAGGGTAGTAACTTGCCAAAGCCCTGTCTTCCCAAGATGAATGTAACCATAACCAACATTTATCCTATACTTCAGAAGGATAAGTTTTTTGCAATGCACAGTATCTCCAACCCATTGAGAACAAACCCTATTTCATTTACCATAAAGTTCGGCATCATGAGACGGAACAGTACTTTGCCTTACAATGACTACTGGAATACATTTTTGTGGATGGACGAATGCATGTATACATTGTGGATGTGGAGAATTACAAGAATGGGAGTTATAGACTTCCTACATAAGTTGTGTAGGTTGAAGAACCATAATGGGAGAAGCATTTCTACCATATCCAGCCCAGTCACTTCATTGAGACTCAGACTATTAACTAATCGAACAGAAGCAAAAGGCGTCGTGTCAGCCAATATCACGACCTATCCATGAATGATAAAGAAGCTCGTTTACTTCTCGTATCTAGTTCCCAACAGACAGGGATTTCTTTCGATGACTGTGATGTTCATTATGTTAACTTTCCTATGCATGATTCTTTGATAATCATGCTAAAAATGAGAAATGTTGTACTATACACAATGATGATAGATACTGGTAGTAGTATTGAACTATTGTTTCAGAGCATGATTGATCAGAAGGGACTGGCCGATAAGGTGTAGCCCAGTGACATTGACATCTGTGGGTTCAATGGTTCTAGAGAAGAATGTGTGGGAAAGATAATACTTCCTTTTACGGCAGGACCATCAATAGTTGAGGTTATCTTTTATGTTATCAATGCAAAATTCTGTTATTTGGGTATAATGGGATGTTGTTGGTTACACAATATGTGATTTATTCCATTGACCTATCATTTGGCGCTGCAATTTGAATAGAATTGTGGCATTTATGAAATAAAAGGTCAAAAGCTGGATTGAGCATGTGAAAATTATGTTGCCATCGCACTAGAACCATCAAAGACATAGTTCACATAGCAATTACAAAAAAATGTTACAAAAAACTTTATAGTAAACTCTGCAGAAAGCCAGCTGCCAAGCACAGAAATCACAGAATACGTCGAAATTAGTAGGGACAAGCGAGGAACATACATTGACACTCTTTTACCTACAGCAGAACAAGACGCTCTTATTTAGTTCCTGAAAGACAATAGTAATGTTTTCGCTTGGACTTTTCACGAAATGTGGGGTATTGATCCCAATTTGGCCTGTCATAAGCTAAATTTGAAAGAAAAAGCTGAAGCTGTCAAACAAAAGTAAAAAACTTTAGCACCAAGACTACGACAAGAAGTCAACAAAAAGATCGATAAACTCATTGAAGTGGGTTTTATCTGAAAAGCCAATTATCCAAAATGGATCTCGAACATTGTAGCAGTACCAAAGAAGAACGGCAAGATCAAAGTGTGTGTGAATTTCACATGCCTAATCAAGCATACTCCAAAGGATAGTTTTCCACTTCCTATCATAAACCATCTGCTTGATTCTACTGCGGGACACAAACTCTTATCCATGATGGATACAACATCAGGGTACAATCGGATACCTCTGCTATCCGACGATCAAGAGAAAATAACTTTCATTACAGAGCATGGCTTGTACTGCTATAAGATTATGCCTTTCGGTCTTAAGAATGTTGGAGTTACTTATCAAAGATTGATGGCATAGATGTTCAAAGATAACCCCGGAAAAATGATGGAAGTCTACATTGATGATATGTTGTGTAAAAGTCTTAAAAAGGAGAACCATATCGCAGATTTACTTACAGCTTTTAAAATTTTCTATTTCTACAAGATGAAACTCAATCTTGGCAAGTGCCTATTCAGGGTTCAGACGGGCAAATTCTTGGGACATTTGATTTGTAAGTGAGGCATAAAAGCTGATCCATATCGTATTCGTGCACTGTTGTCTATTCCATCTCTAAAAATAAATAAAGACGTACAGAAGTTAGCAGGTAAGATTACTGTAATAAATTATTTTGTCTCGAAGTCTTCAGATCGAAGTCGAAGGTTATTCGACCTATTACGTGAAGAAATAACGAAAAAGAAATTTAAGAAGGATCCTGAGTTCGAGTAGACAAGAGAATGTGAAGCAGCATTTCAAGAACTCAAACGTTATTTGGGTAAACCACCAGTTATGAGTGAACCTACAGAAGAAGAAGAACTCATCATCTATCTAGCAGTTACCGACGAATCATTAAGTTATGTTTTAATTTAACTTGATAAAAAGACAGAGAAACCTATCTACTTCATCAGTAAAACTCCCACTCCAGCAGAATCCTGGTATACCAAGATCGAGAAGCTACTCTTAACTCTCGTATACACGTCGCAGAAGTTCAAACAATATTCTTAAGCCCACTCAGTTCGGGGGCAATAAAAAATTATCCTTTGCGAGAAATCTTATCCAAACGAGAAAAATCCAGAGGAGTACAACAATGATCGGTAATTCTTGGAGAACATGACATCCGTTTCAAACCACGTCATTCTGAAAAAGGTCAAGCAGTAGCAGATTATCTCGTTGACTTCCCAGTAGAAGATCCTGACTGGGAAGAAGACGCTACAGATACTAATGAAGAACAGGTCGAAGAAAATTCAGACTGGATAACTCAAAAGGGATGGTATCTTTTAACAGATGGGTCTGCTAGACCTGTGGAATCAAGCATCGGAATTGTACCTATCATACCGTCCAATGAAAGGCTCGAGAATGCAATTAGACTCAATTTTGAAGCAACCAACAATGAGGCTAAATATGAAGCAGTAATTCACGGTATAGATATGGTTCTCAGGATTGGAGCTTCCGAGTTGTTTGTGTATACAAACTCTTTACTCATTGTGAACCATTAAACATAGAGGTTTCAAAAGAATAAAAAAATGATTGATTATGCCGCAACAGTAGCTGACAGAATGCGCAAATTCAAGAGAATTACCATTGAACATTTGCCGCGTAGAGAAAATAGACATGCTGATTCCCTTGCCTATCTAGCAGAAGTACTAGGCACAGAGGCCTGATATCTCAAGATTGAAGTGATATCTACCCCCAATATTAACATCATAAGCTCAAATTATGTTAATACTGGGGGCGCTGAAGAGGACGAAGACGATTGGAGATGACCTTTTCTCACATATATTGGGCCTCATAATAAGTTTGACAGTGAACTCCCTAAAGATCCTACTAAAAGATGGTGCATACTTAATACTGCTAAACGATATGTCGTAGACAATGGTCTCCTTTACAAAATTTTGGTCACAGGACCGTATCTCGAGTGTTTATCAAACAAAGAAGCTCAAAACTTTCTACATGAACTCCACGAAGGTACTTGTGGTTCCCACGCAGCAGGACGATCTTTAGCCAATCATGTTCTTACCCATGGAGTCTTTTGGCCTAAAATGAAAGCTCAAGCTATTGAACTTGCAAGCAAGTGCGATGCCTGCCAAAGACATGGCTCTCAAATTAGAGCCCCAGTCTTGGAACTCTATTCCTGGAATATTGTTTGGTCATTCAAAAGATGGGTCATCGATCTCGTAAGAAAATTCCCCACTGCACCAGGTAAAATGAAGCATCTCCTAGTATCAACAAATTACTTCACTAAATGGGTGGAAGTAGTCCCTCTATGCCGCACACGAGAAGACGAAGTTATCAAATTTATATGGGAAACCATTATTCGGTTTGGCTGCCCTCATTTCATCAGAATCGACAATGGGCCTCAATTTGTTGGCTTCAAAGTCGTTAAGTTCCTCAATCAGCAATACATCATCCACTCTCCTTCCAATCCATATTACCCACAAGGAAATGGTCAGGCAGAAATTACTAATTGCACTATTGTAGATGGAATCAAAAAGTGTTTGACATAAAAGAAGGGTAATTGGGTCCATGAATTACCACATATTTTATGGGCATATCGCACAACTCCTCAAGTATCAACTGGATGCACGTCGTTCCTCTTGGAATATAGTACAAAAGCAATCATCCCCACTCAATATCATCACCTGTTATGCGACCATACCACGATAGATGAAGAAAATGAATTCTAGTTGGCATGTAACATGAATTGGATCGAAGAGACCAGCGATAGAGCAATCATGAATTTGAGAAGATACCACTAAGCCTTAGCCCACTCTTATAACAAATGAGTTCATCATAGAGAGTTCAAAATCAAAGATCTCGTCCTCCGAGAAGTTCCCAAACACAAAAACGAAGAAGTCAATGCTAGGAAACTGGTCAAAAATTGGGAAGGTCCTTTTATCATTATTGGAAAAAGTGGCCTTGGTTCTTACGATCTCGCCACTAAACATGGGGAACGAGTACCTAATCCTTGGAGCACAAGGAGATTGAAGCTATATCGAAGATAGTACTCTATTACTGTGTACATTTCAAAATAAATCTATCATCTTGTATGTTGATCTTACATTAATGAAATAGTTATGTTTGTCCTCATACATCTTAGTACTTTCTACTATTTCATACAGTACTCTATCTAACATCATTTGTACGTTAATCTTGCAACAATGAAATGCTTATGTCTGATTGCCTTACATTATAGTACTTTTCTAATATATCAAACAAGTACTTCTATATACAGATTACAGATCGTTTGTTGCTTCAGCCAAACTGATCATTTATACATTACAGATCGTTTGTTGCTTCAGCCAAACTGATCCTTTATAAATTACGGATCGTTTGTTTCTTCAGCCAAACTGATCCTCTATACATTACAGATCACTTGTTGCTTCAGCCAAACTGATCCTCTATACATTACAGATCGTTTGTTAACCACCCTCTTATCATATGAATAAACGCCAAACAAGACGACAATAATACAATTGATTCATACAAAGGTTAGTATACATACGTACAGATCATTCACGCTACTTTTTAATAGTTCTATATTTATTATAGTCTTACAAGCTCTCATATCATCAATCATTATCGCTCAAACTCTCGATCACATCATCACCCCTCAAACTCTTCCCATGCCGATACAAACGCTTGCGCATAAATTCTGGTATCCTCCCAATGACAATTTGTTTTCCTTCCCTAATCATCCACTTTTTAAGAGTACCAATTTTTGCTACCATGGGATCTAGGTACTCTGATCGAATCAACTTCATTTCGTACTGTACACCTTTTGCAACTAAACTGTTATACACCATTTTACTCTCCGCCTCTAATCTATTGAACTCAGATACAAAAAAGGAAGGAGAGCACTGCTGTCATCTGTCTCTCATATGCATTACCTACCTCACTCTTGACTCTATCACGATGAACAAATTCACCAAGTTTTCTATTCGCTTCCTTCAATGAAGCCTCCAAACTGTCACAATGGTGTTCTTCAACTAGTTTTTTAGCCAACATCGCATCATGCCTAGTCTCCAACACTGTCATAAATTTGTCCATGTGGTAAATCAAAGATATTGACCCCTCCATTTTAGTCTCACGATGACCATTATTTACCTTAATGTCATCAAGACTTATTTCCGCCTTCAAAAGATCAGCATTTAACTTGTTATTCGTATCACACAATTTTATGCTTTCCGATTGATACTCTAAGATGTCCAGCCCCAACAGTTGTATGGTATACTCTAGAGTAGATACCTTGTTCCAAGCTTCATTTATGTTTTGATTCTGTCTATTACGGGCATCTTCCATCTTTTTTATCATCACATTAGCAACTAACCACAATACTTCATAATTGTGAGCACAAGCTTATATATCAGCTATCTCCGTCTCAAACATATTTATTTAAACTTACAAGTCTTTCACATTATTTCCTTCCCCCACAAACACTGCCAATAGTTTTGTAACTTGAGTTCGAGCGGATATTAATTCAGCCTCTTGTTAGCTAGCTTGTTCAGAGGTACCTCCAACTTCAACACCCTTTTTCCTTATCACTTCTTTTAATCCCTCTATCTTTCTCAGTTCAATAGCTAGTTCGACCTCTTTCTCTTGTAGTTTCTCAGTCAACCGGATTACTGTACTTTACTCTGTTAAAATCTCCGCCTTTGTTCTTTTTCCTTATTCAATAACACTCTATAGTGTCCCCTGACATGAACTTAGTTCAACGTTCAATTGTTCATTTCAAACGTATAACGCGTCACATTGACTCTGAATAGCTACCAGTTCTACCTATCATAATAGTTTTCATTTATAATAATTTGCTTATACAAACAGTTGCATATCATAGTTAACAAGTTTAATTAGGAACATGGTATCTGAGTAATATCGATACATCGTTCTATTCATCATCATAGATAACAGATTTCATTTATCATAAAACAAAAATAGTATACAAAGATCTAACACATATGAAGAACTGGTAAAAACTGGAACAACCTATTTTCACTTCTTTGAGATTCGCGAGGACTGTCATTTATCTCTTGAACTCTTTCTATTCGTTACTTGAACATCTATAGGAGCTGTAAAGGTTACCACCTCCTGCTGACACTGTTTATGCTGCGATCAGGGTATCACATTCTTGGCCTCCTCCTCATCCTCTTCTGACAACAATTCCCTCGACCTAGGAATGGGTTTTTCACCAACAAATTCCCCTTCCTCCTTGGTAAACCACATATTTTCTGCCTCGGCATTATCAACATCAAATTCCTTCCCATATTCCGCTACGAACTTCCTAAATTCCTTCTCTACCCTTGTCAATTCTCCCTTATAAAAATCAATGACACTTGCTACATGACGCTCATGCTCTGTTCGAGCTGTGGCTTTTGCTCGTGACGGATACAAATACTCATTCAATTGCATATGCGCCATGTGCAGCCGCCTGTGTATTTTTTTTTTTGCAATACACCTAACGCCCTCACATCAACTTCCACCTTCATTTGAACAATTACTTATTTTGACAATCAGGTCGCTAAAGACATTTTTTGCTCAACATGTTGTGATATTACATTTTGCAACTCCTTTAACTTACCCCCTAATTGTTGTTGAACCTCTATTTGCTTTTTCCTTATCCTAAAAAATATAATTCTCATAGCCCTACGATCTTACATAAAGCCAAACACATTAGATAAAGGCTCTACATCACCCTATATAGCAGATACACCAGCTCGAGCTGAGCATTTTCTCGCCTCTATACTATAACGATTACGTGCTTCTTAAGCTAAAAGCATAACTCGAGCTGGGTCAGGTACTACACCTCTTTCCTTCAAAAGTTCTACATAAGCTTCTTTTAAACTCCGTTCACTATCTACTTCGACCTCGAAATACAGTGTCAGAGCTATCAATATACTTTAACACCTAGCTCTATCAATCGGGTCATTAAAACAGGTCAATTCTTTTGGTTTTTGAACTAGTACCCCCTTTTTCTCTTCTTTTCTTAACACCTCATCCCTTTATATTTTTATCTTAGCATATCTACACTGGAGGTCATATAAATTCTTAAATGTTTTCTCATAATTGAATTTAAATTGCCTTTAAGTTTTATTAAGTACCTGCTGAATACGAGCCACAAAATCCCTCGCTCTACTCAACGTTCTCTTCAGTTCAAAATTAGTTTTTCTCAATCGCTCTATATCATACACAGATTACAAATACTTTGTTATCATACAGATATTCAAGAAGAACATATTTTAAAACATTAATCAAATTTAAGCAGTTTAAAGCAATACCGAGTACAATCACATCAAGCGAACTGTATAAAGTCAAAATCAGAATACCACAAAATTTTTAAAGATTCTTGCTGATTTCTACTTCAGATGGAGGCTCCAACATTTTCCCAACAGGATGGACTGAATCGGTATGTCCCAATAGAGGATCCAATGTTTTCTCAGCCAATCGAACTGGCTCGGTACTTTTTGGTGAAAAATTCAACATTTTCTCAGGAGAAACAACAACATCATCCATCATTTTGTTCACCACCTTTGAAGGAAGGACTATTTCATCATATCTGCCAGTTTGGTCTAGCTCCACGTCAGGTTTAATCAATCCAAAATTGTAAAAAGATTGGACAAAGTGATCTCTTTCCATCTTCAACACCTTGTACGATTGTATCATAACGTCATCATGCTCCGCCAACACTCTATACTTTTTTG
The DNA here is from genome assembly GCA_014058105.1 of Kingdonia uniflora. Taxonomy (NCBI): domain Eukaryota; kingdom Viridiplantae; phylum Streptophyta; class Magnoliopsida; order Ranunculales; family Circaeasteraceae; genus Kingdonia; species Kingdonia uniflora. Next base: position 1,309,310 of record JACGCM010001419.1, read on the forward strand.
TGAACTTTGCAACCGCCTTAACATCTTCAGCTCTCTTATCTTTCTCTAGTTGGGGCTCAGCTTTGAGCTCCTTCATACGAGCTGATTGGGCATCGAACTTCAGAGTAAGATCCCTAAAATCTTAGCTCCTCTTATCAAGACATTTTGACACCCCCTTCAGCAACATCGAGAGCTGCCAATACAAAATATACACAAACACAAATTCAGAACAACAGTTCTCAGTTCGAATATAAGACAGTTAAAGATTTCAAATACATGTCGCGAAAGTATGTTCCTGATACTCGTCATCGAGCTGCTTCTGATCGGTACCCGCCATCAGGCAGTACTTTTACTCCAGCTCCCTCATCTTGGTTGCATCATGAGGATTAGTACGTGAGCTACCTTCGTCCTCATGCCACTTCCTTTTCAGCATATTTTTTTCAACCTCTACAGGAGTAACCGTACCCACCTCTGATCTTTCCTCCGTATCCCCAAAGATAGCTTTTGTGATCGCTTGTTCTGTGGTCACCACCCCAGTAGTAGGTGTACTCTGCAGAGCTGTCCTCCTAGACTTCTGAGTAATCCATTTCATATTTTCAGGTACAGGAGGTGAAAGAGTAAGGACATCCTTAACAGTCAAACGAGCTTTTGACTCAGCCATAACTCGTTTCTCGTGAGCTCGCTGAACTTTGGGTACTATGGAATCTACCCTTTTATCCCTACAGATACCTAGCTCACCAAGTACCTACTTTAACTCATCCTGATCTTGAGCAACACAGTCAAGCAGGCTAATCGCGTTAGGAGTGGATGAAGGATTGGGTTCTTAAAGAAAAGAAAAAGAATAAAAGGAGCATAACATTAATTAGCAGTTCGAAGACAGGATATTGGTTAGTCGAAGATTGATTAACGTTACTTACTCGGGTTATAATATTTATGGTTCAGAACGAGCGCTGGTTCATCTGGAACCTACATACAGTTACCCCCTACCCATATAAGGTGATCATTCCATGGTCTACTCGCTGATTCAAAATCAATTTTTTTTGGCTTGGTTCATCTGGAACCTGCATATAGTTACCCCCTACCCATACAAGGTGATCGTTTCATGGTCTACCCGCAGACTTTTTTTTTTGACCTGGATGAGTCACTATAAAGGTAACCGCTACTTCGACCTTTAACATATTTCCATTTATAAAACTTCAATATGTCATTGGCTTCGAACTGCTTGGGAATCCATTCTTTTCTCTATTTCTCATTTAGTGCTTCGCATACCCTCATCATTTCATAAACATTCCTATTTAGTTGGGCAGGACAACACTGCAGTTTGCTCATCACCCCTTTTTGAAAATAAGTCAGAGGTATTTTAAGCCCATACACAACTTGGTTCAGGTAGCATAAAATCCCATCATTCAGGCCTGATAGTCCAAGGCCATTATAGTATGAAAGAGTAACATTATCACCAATCCCTCTCTCCTTTTTCTACTTCTCCAAGCAAAGGACTTGGTAGTATACCGCCTCCTCCCCTTTTCCTGGGACATAGACCCTAAACCAGCGACCTTGGTTCCCCAAGTAACTTCCCCATTCTCCTTACAATTTCTTCTTGTATTTTAAGAATTATTTTCCTACATCTACTCCCTCTGGGTATATAACAAATGCATTATCCTTCTCTTTTCCATCCTTTATCTCTATCATTTTCCCTATGTTACTGGTATCACCAACTTTTACAGTTACATCTAAACTATTTACAGTCCCTTCCATGGCATCACTCTCATCCTCCCTGATGATGAGGCCTTATCCGAACTCGAAGATACTACAAATTTACTTGAGGGAATTATAGGTTTGGAACGCATAGTGAACCTACAGATACACAAAATATTTTATCATTATCTCCACTTTCCATATTACACCCTATGCACAGTAAAAATAAGCCCACTCAAATTTTTACCCAGTCAACATGCTTACTCTAAAATTTCCCAAAAACAAAAGGCAATCATTTCAAGTTTTCCCTCTTCTTCTCCAAACAAACATTTTCTCCATCTACGACTTCTTCATATAACAAAGCTTCAATACTACAAAACTCTCTCATCAGTTATTCACGGATCTTAAAACTCCTGTATTATCAACCTACTGTATCCCTCAATCTAAAAACATAAACATAGAACATTATACAGAGTACTAGCAAACAAAAATCAAACAAATAGAGGCACAAATTACTAACCTGTACTTGAAGAGCAACAATCTTCTGCTTTATCCAGACGTTTTCCTAAGGATGACCGCTACTGAGGCTTTTCAGACAATTTTTTATCACTCGATGAACCTCTCTCTCTCAAATCACACTCAAAACTTAAACGTTTTCTCTCTGTGGAAATGGAATTTGTACAAAAAAAATTTCTCTCTCAAATTATTGATAATTTATGAAGAAGAGAGATACGAGTTTTTATAATCTCCCTCTGTTTTCGAAACGACGACTCTTTCAGACGCGTGTCAGCCATCCCTACTGTATCTACATGCATATCTTTTCGGGTAACGGAGTCATCATGACTTTTGCGATAATGTTTATTGTCATCACGTCTATCTTTATTGTCTGCCATTAAAAATTCTGCACCTCTTCCCCAATACAGTACAAACGGTCAATCACCTTACTTTTATACTCTACCAAGATCATTCAACATTCAACATTTGAAGAAATCAATATAGTTGTTAAAATCATACAGTTGTCATCCATAATAGTTGTACACAGGCAGTAAAACCAAATATTTTATTCTTATTCATTTCAGAGCAAAACAACAACCATGCCTCGTTCTCCATAAAATAGATCACACAAGCAGATTACTGCTAACAGACTACTTATTTACTACAAACTTTCACAGTTCGATCTTACAGAATTTTGTAGTTACATCTAAAGTAGCCTGGATGGTTTACCTCCCCACAGAGAGTTATCTCTCCTCTTGCTACCCTTACATCATCTTCAGCAATTTTGTCACACTTAAGTTGTCGAATAGTCATCTCTTGCACAGTGGCATCTAGTAGCGACCTAAGAAATACATCGCACCAAAAAAAGTGGTCATACTCTGCATGCCTGCCTTCAGCATCCAGGCTGATCAAATTCAATGGCCATTCCGATAACACAGCATCATAAGGCAAACGATAAAAATATCGTTCACGGAGTTCAGTAACCTTGATATGAAACCTACCGTCTGCTGCATGACAAACACTCTGCGAGCACATCCTCACCATGGTTACTTGCACTACCCACAACGAATTATCCCTGCAGAAGATACAAGGCATAACAGCCAAGAATCTCACTTTATATAGTCACCAGGAAGACCTTTGCAAATCCAGACCACCCAACAGATTTTGTTGAAGGGTATATTTTTCTAAGAAATTTTTTGGGACAGCAGAATATCAACAAGCAAATCCAGAATATTGTGACAGGTCATTCTTTCCATATTATGAAATATCTCTTAAGATTTTATACGAGCAAATATGCAGATAACAACATACGAAGTCAAGTAAGTCCAGCGGTGGCACCTATAACTCTTATCAATTTTTCCACAGTTTGAGACATTCTTTCATCTAGTTCAAAGACATAGATCGCAAAAAAACCATATACCTTTTTAGCAACCCAGTCATCTTACATAAATTATCTACTTCCTATCACCACATATTCAAACTCCTCTAATTTTTTAAACCTCACCTATCATTTACCAATATCCATATTACAATCCTTACAGCTCGATTTTCCTCATCATACCCCATGATAACCTAACACTTATTTGCAGACTCCCATTTTACAATAGAAAACTGTACAAACAAGTTCGATACAAAAAATCAAGAAACCAGAACGAAGACATTTTATTAGCTCAAAAATTTCTCTTACAAAATACATTTCAGATAACAAAATGTTCCAAACAAATCTACCAGATTACTTTACACAGTTACAGTTTAAAATGCCTTTCAGCCGTCAACGAGGAAGAAGATGCAAAATTCAAGTAACTTTAAACTTTGGTCCCATGCTACAAGGAACAAGAAATAGTAGAATTGGAAATCACAGATGAAAGATCTTCTTCAAGGACAATATCTATGGTCCTTAGAAGAAAAATTTCTAGCATTACCACCTCTTCCACCATAACCCCTATATCCCCGCATGCTAGAGACAGACAAAAGGTCCTATTTCTTCAACAAGACCCACTCATTAGCAGGGTACCAACGAGACTCCCTATGATAAATGTCTGCCACTTCATCATTAGTTATCACAGTCTCCTCCGCCAGTAACAGAAGCCCATTTTGACACTCTGCCTCAGATGTCAATAGATAGTGGAAACGTACCATCTGATAATTGTCATCCCCCACCTCCATCACTTCTTCATATGACATATGATGATAGGTGGGAGACACAGAATTTGGCGTTGGCAGATGCAAAGGCTGGTATCCAAATTACCTGATGCGCAGTTCTTCTATCTTCCTGCGAATCCTAGACTCTTGAGTCTAATTCCTTGTAGTTACCATCCTCTTAACAATAGAAGATTTCAAGTATAAAAACAAACACATATAAGAAAATAGTTCAGAGATAAAGACTTGGTTCATCATACTCACGTCAGAATGCCTTTTATACTGTGATCAACATTCAAAGCCGACTCTTTAAATTCCCAACGTCAGAAGGATTTCCCATACAAACAACATTGACAAGAACCATTGGTTCTCAGAAACCCAAAAGCCACAAATAGATACTCATGAATATACATTGGAAATGATTCCTAGATATTAACTACAATATTAATAATACTTCTCAACCAATACCACTCGCCCACAAGGTTTTTCGTACTATTGACTAAGAGGAGGTGATTATAGTGGCTTATTCTGCATCTCAGACTCATGCTTCATCTTCGAACTACATACAAAATTTTGATCTCATCAACACAGCACGAGGCACATTTATAGTACTATCAAAATTAAGACAACAACATAAGGAATAACACAAGTTTCTCAACCAACACCACTCGCCCATGATACTTCTCGTGCCCTTGGTTGAGAGTTGTCTTGTAAAAAACTTATTTTGAATTTCGGACTCATACTTCATCCTCGAGCTCATCAACATATATGGAACACTACTAAAGACGGATTCAGTATCCAGTCATCACTATTCAACCTCTATATCAACAGTTCGAGTCAATAGACACAACATAATCAATGAAGCCATTACAAGACAAGCAGGATCAGCCCGTTACACAATCTAGCCAAAGAATATCTAAACATATATTTTGTAATGTTTATCATCAAGAATCTTAGATGGTCGTCAAACGGTCATATTATAAGACCTATAAATAGGACCAGAGAATTCTAGATCAGGGACAGAGGAATCCTCAGTCTAACATTCCCCGCGTTCAGAATACTCAATGTAATAAGCTAGCAATCTTAATAATATCATCCCCTCTTTCTCAAAATCCTCAAGAGAAGATGTGGTTTTTAACCTATTCAAAGGTTTTCCACGCTAAATTATCTTGTTATTTATTTCTTGCTGTTCTTGAGCATCCTAAATACATCTGGTGTAAAGGCTAAGTCCGAATCCCAGAATTAGGCTATTACAATTATTAGATACATTAAAAAGTAAAGTGGTTAGGTTACCTAAAGCATGACTTGTAGGTGAGGGATCTAATGTAAAATCATGCTTACTAGGTTATTGAAGAAGCTTTACAAGTTGTCCAACATCAATCTGAGTATCCTTGTAATACTGAAACTTATTGCAATATCGCATCGAGGATTTTTTGTTGGCCCTTGCGTGTAATTATGGTCTTTACTTGTACTACGAAATACCTTTTTTCATCTCTCTTGCGGCTATCCATTAAAGTACTACATTCTAAGTGCGACGTGCTACTTCCCATATCTTTCTTCTTGGTTTCTTCTTGATGAATAGTGGTACAAACACTAGACAACGAAGGTAATTCTCTTACCAAAAGTTGACTACAAAGATTCTCATTATCTGGTTTGAGACTATCTAGTAAGTGAAGCACCTTATCTTCTTCGGCTCTTTTTAGTAGAGTTTTAAGATCTATGGTAGGAGGCCGATATAGATTTAATTCATCCCACATAGTTTTTAATTTTTTGAGATGTTCAAGAAATGACTCATCTCTTTGTTTATAGTCGGCAATTTCCTTTTTCAATTGAAAAATTCTTGCGGCATTATTTTGATGATCATACATCTCCTTAATGGAGTCCCAAAGGTCTTTAGCAGTCTCAGAAAAAGCAAAAAAAATTATGATCTTCAGCTCCATGGTGTTTAGAAGCCAAGTCATGACAACTTCATCACTTGACTCCTACTCTCCGTACTTTGGATCTTCCAACTTAGGAGCACATATTTTTCCATTAATGTGTCCTATTTTGGATCTTCCTCCAAGTGAAAGCGACACCGCTCTAGCCCATGATATGTAGCTTAACTCATTGAAAAGAATAGAAAAAATATTCATACAGGTGTTATGATCTCCCTCGACCATGAATGAGATAAAAATAGATCCGACCAAGTGGATAAGGCTGAAATATATGTACCAACTCCGAATTGAGGATTTCTAGATTTCTGGAACTTTGAGTTGAGCGCGCAACGATAGGCAGAATCCTACCTTCTTCTTTAGTTGAGAATAGTATGAAATTCGAGCAAGGCAAATTTAGAACTCCTGTTCTGATAGCATGTTGAGAAACATGTGAAAAAATTGAGAGAATTCTTAATGATGAGTAGCTCCAGGCTCTCCTATTTATAGGTTACAATAGAAAGTTCTAGAAAATAATATTCTAGAGACTATTTATATATTTACATTATCAACGGATATTTCTTGAAGTATTGTGTGGAGAGAAATCTAGAAAACTATGTAGAGATATTTAGAAGTATTCTACAATGATCTCTTATTCTTCAACAATATGCAACAAGGGTGTTTTACATGATAAAGTCCTCATAAGATTAGGATATGAGTTGCTTGATCACTATAGACATATGCAAGGAATCTCAACTCATGATACAAGAATATATACCCCTAAGATTGTGTGTATAGTTTTATGTCATGTACTACTTTGGGGAGATTGTTTGTACTATCAGAATGGCATGTTTGGTAAGAGTGTTTCATTGTTTACACTAAGAGAAAAACCAGCAGGGTGTGAGTTTGAGTTTGGGTTGCAAACCCAAACCCAAACTCATACTTTGAGTCTCCGAGCAGCCAAAAAACCAGTGTGAGTTTGACAACGTGGCGCTACAGTAACTCAACTAAGTGGGATGAGCTCACACTAATTTTTTTTTGAGTTTGGCGGTGTTTAGATCACCGCGCGGTGTTCTTTTTATCAGGCGATAAAAGAAACACCGCGCGGTGATCTAAACTCCTCCAAACTCAATTATTTCTCTAAATTACTCTCTGGCCCCTTCTTCTCACCCAAATCCAAGAAAGCCGAGTATAGAGGAGAACCTCTATGCTCTCTCCAAATGGCAAAATTTGACACCAGTAGTAATAACTCTACACCATCGACCCCATCGACCCCATCATCCCATAACCCACCTTCAACACCATTTGCTTAACACCCATCACCACAATTCACTCCATACCTCTACCAAAACCCATCATAATTTCAATCTCAATTCCAATCACAGACCTCACCTCTGTTTACCATGTCGTAAGGGGATCCCAGTTATGGATAATATCAAAGTCCATTTACACTCTTTCAACCGCAACTTCAGGCGTTTAACCCGTACTATCAACCATATCCGCTCACTCAACCTCAAGGTTTTCAACCTTCAAATTACTTTCAGAACTACCTATTCCATGGTGAATCTACTCAGCACAGTCAAAGTGGTGCAAATGCGTCAATATCTATTAAAGCGGCGGCGCCCGAGAAAGAAAAAGGAAAAGGAAGAAAGAAAAGAGTACCCGTAAAATAAAGACAAAGCATGCAAGTACCAGAAGATGTTAAGTTTTTGGATGAGACGGATGATACTGGAATGCATTAGATGGAAGTAGACTTTACGTGTCTCGCAAGGGTGTGGGTAACATCTTCTGTCTAGTCATCGGGCCGCACAAAGGGTTTTACTTTCTATCAAAAGGTCAGCATTGCCTTTAATAGAGACCCCGAGTCCCCTACACGCCGATCATGTGGGTCGACCAAATCTCAGTGGTATGCCCTTAATGTACAATGTGTGGCGTACAAGGGAATAGTTATTCAAGAACGATTTAGAAATAACAGCAGGAAAATAGAAGAAGATCGGGTACGTTCTAATTTCTTTTAACTCCATTTTATTTATTTCTCGTGGATATACACGTTATTTATTTGCATTGGGAAATTTTACGAATTGTTGGAAAACGATGCACACAAAATCTATCAAGGCTTGAATGGGGACGATGGGCCACCCAAAGGGATGATGGGTTGAACCATGCGGTGAATATACCAAGAAATATAGCCAGGAGAACATCGGACAATTCTTCTCCGGGGAACTCCGTCGGATCAAACAATCTATCGGAGGACCCCGATGGCCCATCTACACCTCAATCCGCGGGCCCAAATTCTGACTTAGATGGTTTGTTGTATGAGGGTGGAAGTAGGCCCATCGGCCAACTGCATATAAAGAACCTTGCAACACAAAAGGCAATGGATGGTGTGCTGCATCTGGTAGCGGTATCCAAACAATACTGGATGAACTACGGTTGGAGAAGAGACAAGAGAAAGAAGAAAAGGAAAGAAGAAGAGCAGAAGCAATGCAATACTGGCAAGCTAAAATGGATTTCGAGCAAGCAAAGGAAGATCGCAAAATCATGGAGAAAGACCTGAGTACTCTTTCTGGACATCAATTGCAATACTATCTGCAAAGGCAAGCTGAGGTTATGGAACGTCTGGCCAAGAGGGGCAGACCAGGTACTTAAAGTGGTGATGAAATATAATTTAACTTTATTGTATATAGAAGTTTTTTTATCCAAGAATGTAGTTTAATAACCAATAATGTAAACGTTTAAATAATGTACTGCTCGAAATTCTACAGTGTGTTTTCGAAATATTTATTTCCGATAATATTGCGTTAAAACAAATGCAAGATCAATATTGCGTATCAAAAACATGTTTAATAAACATGTACGATGAAGAGAAGCATTAAATTACATCAAGAACATGCAGATAATATAAGAAATGGAGTACTAAGTTTGAAGATTTCCCTTCACGGCCCACAAATGCTCGATTAGATCATCCTTTAGATCAAAGTAAAGTTCTCGACTTCGAATTCGGTTTATTTTTGATATAAAAGATTATATTGTTCCGCCTTTGCATATAATATCGAACCGTTCGCCTTCGATAGTTGAGGGCTCGGCCGGATCGTAGTCTAAGTATGATGGGAATGCACCTCGTTCCTCTTCGACGATCATATTATGCATTATCACGCACGCATTCATGACATTGCTCAAAACCTGGGGGTCCCACAATTTAACCAGATTTTTTACAACATTGAACCGAGATTACAAAACCTCAAACACCCATTCTACGTCTTTTCGGCAACTTTTTTGTTGTTGAGCAAAGAATTTTTGTTTCGCTGTAACCGGATTGGATATGGTTTCGACAAGTATTCCCCATTTGGGGTAAATGCCATCCGCTAGGTAATACCCCATATCATAAGCTTTTTCGACAATTGTATAATTGCAAGGCAGGGCGATACCATCGGCCAGGTTGGTGAAAAAATGTGATTGGTGCAGGACATTGATATCATTTTTAGACCCTGGTAACCTAAAAATATCATGCCAAATTTAAAGGCCGTGTGAAGCTACAACTTCAAGAATCAGTATTGCCTTGGGGTAATGACTAGTAAATTGACCGTGCCAAGCTTTGGGATAATTTTTCCATATCCAATGCATGCAATCAAGGCTTCCTGACATGCCGGGAAATCCCCATGACTCTCCGATCACTTTTAACATTTTGACGTCGGCCGCGTTTGGTGCTCGAAGATATTCCTCTCCAAAAATTTGTATAACCGCAACACAAAACCTTTTCACACATAACAAGGTTGTGCTTTCTCCTATTCGGATATATTCCTCAAAAAGATCTGCCGCAACACCGTAGCTTAGGAAACGTAGTGCTGTGACTACCTTTTGGTACGGTGATAACCCCATAGTACCAGGCGTTGTTGGGTTTCTGGACAAAGTAATGATCATGTGCAACTACTGCATCGAATAGATGCATAAACATGTCTCTACTCATACGAAAGCATCGCCAAAATTCCCATGGCTCATATGTGCAATTCAACTTGAAGTAGTCTCGTATAATGCTGTAATGCCCCAATTGGTGATCTCGCTTCTTTCTCTTATCCTTACGGCCCATGACACTCCCACCGTAACTCGAAGTTGCATCCTCAACTACTATGTTCATTACAGTTTGGTGCAGAACGTAAATTGCCACCGTACAATCAAAGATAAGCTTGTCAGAGGAGGACGATGGCGATAAACCTGGAGGATCGGGTATGGGTGAATCGGATGATGAAGAAGACATTTGAGGCTGTGGAGTTGAAAGAATGGTGTAAGACCATATGCTGATTAAGTTTCCAATGGAAGAGAGAAGTGTAAAATGGAGAAATGTAAAAGGGGAAGAAGATGTGGGTTTTGAAATCAGGGATTTGGCAGTGAAAAGAACACCGCGCGGTCGCGGTGTTCTTTTTACCGCCAAATCCCTGATTTCCAATGGATTAAAACACCTTAATGCAAAATCTATTCGAATAGATCCTAAGTCTATTCGAATAAAACACCTCAGTGTAAAATCTATTCGAATAGACCCTAAGTCTATTCGAATTAAGCACCTCAGTGGAAAATCTATTCGAAAAGACTTAGGGTCTATTCGAATAAAATACCTAAGTTGAAATTTATTCGAAAAGACAAATAGTCAATTTTAACAAAAACCAAAAAACTTATTCGAATAGACTTAGGGTCATCTATATAATCATAGCTGAGGTCATCTACACCTCAGTAAGCAATTTATTCGAATAAATATTGAAAAAATTCTCCCAAACACTAGATATTCATGGCTAATGAACATTAAGAATATCCAAAACATTGTCTACTCAGAATCATCTACATAATCATTGTTGAGTTTCTACATCGTCTATAAAAACATCAAAAACACATATATCTACTCAGAATCATCTCCTATACCCCACCCCCTGCGGCTAGTACCGCCTCCCCTGGTTCGCAGACCAGATCCACGTTGCTTCATCTTCGCGCTACCTCCAGGTGGTAGCGGCACCACCCGTACATCACGCCTCTTCCTCAGCTGTAGGTCCTGAACGGGACAAAGAAAATTTATAAATATTTTGACAAAATAAATATGACATTAAGAAATAAATAAATACATAAGTAAATTACTTACATGGGCATATAACTGATGATCTATACTGTCAATTTGCCTGTGGGCAATAACAAGCTTATCCTCCAACTCCTTGAACCTCTGTGTGTCCCGCGCAAACTCTGTAAGGACGAGTCGCCGCATACCATGAGTCAGGTGTCACAGCTCCTCTGTGCTGTAGGAGGAAGACATGGGTGGCGGGTCCCTCAAGCGGGCGATGGGGAGCATCTCACGTCGCCTTATCCACTCCATGTACCACCCCGGGTCTGGCCTCTCCGCCTTGCCAGGCAAACTGAAGTCCTGGGACAAGCTATGAACTGACGCTGACGTAACCACCACGGGTGTAATACCAGCTCTGTGTGCAGTCAGTCCAAACAGATCTATATTCCCCATCCTCTGTAAATCTGTCAACATGTGACCTACCTCCGAAGTTTGTTCAACCCAGTATGAGGCGTAAGTCTCTTGCTCTTCCCTTACCACAAACTACTCATAGTCAAGGAACCCGGCCTGTCTCATCTCCTATAAAGCCGCTGGACTAATATGTGGCGACATGCTAAGCGGAGGATCCAAAGGAATACGCGCCTCACCTTCCAACTGCCTCCAACATTTATCCCCCAAGTAATATTTGCAATTTTCGTTTGGTACTTGAAGTGGCATCCTCTTACGGGATAGGAGTTTTGCAGTCAGTACGTCCTCTATCTCAGACACCTCAGACTCTAACCAAGGTTCCCAGGTGATCGTCTCAATCATGCGGTGTTCAATGTGGTATCTGCCTGGAATAAACAGATTGGTTGCCTGGTCATTTGTTTTCCTCTTGTTCCCCCTCTCCCATGCTTTGAGGCACGGATAGGCCGAGAACTTAACCTCTTCCTTGACTATAGGGTGACTAACCCCACAATACTCGTAGAACCAATACTGCATTTCGGAATAACATAAAAAATAATAAAAATTTATATTTAAGACGTTTATTGGAAGATATTTGATTTGTAAAAGGAAAAAGTGTTAGTGTACCATAAGAAGTTGGACAAATCCAGTGATGGCACCCCCGGTCGTGACTGCGGTATCCAAACTATGGTACAGGGAAGCAAAAATAGCAGTACCCCAGTCATATTGGGCAGCCGAGTCCAAATCGGCGATGGCCACGAGATATCCAAGCGGGACGGTGTCGTTGGCCGTTTGGAACCACAAATGTCCCATCTTGAAGAGGATAAAAGCACGAGCAATAGTAATATCATTCTCCCGATCATCTGCGATAGTCAAGTACGTCCTCAAATGTGAAATGCCGACATTCCCACTCTTTATATGGTTGGAATCAATGTAACGGAGCAATTGTCTCGCATTGGATAAAATAGACCATGTGTCGTCATACGGTACCTGTGTCGGATACTGGCCGATTGACAATGATGTCAACATAGTGAAATCGGGAGGAGTGACCTTTATCTCCGCACACAGGAACAAAAATGTGTGTGGTCGGCCACCAACGCTCTGTAAGCGCCTAAATTAGCCGATTATCTGAATTGCCTAAGCGTATATCCACAAACTGCTCAAAAATATTCACCACGGGGTCCCTTACAGGTGGAATTGTGGAAGTCTCCTTCCACATGCACTTTGATCACAGTAGTGAATGTGTCGTGCACACGCATCGAATCCCAATTATGTTCATTGAGGCATTTTGTCAAACATTTGATTTATGGCAAAAACAAATTCACAATTATACTAAAACTTACCGTGAGTTCATTTCCTGTGTAATAGATGTGACTGACTCCGTCTGGGAGTTGGGTAATACACCTCCGCGGGAAGTTTTCTTGGGTTGGGTTTGGTATAGATTGGGGTTGGACATCTTCAAATTACATTCGCTTTTTCTTCCTTCCGGACCTCGAGCGAGTTACGGAACGCTCTGGATCTCTTGTTCCTCTAAACCCAGGCATAGTACTGGGGTGTGGTTCTCCCTCTGGCATATGCATTTTGATTTTGTTGAAATCACAATTTTTTTTACGAGGAATTTTGAGAGAGAGCAAGATGTAAAATTGTGAAAATAGTCGAGTTAGGAGTGAGTTTTGCAAACAGTTGAAGTGGTGGTGTTTTAATCTCCTCAAAATAATAATAAAATATAAAATCCACGTTGGCAGGTCACACAGGCTGCTGGGAGAGGTCGGGTGTGAGTTGTGGGTTTGGTGGGTCAAGGTGTCAAAATTCACACCCAAACCCACACTTGCTGCTAAAGATGCTCTGATAATGCTGACTTTTCTATATTACTAGGGGCATCTCCCCATTGGTAAGATGCACGTGCTTCATTAGAATGTAATGTAACCATTAGTTCCCTCCAACATTTCATATTATGAAAGAAAAACTAATATAAAATATGGCATTTTAGAGGTATGCACCACTTGGAAATGTCAATTTGTATGAGTGAAGTGAAGAGGGTATACAACTTTTATATTGCTTACGAGGCAATTATCTCGTGAACTACCTACTAATATTTTATTTTCTCTACTAAGTACCAACATCATTTCCATGTTAAGTACAAAAAGCACATATTTGCTTACACTTAGGTTGTTGGTGCACAAAAAACCAAATTTTCAATGACACAAACTGCTTAGAAATTCCATGCTTACTATGCATGAAATAATTTTTTCCGTTGGGGTACTCTAGCTCCTTGGTTCAAATAGGGAATGATGCTTTCCCGACGACTATGGTAGAATAGTAGGGGTGACCACGGTAGTAAACCATGATATGCACCAGTGACGATTCAACGTACACGTACATAGTGATGACGACGATTATTGCTCTGTTAGAACAGCATAGCAAAGTATAAATTTCTCCGAAAAATCACCATTTAATTGTTTAGACCACAAATATAAATATCCAAAAGATTGCATTCAACACAGAGGGAAATGGACATACTAGCTTTAATAAGAACTCTTAGTTAACAGCAAGATATTGCCATTCCTAAACTATTAATTCCAAAATTAAATAAGAAGAGAAGATCAGAGTGGGAAAGATTCGATAGTCTTGTGTCAAATAGTAAGAGATCATGGAAACCAAAAGTGCGATCTTTGTATCAAAAAAAGAGAGCCATGAATCCAAATTTACTTCCTTGGGTTTTGACTAAATTAAGTTAAAAAGTAGCTTATATTTGTCTGTCCAAACGGCCTTGAAGCTGCTTGTCGGAATTGATCCCAGGATCTCTTGGGTTCTGTTGCACAGTTCATCTCCTCACTATGATATACAAAATGACAAGTAGTTGTTGACTTGTTGTGACCTCTATGATATTCTACAGTGATCATTTAACATGTTGTTCAAAGATATATCTGCATGCTTAATCAACTAAAATGAGATATCGACATCCATCCACATTAAGGATTTAACTAATTCATTTGAAGAAGAACAGAATAGAATCCTGCATACACATAAATCGGAAGAACTGCGTATGGGCTCATATAACTCTTCATATTTAAATAGGAGAATTAAGGGTAGCGCAAAATGCAAAATGCTGAGTTCATTATTGGAAGATAAAAATACAATTCAACAAATCCCAAAAGATTAACCAGATTTTAAACTTCCAATTATTAGTAACTCTTCCATATCTAGTTTACAGTAACAGAACATCCTTTCGCGGTTAATGCTTCTGTTTGAACAAAGAATACCCTCTTGAAACGCATAGAATTGATCTTATGCTTCTTAACAAAGCTTACACCCAAATATAAATATTCTTCCCCGACACGAAGCAATGTCTCAGAATGTAACTCACGCTTTCCTCGTTCTAAGTGGACTTTGGAAGAATCTCCTCAGTAGGAAGTTCAAAGGAGCATTCCGCGTGCTCTTTACCAGGCTTCATAACTGCAAGAACAGCCATATGTTTCTGATGGTTAGAACAAGCTAAGAAAACAAGTCATTACCAGTCCAGACAGAGTTAGGTAGAAATTACCAAATGAATTAACATATAGTAAATTTACACATTTATTTTGTTAAGTTACTTCGAAAGAAACTGTCTGGTTTCTCAGGCGACAACATTTCACTGATCTTTCTCGGTTTAATAGTAAGATGAGGGTTCTGGAAAAGGGGAATAACAATGCACTAATGTCTCATTGTTGCTGTAATCACCTCCTGCCTGAACCTAGTAGTAAACTCCGCTATTCTCAGGATGGCTTGTTAAGGTCACCCCCAAAACCTTCCAAGTCAAAGTGATATATCTCGAAAAAGAGAAAAAACCTTGAACATAGCACCAATTGGATTACAATGAAACTGATGTTAATATCATTATCTAATCATATCCTAAGTTATATCTTTTGTCAAGAAAGAAGAGGGTGAACAAAAAGAAATTGCCTACTAGGTTCATGCAGAATAGAACTTCCTTCCAGAAAGAAAATCAAGTCATAAACAGAAGTATCAAAAGATAATGGTAACAAACCAACCACAGAGATTCAAGTCTCATACCTTTTCAAGTCACTGAAAGAAAATATTCTCATAGCAGCCCTTAAATTTTGCCTAAAGGTCTTTTCAGGCTCGGTAAATGTCACTATCCATTTACCAGTCTACTTAGAGCCTTTTGAACCGAAGTACTACTAAGAAAGATATGCGCTGAAGTACTTGTAGTCACAAAAATAGAGGACTACAGGATTTAGGGCTGGCTTGGGCTTGGTTCGATTAAGGTAGTGGGCACCACTCTTATCTACCATCACTGGGGTATTTTCTCCTCTCACTACGGTTTGTGGGGGTTACAAGAAGATGAAAGAGTGTCATCCCTCATTTTTATTTCTACCTCTAAGGTAAAAAACTAGAGTTGGAGGGATAAATATATCTAGCTGGATCTAGACAGGTGGCAAGAGGCTGGTAGCAGAAACGTCCATGTACAGTGTACGTATGAGCCAATGGGTGAAGCAAGGACTCAATGGGGGTAGGGTGAATGAAGAACCACCATAGAGGATCCGGATGTGCAAGTACATGCAGTAGACGACTGGCCAGAATATATATCAACATGGTCTGAACCATGTCCTGTACACATGAGGACTGAGGAGTAATTAACGAGCATTACGAAGTTATGATCCTAAATCACCTAGCGCTTGCTCGACAATTGAGAAAATGCCAAAAAAAAGTTAGGCAGTAAACTTGATAAATTACAAGAATTTTTTTATTACTTAAACTCAAGGTACCTTTACCTTTAAAGTTAAACGGGTCTTTTTGCTACGAACTTATTGACGTCTAGGTGCTCGACAAAGGATGTAAGTCAGATTGTTGATCATGCAGTGTTTGAGGATGTGCGGATAAATCGGACTTGCACTGGTGGGTCATGCCCGAACGTGTCAATACTTGATTGGTTTGGTCTCCCATGAAATTGTAGTCCCTAGAAGAGGACTCTAGGGATCTAGGATTTGGCTAGATGAAAGTATAGGGCACCACAATTATCTGTCGTCAGTATCTTATCCTTTAGCTAGGATTTAGTGAAAGATGGAGTAAGGTACAAGTATTTTGTTTGGTACTAGAACAAACGAACATAAATTGAGACTTGGTTAACATTGGAAGTTAATTTCTAGAAGCTGTGCAGATATGCCATATATTTCACTGATATCTACAAGTATGCCTTCCTGTTTTCGGCATGACAGCAGGGTTCAAGATGATGAACATAAGCATATGAAATTTACAAAGTTATATATGCATACTGCCCTATCTTGACAGGTGGACCAGGTAAAATACTTAGTGAATTAAAGTAACTAAATTCCTTAGGTCTTCAGGCATTTGGCCCTATGCTCGACAGGTAGACAACGCTCACGACTTAGTGAATCAGAATAAACGGGTTCGCTATTTTACAAGCATGTCTCTCTTTATACTTGACAAGTTGACTATGTTCAGGACTCAGCGAATCAGAGTAAATGCAGCCACTAATATTTGCAGACGTGTCAGACAGAGCTTGACATGTCGACCACATTCAGAACTTAGTGAATCAAAGTAAATGCACATAGACTATTTTTAACAAGCATGTGCTCAACAGGTTGACCAGGTTCAGGGGCTAGTGAATCAGAGTAAATGAATTTACTAATTTTTACATGCATGTAATGGCGATCTCTGACTTACGACTTGTTGGGTCAGTTGCTCGTTCCATTCAAGTAATGAATCAGGCTTAGTACTTTCTCTCCTACATCCATTGTTATCAAAATCGTATGGTTCAACGATTTGAATCTTACAATTCAAAAAGAATGGGTAAAAGCGACTTGGATTAGCCTCTAAATCAGTTATGACACAGAATCATGTGAATCAACGATTCAAACAATATGAATCACGTGAATCAACGATTCAAACAATTTAAATCACGTGAATCGTGAGCATTTGTGAAAAAAATGATTATATCTCGAAGAAGAAAAAAATCGAAAAAAAGGAAAGAAAAACAGGACCTCAAAGTTGGGAGAGTTTCTAATTTTGTGCATTCACTTCGTTAATGGACTTTTTGGGGAAAGTTCTTCTCTCAATTAGTCCTTCGTAATAAGAACAACGAAATAAATTACCTTTTCTTGTATATTTGTCTTCTTAGGAGTTTTTCCAAGTTTTGTAACTTCCATTATATCTACCTATTTGTATTCCAAAGATTAAGAAATAATATACCTAACAGGTATAAAATCAAATTAATATAGATATCTATATATGTATATAAAAATTATTGTATCATACGATTCTTGATTTTTAGAAAAAAAACAACTCACCAAACGATTTACGATTCGATAACAATGTCAACATCTTAGGAGAGGATCCGGAACCGATTCCCACTGACAAAGACGACAACCAACCTGAATATAAAACTAAAACTTCACGGAAGAAGACAGATGTACAAGGACGTTTTTTGTGTGTCGTGGACATGTTATGAAACCTCGCTCGAATTCCGTTACAATACTCATCATGCTATCGACCCAGCGAAGGCGGTACAAACATTGTTGGCAGCAACTACCGCATCTAGCCAAACCGTTGGACAACATGTACCGCATAGGAAACACGTAATCATATGTTTTAATCGCCATTTATTTAGATTATAAGATGACTGACTCTAGGTCGATTATGGCTCAAATACATGAACAAGAATTAATTATTAGTGATCTTAAAATTGTTGGCACCGAACTTGTTGAAGAGTGTTAATATTGGGTCAGAATATCCAATCCAAACTTAGCAGTATTGGAATAGCTATAAGAAGAGTTGAAGCACGAGGTCAAGGATCGTAGCTTGAAATCATTTCAACGTCACCTTCATATCGAAGAGAATTCACGCAGTCGTAAGAAACTGAAGGATGGCAACAAGTTTAAAAAGAAGAAGCTTTTTATTTATGTTAGAAGCCAAGCGCTTCGCTTAGGACTATTTTGCTCAGAAGAAACAAGTAACAATAGACAAATCGAACATGATAGATGGCGATCAACTGATAGCAAAGGTTTCTGAAGCAAACTATGTTCAACATGAAGGTAAGTGGACACTAGCGCAACCATCCCTATCCCAAGTGATCGTGGCCTTTACAAGACTTACAGTCCAAGCAGAGTAAGGTAGGTATGCAAAAATAGCAAGTGATTTCAAAACGAAAGTCGTAGTCAGAACCTTTTACTATGTAAGCTTGAGTTCACGTTTCCGGTTCTTACAACTTTTGTTTTGGAACTCATTTGCCATTTTCACTACGCTAGCATCATTGCTTAGATTAAAGGTCTTGTAATGACAACGATCCTTGCGGATATGGATGGTTGCGACGGTGTCCACCCACCCTCATGTTGAATCGAGTTTGCTTCGGAAACTGTTACAATCACTTGATTGCCATCTACCATGTTTGCTTCGTCTATATATTCTTGTTTTTTAAGCAGCACGAAAACCTGGACGAAGTGTCCTGACAGAAATAACATGCACCATTCTTCTTGAAGTTTTCACCCTTATTCTTGAACTTGTTGGCATCTTTTTTTTCAGTTTCTTGGAGGATTTCCCGTAACCGTATTTTGACTTAGTTGGATTTTGTGCTTCATTATCCTTTTTCTAACTACTGCAATACTCATCTTCGATACGTAGGTGATGGTTGAAGTTATTCGAAGGTAAGATCATTGTCCTCATGCTTCAGCTTCTTCTTATAGTAACTCCAATAGTGCGAAGTTTAGATATTATAACCCCAACTTGAAATGTTTCGACAATTTTGACACCAATAATTTTATAATCAATAATGATTAACTGCAATTGATGTACTTGAATCATCTATGACTTAAAGTTAGTAATCTTATAACCTAAATAATTACCAGTTACAAAGTTGCAATTATTTGCTTCCCCGATGTAATATTTATTGTCTAACATTATCCATGACCATAACACATTTACTAAGTTGATGATGCAGTGACACGCCTACACGGAATCCGAAAAAGCATTCAGAATATGTCCACGAGACAAAAAATCCTCCTTGTGCTTATGTCGTTTCACCTTAAGCTTAAGTTTATATTCAGTTTCGTCGCCGCCTTTGTCAGCGGGAATTGGTTGCAAATCATCTTTTAAGATGAATGAGTTTAAACGCAGTCAAGAAGAAAGAAATCTTCTAGGGTGAAGTTTTGTCTATCGAAAAAAGCAAGACGAACCAAGTTTCATTCAAATCATCATTTGAATGAAATGAGTAACGAATCCATCAGCTCGTAAGTCAGGGAACGCCATTACTTAATTCATTGGGAAATTATGGCGACTTTAAAGCTAATGAAAAAATTTATTGTTACGACTAAAATGGTGACTCTGTGTAACGCCCTACCGAACGCTGGGCAAATCTACCCAAGCGTTTTGAGTTCTGACCTTGGATATATGTTCTCTATGACTTAATATAGCTGCACGACAAGTTTCATCGGAATCGGAATAGGTTAAGGGGGCGAGAAGGGCCAGTACGTTTCGTCTCCAGTTTTAACGTTTCCTTTTGGTAGCTAGCTATTTACTTAGTGGCTATATATAGGAGGAACCTTGGTCCAATCCTCCCCATGACTAAAAGAGCTTTATAGCTTGGTCATCTTGGACCCCGGTTCATGGGCTATCTATAAGGGATAGTCATGAGTTCTCATTGGCTTAGGGAAGGCCAGGAGACATTGCCTCGCAATGCGGTCGCTTTTACAGATTGGGCTTGTATATGGCACCGCTATGCCGTCGCTATGCCCCGCAGGATAAACAAGACGCACCGACCCTATAAATGGACTATGTAACCAGTCCAGGCTCATCGCCCCTTGAGATATACATGTCCCATATTTGGAATCCGGCATATTGAGCAATCCTGATCTGCTATAGGACAGGTGTGTTATCCGTACCTTGTGCCCCGTCACGAGAGATTACGTTGTAAGGATTATTGAATAAACCTTCAGCGTTGCCGCCTATACCGAATACTTATTCGACGACCCCTCACGAGTATCCAGGATTATCCGGATGTCGCTCTAGCATCTGTGGGATTATTCCACTGGCGTGCCGCGCCCGTGAAGATGGCTGGTACATGTCGGTCGGATGTGCATGTACGCCGCACGGCCTCGTATTCCGCTGTGCTCCGGGCACTGTAGAGGCAGACCCGGGCTGGGCCGTGACACTCCGGCTGTAACTAGGCACATTACAAGATAAAACGATCTTTTAAGTAATGTTTCTCCCACTCTAGAAAAACCGCGAGAACACATGGGCTTTGTAGAACCACACTTTCAAGATACAAAGAAGCCTCTGCTGATTCGAACAGTGTATTGCGTTCAGCGGAAGAACACTCTCGATTTGGGACATTGATGATACCTCAAGATGTTACAGGATTCTAATGTGTGTGTGTGTGGCGAGGGGGGGGGGGGGGGGGGGAGGCTGTATTAGAACCCTTTGATAGGGTGTGGTTTGAGTCACATCTCAAGAAATCTATGCACATATTCAAGATAATAACTGCTACATGTATTCCCACTGTATGCCTTGAGATACGTCTATTATTTGAGGCACAACTCTTGGATATACGAACTTCCACAACCAACTCCTCATGTCATACGTTGTGTACGTGTGAAGTTTGAAGTGCGCCGACTGTTAAAGTCCCAAGACTCTAAGGCCAACTGATCCATATTTTTCATAAAAGTGTTTCAACCCATCGCCACCCAACTATCTTAGGCGCATGCTCTGCTTAAGTATAAATTTCTACACTCTCACCTTAGCAATGTCGGAGTAAAACATCAAACAACACATTAACAGTTTCACACCAAAATAAGGGTGTCTAAGGAAATTAGAGCTCAACTTACATGCTCATGATCATTAAATTATCCTAATCAAATGTTGAAATGATAAAAATAACTGCTAAAGAAGATATGTTTACTATATTATATAGAATCTAGTTCTAAAGCAAACTTTTGAGAAGCTTCGAACTACAACCAGTTACCACATAAAAACAACAAATGCATTTTTCACTTCAAACAGCATAGTGCATGGAACCATACATTGTAAACAGCACTTATAAATGATAAAATATAATACGTATACCCATGGTCTTAGGAGACTTCGAAATTGTAGATATTGTTAAAGACCTTGCATCAAATCATGTTACAAAATGAAAAATTAATACATCTGGTTAATCTAACGGTGAGATGATTGAATTGGAATCTTGATTTGGAATTTTATGATGCTGGTCGTTGTAGGAAGTGGTATTTGGTCCAAGGGACAAGAGTTTTGGGTTGAAGCCCTAGTCCCCTCAACCACCTCGACTTCTAACGGCACCATAAAACCCTGAACAAAATTTCTCATTCAAATGTCTCACTGTTAGATTAACTGTAGATTTCAAACCATAATAAATCTCTCTTCTTCAACAACATTGCATGCAAAGTCCTTACTAGTAAGCTCTAGTTCTCGTTCTAAGACAACAGTTACTACTTCAGATACTTATAAGTAGATTACATTATTGAAACTTAACGCTCTATTTATAACAAGAGTCATCACATTGCCTCCCTTTACTCTTTTATTCCATTTCAGGTTTCCTTTGTAATTTTTAAATTTTCTTTTGCCGTAATTCCTTCGGTGTTGGCTGTGTCGTTATTCTAAATTACAATGTTTATGCTAGTAAAAAAGAGTACAAACTTTTCACCCTAGTAACCATATTATTCGAGATTAAAGTGCTTGGATAGCGCAGTGTGTATAAATAAACCTGAGAAAAATTATGTTCCCTATCCATTTGTATAGCACTCATTTCCGTTTGTAATACCCATTTCCTTTATTAATAATCCTGGTTTAGTAGAACTTCTTGATTTTAGAAACCCAATTGTGATAGTGCAAAATAAAACCCCTAGCCCCATAATTTCCATTTGGGTAGTTCTATTTCAGTACCCTGTTTACACCCAGCTTATTTTATCATTGAATATAACTTCTACTAAAGAAACCCACATTCATACAACTACTAATAACACAAACATTGAATCAAAACCTAACATTTATCATCAAACCATAAAATTAAGAGTTTGATTCGATCGTTACCTAAACTGCCTCTATCATTGACTTGAGCTTGAACAATCATGGTTGAAATGAACTCCGAAGCTTCACGAGCTTGATCTAAGAGTACCCCAATCTCCGTTTCGGATGTAATGTATCGGTTCTCCTCAAACTTCTTCCTTACTTCAATGGCGGACTGGTTTAACATCACAGTGTCTCCTTTGAATGATTCCTTTGTGGCTCGAAGGATCGATCTGTATGCACGAAGAGCTTCGATTGCTCTCACCATTGTTTCTCTCTACTTTTTGCTCATATGATGGGGTGGCTTTGTTTAGAGCATCTCCAACTGTTTTGAAGTTTGAAGAAGCAGAGAAAGAGTGAAAGAACGACGTTGCAACTTGTAAGTACAATAGCTAGGGTCCATCGTAAGTTGGAGTAGTATTGTGTTGTTTTACACAAAACTACGGTAAGCTGGAGTATTTTTCTTCTTCTGACAATTACGCAAGATTTTGAAACTTTTGAAAGACATTATATTGTGTTAAGACTAATTACTTGAAAAGAAACTCTTTTTGGACAATTGACGCTCCTAAAGACTGTTCATGGGCCTGGAAATCTTTGATGAAGAAAATAAGCTTTGCTTTACTCCATTGCAAAATTATTTGGGGAGATGGAAAAAACAAAAACTCTTGTGTGGCATTGCTCTTGGCTGAATCTTGGTATTCTCAATATCAATTTTAACATAAACATAGCTCCTCTATAAGGGTATAAACAACATGCAAGAGTTGCAGAGTTAAGTGATGGGCATGGTAAGTGGCTTCCACCCCCAAGGAGATTGAGATCAGCATAACTTAGAATTATTTGGGGAAGTATTCAAGCAAGTTAGCCTCCTAATGATAAACATGAAGATGTTATGATTCGGAACCTTATTGCAAATGGAAAGTTCTCTTCTAAATCAGCCTGGGAAAGTATCAGAATCTCTAAACCTTGTCCCTCCTGGTCTAGTATAGCATGGGATAAAGATGCAATTCCAAGACATTCATTTATTCTTTGGCTAGCTCTTAAAAATATACTAAAGACTAGAGATTTTATGCTCAAAATTGGAACGATAGACAGATCATACTGCAACCTATGTGATGCTGAGGAAGAAAGCAGAGATCATTTGTTTTTTGCTTGTCCATTTTCTCAAGGAATCTGGAAACAAATCATTCTTTCTCTAAATTTTTCTAGGAGCATTCTAACTTGGAGTGATGAAATGGAGTGGATCCAGTCTCAGAAGCCTAACATAATTATTTTCAAGCTTCTCAAAATCATTCTTCCTGCTGCAGTTTATTACATATGGGCTGAAAGAAACAAGAGAAACTTCCAAAGTCTTAGCTTCAATGAAGTCATAATAAAGATGATAAAGCTTGAAGTGGCAGTTAAATGTGAGCATCCTTCCTTCCATTTTCAAGGTGATCTTAATCCGAAGTCTCTGCTAGATAATTGGGAGATTAAGTCTACTCCTAGGCTTCCAAAACCTATTAAATGGATTGTATGGAGCCCATCCAGTGATTTTCAAATTATCATTAATTATGATGCTAGCAAGGATGACCAGAGAGCTAGATTTGGTGGTATCTTCATACTAAGGAATGGTATGCCTATAGTGGCTTGTAATGGAGAAGCAGACTCTTCTTTAACAGTTGGAGAACTTGAAATTGTTTCTATGTACCAAGGGCTAAATCTGGCTAATAAGTTGGGCATTCCTAGACTTCAAGTCATTACTGATTCTTTATATGCAAGCAAAGTGATGAATAAACTATGGAAGCCACCTTGGAGATGTTTACATGAGCTTGGGCAAATGCAAGCATGGTATAAGGATAACAATTGTTTATACAGTTTTTGATAAAGTTGAGAGAGAGAGAAAAAAAAAAACACCATTGATTTCATTATTTGAGCTCAAAACAGAGGAGCCATATATATACACAGAGGTTACAGTTGTTGTAGGCTAAAGTTTATTACAGAACTATTTTCTATTATGAGAGTTTGTTGAGACTGTTATCACACCCCCTCAAGCTGAAGGGAGAGGAGAGAACTGAGAGCTTGGATTGTAATACTTAATCTGTAAGTGGAGAGTCCTTTGGTAAAGATATCTGCAACCTGGTCTTGTGTACACAAGTATTTGATGACAAGTAACTTGAGAAGAACAAGTTATCTAATATAGTGATAATCCACCTCCATGTGCTTAGCTCTGCCATGAAAAATAGGGTTAGATGCAAGGGATATTCCACTGATGTTGTCACACCAAAATAGAGGAGGAGATGAAAGGAGTAGTTGGAGATCTCTTAAGATAGAGCAAGTCCATGTAAGTTCTGCACCAGTATGAGCTAATGACCTGTATTCTGACTCTGTAGAAGACGTGGCAACTGTGGGCAACTTTTTAACACTCCATGAGATGGGATTATTGCCAAAGAAGATACAATACCAACTAGTTGATCTCCTATCATAAATGCATCCAGCCCAATCAACATCTGAGTATGCAGTGAGAATGAGTGAGCCTTTGGTGAAGTAAATGCATGTGTGAGTGTGTCTTTCAAAAATCTTAAGATCCTCTAGACTATAGAAAGGTATGGACCTCTTGGAGCTTGCACATGTTGACAAACCTGATTGACTACAAAAGCTAAGTTTGGTCTTGTCCAAGTGAGATATTGCAGTGCTCCTATAATAAATATGTAAGATGGTGGATTAGGTAGTAAATCACCAGATATTTTGTCCAGTTTGGATTCTGTAGAAGCTGGAATTGAGCATGGTTTAACAACTTCTATTGAAGCCTTTTAGAGGAGTTCAAGAACATATTTGGACCGAGAGAGAAACATACCTTTTGAATTTCTGTGAAACTTCTAATCCCAAAAAATATTGAAGGTTAACAAGGTCTTCCATAGAAAATTTGGCACCTAGTTGTTGAATAAGTGAATTACAGTATAGAGGTGAATTGTCTGTGATAATTATGTCATCAACATAGACTAAGATGAAGGTGACAGTCCCTTGATAATGTCTTGTAAACAAAAATGGATCAGATGGACATGTTTTGAATCCCAAAGCAAGAAGAGCATGGAACAACTCTTCATACCAGGCACTTGGAGCCTGTTTGACTCCATAAAGAGATTTATGTAATTTACAGACATGGGAGGGATGATCATTAATGTTGATAAAACCTGGTGGTTGTAACATATATACAATATCTTGTAGGTGGCCATGAAGAAAAACATTACTTACATCCAGTTGTTTAATGATCTAGTCAAACTGAATTGCAATGGATAAGACAAGTCTGATGGTTGAAGGCTTTACAATTGGACTGAAAGTATCCATGAAATGATGATATCCCTTTCCTACTAATTTGGCCTTATATCTTTCAATAGAGCCATCAGATTTAAGTTTAATTTTGAATACCATTTGCGCCCTATAATATGATGATTAGAAGAAGGAAAAAGAGACCATGTTTTAGTAGTTTGGAGAGTATTGTACTCATCTGCCATTGCCTTGCGCCATTCTTTGTCCTCGACAACTTGCGAAAAATAGGTGGGAACATTGGGAGATGTGACTGCATAAAGTAAAAAATATAGAATAGGATGCTCTGTGGCAAGGATTATTTTAGGTTTGTAGATACCATTTTTGGATCTAGTAGACATGTGATGTTGGATTGGAACAATAGACAGTCTAGGAACATGAGCTTTAGTAGTTGTAGACCTTGAAGGCATAGTAACTGGCATAGGTAATGGTTGAGAGACATTGGAAGTGGGTACAGGCAAAGTACTAGGGATAATGGTAGATTCAGAATTAATAGGAGGAGAAGTAGAAGCATGTGGTGGAGCAGTTGAAGAATCCAAAGTTGATGGTTGTGTGTTGTCATTGTCATGAATAGGGGAAGTTGTAGCTGAGATATTTGAAGTATGGTTATGTAAACTATTTGGAAATAGTTGTGTTTGGTGGTTTATATGGGGTAAAGGGGTTTGAGATAGTAATATAGGGGGTATATTTGAATTGATGTCATGAGTGTCTGTATGAGATGAGAAAGGACATAAGGGCATAGTAGGAGGTAGGGAGAGGCTAGAATTTGAAGAAGCTGAAATAGTAGAAGTATGAGCTATTTTGAAAGGAAAGTGTTCTTCATTAAAAACAACATCTCTGGAGATATATATTCGGTTTGTGAGTATGTCTAAACATCTATAGCCTTTATGAATTTGACTATAGCCTATAAAGATACACATTTTGCTTCTAGGTTGTAGCTTGTATGTGATATATGGTCTTAACTATGGGAAACAGACACAACCATGTACTTTGAGCAAGGAGTAATCAGGAGGCTAATTGAACAATTTTTCCCAAGGAGAGATATTGTTTAGGGATTTAGATGGGTGTCTATTAATTAGATAGACTGCAGTGTGAAAGACTTCTACCCAATATTGGATAGGGATGCCACTTTAAGAAAATAAAGTTCTACTCAGGTCAACTATGTGTCTGTGCTTCCTTTCAGCAATACCATTTTGTTAATGAGTATGTGGACAAGAGTATTGATGTTAAATACCATGAGAGTTTAAGAAAGTTTTGAAAACTGTGCTTGTAAATTCACCCCTGCATCAGATCTCAAGATCTTTATTTTTTTTTGTCTAGTTGTTTCTCTATTGGAGTTTTGAATGTGACAAAGACACTATAGAGCTCAGATTTGTTGTATAGAGGATAAATCCAACAATACTTAGACCAGTCATCAATAAAACTGATATAGTATCTAAAACCTGAAACTGATTTGTGTAGCTGAGGGACCCCACAAGTCTGTGTAGATTATGTGAAGAAGGGCTAAAGATTTTGATGGTGAAAGATTAAATGGCAATTTTTTTTACTTTTACCATATTGACAAGAATTTCAAAAAGACAACATCTTTATTGAATTTGAATAGGAAATTGATTCTTATCTATTACAAATTGTAAAATATAGATAGAATGATGACCTAGTCTTTGGTGCCAAATAGTTGAAGATCTTACTTTAATGAAGGCAGTTGGAAAGCTTTGAGACTTGATTGAACTTGAGTGAGATTGTAGAGGAATAGGATATAGGCCATTCTCATGATTTCCTTGGAAAAGAGTCTTCCCTGAGATATTGTCCTTAATAAAGAAAGAATTGTAGGCAAAAGTTAATGAACAATTATTATCATTAACAAACTTGTGAACAGAAAGTAAATTTTGAGCAATATTAGGAACACGTAGGATATTTTTGAAGTAAAAATTTGACATTGGAGTAGTAAAAGTAGAGGATTTATAGTGAGTGATTTTCAAACCTTGCCCATTGCCAACTAAGACTGAGTCTATTCCATCATAGACTGGGTTTTCATAAAGGTTTGAGAGATCAGATGTAATGTGATTGGATGCATCTGTATCAGCATACCAATTTGAAGTAGATGGTAATATGTGGAAATGGCCTCTGTTGGCCATCATAGCAGTGAGTCTTGACAGAAGTATCCTACCTTGGAAAGCATAATTCATCCTGTTGTGACAGCCAAGAACAGTGTGTCTTAATTTGTGATAGATTTGACATGTAGGTCTTTGTGGATAGTTGTTGCTAGATTCATTGTTGTGGTTTTGAAATTCCTTGAAGAATCTCCATAGAAAAAAGATTGAGGCCTATTGTATCAATTGTTTCCAAGATTGCTTGACTAATAATTTTGATTGTAGCCATTGAATACATTGTTTCTTGCAGGAGATTTCCCATATCTACAACCTCTACCTCTGTAATTGCTAGAATTAATGAGTAGAACATTTTGTTGAATTTGATTGAATACTAAGCTTGCTTCTTGTATCAATGGATAGCTCTTCACTCAGAAGAATCCCATGAAGATCATCAGTTGTGATTGGAGTTGATCTGAACCTTATGGAGGTTGCAAATGCATCAAATTCCGATGGTAAACCATTTAATATGTGAAAAAACTACATCTTCGTCGCCAATGAGTGATCCAGATGCTGCTAAACTATCGACGATTAGCTTGAAGTTGTGGAGGTAGTCTGTGATTGAATCAATGTTCTTCTTTAAAGAAAGCAATCTTGATTTCAGTTACATCACATGAGGCCTCAAAATCGTTGAAAATCTTTTCTCTAGTGTGCGCCAGATAAGTTTCGAGGTCGATAAACCAACAACATAGGGAAGAATTCCTTCAGAGAGAGTTGCATTTAACCAAATCGAGAGAGTTTGATCTTGTTTCACCCAATTTGAGAAATTAGGGTTTGTCTTGAGTGTCTGTTGACTTGATTCATCAATTATAGTGAAGAATTCAGGGGGAGAGACGTTGGAACCATCAACTAAGCCTTACAGATTGAAACTTCGCAAAATTGGCAAACAAAGAGACTTCCAGAGTATGTAATTGTCTTTGGAGAGTTTGATGGGAACAAGGTTTGCGATGTTTTGAATCGCCATTGTTGGGGAGTTTGAAGAAGCTTGAGCACTAATTGATGTATTAGGAACTGTTGGTGAAGATAAAATCGCCATTGTTGAGGCCTAGATGATGATGATTGTTGAAGATTGGTGAAGATTGATGAAGGTCGATCTCAAATCAAGCAAAAAATTAGGGTTTCTTGGATCGTTTTACCACATGGTTGATCGCTTTGATACCATGATAGAGTTTAGAGAGAGAGAGAGAAAAAAAAAAAAAAAAAAAAAAAACAATTAATTTCATTATTTGAGCTCAAAATAGAGGAGCCATATATATACACAGAGATTACATTTGTTACCGCTAAAGTTAGTTACAAAACTATTTTCTGTTATGAGAGTTAGTTGAGACTGTTATCAGTTTTAATTATAGAGAAGGAAACAAAGCTACAAATTTTGTTTACTTCTTATTGTATAGCTGATTCTAAATACTGTAAATACCATAGGTTGTAACACAGTTTGTTTACTTTTATATAATAGCTGGTGGGCGTCTAGCCTAACCGCAACTTTCTTGTCAAAAAAAATCCAAATTGCTTGGGAGAGGTTAATTCATATAATACGCAGAGAAAATTTAGACTTTTGATTCAACAAAATAAACAAACATGATTTTTACCGTTCAAAGTCAACATTCATTCTTAAGAATAAGCAATTTGAAGAAGTGATAAAAAAATGCTCCTTAGTTCACACGGCCTTCAAAGGGGGTGTTAGCTCCGGGGAGTTGAGTTGGTTGTCGAATTAACAACTACATAATTGGGATTTGGAGCTGAAGGGATTAAAAAAATGCTACTGATGCTGAAAAACATTGACTGCAACTTCATAAACTTTGCTAGATGGGGTATAGGATACACGAAGGTGTACCTCATCTGAGTGGTATTTGTTTCAAAAAAATTTGTCGCTAAACATAATTTATTTGCATTAAACTTATTATGTAATATTTATTTCATTTGCATTGACAACATCTACAAATTGCACAACTTGATAAAAATTAAAAAGAAAGTATTGAGGCTAAAGCTAAACAAATATGGCATGAGATCCATTCAAGTTATCAAGTGTAACAAACATTTACAATTCCAGTTATAACGATATTATTTACTAAACATAAATATAACTAGAGGGTGTTTTTCTTTTTCTTTGCAATTTACAATATAAATCCTAGATTACTATGCCGCAACTGCAAGGGTTAGATCTCATACTTCCCTTGCGCCTCAAACGCATATTACTATGTGAGTATCCTTAATCGGGGTATCGACTTGTTTTAAATTCAAAAACCGTCAAATTTATTTACAAATTGCATTTTTTATGTTATATTTGTAGGTGGATGAACTATGAAAATGATATTAGGTTGTTGCGAAAAGCGATCGATTATTGCCTCAAAGTGCAACAGTTAATGGGTAGGAATGCGCTCTATAATCTGACGTTCCTATCGAACTAAGATTAGCTATCTCGGCTAGAAGATCCAGGCTATGGAGCGTAATCTGGAATCCTCAAGTGAGGAGTTGTGAATATTTGTTTTGGTTATTTTGGTTTTTAGTTTGTTTTAAAGTGTTTTATTAGTTTTTTGTTGTAATAGTTTTCCTTGTATGAACATTTGTTTTGTTTTATTCTGTTTGGTTTTCTTTTCGCTTTCAAATAGTGGTTTCCGTCTGATGTGAGGGAAACAAAAAAATGACAGTTCCGTAAGAAAATAATGATATAAGGGGTACAGACAAATGATAAAGTCTCTATGAACAATGATAATTTAATGATGAACATAACAAAATTGATGATAATATATCAACAGACAAATGATAAATTATTTGTGAACAAATAAGAGTTCAGTAACAAATAATGATATAATGAAAACAAACAAATGAGAAATCCTTTTTAAACAAATGATATATATATTTAGATAAATGATGATTTTAACAAAACTGATGATAAAGATCATACAAACAAATGATAAATAGACAAAAACTACCCCAGTTTAACATTTGTACAAATAATAAATAGAGTACCCAAAAGCATCAGCGCAAACTGATTGCAACATCTTCATATAGGATGACAAGTGGCTCAGTGCTCATCGTAAAAAATGGTACCATTGTCAAACGTGTATTATCGTCAGATGGGATTGGTAGAAGCTCACAAGAACGATGACTGTGTCCGTTTTTTTGACACCTACTATAAAATCTTAGTTTGGTGACCAAACCAGGCATTTTTTCCTTCTCCTTTGCGTGCGAGGGCGGCCGGCTCGAACTATTGGTATAGGAGCACGAACACATGAATCAGTTTTTTAAAATTTTCCACCACTTTATTTCTCCAATAGAAATCTATATCGGTTTATAAACAGCCTTGTATGTATCATTTGTGAAGTACTCAAAGACACGTGTAGTTGGATCAATATTAACAAGATCGAGAGCAAGTACTTCGTGTTCAAAAGGTATCATCATCGTTTGCCACCAACGACAAGAACAAGTGCCATCTTCAATATCTACTGAATCGGTTCTACTATAACTAGTCATCTAAAAATGGTGGCTTTATGTACGAACCCTGCAGGTTAGTGAATCCGCCACAAACTTTATGCTCTTACAATGATCCATAGCCCATGGCGTTAAACGAGCTTGACTCATCTCAGCTTCCTCCCTATATGTGTAGGACATTTTTGAACATATTTTATGCAATTTCTCAATAAACACTTGTATAGGGAGATTTTTTACTTTCACAATAACGTTATTCCAACTCTCGACATGATTAGTACAAGCTACTCCATATCTGAACAAATGACAAACAATTGAAAACAAATGGCAAATGAGCTTAACATGATGACAAATTGAAACATAACTGCAAAACTAATAATAATAAACTGATGGCAAAGAATGGCAAAAAAAAGAAGATAAATAAGTATCCAAAAGGAGTAAAGATGACTAGACCTGAAAGAACAAATGACAAGTTTATCACTAGAGATTGACAACATTCTTATTCATTGGAATGTATAGATTAGACCATGTTTTCTTGGGAATACCTAGTATGTATTGGAGACCCACTGAATCTGTATTTTGGATAGCATTCATATGTTTATCGAAATCAATGCTGGTTAGGGACTTTGCTGCCATCCTAAATACGATCATCGTGCTTTCGAGTATAGTTTTAATGTTGTTCGATATGTGGAAGGCATAAAATGTATGGATTGAAAATGGACAGTATAAATAATTTTAGGGTTTCTGTCAGAGATGACAACGAATCGAGTGCCATAACCGTGGAAATTAGACCCAAACATCTCCAAGAAGTATGTCCAACTTTCGATGTTCTCCGACTCTGCTACTAAACGCAAGTGGAAAAATATGATTGTTAGGGTCAATGGCGATGGTTGTTAGTAGAGTCCCACGATATCTTCCTTTTAAAAAAGTTTCGTCAATCACAACGGGTATCAATAATTTATAAGTTCTTTTGGGAGGATCAAAATACTAAAAATACCTTGTGAACTTCTTGTCCATACAACTCGTAGTTTGTATACCAAACACCAAATTTGGGTCAACCAACCTCACTTTCGTAAAGTAGCTTGTAAGTAGTTGCTATGCGTGCTCAGAACTGCCTCGCATCTTAAATAATTATACTAGATCAAATAAAATTGTGGAACAGACAAATAATAAATATCATAGGATAAATGACTTAGTGTTTTGAACAAATGACATTCAATAAAATGATAAACATGATTGTACGAATGACAGGTGATGTGGGAACAAGTGATACCTCTACGTGGGCTTTTTCTTTCGCACGCCGGACAAGATTGTATGTTACATCAATATTTTGATTAATTTGCATATCTTTAATAATTCTGGAAGATTTATAGTTTGGGTCTTTTCGTAGTTTTCGCTTGATTATAGAAGCAATTCATCTACTAAACACTTCCTTATATGCGTTCCCACCATCAGTTTCTATTCTTGATCCAGGAGGATCTAGGGATGTTTTGAGGTGAACTCGTATGCAAAGAAAAAAATTATCATAAAGTCGTTCGAACGAGGTTTAGAGTCGTTCGAACGACCTTTTTCTAACTCTCTGGAAATTGGCCCAGGAACCCCAAGTCATTTGAACGACTCCCTATTTTCGTTTGAACGACCAATGTTCAATCCTCTGGAATTTTGTCCCATAGAAAAATTTTGTTTGAACGAGTTGTCATGTTTCTAGGGTTTAAGACCAATTAGCGTAAAGTCGTTCGAGATCCGTTTTATTAATATTTTTAATTCCCTAGTATATAAAGGAGACTTAGGTTTTTTTTTTTAAGCTTATGTTAGTTTAATATAAAGTTCTGAGGAAGAAGCTAGGGTTCAGAGTAATTTATTGTAATTAACTGTGTTTAAGCAATTGAAGCTCTTAAAGGGACTTTTCTCAATCCAATTTTTGGTGTTTTTCGTACTTTTCTGCTAACTAGGATTTCTCTATTCGTATTATGGATTAAGTGGTATCAATTTTTCAGTTACGATTCTCGGGGGTTGATTATGGTTTAAGGTCTTTACATGTGACCGTCTAAAGCAAACGAAGGAGAAACTAGTGAGTCCGAATAAGGACGATTTGGAGATGGACGATTCCAACGATCGAATCGTGACTTTGGAAACGACAATTTCTGACCTAACTTCTACTGTAGAGGAGTTGGTAGAACAATTGCATCTCACGAACCTCGCGAAGGCTTCCGCTTTGGCGATACGGCGATGCTACTCTCATCGGCGTGGCCGCTCGAGGAAGAAAGGGGTTTTGGAAGTGGAAGGAAACGGGGATAATGCGGAGATAGATAGCGATTCTAATGATGCTGAATCCGTCAAGGAGCGCTCGGGTTTTGGTAAGTTAATGAATCTTATGCGTAATCTTTGTATTGACTTTAAGATTGAAATTTTGGTATTCGATGGTTCAGTCGATGCCGAGAAGTTGGATAATTGGTTAAATAAATAGGTTAGAGACCTATTTTTCTGTTTATGAATATTCAACGCTTAGAAAATTTGTTTCTCTACATTGAAATTTGCAAGTCATTCACTAACGTGGTGGAAATCCTATCGAAAACGCCACGGTGTAGGAAATTTAAGTTGGACAGAATTCAAAGTTTTGGTGAGGAAGCAATTTTATCCAATTGGGTGTGAACAGGAGCGATGGTACAAATGGCACAATTTATGCCAAAGGTTTGGGAATTCCGTACAACAGTTCACTACGAAGTTTCATAACCAAGCGTTAGATTTGGATATTGATGTGGATGAGTACGAGGTGTTCATGAAATATACTGGAGGCTTGTCGGAGTCAATTAGAAGAGAATTAAAACTCTTTAATGTAAAAATTATCGATGATGCTACCGTTAAAGAAATTGCCATTGAAGGGAAGTACTTGAAGAGTGACAAGAAAGACGATAAGAGCAAGTCGGGGTACAAGGTTAATTAGAAGTACGATCAGAAAAGGGAGTCCAAAGGAGAAGGGTCTTCTTCCAAGGGGAATATATGTAGTAATTGTAAGGCTAATAGGCATAATTCAGATAAATGTTGGAAACTTCACCCGGAGCTTCGGCCGAAAGAGGAGAGGGGCAAGAAAGAGAAACGTGCACTAGCCGTAACAATTACTGAGATGTTTATTGACGAAGTGACATGTGAGGTGGTTCCGTTGGACGTGTGTCAGGTCATCTTGGGTAGCCCTTATCTTTGGGACCAAGATACAATCTTTTACCATAAAGCTCGCAAGTATCGTCTGGTGAATGATGAGACGGAGTTTCATATAAATGCGTACAAAGAACATATCACTACCAATAATTTAGTAACGGCGACTCAAGCGAAGAGGTTGGTTAATGCGAGCGGCAAATTGTTGGTGCAACAAGTTCAAAAGGGTCCGTCGACTAAGGTGTTGTCTACTTTGGCAATGTCTCCTATGCAACAAACCGATATGGGGAAGTTGCAAAAAGAGTATGAAGACTTGTTTCTGGGAATAGAAGGGATGTCGCGCAAGAGGGATGTGGAGCATGATATCACCTTGGTGAATGGTGAGTCACTACCCAATATTGGGTTATATCGGACTTCTATTACAAAGTCTGACGAGATCAAAAAATAGGTACATGAACTCCTGGAGCAAGGAATTATTAATCCAAGTTGCTCACCTTGTGGATCACCGGTGTTATTGGTGCCGAAGAAAGATGGGCCTTGGAGGATGTGTGTGAATTATCGGGCTCTAAACAAGATTACTGTGAAAAATTGTTATCCGCTTCTACGGATTGACGATCATTTAGATGAGTTGCAGACGGCTCAGTTTTTCACCAAGTTGGATCTTAAGTCGGGTTACCATCAAGTTAGAATTTATAAAGAAGATACATGGAAGACAGCGTTCAAGACCAAACAGGGCCTATTTGAGTGATTGGTGATGCCCTTTGGGTTATGCAATGCTCCGACAACGTTTATGCGTTTAATGAATAAGGTACTTCGTGCTTTTATTGATGATTTTGTGATTGTGTATTTGGATGATATCTTAATATATAGTCGTACATGGGAGGAACACCTTGGACATTTATGCAAAGTGTTGGGCGTTTTGCGATCACAACAACTTTTTCAAAACGGGAAGTGTGAGTTTGGGAAGAGGGAACTAGCCTATTGGGGATTTATTGTTGGTGGCAGCGATCTTAAGGTTGATCCAGAGATGGTCTCGGTCATTACTAATTGGTCTAGACCCTGTACAGTAATGGAAGTGAGAAGTTTTATGAGAAATTCTTGTCAGTACTTACGGAAGTTTTAAGAGTTTTATTTTCTTTGACGAAGGCCGGAGTACAGTTTAGGTGGGAAGAGCACCATGAGAAGACTTTTCTGTTACTGAACCGCAAGATTACAGATGTACCAGTATTAGTGTTGCCCAATTTGCAGGGGCCTTTTGAGGTCGAGGCAAATGCGCAAAACTATGCATTGGGGGCAATCCATTTACAGGATAGGAAGCTGATTGCTTACCATTCTGAGATGTTTACAGAAACAGTACGCAACTATCCTATCTACGATAAGAAGTTCTACGCGTTATATCAATCAGTGAAACATTGGCGGAGTTACTTATTGGGGAGGGAGGTTGTGGTACATTCCAATCACAAACTATTACAATTCTTATCTACGCAGTCCAAGCCATAGCAAGCTCGCCATATGAAGTAGATGTCATACCTTCAACAATTTACCTTATTGATCAAGTATAAGAGAGGAGTGGACAATAAAATGGCTGATATGTTATCTCGACCCCCAATACTAACTATTTCTTCTTTGTTAGTAGCTATGTAGATCTAGCCTGTTGTTCCTTCTGAGTACATTTCAGGGTATAACGACGACAAGGAGCTCAGTGTGATGCACGAGAAATTGCTGCAAGGCAAGACATGTGAGTATGTTTTGAAGGATGGCTTGATTTATTATGTATTCCAGAGGGTAAAGACCGTTTGCATTGGATTCGAGAGGCGCATTGTTCTCGGGTGGCATGTCATTTCGGGGTTGAGAAGACTCTTTTAAATTTGCGGCGTTATGTCTATTGGCTGAAGATTCAGGTGGATGTTGTTCGTGGTTACGTGTTATGTAACACATCGGGGCCTTCAAATAGGAAGATAGGATTGTACTTACTATTGCCAGTTCCTAGTCGACCTTGGGAGAGCATTTCGATAGATTTTATGGGTGGTTTACCCATGACCAGGTGTAAGAGTGACTATTTCTTTGTGGTGGTGGATCGATTCAACAAGATGATTGTTCTTATTCCATGCCAGAAGAAGACGGTCACCAGAGAAGGAGCAGCGCGATTATTTTTTTAGAGACGTCTAGAGGTATTTTTGGATCCCTTCTTCTATTATTTCTGATAGGGATAGCCGCTTTTGGGGGTATTTTTGGAGATCGTTATGGGGGATGATGGACACTAAGTTGAATAGAAGTACCGCTTTTCATCCGCAGACTGACGGGTAAACAGAGGTAGTTAATCACACTTTGGTACATTTATTAGGAGGATTCCATTCAAAGCATCCTAAGACTTGGGATGAGAATTTACCGTATCTTCAGTGTGCGTTCAACCGGGCGATTCATGGTTCCACTTTGAAGTCTCCATTTAAAGTTTGTTTGGGTTACTTGCCGCAAAGCCCTTTTGATTTGGCGTTTAGTCTTGGCGACAAGACGGTGTTAGGGAAGGAGGAAGATGGGCAAGTTAAAGCTCAGCGTTTCATTGAGAGGATAAGCAAGGTTCATGAAGTGGTTGAAGCACAGTTAAAGAAGACTCAAGCGAAATATAAGGCTTGCCACGACAAGCATCGGGTTGAGTGTACTTTTTAAGAGGGCGACCTAGTTTGGTTGCATTTGGGTAAGGAACGGCTTAAGGGGAAAGGTAAGAAGCTCAAACCCATCCGTTATGGTCTGTTTTTGATACTCAAGAAGATTAGTGATAATGCATTTCAGTTGGATTTGCCACATTTCATGAAGATGAATTCGGTGATTAATGCCGAGCATTTGAAGCTGCTTGAGCCGCCTCTTTTAGATGAAGACTCTATAATCAACACTCGCCTACCGTCAGTTGATGACTTATGAATGGAAAGAGAAGATCCGTTGCAGGAGGATGGTATTCTAGAGAGGAAAGTTCATACTACAAGACGGGGTGGTATTGAATCGTTCTGAGTTGGGAAGAAGGGTCAGCTATTTAATAAGTCGAAGTGGTACAGCAGAGAAATGGGCAGCGCCGCATTCCCACATCCCTAGTTCTAGCTTGAGCGGAAGCTCAAGGCTCCTAAAGGGGGGGGCCATGATCTAGGAGGATCTAGGGATGTTTTGAGGTGAACTCGTATGTGAAGAAAGGAATTATCATAAAGTCGTTCGAACGAGGTTTAGAGTCGTTCAAACGACCTTTTTCCAACTCTCTGAAATTTGGCCCAGGAACCCCAAGTTGTTCAAACGACTTCCTATTTTCGTTCGAACGACCAATGTTCAATCCTCTTGAATTTTGGCCCATAGACAAATTTTGTTCGAACGAGCTTAGATGTCGTTCGAACGAGTTGTCATGTTTCTAAGGTTTAAGACCAATTAGCGTAAAGTCGTTCAAATGAGCTTGGATGTCGTTCGAACGAGTTTGGCGTAAGTTGTTATTTTGAGACGTGGGTTTACCTCGAGATCCGTTCTATTAGTATTTTTAGTTCCCTAGTATATAAAGGAGGCTTAGGTTATTTTTTTAGGCTTATGTTAGTTCAATAGAAAGTTCTGAGGAAGAAGCTAGAGTTTAGAGTAATTCATTGTAATTGACTGCATTTAAGCAAATGAAGCTCTTAAAGAGACTTTTCTCAATCCAATTTTTGGTGTTCTTCGTACTTTTCTGCTAACTAGGGTTTTTCTATTCGTATTGCGGATTAACTTTGATGCATATATGCACAGAACAATAAGTACTTACTCTAAATAGGGCAGAACCGAGCAACCGTGTCGCGTTAATCCGCCAAGAACAATTATGACATTTGCAACGTACCACAAATTTATATTCGTTGTTAAAAACGTGTATGAGATTGAACTTGTTTACAACTGCATAAGCTCTTATGTAATTCTTGAGTACAATTCTATCTCGATATAGATTACCAATGTTAAACTCTTTACTGAAGTCACAGAGATCATTCATATACACAACAGATTTGAACTGGAAATCCACAAAAAAAATTCACCTGTTCGGGTTATAACTCGAACCAAAATTCAGCTGAACAACTGAGAAAAATATTTCTTAGCATGATACTAATTTGATAAAAAATGTTAAAACACACAATACAGATGACAAATTCTGCGTGTTTACCTGAAGGCTCAGTTTGTCCAATGAAAGGTTCATGTTTAATTGAAAGAGAAACATTAGTTAATATAGGTTCATTTGAAAGAGGAACATTAGTTAACATAGGTTCATTTGAGAGATGCACATTTGATTGAAGAAGACAATGTTCATTTGAGAGATGAACATTTGATTGAGGAATACTAAGTTCATTTGAGGGAGGAACATCAGTACGGATAGTTTCAAAAGATTCATTTGATTAAGGAACATCATCATCTAAAGGTATAACAAACCTACGTGAATCAAGCCCTCTGCCATTTATTTCAGGGTAACCCCTGTATTTAGGTTAAGGATCAGGAAATGAGTTATGATGCAAAAATCCTCCCACTTTGGTGGTGGACAACCCTTTACATGAACAGAAATCAGAAATAAAGTTCTAGGTGTTCTAGAAAGATATTATACGCTTATTAACAATCTATATAAAGAAAGGGTGTACCGGGATTGCTTTTATGCATATTGATAATTACGGTAAAGTCCTCAACTAATGAAATTGTGCATGCACAACCATGGATAAAGTTGTATAGCTTACAGTCCTCACGATGGATTTTGCTTGTTTTTTCAAGGAGTGCAGCGAAATCTTCATATGATGAGTGCGCTCTTAGTGAGGTAAATTTCGTACTTCCTCTAGCATAACTAACAATTGACCTAATCTTTGGACGTACGATACCCCCCCCCCCCCCCCCCCCCAAATGAACAATGGTATAAAGCTAAACTTCATCCATCCCTGAAACAAATGATATAAATAAACAATTTCGGTGATAAAGTAGCATAAAACAAATGGGAAAAATGATAATAAAAATAATAACGAAGCAGAAGACAAATGATATAAAACTTAAACTCCAGCCATCTCTCA
Source organism: Kingdonia uniflora (assembly GCA_014058105.1). NCBI lineage: Eukaryota > Viridiplantae > Streptophyta > Magnoliopsida > Ranunculales > Circaeasteraceae > Kingdonia > Kingdonia uniflora. Next base: position 1,349,121 of record JACGCM010001419.1, read on the forward strand.
AATAAATGATAGGAATCCCTTAAATTAATGATCAATTAACAATTCTGATGATATAGTAGCATAAAATAAATGATAAAAATGACACAAGAAAAATGACAAATGATAAAATAGCAGAAGACAAATGATGAAGTAGCAAAAGAAAATTGATTATGTACAAAGTGCATCGTCTTGCATAATATTTTTCCTAAGAAAAAAGTTGTCAAATCATGATGCGAATACAAAGTTAGAGATGATATTTACTTTACGATCGGAGAGAATGATAACAACGATCTTTAACGACGAGAATAACATAGGATAACAACGATCTTTTTCTCCCCCCAATGACTTCTGCTAGGATTTTAGCGAATGCTCAACGATAGTTAGAAGACTTGGTACATCAAGGAGAATCTGCTTTGATTTTTGTAAAAGCTTTGTTATAGAAAAAAAAAAAAAAAAAAAAAAGCTTTGATTTTTAAGGTTTATAGTTTATTTTGGAGGGAATCTTCCCTCTTATTACTATTTTTATTACTGTAGTAGATTATATTACTCAACTTCAGTAGGAATAATTTATCATTTGTTCTGTATGATTTGTCATTTGTGTTAACATAACTTTGTCATTATTTAGGCAATATTTATGATTTTGTTTCTATAACTTCATCATTTGTTTAGAAATCTTGGTTATTTAGTAGATTTATTACTGTACCATATTAGACTACTCATTAGAATTTAATGCATAAGAATATGGGTAACAGCTAGGGGGTAGTAGGTAGGACCAGTATCGATTTTGTAATTTTAATATCGATTTTGTAATTTTAGTATCAATTTTGGAAGTGTCTTGCCAAATTATCGATTTTGGAAAGTTGGCATATTTTAGTATTTATTCTCATAATTGTCGTTTATAATATAGATTTTTAAACACAAATGCAAAAAATAAAAAAATTGGTGGGAAAAGTGGTGGTGCTGGACTACTGCATGGCAATCTGAGCCCCCAACCAAATCCAAGATGGACTGCAGCATAAACAGCTGGCTGCAACCTTTTGGCTCAAGTATAGCATGTCCCTATGGTAAGAGCAGTAAATACGCCCAAGGGGGTGGGGACATGAAGAAGGGCTGATCATGCTTGAGGCTTAGGCACGGTTTATCACAGGTTCGTATAATGAGTTGATGAAGTATTGCATACTGCAAACTAGTGCATCCTCATTGCAGATTTTGAACAATTGCTCCCTTTTTGGGAGAGGATTCGCCTACACTTAATTTGGCTACACTATCCCTATACTCTCAACTCACACCACACAGCTGGAGAGAAGGTGACATTTTTTATTTGATATCACTCTTCTCCTCTTATGTCTCGTCACTCTCATTGTCTCTCCCTCAATTATTGCATTTCAAAACCGAAACTCTCTCTATACCCCATCCCAATATCGCTCTCAGCGACTCAATCTCCACCATTAAAGAAAACCTAGAAGGTTCATCTCTCTTTAGAATAACAAGAAGGTAATCGAACCCATTAGAGAAGCAAACTGTTAGTTGGAAATCCAGTTGAACCATAACAAACGATTTTAACATCCAGTTGAACCATAAGCAAACAAACTGGCTCTTTTTTTTTTTTTTCTCTCTCTAGATCAATTGGTTGTCTTTAGATCCGCTTGAAGTTGGGGTTTACATTTCCAGACTTTATGCAAATACAGGGTGTACCTTTAAAATTGTCGGTTTATACTAAATCGACAATGAAAATAGTCGATTTGTGCAAGAATTGAATTGTCGTTTTTCACTATCATCGACAATAAGAATAGTCGATGGCTCAATCAATCGACAATATTGAAACATAAATTGTCGAAGATACGATGAATCGAAAATTATAACACATAAATTGTCGAAGACACGTTGAATCAAAAATTATGATGACTCGACAATTATTTAAACATAAATTGTCGAAAATAAGATGAATCGAAAATTATAACACATAAATTGTCGAAGACACGTTGAATCGAAAATTATATTGTCGATGACTCAACAATTATTGAAACATAAATTGTCGAAGATACGATGAATCGAAAATTATTACACATAAATTGTTGAAGACACATTGAATCGAAAATTATATTGTCGATGACTCGACAATTATTGTATTATAAATACATTAATTGGAGATTTTAAAGAAGAGATTTGTGGAGCTTATAGCAACGAGAATCGACAATTAAATTGTGGATTACTTGTATTACTCGACAATTACTTGATTACAAATGCATTATGTAGTGATTTTAAAGAGGAAAGTTATTGAGTTTAGTACAATTGAAGGTTTGAAGTTTACAACTTGACTTACTCTATTGTTTACAAGTTTACATCTTTGGAGTGAGAGAGTGAGTGAGTGATTGAGTGGAGAGAAACTGGGGGAGAGAGAGAGAAAAATTTGAATTTTGGAGTGAGAGAGAGTGAACAAGTGATTGAGTGGAGTGAGTGAGATGCCATATAGGCAGTGTATGTGGCAAGAGAGTGTGTGGTCAAAAGAGAGTGTAACAAGAAGAGTGTAGGGAATCCTCTCCCTCCTTCTACAAGTGTAACTAAATTCAAATGTCCTAATACTTTCTTTTATGCTTTGATATTTTCTATCATAATATTTGTACATTTTCTCTACTGAAAGAAAGAGACTGGTGTGTGCCCCACTCACAAGGGATTGCCAATATACTAGAGGAAGGTGGGGATGACGTCAAGTCCGCATGACGCCTCTTCCCTTCTTCTGTGCAGATTCCAATCTTGACTATGCCTGCCTCTGTAGGTGATTCTTTGATTTCGAATGACCAAGTGCACTACAACAAAAAGGTTAAAAAACAAGGGCAGTAGTCCGTCAGTTTTACGTAAAAACGAGGGGAATTGCCGTCGTTTTACCCGTAACCGTTGGCTAGCAGCATTTTTTTGCATCGCCACTAGCCGTCGTTTTTTTAAACATATACAATTACCTCAAGCCATCGCTAATTTGCGATAGTTGAAAATAGTCGTTTTTTCCCCGCTTAAGAGATGCTTATTAAATTTTGCGACAACACTATACCCTCGTTTATGTATAACGAGAGCATATGTTGTCTTTTAATTACGAGCGTTAGTATAATGGAGAATCAAAAACAACAACTATAGTCGTCGTTTTTTAAAGGATTTTGAAAACCTGCAATTTTATACCCTACAAAGTGATATTTATTGGTACGAAAACTATTTGAACCCAGGTGGATTTGAACCACCATCCTCTCAAAAAAGTTGAGCGCTAATTCTATTATGAGCTAATGGATTCATAGAAAATCACGAGAAATAATCTAAGGAATATTGATTTATGTAGGATTATAACATAAAATAAACAAAATTTCTTACTCAGATTGGAGCGACACAGCTTCTGGTCATATTGCATAGAAATTCAGATTCCAAGTTACCTGCTTATGATCATGAATGCATGACTGAGTCAGTCATAAAAACTAGTCATGCTGCATAGAAATTCAGATTCTAAGTTACATGTTTATGATCATGTATGCATGACTGAGTCAGTCATAAAAACTCAATGTACTCTAGCACCAAGAATCCAATTATGAGTACAATTAAGTAATTATCAAGCAGTAGAGAGGCCCAAATAACAACCGCAACCAAATGTTAAACAAAGATTACAAATTATAAGGGGTCCTTATGACTGACGAAACTAAAGATTATAGGTAGAAGAGATAAAAACTGAAAGACAACAATATACAAACCACATTTGTTAAGATTGAAACTATAAGTGAAAAGTGGAGAATCTCAAATAGAAGGACCAGCATAGTTTGAAGAGCCTTTCTACTTTCTAAATAAAGATGGAGCTTCTAAACATAGTTTAAAGAGAAGCGATTAAACAGGACAGTAAACATAACAGTGGATCAAAAGAATAAAGTTATGATAATGCATCTCACATGAGGGATTTCAAACATAAATAAAACTACAAGTAGTTTTCTTTAGCTTATATCACTAGAAGAGGGGCTTGCAATCATGTAATAGTATTTTCAAGGTTTGTGAGACATCTCATCTGTAACATACGCTCTTTTTTCCTTACAAACATTCCGGTATCATCCTGCCTTGCCTCAAATTGATCAGACAATGTCTTGCCCTGCACTCATGAAAAATAACCCACCATTGTCATTACTCATTAGCATAATTCTGAACTTGTCAAGGTGCATCAAGTAAGTTGTAATCGTAGACAAAAAACTGAAGCACATAGACATAAAGTAAAGCTTAAAGTGAAGTGTGAGGTAAAAATTATATTCATAACTCAATGTCCCTATAGTAGCTATACAACCTATAGTGGAAATCACAACTAGATAAACCAAATTGTTTAAGAGTTCACGAATCACAAGGAAATTAGTAGAAACCCCAGGGTTTTGAGTAGGATGAGAACATCAGGTGAAAGGGCGAAGAGGACTCTTTCATCCACTGCTAAATTTGAGGAGATTAACATGGATTAGTTCAGGAAACGTATGGAGCCAGTTGAGAAGTTTTAAGAGATGCTAAGAGTGACAAGAACACTGTTCATGACGTTGTGTTTATTGATGGTTTCACTACGATTCACAAGGTACAACAGTTGTTTCGAGATTTTTCCAACAGGATGGAACTCTGCAAGAGCACCAAGCACATAAAATTTCATTTACTATGTTACCGGTGTCAAACCCATTCTCTCCCGTTATCTATTTATAATGTCAAGGTGTAAATCAGCTACATCAACTGAAGAAAAAACTCATAAATGAGAGTCCTTTGAAGACTCCCCAAAGGGGTTGGTCATTTCTCTAAATGAAGGCCTATCATAAGCTAAGTTTCATTTATTATTAGCAGTACAGATGGAACTGCAAATCCCCCTTTTCTAGGGCAATAAAAATCATGATACATGGTTGAAACTGAGAATCACACACAAACCAATGCCAACAAGTACAAACCCATACTTACAAGCATAAAAAGAAGATAATGAAATGAAGAACCTGCTAGATTCGGGTTTCCTTGCTACTGCATAAAGAAATCTAGGGCTTCATCTAAGATATCTGCAAAAGAACATTCGCTTAAGATCCAGAAACTCACCTCCCAAATATCAGCATTCACTTTGTTTCTTAATCTCAGATACTAAAGAATAAGGCTTGATAAAAATAAACATGTAGATATTGTGATTGAATCAAAAGCTTACATGGAACAAGCTGGCAATACTATTTGCAGCTTCTGCCAGTTTCAGCTTGCGGAATGCACTTATGGGGGTACTTGATGAACTAATTTTCCTACAAAGCACATTACTAAGATCACCTAATGTCATGCTCACATGAACAAGAACCTTTATTCCGACTCAGCTACAGCACCACAATAGCCCACCAAATTATTTAAAAAATATTATTTTTAAGTACAACAATTTGTATAAGAGAAGATGTAAAATACCCTCATTAAATCTTGAATTGCCGTTGGATATGGATCAAAATCCCTACAGACAAATGCATTACGAAAATAAGCAAAATGGAACGAAACCTACAAAAATAATATTGAATAATTGACAGATAAAATAGAATACCTTTATAACTAGGGCAAATTAGTTTTTAGACCCTACATAATGAGCACGAATTGGTTTAACCCTTCTTATTGTCTTTTTTAGCTTTTAGACCTTAAAATTCACATATTCTTTAGAAATACCAAATTTACCCTTTATGCTTCATCTTGCCCCAACCCTCTTAAAACTACTCATCCGCATCCGAATACCATTAGAAGGTGGGGTTTATTGTTGATGAGGAGGAGGAGACGATTCGTCAAGCCGATACTTATATCAATTGTAACTCCGCAAAATTTGTGGTTTTCCTTTATCCTAGAAAGCTGTGGTGCCTTTGGAATTTTTGTGGTTTTCCGATATATTATCCACCAATGTCGTTTCTTCGACTTACTGGGGATACAAAATTATTACAAGCTTAATGCTCGTGTCCCATCAATATACAACTACCAAGTTAAATTTATGAAAACACCCAAATACAATCTTGTGATTCTAATCAAATCATAAAGAGATTAACCTAATATAGCAGTGAGTAATTCATATACCATTTTAGTATTTTTTATTTCATAAGTGATAAATCCCTCATATTAAGATCTATTTAGTCCTACTGGGAGAATCTCAAGAAAAACCAATTTATCTTTTCCCCATTTTATCTGAAGTAATACTCACCCAATGACTCTACTAACCCAATTTGTCTCTTCCCCAGTCCCAAATAGAAGAGACTTCCATTACTGTACTCTTCATTGTTCTCAAAGTAAAACTAAATTATTGAGGTTTAGTCAAAGATCATGAGTTAGGCAAATGTAAAGAGATAGAGAGAGAGAGAGAGATTTATAGAAAGAAAAAATACAATTCATGAATAAACTAGCAATAACAGAGATGTATACCTAATTCTGATTCATGAAAACTAATTAAAATATTTGAAGATAATACCTTTAAACTACCTCCACATCTCCAAGTCTGCGAACCACAACAAAGATGAGACAGTTTAGTGAAGAAATGAAGCCTGGACTATTGTTGCGGAATGCCAAGTCATTTGAATCTAGGACAAAACAGTTTAAATGCGCTTGTTGCGGAATGCTGTTACTTATATTTTAAATGTCTTATGAAAAATACATGACGATGCAAAAAACGTGGAAGATGCTAATTTTAATGAAACGCTTTATTCAGACTGTTTAGACTTATTCATCAAAATAAGCAAACATGATTTTTCAGGTTCAAATTCAGTATTCATGCTTAAGAATAAGCAATTAAAGCAAAAAAAAAAAAACAAACAAACAAAAACCCCTTATTCATCCCGCCTTAGCCTTCAAAGGGGGTGTTAGCTCCTTGGCAGATTAGTAACTTATGCAGTTGGGATTTAAAGCTGAAGCAATTATAGGAATGTCACCGACAATGCTGAAAAATATTGTCTGCAACTACAAAAGCTTGGCTCGACCGGGTATGAGATACATGAAGGTGTACCTCATTTGTGTGGCATCCGTTTCAATTATCCTAACCTGTAAACATAATTTCTTTGAATCAAACTATTATGTAGTATTTATTTCATCTGCATCTACAAACTCCACACCTTAATAATTAAAAAGAAACTATTTAGGCTAAAGCTAAACAAATACAACATGAGATCCTTTCAAGTTATCAAGACTAACGAAGATTTACAATCCTGGTTATGAGGATACTATCTACAAAGCATAGAATACAACTGGAAGGTGTTTTTCTTCTTTCAATCATAGTTATCATTATACACCAGTGACCAGTGATTAACTAAGAATAATATATTCCATTCACAAATTAGCAACGAAAATAATAAAGATCGGCATTGACGAGCCTTTGAATGTTTATCGTGGTGGACCAACCATTCGGTAGTCCTGCGGCTTCTTACGCCTGCATCTGTGATGAGCTTTTGGATCTGAGAATATGCTTTCCCCAACCACCTCCATGCTACAGTCTATATCTGAAGGGCAAAGCACACATGTTATAACCCAAATTAGATATTGTTGGACAACTACTGGCTGTTCTTCGAGTGAATCATTGTGAGGCCTCTAATAGTACATGTTTATCATATAATATTTTATCTATCAAGATCATACGTATGAATGCACAACATCAACTAGCTCTTGTTGAAGAGGTGACCATCAATGATGTCCTCAACATTTACTCAATCCCACTACTAAATATGTATGTCTAAAATCTTGAGTGGGAGTGAAAATAATAAGACAGCATACTTGATGGCAAATAAAATTAGTTGTTCGACTTTTAGTGACTACAATCTCCTCAAAATGATGGCCATAGTCACAAAAACATCTTGATCTAAGTCTTCTAATAATAATAATAAAACATGACTTTAAAAACAACCACCATTACATCACTGATACGGACATACATTATAATATATAGAAACTAATTTTCTGATTCAAATCAAACTTTCCATAATACCCTTAATGGCAACAGGCAAGTATGACATCATCAGCTACTCCCCTTATACCAATACTCACCAACAACCGACAAATTCCTAGAATTTCACCACGAATCACTGGGGAAGATGGTATCAAATAAACAGCTACATTATGATATCCAACACATCCACATCCAATGGCAAGATCCAACTGCCTCTAGAGGCGTCTTTTAAGTAGTTTGCAGGTCCGATGATGTAAAACAATATACCGTAATATCAAAATAGGCAACAGTTCAGTAAGCACAACAACAAGCTCACAGCATAACTCTGCCACCATTATACATACAACGACTCCCGTCCAACAACACTCTGATATCTCACCCATCTAATATATGGGAAGACCTTCAAAATTATCCCCAGTATAGACCAATTCATCCTTGCAGGTCCTAAAATATATATATAAATTGAACTTATAGGAACCAACATCCCCCACAGATCCAAATTCAAGAACCACCTATCTATCCTCTATTTCTTTTCTTCAAATTTTTTACCTCTCGCTCACCTATCTTTCTTCTTACGAAATTGAATTGAGGAGCAATAATTATTAACTCAACAATTCTCTCCTGAATCAAAGGATTGTGGAATCCATTTTCTCAGAATTGACAAAGATTAGCCATTAGTAAATCAAGGTCCCTTTAATTGCATTTTCCAGAAATTATCTGCTAATAATGGTAAAATTGGTTAGAAAATTATTAATCCAAGATGTTTTAATGCTCTCATAATCTCTCAACCAGATTAAACTGAGAGCCTCCACAAGAAGGAACATGATAAGTTGAGCAAACTAAACCCGTCAATAGTTCTTCAAGAAAAAACAGACTGCTGTGGTGTAACCCTCAAGGTGGAGGTTCGATGATTTCATGAATATGACATCAGGGGTGAAATTTGTTTTGTAACGTAATGTTTAATAAGCGGAAACCAGAAACAATCTAACTAACGATGCGACTGGACATATAAAATGAGTAGACCTTAACATGCTGCCAATTGATTTGATTGTTGGATGTGCCAGGTTATGTATTATTAGATGAGTGTTTTGGGACAATTAAACGGTGGAAGTCGACTATTTAGAGATATCAACTTCAACTGAATCCTACACTTCAGAGGCGAACTTAACCTATATTTCAAATTTATCCGTGCAAAAAATAATACTTCCAAGTTTCTAAGACCAACACAAAATAAAATAATTAGTCGTACATCAATTCATCTCCTATTGATGATTTTCTTTTTGGATGCCTTATATTCATATGGGGGACAAAAACAGTTGTCATCCACCTAAGTTAGAAGGCTTTAATTGCAAATGTTAGGGTCGTGCAGATGAACGGTTAGAAGGTGATACAAATATAATATGGTATTTTCGACGTACATAGTTATTAACGGTCCCATAGAAGTCAAGATGATCACAATCCATAGTCTTAATGCTTCTTGTATGTGATAGGTCGTGGGTCGTCACGACCACGACCACGACCTAGGCACACATTTTAGTGACCGATCTCTAGTCGTTTCCTATTTTAGTTCATTTTATGTTATTTTATTTTATCCTAGAGAATCCTCTAAAAATAAGATTATTCTAGTAGTTTCCTTTATGATAGGGAGTGTAGAGAGAGGTGGAGATCTCCTATATATGGGAGATCCTAGGGTGGTGGAAAGGCATTTGTTGAGCTTGAGAGAGAGAGTGCGCTTGTAGTAGAGATTTTACTTCAATAAAAGAGATCGTTTATTTTTATATGTTGCTTCCGCGTAATTGATGATTAACAACTTGGTACCAGAGTTAGAGCGATTTTGGCAGAGATTTGAACACCGAAGAAACCGATCAAACTCACACAAGGAGAGCGTTTGAAATCGGTACAGGAATCTACGGCGTTGTTGATGGAGTCTAACAAGGAGTTAACGGCTTCCAACAAGCTTATGACAAAGCAAATCGAGGCTATGTTAGTAGCGGTAATGACAATTTCGGCGAGGCTAGTGTTATCCGATGTTGTGGGAAACGATGTTGAAGGGAGCGATGGAGGTTCTACTAGGGGAAGAGGGAGAGGTCTTCCAATGGGAACCTTTAAGCGCGATGGGAGAAACACGGGCATCAACCCCATGAATCCAACGTCGTTGCAAGTAGCTCGGCGAGGGAAAGAGACAACCTTTCCCCAAATTCAAGTAGAGAGGCTCAATTCGGAAGGGGAAATGACCTATCCTTATAACTCATTTGCAGGTCTAGACATGGAGGAGGAAAACATTGACAAATTCGCGGATTCGTGAGAAGTTGAGGGAAACGTTGATTCGCGAGGTCGCCGGCGTATGTCGTCGAATCCAGATAACGAAACAACGATTGGGGATGGGTTAGAAGATTTACCATAAGAGAGAAAAGGGTTGAATATACCTCCGGTGACCGATGAACAACAGAGAAAGGCCACCGCATTTGCCAAAATTCGCTTAGGGGAGGAGAGAAATCACAAATTGGAACAGGGAATCGAAGGGAGAGACGCAGGCATGCCAGCATCGAGGCATGGTACAAGCACGGGGCATGCCTAGACAAGGGTTGGGCAAAGACGACACAGGTCAAGGCACACATGGCATCGGGTAGGAAATGCCACGGCACGAGCATGACACGAAAAGCACTGGTCAAGGAAGAGTTGGCGTGGGGCAGGGCATGTTACGGTATGGTATGCTTTCGGGCAGCATGCCTCACAAGGCCGCCCCACGTGGGGACTCCAACTGCTGGAGCGCGTTTGGGCCATCTCCATCTTTCCCAATCGGGTTCAACTGTAATCATGGAAGGGAACGGAGAAAGAGAGGCCACGACGACCCAACATACCTTTCCCATGGTGACGGCATCGATAACAACCACGACTCCGATCACGTCGATAATTCCGGTGGTCCAAGAGACAGCAACGGCAACAGGGCCATCAGTGATGGTGGCCACGGTCGTGCACCTGACAACACATCCAGTCGCCATCACCACCCAAACAGCGCCGACGACTACCCTCCCCATACGAGCTTTTGATTCACAAGTTCCACACAAAGACTCGAGCATGGGATTTCGTCGCATCGACAGAAATGGTAGTGGGTACTCTGGGAATGTTAGTGACGATTGGCGAAGTCCAGAGCATAATTTTAGGGGACAAATATCAGCACGAGCAACCCCTTATGTGCCTCCGAGACCACATAGACCACCAACGCCTCTACAAGGAGCGCAGTATTCAGAACAGGATATTCCGCAGAGACAATGGACTGGCGGACAAGGGTTTTCGGCTGAAAACAGGCAATGGGATGATGCTGAGCGGAGGGGATATGGGTAGGGATGGCAATTTGACCCACCCAGTTAGGATCCGCCCCAACAGGACGGGTTTGGAATGTATTAAACGGAGGCGGGTATGGGAAATATAACACAAATTCATGGGAAGCGGTACAGATTTGGGATTGTCTTGAAAAATCCATACCCACCCAACCCCGCCCCATTTAAATAATTTATTGCTATTACTCTTAAATATATGAATAAAAACCTATATAAAAGAGTTTTTTTTATTGAAAAAATAGTTGTATTAGTTAAATATGGGTGGGATGAGATTTAATTTTGCAATGTGAGGGCGGGGATGAGGATCTCCGTTTAACTTAAATGGGTATTGGGGCGGAGATGAGAGTGGAGAACTTAGGCGGGGATGAGAATGGGGATGGGATTAGCTCCCCCGCCCCAAATCCGCCACATTGCCATCCCTATATATGGGAACAAATATGATTTCCATAACAGGAGAGGCCGAAGTCGCTGCAATACTCCAAATAATTTTGGTTCACGTTCTCGCACTGACAATTATCAGCCAAATCAGGGTATTGGGGCTACAAGGTATGGGCAACAACCACAGTATGGCACCCAGGGGTATGGCTACCAGGGCAACTCAGAAAGTCCGGTTGCGAACGCTATTATTTCTACATTCTAGAATCTGAATTCTGATGTTAAGATTAATGTGCCAGATTTTGATGGGAAAGCAGATGCATGAGTTTATAGATTGGCTGAATAGAGTTGATAAGATGTTCGCATTCAAGAAATGCATTGGTCAGAGGGCAGTAACCTTAGTCGAGACGAAATTGACGGGATATGCGCTAAATTGGTGAAAAAATATTCAGCAGGTGTCCAGCAGTTATGATTATATCACTGATTAGGAAGTTATGAGGGGCGAGATGATGGCTCGTTTTATCCCGAGCACTTACGAGCAGAAGAGTTTTGCTAAGCTTTAAACCTTACGTCAGGCTCAGCATCAGTCTGTGGATGATTGCGCTAGTGATTTTTATATGTTATCGTCCCGTGTTGTCTTATAAGAGTAAGAGACGCAACGGCTTAGTCACTTTCGTTTGGGTCTTACGAAGCGCATTCAGTGCAGTCCTTATCCGAGATAGTAGAAATGGCTCGTAGGATTGAGGTTAAGCTCAAACCATCAGGATATTCGTCTTTTACAGTACCAGCTACGGTGACCACGACACCTACTTCTACAGCACCAGCAGGACTGTCAGTATAGCCATTTGTTACGATTGCGGGAAGACAGGACATGAGACGTGAGTGTCCTAGCCCACAAAAAGCAATGATACTCATTTCTTAGCAGTTACATGATCACGTAAACGAGACACTTGAGCAGTTACTTAGTCCAGAGTATGGGGACGCAGAGGTGACAACAGTTCATCTTCCTTCCCTTGAATTCGTTGACGAATCCTTTAAAGGGGGGAGAATTGATAGGTCGTCATGACCACAACCTAGACGCACATTTTAGTGACCGATCTCTAGTCATTCCCTATTTTAGTAAATTTTATGTTATTTTATTGTCCTAGAGAATCCTCTAAAAATAGAATTATTTTAGGAGTTTCTTTTTTGATTGAGTGTAGAGAGAGGTGGAGATCTCCTATATATGGGAGATCCTAGGGTGGTAGAAAGGCAATTGTTGAGCTTGAGAGAAAGGGAAGAACCTTAGAGAGAGAGAAAAAAAAAAAAGAGCTTGTATTAGAGATTTTACTTCAATAAAAGAGATCGTTTATTTTGATTTGTGCTTCCGCGTAATTGGTGATTAACAGTATGACTTCGCTTTCTATAAACTAAAGAAACCCTATTTTTAAGGTTTATATGTTTTCCTCGAAAAGGAACTACTGCTGTTGCATCAGTCTTTCCTCTTTCCTCTGATATTAAAATAAAAACCATAAACAATTAAGTCAAATACAGATAAGAGCCACTTATTGACAAACATTTCCCATACTATGTATACATCTAAAGGAAAACTTACAACTATGCATTGTTCCAAATTTGTATATATAGTTATGTCTCATATAAATGCTCCAACATAAGTAATGATTTCAGTACTTCAAGTGAGTCTTCCTATTTTTACACAAGTGTAAGGAGTTCGTTTCCCTACAATGCAGTAAACACCAATAGATGTCGCAAATATTTGTCAGTAATTTACTTAGAAAACCCACTTCTTCATCCATCCCGACATCTCCTTCCCAACTTCTTCCCATCTCAGGCTACTTGAGCAGCAGCAGCGGCAACATCTTCAATCAGCACTATCATCATCAGTCTCCAGTCATATAGTACTAACAACCGTAATAATAATCAAACAATGGAAGGGGGTGCTTTCACACAAGACATACCTAAATAAATATTCCTTCACTCATGATTGTCAAGGAGAATAACAAATGCTACAAATCTTTAACTGATTACTCAAGGAGCCGTTGTCCCACCTAAAATCCCACCCCACTACCAACTTTAATTATGATCACGCCTTTACCGAAATTCTCCCTAATCTTTATCACCCCTCTCCACACCCCATACCCAAAGGAATCAACGACTTCCTTACTCCTCCAACCAAACCTCCATAACCATTTACCTAACAAAGCATCATTCATCTTAGACAACTTCTTGATCCCCAACCTTCCTTCATCTCGAGTTCTACATATTTCCTTCAAGCCAACCAGGATCCCTCCACAATATCATTCCAAAGAAAATTTTCCATCAACGATCCTCCGCAGTATCATTTATCTAACAAAGACATAATATACTGGAGAGCTAGAAAAAGTACTCCTCAAAAGGGTTACTCTCCCGCCTTTGGAAAGATACTTGGCCTTCCACCCACTAAATCTCTTAAAAATCTGAAACTACCAAAATCCCTGACTTATATTTCCACGCCAAAGCCCAAAGTTTGTGCTAAAGTAATCAAATTAGGGACTACCCAACCCCCATGATATTACTCTTACTAAGATTAACACAGAGACCAAACACTGCCTTAAAACAACACAAAAGACCATGAAGGAACCGCAATTGATGCATGGACGATCCAACAAACACTAACGTATCATATGCAAACTAAAGATACCTCACCTCTACATATCTTGACCAACCTTTAAACAACTCTATGAATCATCCTTGCACTATTATGGACTTGATTAGAGATGTGCTATGTTGTTAAGGGTTTTGCGCTAGGAGTTTTCCTTATAATATTTTAATCTATTTGACACTTCCTTGTTAGTTTGAATCCAATGTTTGACTCTTATTTGTCTTGAATTTGCGTTATTTTTTTATATCGGCATGAATTTCATAATCTCTAAAATACATGTCACCTTTCTTAAAATTTATGATCCTCATACACTTTTTATCCCTAGCTAAATCCTCAGTGTTTTTCGTTGACCATATACAATTTAGGGACATGTGTCTTTTGTATCACACTAAGGATGTCCTCGCAATCTTTAATACTCGGCCTTTGAGAGAATTCTAAAAGTCTTCGTCCTGAGTTTGCATTATTTTTTTGCCTGATATAGTCTGTAATCAATTTTCCTTGTGCTATTTTAATCTATTTTGCATTTCCTTGTACATAGTCTGCACCCAATGTTTGACTCTCATATTCGTCTTGAGTTTTCTTTATTCTTTTATATATGCACAAATTTACTTCTCATATTCTCTAACAGACATGCCACCTTGCTTAAAATTCATGATCCTTAAATGTTTTTCATCTCTCGCTATATCATTTGTATTTTTCGTTGTCCATAAACAATTTCACGACATGTCTTTTCTTATGGCATGTGTAGCACACTAATGGTGTTTTTGTAATCTTTAATACTTGACTCATCAAAGAATTCTAAAGTTTTTCGTCTTGAGTTTGTGTTATTCTTTTGCCCACGTAGACGATCGTTTCTCCACCTCTCATGACCACTCTCTCTATTTTAGTTATTTCTATTTATTTTATTTTAATTGCATTATAATTAGAAGATGTCTCCTAATTAGAGTCTAGCTAGAGTTTCTATTTTTGCTAAGTCTCTTCTCTTATAAAAGATAACCTAAGCTTTAAGCTTAGTTTATTTAGTAGAGTTGGTTTGAGAGAGAAAAGGCTTAGCCTTAGAGAGAGGGATGTAGAGTTTGGGGTAAAACTCATAAACCCGAGCTCTTTTGGCATTTATTTTATGCGATTTAAGAGTAATTTCGATTAAAAGCGAGTTTAGTTTAGTTAATTGTGATTGTTAGAAATTTTTCGCTATAGTTCCTATCAAATTTGGTATCAAAGCGATGCTCGTTCTTTGGGGATTTTATTTTTCATTAATTGATTGGAATAAACCCCCAATCTATGATGAGTCTCCAGAAGAGGTACTTAAATCAGGGTTTAGAGATCCGTTTTTACTATAGTTTGAAGATTGTCTAAGCCACAGTTTTAATCAATATTTGGGACATCTTGATAAAGTCAAGCACGGAATTTTTGGTGAAACAATTGTTTCTCTATTTGCAGGCAAGCAAAATGGGTACGGCAAGTACTGTGGGAGAATTTGTAGCTGTCTTATGCTCAAGGTTACTCCTACCTTAAAAATGTGTGGACGGATTTTTCAAAAACGGAGACAGTTGATAAGTCACGTGGTCGTACCCACAGCCACACGTAGCACGTTACGTACGTGGTGTGCGCACCTTATTTAGTTTTTGTTATTTACTTTAATTGCATTATAATTAGAAGAAGTCTCATAATTAGAGTCTAGCTAGGGTATTTGTGTTAGGCCTCTTCTCCTATAAAAGATGGCCTAAGCTCAGTTTATTTTCAATGTTGGCTTTAGTGAGATAAAGGCTTAGCCTTATAGAGTTATGTAGAGTTTGGGGTAAAACTCATAAACTCTAGGCCTCTGACCTTTATTTTTAAGCGATTAAGTAAATTTAATTCAAATGTGAGTTTTAGGTTAGTTTAATTGTGATTGTTAGATCGTTGCTTTCACGTAGTTTCTATAATTAAAGTACCTCAAGTGATTCTTATTGTTTTCGAACAAAGGGAGTCTTTCTCCCAGCATTACACTAAAAAAACAATAGATGTCACAACCGTTTTGCCTGTTATTTACCTAGAAAATCCCTCTCTCTCTCCCCTTCTCTTTCCAGATTTATTTCCATCTCCCTTTCTCGTTACTTGAATAAGTGGCATCAAAATCTTCAATTGGCACTGCCCCATCATCACTGCCCCCAATTATATAGCAAAGGCGGCCGTAATACTAGTAACATTTTGATTAACTCATTAAGGAGCTAAGACATGCATGATATAAAATAAACAAAATAGCCGTTTTTCATCAAAGAAAGAAAAACAAACAAACTAAATAGCTCTAAAATCTTTAATCACTGGCATATGTTCCTAAATGGATAAACATGGTTTAATGGTTATAGATAATAATATAAATAACAAAATTATCATTCAAGTATATCATAAGCCATACAAAAAATGAACTTTATAGTTTACCTCCGAGTCGCTCTCCTCCCCAAAACAATACGCGCCCATCTTCTTCTTCCTCATCGAACTCGTCCCCATACCCCAATTCCGCATCTCCTCTATAACCGGGCTCACTTCCATACCCAGACTCATTCCCCTGAGCATCAAGCACCCCAATTTGCCAAGATCCAGAAGGGCCAGAACCCAAACTATCCCTCTCCCCTCCTCCTAACCCACAAACATCCCTCCCTCTCCCTCTCCCCCTCACACTCACACTGACTTCCCTCCTCGAATTCTTTGCCTCGCTCACATCCGACGACCAATTCGCATCCCCATTCACAAAAAACTCCCCACTCGAATCTGTTCCCGCTGCAACCACCAAATCAGTACACGCCCCATACGCCACCCCTGTCACCGCCCCAACTCCATAACATCTCCGTTGCGTCACACTCTTATCACTCCCAGAAACCGATCTCGACCCACGACGTCTCCTCTTCCTCGCAATCCACCGAAATTTCTCCCTCTTCGAAACCCTGTCGTCGTCAAACAAGCTCAGTTTGGACATGTCGAGAAGGGTTTCGATCGAGGGTCGATCTGATGGTCTCTTGTTGTGAAGAGCAACTCCTCCATTGGGTGGTGTTGGTGTTGATAGAGGTGTAGTAATGGATTCCAGGGTTTTAGAAGGAGAGAGGGTTTGGGGGTGAAAGGGTTTCCAGGTATGGAGGTGGAGAGTGCAGGAATCAATGGTGGTGGTGTGACGTGAATTTAGAGGTTTTCGTGTCATGGTTTTAGAGGTTCCCGCATTTTTGATGAATTTGGACTAAGGTTTGAGTGAGAGAGAGAGATGAGAGAATTGGGGTTTGTTTTGAAGGTTTGGAAGAAAATAATATTTGAGTTGACTTGATTCTATGCAAGAGTAGAGCATGACCAGTAGAGGGTTAAGTATTTTCATCAAAATTGCTTCCACGTCGTCAAAAAAATAATCCTCCGGGCCGTTCGAAGCGGCGCCGTGGCCACCTAAGGGACACCTAATGCCCATTTTCAGATAAATGCATCTTTTGGTAAGTCTCTTTTGAAATGATTTTCAAATAAACTTGACTAGCAGGGCGAAACCAGCAGAGAGCGAGGGCAGATTTGTTGCGATTTTGTTTTACCTAGGATTTGATTTAGTTAGTTATCTTTGAAAAACTCTATGTCCTTGTATATAATTTAGTTATTGATATTGATTCTATTAAACCTTATCCCTCTACTTACCCGTTTCATTTCATAAGAGCATTCATAGTAGCCTAGCTATTTTATGGCTATGAGATTGACGTGGATTGAGAGCTTTGAATTTTTTGAGAAAACAAACTCCTCAAAATAACAAACTACATATGTAATGTGTAAATAATGGTTACATGGGTTTTATCTTTTCCAAATTTTCACCAATTAATTGGTTTTAAAAATAGAATATCCACGCAAGCAATTTGCCTATGTGGCTAGTTATTTTCTCTCTCATTCATAACTATCTTCGAGGAGAGAGAAAGGGTAAAGCTAAAAAACTATCAATATAGTGAGTCTGAAGAGGGTGTTTTTTGCAATTTTGACTCTAAAATAGCTTTAGATAGTGAGTCTGAAGAGGGTGTTTTTTGCAATTTTGACTCTAAAATAGCTTTAGAGCATTTGTACTCGACTTGCAATTTTGACTTTAAGTCATATATAAATAGTCAAAACGAAAAATATGAACTGCATCCGACTTGCCAATTAAAAGCCAATTTTTTTTTTTCTTCCAAATTCAGTAACCTATATTACTTGTCAAAAGTCTATATCAGTTTTAGAGATATACTTTTGGAGATTTGAAGAACCGCAAGGATTATTTGGCTTTTAACGAATATTTAATTTGACTTTGGCAAATAAATTTGATTGAATGAATGTGGTTGCTCTTAGAGAGACTATTGTGGATGCTCTAACACCCAAAATCTTTTGTCCCTCTCTTTTAGGTTTTGTGGACTCTCCCCCTTTATTTATTCCTATTTACTCATTCTTACTCTTACTTCACCAAGTTACAACCTTAATATGTAAGCTTAAAATGCAATGTTTTCAATCACTTCTCATATCTGAACCTAAAAGAACACCAATGGGTTTGCTCCATTTCTGGTTTGAGAAATTCAAATACA
Source organism: Kingdonia uniflora (assembly GCA_014058105.1). NCBI lineage: Eukaryota > Viridiplantae > Streptophyta > Magnoliopsida > Ranunculales > Circaeasteraceae > Kingdonia > Kingdonia uniflora. The sequence goes on from JACGCM010001419.1 coordinate 1,367,919, forward strand.
CCCCCTTCTTCAATTAGGTCACCCTAGTTTAACCTCGCCCCACTTTTATTTCTCTAGTTTAACCTCACCTCATCTTTTTTTTAAATACAAAATTAAGTTAAGAAAAAAGTTAATGAGGTAGCTCACCTCGTGGTCTTTTAGCTAGCCTTCCGCTTCCTTTCTAAGGTTGTTAAACCTTCAAATAAGTCTCTCTCTCTCTCTCCGAGTTTTGTACTTGCTTATGTTTTGCCTGGTTTATTTAATTAGATTTTAGATACGGAGATGATGAGACTAATCCAACTTATATATCTTTAAAATTATAATTTTTGTATCTTGTATATGCTCATTAAATTGGGGTTAAGTGTACACAGGGTTTGGGATAAAGAGAATTGGCAAGAGTAAAAGAACTTATTGGATTTAAGATAAATTAGGTCAGAGAATTATGGTAGTAGGCATTAGGGAGGGGGTGAGCTTTTATATTGAAAAATAGTCATGTTTTTATTTTGGGGGTATACTTGTCTTTGAATGTTAAGAGATGTAATTAATTTAAAAATAATTGAATGTGTGAGCTTTTAGAGTTGGGGAAGGATTTAGAGACACTAAAAAATGGAACACTAAAGTCTTACTCAAAGTGAACCACTCATCTCTATTAGATGAGTTGCTTTTATAATTTGAAATTTTCTATATATGTAATGAGGTGGTAAATGGTTTGGTAGAGTCAGGAGCTCTCTCTCTCTCTCTCTCTCTCTCTCTCTCTCTCATGTGATGTGTCCCTTTCCCTCTATCTATCCCCTCTCTCAACACAATTTGAAATTATTTCCCTAAATCACTTACCTACCTTTTTTTTTCTCTCTCTCCCTTTGTCTCTCTCTCTAACCATCATCTTTGTCTCAGTCTACCATTAGATTCGAGATTAGGGTTATTGATTGAGAGATTTCATATTAGGGGTAGAGCTTTCAAAGATTTTCTCTTTGACGGCGTGAATTGAAGTTAGGGTTTCCCTCTCCAAACTCAAATTGGGGATTTCAAGAATTTACTCTATAAATTGACATTAGAGCTTGAATTTGTTGGTTTTTTGACACCATGGGGTTTCCTCCTTACTATCTATGAAGAGTTAGTACAAGGTGCATCATTTGGAATCAAGACCGTCTGGAGATTGTTATTGGCTGTGATTCCCTTTGTTGTGCTCTCTCAATCTCTTTGAAGGTACGATTGTGTTGAATTTTATTAAGTTTCAATTTGGTGGTTGCATGTTTAAACCTATTTTTTGGTATCGTTCCACGTATTCTGAGTTGCGCTTTTTTTATGCTTTTTTAATGTATGCTAAGGAACTGATTACACTATTCTAAGATGTAATGTTGGGTACTAGTATTACATGTGGCTCGCCACGGCAACAACGTCAACGCGCCTTCGGCGCTACATAATTTTTCAGTAACGCGCCTTCGACGCTAAAACTGCCGCTCATGAAAATAATGGATATCTTAAGATGATTAGAGTGATGTATAGTCTTAAAAACACCTACATAGTACTACCCGTGGCTCGCTACAATGAATAAGTTGACGCGCCTTCAACGCTATCTTTTGATCCCTTGTGGGTTTATCACTATACTAAATCCAAATGCACTATAGACGATTTCAATTTTTAAAAGTCCAAATGCGCTTAATATCAAATTGTGAGAACCTTGCCAAACCACACACTGAGTTTAGTCAAGGTAAATCTTGGTGAGTGGCCCTATTGGTGGTGAATCGAACTTAGAACCTCTGCTTATGTGTATGGGAGGTGTTTTTGTCATCCATAAAAATTACCACTTCTAAGAACATTTTCACCAAATTTTTGAGAGAAAGAACAGTTTGCCAAAATTGGCCACTCGAAGACTTTCCCACATATTTGCTGAATAAGCGCGTATATGCTCTCCTAGAGACCAAGACTCCCTTTTATTGAAGAAGATGCTCTAAGTTGTCAATTGATGAAGTTCAAGCTCAACAAATGTAGGTAGCAAAAACAGTGTAACTACGACTTTTAAACATCGTCTATTAATGATGCTCACTAATACGGTTAGCAAAAATCATACAACAACTACCAGTAGTGTAGCCTTCAAAAAGAAGTCTCAGCTCCTAAACTTAAGTAATGTATCAAACACAATCTCATATATTACTGCAGAGAACAATATAAATACAACCAATAGGAAAGAAGGGAGTTAAAGATCTCTTAGAAATCTATAAATAACTAACAAAAGTTTAACAATTTAAAGGCTTATAAAGCCAGTAATCTGAACCATCTACAGGAAAAATGAACCAAATTATCGAGTGGCTTAGGTTCTTACAAAATAAAACAAATAAATATACTCCACGACAGGAGTCCCAATATTTGCCTCAAGTCTGGGATAAATTACTCCCTTGGTAGTTTTTACCCTAGTAAAATACTACATATATAATATCCGTAGAATCCATTAAGTCAGATAGCACTGATGAATAAAAGGTAAGGATCTAGCTATGCAGATCATCTTCTTCAGCAGCTACATCAGGAGCAGCAAAAGTGTCAGAAGTAGCGGCAAACCCAACTCCAGCTTCTACAAACCGGAACTCGCTACCGAACCCCCTCAACTGTTGCAATGTCTGTGCAAATGCCTGATACTTGCGGATGTCAGCGTCGCTTACACTCCTACGTGCAAACTTCATTGACTCCTTCATTGCCACGGATGGAGTTATGAAATAAGTAAGGAACGTGCGAAGATGTACTTGGCCCCTGTATCAAACTAACATATGTTACACGTGAGATCAACATAAATGCAAACTCTGGCAACTGTAAGTATCTGATTAGGCGCAAAGATGTTTGACTTACCCAGTCATGGCAAGAAAGCATGAAATGATCTGCACTAAGGCTCCTGTTCCAATAAGGATATTTTTCGGCAATTACGTTGACATAATCAACAACCGTCTGTCCAATGTGCTTTACCTAATGGTGCTTAGTACCATAGAGGTCCATAACCATGATTACACTGAGTGGTAAGAAATAAACATGAGCTTTATCAGGATCTTTAGTTCTGAAATGCTTCTCCATTTCCATTTGATGAATAAACCTTCCCTTAGTTGAATATATGCTTCTGCATGGTCCGTTATGAAACATCGGTGGAACTCCTTCTTCATAAGCATATATCTTAAACAACTTCTCCATCTCAAGATAACTCCTACAAAAAAGTTCATTTTATCTTATTTATAGATGCCGTAAAAAATTAAACCAATTAATAACGATAGAGGAACAAAATTTGTTAAACGTACATATGAAAAACATATGCATTCTTTTAAATTGCACCTTGAGAAACATAATCAGTATCATCAAGTCTTACAGTGGATATTCAAGTACCTTGCAGGTCCAGAGACTGCACCATAACTCAATGTAATCTATCAATGTCTACACACAAATAGTCCATTATAATGTATAAGGGTTAATGAAACTGGAGTATATTTGAGTAGATCAATATTTTATGTACTTGGCCAAAGATTAGTCCTCAAAGCAACCCCAAACAAACCAAGTACCACCAAAAGAGCTCAAGCAAAAAAAGAAACAATATAAGAGATAATCCCCTTTACAACTAATTCAGTCATATTGCCAATTCAAAATCAAAAGTAACATAAGAGGATCTAAAAGCCATTTTGGTTTGGATCCTCTATCAAAATTAAAGTAAACATAACGCCTACTAAGTTTAACATATCAAGCAAATAAGCCTATATGGCATTATTCTTAGCATATGATATTATTTGATTAATTATCACATTTGAAAACAACTTTTATCCACTCCGGTTGATACTCAAGCAAACAATACGTTCTGGTATCCAATTTGAAGCAACTCCCAGGCCTACAATTCTTGTGGTAAAGCTCGACCCATTTGTGTTGAATTCACAAATTTTGCAATGAGAACTTATGAGATGAACTGAAGAAATTGATTCAATATTTTGGGCGGAAGTTTCTTACCGATTCGATATTCATCATTTGTTTCAAATGAGTCAATTTTTTCTCAACCTTGAATAAATCACGAAGAACCTATAGCAAGTAATATATTTTAATTAGCATCATGTAACTATACGCCAAAAATAAGATTTACGAAAGCGACTTAGAGATACATACTTGAATTACAATAAGACTTCAGGGTAAATAATATTTCTTGTACAACATGAAGCATTTGGTGGCAATACTGTGGTGATTATATTTGCAGAAGTTCATCTTGATAATGCAACATACAATTGTCCATGAGAGAATACTTATGTCTGTAAATCTACCCCTAGATACTTGACTGACTATCCTTGTGATTTGTTAATTTTCATTGCGAATGTTAATCGGATAGGGAACTGTCGTCACGTCATTTGAAAAGGCATTTCAATTGGTAAAGGTGTTAATGAAATCCTTGGAATAAAGACCAAATTCCTAACATGTTCACCGGTCAAGATCTTAGCCTCAATAATGCACGTCGCACATCGGACTACCATTAAGCGAGTTTCATTGCAGATCAGTTAACCTGTTGGAGCAAGATTTCTATGTAACATAATTGGACATCCAACTTTGAGTTTTAGCTTGAATGGTGGCAGTCTATGAGGGTCAAGGCCGTTCAAGTACTCACTTGGATAACAATTATTATAAGCATGATTATCGGGCTCATGTTCCTCAATTTTATCTGCTGCTAAATAAACTATTGGTTCTCCCGAAAACATGTTTAAAGCGTCATCATTGACTGTGCTCACATCATCATTTCTCACAGACAAAATTGTTCTCTTAGTTAGAAAGCATTGTTCTCTTTCGCAAGAAATATTTAAGTTCGGGTAGACGGAAAGTATTAGGTCTTGAACAGTTTCACAATTATGAATTGTTGATGGCAATTGAACAGTTTCTAAAGGGCTGCTTCCAATCTATGCATTTTAGAACATATCAATGTAGAAGTTAGTATTAGATTTGTGGGCAAATTAAAAAATGAAAAAATATTTGTAATGAATTACAAAAGTTATTACCTCCATACAAAAATCAGCGAATTGTGCATTAGTTGGTGCAGAATAATCCAGGCGCATATTTTCAAACAACGTTAATACACGTACGCGCCCCCATAACGACGATTGTCTCAATGATGCAACAACAATTTGTTATCGGGCCCCTTTTGGCATAACAAGCAGTATTTGACGAAAATCCCCACCAAACACAACTATAATCCCACCAAATGGTTGATTATTACTCCTCATATCTCACAATGTATGTTCGACTGCCTCTAAATAGTTCTTGTGCTACATTGGAACCTCATCCCATATAATAAGTTTTGTTTCTCTAAACAACTTTGCTTGAATAGATTGCTTAGTAAAACCACATTTTGAATTCTCTAACACATTTATTAGTATCTTGAATCTAGAATGTGCAGTTCTGCCTCCATCAAGTAGCAACGATGCAATACCAGAGCTAGCTACCATAATAGCGATATCCCCCTCTTTTCGGCAAGTAGGGGAAATAACATTGTAAATAAAAGTCTTACCAGTACCAGCTGGTCCATTCAAAAATAAAAGATGTCCGTGGTTGTTAGCCACAAAATCCTCAACCGCGATATAAGCTTGTGCCTGTGCATTATTTAACCAATTCACATTTGAAACGGCATGCGCGAATTGCTCATCATACTGGAATTGTCTTTGTTCCCATATGAGTCTATTCCCATTTATGGTATGCCAAATTCCTATTGGTAATGGAATTTTTGGGTAATCTTTGAGAGTTCTACCTGACTCAAATAACAATTCATCTAATAGATACAAACCATAATCTTTAATCTGATCTTCTGTCAGAATTTCAATGTAAAATTGGGTTCAAATTTTGCAGGCGAGATCAACACAAATATTTTTCCAAAACTTGTTCCATAACTCCTCCGACTGTATTAGATTGCATTCAGATAAAATAATGTTGAACAATCTTCTCAGCTGATATCCAGTTTTTATGACAGCAACTTCCTCTAAACAATCAACCCATTTTTTATCATCTTCAAGTAGTCCCATTGCAGCACATGTTGTTTTGAATGTGTCGTACAAAATGTTGTTGTAAGTACGCAAACATTCAAAAGATGTTGGTCCTTTAACAACAGTTAGAAGTAACCGCAAGTAGTATCTCTCCCCAGAGTTTGGCCTTGCAAAGTATATTTGACCAATTGCAAACTTATGTTGTTACTTTCTTTTTGCCCAAACTTTTTGGCCATCATTACCATGCCACACATAGTGTTGAGGAAATTGTTGGTATGTAAATGTTTGGGCGTCATCATGTTCAACACAATATTCAAAAAATGCATTTAGAGATGCTTTCTCATTAGCTGCTCGAACACGAATAGAGGCCATAAATTCTCGTGTATTAATTACAACGTGATGCATTCCTGGTAAATCCAATGCCAATCATACTACATTAGGAATTTGCCAAGCCCCTTCTGAAGGCCTGATATATCGAGAATCGAGATACTATTGTATTTCATTCACCACAGTCACCATAGTTGCCTGATCATGACCTTTGTAGATGTACTTGTGAATGTATTTGACACATTGAAGACCCGCACAAATTTTTACATTGATATGGCAATCAAATAGCTCAGACAGGTAAGGGTTATATGGTACAACATCTATGCTATTAACCATTTTCCCTTTAAAGATATACATTTTATCTGGTGTTGGTCGTCGTCTATAAATAGAATAACCGTCGCTACCCATGGTCATTTCTTCAGTATATTGTCTAGGATATCGCTTTGTGCACTGACCATTATCCATACACGGGGAGTTCATGTTAGCAAGGCCACATGGTCCATGAATCATACACTTCATTACAATCCTAAAGAGCGCGAGATTCATCATTTCATTAAGAATTTTGGCACTTCAGTTGTTACAGGTGCAGGCACTTCAGTTTCCACGATGCTATCCAAAGCTTGAGACATTGGTAATTCAGTGTGCATAGGTAATCTATTAATCCCAGTATTTAAAGCATTAGTGTGTAAGGTATGGTTTGACGGTTCTTGGTTAAATAACTCATAAACAGTTGCAGATTCCATAAGTTGCCTCTCTCGTTCTCTTCTTGCACGTTGTATAATCGCTTGTTTAGATAGTACATAATTGGTGTGCCCTGCTAGACTCAATAGGTTAGTCACCTCCGTCATTCGATGTGGTTCTTCCAAAGTTGTCACACTGTCAGGTGGTAAAGGCAGGGAAAATTTGATTTCTGTTATGTTTTCAGGAGCATGAGGAGAAGTGGCCATAGTATGCACAACAGATTTTGCAAAGTTATCGGGAGTATGAGGAGCGGGGGATCCAGTATGCCCAGATTCCCTTTGTTGCCGCTCGCACTCTCTTTTGGCACGTTGTGATATTGAACTCTTAGAATGATCTTGTTGTATTGGTTGATAAAGATTGGTTGTTTTATGTTTTTATTTTTCTCTTCGGACACGTTGAGCTAGTACCCTTTTTGAGAGTCCTTCCTGAACTAAAGTGCTAATGAGATTTGGCATCTCAGTAACAATGGTTGTTGAAATCTCATTTGAAGGTGCTTCTCTTATCACTATACCGCGAATAGAAGGTTTGAGGACATTTCTCATATCTATGGTACGGAGCAAAACCTATTTAAATAAGAATTACAATAAGTAGGGTAAAATCTATTTAAATAATGCATCAATGTACATGGTGATTCCTAATTAACAGCTGAAATGATTAGGTTTAATGAGTATGGGTTTAATGATCTAGGAGTAGCACAATACTATTTTTTTTATAAAATTAACTAAAAATAACTATCTAAACAGAAAATTAACAAAATCACAACTTAAAAGTACACAATGCTAAAGTTAACTAAGAAATGCTTATAGTAGTTAATATGAAAAGATAATCTCAAAAATGTTTACAGTAGCTAATATCCATGTGGCAATAGCAAACTCATGCATAAATTATAAATGCAAGAGTACAAAGCTTTACTTACTTGAGGAACAGGAAGAATGCTATTTTCGTTGTTGTTTCTCCCATTTTTGTTGTTGTTGTTGTTATTGTTCGGCAGCAAATTCATCATGAAGTTAGTAATGAAACCTAATTACAATGACATAGGTGATCAAAGAAGCTTAAAGGAACAATGAAACAAAAAAGTAGCTACTATTCAAGCAGGGCTAAATCATTCAACCACATATGTATTGCAAAAAAATTCATTAAAAGAAGAAGTATAAACATTCAAAATTAGGAATAATAACTCCATGCATAGAAATCATAGAAATATTTTATTTTTTTGCTGAGAGCTAATCAATCTAGAAAATGCATACTGCTCTCTCTTTGTGATGCTCTTGAAGAGAATAGAGATCACCTATTCTTTCAATGCCCCTACAATAAAAGTTTATGGTCTAGTGTTTTGACTAAACTGGGATTCTCTAAATAAATTGATGATTGGGACTCTGAATTTAATTGACTGATCAAAAAGGCTTCAATAGACCTAGATAGAGGTAAAGTCTAAAAGGTTGCCTTTCGTGTTTGCGCTTACCACATTTGGAAGGAAAGAAACTCAAAACATTTTTAGAACATTACTACCCCAGCTGAGGTAATTTTCAGAAGAGTTATTTTTGAGACTTCCTTCAGGTGTTGCATATCACAGTTTAAGTTTTATCAAAGGCCATAATCCACCATAATTCTAAGAGATTGAGGACTAAATCCATTCATAAAGCATCTCGAAAGCATAAAATGGATGCAGGAGTGGAAGTATCAAATCATTTTAAATGTGGATGGATGTGTTAGAAATGATAGAAGAGCATGTGGAGGAATATTTAGACTTCCAAATGGTTTTCCTATTGTTGCTTTCAGTAAAAAAATTTACTGAAGACTATGGTATTTCTCACAGATTGCTCATGTTGTTCAAGTAATGAAGATGGAGTATGAAACACCTTGAACAAGTCTAACTGATTTAAGAAGGGCCAGAATTTTGAGTAACATGCAGGATCAATATATAATTTACAAACATAGTAAAGGAAACAAAATGGCAGACTTGCTCTAAAAATTTATTTATTTTTCCTAGCTTATTAGAACGATTGTCCCTAGAGGGTCTGTGCTACCTCAAAGAAGTCGTGCTACTGTCTGTGCTAGCTCGAAGAAGTCTTAGAGACCTCAAGAAGTATATAAACTATCATTCCAAAAAGTAATAACAGAGCCGAATGATTGAAATAAAATGAGCACCATTATAATGCTAATAACATAGTAGAAATTGAGAAGAAACAAAAAATAGCAAACACCGGAATAAATAACACTAACACCTATAAATGGAGATATGAAACAAAGGTTGACTTTACATGAAAGTATCTATATAAGTACATTGTCATTTCAGCAAAGCTTAAGCTTTTGGGTTTGGAAGAACTTGTATACTTTAAAAGGGTTGTTTCTAAAATGTAAAAATCTAGCAAGGCATATAACTATTCTTTCGCGCATAATAGAGTAGATAGATGAGGAATTAACCCACATTAGGGATATATTTCCACAAATCAAATCATCATTATTATCCATAACATTCAAAGAACATATTGTGTTCAGCTTGTACTCTGTCAAGTGGCGAAACAACCCACAAAATGAATAGGTTAATGGGTCAGACAGAGAGGTCTTATATTACTCTTGATAGCGGCGGTCATGTCGATCAACTTTTCTCACGGTTAAGTCCGCATCTTGATAGCAATCGACGTTGCGGCAGTAGGCTCGTTCAGAGTAGTTAGAGGTCATGCTTCCTAAAAAAAACTGAGGAAAGAGTAAGAGAGAAAAGGATGGTTCTTGATAGCGATCGATGCTGCAGCAGTAGGTTCGTTCAGAGTAGTTAGAAGTCATGCTACCGCTACACATAGATTTAGAAATAAGCCTAAAACTGTGTAAATACCGATAAACTCTTCGGCCAAATAAAACTATAGAGTTCATCATAATTAGAATCCACAAAGTACCTAAGTACCTAAAATTCTCCATTATGCTTATAACTTTGTTTAATTAAATAATTCTCAATAACTGTAACAACCCCATTGTCAGATACAACAAAGAAGATAATCCCAGAGTTTAAAACAATGGTTTCTGCGAAACCCATTAGTTTGAACTCAAAAAAGAATTATCTTTGGATTAAAGTTCAAACCTTTATGTCTCTGAAGTTGCCCAATTGGTGCTTGAAGCTTCTACAGTTCCTTTGATATCTCTCTCTCTCTCTCTCTTGGAGATTCTCCCACAATTAAAAAATGTGCCTTAGAGGAGCTAATAAAAAATAGAGGAAAGAGTAAAAGAGAAAATAATGGTTTTGCAAGTGGAAGACAGTTGCACAAATGACCAGTAACAGTCTCTATATTATGGGAGAATAAAATACTACCCGTATATGTTAACACATTCAAACCAATCACATATATGTCAATCCCATATATGCACATTCAAACCAATCCCATATATGTTAATTCATTCAAAACAATATAGTATAACAAAATAAAATACTACATTCAAACCAATTAACATATTCAAACCAATAAAGTCCTTGTATTTTAATGTGAGATATGTTCTTAACATCTAGATGCTTAGGGAGAGAGAGAGAGAGAGAGAGAGAGAGAGAGAGAGAGAGAGAGAGTACCTTGTGGGGGACGAAGAGTTGAGAGAGTTGGGAGAGATAAAGAGTTGGGAGAGATAATAAAAGAGAATCAATAAGACTTAACTACCCTTTTACGTATTTTGTCGAAACCACCCCTAAGTATGAGAGTTGAATAAATCTCGTCCGTCGATCTTGTTCTTTCCCAGAAATCTCAACCCCTATTTATCTTTGAGACAATGGCAAACTTGTTTATTTGAATTTGAGACAATGACAAACTTGTCTATTTGAAAAACACTATTGTGTAATATAATATAAACTAGGTATATGCCCGTGAACTAGGTTTATATGCCGTGCTGCGCACAATGTTTAAGTCTACAATTATTAATTGAAAAAACATCTTATTTATTTATGTTATCAGATTAACTCAGCAGAAATACCTAATTTTTCAACTCAATGTAGTGGTTACTTAGCTGAAACATCAATCCACTAAATTGAGGAGGTAAAGAAAAAGATATATCACTAAAGAACTTTGGGTATGCAACGTTCTAGTAGACATTTGGATATTTCAACATTGGGGGCAAAAAAATAAAAAAAAAAATTCAACATTGCCATTGTTTGCTTGCAATTATTTAATATGTTTGGCAATCATTTCCTAATACTACCCGTGCTACACAACCCGGATAAGAGCTCGTGTACATAACTATGATTAACACAATTTGAAGTCTACTATGGTTTATATCAAAAACATCACTAAGGTTCAAGGCTAAGAATGATTTAGTAATTGCATAAATTAAATTAGTTACAAATTTTTTGTTTGATTTGTAAAAAGAGATGCATAGATCGATGCAATAAGCAAATTCTCCCCGAATCCTCCACCACATTGCTCACGGATATTACTGATTGTGAATCGAAACTAATCCATTGAAAGAATAACTTTTGTTAAAATATTGAATAAAATCACATCACAACCTAGGTTCAAAACAATAAAGCGAATGAAAATGAGACGTTTAATTGCCAAATTTTAATAAAAATTCTTGGTTTTGCAAGACTTCATGAATAATTCGCTATGCCTTCCACTTTTATGTAGCGAATTAGGTGTAAATTAAAAAAAAAGATGGTTCAACAGACTACCTCAATTGTGGCTTCAAAATCCATATCCAGAATCCCATTTGATATTTATAAAGGGCGAAAAAAGGAAGCCAAACGCCCAATAGACATGCAAACGAAAATCCAACCAATGATATGCATTCTTGTCGTTTTATTAAAATCTCTCGACGTATTTGCAAAATCAGCAATGTTGCCTATAAATGAACAAAGATAAACTTGAGAACAATTGGGAACAATTTTCTCAAAAGAAAAAAAAGAGTAGAACCCAACAATATCAGTTTCTTATGTAATTCTTAAACAATCCAATAAACAATTGGCGCAAGTGAGTATTGTAGTGCCGATGACCAACAAAAAAGAATCTATGACCATTGTATGAAGCTATCTTAAATTGGCTACAAAATGACCGACGCCATTACGATTACAACAAATAGACAATAAATGCAATTTCTTAAATACAAGCAAAACTCGAAACATTCCTCAACTATATCGAATTCTTGTTCGTAATTATTATTTACTACCAACATTGTTGTAAAAGATTAAAAATAGTGTGTAAATATAAAATTTGTATCAATAAGAGCAGTTGTGGGTTAGTATGATGGGGTTCTCCGTATGTGTAAATCAGTAATAAAAAAATGGCCATGCATTTGGATATAAAAAAATAGGAAAAACAATATTTGCAAAATTGATAAAACAAATTATCTTTCAATCTTTTGTAAAAGGTAAAGATTGGAATCTATACTTTACCTTTTTAGGTGTATTTGTGCCGGGTATTCTCCTGGAATTGTGCCCACCACGATTCAAGTAAGAAAAAAAATTTAGAGAATGAGATTTCCTTGAATCAAACTACTTACTCCGAAATTGTTTTGCATCACTTTGAACTCGAAAATTTAGTTGTCATATATCAAAACAAAGCCACCCTGAAATCAGGAAAAGTACATTAAATTGTGTGAAAACTAATCATACACATGATTCTATGCAAACATAAAACTTAATATGGCAATGGACATAAGAAAAGTATTGCCAAGGTGACAGTAGCATCTAGACTTTTAGATGCTCAACTGACCAAACAGTTTAGTGTGAAACAACTCCATGGTGAGTAACCTATGCTTGACAATTCTTGAGATATATTCATGGTTGGCCGTGATTCTGGACTGGTAAGGCATCTAAAACAATTAAGATTAGTTCTTGGGCAACTTGGAAAATAGGAGAGGGGAGGTAGTTATCCAATATTTCTTTCAAGAGGACAGTTTGAGCAACAAACGATGATGACGATGATGTTCGAGAAGAGATGAATTTAGCAGGATGTTTTTCCATTAAAACTTAAAATGTTAAAAACTCCAAAGCTGTACACATTGCATTTTTCAGTCACTCTTACTGTGTAAGCAAGCTCTGAAAAAGAATAAAAGACATAACATCATAAACTGATACAGATGACTTCATATTCATGACCTCATATGCATTAGATGACAGTATAATCGGTAAGAAAACATCATTGTACAACTAATTTACATGCATTATTAGAATAAAACTAATGGTTTAATCTCATGGAGTTATAAATACTGTATACATACCATGGGTGTTGGATAATGTTCATCAATGCTTCATGATTACTAATGAACCTTCATTCACCTTTTGCAATGTCATACAGGACAATTCCGCCTTTGCTAAAGCAGTGGGATATATCTACTGGCTAACGGGGAAATGACTGTTAAGCATGATAATCATTGGGCAAAAATATATGGCTATTTGTAAGTTCTTTTTTTATTTTTCTTTTGAAATCTCATTCACTTAAGAAATCCAAATCCTTGGTACACAATTTAAAAGTTTAAGACTTGAGAATGCTGATAAATTATGAGAAATGATTACTTTCCCATCATACCAGTAAAGTGTTTTTAATAACCGATGTTGCATATAATGGTCACCTAGTAATTTAGCCAAAAATATATATCTTCGAGAATCTAATTCATATTGAACTCACCCAGGAGTAGAACTCCGTTATCTTGCCGCCATTAGGACCAAATTTTAGGCGCTCGTTGTATCGTTACATTTCCATTAAGGAAGCCCTCTTAGGTATCTTGTTTCAAAGTTTAATTGGGTTATACTTATTGTTATACAAATAAGTTTATGAATTTATCTATTACGACATATTTCACCCTGAATACTTAAACATCCACCATAAAAAACCGACCCCTATCTCTATTAAAACCATTAAAATAACCTACCCAATCTATGTCTATCAATTTCTATTGAACACACATGCTTAGAACTCCAAAGATGCTCTGAAACTCATAAAATTTGAATGTTGCGCTTTCACATATTGATTTAAACACGCATTTGTCTTGGAAAACCTGATGCTCTTAACATCCTTGAGGCATAAAAAAGAGAAAGAGAAAAGAATCATAATAGAATTGAAGATACACATATACAAATTACTACATCACTAGGATAAATCAAACCCAATGTTTACTCACATAGTTAATGCTTACAATAAACCTAATAACCTTAATTTCCTAAGAACACGATTTCTTTTTCACCCCAAACCTAATTAATCTAAATATATTGATTTGATGAAACTTCGTTATCGTCAATTAACAGATAACAATCAAGAAATATCGAAATGACATTAAACCAAAGACTGAAAACTATAATCAATCAGAACATGTAATAAATAATAACCATGAATCATGAATGAGAGAGTTGTAAACCTTTATCAGACTCCATCGTCTTTGATCTTTAGTAATCAAAAATTGACCGAAAGATACTTCTTCGTCAACGATTATTCAAACCTAGCAAGAAAAGATGATGAAGAAGATGGTAAGAGCTTTGAAGACTTTGAAATTGAAGCAATGACAACCAGAAATCCACCCAAATCACGAATATTTATCGAAATTGAAGTAATGACAACCAAAAATTAGCCCAAATCACGAATATTTTTCAAAATTGAAGCAATGACAACCAAAATTCAAAATTGAAGTAGATGAACACAAAGGTTTGTTCAGAGAGAGAGAGAGAAAGAGAGATAGAGAGATAGAGAGAGAGAGACAATCTACAGAATTTTAAAGCGTAGAGAGAAAGAGAAAGCGCTAGTTTTGATCTGAGTTTTTTTTTTGTGAGAAGAAAGTGTCGGGGGAGGAGAAGAACAGTTTCTACTAGGGTTTTTTATTTTTTTATTTTTAGCTTTTGGACTTAAAACTTGAACTTCCAAAATTGCCCATCCATATGCGATTCTTGAGGTACTCAAAGCGAATCACGAACCCTCTTTGTCTCTGGATATAAGGCGCTATAGGCAACATTCAGGTGATTGTCAGGGCCTCCTAATGTATCCAGAACTATAATAAGTTGGTAATGCTAGTTGTCAAATCCAGACTGTGCTTCCTTAAATATTATCAGGCTCGGATAATAAAGAACATTTATAGAGAATATTATATACCTCGGAGGGTGAAGAAAGGATTAATCCTCTGTTAGAGTCTAAACGAATATCCCCTCCTCTCCTGTATTAGCAGATATACTAAATATTTATGCAACCAAAAACAAAATAAGAAAAGGAAAATAAATGATACAAAATTCTAAGATTATCTTGGCCTCTTAGACTTTGCGAGCTGTTTGGACATTATTGACGCCTGCATTTGACGTAATACAATTTGAATAGCCAGTCATAAAAGTTTGAAATGAAAATAATTTATTGACTGTTTAAAATGTTCATCGACACTATTTTGTTCTCTTCAATGGGAAGTAGTGTTACCTTATTACATGTTTCCAGAATAATTTACATGTATAGAATATTCTGCTAATGGGGCAACTCTTCCAAATTTTGTATAGAAAAAAAAAAAAAAGATTTAGATGAAAAAATAGGCTGCATTATCATCCCTTTTTATAAACAGGATAAAGAAAAGTAATTCAGTAACATCTAGAGACTGCCTCAAGACCAAATGAGCAAACAACTGTTGACAAAATGGGATTCCATAGAGGAGTGGAGGTTGTGTGGAGTTTTGCTTTGACATAGAAATGTATACTTGCAAAATACAGAAATATGGATTTTCTTGGTAAAAACTGATACATGACCTCAAGATTCATAATATGTGAACATCCAATGTTTGTGTCTCTCTATACCTAGGTTTTTGATACTAAAGCAGTGCTTATTGTAATGGCCTAATTCTAGGATTCAGACTTAGCCTTTACACCAAATGTATCAAAAACGCTCAAGAACAGTAAACAATAATCAACAAGATGATTTTAACGTGGAAATCCTTTGAACAGGTTAAAAACCACGACCTCTCTTGAAGATTTTGATAAAGAGAAGATGATCTTAATGAGGTTGCTAACTTATTACAATGAGAGCTATGAGTATGTGGAATTTCGGAGTAAGGATTCTTCTGTATAAAATTGCCCATCTATAATTTGTAATTTTATGGTCCTATATATAGGTCTTATAATATGACCGTTTGATGACCATTAAGATTCTTAATGGTGGATATTACAAAGTAGATGTAAGATATTCTTTGACCAGATGATATAATGTACTGACCTCTGTTGCTGTACAACGACTCAATTGATAACTGTATACTTGCGTAAATTGAACTGAGGAATATTAAATATGTCTTTAGTAGTACTTCTTGTATACTGATGAGGTCGAAGATGAAGCTTGAGTCTGAGATATGAAATAAGCTATTACAAGACGGCTCTTAACCAAGATCATGAGGAGCCTCATAGACGATTGGTGTTGGTTGAGAAATTCATGCTATATTTGCTTCATGTTGTTGTTGTCTTGATTTTTTTTTTGTCACGTACTCTGTTGGTGAGATCGAAAGTTCGTATGTAGTTTAAAGATGAAGCATGAGTTCGAGATGCGAAATAAGCTACTACAACTGCCCCCAATTAGCCAACAGTACGAAAAACCTTGCGGGCGAGTGGTGTTGGTTGAGGAGTGCCATTAATGCTGCAGTTAAAATCTGGGATTCATTTCCAATGTATATTAATGAGTATATATTGGTGTCAGTTAGATTTCCTAGAACTAATGGTTTTAGTCAATGTTGTTGGCATGGGAAATCCTCCTGACGTTGGGAATTTAAAGAGTCAACTTTAAATGCTCATCATAGAATAAAAAGCATTCAGAGGTGAGAGTGATGAACCAAATCTTCGTCTTTAATTCTCTTCTTCTCTATTCTTGATTGTTGAGAAGAACTTGACTGCTGAGAGTATGGTGACTACCAGGAACTAATCTCGGGTGTCTAGGATTTACAAAAAAATGGAGGAATTACATATCCGCTACTTTGGATACCAACCTCAACATTTTCCAATACTGATTCCCATGTCACCTACCTATCACCGCATATCATATGAAGAAGTAATGGAAGCAGAGGATGATTATTATCAGATGGCATGGTTTTACTATCTGCTGACATCTGAGACAGAGTGCCAAAATAGGCTTTGTTTGCTGGCGGAGGAGGCTATTACAACTGAAGATGGAGCGGCAGGCGTTCGTCCGAGGGAGTCTCGCCAGTATCCTGATAATGAATGGGTCCTTTCTAAAAAGTAGGACCTTCCATCTGTCTCTAGCATGCAGGGTGAGGGTTATGGTGGAAGAGGCGGCGATGATGGAGGAATCATTTTTTTTATAGACCATAGATATTGGCCATGAAGAAGATCTTTTATCTGTGATTTCTAGTTATAACAGTTTCCTAGACCTTACAGCATGGGATCAGAGTTTGGAAGATGCTTCAATTTTTCATCATCTTCCCTGTGGACTGCTATAAGAAATTCGAACTGTAACTTTGTAAAGTAATATGCTGGAACTATTTGGAACATGTTATTTGTAAAGTAATCTGTAAGAAGAAGTTTCGAACTAATAAAAATGTCTTCGTTCTCGTCTTTTGACTCTTTGTGTCAAACTTGTTCCTGTAGTTTTCTGTTGTAAAATAGTAGTCTGGAAATAGGTATTTAGTCTATGGTATGATGGGGAAAATTGAGCTTTTAGGATTTTAGTTTGTATTGTAGTTGATGGAAGCGATAAATGAGTTTTAAAAATGTTGTGATAGGAAGTAGATACTTTCTGCGAGATAGCTTGGTGGATGGAAATATATGTACTCGAGCTGGATGACAAAGTATTTCAAACTGTAAGAAAGGGTTGATATTGATCTGCAGGTGCTACTGCTGGCTTTGCTTGATCTTGTATGGTGCCAACTTTATATTTGCTCGTATACAATCTGAGGAGATATTTCATACTATGGAAAGAATGACTTGTCATAATATTCTGAATTGGATATGGATATTTTGTTGTCCCAAAAATTTTCACAAAATATTTCTCTCAGTAAAATCTGTGGGGTGATCTGGATTTGTGGAGATCTTCCTCATGGCTATAAGTAGTAATTCCTTGCTATTATGATTTGCATCGTTTGTAGGGATAATCTTACTCTGAAGGTGGTATGTTTAAGCATGGTAAGGACTCGATCTTAGCGTACTCAATAGGCAACAGATGGTTGTTTCCATATCAAGGTTGCTGGACTTTGTAAGCGATTTTTCCGTCGATTGCCTTATGATGCTGTACTTCCGGAGTGGCCATTGAATCTGGTCAGATTAGATGATGATGGTAAGCGTGTAGAGTATGATCACTTTTTCTAGTGTGATATGTTTTGGAGGTCGTTGCTGAGTGCCACATTGCGAGAGCTAACTGGTCGACAGCTTGCATGTGACAAGATCATTGAAGAGGATGCAAGGGCAGCAAATGGAGAGAAAATTATGTGTATGGAGGCGTACCATCGAGGTTGCTTTAGATGTAACTGGTGAGCTCGACAGGCTCAAAGTATGAAAGCTCGTTCAAAGTATTATGTTTGTAATATACTATATTGAAACTCAAATAAATGTAAGGTGAGGGATTTATAGAGAATAAATTAATGTGATGTCTCGATCTGTTTGAATAAGAATAAAGTATTTTGTTTTACTCTTTGTGTACGAATATTATGGAAGACAGTTGTAGGATTTTAACAACTCTATAGATATCTTCGAATTTTGAAAATTAATCTGTTTTAGGAAAGTTGTACGATCTTGGTAGGGTATAAAAGTAAGGTGATTGGTCATTTGTACTGTGTTTGAGGAAGAGGTACAAAATTGTTTAATGGCATATAATAGGGACAAACATGATGATGGTAGACATTATCACAGAAGTCATAATGATGCCTTTAACTGAAGAAACGTGCCTGCAGAGACTGTAGGGGTAGCTAGCATGTGTCTGAAGGAGCCGTCGTTTCACAAATCGAGGGAGAGTACAAAAATGCACCTCTCTCTCCCTCATAAATTATCTATAATTTTAGAGAGAGAAAAAAGTGGTGTAAATCTTATTTCCAAGGAGAGGAAATTGTCAGAGAAGTGACGGGAGCTCTTAATCTTGGTAAGACATCTTTGCAAGCAGAATATTATTATTCTTCATGTACAAGTTGGTGATATAAAGCTCTATCCATTTAATTTGTTTAGTAATCTGTATGATATTTGTAGTAATCTGTTTGATATGTGTAGATATGTGTAGTAACCTGCTTAATGTGTATTTGATTGTGTAGGGGTTTTAGGGTTTTTTTAATGAATGTGAGAAAGTTTTAGAAGTGGAGAATTTTTATATATAAACAAACTGTAGGGAGAGGAAATACTTGCTTGAAGAAGGAGAGGGAAAATTGAAATGATTGATTTTTTTTTTTGGGAATTTGTAAAATAGACGTGTTGACTGGGTAGAAGGCGAGTTTGTTTTATCTGTATATAATGTATAGATAATGATAAAATATGTTTTTGTATATGTAGGTTAGATATGGGTTCTAAACCTAGTATTCCCACCAGTAAATTTATAGTATCGTCCAGTTCTGAGGAAACATCATTGTCAGGGAGGGGGGACAAGTGTAGTGTGATGGAAGAAACTGTAAACAGTGTAGAGATAAGCATAGAGGGTGGGGAACCCAATAAAATTGGGGAGGTGATAGAGAGGGAATATATATTAGAGAAGAAAAAGTCCTTGTTATACACCCAGAGGGGGTAGATATAGGGAAATAATACTTGAAATATAAAAAGAAATTGCAGGGAGAATGGGAAAGCTATTTGGAGAAGCAAGGTCTCTGGTTCAGGGCCTATATCCCAGGTAAAGAGGGGGAGGTTGTATACTACCAAGTCCCATGCTTGCAAAAGTGGAAGAATGATAGATGGATTAGTGAGAAGGTTAATCTCTCATATTATAATGGTCTCGGGCTATCAGGCCCGAGTGATGGATTTTTATGTTTTTGAATCAGGTCATATATGGCCTTAGAATTCCTCTGACTCTTTTTCAGAAAGAAGTTATGAATTTGTTACAGTGTTGCCCTGTCAAGTTAAATAAGAATGTTTATGAAATGATGAGGGTATGTGAGGCACTGAATGAAAAATGGAGGAAGGAAGGGACTGCGAAGTAGTTTGATGCTGAAGATGTGATGAAGTTTTATAAATAAAAATATATCGTAGGTCAAAGTAGTGGTTACCTGTATAGTGATTCAGCTAGGCCAAAATTCTTTAATTTTGAATCTACAGGTAGACCATGGAACGACCACCTTGTGTGGGTAGAGGGTAACTGTATGCAGGTTCCAGATGAACTGGTGCTCGAACTGAACTATAGATATTATAATCCGAGTAAGTAATGTTGACCAATCTTCAAATAACTAATAACTTGTCTTTGATCTGCTACTTAATATTATATTCCTTATTTTGGCAGAACCCAAGCCTTTATCTACGCCTGATAAGGTGAGTATGTTCAACTACGTTGCTCGAGATCAGGACGAGTTAAAGCAAGTACTTGGTGAGCTCAGTATCCGTAGGGATAAAGGGGTAGATTCCATAGTACCTAAAGTTAAATGAGCTCATGAGAAACGAGTTATAGCTGAAGGGAAAGTTCACCTGACTGTAGATGATGTTCTTAGTCTTCCACCTCCTGTACCTCAGACTACCAAGCGGAATACTCGGAGGTCAGGGAGACCAGCTCGACAGTGTTCTTATGTCACTAGGGTGGCGTCCACGACACAAGAGATCGTAAAATCTATTTTTGGCGATGTGGCGGAGAAACTTAAAGTGAGTGCGGTTACTCTTACTGAGGCCGAGAAGAGCTTGATGAAAAAGAAAAAGGTATGATGAAGAGGGTAGTTCTCGAACTAATCCTCAAGTCACAGTTAAGATAAAAAAAACTGGAGCTGAAATACTATCTGATGGCTGTGACAGATCCGGAGCAGCTCGATGATGAGCATTACAAACATACTTTTGTGGTACATTCTTAGAATCCTTAATTGTCTTTATATTCAGATTGAAAATTGTTGTGCTGACTTTGTCGTTGTATGTTTGTATTGGCAGTTCTCAATGTTGTTAAAGGGGACAAAGAAGTGTTTGGAAAAGAGGAGCCAGGAGTTTGAGGCTCTTAGAACGAAGTTTGAAGTTTAATCTACTCGTATGAAGGAGTTTGAAGATCAATCCATTCGTGTGAAGGAGCTCAATATTGAGCTCAAGCTGGAGAAGAAGAAGAGAGCTGAAGAAGCTAAAGCGGCTGCAGAGCTCGCACAAAAGCATTCAGATCTGGTGAAGCATGATGATGTGATGTCAAAATTGGTTGAGGCTCTTAAAGTGGAACGAGATCACTTCGTCCAATCTTATTATGATTTTGGATTGAGTCCAACTGATATGGGGCTAGGCCAGGTCGGTAGGTACAAGGAAATAGTTTTCCCTTCAGAGGTTCTAGAGGAAGTGATGGCTGATACTGGTATTTCTTCTGAGAAAACATTAGAGATTCTACCAGAAAATGTTGAGCCAGTCCGAGTAGCTAAAAAATCATTGGATCCTCCTTTTGAACATGTTGATCCAGGTCATCCGGTTGGGCAAACATTGGATCCTCCATCTGAGATAGAAATCAGCAAGAATCTTTAAACCTTCTGTGGTATTATATTTTTAATTTAATACAGTTCGTGTAATATTAATATGATTGTACTCTGTATTGTTGTAGCTGGAGTGATGATTTAAAAACTGCCCATTTGGGATGTCTGTATTATAACAAAATATGTGTACTCTGTATAGGAGATAGAGCGACTGAGAAAAACTAACTCCAAACTGAAGAGGTTGTTGAGTAGAGCGAGGAATTTTGTGGCTCGTATTCAACATGTACTTAATAAAACTGAATATGAGAGAAGGCAATTTAAGTTGAATTCAGAGAAAACTTTTAAAGAGTTATATGATCTCCAGTATATATATGCTAAGATAAAAATAGAATGAGATGAGGTGTTAAGAAAGGAAGAGGAAAGGGGGGCATTAGTGCAAAAACCAAAAGAGTTGACCTGTTTTAATGACCCGAGTGATAAGGCTAGGTGTCAAAGTATGTTAATAGCTCTGACATTATATTTTGAGGTCAAAGTAGATAGTGAATAAGGGTTAAAAGAAGCTTATGTAGAGCTTTTGATGGAGAAAGGTGTAGTTCCAGACCCAGCTCGAGTTATGTTCTTAGCTCAAGAAGTATGTAAACGTCATAGTTTAGAGGCGAAAAAGTGTTCTGCTCAAGTTGGTATGTCTGCTGTATGGGGTGATGTAGAACCATCAGCTTTTGGCTTTATGTAGGATCGGAGGGCCATGGGAATTGTATTTTTCAGGATAAGAAAAGAGTAAATAGATGTCTAAAAGCGATTAGATGATGAATTAAAGGGGTTACAGGATGAGATATTACAACACGTGGAGCAAAAAATGTCTTTATCAACGCGATTGTCGAAAGAAGTGACTGTTCGAATGAAGGTAAAAGCTGATTTCAGGGATTTAGGTGTATTGTAGATAGAAACGCGCCAGCGGCTGCACAAGACGTATATGACATTGAAGGAGCATTTATATCCTTCACGCGTAAAAGTCGCTGCTCGAACAGAACATGAACGCCATATAGATAATGTTATTAAATTTTATGGGGGAGAACTAGCTAGGGTAGAGCACGAATTTAGGAGGTTTGTAACGGAATGTGGAAATTATTTTGATGTAGAAAATGCCAAGGTTGAGAATATGTGGTTTACCAAAGGCTATGGAGAAATTGTTGGTAAAAAACTCATTCCGAGGCTGAGGAAACTGTCATCAGAAGAGGGTGAGAAGGAGGTCAAAAGTCTGATACCCCGATCGGGGTGTTAACAATGTCAGCAGGAGGTGGTGACCTTTACCACTCTGGTAGATGTTGAAGTAACGAATAAAAAGAGTTCAAAAAATAAAGGGCAGTCTTCTCATTTCGTGAAGAATAAAAAATAGGGTATTCTCGCTTTCCTTTTACCAGCCCTGCATATGTATTATATCTTTGTAGACTATTGTTGATGATAAATGAAATTGTTCTCTGTGATGATGAATAGAACGATGTATCAATATTACTCAGATACCATGTTCTTGATTTAAACTTGTTTAACTCTGGTATGTAATATGTTCTTATAATCAAACAATTATAAATGTAAACTGTTATGACAGGTAGAACTGATAGCTATTCAAATTCAGTGTGACGTGTTACGCGTTCAAAATGAATAATTGAACGCTGGGCTAAGTTCGTGTAAGGGGGCACTAAAAAGCGTTATTGGATTGGAAAAAAGCATGAAGGCAGAGATAGTACAAGAATGAAACATAGGAGCTCGATTATCTAAGGAGCTACAGAAGAAAAAAGGCAGACCAAGCCAGCGGACTGAGAAAAATATAGGAGTTAAAGGAAATTATAAGTAAGAAGGAGGTTGGGTTTACAGGTGGCTTGAGGCAAGTGAGCCAGCAGGGGGTGGAGTTGATATATGCTTGAGTTTGAATTACAAAATTGTTGGTAGAATTAGAGAAAGAAGGTAAAGCTGTGAAAGACTTACAACTCCAAGTAAATGTGCTTGAAGCGGAGATAGCTAATACGCGAGCTCCCACTTCTAAGTATGAAGTGTTGTGGCTAGTTGTTGATGTTTTGATAAAAAAGATTGAAGAGGCCCGTAATAAATAGAACAAAAGCACAAATGCGGCTTGGAACAGAGTAGTGACTCTAGAGCATACCATACAAGTGTTGAAGTTAAATGCCTTAGAATACCTGAAAGAAAATGCCTAATTATGTGACGCAAATACGAAGTTAGATGCTAACCTATTGTAGGCGGAGATACATCTTGATGAGAGGAGGGAAGAATGGGGGACTCGTGAAGTAGGGATTGATGGGTCAATATCTTTGAATTATCAAATGGATGAGTTCATGGCAGTATTGGATGAGAAACGATGAGTAGATTCTAAATGGATTTGAAGATTCTGAATGCATTTGAAGATTCCAAACATGAGAGAGAAAAAAAAGGGCTGGTTTGAATTTTGAAATTGAAATCACAGGGAAGAAAGAGTGTGAGAAGAAACTAGATCTAAGTGAATGAGATAGAGGAGAGGTAAAGTCTATTTACAAAATTGAAATTGGAGAGAAGAGAGAGAAATATCTACCCATGTGAAGAGAGAGAGTGTATGCCCATTTCTACCAAATATTATTTGTTTTTGTTAGGATTTGGGTCCAAGCCCAAGCTAGGAACCCAACAGGGTTGGGGTGTCCTATACGGACTCCTAACAAGCCCATAGACCCGATAGAGTTATGGGGAGAGTTTGAGTAGATTAGGTAACTTATGTTGTAGGTTATCTAT
Source organism: Kingdonia uniflora (assembly GCA_014058105.1). Lineage (NCBI taxonomy): Eukaryota > Viridiplantae > Streptophyta > Magnoliopsida > Ranunculales > Circaeasteraceae > Kingdonia > Kingdonia uniflora. The sequence continues at coordinate 1,392,203 of JACGCM010001419.1, forward strand.
ATATATATATATATATATTTGAATTATGTACATAGAACAAGATGATGAATCAATAAGAAATCTTTCTTTCTCTCTCTTCTTTTGTTCATCCAATACACGTTATCAGCACCAAGCTCTAGGAACGAGGAGAGCAGAAAATTACCTTTTAATCAGAGTTTTCAACGAAACCAAGCGATCAGGAGAAGAAGTATTTTACATTTTTTTGAATACATATTCGATCCCTTTCAGATCTATACTATATGATGGATTATCATGGTTCAAAAGTGTATTTTCCTTATTTTATTCGGATTAAAAATTAAGGTTTTTGGTGATTTTTACCCTTGATAAAGGGCTGTATTCAAACCTGTATATTTTTTTATGTGGACATCGGATAGAGATGAGACTACTTTGGTTTGATAGCCTACTCTGAGAGCTTTTCAATAGTATATGTCACGTCTCTGAGAGATGTCCCAATCGCTAGGAATAACATGTTGAAACTAGGCAGTTTCACGGCCAATAACGACATTTTTTGGTCGATGACGTCAGCAAGATAATCAATTATTATTTGATAATTATCTAATATGACATCATCATAATCCACTGTGATGTCAGCAGTGATACATGTTGAGAACATGTGACATGGCACATGCGTACAGGGGCGAAGCCAGGACTTGAGTTCATTGGGGTCAAAAAACAAGACGAAGAGGTTCGGGGGCATCGCCCCCGAGAAAAAAATTGTGAAGCATATTAGGGTATTTTAGTATCGCTTATATTAGAACTCATGCCAAGTTTAAAAAAATAAAAATAAAGTCTCAATCTAAAAGTTAATTCTTAATAGAACTTGATAATTAGAAAACGTAAAAATGAGACAGTGGGGACTTGAACTCTTGTTTACGTAGTCAAAACAAGCATACTTGTCCACTGGACCAATAGCAATTATACAAATTATATACATATATGTATCATTTATAACTATCTGGTAAGTGATTTTGGGCAAATCCTGTGGGGTGACCCCACTGATCCCCCCTAGCTTCGTCCCTGCGTGCGTGGCACGTGTTGTGATACGTGGTAGTCACAGGAAGTGACACATGGCAATCGCTGAAATGTCACCGGCTAGTCACCGGAAACAGGCCACCGACCGGACGTCGAAAGTTGACCGAAATTTTGGCCGGAATATTTATCGGATAGTCACCGGAATATTTTATGATGGTTATCGGAGAAGTGACGTGGCGGACACGTGCGTGGTACGTGTACAGTCCGTGTATGTGGCACGTGTGTGTAGCACGTGCGTATCTTGTGCGTGTGGCACGTGTGACCTATGCATGTGTGGCACGAAGGTCGGTTCAGACTAGTCAACCCGATCCAGGCCTTGACCCAGACCGAGTTAGACCGGTCCAGACACTAAAACGGCTATGAATTGCCCAATTTTTTTGAAAAATTCATATTGACTGGACCTACCCCGTGGGGGACCCATTTTGAATTTTTTTATGCAAAATATTTTTTAAATATTTTTGGGAATAGGTGCCTCGTATAAGAATATTGGCTCACTTATATGTGATATAAGTAAATGGTGTAATACCTATTTAAGTATCTTACGATAGCTAATAGGATATTACGGGTATGCCCCTTGGATACTAATTATCATGATCAGGGATCACATATAATACAAAACCAGGACTAATTTAGAATACAACTAGGAGTCAAATCTAAATCCCAATTAATTGCCAATGACAAATAATTAGAGGTCAATTAGGAATTTACTTAATTTTATTTCTAAAAACTTGGTGTTTAAGGAATCAATTTGTCATATCTAGGTGCAATTAGATGTTACAAAATAACATTTAGAGGTATATAGGCATTAATAGCAATCTATAGTACCCTAAAATGTTAATTCAAAAATAGGCATAATCAACCTATCTTGTAAACCCAGCTGACTTTGGGATGGGACCACTTGTCAACTAAAAATCTAAAACCCCTCATATTCGTAGAAAATGGATCATTTGGCTTGAATATACAGACATTTATAGAACTTAAGGTCTTAGAACACCCTAATTCTATGAATAACGATAACACACATCTAGTAGTTTTAAATAGCAATCTTGGTTAAGATTCTATTAAAACGCATACCTACAATTAAGATCATCATTTTTATGGGGTAAAATTTGAGATTTAATTATTATAAAAGAATTTCATGAGTTTTAGAATAGAAATAGGGTTCACCTATAACATGATTGAGAATCATTTATCTTAATTCTAAGTACAATGATCTGTCTTTAATGCAATTGATATGTTTATCAAGAATTGTCACTGATTACAGTCTATATTTTATATTACAGATGTCTATGAAACTCAAAAATGTTGACTTTCCACCATTGTTGCTCTCTAAAGCTAATTACCTCACTTGGTGCATTGACGCTGACTTATTATTGATGTTTCTCAGTCTGCAGAAGACCATCATCATTGGCAGCAAGGAAGATTCTATCCACCTTCAATGCTAGTAATATTGCGCTTCAGAGGCAATATCGATAAGAGAACATGAAGACTGTCTTAATTCAGGCATTGCTCCTCTCTGAGAAGAACGATGACCTTTTGATGAAGTATCATGTTATGGGGACTTCTGGGAGTGCACCGTTGCCAGCAACAAACAATGTTTAGTTTTAGGGAAACAACTCTGTCCGTCAGGGACGAAGATATGGAAGGGGCAGAAGAGGATACCAGGGATACAGGAAGGGTGGGAACCAGAAACCCTTTGGCCCTAAGAGAGGTAAAGGATTTAAGAAATCCTGGACACTAGGCAATATGAAGAAGGAAAAGAAAAATGATCTGGGATCTACTTTCTTTAACTGTGGTGACACGGGAAACTGGGTACGGGAATGCCAAGCACTACGGGTGGCTACAGGTGACAGAGTCTGAACCCACCAGGCAATTGTTGACACTAACTCCGCCCCTCCCGAGTTTGCAACGTCAGACTTCTTCGACGACACGAACGCCGTCATGGATCAGCATACGAAGTAATCCGTACTGATATCTCAGTAGACATGTAATATCTCATTAGAGAGAGCACTAGTAATTTCTTTTCTAGACAGACTTGATTTACATTTTGTTGTTAGTATTTTTGATTTTGTTGGGAACATATTATTTATAGTTCATTAAAATGCTCATGACATACATGAGATTTATTTTGTTCAAATAAATTGTGATTATTCAAATTTATTGCTTGGGAAGTAGTTAAATTCCATATATGATAGTTGATCTATTATATATAACCCGCCTATGGATCTATCTGCTCATTGAGCATGACCGATAATCGGATGAGTGACGACATATGTCTAAGAGACATTAGTACAATGCACTCGATCCTTTTGAGATATGAATATATTTCTTATCTAACCTTGTGCATCAGGGATGACACGAATATCATTGACATGACCAATATGATAAAATGCACTAAGTACGTTACGTTATTACTCTCTAACGGTACGATACAGAGTATCTAGTTTACTTTATAAACTAGTAAATCCAGCCAGATTTTATTGAGTTTAAGGAGATACATGATAATGCTTATCACGTAATGATTATCGGAGAAAATGACAGACAAGGTTCTATGCATTCACTCCATGCCTAAATGTTAAAACATGTTATTGGAACTGTTTCCAATACACTCCTCAGGGCTTGAATAACGAGGAAGATTATCGGGATTGCATCTCAACTTTCTTTAAAAGGAGAGAAGATCCAGGGAGTGTACGTGTAATAATTTCTTTCAAGGAAAGTTTATTATTTTATCCTAGTATGACCAAGGTGGAGTGGGATCTCCAGCCTTTACTCCAAACACATCCATAGAGACACATGGTGGACCTTTCCATCTACATAGTGGCCCACTTGAATATTTATGATCATAAAAGATGCATCTAGGAGATGGTCTTACGTTTGCCTACTCATAAAATCTAGGAATGCAACATTAGCACGACTTCTCATTTAGATCATTCGATCACAGGCTCATTTCATGGATTAACCGATCAAAGTCGATTGATGCAACTTGATAGGGGTTTGGGAGTTAGACTCTCAGGCTTTTGATGATTATTTTATCACTAAATATGATAGATGATTGAGTATCATGAGTACCTCATACCATACCCAACTAGGGATTGGTGGAGAACCTAATCAAGCAATTTAGGATAATCGTTAGGCCACTGTTATTACGATCACAGCATCTGTCTAGTGTGTGGGATATGCATTTTTGCTCCCACAACACTGATTAGGGTTCGTCCCTAAGCAAATCATCAAATTATTTTTTCCCAAAAGCGACTAGTAACTGGGTTAGAGCCCAGTATTGCCCATCGACAAATATTTTGATGTTCCGTACAGGTGCCAATCGTACCACAATATATGAAGATGGGACCCTTAACGTCGGGCTAGTATTATGTGGGTTATGATTCGTATTTATCAATGGATATTTGGACCCACTGGCGACGTATATACTGCAGGGCTGATAATTGTCACTTTGATGAGACGATATTCCCAGCATTGGGGGGAAATATGACAGTCAATGCTGAGGATGTTTCCAAGAGGTCTTTGAAAATACCATCATTGTCTCATCTAGATCCATATATATATGTTAGGTGACAATAAGGTTCAACGGATTACAAACCTTCAATAGGTCATAAATGATTTGCTAGACGCATTCATAGGCACTATTGAAGTACCGTAAGTATATGTACCTACAAGTAATACACCTACACAGCAGAACGTTCTGGGGGAACTAGTACCGCAGCAGAACGTTCAAGGGGAATTAGTAATGCAAATGAATATGAGGCTCACACTTAGTACAGAGCACCGTTGGAAAAAAGTATTATGAGCCAGGGAGCTGCAGAATAAGGGACAAATAGGACTAATGGTGTAGTCGGTTCATCGAAGATGAAACCACCCATTAACGAGGCAATAGTAGCTACGCGACTAATTAATGCATTACGAGACTAGCCCGGCGTGGCACATACATATGATAATAATGAGATCTCGATCTATTAAAAGTTTATAATAAACACAATGTAGGATCGTTCAGTAGAGATTTGTCGACAAGGTATTCATATTCGTTGTTGTACTCACCATCAAAGATGAGGATTTAGAGCCAAAGTGGGCATCTGAAATCCAAGCGAAGCTCAGCTCGCAAGTATAATGCGAAATGATACAATTGAGTCTATCAGTTATAAATGGGAAAGATACGAAAACATGATTAACTCAGAGAGATAATTTGGTCAAGGCAAGACTAGTTGCCCAGGAAATTTATAAGAGATCTGGCATCGAGTGCAGTGTGACCTATTACCCGATTATGGACGCTATAACGTTTCAGTATAGATCAGTCTGTCAAGTTGTCGGGGATAAGCTAGACATGCGTTTAATGTAAATACCGTGTATCTATATGGGAAACTAGACACGGATATCTACATGAAGCCACCTGGGAAGGTATAAGCTTCTGGAAGCAATTAAGCCCAAATCAAGAGGTGTGTACGTAATAAAACTAGAAAAGTTATTGTTAACTTGAAGCAATCAGAGCCCATGAGACATAGTAAGTTGACTGAGTATTTGAAGGTCAAGGACTTTACAAATATCCTTATCTGTCTATGCGTTCTTATTTTGAACACAGATATTAGCTTCACTCGTTATAACATTGTACTAAATGATTTAAAATCATTAAACCTCCGGGGAAGATCGCGAGAGCCGCCGAATACCTTGGGAAGGAATTTAAAATACGAGACCTTAGGAAATTAATTAATGTCTCGATTTACAGATCGAACATCTTGGCAGTGGCATACTCGTACACCAAGTAATATATATCGGAAGAGTTATCTAACACTTTGATATGGATGTAACACACGATACTAAGTCATTTATTGCGCATCCAGTACTTGAGTAGGATGGTGGGAGAAACTCCTAAGGCTATGATGTTATAGCTAGGAGGTGTTTTGCTATAGTTAGTTGGGTATACTATACCTAATAACTTATTCGCAGTAAACTATTTGGCTTGCCATAGTTATGTTCCTACTCAAAGGCACTAAATTGAGATCAGGCACATTCTGAGGTATCTGATCAGTATGAAAGACTGGGGTCTGTTCTACTCAAAATGGTAAACAGTAAAAGTATAGAGTACATCGATACAAAATACTTCTTAGACCCACATAGAGACCATTGTGAAATGGATTATGTATTTATGTACGGGGATACATAAAGATTCTCGGAGATCGATGAAGCAGACAGCGGTAGCTACTCCTCGAACCACGAAGATTCTTACACTTCATGAAGCTGGCAGAGAATGATGGCTGAGCTCCAAGATAAATCTCATCAACCGAAGTTGTGGCATGTTCTATCCAAGATTAAACATCAACCATGTATGAAGACAATTCATCTTGCATCATTCAAGTCAATGGTGATTTATCAATGGCAGCAGAACAAATCACATTTCATAAAAGCCATTCCAACCTTATAAATTATAAAAGGCGAATGAGATTGGCGTTGTTAAAGATATTTTAGAAGACATCTTTGCAAATCTATGCACGAAGACTCTTGCACCACTTACGTTTAAGCAGTTAGTACACGGAATCGACATGCAGAAGATTTACTTATCAATATCTTAGAGAGATCGACATCCGGGGGAGTAGTCCTAGCCTGACGTGGACTCATGCATGTTGTACTCTCTTTTTTTCTTCTGATAACGCAGTTTTTATCCTAGGAGGTTTTACTGGCTGGAGGTTTTGATGAGGCAACGTATACACGTCCACAACCCATAGAGGGCATATGATTGCACTCTTTGCCTGCACAGATTTTTGCTTAATAGAATTTTGCTAGGAAGATGTTTTAATGAGGCAAGTCGTCCTAGTATGGAACACCCCAAGGGGGAGTATTAGGAGTTGGGTCCAAGCCAAGCTAGGAACCCAACAGGCTTGGGTGTCCTATACGGACTCCTAACAAGCCATAGGCCTGATAGGGTTATGGGGAGAGTTTGAGTAGATTAGGTAACTTATGTTTATCTATATATATCAGTATAGAGAACAAGATGATGAATCAATAAGAAATCTTTCTTTTTCTCTCTCTCTCTCCTTTTGTTCATCCAATATAGTACTGTTATATTGTTCTAGATTGATTATCTTTCAACAGTTTTTTCTTTTCCACATCCTCTATTATGAGGACCACTTCTCTGGAGATGTGTGGTTCCTTTTGAGTGTCTCTAAATCCTTCCCCTTTAGAGTTTGGGCTTAAAAGTTTTCTTTTGGTTTAGTGGTTCTTTTTATCTTTCACAAAGGCAGATACTCAATATTCACTTAAATCATCAAAATTGGCCAATATACTGAAAACCTGGCAAATTCGGCTATTCAAAATGCCGTCAATATTTGGGGAATATTTTTTTGGGTGTCATTTTTAATCGTATGTATCGGCAATATATACTAGTATTACCTACCGTGGTTTGGAAATAACTGGAGGTCCAGAGTAGAGTGGTGCAGGCAGTAATGAAGAGGTTGGGGGAGAGAGATGAGAAGTGATTGGTAAGAAGAAAGAAAAAGAGAGATTGGGGAGAGAAGAATGACACACAAGACATATAATTAACCTTCTAGGATGTCACGGAAAAGAATATAGCTTATCCCAAATGGGTGTCAAATGCCCAGAGAAGCCTGCTTGGACGAAGAACAAGGAGAAACCTGCTATCTCTTAATATCTATATTACATTCTAGGTTATTTGTATCAAGACAAACTTAAAACAACACATTTTCCGAGGCAAAAACAACTAATCAAACGGTTTAGATTTGTTGTCAGGTTATACAACTTCCTAAACTACCAAAACTTCTTAAAAGATTACATCTGTCCCTAACTCCTAAGTAGTTATGTCACATGTTTAACTTGAAATTATAACTACATGCATTAACTTCTCTTTCTACTTTACAAGCCTGTCGCATCTTTCTCTCTCCCTCCTCTTCTCTACAACCACCCTCTCCTCCCATTGAATCCGCTCTCCACAACACAACAGGTACATCTCTCTTCAATATAAGATTGTTACTCAAACGTTATGATTCACAAACTTTTCATACTGACGGTATATGCATGTTGTGAGTATTATAATATCTTCTGAAAAGTCCTGCTGTGAGTTTTATAATATCTTATGAAAAGTTGTAGTAGTTGTTGTTGTTGGATTGGAGGATTGAAGTAGAGATAATGGGTTGCAATATTGCATGCAGAGAGTTAATTGTTTATGGGTTATAGTATGAGTTGTTGTTCAACTTCTTCTTCAAGGTACCCATCTCTGATTTGTCCTTCTCCTTCATCTTCATCCCGTACTTCTTCTTATCCTTCTTCTTCGTTTCTTTCGCCTTCATTTCTGTCATGACTGTTGCGAGATCCGTCCTTCGCTTTCGCAATGCCGCAGCAAAGCTTACCTCTGAAGCAAAACCTTCTACCTCCTCACCCTTTCGTATGTCAAATCCAAAACCCCTCTCTCAACGAATACTCAGATTATGATTTTAACTTTAGCCCTTACCTCTTTTGATCCTCTAATTTGCAAAAGCTCTTTTAATTGTTTCATCTAATCTTGCAATTTTGTTTCAGAAGGAGTCATGTTGAGTTTGTACTCTTCTCTGCATGAAAAACCAATACCTCTTAAGGAGATGATCGAGTCTAGTGTATACACACTATCTCCTTAAGACAGATTCGCCCCTGCCACAGTGTTTTGCAGGAATATAGGCCCCTGTCTCCCAGGATACAATGATCAGTCGCAAAAAGAAAAAAACACTTCTATCTTTCTGCCAAACGAACTTTGATTGCGTCTGTTTTCTCTTTGTAAAAAGACTCAAGAAAACTCTGAAAAACTGATGATAATAAATGAAAACGAAATTGGGTTATATAGAGCATAGGTGACTCTTCACCAAGAGTCACACCTTAAGGTGCATCTGTTGGAGACACCTCAAACCCAAAAAACGACTAAGTGTTTAAAGGAATCCCCATGAGCCCATGGCCCAAGGCCCAATCATAGACTTATAATAATAAGCGGGTTTCCTAGGTCGAGCAAGCCCATGGGTAGCCCATGCACCCAAGCTAGCTTGCACACATGGGCCGCACATGTCGCACATGCGCGTGTGACCCACCAACTCTCATACACATTACAACAAAGTAAGTGTTTGATTTACTTATATAGGAGAGTTGTGATTCCCACATATCCAATATGAGACTAAAACCACTTAGTTCCACCATTCAAACTTAAAGGAAAAACAAATCATATTGTATTTTTCAACAGAGTTGAGTTGCTGTGTTGATTCATTGATGCCATTTCATACTGCTACTTCTGCGTTGTTGACTTCAAAGCTCTCTGTTTTGATTTGAGAGGGTTGGCTTTCTCAAGGTATTAGTGTGCCCCATTGTTCTATATGTTGAGTTTATGATTTTGTTTGTAGTTTTATGTTTTGGGTGTAGTAGTGGTAGAAATTTTGTTTGATGCTTTGTTTAGGATTGGTAGATATAGTTGTTTTAGGATTGGTTTAGTAAGCACTTTGAGAAAGAAGAGAAAAGTGATGGTTTAAGTATCTGAAGGTGGTAGTGTAACTTCGGATTTAGGAATCCTTTTTTCAGGATTGTGTTTGCAATTCTGGAATGTTCTCGCACCGGTTAGGCATTGTGAAGAGGTTGTACTCAAAGGGTTTTGTCGTGGAAGGGTAGTTGTGTAGAGAAGGTTTTTAATTTTCGTAGTTAGTTTGGCTTTATGTGAGGAACATTAAGAATTTTGATGAGGGAGGGGGTCTCCACCCCTTTATTAGGTAAAAATGCATGGTTTCATTGATCCCTATAGTGTACATCCTCAAAAGTGTCAGTTTTGAATATATTTTGTTTTTTTTTGGAGATGATGGAATAGCAAGAACCTTTTGCATATACATCGTGTTTCTTTGTATATATTAGGTTGCCTCAGCCTACTTAGATTGTACTCTTTTTATTTTGATCAATCTTCCTACCATTATTGGACAACCCAATTTCATAATCAGGAAGTTCAAATATGTGAATCGATCAGGGTGTTATATGTTCATTTAATTGCTTGAGTGACTTATGACTTTGTGCGTAGAGCACCGCTAGGAGGACTTCAAGGTTCTCCGTCTTAGGGACCATGAAGGAGAGACTACACTTAAATGGAAGAAACTCTGAAGTAGTTAAAAGATGTTGCAATGTGCTTTATTATGCTTTCAAATGGGGGTTTCCCTGGATTTTTTCAATTTCATTTGGTTTCACGAGGATGTGTGGGTCTGAGTAGTCAAGAGATGTGAGTTGGTGTTTTAGCCAGTTTCATTACTATTGGTTTTAGAGAATTGTGTTTTACTCATAGTTATACAACTCTATTTGCTACAGCCCCTAATTCAATGCTTGAGTGCTTTCATGAGTATAGTAAAGAATGCATTTAGTGTTGAATGTAGAGTAAAGAAATCTAATGGATTATTGAGCTTGATTTTTGTGCTTGCGATATAATCGTTTTGTTTTGACGGGTGATAGCAAGAAATCCAAACTCTGATAACATTCCATTAACTACCTTTTAACCATCTTGGCATTACGGGTTCTTACTTTCATCTCTGCAAATGGGTTTTTATGAGAAAATGTATCGGGTTTGATTGCTTGGGGAATTTAGCGAGGAAAGTATAAAATGATACACAGAGGCATGTTGGAGATAGTTTTATTGGTCTAGCATTAAAATAGTGTAGTACCGAAAGGCACACCATTTTGGTTTTAAGGATTGCCATTCGTGGCATAGACACGGGTTTAAAGAATCACCATTTTGGTTCGTATAATTGTTTTTTTTAGGCGAATTCGTACTTACAACAATGTTTACTGTTTTTGCAGATTATTCCCATAATAATAAGTCATCATTGCCTAATACACCAAGATGTAAAGCCAATGGAAAGATTGAAACGAATGTGAACCCAAACTTTGAAAGGTGTATTTTCCTTTGGTATATGCTTTTGCAGATTCATAACCATTCTTGGTGTAAAGCCAATGTTACAGAATATGATTAGGCTCTTATTTGTTGGAGTACTGAGTTTGACCTATTACATTGTGGAAGTTGGGATCTTGCGAATTGTCCCGATGATATGTACGTAGATGGGATTTTCTCAAATAATAATAGAGGGAGGCTCAAGTCTTTGATGTAATCTCTTATGAAATGTTTAATTTGTAAATATCACTTATGCATTATTTATGAATACAACTTTTTCTATTCTTGAACCTCTTTGTGCTATGTGTTTTGCAGATTCCACTACGGGGTTTCATCTTTGGGGTGAAAGAAATGCAGTATATCCATACCAACATATACACGGGTAGTGTCGAAGGCGCATCGACATTCTTGCCGAATGTTGCATTGTATCAGTTGACAGATAAAAGAAAGAAAACATCACTTTCCAAGCTGCATTGCATGTAAAGGTAATCCCTAACTTCTTGAAGTTTTATCAGTGCAGGGAGTGGTCTTTCTGTCTGAAAGGCTTACTTAATTTGAATTTAACCAATAGCTTCTCCCTCTGAAAGCCACACCTGCCGCCCTTTCAGGTTGAGCGGGTCTACCAATTGCCTGATAAGCGTGACTCCACCGCAAATCAAGTTTATGCATATGGAGTAGAAGTTAAGTGATCTTTCACAGATAATCGGAAGAGAAAAAACAGAATACCAAAACTACATGCACAATCAATTTTCAATTCTAAAAAAAATTCTGATAAAAGAGGCAATGCAGTGGATGCTAAATTTTAACAACAATATAATGGAAGTGAAAGGATACACCCAGTTAGGAGTCTTCAAAATGTGCTTTTCGCTGGAGAGTGGATATAGCACTGTCAAAAAGTAATATAAATGGCCTGCCATGATTCCCAACAAATCTGGCATAATCGGTGAACCAAAAATAACATCCAAAGCTAGCATTGCCCATGGGAGATAAAATGCCTGCAAGCCAGAATGCACGAATCAGGTGATATTACATCTTTGAAACATAATTTCGGATTCTGATCAGGGAAAAAGAATCAGCATACCTTGAGACTCACAAGACCATATATGTTGACTTGAGCATTTGGGAATTCTCTACTCCAGACATAAAGAAGCATGAATACTAGGGAAATGCCCAAGTAAGGAGACCAGAAAAAAGGAATGGCTGATAGTGCCTAAGTCATTCAAGAATCGATAAAACATGAGAAAAAACGATAACATAATTGAATGAATACAACAGAGAAACGAGGAACATGATATACTACAAGCCAGATATTACCAATATTGACTATGAGAAAGACCAATAAGGGAAATGCACAAATCATATCAAACTTATTTTATTTGTATTTCTTTTTTGTTACTGCATATTCTCAACTCATTCAAATGCAACATCTTTTTAAACAATTCCAATAACTTAGTGTATAATAACTTAATATAGTATTAATTAAAATTTGAGAATATCAACGTTCTAAAATAAATAGCGCCAAAGGCGCATTGACGTGTTGCCGTGACTTGGTCACGGGTAGTACTAGTTATTATACAAACTACGACCCCAGTGAGTCACTACACATTATGTATCGTGTTTATCTTTTCTGTACTAATCAGGTTTCTGTCTAAATTCATTCAGTTACGAGAAAAATAAAAATTTCGATCAATAGTATGGTAACTAAATTTAGTATTATCAACACAACATACAAGCTTATAAAAACAAAGATTTTGTACGCAATTACAGGGACGACAATTACAGGATAAATGACACTCACAAGTTCAGTAGTCCTTGAGGTATCTCTCTAGCCAAAACCAAAATCAGACACACGATGGGTTAGCAAAGTGGCATGATGTTTGTCACCAGTCCCACGGACTTCGTACGAGAGAGATCAGTGCAAAACAACTCTCACATCATGTTTACAAAAAAACTTCTCTACAGCAACAGGTTATCTTCACTGTTTTTTGTGTAGACAGTGGTGCAGTGTGGACGCATAATCTCCAAACTGGATATCGCTTGGCGGATGAAGATCAAAAACATATGAGATGGGTCTGGATACCGTCATTAGTTTCTTAGAGTTTGTCATGTCTGAGAACTCCCCAAAGCTAAATTCATCAAACGGGAAGGATTCTGTGAGAAAGAAGAAACAATCTCTACCCAACTTTTCTACCTGAAAAAGAAAAGTAGTATCATCAACATAGAAAAGAAAATTATCAATAAATGGGCGTGTCCCATGTGTTTTTGATCTTCAACAAGTAAACGTGATTGTACCTGTAACTGTGAAAATTTAAAGTTGTTCATGATAAGAACCACACGTATCTCATACATGAAGTCGGCCAAAATCCTAATAGCAAGGTACTCGAAAAATTTCTGCAAGAGGCCCTGCTGTTGTTCCAGTATATCACCCTTGGAATCAAATTTAGCAAACCATAAGACACACCGAACATCTCCCCAAGGAATTTGGCTTTCGCCTGCTTGAGACATGATTGTCTGGTATGGGTGGCTTAAGCCCCAAACTACCCTCACACCAGAGAACAATTCATCATCAGATATGGAGGAGTGTGGAAGACAAGTTGTGGAGACTATCTTCCCCGAATCACAGTAGCGAGAAAGATTGGAAGAAAAGTGCAAATCGCTATCATCTAATATAAGAATACATCCATCGGTAGTTGATAAGGGTAGCAAATTCAGAAAGGAAGTCGCATCAGCATTTTCCTCTTCTGGCAAACAGAAGCTTGGACTGCTAAAGGATGGAGCAGATGGGCTAAGATCATGAGAAAAAAAACATGATTCTCCATAACGGCATCCCTGCTCACCCACATACATAAAGGTTAGGGACGAATTATTTTATTAAGTAGAAGCTCAACTTCCAGGAATTACTATAAATTACTGGCATTGATTCGTAAATACCAAGTTCAATTATTTTTAATTAGTGTATTCTCAAAACACGCTTACACTTTTTTACTTCGGAAACAAATTTCACAAAAAATAAATATATAAAATCAGACAAGTGAAATTCCACATATATTAATATTTAGAATAAGACACAAATATTAATAAAATCGTACAAGTGACATACCTGTGGAGAATTGAAAAAGTTGCATACGGGTCTCTTAGCTTGAAGGGAATGCGAAAAGTAACAATCACTGCCTTTATTACATGTACCTTTCATAAAAAATCTACACAGAGAAACTTCATTTGCGGCATGAGAATCAGAATCATTAACAGATAAGTTTATACTCCCAACAGATTCTTCTGTATGTTGAATTCGTATCTGTTCAAGACAGTCGAGCAAAACAAAAGATCAATCTTGATGGCAATGAGCTTAAGATATTACACAAACAGGGGAAAAGAACACGAAAAACAACCTCTTTGTTAACAGTTACCATCTTCTCAGCCACACTACTTGCTTGAAAGTCGTCCGAAGAAACAAAAGGTAAATCAAGACACGTCCTTATCATGATATTTGGATCAAGATGCTCTTCAGTGGCAGAAATTACACTTGGCGGAGATTGAAGAATGCATGTATGTTCAAATTCATAGGGATCATAATAAGAAGGTAATCCGCTCGATGTACTGAGAAATTTGGGCCGAAAGCGGTGCACTACTTTTAGTATATCATCATCTGCATAGAACGATAATAAGATTTTGTAAAGAAGACTTTATGTTTAATATGATTACTGAGTCATACATATCTCTGAAACATGATGCAGTGATGTCTGCAAAAGATGATGGAAAGAACACCACTCCTCTTCAAGCTTAGGCAACAGGACCGAAGTAGCTTTGGGCTCATTAGAATTAAGGTGTTTCAACCGTTCAAGGCGATGCTTATCCTTCATTAATAAATAAAATACAAATTAAATGAGAAAATTAAAATTATTACTTTGAGACAACTAGTCTAGAAAATTATTCAAAATACTGTAAGTTAACTCGAAGTAAATGAGAACTCCCATGTCTCGCAGCAGGCACCTAACAAAAAAATACTATGATGAAACTCGGTGAAACAAAATATATTAGCGTGGCACCTGGTTCTTTCATATATGCATTTGAATTAAGTGACCCTAGTACTCAAGAGAGAGTTCACAGGAATTTTACAAGTATCGGGACTTTTTACAATCAAACTTCTACAGACTAAAAATAAACAAGTGCACGTTCAAATCCCTCTCTTTCCGTTTTCTCTGATGACTTGATATTTTTCTTTCAATTTAAATCTTTCGAATAAAAAATAATATCCAGAACACTTTTATTTTATCCTAGTTATATATGGCTGGAATATATAAAATCATAAGAAATTTGAAGGAAAAAAGAGGAAGAGAAAACCCTTTTTATTCCACTTTTTTTAATCCTCACCTCCTGGATTATGTCCAGGATCATTAGATAGGAATCCTGATCCTAGACGTAATCCGGAGATGTAGGAAGAAACAAAGAATATCAATATTGTGTAAATGGTTTTTCGATGAAAATGTCAGCAGTCGCAAAGCTCTACCACTTGAACAACAAGAACATGTCGGCGTTGAGTGTCGCTCTTGTGGGCATTTCCAGTTCAACTAAGGAGAACATCAACCTCTTTGCTACGGAGGTTTCCTAGGCCTAGTAGGAAAAGTAGGCCAACACTAAAAGGGGCCTTGACTTAGTAAGGGATCGCTTATGGTCATTAATTTCGTCCTAGGTCAAATAATGTCGAGAGGGCTTTTGGCTAGGATCAAATCGCTTTTGTGGTTAGTGCTCTAATGCTATTGGCTAGGATCAAATAGCTTAACTATGCTGAGGACTGGTAATGTCTATAGTCGCTACTAGTTAGGATGAAATCTAGCAATAAAGCCAATTCTTTGCTTTCGCGTGTTGGTCTGGCGGTTTTGCTGGATTTTATAGTGGGTTTGGATATAGAAGTGATTTTCTTAGAGTGGACCAGAGGTAGCGTAGCCTTCAGCTGGGAAAAAATTTAACGTCCAAGATCATTAGATAGGAATCTGAAGATGAAGAGAGAAACAAAGAATATCACTACTGTGTAAACGAAGAGTTTAAGAATAAGCATTACATAATCTTCAAGATCATTTTGGAAAAAAGGGAATATATTATCAACTTTTATACCACATATTCTATTTTGACACCAAAAAATGAAAATAAAAAAAAGGTCTTTCGAAAAGAAAGGACAAATTTCTTTTGTAATATGTTAATTACTAAGAGTGTGGAAGTGATCAATCTCTACTAAATTGAAAATAACTGATAGGAATCGTGGTCGTTTCTACGACCACAAGGAGCACGTCTCGTACGTCGCGTGCGTACTTTTTTATTTAGTTATTTCTATTTAATTTATTCATTGAATAATAGGGCTAGTTTCTTAATTAGATTGGTATTAGGGTTTCTATTTGTGTTAGGTCTCTTCTCCTATAAAAGAGAGCCTAAGCTTAGTTTATTAGGAGATTGGTTTTGGGAGAGAGAAAGGCTTAGCCTTAGAGAGATATGTAGAGTTTGGGGTAAATCTCATAAACCGTAAGTCTTTTGACCTTTATTTTATGCAATTGAGAGAACTTAGTTTTAATTGAGAATAATTTAGCTTCCGCAAACGTAGTTTTTAACACACATGATCTAGTATCAACAAATTGTGAAAAAACCTACAAGAATATCTAAAATTTTAGTGATTTTGAAGCTTACGGATTTCCTCGTGATGTATTCCGATGTTTTGTAATGAGCTGCTTTAGCCAACACATTACCCAACCACTGAGCTTTTACTTCTTTAATTCTGTCACTCCTTTTCCTCTATGTATACCTTCTTCACTCATCTTACCTCAAGATCAACCATAATGCAGATAGTATACTAAATTCGTAAATAAAAAATCAATGACAACTTATGACCCCAAACATTTCACCCTCAAACCCCTTTGCAAGCCCCTTCTACCACGTACTTTTCTCACGGTTGTTGGATCAGATTATCTCCAGTTTCACAACAACAAATTTTTCTACCCAGTCGAAAATCTCTGGAGATCCAAAGTCCTCATGCCGAACCCTTTTTCAAAATAGTAGGAACACCAAGGCAAGAGGACTTCTCAAAACCCTATTCTATTGCAATCAAAAGCCTCTTCAAGACGAAAAACCACTGAATTAAGCTAGTAATCATTGCTCCTCTTTCCTTGTTCAGATTCCTCACACTCCATTAATCCAATATGATTAACCCCAAAAATTTCATAAAACGGCGAGATGACACGATGTGGCAGTCATCAGTAGGAGGAAAATCACATTATCAAGAACTGATGCAGTAGGACAAGAAAGAAATAAACTACAGTGGATAAGAGTCAAATGGGTGTCGAAGACTTGACGAAATCTTGGGCAGACGTGGTGTGCATACCATACCAAAATTTCAGAAGTAGAAGAAAGAACTCGTTTTGTTGCTCATTCTAACTTGCTAAACTGGGTCCCAAGGCATCGGCAGAGGTGCCAGTTAAGATGGTTTAGTTCTCTAGTCCGCTATGAGGTGTCCATAATTATGCCAGATACGTGTTTAAAATTAAATAGGAGTCTCACAGTAGATCATCTACTTTGGAGAGGGTCCCTGATAAGTGTACGATGTCTAAGGCCGCTGAAGAAATGGTGGATAATTTGCTCATTCATGGTCTCATGACATCTTAAGTTTTGAGCGGCTTAGTGGCAAACATCTGTCAAAATTTTCGTACACCGTGGCAAATGATTTTAGTGGTAGGGTACATGTTTTGTTTCGATAGAAAAGGCTGCTCAAAAAGTTGTACTTTTCACATTATATGCCCTTGTGGAAGGAAGAAGGGGAACTCGCGCGTTTTGGAAGGGACGACTCTTTAATTGCATGAAATCTTGATGAATATTAAAGACCTTGTGTATCCAAGGGTGTCGTACTTTGGAACATTTAAGAGGGATGTTTTGTGTTTGACGAGAGGAAATTGCGAACTTCTTTTGTTGACCTTATTCTATTATTTTATATGCTCTATTATTGTTTGGGACTTGCAAGAGGTTTATTCAATTACATGATTTTCAATTCTTTGCTATAATAACTACTCTTTTTTGGATAAAAAATAGAGAAAAAAAATTAAAATCTTAACTTTATAGGCCTAGATTATACTGAATATTATATCATACTCTATCTAAAGAAAGTATACCAGGTTTCAGATATTTCCAAAATGAGACCTTAATACATAAAATGAAATTCTACCTTAAAAACGCGTTGCCAAAACTGATATGCGCATAGGTTACCCATGAATACCACTTCCTTTCTACCGGTCAGGATGACGTTTTCACCACCTCCCCCCAAGTAGCTGTCTACGTACTTTGAAAACTGAAGAAAATGAATAAATAAATTATTAAAAAAAAATGGTTTTGAACTTCAAACCGAGCATGTATAAGCTCCAAGAGTACCAGAGTTTCCTGCCCAAAAGGATGGACGATAGGTAGAGGTTGTTGGTCCATCAATATACCAAGAAGAATGCCTTCCCTAAGAAGTCCAATGTCTCCAAACTTGAGAATGCTTACAGACGCATCGAAAGACAACGAAAGACTAGCAAGCAATCGTCCATAAAATGTTGGTTCATATCGGCCCCTATAGGAGGTTGGTTTTTCAAGAGCATTAATATGCATAAGCAAATTCAATGCTTCTTCGATCACTTCAGATTCTGGTGGATCCAAAGCCTTCTGCAACAAGACTGAATGGTATGCAAATTCCATAAGTTAAGGCATGTTTTATACTGAAATATCCACCCGTTTACCCATGCTGGGAATAATCCCTTACAAACAGTTACCGTCAACCAAAATTTGATTACTCTATAAACATTAAAACATATATACATTGTACAAAAATTCTAGAGGAAAAAAGTAAGTTCAACAAATGAAGGATGTAACTCCAATCAGTGCTTTGCTAGAAAACCATGTCACCATCCCTGTAAGATATAAATCATGAACTATTCACTACTAAATGTTCCACTTACAGAACCTGGTGGGTTCATAAAGGTCCCATTAAGTTAAGCTCGGCATAAACGCTGTGACCATTTTGTAGGAGAAACAAAATTGCACGTCCATAGAGACGACTAAAGACCAACTTTTTGGTGAAACATGGCCGTAGGTTGTCATTAAGTAGTAAGTACACATAATATACCTATGTTAAGTATTTCCAAGATGTTGGATGGCGGCAAAACATGAGGTGCTTGTGTTTTAGCATATTCAGATTTCAGAGACGTTTTAACTTTTTTTTTTGATGGGCCATTCAATACTATCCAACATAAATGAACTGAAACCTTACAAGAACGTTAGAAAATATGTAAGGATTAGCATACCCTTCGGATCATTGATAGCTTTAGATTCAGCGCAACACATTTGAAGTACTTGCAGCCTCAAGGACAGTCTCAATATAGAAGGAGGCTCGTGCTCATTCAACTTACTGAAAAATGACCGACTAACCAATCGATAAATCTGACCATCACAAGTTCGACCAGTCCTTCCTTTGCGCTGCTCAGCCTACAAAACAGACTTGATTTATTAATCAGGTTGCATAACTTAAACCAAAACAAACCATAATTTGATCTTATTACCTGGGATTTAGAAACCCAAACAAGCTCTGCTGCATCTTTTTTCCTACTTGCATCCCAAAAAACTTGTAAAGACCGACAAGAATCAATAACATATGATACTCCAGGTATAGTAACTGACGATTCAGCAATATTTGTAGCCAGTATAACCTGTAATAAAAATCCAAACTTCTAAGAGAACACTTTTTTCTTCTTAAAGTAAGAAGAAAATATTTTCAAAGTGTATTACATGCACCAGCGCAAGACGGTTAAATCGGACGAACTTCTAATCGAATCAGACTTCAATAGATATCCATATAATAAACAGAACAGTTAATACAAACTGTATAGACAAATACTAAAGAGATGTGACACTAGATATCAATGTAAAGGTGGTAAACTTTCTTATGGTTCTGTGCTAAGACAAAGAATACGAAAATTAATCTCTTTAGGCATGTGTAAGTGGTAGTTACAAGAATTTTTCCGTTGTATCCGCGTACAAAGGAAAGTAAAAAAAATTTGAACTCCAATGAATTTGCAGGTGAACTCCATCCATCCACTAGATCATGTTTGTTCTTCATTGCCTGAGTAAAGGATTAGAAGTCGATAGTGAGGCTCAATGCACATGAGTGATCAATGTCTTGGAGCCAAGATATTACGGAGGATTATATTTGAGTGGGTGGATAGGCTGATCCTACCAAATCTCTCAACAACAAAATTGTGTGATCATGTTCACTCGTAAAGCTATGCCAGAATTGAAAAAGACAAAAGTTGTCAAGCACACATCATTTTTTAGTTGTGTTATATAATTTGTATATGTAATTATAGTTAATCAGGTGCCTAAGAGATTTTATGTTTTTTCATGCTTAACATTTTAGCTTATTTCTACCTCACTTCCACAGGAAAATTTAATCTGAAAAGTATCCCAAGCGGTGGTGCAACCTCTGAAGCACTTGATGCCAAATTCACCTTTAAGGCACTTTATATGCTAAATTTGGAAATTAGCTTGCAACACCGCTGGAGGTGCTTTTAATATTTAATTTCTAGATCCATTTTTTTCAGCAGTTGAGATCCATTTCTTTCCAATTCTATGAAATGAGGGTATGCTTTATCCAGTACTAGTTAAAGACCAAGAAGTGTCCATCAAGACTATCTTTGCATTTAGTACGAATATTGTTACAACGATTTTTAAGAATTAGAGCAAACAACATCAGCAGTAATATACCTTGCGATGGGACTTTATGATGTTCATGGCCATAAGAGCTTGGTCAGTGTCAATGCTACGATGCAGAATGTGAACTTTGAAATCTGAACTGAAGGGTCTTAAAAGGGCCCATTGCTGCTCCAATGAATAATATGTTGGAAGAAAAACTAAGATACTCTTTTCAATGTCAGGCTCATTTTCATGAATGTTCAACACTAGATCATAAATAAGTGTGTGCATTCCTGGCTTGATTTCAGCTTCATGAGAGGGTCCAGTGCCAATATTGCATCCGTCTGGCATGGATTCAGAATCTAGTCCAAGAAGTTCAGTGACCTGGTGGATGATAAGTTTTGAATAAATCTATGTACGAAGCAAGGAATGTGACATAGAAAGCTCCAAAATGCATAGCCTTCGTCACTAAATATGCAAGTTGATATAATTAAAAAAAATCAAACCAGTAGATACAAATGTTAACTTATCATGCATGATACCATGTGATATGTTTTACAAAATCAAAAATTAGAATATACATATAAATCTAAAACACAACGGGGTACATTTTCAAAGGGATATTTTGCATAATATAAATAAATCTAAAACAAAGAGAGTTGATTACCTGTTCAAGATATAAAACTTTTCGTTGGAACACTGTTTGCTGGGAGGAACTTGGGATTGCAAGCACTTCTACCCTTTCACCCTTTCCAAGATCTTTGAAGTAATCCCTGTATCTTGAAATATCTGCCGTTGCAGACATCAAGACCACCCTTGAAGAATATGATAAGGATTAGATAATGCAGGAAGTTAGTATGTATAGAATTAATGAATAAAATAGAATTGTAATATTACTTCTCTAAGTTTCAGAAACTTAAAATATGAACCTTAAATCATTTTTTTTCAGTATAAACTGCTTCACACACGCAAGAACGAGATCAGACTCCACAGATCTTTCGTGCACTTCATCAAGAATGATAACCTTATATTTAAGAGCTTCTATCCCCCTATCTCGTATCTCATCCAACAAAACTCCAGCAGTTTTGAAGATAATTTTTGACCTGTATAGTAAAAAGTGTGAGGGACATACATCGATTATTACTTTACATGCTGGGAAAAGGTCGACAATTTGCAATTGTTGAAGTATCAGAGTAGCAAAACATAGTATTCTGCCATATATATTTTTTTCTAGTACAGAAACTACAAGGAAAAGCTGGTTAAACCATGTTGTGCATCAATATTTATCAAAAACAGCTCCTTGGAAATAATGACAATGACCCTAGTTTAGTCCAGGGAAAGACAATATGCAATATCTTTTATCTGTAATTAGTACATTTCATCACCAAACAAGAAAAAAGAAGAAGATTAGGAGGATAAAGACAAATATTCCTTGATTACAATTAAATGGCAATAGCAAATAGTTGAAGGTAGCCTTCATCACCCCTACGACTTGGACAATCTAGGCAGGTGTCATGATATAATATAAGCCCTAGATGCATCGCTACTAGAAATCTGATAGGTTACGTGGTCGCCCCCCCCACGTCATGCACATCGGGCCCTTTTCACGCACATCATAAGGCAACTCTTCATTTTAGTAATTATGTTTTATTTTATTTAGGAACTCTTATTATGAATCTTATTAGGCTATTCTAATTGTGCTTCCTAATTGCTTTCTAATTGTGATGAGCCTCATTATGCCTATAAAAGGAGAGCTCCTCTAGCTTTATTTCTTAGTACTAGTTTGAGTGAGAGAAAAGGCTTAGCTTAAAGAGTTATGCAGAGTTTGGGTTAAAACTCATAAACCCTAGGTCTTTGACCTTTATTTTAAGCGATTAATTAAGTTTAATTCAAATGCGAGTTTTAGGTTAGTTTAATTGTGATTTAGATCGCTGTTTCCGCGTAGTTTATATAAAAATCATACCTTGATTTAGAGAATAACTCCTCAAATTGTTTGAGTACCTCAGTCCATTTAATTTTTACCTTTATTCTCATCCTTTTGTTTCCTTCAACTTGTACCAAGGATTCGCTTTGAAAATAAATTATTGTCTTTCGTTGTATGAGACCAAATCACCTGTGCTGGAGTTACCCATATTCTTTTAATGTGATCATTTCCAAATACCTGTGTTCTAGTTTTTGATCATGCTCTTAGGATCCTCAAGTGCACTACAAATTCATTAAACATGTGTGTTTGTTACCAAATACTCTCAAACATATTTGGGTCTTTAGCAGTTGAAAATTATCTCCAGTACCCGTATTTGTCAGATACAGACATTTTTAGGCTCCAGGGCGTATCTGTTGTACCTTGTAATGAGTACGTGAATATCTTGCTTTCACTTTTTTTTTTTGTTTCGAGATTTGCATTGCCTGACTTTAAATGACAGGATTTAAGCATCAGGTTGTTTGAACACATTATCTTTGTGGCGTGACTCTGACAGAAGACGAGTAAGATGCAGATTTTATTAGTAACCTTCTACGTGCTACTTCAGACCGGCATGCTCAACTTCTTTCAATGTGGTAGATCTTGCAATTTAAGGTAAATTCCCTTCTATAACTGAGTGTTGTAATGGAAAAATGCTATTTATAAGCATCACAATTTTTTACATTTAAATAGGTCATCCTAGATCCCTTCCTGCAAAACTCAACATATTGTTGATGTTTATCATGGAAAATGGCATTATTTTAACAAATACCAAAGACTCCACTAAGATTAAGGTGTTGACTGTTAGGAACCCTATTCCTATTTTAGCTATTACTATTTATGTTTATCTTTTATTAAGAAGAAGCATCATTTAGGAAAATATTTATTCTAGAATTTTTTTTATTCTAAGAATATGTTTTTGAACCTAGAAATATTTTTATGCCGGTCTTTATTTAAATAAAATCTACAATAGCTTTTTGGAATAAGAAGAATGGAATTAAAGCTTTTATTAGTTTCTAGCTTTTTAGTTAAACAAGAAATGTGATATGGCGTCAATCTTATCAAGTCGATTCGTTCTTTGTTTAACTGAAATGCTAGAAACTAATAAAACCTTTAACTCATTTTTTTATTCCAAAATACTATTATAGATCTCTTTAAATAAAGATCAAGCGAAAAATATTTCTAGATTCATTAATATATTCTTAGGATCATAACTATATTTCTAGAATAAAAAATATTCCTAAATGATGTTCCTACTAAATATAAAGATAAATATAAATTGTAATAGCGAGATTAGGATTAGGATTCCCAACATCCCTCCGCCCTTGAATATCGACTTGTTCTCAGGGTGACAAATTTTGATCATCCTGATATGACTCAGTGGCTTCCAAAAGTAGTGTTTGTGGTTTCCCGTGTCAATGTCCAAGTTGTTCATCGCAATTAAAGCATTAGCCCTTAGCACACGTCTTGTTGTTCCACCAAACTAATACGTTTATAATTATGCAGGCCCGATGTCAGATTAGAATTTGCTGCAGTAAACGACGCGGTATCTAACAGTGGTTTAGGGGTGAGAGATATAGTCACGTTCTGACATGCATAGCATTCATAGGATAACACAAGAACTTGCTCCTCTTGATAAAGAGCCAAACAAAAGCCTTTGTGAGAGAAGTTCGCTTGAGCATCCGTACCCCTACACGGACATCATCGCATAATCTAGCAATAGAAAAACTAATTAACAAAGTTTTCCGAAGTCTCTTCGTACGACTGGCGAGGAGTTCAAATTTATTTCGATATTCACGGACTGCACCATCTTAACAAAGCAATTTTAGTGTCCCACCCGGATTCGCAGCCACCTGTGTACCAAATCAAACACATAATGCACGAGTAAATTGATACCAAGGCAAAGGACTTATTGTATATCGCATCCATCAAAACCAAGAACGAGCTTCACCAGTAAGATGAATTACTGCCATTTGCATCATTTCATTAATTGATACTATCTAGCGGCAATAATCCACCCATCAGGATCCTCACTTTCAAAACGAGGAGAATCCATCCAAATTGACCGACCGTAATGCGGAAGTCTTTCAATGTTTTCATGATTACGAAGAAGATGAGAATAGTATCCTTCAGGTTGTTGGTCGAAACGCTCCATCGGAAACTGACCTCGAATTTGAGGGTCAAATCGCTCTAGATTTTGTGGCTGGTAAGGTTAACGTAAAGGTGTTGGTTGGGGAGTAAAAAGAGGATGTTGATTGGGTTGTGAGGTGGTTGTTGGGGAGTGTCAGGGACATGTTGGATTAGGTTGATCACGTGGTTGTTGTGAAGGGATGGGGCGAAGGCGTTCCATACTTGCTCGAGAAATATGACAATCATGGTCAGTTCTTTAATGGAGGTTTTGACACCACCAATTTCAGCTTGAACTACAACTTTGTAGTTGTTGAATTCTAGCATGAACCGATCCAAGTGATTAGTTACTTCCTTCATCGTCACCATCATGACGATTGAAAACCAAGTTTGATACCATATGATAGAACGTTGAAAACCAAGTCTGATATCATATTGAGTTGATTCGCTGAAGGGGAATCGCCCTGTTAGGATCCTCAGTTAAGATCTTAAATATCGCATCACTAACACCAAGGTTTTATATAGTGAAATGATAATAGGGTCTTAACATCTGGTATTATAGCCAACCACCACGTCAAGGGTTCAAACCCCAGTAAGTGCGAATTATGGGAAAAAGTTGAAAAAAATGGTACAACTCAAAAAAGGGCTAGGGGATTGCCATTTATGAAAAAAGGGGTACCGACTGAAAAAAGTAAGTTCGAGGCTCCTCATTAAAGAAAAAAGGGTACCAGCCGAGGATTAGGGCTTGCCATTTGTGGAAAAAATGGATGTTGGAGAAAAGGCCGGGGCCCAGAAAAGGGCTGAACAGTAAGTCCTCAATGAATGGAGTTTGTAACATAAATATCAAAGTAATCTTGACCGCAAGTTAGCAATTTATCCCATCGTGGCATATTGATCCTGTTGTAGAAGGTAACTCATTGCTTAAGTCCTCAATGAATGGAGATCGTAACAGCAATATCGAACAAGTTCTGTGACAATAAGTCAACAATTTATCTCATCGTGGCCCATTGATCATGTTGTAGAAGGTAAGTCATTGCGGACTATAGGTATCCTGATGTTGGTGCATACGTTAATTAACTTTATTTACTTCTTTGTTTTGCGTAATAATTTAATTTTGTAGGAATAATAATTAGATTATTTTAAGGGATTTAGGTAGCTTTGTTGATCAGTCTAGGGAGTTGGGAGTTTTAGGAACGTATCCCTGTAGATTTGTTTACTAGTTCCTTTGGATGTTAAGTTTATTTAAAGAGAGAGATAGAGTTTTAGCGAGCATATAGTTTCTGATATTGTTTAAATGAAAAAGGATTGTTAATCCGAAAAAGTTACGTTGTGATGCAGTATGGAACCAATAGAAATGTTAAGGGTCAATATTTAGTAGTTACACTTAAGAGACTTAGTTATTGGTGTTTGTTATTAGTCTTAATTATGGGTGTTTATTATGAGTCTTAGTTTTAGTAGTTATGGTTAATTATTAAGAGTTATGGAGTCATTAGTCAGTTATGAATCCCAAGGGACATTGTTGCCTATAAATGGCATTTTGTAATAAGAGATTATGAGTTGATTTTGATGAATGAATAGATTCTAAGAATGTTTTCCAAAGATATCCCTTTGTTTGATTGACTGAGTTTATCTTCAAACTTTAGGAAGGTCGAGTTAATCGTTGTCCGGATTCACAATTACTGTTAGTATTTTCATCTGTAAATCGTAAAACACGCTTCATTCCATAACGCGCTGCATCAGTTGGTATCAGAGCTAACAACGTTCTTTGAGAGTTGGTCAAATCCGATGGACGAAGATGGTATACGAGGTAAAATAACGGATCTAACACGACATATGGCGGTGACACATTCCTACCATGAAGTTGGGAAGATGGGTTTTGAGAGCAGTCCTTTGAAAGTACTGGGTGAGTACCCTACAAGAATACACTCCACTCATCTTCTCAGTGATGAACCAGTTTTTCTTTATGGCATTGAAGAAAAAGTGGTTTATGTTGATTGGAATTTACCACCAATATTTGATTAGTATCCAAAGGATTTAATTTTTGAAGGTAATAAGAAATTGTATTGGGGCGCGACAAAGAAGGTGCCTTAGAAATCATCTTATGAGAACACTTTATTCAAAGAGACGATTAAAAATCGTTTAAGCTACGAGGACCCGTATCATTATTTTTCTGAAAGGGCGTATATGTGTGAAAAGTTATGTTTCTTTTGGAACTCTATGATCCTCCAGGAGATATCAACAAAGCTTCTTACGTTGGAATGCACCGCATATTGTTATCGTTTGTTAGTCGATACATGGGCCGAGTTAAGGGAAGAGTTTGTGATAACACCGTCTTTAAAATTCGAGGACGAATTTTTCTCAAGTAGAGGGGAATGATGCAGTATGAAACCAATAGGAATGCTAAGGGTCAATGTTTAGTAGTTACACTTAAGAAACTTAGTTATTGGTGTTTGTTATTAGTTTTAATTATGGTTGTTTATTACGAGTCTTAGTTTTAGTAGTTATGGTTAATTATTACGAGTTATGGAGTGATTAGTCAGTTATGAATCCCAAGGGCCATTGTTGCCTATAAATGGCATTTTGTAATGAGAGATTATGAGTTGATTTTGATGAATGAAAATAGTCTTAGAATGTTTTCCAAAGATATCTCTTTGTTTGATTGATTGAGTTTATCTTCAAACTTTAGGAAGGTCAAGTTAATCGTCAGCAGGATTCACAATTACCGTTAGTATTTTTATCTGTAAATCGTAAAACACGCTTCATTCCATAACGCGATGTATCAGTTGGTATCAGAGCAAACAACGTTCTTGGAGAGTTGATCGATTCCGATGGAAGAAGATACTACACGAGGTGAAATAGCGGAGCTAACACGACAAATGGCAGCTTTGGTGACAGAGTCCTGCCATGGATTTGGGAAGATGGGCTTTGAGTGCAGTTCTTTGACGGTGTTTGATGAGTACCCTAAATACTTGCACTCCACTCTTCTTCTCAATGGTGAACCAATTTTTCTTTATGGCGCTGAAGAAGAAATGGTTTTTGTTGATTGGGATTTACCACAAATATTTGACGAGTATCCGGAGGATTCTGATGTTGCAATTAACAAGAAATTTTATCGGTGTGCTATATGTGAGGGGCCTCAGAAATCATCATATGAGAATACTTTATTCAAATGATGCAGTATGGAACCAATAGGAATGCTAAGGGTCAATGTTCAGTAGTTACACTTAAGAGACTTAGTTATTGGTGTTTGTTATTAGTCTTAATTATGAATGTTTATTATGAGTCTTAGTTTTAGTAGTTATGGTTAATTATTAAGAGTTATGGAGTCATTAGTCAGTTATGAATTCCAATGGACATTGCTGCCTATATAAATGGCATTTTGTAATGAGAGATTATGAGTTGATTTTGATGAATGAAAGAGTCTTGAAATGTTTCCCAAAGATATCCCTTTGTTTGATTGATTGAGTTTATCTTCAAACTTTAGGAAAGTCGAGTTAATCGTCTGCCGGATTCACAATTACAGTTAGTATTCCCATCCTAAATCGTAAAACACGCTTCATTCCATAACGCGCTGCATCACGTTGTAGTCGGGATATCAAGAAAAAATCTCGTGGACTCGAAATTTCTGTTTTATCGTTATTCTTGTATTTTCAACGGTATTTCAAGCTTGCGTGTTTTGCAATTGCGTTCTTCGATTGAAATATCATAGGAACTACAAGAATTACGACAAAAGGGAAATCTTGAGTCCACGAGATTCTTCCTTGAAATCCACAAGGACACTTTTCTGGATTAACAATCCTTTTTGATTATAATAAAACTAAAAAACTAATTAATCTCTACAAATCTACAAGGATAAGTTACTAAAAATCCTCAACTCCCAACAGAGCTACCCAAATCGCCTAAAACACTCTAATTATTGATTTCCTACTAAATAAGATTACTATGCAAAAATAAAGCAAAACAGAAAAGTAAATAAAGTTAATTAACGGATACGCTTGCATCATATCCTTTGTAAAATTCCACAATAGCAGAACTCAAATGGAAATCCAGAGAACCTAACATATCACTTCTAAACCAAAATCTCCTTGAACTAACATCCATTTCTCAAACAAAAGCTGTCAAAAGATTTGATCCATCGTAACGATGATATTGTAGCCAAATCAAAGCGGAAAGATTAATAAAAACCAAGTCTAAACTCAATCAAAGGACAAGTATTGACATGAGCTCTACACGAGAAATATAAAGGCAGCATTAGTTTACATAAGTAACACAAAACAAAATACTAGATACGAATAAAATACCACAAAAGATATGCACTTAAACCTAAAAAGGAACACATAAACCATGAAGATTTTGATAATCTACTGAAACAGAGAAAGCAATAAACTTAATAAGCTAATTTTGGCAACAACAACAAAAATGCTAACAGAGTTCCACACACCGAAGTAAGTCTACAAGTAATGATTGAGACACGCACCTACTAGAGGTAACCTTTGAGTGACCGATATGATATCCAACCTCGCCTCCCACTTCAGATCTTCGAGCTGCTGCTACCATTCTAGCAACAGCTACAACGGCAAATCTTCTAGGTTGGGTACATAATATCGGCTCCAAACCTTCCCCTAGTAGAAACTGTGGAACCTGAGAACTCTTCCCTGTGATAGTAGACAACCAAAAGAACAATATCACTTAACATACTAAGCAAGAACAATATCACTTAAAAAGATGACTTCTCTCCTTCACGCTTCTTAGATTTTGATCTCCCTCAAACCTCTCTAATTTTTTCTCTATCTTCCCTGGTATTCCTTTTCACCCCGGCATTTCAACGAGCAGTTTAACACCCCCATAAATGTGTTTATTATTTTTACAGTTTCATTACAAAGGGGTTTTTCATTTGATAAGTAAAAATCAAAGATGCTTCAACTTCAAATCAACTAAATGTTTGAGAACCCTAAATCAAAGAAGAAAGCAAAAAGTAAGAGAGGATTATATTACCGCAACCGGTTTCGCCGATGATGAGAGTAACGCGATTCTCTTGAATCTTTTCAACTATCTTATCTCTGAGAAACATTACAGGTAGAGACGCCAATTGCTGAGGCGTGGGGAACGAAGAGGAAGACGATGATGATGATGATGACGCCATGTGTGTGTATGTGAGAGAGAGAGATGGGATGATAGAGCTCACTTTTCTCCCGCCTTTATTCTTTGATGGGAGCGTAAAAAGCAGTTGACGTGCGCAGGGTGCGGAGGTATCGGCGAAACTTTGATTGATCATAAAAGTACAAATTGCGCATCCAGGGAATCGAACCCTGGTCAGTACCGTGGGAGGGTACTATGATACCACTACACCAGATGCGCTCGTGTCATTTCAATTCAAAATAATTAAAAATATTTTAAGTAAGAACCCATGGAATGAATGAAAGATACCATGCCATGCCGCAGTTTTTTTTTTCTTTTCTTTTGCAGACCGGGGTGATCCATGTTCATAATTTATCAGTATTTTGCCAGATTAAACCCTATTGGCCCACATGTCGGGTAAGTCATAGTAAATTGTGACAAATAGCCCCCGTTGGTAGTTAATTGACCTCTACTTCTTGAGACATGGTCCTAAACTACTACACCAATCTCCCATTAAAAGTAAGGGTCCAACTTATGTTGACTCAGACAAGTTGGTAATTAGTTCAACCCCTTACTCAAAATTTGATATGGTCAATTTGATATGCTGAAATTAATTTCTTAAACCCATCTTTAACGGGGTTCGAGCATCTCCAATAGAGGGGTATAGGAGTGGAAATCCTCGTACTCACCCCTTAAATCCCCTTCAATAAGCAAGTGGAAATGATAATTCTTACTCCCACTCGCCAAAAAAATGAAAATTCACACTCTAGGAAAAATCTTTACTAGACATAGGCATTTGTCGTACAGGCGCGCACCTTTATGATAGGCGCTCAAGAAAGAAAAAAAACTATACGCCAAAACTCAAATGGCGCTACTATGAGTGTCTGTCGTAAAGTCGTGCGCCTTCACGACAAGCGCCTCATAATTAAGTCTAATTTTCTCCTTCCAATAGCCAAACGGCTAGTTTTTCTAAACTCTTTAAACCTCAATCCTTTCTTCTCTCAATTCTCAAGCTCCCAAAGCTCATAATCTCTCTCATCTTCAAACTCTTAATTTTTTTATTATTCAAGTCTCATTTCTCAATCTCTTATCCTAAGCGCACACTCTCTTACCTTATTGTAATAGCTTATTTATTATCTCGGACTCAAAGTTTCATCCACGAACTCGTTCGCATACAGGAAATACTACTAAAGACATATTTAAATTCCTTAGTTTGAGTCATCGTTTTCGACCTTCACAGCAACTGTTTGATTTACGCAAGTGTACAGTCATCAATAGAGTCATTGTACAACTACAAAGGTCAAGATGTTACATCATCTTGTCAAAGAATATCTTACATCTACTTTGTAACGTTCATCATTAAGAATATTGATGGTCGTCAAACGGTCATATGATGAGACCTATAAATAGAACCAGAGAACTACATATTAAAGACGTACAATTATATACAGAAGGATCCCTACTCCAAAACTCTATAGATCCAGAACGCTCATTGTAATAGCTAGCATTCTCAATAAGATCTCTCTCTTTCTAAAATCCTCAACAGAGGTTGTGGTTTTTAACCTATTCAAAGGTTTTCTACGCTAAAACTTTTGTGTTAGTCATTATTAGCGTTCTAATCATATTTTGTGTAAATGCTAAGTCCAGATCCCAGAATTAGGCTATTACATTTGGCACCGTCTGTGGGAACGAAGTTCTCAAACCCATTGTCTCAAAAATTGATGATCATCTCTTTTCAGAATATCACCTCTAGGTCAAAGCACGCCAATAGTTCAAGTAGAAGAAAATGCTGCGCTAGCAGATCTGCGGGCCACCTTAAATTCTAAAATAGAAAGACGTGCTGCTTTGGAACAACAATTAGCGAGTGTACATGATGCACTGAAGGTTCTACAGGGTCAGTAAGTCGCCGCCCAGAAGAACAAAGCTGTACAACCTAAAGGCTCGCGAATTTCCGTTCACGACAGAATAAAACCTCCTCCAAAAGGGAATAACGTCGGAGGTGCGCTTCAGTCTAACCATCATCAACAGGAATTGAAACCCATCCCGATTCAAGAGGCCCACCAGGAAGTAGATGGTGGCCCAGCGGGAGTCAGACAGATTGAAAATCTACCTCAAAGAGATCGAGTCCTAGCAAAAGATTGTCTAAGTAAAGGGAGTGGCGACCATAATCCTGGAGAAGGATGTGCCACCTGCCCGACCACCGCAGCTCGACAATACATAACCCAGGAACTTGTCGAAAGATGAATCAAAGAAATGTTCGAAGCTCAGACTTCAACTAAAGGAATCCACAACAGATTACAAAAGACTCGATCGCACATAAGCTATTGGATGGCGAGGTTCCCACCGGGTTCCATACCCCGAAGATCTGCAAATACAAAGAAATAGATCCAGTAGAGCACGTCCAGGAGTTCTAAGGCATTTTGGGCCTATATTCCACATCTAACCACATTCTCTGCCAACTATTCCCAACCAGCCTGTTCGGCGAACCTCTGCGATGGTTCCACACGCTACCTGAAGGGTCCATCACAACTTTTGAATAGTTGTGAGAACTCTTCGTCAAAAATTACTTGTACAACAGAGACAAAGAAAAGAATCTATACTCCCTCTTCAGCCTTAAGCAAATGCCAGGCGAGAAGCTCGAGACGTTCACTAAGAAGTTCTTGGAGTTAGCTCGAAAAGTAAATTGACTCGACTAGAAGATTACCATTTCGGCTTTCACCAATGCGCTAGTTGTTGATGGAAGGGCGAAGGAATATCTCATCCTCAACAAATCTGTAGTAGCATATTCCCCAGATTTGACAAGAGTAAGCCAGCAAAGCGTTGTCAAAGACAGCTACACATGATCAAAGGCCATGATTTGAGAATTTTCAATAACTTCTCGACTTACAAAAGTAGCCGTTGAAGCCTGGTCAAGAAAGAACTGTTAGAGATCAGTAAAGTTTGCCCACTCCTCCAGAATATGAGACTATATCTTTCATTTTGTAAAACTACATGTATGACTATAAATACAAGCAGAGAATAGATTCTACAAGACCGTAATCTTTTACTATTCTTACTTCTAAAACCCAACATCACTCCAAAACGTGTAATAACTAGCATCTTACTGGATTTTACATCAAAATCTTCCTCGAGGTCGCGGTTTTTCTCAGCCTTTACTGAGTTTTCCATGTAAAATCTTGTTTATCTAGCTTTCAGAAAACACGCCACTGCAATTGACGCCGTCTGTGGGAATTGCTACACTTTTTTTACCATCACTGATCTAAACACCATTTGATGATAAATATGAACTTGAGAAACCATTCCAGTACCGTTAGAGATCAAGAAATACCAAGAATTGTTAAACTCTACGGTGTTGTACTCGAGCTTCGGCAACAAATGGCCGTAGAAAAAGCCCAAAGAATAAAAAATCGGCGTGTCCACGCTCAAGCTCTTCAAACGGAGAGAGACGAACTGCAGAAGGCCTTAGATCAGCAGAGTTAAACGCATCCTAAAGAAATGGAACAACTGAGGAGAACACAAGATCGACTTACCGGTTGACAAACGTCTCCTCCACTGGCCCAAAGCGAGCATAGATCAAGAGTAATTCAACGCGACGATTAGGGATGTTCACGGGTCGGGTCTGGCCGGGTTCAGCCATATTTGAACCCGAACTCGGGCTGGTCGGGTTAGCCATATTTAAACCCGAACTCGAACCGACTTTGTACAGGAACCGAACTGGAACCGAATTGAATTGGTCGGGCCGGGTCGGGTTCTAGGTCGGGTTCTGAACTCGTTTTCTTTTTGTTTTTATTGGGTTTTTTTTTTCATATAGTGAGCTTAACAGCAGGCTAACATAAGCATACAGCCAAAATCCATACAGTATTAATTATTTGAAACATAAACATGGTTTAGGATAACCAGGCTAACATAAACATACAGTCCAATAGTCCATACAGTCCATACAGGCTAACAACCAAGCTAACATAACCAGTCCATACAGGATAACCAGGCTAACAAAAGCCCATACAGTCCATACAGCAAAAATCCATGGTTTTTAAACATAAACATAAACAGACTAACATAAACAACATTTAGCTAACAACAGCAGGCAGTCCAACAACATTTAACATAAACAACATAAACATAAACAACAACAGCAAGAATAAAAATCCATAACCAGCAGCAGGCAGCAGAAACAGGCTAACAACAGCAGTCCAGTCCAGCAGGCAGTCCAAGAAAAATAGGCTAACAGCAGCAAAAATCCATATATCAGTATAATAGTAACAGCTAACAGGCTAACAACATTTAGCAAAAATCCAATCTATCTTATGGCACAAAGAGAGGTTGTTTGTTATTTAATATCTTTGTTATTTCCTTGGCAGGTATGTAGTGGATGCTGCTAACAGAGATGGTATTCTAATCTCTAGAAGTGAGCTTCTGGGCCTTCTGATGAAACCATCCTTGAATGGCATCCCTTTATTGATTCTTGGAAACAAGATTGACAAGTCTGAAGCCCTTTCAAAGTTAGCGTTGGTGGATCAGATGGGTCTGGATTCCATCTCAGGCAGGGAGGTTTGTTGCTACATGATCTCATGCAAGGATTCAATCAACATAGATGTTGTCATTGATTGGCTTATCAAACACTCCAAAACTGCCAAGTGAGATGAACCTCTATGGTTTGTTTGATTAAGTGTTGTTTTGTAAGGGATATAAGACATTGTATTAATTATTTGAATATAGTCCATTGTCATATTGTGATCTGAATTAGTGGTTTGTACAGTATGCAACATTAAGATAATTCTTTTGCTCATGGTTTTCACCCAGATAATTTTCAGCTATTTGATTATTGTCTTTCAATGCCAGTAAAAAATGGAATCATGAAACTTTCTTAGCATATGCTTTTAGCTTTCAACTCTCGTTTTCCTTCTTTCTTTTCTCTATAATCCTCAATCCATTTTTGTCAACCCAATCTGTTAACAGATTCTGTTTATAACAGTTTAAAAATCAAATTCCTTACAGTTTATGACATAAGGCTATAAAGCTAATATTTATAACAGAAGGCTATAAGGCTAAAACCAGATTCTGTTTATAACAGTTTATGCTAAAACCAGTTATAAACCAGATTATGTTAAAACCAGTTTATGCTAAAACCAGATTCCTTACAATTTATGCTAATATTTCCTTATTGCAGATTTTGTTTTGCTAAAACCAGTTATAAACAGTTATAACCAGATTCTGTTTTGCTAATATTTCCTTATTGCTAAAACAAGTTATAAACTTTTAATAATCAATAAACTTTTAAACTTATTGCAATAATCAGTAATCAATAAATATTACCCATAAATTTTTAAACTTACCACAACCATAAAACGTAATGTTGTCTCAACTATTTGTGCAATCCACTATCGACATTGATGCAAGCCCCTCAAATAATTCTAAGAAATCAACAAAATAATAAAATTGAAGTTAAGTATCATTTGACGTATAATTGCAATAATTAAACTATTAAAGTACTAAATGAAAATATTACTCGCATCAATCTTATCATATTGTTTAATCTCCTCCATAGAAGCTTGAATATCAATTGGTTTGTCCTTCGACCGAAGCCAATTTTGAGTACATATCAAAGCCTCTACCGTGTTCGGTCGTAATGAACTATGGAATGGGTCAAGTATCCGACCTCATGTACTAAAGGCGGACTCGGAAGCTACCAAAGTAACTGGAATGGCCAATATATCTCTCGCAATAAGAGAGAGAACCGGATACTTAACATTATTGTTCTTCCACCAAGATAAGATTTCAAACTTCTTTCCTTCCATTTCGTCTTCAACATCCGCTTTCAAATACTTCTCCACTTTCGATGCATTTCCCGAGTTCCCTTTTTTATGCCTTTTCCATTTACTAAGGGGGTCTTCCAATAGATCACATGTCATCGTATCACCGACGTGTGAAGTTGCCGTACTTGGGTTATGGCCGCTTCCAACATACGATGCAAATAACCGATGTAGTATCTTTTCTACCTTTTCACATATCAAAGAATTTTTACCTTCATCATATAACCCCGTTAAGCCAAACTTTATATAATCAAGCTTCAGACGTGGATCAAGCACCACCCCAACTAACAACAACGGATTTAACTTCTCAAGGTCCCAATACTTGTCATATTTTTCAACCATGTTCAAACCTATAGACTTCAAACCAGGATCCTCGTGATCACTTAGTACCTTCAAGTTATTTTTAACGCTAATAATCTCGTTGAATAACAGATCAGAAGTAACATAGTTAGACCCTGAAATTTTGGTTGTAGATGTGTAATATACTTTCAAAAATTGCACAAACAACTTAGATCTATCCCAATCAACCTTCCCTGGAGGCAAGCCATCACCGTCTTTCCCTTGGAAATATTTAAAATATGTTCCATCATGATCATACTCCTCAAATCTTACAAAAGCTTCTTCAAAATTCACCGCCGCATCTAACATAAGATATGTAGAATTCCACCTAGTAGAAACATCCAAACAAACATTTCTCCGGCTATCAATTTTAGCTTCTTCAGCACATTGTTTCCATTTTATCCACCTAGACGGAGAAGATCTTGCATATCTAACCGCATCGCGTACTCGAGCAATTGAAACATCAAATTGCTTTAAGCCATCTTTAACGACTAGGTTTATGATGTGTGCGGAACACCTAATATGCATGAATTCGTGTGCCAAGATTACATTTTTCCAATGTCTAATCTTCTTTTTAAGGTAATCAATCGCCAAGTTGTTCGAACTTGCGTTATCACACGTAAGGGTCAATATGTTATCTACACCCCAATCTATCAAACATTTCTCCACCATTCTCCCAATAGTCTCACCTTTATGGTTTACAACGACACAAAAATTTAGTATCCGTTTGTTTAATTTCCACTCACTATCAACATAATGTGCGGTTAAGCACATATAGTTAATATTTTGAAGTGAGGTCCACCTATCGGTGGTTAAACAAATCTTATTAGCTTTCAATATCTTCTTCAATTTCTTCTTTTCTTCCACATACATAGCAAGATAAGCCCTAGCTATAGTCATGCGGGAAGGCACTTTGAATCTTTGAGAAGTTACTTCATAAAATTTCAAAAAACCTTCACCTTCCACAAATCTAAAAGGAAGCTCATCAATTATTATCATTTGAGTGAAAGCTTTCTTACAAGATTCCTGACTAAAAGTAATTGGCACAAGCTCTTGTCCTTTACTATTTGGTTTGAAATGAAGAGTTTGTTGACTATTATCCGACTTTGACCGAAGAGGATTTTTAAGGCTTTGACATCTATACTGCATGTGGCTACTCAAACTAGAAGTTCCATGTTTAATAGAGTCATAATTAAGCAATATCGAGCAATAATTATATTTCACTTTTGGAGGAATCATACCTTGTACTTTGGTAAAATGGTTCCATACCTCCGATGTTGTTTGCCGTTTCTTGTTCGATGCCACTTCCAAAGATTCAAGTTCATCTTCTTTTTCCTTTTGCTTTTCCATCTCAAGCCAATCTTGAACTTCTTAAAAATTTATATCTTCATTCGCTGAAGAAGTCCCAATTACTAAAATAAACAACAACGTATATTAAGTAAAAATATAATTACTGAAATATAATTTATGTCTTCATTCACTGCCAAAGACAGTTCAACAACTACTAAAACCCCATGATTTTATTCAATACAGTTATTAGAAGTTTAGAACAATTACTTTTCCAGCTTAACTAATCAACTATCTTAGTGAAGAGTGAAATTCACCAACTGAATCATTAACTGCTTTCATTAACTGAACAAAACCCTAGAAATTAACTGCTTTCATTAACTGAATCTCCAACTGAACCTAATTAACTGAACAAAACCCAATTAACTGCTTTCATTAACTGAATCTCCAATTGAATCATTAACTGAACAAAACCCTAGAAATTCACCAACTGAATCATTAACTGCTTTCAACCAATTACCCCCAAAATCAACTAATCAACTATCTCAGTGAAGAGTGAAATTCACCATTTCTCACAATTCAAACACTGTTGAAACCTAAATCATTAACTGCTTTCAACCAATTACTACCAAAATCAGTTACTGCTTTCAACCAATTACCCCCAAAACCAAAATTAGTTACCCCCAAAACCAAAACCAGTTACCCTCAAGACCCCTAAACATGAGGGAGAGGGAAAGAGAGAGATTAGTGTTCCTGGAGCTGGAGTTGATG
Organism: Kingdonia uniflora; assembly: GCA_014058105.1. Taxonomy (NCBI): domain Eukaryota; kingdom Viridiplantae; phylum Streptophyta; class Magnoliopsida; order Ranunculales; family Circaeasteraceae; genus Kingdonia; species Kingdonia uniflora. Next base: position 1,430,244 of record JACGCM010001419.1, read on the forward strand.
AAGAATGCATAGTAGATGACGAATTCATAGCTGATGACAAATTCATAGAGAAGTTTCAGAGATTAGAGGACCAAAATCATGAGTTTTAGAGCTGGAGATTACTTAGAGGACCAAAATCTGGTAGATAACTAGATATCATGATTCATGAGTTTCAGACCAAAGATTAGAGGACCAAAATTAGTTACCAATTTCGCAGTGGCGCGGCTCAGACCAAAGGTTTTGGTTTTGAATGAACTTCACTCTTCTGTCTTCAGAAAACCTAATATTAAAACCTAATATAAACTAATCGGTTCGGGTTCGGGGTTTGAACCAGACCAAAACATGAACCCGAACCTGAACCGATTATAATCGGGTTTTAAAAGCCAAAAACTGAACTGGCAGATCACTAAACCGGACCAAACCGGCCGGTTTGGGTTGGGTCGGGTCGGGTTCCCGGGTTTCGGTTTTTTTTGTTCAGCCCTAGCGACGATCCACCAATAGAAGACGAGCTACGGATTTCTAGATCCAGATCTGGGAACCCAAACAGAGCCTCTTGACATTTTGATTTAACATCCTCAGCATCGAAAACTCAAAGAAGTCGACGCACTCGACATCAAACTCCCCCACCTGAAAGAAGACCAATAAGGGATCAGTTGGGACTAGAAGGACAAGGAGATTTTGTTCCTCAGGTTACAACCTTTCCATTTCCCACGCAACAATTTGTTACCTTGGACGACCTTAGCAACAGGATCCAGGTCATAAATTCTGACATTCCAGGCTGAAGGTCTGCACTTGATAGAATTGAGACAAACCCCATCTCCCCTCATCTCGAAGTTATGCCAATTCCAGGACAATTTTCATATGCCCAAATTTATTCAGTATGCAGGCCTGACTGACCCACTTACACATGTTTGATATTTCAAAGCCGCAGTGGGATTATGTTCCAAACTTGACCACATGCTATGCAGGCTATTCAACATGAGCCTGAAGGAAGAACTTCTTCGTTGGTTCCATACTATTCAAGAGGTCTCCATCACCACGTTCAGCCAATTGCAGCATCTTTTCGAATCCAATTATGCTCATGCCAGAGTGGGAGATGACTGTCGATTCCTTGTCTTACTTCGAGCTAGGCGCGAAAGAGACCCTGTCAAAATTTTATAAACGCTTCTTATAGGAAACAAGGAAAATAGGGAACTCAGACCCTAAAATCGTCGTTCCAGCATTCACCTCCGCCTTGCACATTGACTCAAAAGTTTGAGAAGAACTTACTATACACAAGCCACGGCAACCACTGAGATGATTGATGTGGTTAATAACAACATCGAACTGGAACGATCAAAAAATATAAGATGAAGAGCTCGTCTGTAATCCATTCTCGAGAAACATCTTCGACCCCATCTCAGCAAACAGTCACTATTGAAGCGCCCAAACAACGCGATAGAAACACCGACAATAATAGAAGAAGGGACGAAAAACCAGACAGACCTGTCCCAGTTCTGCCGCCGATGATAGCAACTCTTTCCACTATTTTGCCGACGATAAAGGGAGATGAGTGTTATCATGTACCATAAACAATTCCTGATCTTCCCAGCAGATCACTATGTCAGTATCACAATGTGCATAGTCATGACACTTACACCTGCTACTCCCTCATACGAATCTTCTATCGTATCCTATTAACTGGAAGACTCCACAATTATGTCATCGACATCCAAAAGTTCCTATAAAATGAAGCAAAAAATAAAGAAATGGAGCAAAATTAGGCCCAAGGGCAAGCTCGTTACCTGTATATGATTGAGATTGAGAAAGGGAAGAAAAGAAAACAAGACGATTTGATTACATCTTGATCTAAAATGACCTCCTTGGACAAATCAGCAAAAATTCTTCCCATCATGAGTAAATCAAAACGTCCTTACCAAATCACCTTTGAAAACTGTGACATAAACCACGCCAAATATCCTCATGATGACCCTCTAGTCATTATGCTCAAAGTCGGACATGTCTACCTAAATACGCTTCTCATCGACACCGAAAGCACCATAGATGTATTGTTCAGACGAGCAATTGAAGTCCTAGGCCTTACAGATTCGGTAAAAGCTTTGATAGCAATAATTACGGGCTTCAATGGTTTGAAATAATCAGCCACAAGAGAGATAACTTTGCCAGTTCAGGCGGGTTCCAAAATTACATTCGTCAAATTTCTTGTCATCGATATAGAGTCCAAATATTTAAGGATTTTAGGACGAAGCTGGTTACATTCAATCTAAGCAGTACCTTTTACTTATCATCTAGCACAGCGTTTCCCAACAGATCACGGAATATATGAAATCTAAGGCAGCCAAGCAGTTGTACGAATGTGTGAAAATACCGTAACTAACCCTCATACAATCAAACTTCTCAAAGCATAACAACTACAACAAGATGAATCAATAACATTCGAACAACATGACACCGAGATGGTCGAATCTGTTGAACTCGACGGCCCAAGCGCACAACCTTCATCGGCTCCAAATTATCGACCGACGAAAAAGAGGCCATGATACAGCTACTTAAGAAGAACATCGACATTTTTACCTGGACTTTCTAAGAAATGAATGGCATCGATCCTTCAATCGCTTGTCACCGACTCAACCTCATTCTAGACTGCAAAGCTATCATTCAAAAATGACTGAATCTAGCCCCCCGACTCCGCGATGCAGTAAATGAAGAGATTGATAAACTTCTTCGAGTAGGATTTATTCTAGATGCTAAATATCCGAAGTGGGTTTCCAATATCGTAGCGGTATCGAAAAAATGGCAAAATCAGAGTTTGTGTTGACTTCACAGAACCCAACAAGTTCACACCTAAAGACAGTTTTTCGCTACCACTAATTTTATAACTTCTCGACTCAGTCGTAAGACACGAACTTCTTTTTATGATGGGTGCAGCCTCTGGTTATAACCAAGTTCTAATAGCAGAAGAAGATCAGGAAAAAACAACCTTCGTCACCGACAAAGATCTATACTGTTACACGGTAATGCCTTTCGATTTAAAAAATGTAGGTGCTACTTACCAAAGACTTGTGACTAAAACGTTTAAAGATCATCTCGGCACAATTATGGATGTATACATTGATGATATGATTTGTAAAATCTTGAAGCGAGAGGACCACTCCAGTAACCTCCAAAACATTTTCGATATCCTTCGCAAGTTCCAAATGAAACTTAACCCAGAGACATGTCAATTCAGAGTCACATTTGGTAAATTCCTGGGACATCTGGTCAGCAAAAGAGTGATAAAAATTGATCCCACACAAATCAAAGCACTCATGGCAATGCCATCCCTTCGAACAAAAAATTACGTTTAAAAATTTACAGGCAAAATTGTTGTTCTTCACCGATTCATCTTAAAGTCATCTGATCGATGCAAACTCCTTTACCTCCTTCTTCATGGTAACCCCACTCATTTTCCAAACAAATAGCAAAAGGAAGTCATTTGGACTTCTGACTGTGAGATGGCTTTCCAGGATCTTAAACGATACTTTGGGCGTTCTCCTATAATGAGTACTCCAATTGATGGCGAATCTCTTATAATGTACTTATCCACAATCGAAGATTCAATAAGTTCTGCCCTTATTCGAAAAGATGAGAGAGTAGAAAAACCCATATATTTCATCAGTAAAGCACTTATGCATGCTGAAAAAAGGTACATGACAGCAGAAAAATAGCTACTCGCCCTGGTCTACTGTTCTCAAAAACTTTGTCCCTACTTTCAAGTTCATCCCATTAAAGTCATCACCAAGTACCCCTCAAACTAGTACTCTCCATAAAAGAAAAATATCGAAGAATCCAGCAATGGTCTATTTTCCTTGGAGAATGTGGCATTTCTTTCGAACCCCAAATATCAGTGAAGGGACAAGAAGTAGCCAACTTTTTGGCAGACTTTCCCGTCGAAGACCCCGATTGGGAAGAACTTGAAGAAATCTTCACAAATGACTCAATAGTAGAACCAGACGCATGGTCCAAAAGCTCAGGTTGGCGACTTTTTATGGATAGATCAGCAGGACCACATGGATTGGGGATTAATATCGTCCTCGTCACACCTTCCAATCATTAAATCGAAAAAGCTATCAAACTAAATTTTTATGCCACCAACAATGAGACCGAATATGAAGGAATCTTAGACAATCTCGATCTCGCACTTACTCTCAGAGCAGAAGAATTAGCAGTCTACGTCGACTCTTTGCTCATGGCAAATCATTACAACAAAACTTTCAAAATAGCGCGAAAAATGGTTGATTATGCAGCTCTGGTCAAAGAAAAGATGCAGAGATTCAAACATGCAACAATTTCTTACTTCCCCCGGCAGGAAAATCGACATACCGATGCGTTAGCTTATATCACTGTAATGCTGGGAGACAGTGAAAAAAGATCTTTAGAAATTGAAATCATCGAGCATTCCAGCCTCGATATACTATCAACACTCCAGATCACCATTGCCAAAAATTACGATCCTAAAGACTGGAGAAGACTATTTTATGCATACCTCAACTCCAATATCCTCCCCACTAATAAAAAAGAAGCTCGATCACTTTTGTCCAAGTGCCCCAGATTCACTGTCCAAGGTCATATCTTATATCGAATCATAGGGGGGACCACTTATCGAATCTATTTCTCAGAAACAAGCTCAAATCAAAATTCGAGAACTCACGAAGGTATCTGTGAAGCACATGTTTCAGGAAGATCGTTAGCCCAAGATGAGACAGGACTGCGAAGACTTTATTCAAAAATGCTACAAATGTCAAATCCATGCCCAAGACATCAAAAGCCCAGCCTTAGACTTGCATATCAACAATGTTCTCTGGCCATTCAAACGATGGGGAGTCGACATCATTGGACCTTTCCATCCAGCATCGGGAAATCGAAGGTTCGTCCTGGTCGCTACTGATTACTTCATAAAATGGGTTGAAGCAGTTTTTCTCTGCCATACTGATGACAACGAAGTCATCAAGTTCCTTTGGGAGTACATCATCACCAGGTTTGGTTGTCCGCATATGATGCGCTCTGATAATGGCAAACAGTTCATCAGTGCTAAAGTACTTGTTTTCCTCCATAAATACAAAATCTATCTCACAACATCCACACCATTTATCCTCAAGGCGATGGACAAGCCAAAGCCATAAACAAAAACATCAAATCAGGATTACATAAGCGTCTCGACGACAAGAAAGGGCGATGGGTGGATGAATTGCTTAGTGTTCTCTGGACCTACCGTACCACATCTCAAATCTCAACAGGCTGCACTCCATTCATGATGGCTTTTGGCACTGAAGTAGTTATACCTTCGGACCTCGATCTACCCAGTACTCGACGAAAAATTCCAGAAGAAGATAATGAACTCGGTATCCTTTGCAACCTCAATTGGATAGAGGAAACCAGAGACAAGGCCATTACAAATTTGGGACGATACCATGATACATTAAAAAAAGCATACAACAAGAAAGTTTGGAAACGAAAATTTGGTATTGGAGACCTTGTCTTACGACGGATCCAAGATAGTACTCGGCCTAAAAATTCTAGAAAATTATCAGAAAACTGGGAAGGGCCATACATTGTCAGCATCAAAACAGATAGTGAGACTTATTGGCTGATGACTGAAGATGAAATACAACTTAAATATCCATGGAATACGGCTCAACTGAAACGGTTTTACAGATAAAACACTGTAACTATTTTGATCGATTCAAATAAACATCTTTTGTTATCAATTTGATCCTTACTATTTGATTTGATCTCGATCTATACTTGTCAATTATACATTAGACAAACAATATCCTTACTATTTGATTTGATCTCAATTTATACTTGTCAAGTATACATCCGACAAACAATATCCTTACTATTTGATTTGATATGATCTCGACCTATACTTAATAAGTATGCATCAGACAAACAAAATCATTACTATCTTAATTTGTTTTTGGTCACTACTTAACAAGTATACCTAAAGCCTATCATTCAAATTTTATGCGAACAATATCCAATTACAAAATATTCTACTTCGCGCTTTTTACTTATCGAACAACCTCTAAGAGAGCTCTTGTTTTTCTCAAATCTAAATCTAGATACCCATCTAAGGATATACATTTAGTACTCATTCTCCTTATTTTCCATTTCATGGCCATCTTTCACATATCACGCAAACAAGCATTCCTCACTGATCTGCTCGATCTATAGTCGCATTCTATCAAAATCACTTTATCAAATCTGTTACTTAGAAATATTTACAAAACAAGTGCACATAATTATTTACGAATAAAAAAGTTTTTCAGCAACACAAAATTGTTTTACCACAATACTACGAATTAAAATGTTTCGGTCCCACTGACCATTGTTATATCCTTTCTCAACAAATACAGCTTACACAAGGTTTAACATTTAAGATGGAGATTTTTCTTCATTCAAATTTAGGGTACCTTCTGGAACCTGCACTTCTGCTACCTCACCAAGACGAGCACTATTAGTCTCTATCATTACATCATCTTCGATAACTTTGATTGCCCCACGTATCTCAGAAGTCTGGGGTACATCGTCATCCGAGCTATCATCAAAAACAACACCACTAGCTTTTGCAAGTCCCTTGTAAAAATATTTCCTCTTATCCACCTCATCATACTATTCTTGAAAATGTGCCCTTACTTCCATACATTTTTCTAGTTTCTCCTCATTCATCTTCGCCCTTACCTCATCGAGAAGTTTGCCCTGCTCTTGTTTCATTGTTTTACGAACATCGACAACTTGTTCCCTTACATCTTTTTCATAGGTGGTCTTCTACAATGCCAAAGCCTCCTTTTTCTTTTTCTCTACCATTTTTTTCGCCTCACCAAGCATAGCTTCCCTCGCCTTCTTGGCATCGAGCTTATACCTATTTAATGTTGCATTTAACTCTGCCTTCTTCGCTATCAAGTCCTTCTCTATATTTTTGTAGGCAATAATCTGGCTTGCCAGCTCACTACTGCCCACAACGCGACCCACAACTTTAGTTACCAACTTCTTAATATGCATCAAAGTCATATAATGAATATTCGAGTGACCTACCAATTTTTGTATTCGTAGAAAAGCATTAAAATTTCACGCCTTCGTTAAATTCCTCTGACCCTCGCTGAAAAATGTATTTAAACTATCAATCCCTACCAAGCAATCCTCCAGCTCCATCTTCAGCTCATTCGTCCTAAACGTATAAACATTCATAGTCTTCTGAATTTCCGTCATAGACTCTTCAACAAATTTCTTCTTCAATGTCTCACCACTGGTCTTCTTCGGGGCCACACTGCCAGAACCTCGTGGGGGATGCATATCCACAACAACTGCTAATTTAATAGTACAAGCCACCTCCTCCATTATCGATTGTCGAGTTAGCCTCTTATAGGGAAGCAATGGAAGAATATCTGAACTTGCCGCCCTTTTCTTTTTATTCCTTCCCAAAGACTCTCCTGACATAGCAGCAATCTCTGTATCAGTGTTGTACCTAGCCAAAAAGCAATTTTCAAGTAGTAAGCTAGCATCTACGGCTTTCTTATTCCTCATCGACATTTTTCTGTCAATAGCAGGCACTCCCGAACCTTTTACCCTCGACCTCTTTAAACTATCCTCTTGGAATAACATGTTCACAAGATCTTGATCGATTACTAGGTTATCAATCCTACCAAAGAAATTTCTCCTTACCTTATTCAACTATTCCTTTACTTTTGACTTCTTGTCGACCTTTTACAACGCTGAAAATAACATAAACAAGTTAGAAGCATTTACATCTCATTCATACAATTCGAACATCGAGAATTATAATTACCTAACCACACACCTAAGTAAATTTTTTTTCTCTTTAGGGGTTCCCTGGGCTCTTTTTTATCGAACACGTAATTTTCAGAGATAAGTAAGCGCTCATCGATATATCGCCCCCCAGTTGATACCATATCATAAAACAATGGTCTTTTAAGGAACCTCGCCAAGTACTGGTAGCCTAGCTTCTGCGAGTTCATCTTGAGTGCGTAATACACACATAAATCATCGATAGTTATCAACTCCTCCCCCCTGGTCTTAAGTTGACTATTTATTGCACTACATACCCTAAATAGGTCATATACATTCGGGTTAAACTGACTAGGGGCTACATCAAAAAAATTTATTAAATTTTTCTGATCCACTCTGAGGAGAAGCTTCAACCCTTTCTTTATTTGTTTTCGATGCACCAGAATACCATTCAAAGGTATTTCTTGGTCGATCATTTCATACTGATACTCCTCTAACCTTATATCCCTAGGAATACCGTACTTATTCTTAAAGCTTAATATCTCTTTAGTCTCTGGACCCTCTCCGTAACATGCCTCCCCGCCTTCCTCCACATCTTCCCCATCCCTACTACCTTCTCGATCACTCTCTTGAGGCTTATGATCTACATCCGTGTCCGTGTCCTCCTCCTCGGCCAACTCGACAGTACTAGGTGCTACCCTAAACTGTTCCACGCTACCTAAATCTATACTACTTGACCCTACCCTATATCCCTCCCAATTGTTGCATACAAGTCCTCACATCAATCATCAGAGGCGTTACGTCTTCCGGACTTCTGTATATCTCTTTTTAATCATTTTGAATTGGTTCAACCATTTTAAATCAAACCTGTACAATAGATTCCATAATTTTTACACAGTTAGAATCTATTATATGTGATACATATATTGTTTATAAGTTCATATACTCATAATCATATCGTTGTCGAGAATACTCTCCAACATGACATTCCGCTTTACTACCAGCTACTATCATTTTGCATTTATACTTCATACTACATTTCTCGATACAGTTAATATGATTTAATTCATATTCCTATCTTTAATTAAAGTAACACATCAGCTCAGTTCTCGATGCCTTTTTATTTTTAATAATAACATCGATAACTTGTTAATCTGGTTTACCTTTTGTCGAATTACAGGAAACTCAACAGTTTCTCGAACACACTTCACCTTTTTCCCGCCAAAAATACCATCATTTAAAAATTAATCATTCTCCTTCTCCGGCACAAAATCCGGCCAAATCTCAACAAAAATAACGTCCCCGACATTTTTGCCGTATCAAAACAACAATCTCCACTCATCTCTACAATCTCTACAATCTCCACTTATCTCTAACCGATCACTTTCCCCACTCATCTCCACCAATTTTTCGTACCACCTACACTAGAAGCCATCCATAAAACCCCTACGACTCCATTTCTTCCACCTTGACACTTATACGAATCACACCCAAACAAGAATTTCATAACCTACTCTATCAAACCTTAACATTGTTATCTTACAAATCATTCACTTTCGATCTAATTCAACATACAGTAACATTCACTTTACTTAATCTTATTCGTCTATAACTTAATCAATCAAAATAACAAATAATCAAGGATAGAATCACTAACCTTGCTTATGCGCTGCTTCTGTATCCCTCTCATTTGCTCGCTTGGCTATTTCAATCAATACACTAATCTCCTCCTTTGCAATTGTAGACAACCAATTCAACGACAAGCAAAAACAATTTGTACTAAAGAATTATTTTTATGTGTTTGACAAGTGTGAACAGTTGCCCACATTAGAAGTATTTATAGACCCCACGTGACTGTTCATCGCACCACTTCGCGACCGTTTAACTCCTCGAGCGTAATGCCTTCTACTTCTCTTCCCAGCCTCTTCGATACTTCACCTTTTCAGTGCCAACAAACGCTTACACTCCCACTCTAATCCTTCTATATCTCGAAGAACTTCTTCAGCTACATTCACGTACAGCAAAGCACAACCTATATTGTCACAAAGACGATTAACATCATCTTCCTTATATTTTATACTCTCACCTAAAGGAACACATCTTACCATACTTATTATTCTTGTTAGTTCCCCCACTACTACTTTACCTATAAATTCCTATATTTTTGGGTCCACATTCGACAACATCTACAATATTATTATATTCGATATTCTACCAAAAGCTTGCTTAAAGTTATTTTTTATTACCAAATTTCAACAAGTACATATTCAATTCGACAAATTACCAACACATTACTTCCATTGACAAAAACATTCTACACAACTATTTTCATTACATTTCATTGACTATAGCAACTCCTTACAAAGTCCTACTCCTACTAAATATTACAACTTCATAAACCCTTAGCTGCAGCTTCATCTTCCCTCTTCACCAACAACGTTGTTCGAGTCCACTTACCACCACATTGTTTAGGAGGACGCCAAAACTATATTTTAACACGAAACTCAAAGTCCTCCTCAGCTTCTTTCGCTTCTGCCTCGCTCATCCCATCGTAATCAGGCTTATCCGAATCTTCCATGTGCATATCATAATTCTGAGATCCAAAGTATCGAGTGTACAATACCCAGTACATCGTCTAAACACGCCATCCCGGGCCTGAGCTCTCGTATTCACCATCTTGTATGAATGCCTCACATCTGTAGCAACAAGAATTATTTATACCCCCTCCAGTCCTGGTCCAACTCACCTGCATTTACTCTACCTTAGAACTCTACAATTTTAAAGTCAAATCAATTAACCTCGAAATCCGTTCTGGGACCCACTCAGTCAAATACATTCGCGATGTTATGACAACTCATCAACATTTTGTACATTCACATTCGACATTTTACCTTCGATTATTTCAAACTACAATGAATAATCAAAATACACGTGAATAAAATATCCAAGATATTAACTTTATTTATTATGAATAAGTTACAATTAATATTCGCCAATTTCATCCTTCAATTACATTACATCAAACTACATCTATTTTTATATTCGCCTTATAGGACTGATTACTCTGTATTTTCTTTTTACCAGAATCGGACATTAAAGTCTCTTTCCAGTGCTAAGAACCTCAATGAATCTCAAGTCACTGAACTTCTATAGGCTACTTCCCCAGATGAAGGCAGTAAAAAATTGCAAGAAACCTCCTGCGTTCGGCAAGATCCCTAGACTCCCATCTGAGGTTCAAATCTTTATCATCAATACAAACAGTTACCCTTTCTACCCCACCCTGACGCACTCTATTACCTTCAACACCGCATGATAACACAATTGTTTCCAACAGATACACTTATTCTCTCTCTTGACCTCTTTCCTATCCCAACGCCGTGACACGATCACATAACGAATTATCACCGATCAGTTTACGCCAAATTTTTCCCTTAGGTTGTTCACCGTCTTCCGCCTCAGACAATGCATTAGCCCACACTTAGGGTGGCATCCTTCTAAAATTACCACCATTCCACCCTCAATAACCTCCAATTTATACCCAATTTAACTCTGCCAGATTCACTATACTGCATTAATTGCGCCTTGGGAATGACTTAACCAAATACAGTTCCTTTGACCTCGAAAATAACACAGATGACTCATCTTCTTATTCGGCGACCTTTTCAGGTTCCAACTTCTTCTCGACACAACCACAAGTGCTTCTGTCGAGAATGGGGCATTTGTAGTAGCATATTCCCCAGATTCGACAAGAGTAAGCCAACAAAGCATTGTCGAAGAGAGCCACACATGATCAAAGACCATCATTCGAGAAGTTACTATAAGTCTTTGACTTACCAAAAGTAACCGTTGAAGCCTGGTCAAGAAAGAACTGTTTGAGATCCGTAAAGTTTGCCCACTCCCCCGAAATAGGAGACTATTAATTTCTTTTTGTAAAACTGAACGTATGACTATAAATACAGGTAGATAATAGATTATCCAGGACCGCAATCTTTTACTATTCTTACTTCTAAAACCCAACATTACTCTAAAACGTGCAATAACTAGCATCTTACTGGATTTTACATCAAAATCTTCCTCGAGGTCGTGGTTTTTCTCAGCTTTTACTTAGTTTTCTACATAAAATCTTGTTTATCTAGTTTTATTACATTCTCTTTACGAATAATTATTGACAAAGATTTTCCTTCCGGGAAACACGCCATTGCAAAACTAACAACTCTGGAAGACATGATCGAAAAGTTTAACGGCTATATCGACCTGGAAAGAATGGTGTTTGATAGATAGAAACCCTAGAAGTTAGCATTAACAGCTCGAGATGAGTCAGCTAGCTAAGACATTAATCGTACTGCCCAAACCCTACCTTCCGTTTAGAGAAACTTTGCCCAAGCCCTACCTTCCCAAGATGAATGTGACCATAACCAGCATTTATCATATACTTCAGAAGGACCGTTTATTTCGCAATGTACAATATCTCCAACCCATTGATAACAAACCATACTGTATCCACCACAAGGTTAGACATCATGAAAGAAAATACTGTTTTGCCTTACAAAGGTATTTAAAGTATATCTTCACTGATTGACGGATACATGAGTATATTATAGACGTCGAAAGCTACAAGAATGGGAGTTACAAACTTCCTACAGATGCCGTACAGACTGAAGAACTGGCAGGTGAGAAATACTTATACCATATGTCACTCTGCCACTTCGTTGAGACTCAGATCGTCAACCAATCGAACAGAACTAAGAGAAGACGGGTCAACCAATGTCACGACCTGTCCATGAAAGACAAAGAAGCTCTTTTACTTCCTGTTTTCAGCTCTCAACGAATTGGAATTTCTTTCGATGACTGTGATGTTCATCATATCAACTATCCTCACCATGATGTTTTGGTGATCATGCTAAAAATGTAAAATATGGTGCTTTACACGATGATGATAGATAATGGAAGTACTATCAAATTACTTTTTCAAAGCACGATTAATCAGATGGGACTGGCCGACAAAGTACAGCCCAGTAACATTGATATATGTGGATTCAACAAATCTAAAGAAGAGCGTGTAGGAAAAATCGTACTTCCTATCACGGCGGGACCTGTAATACTCGACGTTGTTTTTTATGTTATCAATACAAAATCCTATTATTTGGGTTTAATGGGGCACTGCTGGCTACACAATATGCGAGCTATCCTATCCACCTATTATTTGGCGCTATAATTTGAGTGGAATGGCGGCGTATACGAGATCAAAGGAAGTTAGAAGATCGCTCGAGCTTGTGATAAATTCTGTCGTCATCGTTTTATAATCCTCAAAGACACAGCTCGCATAACAATTATAGAGCACAACAGGAAAAGTTACAAAAAACTGTACAGTGCACTCTACAAAGAACAATCTGCCAAGTACAAAAATAACGCAGTACGCCAAAATCAGTGGCGAAAAGCGAGGAACTTACATTGGCACTCTCTTACCAACAGCGGAATGAGATGTTCTCATTTAGTTCCTCAAAGACAACAGTGATGTATTCGCTTGAACATTTCATGAGATGCTGGGTATCGATCCTAATCTAGCTTGCTACAAGCTCAATATAAAAGATAAAGCTAAAGCTGTCAAATAAAAGCAGAGGACTTTAGCACCGAGATTCCGAGAAGAAGTAAATAAAAAGATTAAAAAACTCATCGAAGTTGGCTTTATCTGAAATGCCAATTACCCAGAATGGTTCACGAACATTGTGGCAATCTCAAAGAAGAACGGCAAGATCAGGGTGTGCGTGGATTTTACGGACCTCAATAAACATACTCCAAATAACATTTTTCCACTCCTATTAAACTACCTACTCGATTTTTCGGCGGAACACGAACTCCTGTTCATGATGGATGCCGTATCAGAATACAATTAGATACCTATGCTACCTGATGACCAAGAAAAAACAACTTTCATTAGATTACATGGCCTATACTGTTATACGGTCATGTCTTTCGGTCTCAAGAATGCCATAGCTACTTATTAACGGTTGATGACACAAATGTTTAAAGATCACCTCAAAAAAATGATGGAGGCTACATTGATGATATGTTGTGTAAAAGCCTTAAAAAGGATAACCATATTATAGACTTGCGCACTACTTTTGAAATTCTCCATTCCTGCAAGATGAGGCTCAACCCCGTAAAGTGCCAGTTTGGGGTCTGTCAAGAAAATTCTTGGGACACTTAATCAATAAGGGAGGTATAGAAGCTGATATAAATCGTATTCACGCTTTACTATCTATGCCTTCGCCAAAAATAAAGAAAGACGTACAAAAGTTAGCGGACAATATCGCCACGATAAATCATTTCATTTCAAAATCTTCAGATCGATGTCGATGGTTGTTCAACCTTTTACGTGAAGGGACAACAAAATAGAAATCTAAAAGGGATCCCGAGATCAAGTGGACAACAGAGTGTGATACAGTATTTCTGGAGCTCAAACTTTACTTGGGATCACCTCCAGTGATGAGTACACCTCACGAAGGGGAAGAACTAACAATATATCTTGCGGTTACTGATGAGCCGTTAAGTTCTGTCCTCATTCGACTTGACGGGAAAATAGAAAAACCTATCTTTTTCATTAGTAAGATTCTCACCCCTACAGAGTCCTGGTATACAAAAATTGAGAAATTGTTCTTAGCCTTAGTCCACACATCACAAAAATTGAGATAGTATTTTTAAGCGCACTCGGTTCGAGTGGTGGCAAATTACCCTTTACGAGAAATTTTATCTAAACGAGAAAAATCCAGACATATACAAACATGGTCGGTCACTCTTGGTGAATACGACATCCATTTTGAACCATGACACTCTGAAAAGGGTAAAGCAGCAGCAGATTTCCTTGTAGATTTCCTAGTAGAAGATTCTGACTGGGAAGATGACAGTACGATAACAGTGAGGAACACTTCGAAGAAAAGTCAGACTGGATAACACAAAAGGGATGATGTCTTTTAACTGATGGATATTTCAGACCTACAGGGTCAGGTATTGGAATTGTACTTATCACACCTTCCAATGACAGGATTGAGAAAGTAGTCAAACTTAATTTCGAAGCGACCAACAATGAGACCGAGTACGAAGCAATAATTCACGGTCTAGATATGGCTCTAGAGATTGGACTTTCCAAATTATCTGTCTACACAGACTCATTACTCATTGTGAACCATTAAGCGAAAAAGTTCCAGAAGAACGGAATAATGGTCGACTACACAGTAGCAGTAGCCGACAGTATGAGCAGATTCAAAAGAATTACTATCAAACATCTGCCACGCGGAGAAAATTGACATTCAGATTGTCTCGCGTACCTGGAAGGAATACTCGGTACAAAAATGCGTTATCTAAAGATTAAAGTATCATCCACCCCTAACATTAACATCATAAGCTTGAATTCTATCAATACTGGGGGCATTGATGAAGACGAAGATGATTGGAGACGATCTTACCTCAAGTATATTGGGACTAAAATCACATTTGATGGCGAACTCCCTATAGATCCCACAATGAAGAGACACGTACTTGATAATGATAAGCGATACATCGTGGACAACGGTCTCCTTTATAAAATTTTGGTCACAGGATCGTACCCTGAATGCTTGCCGAACAAAGAAGCTCTAAAGTTCCTACATGAACTACATGAGGGGACTTGTGGTTCCCATGCAGAAGGATGATCTTTCACAAATTGAGCTCTTACTAAAGGAGTTTTTTGGCCCAAGATGAAAGCTCAGGCCATTGAACTCGTAAGCAAGTGCGATGTCTGCCAAAGACATG
Source organism: Kingdonia uniflora (assembly GCA_014058105.1). NCBI lineage: Eukaryota > Viridiplantae > Streptophyta > Magnoliopsida > Ranunculales > Circaeasteraceae > Kingdonia > Kingdonia uniflora. The sequence continues at coordinate 1,445,799 of JACGCM010001419.1, forward strand.
GCCCCCAAATTTGAGCTCTAGCCTTGGAACTCCATTCCAGCAACGTTGTTTGGCCATTTAAAAGATGGACACTCGACCTCGTAGGGGAATTCCCCACGGTACCAGGAAAGAGGAAACTCCTCCTCGTGGTAACGGATTACTTCACAAAATGGGTAGAAGCAGTCCCTCTATGCCGCACATGCAAAGACGAAGTCATCAAATTCATCTGGGAAACTATCATCATCTAGTTCGGTTGCCCCCATCTTATCATAATCAACAATGGCCCTCAGTTCGTTGGTTTTAGGGTCGTTGAGTTCCTCAATTAACACAACATCATCTACTCCCCTTCAAATTCATATTATAATCAAGGAAATGGCCAGGCAGAAATTACTAATCATACTATTGTAGAAAGAATTAAAAAACGGTTGACAGAGAAGAAGGGAAATTGGGTTCAGAAACTACTACATGTCCTGTGGGCATATCGCACAATACCTCGGGTATCAACTAGATGTATACCATTCTTACTAGCGTATGGTACATAAGCAATCATCCCCACTCTTTATCATCACCTAATACGTGACCATACCATGATGGATGAAGAGAATGAGTACCAATTAGCATGTAACATGAATTAGATCGAAGAAACTAGAGGCAAAGCAATCATGAATTTGGAAAGATACCACCAAGCTCTAGCCCAACCTTACAACAAGCGCGTTCGTCACAGAGAGTTTAAAATTAGAGACCTCCTGCTACGAGAAATTCCTAAATACAGAAAAGAAGTAACCACTGGGAAACTGTTCGAAAATTGGGAAGGTCCTTTTATTATTATTAAAATAAGAGACCTTGGTTCTTACGATCTTGACACTGAACATGGAGATCAAATCCCTAATCCTTGGAACGTGAGGAGATTGAAATTGTATCGTCGATAAAAATCCATCACAACGTACTTTTCTACAAATCAATCTATCATCTTGTATGACAATCTTACATCAATGAAAGACTTATGTTCGATCCAAATACATCTGAGTACTTTATACTATTTCATACAATACTCTATCTAACACATTCATTGTACATCAATCTTACACCAATGAAATACTTGTGTTCGATTGCCCAGTATAGTACTTTTCTAATATATCTAACAAGTACTTCTATATACAGGTTACAAATTATTTGTTGCTTTGGCCAAACTGATCATCTATTACATTACAGATCGTTTGTTGCTTTGGCCAAACTGATCTTCTATTACATTACAAATCGTTTGTTACTTCGGCCAAACTAATCTTCTATTACATTACAAATTATTTGTTGCTTTGGCCAAACTGATCTTCTATTACATTACAAATCATTTGTTGCTTCAGGCAAACTGATCATCTATTACATTACTGATCATTTGTTTCTTCGGCCAAACTGATCTTATACTATATTACATATCATTCGCTACTTCGACCAAACTGATCAACTATTATATTACAGATTGTTTGTTGCTTCGATCAAGCTGATCACCTATTACATTACAAGTCGCTTGTTGCTTAGGCCAGACCAATCTGCCACCTATGTCCCTCTACGATGGATAACCTCTGAGAACCATTCTATACAACAGATGTTCGACTAATACAACATCGTTGATATAACAAAATGTTAGTATAAATCATCATTCTAGATATTCCTATTTTTATACAATATACACGTTAGTATACATAGCGCATTCCTCCAATTGTTACTCATCGCTAGAGCTATCACTCGACCTATCACCTCTATTAGATGGTCCCACAATGTCAGGTGCACAACCTACATACAGCCGTCGACGCATAAACTCTGGCATTCTTCTAGCAACGATCTTCTTTCTATCTTTAACCATACGTTGTCTGAGAAACCCAATTTTGGCTACCATGAGACCTAGATACTTTCACCGTATCGCCTCCATGTCGTGCTATGCACTTTTTCCAATGACAACATCATACACCAGTTCGCTCTTTTTTTCCAATCTTTAGAACTCTGATGCAAAGAATGAAATCACTGTTGTCATATCTCTCTCATACATACTACCAGTTTAAGTCTTTACCTGCTTAGGCAGAATAAGCTCGCTGAGTTTAGTTTGAGCTTCCTGCAGCGAAGTCTTCAAATGCTCGTACTACTGCTCTACTCGACGTTTATCATCTAGCACAACAGAATTCTTAGACTCCAGCACTGTCATGAACTCATCAATATGATATATCAGAGATAGTGGCCCCTCAAGTTCCACTTCACGACCCTCCCATTCTACCCTTCTTTCATCGGGATGTATCTCTGTCTGAAATAGGTCTGTATCTAACTTTGTGTTCGCATCCCTCAGTTTTGTATTTTCATTCAGGTGCTCTAAGGCATTTAACTTCAATTCCTATATGATATGCTCTAGAGTGACTACTTCGTTCCAAGCAGCATTTATATTTTCGTTATGTCTATTACGGGCCTACTCCATCTTCTTTATCAGAAAATCAGCGACGAGCCAAAATACTTCATACTTAAAAGCTCGTGCTCGCGTCTCAGCTGCCTCCGCTTCGAGTACATTCACTTGGAATTATAACTCTTTCACATTCTTACCTTCCTTCTCTAAGTCTACCAGTAGCTTTAAAATTTGAGCTCGAGCTGATGTCAACTGCTCCCCCAGCTGGCTCGCTTGCCTCAAACTATTTGTAAATTCTACCTTTTTCTTTCTTATAATTTCTCTTAGCTCCTCTATTTTTCTCAGTCCGTTGGCTAAATCTACCCTTTTCTTCTATTGATCCTCGGACAATCGAGCTCCAACGTCTCTCTCTTTCACCACTTCGACCTTCGTTCTTTCTACTAATTCAGTAACACTTTTTAGTGCAACTTGACTTAAACTTAGCTCAGCGGTCAGTTGTTCGTTATGGGCGCGTAAATCGTCACACTAACTTTGAATAACTACCAAGTCTACCTGTCATCATAGTTTAGATTCATAAACAATTTGATTGTACTAACATATTACATCTCACAGTTAACAAATTTAAAACAAGAATATGGTATCTGAGGAATATCGATATGCTGTTTCATTCATCGTCACAAAGAACAAATTTTTTTTATCATTAATAACAGTATACAAAGATCTAACACATATGCAGGGACGGTAAAGAAAACTAAGAATACCCTATTTTTGATTTTTTAAGAAATCAGAAGACTGCTCTTAATCTTTCAAACTCTTTCTGTTTGTTACCTGTACATCTTTCGAAGTGGTAAAGGTCGTCACCTCCTGCGGATGTTGCTTGTGCCGCGATCGGGGTATCAGGCTATCGACCTCCTACTCACCCTCTTATAATGACAATTCCCTCGACCTCGGAAAGGGTTTGTCACCAACAATTTCTCCATCACCTTTGGTAAATCACATGTTCTCAGCCTTAAAGTTTTCAACATCAAAATCCTTCCAACACCCCGTCACAAACTTCCTATATTCGTTCTCTACCCTAGACAGTTCTCCCCCATTAAATTCAATAACATTGTCTATATGACGCTCATGTTCTGTTCGAGTAGCGACATTTGCTCGCGACGGATATAAATGATCATTCAATGACATTTGCGCTTTATGCAGCCACTGACACGTGTCTTTCTACAATACACCTAAAGCCCTCAAATCTGCTTCTACCTTCATTCCAATAACCACTTCTTTCGACAATCGCGTTGCTAAAGAAATTTTTTGCACCACGTGTTACAATAACTCATCTTGTAACCCTTTTAATTCAACCTCTAATCACTTTTGAATCTCTATTTGCTATTTCCTTATCCTGAAAAATATAATTCTCATAGCCCTTCGATCTTACATAAAGCCAAACGAATCAGATAAAGGTTCTAGATCACCCCATACAACAGACACACCAGCTTGAGCAGAACACTTTCTTGCCTCTAAACTATGATGATTACGTGCTTCTTGAGCTAAAAATATATGGGTCCGAAACTATACCCCTTTCCTTCAAAAGATCTACATAAGCTTCCTTTAACCCTCGTTCACTATCTACTTCGACCTCAAAATGAAATGTTAGAGCAATTAACATACTTTGACACTTAGCCTTATCACTCGGTTCGTTAAAACAGGTCAACTCTTTTGGTTTTCAAACCAATGACCATTTTTTCTCCTTTTTCCTTAACACCTCATGCCTTCTTAAAATTCCTTCTCTCATATTCAGTTTTATTAAGTACCTATTGAATACGAGCCACAAAATCCCTCGCTCTACTCAATGACCTCTCCAGTTCGGAGTTCATTTTTCTCAGTCGCTCTATATCCTACACATAGTACAAATATATTGCTATAATATAGACATCCAAAACAAATATGTTTTACATCATTACTCAAACTTTAACAGATACAGAGTACTATAACTTCGGTGTCACACGAAGTATATTAAATCAAAAACAGAATACCACAGAAGAATTAAAGATTCCTGATGAGATCTACCTCAAATGGAGGATCCAATGTTTGCCCAACTAGATAGCTTGGATCAACATGATCAGAAGAATGATCCAATGTTTTTTTAGCTGCTCAGACTGGTTTCGCACTCTCTGGGGTAAACTCCAACACCTTCTCAAGAGAAGCACCAACGTCCGCCATCACCTCCTCCGGAGACTCTGAAGGAAACTCAATTTCTTTATACCTTTCCAGCCTGGCCTAACTCCACATCAGTTGGGCTCAATCAAAAATCATAGTAGGATTGGATGAAGTGATTTCGTTCCACTTTCAGGGCCTCAAATGATTTCGACATCATATCATCATGGGCCACCAGTTCTGAGTATTTTATTACGAGCTCTGCAGCCGCTCTAGCCTCTTCAGCTCTCTGCTCCTTTTCTAGCTTGAGCTCAGCTTCAAGGTCCTTTACACGAGGAGATTGATCTTTGAACTTCTTCAAGCAAGAAGATTGAACTTCGAACCTCGCTGTAAGAGCCCCAAACTCCTGGCTTTTCTGTTCCAAACACTTTTACGCCCCCTTCAGCAACATTAAAATCTGCCAGTACAAGCATACAGAGTCAAAATCAGCGCAACAGTTTTCAAGTCCGAATTAAAAAACAATTAAGGACTTCAAAAAAAAGTACCGTAAAAGTATGTTTGTAATACTCCGCATCGAGCTGCGCCGGATCCATCGTGACCATCGAACAGTATTTCAGCTCCAGCTCTGCCATCTTAGCTGAGGCGTGAGGTTTAGTTCAGGCAATACCCTCTTTCTTATGCCTTTTCCTTTTCAGCGAGGACTTCTCGACCTCAACAGGAGCAACTTCAAGATTCTCAGCCACACCGCCATATATAGACTTTACGATTTCTTATACCGTGGCTGCCCCCCGGTGATAGAGACACTCTGCCGAGTTGGTCTCACGGGCTGCCGAACATTCTACTTGGTGCTCTGAGATACAGGAGCAGGAACACTGAGAACATTAGCAACAGTCAGGACAATTTTTCCCTCGGCCATGGCTTCTTTTTCCTGAGCTCGCTGAACCTTGAGAACTATAGAGTCTACCCTTTTATCTCTACGAATACCCAACTCATTGAGTACCTATTTTAGCTCGTCTGAATCTTGAGCAACACAGTCAAACAGGCTGGTCTTGTCCAGAGCAAATAAAGGCTTGGGATCTGCCAAAATAAAGAACACAACATTCAGTAATAAATCAAAGACAAGTGTAGTTTATTTGAAGACTGGGCAATATTACTTACTCGGATTATAATATCTATGGTTCAGTTCGTGCCCCGGTTCATCTAGAACCTGCATACAGTTACCCTCTACCTGCACAAGGTGGTCGATTCATGGTCTACTCGCAGATTCGAAATAAAAAAAATGTAGCCGAGCCGAATCACTATACAGGTAACCGTTATATTGACCTTCAACATATTTCCATTTATAAAACTTCATTACATCTTCAGCCTCGAACTGCTTCGCAATCTCTTCCTTCTTCCATTTCTCATTCAGTACCTCACATACCCTCATCATTTTATAAACATTCCCATTTAACTGGGCAGAACAACACTGTAGCACATTCATAACCCCTTTCTGAAAGAAGTTCAAAGAAATTCGTAGGACATATATGACCTAATTCAAGAAACACAAAAACCCATCCCTTAGGCCTGATAGCCTGGGCCCATTATAATACGAGAGACTAACCCCCTCACCAATCCCTCTATTCTTCTTCCAGTTTGCCAAGCATGGGACTTGGTATGAGACAACCTCCTCCCCTTTACCAGGGATAAAGGCTCTAAACCAAAAACCTTGCTCCTCCACATAACATCCCCACTCTCCCTGTAATTTCTTCTTATATTTCAAATACTCTTTCCCTACATCTACCCCCTCCGAGTATATCACAAGGACTCTCCCCTTCTTTAATATATCCTCATTTTCTATCACCTCCTCAACCCTACTAGGTCCCCCACCCTCCATACAAATTTACTGGTAGGAATACTAGGTTTGGACCGCATATCAAACCTACAATATACATTTTTTTTTGTCATTTTCTCTACAGTACATACAGACAAAATAAACCCATCTTCTACCCAGTCAACACATCTATTTTGCAAATTCCCAAAACAAATGCAAAATCAATCATTTCAAATTTTCCCCTTCTTCCCCAAATACATATTTTCTCCCTCTAATAGTCTATTCATATACCTAAATTCATATCCTCAATTTTTATCCAAAACATCCCAAAACCCCTACATTATCAGATATACATACCAAGCAGGTTATGATACATATCAAACAGATTACTACAAATATCATACAAATTACTAAACAAATCAACTGGACAAGGATTTGTATTACCAACCTATACTTGAAGAACAATAATCCTCTGCTTTACCCGGACGTCTTTTCGAGTATGAAGGCTCACATCGCTTCTCATACAGTTTTTTATCACCTGATGAAGATTTCCTTCTCAAATTACACTCAGCACTCAAGCGTTTCTTCTCCTTAGAAATAAGATTGACACAACTTTTTTCTCTCTCTGAAACTATAGATTATTTATGAGGGAGATAGAGGCACGTTTTTATACTCTCCCTCGATTTGTGAAACGACGGCTCCTTCAGACATGCGTCAGCCATCCCTACTATCTCTATAGGCACAGCTTTTCGGTTGAAGTCATCATCAGGACTTCTGTGATAACGTCTACCATCATTATGTCTGTTCATGTTATCTGCCATTACACAATTCTGTACTTCTTTCTCAAACACAGTACAAACGACCAATCACCTTACTTTAATGCTATGCCAAGATCGTACAACTTTCCTAAAATATATCAATATTCAAAATTCGAAGATATCAATACAATTGTTAAAATCCTACAACTGTCTCCCACAAAATCCGTACACAAAGATTATAACAGAATACTTTATTTTATTTTTATTTCAATTAGATCGAGACATCACATTCGTTTATCCTCTCAAGATCCCTCATCTTACATTTATTATAATCCAACTACAAAACACTTAAAAATAGATTACTTATTACGAGCTCCAATGCTTCGAGCTCACCGAACTCTCTAGTCACATCTAAAATAGCTTCGGTGATGCGCCTCCCCGCAAAAAATGATCTCCCCTCTTGCTGCCCTGGCATCCTCTTCAACGATATGTCACAGGCGAGCTGTCGAACAGTCAATTCCCGCACCGTGGCATTCGACAATGACCTTTGAAACACGTCGCACCTAGAAAATTTGTCATACTCTACACGCTTTCCTTATTCGTCTAGTTAGGTCAGATTCAACGGCCATTCCGACAACACGACATCATAAGGGAGTCGGTGAAAATACCACTCACAAATTCGGCAACCTTGATATGAAAGTGGCCATCTACTGCCTGATTAACACATTGAGTATGAGTCCTCACTATGGCTAAACTCACCACCTCCACAACACAATTATTCCTGCAGAAGATGCAAATCAAAATAGCCAAGAGTCATGATTTTATAGCCACCAGGAAGATCTTTGCAAATATCACCCCACTAATTTGTCCAAAGGATATCGTGTTCAAAGAAAGTTCACGAAACAACAGAATATCAACATCCAATGCAAAATATTGTGACAGGTCATTCTTTCCATAGTATAAACTATCTCCTCCGATTTGGTATAAGAAAATACACAAAGGGGCAACATACAATATCACGCAGATCCAGCAGTAGTACCTACAGATCCATGCCTACCCTTTCTCACAGTTCAGAATACTCTGTCCCCCAGTTCGAGTTCACAGATACAAACGACAAATTACACAAACAAGTTCGTGATAAAGAATCATGACCTCAGAACGAAGATTATTTTATTAATTCAAAATTTTCTTTACTGGAAACTTTACAGATAACAAAACGTCCTCAATAATTACAACATATTACATCACAAAGTTACAGTTCGAATTACCTTTGAGGAAAGAAGATGATGATAAATTGAAGCAACTTCCAAACCCTGATCCCATGCTGTAAGATCCGGGAGACAATCAGAACAAGAAATCATAGAAGAAAGATCTTATTCATAGCCAAAATCTATGGTCCATGGAAGAAAATGATACCCTACATCCTCCCACCTCTTCTACCATAACCCACCTCGCATGCTGGAGACAGACGGATGGTCCTACCTTTTAGAAAAAACCTATTCACTAACAGGATACCGGCGAGACTCCTTCGGACGAACGCCTATCGCTTCATCTTCAATTGTAACAGCCTCCTTCGCCAGCAAATGAAGCCCATTTCAGCACTCCTCCTCAGATGTCAGCAGATAATGAAACCATACCATCTGATAATAATCATCACCCGCCTTCATCACTTCTTCGTATGACATACTGTGATAGGTAGACGACACAGGAATTGGTGTTGAAAAATGCAGTGGTTGGTATCCAAAGTATCGGATACGCAATTCCTCCATCTTTCTATGAATCCTAGACTCCCGAGATTGATTCCTGGTAGTCACCATACTCTCAACAATCAAGAATTCACAACAGTCAAGAAGGGAGAAGAAAAGAGTCAAAGACGAAGACTTGGTTCCTCACTCTCACTTCTGAATGCCTTTTATACTATGATCAACATTTAAAACAGTCTTTTCAGATTCCCAACGACAGAAGGAATTCCCATGCCAATAAACATTGACTAGAACTATTGGCTCTGGAAAACCCAAAAGGCACAAACAAGATACTTATGAATATGTATTGGAAATTATTCCTAGATTTTAACTATAATATTAATGTCACTTCTCAACCAACACCACTCGCCCGCAAGGTTTCTCATACTGCTAGCTGAGAGGGGGCAATTATAGTGGCGTATTCCGTATCTTGAACTTATGCTTTATCTTCGAACTACATACGAAGTTTCGATCTCACCGACAGAGTACGATGCACAGAAAGAATCAAGACAACAATGTCAGGAAGCAAATACAACACGAATTTCTCAACCAACACCACTCGTCCATGAGGCTCCTCGTACTATTGGTTGAGAGCCGTCTTGTAATAGCTTATTTCTTATTTTTGACTCAAAGCTTCATCCGTGAACTCATTAGCATACAAAAAATACTATTAAAGACATATTCAATATTCCTCAGTTCGAGTCATCGCTTTCAACCTCTACAGCAACAATTCAATTTAAGCAAGTGTACAATCATCAATAGAGCCGTTGTATATCAACAAAGGTTAGGACGTTATATCATCTAGTCAAAGAATATCTTACATCTACTTTGTAACGTTCACCATTAAGAATATTAATGGTCGTCAAATGGTCATACGATGAGACCTATTAATAGGACCAAATAACTACAGATTAAGGACGGGCAATTATATACAGAAGGATCCCTACTTTAAAACTCCATAGATTCAGAGCGCTCATTGTAATGGCTAACATTCTCAATAAGATCGCTATCTTTCTAAAATCCTCAAGAGAGGTCATGGTTTTTAACCTATTCAAAGGTTTTCTATGCTAAAACTTTTTTGTTAGTTATTATTAGCGTTCTGATCACATCTGGTGTAAAGGCTAAGTCCGGATCCCAGAATTAGACTATTACACTTATGGAGTCTCAAAACTCATTTGGAACTTTTGTTCCATCAACTCAACAAACCATCAACATACCGAAAATCGTAAAAGCGGAATCGAAGAATTGGACGGATGTTGAAGACATTGGGCGGATTTCGCAGAAAAAACATTGAGCGAACTAAGTAGCAAGGCCAAAAAAACTGGAAAATTTTAAGCGTGGTATCTTTATTGGGTATGAACTTCGAAGGTGAAGATGGTGAAGGTGAATATGGAGATGCAATACCACTTTATGCTCAATCCATAGATGGTAACCCTTCTCTTGATCAAAAGTTGGATAAGAAAAGACGAAGTCTAAATACCTCCTTCGATCAAGTTATGAATGTCACTACCAAAATCTCAGAGAGTTTCAATAAATGAGTCACCATGAAGATTAAAGATAAGGAAGAGAAGAAAGCATATGAGAAATCCTGTCGAGAGACTAAAGATGAGCTTGCATGGGCAAAGTTGGAGTTACAAAGAACATACAGAAAATGAGATAAGGAAGCAAGAGATGCAAGTCATGTCCATTGACACATCTATTATAGACCCCAAAAACGTGCGATATTATGAGTTAATGAAAAGTAAGATTCTTGCGAAGCACAAATTCGTGGTCAAGGTTCTTCATCTAGCGTCGGTGGTGGCGTTCATAACGTTTCGAGTAATTTGGATAGTCCTTTGGCTAGTCAAGTGATGACGGGGGCTTAGGAGATTATTAGCTAGCTAGGGGTTTAAGGGATTAATGGCAGAAAACATTTTGTGGTTTGAATTATGTACTAATATAATTTAAGTTAATGCAATTATGTTATTGAAATTGGCTTTATTGAAATTGAAATTGCATTACATAATTAAAATTACTTGCTTGAAACTATAAGGGAAAAATTACATAACAAGAAAACTAATTTTGCCTCCTTCGATTGCCGACCTCCTCCAAAGATGTTCCACAAGGTCATTTTGAAGATCTGTGTATTTTTGCTCATTTCGATAAGCCAATGTTGCATTTATATATTTTATGGAGTCTTCATCCGATATAACACTACGCTCGATCAGAGGTGGCGGGGATGTTCTATCATATTCATAATCGGGGTTTAGAACATTTTTTTCGTCTTAAAGAGTCATATTGTGCAATATAATGCACATGTACATTATATTGGTCAATGACTTCGTCTTCCAAAATCGATCGGGATGCTTCACGATATCCCATCGAGATTGCAAAACATCGAACGTCCTTTCCACATCTTTCCTGACCGATTCTTAATGTTTTGCATAATTTTTTTCCTTTTCTGTATATGGTGTCGGGGTAGTCTTAACGATCGTAGACCACTTGGGATGGATGCCTTCAGCGAGATAGTAATCAGTGTCATAGGTATGACTGTTAACCTCAGAAGAGACTAGAGGCGTATTCTCCATAGCAAGGCCGTTAAACAACTTACTGAGCTCAATGACATTGATATCGTTATTTGTTCCGGGCATTCCAAAGAATGCATGCCAAATCCACAAATCATAAGAGGCGACCGCCTCAAGGACGATTGTGGGTTTACGATCCTTCCTGTTGAAAGCACCTTGATAAGCCTTCATGCAATTCTTCCACCCCTACTGCATGTATTCCAAACTCCCCAACATCCCCGAAAATCCTCTATCACAATTCTCTTTAAGCAACCTCTCTACATCTTGTGCGTTCAGTTTCCGCATGTACACCCGGTGGTATAAATTCACCACTGCTTGACAGAATCTCTCCAAAGATTCTAACGCCGTGCTTTCTCCACAACGGATATATTTATCTTGTGCATCCGCGGGGGTTCCATATGCGAGCATTCGAAAACAAGCAATTTTTTTTTTATGCCTTGTTAAACCAAGTGTTTTGGATACATTTGGTTTGTATTTAAAATAAGAATTATAACCTTGAACGTTTTCAACAATCTTCTCGAATAGCTCTCGCCTTATTCGGTAGCGCGTCAGCGGAATGTTTTCGCTTTGTATATCGGATTGCCGGTAGAGTAATCTCTCCGCAACAATTTGTTGTGAAACTGATGTCCACGATCCACCCATTCCCGCCCCTCCACCGAGCCTCTGGCCTTCGACGTACCTTCTTCCCATTTCACGTATAAACACATAAAAGTCACTTGTTGAGCTTGAAATGCGGTGAATTGTTCCATTAGCTCCGAGTCAGAGTCAAATGAATCGCTTGAATCGATTGAACTAGATTCCAAACATATCGATAGAATGGGATCATTGGGAAAATCCATTTTAGAAAGAAAGGAGGGAAATGAGGATTTTGTGTGTCGAAAGAATTGAGATTTTTGTTGTGAGCGAAAAGGGTTTTCATGAGTGGTTTTGACTCAGTTCTAAGGAGCTGGTCGTACATGCGCACGTCTATCGTGATAGCGCGCGCTTTCACGACAGTGTGCCTAAAAACTTCACTCCCACACTTTCGTTTTATGTTGTTGGAGTTCAAGGCGACGTAGGTGTGGGAATCTGCACACAATAAAAATTCCACACCCATTTCTATTGGAGATGCTCTTAGTTATTTGGAAAGCATACAAAAAAGTGAAGGTTGTTAGAGATGGATAACACAGACTTGTGCTTTCTTTCACAAACCTACTGTAACCTTCCAGGAAAGTAGTTAAAGGGATTCAAACGAACACTTGCTAATTTAAGTTGTGGGGTGTCTCTGATATCGCTCGCAATACCTAGAATGAAGTCATACCCATTAGGGCGTAGCTGTATAAACGCTAGTATATCTGTTGTTTTCTCACCCACCCCTGAGACCCTGGCAGATTTTCAGATAGGTCTCTAAATAAGTTGCTTCATACACTGTTGCCTCGTGTTTCAGCTTCCACAATTCTATGATATGAAACCACTCTTCTTGGAATATGAAAAATGCCAACTTCTCTACTGCAATGCATTATCCCTTTAACTTGACAATCCCACAACATCATTAACTGATTTATACCAGGGAAAATAGAAGACTACCAATGAATTAAGAAGTGCAAATTCTATCATTGTATATAACAAGTCGCAACAAAAATATAAGGATTGTTTTACAGAACTCTTTTTCTACTGTGAATAAAAGCATTACTTTTCACAAATCTTCATTACACTCGAGTACTTCTGATAGCAACCCAAAATAGTGCTCAATGTGGAACTGCATCCCACAAAATTACATAAAAATACTATAAGTTGGTGTCTGTCTAAATTTTCCCTTGGGCCAACCTCAATGCCCACTTTGGGTACAAGAAGGGATCAGCAGGTGCATGATCAGAAAAATGAACCCAGTGCATAGTTGCATTAGATACGAGAACCTTCTAAGTAAGCTTCCAATGCTATGAATCTTCTAAGTCGTATACCTTCATAGCATAACCACCTCTGCAAATATCAAACCACGAACAACATTTATCAGTTTTGGGGATACATACAAATAGAAAATAAGCATTTATCACCTGCCAAGAATACAAACTACAAAATGATAACACCCTCTATACTTATAAAGGGTCAAGGTTATAGGGGAAATAACAATGACAAAAAAAAGGAAGATCTGAATTGGAAATAGTTGCCAAATCGGAAGACCTATGTTTCAACCCAGATCAAAATCTGAAATTATGAGTACATTTTGCCTGCACAGATGGCCTAGAGCGCAGCTCATATTTATGATCACCATGGATCAATACCCATTGACGTGTTCCACGTTTAATTAACTAAGTACCTAGGTCACATATCATTTTGCACATACGAAAACTTGAAACAAAATAGAATATCCTCCTATCTACTGGGGTTCACTCTATCGCCTAAACGTATGGTCTAGAGTGCAACTCATATGTACTACCTCGATGGAGTAATACTCATTCAATAATTCCATTTTTTCTTAGCTAAGTACCTAGGACATATATCCATGTTGCTTGTAAGAAACTTAAAACAAAAAAGAGCATCTCCTTCTTACGTCTAATAACGGGCCCGTGATCAGCAATTAGAGCACACATATCAATCCTTGACCTTGCAAAGTTTCCTTCAAGCTCTAAATGGCCACAGTGGGTTTATATTCAAACTTTGAGCATTCGACCCAATTCTTTAACCTCAGAGTTTTCCATTGGCGATGGCGCGATGCCCTCTTTCTCTGAGACCACTACCTCCTTTGATAACTTCTTTTCTCTAATATTGCTTATTAAAGTTTTCCCATATGTTAGTACAATCCACACCCACTCGGGACAAGCCATTGACAGTCAGGGCTCACTCCCAACTGCGTCAAGAAATGCTTTGTTGGAGAAGCGTTGCACTGTCTGACAAGCACCATCCAGCAGCTTTTATCTGAGCCAGAGATCTACCCAAGTTTATTGCCATGTATTCTTCACGCTTCTATAATGTACCATATAGAACACTAAGGCCGGAGTAATATCCCAAACACTAGCATAATAGGATTTCCTAAATGCAAGACAGCTTACTCATCTACTGTTCTCAAATGCCCTCCCCCCAGCTCTGTGCATATCCTTAACACCAATCAAAAATTGGCATTTGAGCCAAGTTCTTCAAGGAGTCCCTATCAGGGTTAGATTTCTTAGAATCCTATATTGTTTTTCGGTATTTTTATCTCTGTGAGGAGATATCTTGAAGGTTTATTACCTCTTTTTTTAGACGGAGATATCATGAACTGTATTTTGATCTCACTAATTCTTTTATGTTGATTATCCATCCAATCTAAACCTAAAACCTGTTTTTTTTTGGTGAAAACTTCCAGTACGCCCAAATTTCAGACCACTCTAAAATATCTCCTATGAGGCTCCGGAATACTCATTAATCCTATGCCGTCAAGTTAACTTTCGGTCTTTAGTCACCATTGTCTTATAGTGGCATGAGATGTCCAAAGTAGTCCGCCACTGTCCTTTTTTTGGAAAGACGAAATTGTCTGTCTAATAGTCAAATCCCTTATTTCCCTCACTTTTCAGTTTCTCTCCCTCCCCCTTTTCTTTCTCCCCATGTCTGCTTCGTCCTCTCAAGCACTCTTCTTTCTTCGTCGCACTGTTTCTTTTCATCTTTCTCCGGTTCAAGGTCTCCTAATTTCGACTTCCTCAGTCTCAAGCTATCTGCACTGGTACCAACTTCACAAGTTCAAAGGTAATGTACTCACTTGCTCACAGAAAATTCAATTCAAATGTATATCCTAACTTGTCAATTCATTTTATTGATATCCGTACTCTTTCAGCAATCAAAATTTAAAGATGTTTTTAGCATGGAAGTGTGGTATCCTCAGTTTCTACTGTCTAACTGCAATTTCATATGATGTAAATGTAAATTTCATAAAATTACACCTCAATGTTTTCATGATTTTTTTTTAAATAAATGAAAACTTAATTGATGAAAAATACGAACACAACACCCATACAAGAGAACAAGAAAAAAGATGCACACATCTCCAAGAGTGTAAAAAAAGTCAACTACGAAACTGCAAAGAAGAGAAAAAGAAGGAAAAAGCTTCATTTCGAGCGACAAAAAGATGAAGATAATTGTGGGGGACGGGGTAGGTGTAAAAGAACTTGATTTTTTAGCACAGCCCAGGAATAGCAACGACCTAGTAGGCCGAATAGATACGGTTAGGCTCCGGCGACTACAAAGAGAACGAACCACGTTAGTTGGTTTTAAAGGCAGGCCTAGTAGCCTAACCGAACATACTTGGCTACTAGTCCCCGAAAAGAATACCCTAATAGCGCAATAATCAAACACCAGGTAGAATCAAGTGGGCATGGTAACCACCTTTTTCATTTGGGTCCAGCCAAGAAACAACTTTTAGCGCGTGCTTCTCCTTCTTTTCCTCATTCAGTGCTCTTTATTGTACGAGTCCCAGCTCTACATTTAAAAGAGCGACTGTGTAGCGAGCGGCAGGCACAACGGTGTGTCGGATAATATACGATTTGTTATTAGCAGTTTACCACTTCCTGCTGTCGTATCTGTCCTTTGTGTTAGCTGGAAAAAAATAACTCCTATAGACATTACCACTTCAAAACCAAAGGACTTGGTTTGCCCTGAAAAATTACCCTACCTAATTTATGCTGACTCAAAAGACTGCTGGTGTCCTGAGAAATTAGTTCTAGCTTTTTCGGTGTGCTGTCCAAGTACGTTAGCAAAAGGCCGGCTAGCTTGACTGCTTGAGGCAGGCCTAGTAGCCTAACTGTATCCTACTAGGCTACTTTGTGAAGATGGTAGCAGCAGAGTGAGCTTGAGATTGAAGAAGTGAAGATTGTGAGAGACCTGGAGCTCGGAGAAAAATGAGAAGGGCAACACTAACAAGGAAAGAAGATAGTTTGGCAGTTACAGCCTCGTAGAAAGAAAAGGGGAGAGGAAAAGAAAAAAGCAAAAGAAGGGATTTGATTACGAGATGTAATTTTATAAAAACAGACAAGAGAAAGAATACTCTTTTTTAACAAGATTTAGACATTTCATGTACTTATGGGACTACATATGATCTACTTTAGAGTTGTTTATGAGATTTCTGTGTACAGGTACTTTTTCAATTCTATATAAATCGCAATTTCCAGTATAGTGGAATTTGATGTGGAAATTGCTGAATCTTCTACGGCACTTAAGAAATTGTCCAATACAAACTACAAGAGACAAATATTTTTTGGTAAAATCTATAACTTCCCGAGACTACACACAATGAATGAATTAGGTGGACGCGCGATTCACCATTATTTTTATGTGGCTAAAAGAAACTAAACATTTTAACTAATTACTCAATATACGTCTTAGAACTTCACTAGAGGGGTTTGGAGATCTTTACTAGAATAGTTAGTGATCATTGGTATTTGAAGTAATGACTAAGGAATCATAAGCATTATTCTTTAACAGTTTCAATATGGTCCCTGTTGTTATGTATGTTCTTGAAACTTAATAGGCTCCTACCACCCTATTTTAGAATTGAGGCATTTCGATATGAACTATCGTGCCTCTAGCCTACGCAGTAGAACCGTGGCGTTATACTTAAGTATGAAAGAGTAAATAAATACCCTTTATCTCTAAATACGGAAGGACTTATAGTGCTGTACACCAGACACGCATCACAATCCTTAGATTCATCAATAAATACAAATAAGCAGACAAATGCATAAATGATAGATGATATCCAAATAAAAATTGGAACATGGAACTAAAGATAGCTGTAAAAAGTAGTGTGAATCAGTGTTATTATTCTATTATAATCATGCCAAGAAAAACTGAAAAATAAAATATACTAAAACAATAAGTAGCTTTTATTGATAAAAGATGATAATATATACAATTAATGCTTATTCTGAAAAAGGAAATGTACAAGATTATTTACATTATCCATAGTCATAATCTATTTCTTAAAGCAGTTAGCATGATCATCATAGGAAACATATAATTCCATACTCTTGCGTAAATCGATCTAGTTTTTGAGAATGACAAGTTGTTATCAATTCACCAAAAGTGTAATCATGGTCCCAAACAACCACAACATTGGACATGGAATGTTAGGCGGGTAGTATTCTTCCTTTTCATAATCGTATTAGAATAAAAGATTGAGCAAATGTCTTTGCTTTTACAAGACCATATCAAGACCGGGTATGGCATCTCATTTTTCTTTTTTGAAAGGAAGGTATGATATCCCTCCACTAGTAGATCTTGCAGCCCTTTTAACGTGGACTCCTAAGAAGCCATGTGATAAGTCACGTAGTCGTCACAATACCCACGTAGGCGGCTGTCTCCCACCTTGCATGACCACTCTCTCTATTTTAATTTTTCTAATTAGTTTATTTGATTTGCATTATAATTAGGAGAAGTCTCCTAATTAGAGTTTAACTAGGGTTTCTATTTGTGCTAGGTCTTCTCCTATAAAAAAGAGCCTAAACTTAGTTTATTTCTAATGTTGGTTTGAGTGAGAGAGAGGCCTTAGCCTTAAAGAGATATGCAAAGTTTGGGGTAAATCTCATAAACCTAACTAAGTCTTTTGACCTTTTATTTATGCAATGAGAAATCAAGTTTTAATTAAGATTAATTTAGCTTAAGCAAATATAATTTTTAAACACATGCCTTTCGAAATTGACAATAATAACACATACCCAAACAATATAGGCCGCTATCAGTGAGTAACCATTTAAGTGTAACATAAAGGTTTGCATTTCAGCCAGGAAGGAAGGTTGTGCAGAGAAAGCCCACATGCTTTACAAGACTACTATCAAGGGCAATCACGGCTGATAGGAAGACATGTATCTCAAAAAAATTGAAATCTCACGGTGTTCGATATGTTTGAAATACATTTGTTTCAAAAACTAAACCTAGGCTCAGTTAAATTAGAAGTGCAAATGACGATAAGTCACTTATAGACAGAGTTTACTCTGTCTATGTTAAACACGTACTTCTAATAATCAGGTTTTTATTATTGAAATAAATGCTGTCAAAATTCATCGAGAGCAACACACAAGGGATTATTCTTCTTGAGATATAAGATTTCCTAGTAGTTGTGACTTCAAAATAGTAATGTTGTGATCCATAGGGCATACTTCAATAGGAGATAGTGACGTATATGATTGTGCTATGACGTGTCAATTCGGAAGGATCACGGGAGCAATTTCTCGTTAATCCCAGTGGAGGGATACCGTATCTAATCTCTGAACACGAGTAAGAGCAAAGGCATTGCTAAATCTTCTTAGCTGAATATAATTGTGAAAAGGAAAATATTAGCCACTGACTCTGTACTGTGTCCTTTAGAAGTTGTGGCTGTTGGGCACCATGAACGCATTTTTGGGAATGATACCAATTTCATCATGCAGAGTAAAACCGATTCAAGCGAGAAAATGGAAATATATGTTCCTTGTGATGATTGGACTACTCCGTACTATGAGAAATAAATTATAACCCATGATCGCCCAAATAATCTTGTATGCTTTTTTGTTTTTTAATAAGCATATTGTAATAAAGATGTATTTCAATAATATAAACATTGTTTTGTCACTAAAAGTTCACGTCTAAAGTTGTTTTTTTGTTGTTGTCATTATCGATTTTACCTTTTCATAATCTTCTTTGCACGATTCTGATAGAATAATAGCACGAATCACACACTAATTTTAATATTTAGTTGACAGTTCACTACATTATTTTATATCTAGATAATAAGAGGTATTTCCCCACTCTTACATTGAGTAACCTTAGTATAATAACTATTTCTGGTCACACAAGTTTAATAAAGGGTTTAGTAATGCCACACTACCCCGATGTACGATATAACATAACAAATGCCTTGTACTAAAGTAGTCTGGTAGAACTTACTAAATTTGAAAAACATAATGGTAACAAGTACCATAGTGAAATTGTTGAGGAAAATGCTAGGGAATCTAGTCATTATGTGAAATACCAATAACACACAAACAAGAATTTACAAGGTGGGGACAACACCTTCACAAAGGAGGGGAGCCAGTACACAAAGGAAGATAAAAGCAGAAACTAAAAAAATAACAAGAACAGAATCACAACACCCTAATGTAGACAGTCCCATTTTTATCTTCAGACACAAACAACTCATTTCCTCTCTAAAGTTTCTATATTAACATGCAATTCACCACAAACAAGCAATTCAACATGTTCTCCACTTTATATTATAAGGCATCATTTTCTATGTAGACTTCTTCCTCTATATTTTTATCCTCCTTGCAAATAGCCCCTTCACATTAATAACTCGAAAAAAAAAAAATACTAAGACAGGTTGCAGTTTGCAAAACGGTAATAACATGAGAAACCATTTGAAACTGTAGATACCCAACTCAAATAAGCCGGCAATGGGCTTATCGCTCAGAAACCAACGCAAGACTCGGGGCAAGGCCTACTTGGTATAAAAGACCAACAAAACAACGAGTCGGTGTCTCAAGGTACCACAGCCGAAGGAGATACAAAATGCGCCCTACAGCTAAACCATGAGAATAAGACGGGAAGCTAGAGGGAGCGAAAAAGAGAACAGGTTGGCGTGCCTCTCCGGGGTGGGACCAGCTCTATCTTGACTGGCATCTGGAGCTGCCATAGAAGAAAGCCTACCACAACTCGCCATCTGTAAAGGCACATGGGCAGAGTAGCCGTATGACAGGTTAGGAGCCTATAAAAACAGGGCACTATTCATCATTAATGGAAGGTTCTAGAAGAATTTGACACAAAAGGTCATCTCAGTAAGGGACAGGAGTTACTAGTACTGATTTTCCCGCCTAGTTACAGAAACAATAAAGGAATAAAAATGATACTCAGCTCAAAATGATTCAAGTAACTGGAGCATTAAGAAAGTTACATTCCAGATTTACATTCAACGGTTGTAGAAGGGGGGAAAACCTATCTAGCCATGTGAATGCAGCCACATGGATATACAACCCCCTCGTATCTGAGAATTCACCACTTGGCTAACAGAAGGATACTTGAAGACTTTGAAATAGATTAAGCTAAGCAATTGAGGAGTACGTGTTGTGTAGTGACTAGTGAAGTAAGAGTTAATTAGAAAAGTAACAAAATGGAGGACCAATAGAAAAAATTATGATATGTCCTTTTATTGGGTAGCAATAACTATGATGGAATGTATGTTAGGGAAAGGTTGATTCAAAAAAATGTATCTGCAAGCCCATGTGCTAACACTTCGGTCTTCAGTGTACTAGACAACGTATGGATGAGTTGATTGCAGCTCATATTTATGCAACGTATCAAACCGTTGAGAGTTACCATCGATTTAACTAGTAAGAGCATGGTAAATCACAAACTGTAGTAACTTCTAGAATATTTATGTTTAGAAAACGTGTATACAATTAACAAGACTAATATACAAAATTAAAGATGCATGTATTTGACATAAAATAATAACTCACCTCATTGAACCGTCATACTACGCCAAAATTTGCAGTTCTCACAGTAAGGTGTAGGATAATTCCTATTCCACTGGCGCTTGAAGTTCCATTTGACAATATCGACCAAGCACATTTTTGTACTCCCTGACCACATGGACCTCAATTTTCCTAGAAATCACTCCCCGGTGGATACGTCTCATCAAAATCATCGATTTCACAAAAACTCCACCCCATAACTCTCAGTTACTTTGGAACTGATATAGAGTAATTCTTTTGTAGAGAATATTCATGGCTCGAATAAGCAGATAAGCAAGCAAGAAGATGAATAAGAAGGGCAATCGCTGAGAAGTCATCATAGGATTAAACCCTCCCTCGATTAGTGTTATGCCCGTGTTGACTAGGCGGACCTCTAGTCCTATACATCAGGAGATTTCGAAACATTTCATTCTACCGAAGAACCGATCTAAAATCATCTCGGGATCAAACTCGTCAATCATCCTATCAATGTACTTCTTCTCCCCTTCGCCTAACAGTTTGCTTTAGTTGTTCAAATATCTTCTTCGAACCCGTCGGAATCAAATGTCTCCCTCGTCCTCCTCCTTTAAGCACTAAAACTCCTTAGCAAACTTTCTTAATGCTTCTCAGAACCCGGGGCTTTGTTCGTATCAGGGTGAACCTTAGCGCCAGTTTCCTATACACTCCTGATTTCCTCAACAGTGCAACCTTTTTCCACCCCAAGAATATCATAAATCTTGGTCCTCTGCACCTCCCGATTCAGCTTACATTTCTTCAGTATAAGTTGCGCCACATGTCCATTAGCCGCGTTGGACAGTAACGACTTCTTGGAAGCCCGAATCAACGGTGTTTGCTCCTCCACAGTCGCCGACTCCCGAACGCTAGATTTTCCGACGAGGCAAGCAAATCATCTACAACACTGAATTTAAGTTAAGGCGTTGTGCGATCCAATAAATTTTAGCGCGCGCGCCTTACGCCCGATGCAAGGCGGCTTCCGCAATCTACTACATGCTAGATTGCTCCTTTAGTTCCGTCCATTCAATCCCTACCCCCTTTGGCACCTCCAATTAAATCTGAAAACACCCCAATACACCTAATATTTTTATGTAGCTCTAGAGGATCCATCATTAGGTTTTATCGATAGGATTCAATGTACTATTATCCATTAGGGTTAGAAGATTTACCAAGTGAACTCGTCAGATTGGAAAGCATTCACTGATGAGTCGCAATGAGAGAGAGAGACTGGTCAGGTGTGAGAATCGAATTGAATCCGCATTTGGTTATTTAATCTTCTGATATCGGAATTTCGTTTTTACAAAGTGCCGAAGGATTTCCCTAACCTCAAAGGCTCACCCCCTTTAAATAGAAGCCTAACCGTCCTGAAGGGTACCTTCTCATCATTTGATCCAGTTTTTCTATGGGAACCCAGATACCCCCGAAGCCCTGCCCAGACCCCGAATCCCGACGAATACGGTGGCGCTTTCTGGATGGGAGATAGCGGTTCCGCTCCACTTCCACGCTCAAAGGAATCTTAACCCCCTAACGCGAAACGACTCCCCGGTACCGCTGTTCGATGATCGCCACGAGTCGGTGGAATTTTCGCGGCGGGGTTTGTCTCATTTTCTTGTTGATTGCACTTCTATTTTTACCTTCCGCCAAAGTAGGATCCTTTGGAACGCTAATTATTGGTGGCCGCCACTGGTGGGTTTTTCCTCAAGTGCGGCAAGGGCCTTGTGGGCTGCCTCGAAGTCGGCGATGTTTGTGGGGTTTTGTTGGCTTGATTGAGGAGCTGGAGTATGCTTAATAAGTATTGGCCGCGCCGGCAAATGTGGGGGCCACCGATGGAGGATCCATTTCAGGTTTTGCCTCAGATGGGGCAGTTTTCCGGGGGGTTTGGCTTCTGGGGCGCCTACCCCGCTGCTAGTATTCAGGGGTACGAGCCCTGGCGTCTTGGCTTGGGGGACTTTTTAGTGGTGTTTGGTATTGGTGGGAGGAGGAGACATCTAGTGGAGGTGGTGGGTGTGAGTGGAACAGACTGTAGATTTTTGATAGTTTTTGATTCGCCGAG